>CM066038.1:402990321-404240321 GCA_033557465.1 Ichthyophis bannanicus
CATCAGGAACTCCAACCCTAGCTCAGAGTTCACATTGAGGGCTACCTCTGAAGGAAGAAAGCTATTTACGTCATGCATGCAGCACACAGCAAGCCTATTTAGCCAATATGCTACTCGCATTGTGCCTCTAGAATTAGCGATAGTAGTGCTCCGTTGGCAGTAACAGCATGGTGTCCTAGAAATGAGGTGGACTATGTTGTTGCTGCCAAATTGCCATGGGAGAGATGCAGTGGCTCAGGCTGGTCCTTTAGGTTGACCAGGTACCTGCCTAGGGTGTACATCTATGTTGTCTGTTGTGGTTCTGCTGTGACAGCTGTGGCCCACATATATGCTTCTGCTGTCTGAATTTAGTTGGCCCACTGCCACTGCCACCATACAGCCATGTTATTGTGTGCAGGTGGTGGTTGCATTCACTTCTGCCTGCTGCTGAACAAAGCCTAGTCCTGGCCCTGCATGTCAGATGCAGTGCTGCTGTGTCTACTGTCATGGGCTTGCCAAGCATGTCACTGGCAGGTAAAGTGGAGGCCATGGTGAATCCTCCCGTCTTTGCACCGGCGAGGTTCCAGGCAGCAGCTTGTGTGCTTACAGCCCCTGCTGGAGGGGGGCAGGAGCAGCATGCTTTGACTAGCTGCATGTGTGCCACTGCCTCAAGACCATATGCAGCACTTAATTGTTGCCTGTGCCATGATTGTAGAGAGTGAGGGATCGGCTGGCATGACATCCATCCAGATTGGTGGACCCAGGTACCTGCCTAGGTTGCCCACCGGATGGCCCATCCCTGGATACTGTGCCATGAGCACCTGAGTTAGGACTGACCATGCATTTCCTAAGGAGAGACAAGATTAGGGAGGGGTAACAGTGCCTGCACACTGAGAGGGCATTGACAACAGCTCAGCATTAAAGGAGGTTCACAAGTAACAATGCCAACTTACCACCAGTTTGGACAGTGAGGTCATGTCTGTGTGTCGAGAGGACTGTAAGCTACAACAATGCACTTTGTATTCATGTGACAGCCAAGCCTTATGGTTTTTATATACAACATGTTGCTGGTCAGCTATACAGCAAATCCACACACTGTTCGAGACACTATTTACAAGCACAAGGTGAGTTCTCAGTAAAAGTAGATGCACCTGGTGGGAGTCACTGGATGACCAGGGAGTCACTGGATGACCAGTTCTGCATGTACACATGTTGTCTCCACAGCTGTGACATTGTAATGCATTCCTAGTCCCATCATTGTCAAGCCCCATCCCTTCAGAATTCATCTACACTTACCTCACAAACTGACACTGCTGTACAGCTCCCATATCGCCTGCTGGTTTGACTGTAGTGAACTGGTGAGACAAATGTGTGTGTGTAGCAATCATCATCATCAACTGAGTCTTCAGGCCTCACGACACAGCTATTTGCCCAGGTGAGAGGCCTGAATACTGCCAACTGCCACAATAGCTGTATCCATGGCAACACTGTCAGGCTTCTTGGTGCAGCTGCAGCATATAGAGATTTAGGTTCTAGTGGAGGGCTGGCTTCTGTGAATGTCCACTTCAGTCACCTAGTTGGTGACACTGCAAAGAGTCTGATGTACCCACATGCACATTGCTCTTGTCCTATGCTGCAGTCAGAGTGCATTCTGGGGGACTCTTTGCTCCATGTACAGTATGCACATACAGGCAGGACCATATCAGGCAAATATTCACACAATATACACTCTGTCCATAGTATCTACTGATTATTGAACACAGCAGTCTGCTGTACATCACCTATTATTCCAGAACCACAACATGCCTTATGTTTCCAGAGACAAAATGAATGTGTCTGCTTGATTGTGACACTGGAACACTGACCTCTGAATGATTCATACCCAATACCAGCAGGCAATATGTGCCACAGAATGTCATGTGTGTCTGTACATTGCCCGCCACAACATGGGAAGTCAGTGCCTGGAGGTGAATGTCGGGGTAGGGGTGGAGGTAGGGGGAACAGTGCCATACCTATTTTTCCATGTGCCCTTTGAAGGTAGCATTGCTGCCCAAAGCACAGAACCTATGAAGGCCCACTCAGAGTATACATGTGTCACATCAGCAGCCATACATGACAACCTCACCTGCTCTCTATGGGCATCGAGTGTGACAGCTGCAAAGATGAACAGTAGCAAGAAGCAGGGAATGGTAGCATATGTGTAGCCAGCAACTGCACCATCGTCTGACCCCAATGTCCACCTGGCCATGCTGCCACGTGGATTTCAGGAGGGGTGCCAACTGGGTCTGAATTGTGGGAGAGTGCCTGTGCTGCACTGGCCATTTTTACAGTGCCCATGGCTAAGGACATGACATTATATGGAAGTCTAAGCATGGCATTATGTTCAGTGCTCAAATGTCCAAAGCTGTGTAGGGGGAAACAGTATTCGGGGATGTGACAGATGTAGGCCACTATGGACCCACATGAACTCTCCATCTATCTCCAGGGCACTAACCAGTGCACCTTGCATTGCAGAAGCTGTCCCCACTTTCAACAAAAAAAGGTACACAAATGAAGAGTAGAGGATTCTGGGTATTTCTAAGGAGAGCTATGTTTCAGATCAAAAAGTATCTCTTTAACACAAATGAGTAGAGATCGGGCCAGTGCTACCATCAGGCAAACAAGGTGGCTGCCTAGAGCACTAGCCCTCCAGGATTGCACATTGCTACTGCTGTCACTGTTGTATAGGGACAGAATCTGCCCCCATTCAAACGGGAAGTTGGCCATCAGAGGGGATGGAAGCAGACAACCCTGCTGCACTGAAGTTTGTAGGTAAGTGCCACAGGGTTGTTTCAATCCACTGATGCTGCTATAGGTCCCAGTGAGGGGCAACAGCAGTGGCAATGAGGGATGGGCTGCCGGCCGGGGGGGGGGGGGGGCACAAGGGATAAGGTTCATCTAGGGTGCCTCATCTCCTTGTGCCAGCCCTGGTAGAGATGCAATCTGGAACAGCAAAGTAGCATGACCTTTCCCATTTACCTACATCACAAAATCTCAAGGCATTCATGAGGCAGGCAAAGAGACAATTTGAAATAAGCTTGCCATGGAAACAAAATACATAACATTTTTTTCAAGTATATTCATACCAAAATTTTTTTGAGAGGGTCAGTTGGACCACTGCATGATAGAGGGGTAAAAGGGGCACTAAGAAGGGACAAGACTATAGCAGAGAGACTGAATGAATTCTTTGCCTGAAATGGTATTTAAAGGTGATGCACTGGAAGAATTAAAAGAAATATTGATAAACCGGGAAGATGTATTACAAATATTTGATAAACTGAAGAGTAGCAAATCACCTGGACTGGATGGATATACAACAGAAGGTATTGAAAGAACTTAAATATGAGATTGCAGACCTACTATTAATAATCATTGAACTATCATTAAAATCACTGTAGTACCTGAAGACTGGAGAATGACCAATGTAATGCCAGTTTTTAAAAGAGGTTCAAGGGGTGATCCGGGAAACTACAGACTAGTGAGCCTGACATGAGTAGCAGGCAAACTGGTAAAAATCATTATAAAGAACAAAATTACTGAACACGTGGAGGCACATTCTAATGTGTGCATCAAGGTCCCTATGCGTCCGATAGGAATTGGGATGCCCAGAGGTAAACCAGATTCTGATCCTGCGGAGACTAGATGTGCCCTGCAGTATCAGAATTGGGTCTAGGGTCTGTATGTGCAAGAACTGTAATAATGAAAGACAATGCAGTCATGCACATAAGAACATAAGATATGCCAAACCAAAGATCTATCAAGCCTAGTATCCTGTTTCCAACAGTGGCCAATCCAGGTCACATGTACCTGACAGAATCTTAAAAGGTAGACAGATTCCATGCTTCTTATCCCAAGTGTAAGCAGTGGATTGCCCCAGTCCACTTTGATGATGGTTTATGGACTTTTCCTCCAGGAACTTGGCAAATCTCTTTTAAACCCAGTTACAATGACAGTTTTTACGACATCCTTTAGCAACAAATTCCAGAGTTATATATTGAGTGAAAATGTCTAAAATAAAAAATATATATATAGGTCTTTGAAAATTGTCCTCAGAGTGTTCTTGTTCATAACTAGTTAAGGCAGTCATTTACTAACAGCATGCATTAAAACCTTCATTATCATGCTTTATCTACCATACGTAGATACGTGTTAGCACTTGCTGTTAGTAAATGGCCCAATAAATTAATTCTTATTTCTTCAGATAAGAAAAGTAATGATTCATTAATTTTACTACTTCTAGTTTAGCGATTCTGAGATGCTGGTGTTTGGTAAATCAGAAACATAAGAGCGTAAAATGTGCCATACTGGGTAAGACCAAAGGTCCAACGATCCCAGCATTGTCTACCACAGTGGCTAGTCCTGATCACAAGTACCCAACAGCAGGGGCAGATTGTAGGAACCAGTAATGCACCTGCAATTTCATCTTTGTGTTTTTAGTACTCTGGGTATATATTATCTGCCCCTGGTGATTTGTTACTCTTAATTTGTCAGTTTGTTCTGTTAAATCTAATAGGTTAAGGGTAATTTGTGTCAGGTCCTCTGATTCATTACCATTAAAAAATTTATAGCGCCCTACTATGACTTCTCACAAATCTGCTGAGATTCCTTTAAGAGTTTAGCAGATTATCTTTCAGTCACTAGTGGCCTCCAGGTGATGTTCTAGTCTGTTAGGAAAGGTCTTTGAGGAGACTGCAAGGTTGAATCTTTCTCTAAGCTAGATTAGCTTTGAAATATAAAAAATCCTAAAGAGATTATATTTTTATTTGTTTAAAAATAGCTTGCAAAGTAGCAAGGAGAAGTTATTAGCGATTCTGGTACAGTTAGCAAAGCAAGAGCGTGCATCAACAAGGAAGCTCACCTAACCCCCTCCTGGAATATCAGCTTTGCAAAGTCATCGCCCTGGGCACAGTAGGATACAAAGACTTTGTTATCTACCTACACTGAACTGAATTGGTCATTTCTCTATGGGAACTGAACATATGCTATGTGTTAGTTAAAGGGGCCCTTAGTGCCACAATAGTCACAGAAATTGTGTACATTAAATTTAATTGTAATTACTTTTATGCATCTGTTTCATGTACATATTGTATGACTGGAGTTTTAATGCCCCTGAGTTCCAAATGCAATGCATGCTTAAAATAAATTGTAGTATAAGAGCTGCATGTAATTAATGTTCCTGACTTATTTTGCAAAATTTGCACCCAAATTAAGAACCCAAGTAAGATTTATTGTGTGCTTCCTGCCTGCTTGGATCAAGGGAAACTGGGTCTGGCAGCTGGTTATAAATGTTTCAGGCTTGGATAGCTCCCTGAAATACTAATGTGCACTACCTGGATAGCATGGGGTTAGTTTGAAGTATTGGAGCCCCGCTAAGAGCCCTGTGCTACCTGGGTAGTATGTGTCTGTGTGGCAACTGGGCAGGACAAGGGTGTTCCCACTGCAGCACTGATAGCATGGGTGTTTGAAGTCCATGCTGCCTTCCACATTGGGTTTACTACAGCGATCCATGGTAGCTGCAGAGGGACAACTGTACCCGCTCCCTGCACTTAGCACAAAGCCCCACACTAGTAAATCAGCCCATACCCCGTTACCAGTGCAAGGCTTAGTAAACTTGCCCCTTAGTTTCTGTGCCCTTGCCTTGTCCTTCTTGGTCATCTAGTAGTTCAACATACTCTCTTACATTCTTCTTGCTTTGTACTTGAAAAGGCATTTTTTGCCACTATGGCTGCTTCTTTTCATATTCCTTTGTGACATGCCTTGTTACTGCTGTACATCTAACTTGTCAGTGCTTATGCTGTTTCCTGTTTCCTTCATTTGGAACTGCTTTCCAGTTTTTGAAATGTGTCTTTTAGACATTTGCCTCACCATTAACCATGTAGCAGCCAAGTCTTTTGAAGAGGATTGCTGTTTCCAATACAGCAAAGACATTTGTTTTCTTCATCGACTAACTGTGCCTTTATAGACTAGTATTAGACCAACTACATTTGATAAGTTGGCATCATAACCAGACTTTTGACTTTTGAGGATCTTCAATCAACATTGACACCCGTTGAATTGCTTCATTAGCAAACGGGCATCACGTTGAGGACGACGTGGTCAAGATTTTCCAGCGGAGATCCAGAAGAACTACAATCAACATGCATCTTTGTTATTATCTTACTTTGGCTGCTTGCCTGGGGAGCTTTGAACTGGTACATGCTTTACCCCCATGTACTGCCTGTATTACTACCACTCAGACTGGAATGAAAGTAACTCAGACTTTGCTTTATCATTCTTACTATATCTGCACTGGTAAAGTAACCCGGTGTGTTTATAACACCACTGAACTGAATGTTTGTACCCAAGGTAATACCAAGGTATGTTTTAACCCGCATCAGAATCCATCCTATTATACTTTGGAGATAAGATGGAATGATGCAGATGGAGCATTACTAAATGCCACACCCCCACTCACTGATCCCACACAGCCTGCTGTTTTATATTTTGATGCCTGTGATGCCATCAATAGAGATAGTCGTTCAAAGTGTGCCGATTGGGAGAAAACGTATGCTAAGGATGGAAAGTATATGTGTCCAGAAGGAGCAATTGGGTGGGGGACATATATAAGTAAAAAAGGTGTAGAAGACGTGTATAGCACAGCACCAGTTAGTAATAGGGTGAGATTAATCAAAGGGGGGAATGTGGTAGGCGAAGGCCTATGATCCATGGTGTCTGAAATAAGCGGACAGGCCTAAATAGCTTGACCTGTAAATGAAGCCTGTGGAGAGGCCCAGAGGAATTGCACATCCCCCAAAAATGCTGCTACCATAGAACTGAAACCTAATTGAACACAGTTTAGTATAGCTAAGCAGAATCAAAACTTAGAAAATATAGAAAAACAAGTCTAATTGGTATTGATAAGAGAGCACAGCTTCTATGAAATTAATTAACTTTGCTGAAAGAAAGGTTACAGTGCCCTGCTTTCCCACATGTTCTAGCTAGCTAAGTGACCTTGGAGGAGAGAAGTATCAAAATTGGTGAACTGACCATTGTAATTGAGACTGAAAGGGGGATAAGCAGGTGCGGAGCCCAGTCGAGGGACATCATTGGATAGCCATATCGGTACCGGAACCAATAGAAGGTGTACGAGGGGTTACCGGGACCAATGAAAAGTTTGCCTATGTCTAGAATGGAGAAGAAGTCTATAAAAGTTGTTGTTTTGCTAGAAACCATTGCTCAGCCATTTTGAATTTGATTCTGCTTGAGACTTGTGCACAAATAAATGATTTGGACCTTCTGAACAGACTCCTGGTATCATTGGTTTGTCTGCGCTCTGCTGCTACATGACCATCCTTTGACCCTTTTTTAATACATGCCAGTGGTGTAAATTCCACTCAAACAGGCTCCCACAATGTGTGTGTATGTGGGGGCCAGACAGGAAGAGGGCACATATAGCGATGAAGTAAGAATGGTAAATTTATGTTTAAAATGTTTGCCATGTTGCTTCCTGCTCCTTTCTCTCTCTGTTCAATTTTTCAGGCCTAGCCGCCATCATCCTTCACTGTTTGTCCAAACACTTAAAACACCCACGAACCATTACAAGACTTCAGTCTAGCAATGGGAAGTGGTGGTTGCAGGCCTAAAAATTTCAGTGGAGAGAGGCATGAAGCAACATGGCAAACATTTTAAAGTAAATATGACGGGGGGAGGGGCCTCCCTAACAATGGGCACCCTTGAAACAATTTTGCTTGGGAGCCTCTCATAAGAACTTATGCGTGTAACACATTTGGTTTGGGCTTCTAAAATGGTTATTTTTAAATGTGTTTCTTGTCTCAAGAGTACACATGCCTCACGCAAACTTTCAATTTTTGCAACCATTCTTTTAATTTTCTTGTAATTAAAATTTGCTCATTTTCTCAGAGTCTGCTTTGTTAAGTTACATGCTACTTCCATAATTTTCTCAATGTCCTCTTTCCAGTGATTATGGGGGGTCTTTTAATAAAAGGCTCTAGCTGTCAGCGCTTGTTCTGGCATGTGCTGAATGAGTACTGGGAGATGTGTTGACAGCTAACGCAGGACCATGACAGCATGGGCTGATTTCCATGCTATGAATCATGCACTGGGTGGTAAGGGGGCAGGATAGGGGCAGAGAGTGGACATGGTGTGCATTGCAGTTAACGTCTGGGTAAATGCTGTGCAGTAAGAGTAGTTACTCACCTGTAACAGGTGTTCTCCAGGAGTAGCAGGAATCAGTCCTCACATATGGGTGACGTTGGCGCCGACGGAGCCCCCGTGCGGAGCATTTCCCCAGCTTTCAAAGAAAGCCTTTGGGAATTGCAGCGCGCATGCGCGGTCCCCTTCCCGCCCAAGGGTCCCATCTTGCTCAGTCTGATGACATAGCTAAAAGACAGCAAAATAGAAAAAATAAATC
This sequence comes from Ichthyophis bannanicus, assembly GCA_033557465.1. Lineage (NCBI taxonomy): Eukaryota > Metazoa > Chordata > Amphibia > Gymnophiona > Ichthyophiidae > Ichthyophis > Ichthyophis bannanicus. The sequence continues at coordinate 402,998,750 of CM066038.1, forward strand.
ATATGACTGCAACTCCAAGGGGAGGAGGGAGGGTTGTGAGGACTGATTCCTGCTGCTCCTGGAGAACACCTGTTACAGGTGAGTAACTACTCTTTCTCCAGGACCAAGCAGGAAGTCAGTCCTCACATATGGGACTCCCCAGCTTAAGGCTACCGGAGACTCAAGCGGAAAAAATGAGCTCCCTCTAGCTCGTCAGTACGTAAGGAAGGAATCTTCTCTGAGAACGCCCCCGACCGGTAGCCCAACACCAGGGCCGGAGGGTAGGAGTTGCCTAAACCCCAAAGAGATTATGGAGTACTGCCTGACCGAAAGCACTGTCCCTGCGGGACTCCCTCTCAAGGCAGTAATGGGCCGCAAAGGTCTGGCTTGAAGACCAAGTAGCGGCCCGGCAGATGTCTGCCAACGGAACAGAGCGGAGATGAGCCACTGACGCAGCCTTCGCCCTGACACGATGAGCCGTGACTCGACCCTCCAACGAGAGGCCGGCTGCCCCATAAGCCCAGGCGATACAGTCAGCGACCCATATGGACAAAGTACACTTGGAAACAGGTAACCCCAATATTTTGGGGTCAAAAGAAACGAAGAGCTGAATAGCCCTTCGATGCTCCTGCATACGGTCAAGGTAGAAGGATAACGCCCTCCTACAGTCCAGGGTATGCAGGACCATCTCAGCCCGATTGGCATGCGGCCTGGGAAAGAAGGTCGGAAGAACCATCTCCTGATTGAGGTGAAAAGGGGAGACAACCTTAGGGAGAAACTTCGGGTGAGTCCGTAAGACTACCCTATTCCTGTAGAACCTAGTGTAAGGGGGATCAGACACTAGTGCCTGAAGTTCACTCACTCGTCTAGCAGAGGTAAGAGCTACCAGAAACAAGGTTTTCCAGGAGAGAAAATGGAGAGGGCAGGTAGCCATAGGTTCAAATAGCAGACAAGTAATCCGCTGTAAGACCACATTCAGATCCCACTCAGGGGCTGGTGGACGCAAAGGAGGCTTAAGCAGGAGGAGGCCTCTGAGAAAATGAGCCACCAAAGGGTGGTTGGAAAGAGGTCTCCCGTCCACCGGCGAGTGGTGCGCTGAGAGAGCACTGAGGTGAACCCTGACAGAGTTGGACTTAAGGCCTAGATTGGAGAGGTAAAGCAAATACTGCAATACTACCACTACCAAGCACGAGAAGGGATTCTCGCTGTGCTGAGCACACCATGCGGAGAATCTACGCCACTTAAGAGCGTAGGATTTCCTGGTGGATTGCCGCCTAGAGGCTAAGACTACGTCTTCCACCTCTCTAGGCAGTAGTAGGGGAGCCAGGACTACCCTTTCAGCAGCCAGGCCATCAGATGAAGGGACTGGAGGTTGGGGTGCAAGAGAGACCCCTGGTCCTGATACAGGAGATCGTGTTGAATCCCCAGAGGAAGAGGAGTGTCCACTGCCAGTTGCAGCAGGAGTGGGAACCACGGCTGCCTCGGCCACCTGGGGGCTATCAGAATCATTGAGGCCCCGTCCTTGAGGACCTTGAACAGCGTTTGGGACACTAGTGGCGTGGGAGGAAACGCATACAGTAGGCCTTGGGACCACGGAATCAGAAAGGCATCCGCTGCTACTCTGAGAGGATGCGGTTGTCTGGAACAGAATCTCGGGAGTTGCCAGTTCAGAGGACTGGCGAAAAGATCCATGGTGGGAAGGCCCCACCTGAGAAAGATCTGCTGAACCACCAACGGATTCAATCTCCATTCGTGTGGTTGCAGGATCCTGCTCAGTCTGTCCGCCAGGTAAATTTTCTTGACCTGGGAGGTAGACAGCCTTGAGGAGGATTCCGTGATTGACTGCCCAAGAGCACAGTCATTGTGCCTCCTGACAGAGAAGGAAGGAGCCCATGCCTCCTTGTTTGTTCACGTAGAACATGGCAACTTGATTGTCCGTCTGGACCAGTACAGACTGGTGAGATGTGAGGTGGGAGAAGGCTCTCAGAGCTAGGCGTATTGCCCGTAGCTCCAGGAAGTTTATCTGCTGAGCAGCCTCCCAAGGGGTCCAGAGACCCTGAGTACATGCCCCTTGGCAATGTGCTCCTCAACCTTGAAGAGAAACATCTGTCGTCAGCACTTGAGAATGCGGAGGGGATTGAAAACCCACTCCGAGTACCAGATTCGGAAGATGAAGCCACCATTGTAGAGAGGAGACGAGCAGGGTGGATATTCTCACCGAGTCTGCAAGGTTCCCTGTGGCCTGATGCCACTGAGTTCGAAGGCTCCACTGAGCAGGCCGCATGTGCAGGCGGGCATTGGGGGTTACATGAACTGTGGAAGCCATATGGCCGAGAAGTCTCAGGAATTGCCTGGCGGAGACCAGGGAATTGCTGTGAAACTGCCTGGCTACATTCATCAACCTGTGGGCCCTGTCCACTGGCAGAAAAGCCTTCGCCTGAAGAGTGTCTAGCCTTGCTCCTATGAATTCTAAGTTCTGGGACGGGAGCAAAGTGGACTTTGCGAAGTTTATGACAAACACCAAGTGCTGAAGTAGAGCCACAGTGCAAAGGGTGGCTTGACTGGCCTCCTGGGAAGACTGGCCCCTTATGAGCCAGTCGCCCAGGTATGGAAACACAAAAAGACCTTGAAGCCTCAGGTAGGCCGCCATCACCGCCAGGCACTTGGTGAACACCCTGGGAGCGGAGGTTAGGCCAAAGGGTAGTACTCTGTACTGGTAGTGGTTTCCCCCCACAACAAATCTGAGATATTGTCTGTGGTCTGGATGAATAAGGATGTGAGTATAAGCATCCTTTAAATCTAAGGAGCATAGCCAATCTCCCTGCTGGAGGTAGGGCAGCAGGATTCCAAGGGTAAGCATCTTGAACTTTTCCCTCTCCAGGAACTTGTTGAGGTTGCACAAGTCTAGGATGGGTCTGAGGCCTCCTGTTCTTTTTGGTACCAGAAAGTACCTGGAATAAAAGCTGTGACCTCTCAGGTGGTGGGGCACCGGTTCCACAGCCTGGTCCTTTAGCAGACTTGCTAACTCCTGAAGGAGTAGGTCCCTGTGCAGAGGGAGTCTTGGAGGCTCTCCTGGAAAATAGGAGGGAGGTACCTGGTGAAAATGGAGAAGATAGCCCTTGTGGACTATATGTAGCACCCAGGTATCTGATGTGACGGCTGACCACCTGTGGGCAAAGTGGGCCAGCTGGCCTCCTGTGCTGATGTGAGCCAGCTGAGGAGAAGAGGCTATGCCTTCTGAGTCAAAAACCCCCACCCTGCTGAGCAGGGGCCGGTGTTGGTGGCTTGGGGGCCTTCTGCCTACGGGGCCCATGACCCTGCCCCTTGGCCTGCTGACCCTGTTGGGGAGCTGCAGAGGCCTGATAATGAGGGTATTGTTTATAGGCAGATGACTTCCTCGAGTAAAAGGTCTTTTTTCTCAAGCCCTTCTTTTTCTGAGAAGGGGCAGAGGTTTTTCTGGACAGCCTAGTCCGGGTCAGAGTCTCGGTCTCGAGTTCTGCAGCCTTCTCAGCCATGGGCTTGCCAAAGAGGTTTTCACCTCGGCAGGGGACATCGACCAACTTGTCCTGCACCCATGGCTCGAGGTCGAATGACTGTAGCCAAGCCTGTTGGCGGGCACCGATGCCGGCCCCGGCTACTCGGGCCGAAGCCTCGAAGCCATCGTAGGCTGCTCGAGAGATAAACTTCGAGCACTCTCGAATACCAGTGGACAAGGCTTGGAACCGCTGCAAAGGTTCCTCGGAGAGACCAGCAGAGAACCCGGCAATCTCCTTTGCCAGGTCTCGGAGATACATGCCCATGTAGAGCTGGTATGTCTGGACACGGCAAGCAAGCATAGAGCCCTGGAAGCACTTCTTACTGAGGGCATCCAGGTTCTGGGCCTCCCGGCTGGGAGGCACCGAGAAGTGCATCTTCTGACTTTTCAGTCGATGCATGGCCGATTCCACAACCATGGAGTGGTGCGGTAATTGCGCCTTTTGGAACCCAGGGCTCTTGCGGACTCGATAGATGGAATCGACCAGCTTGCTTAACACCGGCGTCGAGGCCGGGGTCTCCCACATGCGGAAGAGCAGCCGCTCCAGCATCGGAGGAACCGGTACAGTAAAGGCCTCCTTCGGGGGAGAGTCATACTGGAGGGCCTCGAGCTCCTCGGCTCGATGCTCCTCCTCGGGATCCGCGGGGAAGGCCAAGGCCTTGGCCATATCCCGCACGAAGTCCGAGAACCGGGTATCCTCCGGTGGGGATCGTCTCTGAGGTTCGGACTCCGGCTTGTCCGATGGGACACACCGAGTCCGATAAGTGTCGGGTGACTCTTCGTCCTCCGTCTCCCAGCCCGACTCCTCGGAGGAGGAATTGAGCGGCTCCGGTCGGGCGGGCACCGATGCCATCTGCCCCGACGCCGAGGGTACCGGCGTCGACGACCTCGGTCCTGAACGGAAGGCCGAGGGAGACCGTGGCCAAGGATCGACTCAAGCCCGCATGGACTCGAGGATCGGCTCGGCCTCCGGGGTCAACTTGGACGTCGATGTCCCGGTGGTCGGGGAAGATGCACCGGTGAGACCGGCGATCAATGCCCGCTGCTGTTCCATGAAGGCAGCGAGGCTGCTCTCCAAGGCTGTCAACCTGAGTCCGAGCTCAGGAGACCGAGCAGCCCCCGACTCGGGCCCGACGTCGGCTCCCCTGGAGGAGAGTCCACGAGGACTACAGCACTCATGTGTCCAGGAGACTCCATCTCGATACGAGGGTGCTTGGCAGGCCTCTCCGACTCCGAAGACCCGGGACGGCTATCGGGGCTATGCGACCTGGCCCTCGAGGAACCAGGAGCGTCCACCGATGCCGCCCTCACGGGTTTCTTCTTCCTGCGCTGTTCCTGCGAAGGAGACCCCCGCTCAGAGGAACCCCGACGCTGCTCGGGGCCGGAGTCCCGAGACGTCGAGGCCTCTGACGAGGTCCGGGCTCATCCGGACGCGGAGTCAGAGAAGATCCTATCCTTCTGGTGCTGCCGACTCCTCAATGCCTTTGAGGACATTTTGCCACATGGACCACAGATCATCGGGTCATGATCGGGTCCGAGGCAGCGGAGGCAGCAGTCATGTGTGTCGGTAAGAGACATAAGTTTCTTACACCGATCACACTTTTTAAACCCACTGGCAGCCATCGGGGGAAAAAGGGCCCCTGCGAGGTCAAAAGACAGGGCTGCCAGTGAAAAAAGAAAAATGGCGCGAACGCTAGTCACAAAGGACAAAAACCGAAAAAGAGAGAGTGGGCTCGATACCGGCGTATCGGGCCCAGGCGGGAAAAGGATCCGGCGTCGAACCGAAGGAGAAAAAGAAAAAACAGGGAAATCAACTTTTCCTCGGCGACAAACGAACTACGTCCGTCGGGCTCCGTGGAAAAAAGAAGACTGAGCAAGATGGCACCCTTGGGCGGGAAGGGGACCGCGCATGCGCGCTGCAATTCCCAAAGGCTTTCTTTGAAAGCTGGGGAAATGCTCCGCACGGGGGTTCCGTCGGTGCCGACATCACCCATGTGTGAGGACTGACTTCCTGCTTGGTCCTGGAGAAACTGTGATCCTTGCGATTAGCTTGGGTTCACCTAATGCCACCTCAATAGGTGGAGTTAAGTGCACTTGCGATAATTGTGCATGCTGCTGTGGGGTATTGGGTATTGTTCAGTGCAGTAATTTATGGAAACATGCTAGACATACCCCTGGTAGTTAGCACACAGCAGTTGCAATTACTGTGTATTTGTTTTTGTGCTAAGCGCATGTTTGTTGCAAAACCCCAGCACAATTTTTTAGAAGGGTCCCTATGATTGTATTATGATCATTATTACCAAATGGTCCCTCCACCATCACCCCTTAAATCAAATTCTGCATTCCACTGAGAACTAAATCTAAATTAGTTCCCCCTGTTGTATGTTTTAGGGCTTGCTGCTCCACGAAACTATTTATAGAATCTAGAAACTCTACCTCCCTAGAATGTTTTAATGAGAAACGTACACAATCAATATTGGAGTAATTGAAATCTCCCATTATTGCATTTCCATTATATTTGCTTTTTAATGTTAGCAGTTTGCTTTTTGTTTCTTTATTTTTGCCAGATAGTTGATAGTATACTTCCACTACTATACTCTTCTCCATCATACATGGAATTTCTATCCTTAAAAATATTCCACAGTGTTCTTTGTTTCTTGGAAGACTTTTATCCTTCTTAACTCTACGCCACTCTGAACATATAATACCACCTCTCCAAATTGGATCTGCCCTGCCATTTTGATTTAATTTTTACCATAATATCACAGTGTCCCTTTGATGGCTTTCTTTGAGTGGCCTAAATCTAGTCTGTTTAGTTGTAGCCAGCCAAATTTATGATAAGAAGATTTTCAGCTTTCAGCTAAGAATTAACTTAGCTAGCCAAATTTTGCCATTTTTTGAAAACAGAGCCCCATGTTAATAAAGGTGCATTTTAGAATGGCCAAGTAAGTGCCTCATGGGACACAGAAATGAAAACATCTGAAAATTTAAGGCAATTGTAGAAGCAAAGGTGGGCACACATACGTGTGATCAAAATCGGTATGTCCCCGCATATAAAGATGGATGTCCTTGACAAGAATAGGCTGAATGAAAGGCTATCCAGATCCAGCAGGAGGAACCAGTTTAGAAACATGCATATGCAAAAAATTACCAGGGGCAATCCAACAACTTCCATGTGTCAGCCATGGCATTTTGAAATGCGCATACCATCACTTGCAAGTGTGCGGGTAAGCAGATTCTGAAAACACAGACATGCAACCGCTGTTGAGCAATGACAGAGGACTCACTGTTTAGGTCATTTTAATTTGGAGGGGGAGATAAATATTGGAGAATTAAGGGGGATACCCCCTTAATCTCTACTGTAGAGGGCTGGCCGAAATGAGCATTCATGGCAGGGAGCAGGTATAAATTTGGACATGGCAGATTGCAGCCCTTAACGTGCATCCCCTATATGAAATCAAGGATGTACATGTATCTTTTTGTGCCGCCCAAACCACCCCTCTGATACAGGAGGGGGGGGGGGGGAGTAACTTGGACATGATCTAGGTGAAAAAATGTGCAAAACTGAGTCTTTCTAAAATGTTTGATTCCACGTGGATGCACTTTTGCACCTTTATATGCTAGTATATTCATGTGCAAAGTTCGAATAGGGCTTCTAAAATAACTCCCTATGTATTTATAATACTTTCACAACCTGTTTCCAAATGCTTTAAAAATTTTCTTGGGGACTACTGCAACAATTTAAAAACAAATATTAAAGACTTAAAAAGAAAATTACTATTCAATTAGTGCCCGATTCTGCCCCCACGTAGATCCCCTCTGTGCGTCTGGTCAGAACTGGACGCACAGAGGGGATTGTGATTCTGATCCCTTGGGGCATGTCTAGCCCTGCAGATCAGAATTGCGAACAGTCCTGCACATGCAGGACAGTTCCCAGCTAACTCTGTCAGGGCTCCTCAATGGAGCCGCAGAACCATAGCACCATGTTGCCATGGCATTGAAGAGCCACAATGACGGCTGCCTGAAAAAGGGGTTTATTCCCCATAGCTTGATCCCTGATCTGGCCTCTTAAGGCCAGGGTGGGGCTGCAGGGAATAAACCCTGGCACACCTTGCTCCATCTGCGCCCCGGGCTGTTCAGAAAACAATGTCTAAAGAAGTTATTCCACCTAGAAGGCCCTGGACATACAGGGTCAACATTAGAATCGGCCCTGTATGTCCAGGGCCAACAACAGCCCACTGCCTGCCCAGACTCCGCCCCCAGGCCACCCCTTCCCTGCCCTGTCTAACTTCCCCGCATGTGTGTGTATGTGTGCGTACCTAGAATACATTTGCATAAAATTGATGTTCTGTGTATTTCCCAAACAATAAAGTCTCAGACAATATCCAGAGAACACATTTTTGTATCTTTCTTTGAATAAAAGTGTTGCCTTGACTCTGAGTTAAATTCTTAGTTGCTGGTATGAATGAACTCAGCAGGAATGATGACAAGCTATGACAGATATTTCTCTGACAGACTGCCCCGGTCAGAAAAATGGAACTTAGTAAAGAAGAAATTTAAATGATCCCTTTGAGTTAAATATTTGATTTCAGGCATTCTTCCAAAATGTGAAGAAGGTGTTTATTTAAATTCTTGTGACTTAGTTCTTCTTTTTATGAGTGTGTATATGTCAGCCTCAGTTCTGAATGATAAGAAATAATGACTTGCCTTTATAAGGCTCTTTCTCAAATAAAGAAAATCATCTACGTTTGACATGTCTACACAAATGCTGTCATTTAACCATTAGACAATGAGTAAGTTTCACATGTCATAACAAAATGGGGTGTAGACTGCTTATTATACAATAATTAAGAGTCTACTGTATAAAAGAGGAATTTCAGTGCAAAGGGATGAAGTGGCCTTTAAAACATCTGAAATGAACAGCTCGGTCAGGACTGGCTCCGAGTATTTTTCATTTGCTGAACTGAACAACCCAAGAGCTGACAAACTCATATCCTTAAGCAGCCATCTGTGTGGATCAGAAGATTATACAGTATCCATGCCTGTAAAATCTTTTGCCTCTTTGCTTAACTGCCTACAGTGCCTCCAAATTCATACCATATTGTATTGGCTTTTTTGTTTGAAGTGGATTGCTATGCACTGTAAACTGAACTGTGAGTGCCAGCTGATCTCAGATCTCTTGAGCTCTTTAGTTCCTTTGGAATGAGGAACTCTTCAGAGCTAGTCGCAGTCAGTTACGAGAGTGTAACATCTTACAGTTGCGCCATCAATAAGAAGCATGTATTCTAACTCCTAGAACATAATATCCTTGCTGCCGTCACATATTTGAAATTGAATAAAACTATAGGATATCTGTGGCTTGGCCATTTTGGATCTTGCATCAGATTCAGCACCAAAAATGGAATACATTTGATGTCACAAACCCAAATGTCGACCCTCGCCCATATTTGCTCACTCCAATAATTCTCCTCTACCTAACCACATATGCAGAACTGCTGGTGGGACTCTAAGTACGCTTCAGGTATGAATCCTGAAGGAAGACAGAGGTGAAAAACAGGAGATTAGGGTTACAACCTCATCCAATTAAGCATTTCATCTGTTCATTTTAAAATCAAAACACTGAGACTGGGAGCATTGGGTTCTAAAATCATTGGTGTGCATCTTCTCAGATTTTACTGTCATTGTTAAATGCCGTGGAATCTGTGCCGACTCATGGCGACCTTCTGGATAGTTGTCCTATACTATAAAGGGGATCCTTTTGTAAGGAGGCACCACTTTAAGCACCATGGTAGTTGCTTAAATTAGGTTATTTTTGTCATTTACATGTATTGTGGGACTGAAAGACATTATCTCCCTGATGCAGAAAGATAAGTAGATGTTTGGCTTTGGAAACATGGTGCGATGTCGGGGGATATTGAGGATACCACTGGAGTGATAATGAAATCATGGCAGGTTGGCTGTTGCTATAACGTTTGTCAAACCTGAGTATGTAGCCTCTGATTGCCTGATATTTTGATGGTCCTGAACACATTTAACTCTAAAGGCATATGTTGGAGGTACAGTAGCATAATTGGTGAATTATATTTTATAAAATATGCATGTAAATCATGACTCTGCCCAAACTCTGCCCCAGAATATGTCGGTATGTAGGTCATGTAAAAATATGTGCTTTCTTGTCACACCTCATACTTGTGTATAACCCTTGGGGTAATTTTATAAAAGCTCTTTTATGTGCATAAAACAGGGTTTTATGGGCAGGAAAAGTTTATAAAATTATCCTCTTAAAAGAGGAAGACCAGCAATGCGATATATCAATACAGTAACAGCAGCTATTTATCCCAGTCTGTCAACAATTAGCCATCTGACTGAGGACCAAAAACAGTTTAGGATAACTATCCAGAGGGTCGCTATGAGTCGGCATCATCTCGACAGCACTTAACTACAAAGTGGGGTAGGATTTGGATGGACTAGGAGCGAGGCCAGTTGTTAACGTGATAAACATTCACATTATATGGTTAACCAAGTTATCTGTATAAAGTTATGCAAACCTTTCAGTGCTCGGACTTGCTTGGCTTAAAATATGCATAAAAATATACAATTACATGATTTATATTTATATGTATTTCACTGAATTGTTATTTACCCCAGAGCTCTTATGGAACTAAAGTTATACAATGTGTTTATTATAACCTAGCTCCTTATTTCTGCATTCACCTGAGAAAGACCGAGCTTATTGCATCTTGGAAGTTAATCAAGGTCTGGCAGGCATGGCTAGTACTGGCAGGCAAGGCAAGTACTAAGGAAGAACTAGCTGGAAACATTCAATACATAGTAAACCAATCCCTCTCCCAAGGCATTATGCCCGATGCCCTAAAACTCACAACGATCCGCCCAATAATAAAAAACAATAAACTCGACCCAAAAGACCCAAACTCATACAGACCGATAGCCAGCATTCCATTTATGGCTAAAATAATAGAAAAAACAGTTCAACTACAATTGCAAGAGCATATTGATGAGCACAGTCCCCTTGACTCACACCAGTTTGGTTTCCGCCCCTTCCACGGTGTAGAATCCCTTTTAATTACACTGATGGACTTCCTCATCAAACGTACAGATGATAACAGTCAAGGCCTCCTACTCCTTTTCATAGACATCTCCGCCGCCTTTGACAACATCAACCATTTTACACTGATCAATAGACTAGAAAACTTAGGAATAGGTGGGACTGTCCTCAAATGGTTCAAGTCCTACATCACACACAGACTAATGCGTGTTCAATTAAACCAAGAAGCATCAGAAATCTTTCCTCAAGGACAAGGAATACCTCAACGATCAGCCCTTTCTGCTCTCCTTTTCAACCTGTACCTACAACCCATCACAAAAATATTTAGAAAACACAGGATCAATCATTTTATCTATGCTGACGACATCATGCTCGCTCTCCCCATAACCACTAAAAACCCCACTTACAACACTCTATCCGAATGCATGGCGGAAACCACATCCTGGATGGAAACCAACTACCTCAGCATCAATCTCAAAAAAACTGAAGCAATGTTCGTAACAAGATCACCTGTGGCCGAGGACACTTATCCAACAGCAATCTCAATCAATAACACAACTATACCTGTTAAAAAAGAGGTAAAATACCTAGGTGTAATAATCGATCATACACTCACCATGCTACCACACATAAAGCAGACAGTAAAAACCATATTCTACAAACTCAAAACCATTCAACACTTAAGGCCCCTTCTTGACACACATGACTTTAGATCAGTTGTTACCTCACTCATAACCCCTCACTTTGACTATTGTAATAGTCTCCTAATCGGCCTACCACAAAAAAATATCTACCTATTACAAAGAGCCCAGAACATTTGTGCAAAAGTAGTAACTAAAGCCCGCCTAGCAGACCATGTAACCCCTATACTGCTAGAACTACACTGGCTCCCTATAAACAGCCGAATCAAATATAAAATTTTCCTAACAACTTTCAAGCTCCTAAACGATATCGCCCCCTCACATCTATCCACACTACTTCATGCCCCAACTGATTCAAGAGCCCGCAGACTAAACGCAACCCACTCACTGGAGTTACCAAAAACATTCACGAAGACTAAAAAATCCACCAGCGACAGAGCTTTCACATTCACTGCTCCCACGCTTTGGAATGAACTCCCAATAGACATCCGTATCATAAAAGACCTCTCCCAATTTAGGAAAGAACTCAAGACATACCTATTCTCCGAACACTTTGAAATCCCCTACCCTCCAAGTCCAGCTACACAGCGTCCACAGACACACAAACAAAAAACCCGCAAAAACACAATTAGTTAACCATACACAGTCCTCTCACAGACAGTTCTCCCACAGACACACCAAAAATCCACAGACAGTTCTCCCACAGACACACCAAAAAATCCACGAAAAAATGGAAATAAATTCCACCACACACACACACACCCACACCCCCACTTGACTGACGAATACTCTACTCTATAACTCATTGTATTTTAACCTTTTTGTAAATAACCTCTGTAAATAACATTGGCAGTTCTTTGCCTATTCCCTGTAAAAAGTTAGAAACTTCTGATCAATATAACGATACAGAAGTATACAAAAGTATACACCTTATAAATAGTTTTAAGCAGTTTAACGCACTGTTATATGTAAAAAGTTAAAAATTTCTGTTCAATGTAATGGTATACGAATGTATACAAAACTGTTAATTTGTTCCATGTAAACCGCCCCTGATCTCTGGAAGGGGCGGTATAGAAGAAATAGATAAATAAATAAATAAATAAAATAAAATAGAACTTTTTTTATTTTATTTTTAATAGCATTTTCTGCATCTAATAAAAGGTAAAACAAAAAACTGCACAAGTAGTATATAATACAGCAAATCCATCCATAACAGTCCAGCTTAAGAAAAAAAAGAAAAAAAAAAGAAAACCATCCAAATCTCTAGTCCACATCACAGAGACTACAATCCCATATAAGAAAAAGAAAGGAAACCCAAATAAAAGATAAAGACAATGCAGGTTACATTGCCCAGAACATATTGAGACCCTCATTTACTAGACCATTCTGTAGTAAGCACAACACAAAAAACAATAGAGAATTTTTCCCCCTCAAAAAATCCTCCGAGTTGGATCAAAAAACACAAAATGAGGTCCCTAAACATTTGTAAGGACATTTTATAAAGAAAGACACCACCAGGGTTGTAACCTTAGGTTTCAGACCTATAAAAGCTTTATGTTGCAACTGGGTAACTCTGCACACATCAGGAATGACTTTAATATTCTGCCCACAGAAAGGGACATTTTTCTTTTGAAAGTAAAGCTTTAACATTTTATTTTTTTATTAATTTCTAAGGAAAAACAAACCAACAATATGGCCCGAGTTGGTTTATCTATGAAGGCAGACAGATCCAAGCTATTGACAGATGATAGTTGGTCCATCCCTTCGCCCCTTTCTCTGACACCTTAGATAATCTTGGCGGATAATGTATATTGGATATCTGAATTGTCTCAGGTTGCATAATAAGCAAAACCTCTTTCAGATATTTCTAAAATGACAGTAGAGATGATAAATATCTAGTAACAGGAAAAATTTAGAAAAAAAAAGAGATTTTTACCCCATCTTGATTCTCCATAATTTCCAGCTATGAATAACTAAAGACTCTTTAATAAAAGAAGAAACAGTTTGAAATGTCAGGCTCCTGAACAATCCCAGAACAGTCAGGCGGTGTCAATAAACCCGATGCAGGGGAGTCAAGGGGGGACTCAGTCCTCACGTAGGATGCCATCTCCTGCTTCGGGGAGATGATTTTGACCTGCTCATCCTTGAGCCAGTCACTTTTGCTGATTTCTTCTCAGCCATTAAACTTCTCTTCTCCTTTGACTCCCATATACTCCGAGGCACAGAGTCCAACACATGTACTCCAATAAGCTCCTCCGTGCTCCAAAAGCTTTTTTGGACATACCCTTTTAGAGCACATGACCGTATTGCATGGAGGGGGCCACTAATCTTATAGGCCCCCTTCCTGACATCATCTGAGCAGGCTTTGCAGATGCCAGAATAACTGGCAATGCACACCTATCGGGATGGCTATCTTACTGCTCTCCTGGGGTCTGCAGATCTTATAGGCCCCTTCCTTACATCATCTGAGCAGGCTTTGCAGATGCTGGAATAACTGTATAGCAGTCGGGACAGCAATTTCATGGCTGGGACTTAAATGAGGGAAGATCAGGTTTTGGGGGTATGGAAGACAATGACAAATCTCTACAGCAACAAGAAGACCCCATTACCAGTCTGGTTTTCAGGATATCCACAGTAAATATGCACGAGATGGATTTGCACGTGATAGAGACAGTATATACTAACCTAGCTCTTACATATTTGGTATGGATATTCTGGCAACCAGACTGGCTAGACAGTTCCTCACCGGCTTGAGAAACCCAGTTCTAGAGTATTCTAATAAGAAAAAAAAATGACAAGCACCGTGGTGGGACTGTAATCACCTGTTAGCATCCAGAAACTGATGGGAAAAACACATTGTGGAGCTTAAACAAAATATCTTGTTTGTTGCTCCAAAAAAGATTGAAAAGGAAAGTTAAAATCTTCTTTATTTTGGAATTCTTTAAACAAGATTTTTTTTTAAACTAATTTCCATCAGATAAGATCCCTTAGTGTCTACGGATCCGAGTTAGTATCCACTGCATTCCCAGGTGACTTCATTCCTAGCCTCGCTCTCTGAAATCCTGCAGCCTGGAACTTGAAAGCCATGCAGTCAAATTATTATGTGTTTCTATTTTTGGATGCCACAGTTCGTTCAGATACCAGCGTTTTCTTTTCAAGGGCATAGTAGGACAAGCGCATTGAAAAGGTTTTGCATTCATGCTTCTCATTTCGTTAATGAGATCATCGGTTTTCCATATCAAAAACTGGATAGGTGAATTTTAAAAATGCAACTAGAAGAAATGCACAACTTCTTTTTTAAATTCCAGCTGAAAAAGACAGTGCAAAAGCTTTGGTCCCTTCAAAATCCTTTAGTGCAATAGACAAAAGGAACAATATCTTTGTGTGGGCTTTTAGCATAAGTACTTGTAAATGATCCTATTTTATTAAGAGCTCATCTATGACATTCAAAATGTAACATCAATTAGAGTGTAAATTGAACTTCTGTATTGCTTTTCACTTCTGACTATAAATTCTTAATATGCCTCTTCCCTGGCATTACCTAAGATTTAACTCACAGAATCAGATGAGAAATGTGATTATCCACATAATGGTTATTCATTCATTAGCTTTATCATTGCTTGGTTATGGATTACCTTCATTAAGTAAAATAATATGGCTGAACTGAAATATTAATGGCATGGGATGAGATTTTCTAAGCGGATTAGCTGGCCTGCTCCCAAGATCAGTTAACAAGACATGAGTTTTGGACATAGAAACAATTGCGCTTCATATTTAAAAGGACTTATTCTGTTAGCAGCACCTGCTAACAGGATAAATCCCGCCGAGAGGTTATATTCAGCAACACTTATATCAATAGTGCTGCTAAGTATCCTTATAGACTGCCTCAGTACTATCCGTTTAGCGCCAGAGGGTCCCAGGGATGGAGTGTGGGTGAGGCGTGGGTGGTACCTGGAGTTATACGGAGAGCAACGATTTGTTACACTGCTATCTGGATAATAAGCCACATAATTTAAGATAGCAAAGAAGCCCTCCGGAGGTGAGACTCTTTCTGTGGGGAAAATGGAGTCATGGCTAAGTGGTTCAGGTATTATTAGTCAGGCCTGAGCTCTCCAGATGCGATCCTCCAACTTCAATTTCAGGTAAGGTTAACAGATTTTCCCAATTTTCAGGGATTGTCCCTGATTTTGAGGTAATGTCCTCAATGCTATTGACGATAATCACCTCCTGTCCCTAATTTAAGTGGGGACAGAGGTAAAGGGTATTATTTCTCCTGCATATCCATCTAATGCAGTTTTCTCAATTCTGGTGGAGAATGAATACATACATACATTACTATTACATACATACATGCTATTAACTAGAGAAGAGCTGCTACTGAAATCCACCTAGACTGGTCATTTCAAAACATATGGGTCAATGATGCCCAAAGGAGGGAAGACCCCTACCCCAACCAGCCCAGCTCAGCCCTGCCCAGGAATCTCAGATTTGCTGGTAACCCTAGTTTCAGGCCCCAACTTGTTTCCTTCAAAAGAGCCTAATGCTTTTGAATAAGGGAAATAGGTCTTTAAAATCAGTTTTTTTTGCTACAAATATACTTGAAAAAGTCTTTATTATGTGTTTTTGTTTTCACAGCAAGCTTCTTCTCAAATTCTCTCTGTGCTTTGCATTTAACTTGACAGTGCTTATGTTGTTTCCAATTTTCATCATTTGGCTCCTTTTTCTATTTCCTGAAAGACATTTTTTTGGTTACAGCAGTCTCTGATCTCACCTTTAAACCATGCTGGTAGTTTTTTGGACTTCCATACTTTAAGAAAGGTGGAAGGAATACAGCTGGTCTGGGCTTTTAGGATAGCAATTTTAAACAACGCTCATGCTTGTTGTAAATCTAACTTTTGCAGCTGCTCCTTTTAGTTTTTTCTTAACTATTTTCCTCATTTTATCATAGCCTCCCTTTTGAAAGTTAAAAGGCAGAACTATGGATTTCCTTGCCGGCCTTCCTCCATTTATGAATTCAAATGCAATCATGCTATGATCACTATTGCCAAGTGGCTCCAACACCCTTATCTCTTGCACTAGATTTTGTGTACCAGTAAATGGTTTCCCCTCTTGTCGGTTCATGAACTGGCTGCTCCAAAAAGCAGTCATTTATTTCATATGGAAACTATATCCCTAGTATATCCTGCCATGACACTGACTTAGTCGATACCGGGGCAATTGAAATCACCCATTATTATTACTGTACTTGTTATCTTCCCTGACTTCTTTGAGCATTTCATCATCCATTTATTCATTCTGGCCAGGCAGTTGATAATACACTCCCACTGCCATCGCCTTCCCCTTTTTACATGGAATTTCTATCCGTAGAGATTCTACAGTGTACATTGTTTCCTGCAACACTTTAATCCTATGTGACTCCATGCCTTCTCTAACAGAGTGTAACCCCTCCACCTATTTGATCTACTCTATCATTGCAATATAATTTGTACCCAGGTTATCACAGTGTCCCACTGGTTGTCCTCCTTTCACCAGGTCTCTGAGATACCAATCATATCTAATCTCTATTTAGTGTTATATATTCTAACTCTCCCATCTTATTTTTTAGACTAGCATTTGCATACAAGCATTTAAGAGGTTGTATTTTATTCATATTAATTTGGTTATTGGTAGGCAGGGGTAATTTGCCTGCTCTGTACTCAAGGGAATTTGGGTTAACTTTGTCTTTATTGGAACCTAACTTCAATCTTTTGCTAGTAACCTTCACAGATACATCGTTCTGAACCATCCACTCTTGGTCAACTCTCGGCTTTCTCCTATTATCTAGTTTAAAAGTTGCTCTATCTCCTGGATCCATCCTGGTTAAGGTGGAGCCCATCCCTTTGGAAAAGCCCCTTCTTTCCCCAGAATGTTCCCCAGTTCCTAATAAATCCAAAACCCTCTTCTTTGCACCATCGTCTTATCCACGTATTGAGACTCCGGAGCTCTGCCTGCCTTTTGGGTCCTGCACGTGGAACACAAAGCATTTCTGAGAATGCTACCCTGGAAGTTCTGGATTTCATCTTCCTTCCTAAAAGCCTAAATTTGGCCTCCAGAACCTCCCTCCCACACTTTCCTATGTCATTGGTACCAACATGTACCAAGATAGCAGACTCTTCCCTAGTGCTATCTAATAGCTTGTCTTGGTGGTGCCTGAGGTCCGCTACCTTCGCACCAGGCAGGCATGTTACCAGGCGGTCCTCACATCCACCAGCTATCTACATGCCTAATGATCGAATCACCAACAGCTGTCCTAACCCTCTCCTCATGGGCATATGGCCCTGAAGAAACCTCCTCAGTGTGAGAGGGGTTTACATCACCTGGAAGACAGTCCTAGCTACAGGATCACTTCCTGCAACATGACCACTCTCCACCATGGAAACAGGGAAGGTGCCAGACTGGAGGTGGGACTTCAGTACTACATTTAGGGAGGAGGAGTGGCTCAGTGGTTGGGACAGGTTACCTCAGGCCGGAGGGCCGGGGTTCAATTCCTGCATGGGGACAAGTAATCTCAGGCCGGAGGGACTGAGGTCTCTAGTCCCATGGCTGCTCCTTGTGGCCTTGGGCAAGCCACTTACTCCTCCATTGCCTCAGGTACACTTAGATTGTGAGCCCTTTGGGGACAAGGGAATAAAAAAAAGTACCTGTTAGTATATACGTGTAAACCGCTCTGCTGCGTAAGTAAAGGGCGGTATATCAAATGCCTAAAACATAAACCATAACCATAAACCATACAACCTTATAGGTCTCGTCTATATACTTCTCTGGCTTCCTTATTCCTCAAGTCTGTTACTCTAGCCTCCAAAGATCAGACTCATTCCCTGAGAGCAAAGAGCTCCTTGCACCTAGTGCACATGTAAGACCCCTCACCAAATGGGAGAAAAAAAAATCATATATGTGACACGCAATGCAAAAGACTGGAAAGCCCCAACTCGCTACTGGACAGCTATCTGCATCTTAGTTTTAAGGTTTTGTCCAGATATTAAAGTTGTTTACTTACTTAGGTTTGCAGGGGATACTTATACAAATACAACTATACCTTATATGTTAAATGGACTTTGGTCACCTCAAGAATAAGTAATCTCAGGTCTTTAATAAATGTATACCTGATGAGGATAACCAACCACACCTGAAAGTGATTATGGGCACCTCCCCCCTTTAAGAGCCTAAAAAGCTAAGATTATTCCAGGGGTGGGTGGGAGTCAGGGTAGGAGGAAGCGAGGGAAGATTTACAAGCTGGCTTGCTATACAGTGCCCTGACCTGTGCATCTAAGGTAAGTCTTACAAAGTTCCTGGATGATTCACACAGCCCTTAGTTTGATAGAGGGGGCCTTTCAAATTGCTCCTTTGATCTGTCACTTGCCTTCAATACCTAAGACAATTTCACAGATCTGTTGCTTCCTAACTGGAAGGCTTCTTTGTAAAGGTCACTCTAAACAACTTTAGTTCTTTGTACTCAAGAGACTATTTATTCTACTTGTATGCTAAGCTATACTCTGATTTGATTTAAATGAAAAGCTCTCTGGTGACTAAGACCTGACTGTCTCAGCAAAAACACTGAACTCTAAAAAATACACAGATTTATCTGCTTTAACACAATGATTACCCCTTTTCCCCAAGACTTAGAATATAATCCAGAAGATAAATACTTACAAGTACAGATCTATTTCCAGTTGTAGTAGCCTCTCTGGATAGTTCTTTCTAAGCCTGCACAAACAAATGTGACCCCATTTTAGCAGTAATATCTATAGCTTCTCTGGGGTAAATTCTAGAAAGACACATAGGTGCCTATCTTGCAGCTTTATCCTGTAACACAGCTTTTCCCCTGTCCATGTGAGGGGCAATGTCTCTTAGGTGAGAGCGTTAGGTCTGCCTCTACAGAGTAGCAATCTTCATGTAGCATTAGGCTGCTGCCCTAAGACCTCCCTCACGCCTGACTAGAAGGGTGCTATAGTGGATCACATATGTTATACCGCTCTTGATGGTAGGGTATGACAAGTAGAAGGCCAGGCATGAAGAATTTGTGGAAATATGAAGTGAATTTAAACAATGCATTGTCTATAGAGTTGCATAAGAACATAAAATTTGCCATTTTGGGTCAGACCATAGGTTCATCAAACCCGGTATCCTTTTCCCAACAGTCACGAGGTCACGAGTACCTGACAGGATAACAAAATGTAGACAGCTTTCATGCTGCGTATCCCAGAGAACTTGTCCAAACCTCTTTAAATCCAGCTATACTAACAACTTTTACTATATCCTCCGGCAATGAATTCCAGAGCTTAATTATGCATTCAGTGAAAAAATATTTTTACATTTCGTCTTAAATCTACTACTTTCTAGCTTCATTACTTCTTCAAAAAGTACAAAGAGTGGGGGGCATGCAAACAACTAATTCATGTTACTCATTCTACTCCACTTATTTTATAAACCACTAACATATCTCAGCTCGGCTATCTCTTCTCCAAGCTGAAGAGACCTAACCTTTTAAGCCTTTCTTCATAGTGGTTCCTTTTATCTCCTTTATCATTTTGGTTGCCCTTCTCTGTACCTTTTCTAATTCCCCTATATCTTTTTTTATTTGCAACAGTCAGAACCGCATACAATGCTCAAGGTGCTGTTGAACCATGGAGTGATACAGAGTCATTATGATATCCTTTGTGTTATTCTCCATACCTTTTCTTCTAATTCTTAGCATGCTATTAGCTTTCTTGGCCACCACTACACACAGGCGGCTTCTGTATTAAAGTCTTGACTTCTAATGTGGAACCTTGCATTATGTAGCGATAGTTTGGGTTGTTAGCTGAGATATTTTGGCATAGAAGCAGTCTGCAAAGACTGTTTTCCTTCTGCTTTGGACTCCCATGTGTACTTCCATACTACAGTTGTAGCAACTATACATTTATCCCTTTATGTTTTCAAATATGCAGATGAAGAGAGTTTCAGGCCACAGGGGATAATGGAGATTCGAGAAGAGTATTGCCAAAAAGGAAGGAGGAAGCTTAATCAGAGGCAGCTCAAGGCAATCTGCTTCCTGACACGAAGGATGAGATGGCGCCCCCCCCCCTCCGCCGAGGGTGCGGGGCTTTCTCAAAACTCCAGTCAGGAACTGAACCAAACCAAAAAGCCAATTAGATTATATGGAGGAAATGCAAGATATTTGCACACCAAGGAAGTAAAAGAGAGTGACAACCACAGCACAGTTTATAAAACTAAATTATAACTCATTTTTATTTTGTTATTATAAACTGCATTATGGTTCTTGCTTTTTCTTTTTCAATATATATTTTGCATCCACAGAACCCCCTTTAACTGTGGGTGCAGAGCAGAACTAGGACATTCACCCACAGAACTCAATATCTTAAAAAAATATATATAAAAAAAATCTGATTCTGATCATCTCACTAAACAAACACCACCAAACATTCTCCAGTACCAGGCATATTGTGAACTAATACAAAACCCTACAACAAAGTCACTGAGTATCTATGGCACAAATCTACCATACCAGCACCAACTTCCAAAATTCACATAAGGAGCCCATCCAAAAAAAGCATCATTCTAAATACTACAGTGGGCACTGGAACATCCATACACCTATTTGAAAAGCTGAACAAGTCAAATTACTACAGTACAGCATAGATCTTTATGCACAAACTCCATGTTAACAGAACACCTGGCCTCAGTCACACACTCAGAACACAGACTCTCATCAAGTACAGAATAAAATAAAAACATGTAGACAAAAATTTAAACTGAAACCCCAAGAAGCCAGACCCCGCATGCAGTGCAACATCAGATAAATAAGAGATGTAATTCCCCAATACTATGTAAAATAAAAAGATAGCACAGTCAAGTCACTAAAATGAAAATATTTTTTTTTTATCTACCTTTGTTGTCTGACCATTTTATTCTCTGATCATGCTGGTCCTGATCTGAGGCTTCTGCTTTCCTGTCTTCTCTTAGCTCTCTTTCTGTGGTCTATGGTCCATCTGCCATTTCTTATCCCTTCTTTTGTTTTCTTCACTTCCATCCATCAGCCTATTTCCAGGCCCGGTAACCCTCCCCAGTATCAGCTCCCTTTCCAGTCCTCCCATCCCAGTGCCTTCCAATGTCAACCACCTTGCATTCTCAGGACTGCCTCTGGTGTACATTCTCTTCCAGTCCCCCTCCTTCCCCACTATCCAGCCCCTTCTAGTCCAAATACAATTGCAGGTATCAGCTCACTTCTACTCCCAGTGCCACCCTTCCCCCCCTCCCCCCCCCGTCAACTCCCTTCCAGTTACCCTACCCTTTGTCTATCCACCTTCCAGTGCCATCTCCACATGTCAGCTTCTTTCCAGCCTCCTCCCCATTACCCAGCCACCTACAAGTCCCATCTCTAAATGTCAGCTCCCTTCCTGCCCCCACCTCCCCCGTGTCAGCTTACTTCCTGCCCCCACCTTCTCTCCATCTCAGCTCCTTTCCTGCCCCCTCTTTCCCCTGGCAGACCCTCTCAGCATCCGTTCCCTTTCAGTCCCATTCTCCCATCCCCCTGCATCAGACCATTTGTAGCCCTAGCCCCCAGTTTTCTTTCAGGGCCAGCAGCTCTCTCCTCCCCTCTCCCCCCCCCCATTAGCCCATTTCCAGTTCTAGCCCCCAGTCTTCTTCCAGTGTCAGCAGCTCTCTCCTCCCCCCATCAGCCCATTTCCATTTCTAGCCCTTCCATCAGCCCACTACCAGTCCTAACCCCCCCGATCAGCCCATTATTAGTGCTAGTCCCACCTAATCAGCCTATTTCCAGTCCTAACCCCCCTGATCAGCCCATTTCCAGTCCTAGCTTCCCTTAAATTGCCTATTTCCCTTTCTAGCCCCCCATCAGCCCATTTCCATTTCTAGCCCTTCCATCAGTCCACTACCAGTCCTAACCCCCCCCCCCATCAGCCCATTACTAGTGCTAGCCCCTCCTGATAAGCCTATTTCCAGTCCTAGCCTCCCTTGTGGCCATTTCCAGTTCTAGCCTCCCCCCCCCCCATCAGACCATTGCCAGTGTTAGCCCTTCCATCAGCCCACTACCAGTCCTAACCCCACCTGATCAGCCTATTACCAGTCCTAGCCCCCCTAATTAGCCCATTTCCAGGCCTAGTCCCCTAATCAGCTCATTCCCAGTCCTAGCTTCCCTTGTGCCCATTTCCAGTTCTAGACTCCGCCCAGCAGCCCATTGCCAGTGCTAGCCCTTCCATCAGCCCTCTATCAATCCTAACAACCCTGATCAGCCCATTCCAGTCCAGTCCAGCCCATTGCCAGTGCTAGCCCTTCCATCAGTCCACTACCAATCCTAACACACCCCCCCCCCCCAGTCCAGCCCAATCCAGCTCATTGCCAGTCCAAGCCCCTCCCACCGGGAAGAGCCCTACACTTCATGATCGGCACCCCGGCTCACCTTTGCAGAGCCACAAGAAGGAAAAGCATTTCTCTTCTTTCCCGCAGTTCTGTTAAAGTTGAGCCCACTGGCGCTGAGGTTAAATGAGACAGGAAATGCCTCATTTACCCTCAGCACATTCGGGCTCAACTTTAACAGAACTGGGGGAAAGAAGAGATATCACATGCCTTGGAAAAGTGGTATAGAAGTTCTTCCCCTGATCTACAGAGGAACCTGAAATGTGTCCAACAGATCAAAACTCCCTCCTGGGTTAATTTTATAAAGTCATTTTCATGTGTTTGTGGCCACATATGCACATAAAATGACCTGCTATAAAATTCTGACCTGCATAAAAGTATGCATATAGGCATGATGGCATATACTTTGCCAATAGGCATGCATACGGGTGGAGTTTGGACAGAGTACGCAAGTATGTGCATAGATGATAAAATGCATTAATCTACAGTGTATTTAAATAATCCAGGTGCCACCAGGTGTCAGTGTCTAGGCCTGCAATATAGGCATGATTCCTGCCGCTTATGCTAGTATTTTATAAAGACACAAAGGCATCTATGTGTCTTTACAAAAAAGTGCCTAAGTAGGCACCTATTTGCCTTCTTAACCTAGGCACCCCCTTAGAAAAATTACCCTCCACATGTCTGCCCTTGACTGTCTGTGGACCATGTCATAGCACTCCTATGTTTTCTCCTGGAGGTTGGCAATGCAGGTCATAAACAGTGGAGACAAAACTGAGTGGTGTCAATGGTGGTATATGATGTTGATAGTCAGAGCAGGGATAGGCCGCGGTGTTTCTTGAACACAAAGGTTAAAGGTCAAAGAGGATTTAGTGGAAGGAAAAGAGTGTTAGCTTAGAAAGTGAGGGAAAGAGGTGTTGCCTAGAAGTCATCGTGACAAGAACCTGGGAAGTGTGCATACACATCAGGAATGATACTGGAGGCATTGCATGTTTAGGGAGTGTTTGAGGGTGCAATTGATAACCAATAGCCCCCAGCACAGATGGAAAGCGTGCCAGTTCATGCAATTCTGTCATGGTCTCAAGTACCTGCTGCTCTTGGCCCTCCGGGAATCATCTGGTGTAGCTAGTCAACCCACCACCTGCATCACCAGATATACCACCAGCAACCCCACAACTACCACCTGCATCACCAGTCCCATCACCTGCAAATCACATCCATGACCCCACCACTGCGAAACACAGTTGCACATGGAGACAAACAACCACATTCAAACACACCCACACACAAACAGTCACACACAGAGACAGCAGGTCAGGGTTAAGAGAGAGGAAGGCAGGGGTGTAGGAATAGAGAAATAGAGAGAAAGACAGGGAGGGAAAGAGGAAAGAGAGAGAGGGGAGGGAATAGAAAGCAAAGGAGAAGATAAAGTAATATGGGAGTAGAAAGGAGGGTAAGCAAGGACAGAGAACAATAAAATATTTATTTATTTTTTATTTATACACATTTATATACCGCATCTTCCGGAGTTCAGTTGCGGTTTACAGTGAACAACAATTAACAAAGCAAGTTTGTTTTACAAGGAACGTCATATTATAAGTATATTGATTAACAGAATATATTTTACAAGGAACGTCATATTATAAGTATAATGATTAACAAAACAGTATATGTATTGAGGAACGAAGTAATTAACTAGACAGAATATATTGTCTAAACAATGTGAGGCAATACAGAACAGAATAAACTATATACAAATATATATATGTATATATATATATATGGAAGTGAAAGGACATAAGATGTGGGATCATCAAAAGAGTTTAACTAAGTGTGCTATCTGTGTGAGTTGAAGGGTTTTTATTTGAAGCAGTCAGGTACCAGTTTAGCCTTTATCTAAAGTGGGTGAGGGATTATCTATGTTGTTATAGTGTTTGGTGAATAGATAAGTTTTCAATTTTTTGCGGAGTTCCATGATCTCAGATAGTGTTCATAACTCCTCTGGGAGGGAATTCCAGATAGTTGGGGCTATGTGAGAAAAGGCTCTGTTGTTTGTTGATTTATGAGCTCTTGTGTAATCTTTCGGAATTTTTAGTTTGTTTAATTGTCCTTTTCTGTGTGTAGTCTTAGATGGTTCTTTGTGTATTAAGTTACATAGCGTAGTTGGAGCCATATCATATAAGGCTTTGAATGAAGTTATTGTTTTGTAAATTATCCTGCTTTGAATTGGTAGCCAATGGAGGGAAGCTAGTATTGGTGTTATGTGTTGGAGTGAGTTAACTTTCAATATAATTCTAGCAGTTGCGTTTTGTGCTAGTTGCATTCGTTTGATGTTTTGTTTTGATATGCCTATTAGTATTAGATTGGCAAAATCAAAATGAGGAGTTATGGTGGCCTGGATTATATTGATAAAGTCGTGTGAGAATACTAGAGGACGTAGTTGTTTGAGGGTTTTGAGTTTGAAATACATTTTCTTTATGGTATTGCTAATGTGGGTTTCCATCGTAAGGTGTGTGTCTAGTACAGGGATGGGCAAACTACGGCCCGCGGGCCGTATACGGCCCAGCGGACCTTTTAATCCGGCCCCCTCTGCCCGGCTGAACTCTCCCGGCGCGGCTGAAGCCCTCTGCTCTGGCTTGCAGATACGCGAAGGGAGAGTGTCTCCCTCGTGTCTCTGTTGGGAAGCAGGGGCTGATGGGAAATTTCCCATCTGCCCCTGCGGGCTTAACAGAGACGCGAGGGAGACACTCTCCCTTCGCGTATCTGCAAGCCGGAGAAGAGGGCTTCAGCCGCGCCGGGAGAGTTCAGCCGGGCAGAGGGGGCCCCGCGGGACACTCCATGCTGCCGCGGCGGCAGCGGGCAGCTTTTTTTAAATTTTAATTTCCATGAGCCGATGTGGGGGGGGGGGGTAGGACTGGCAGTGGGCTGTGAGCCCATGGGGGGGGGGGGGGTAGACCGGGCACTGGGCTGTGGGCTGATGGGGGCTGTCTGGAAATGGGGTGATGGGGGTTAGGACTGGTAATGGGCTATGGGGGGGGGGTTAAGACTGGCAATGGGCTGTGGGCTGATGGGGGCTGTCTGGAAATGGGGTGATGGGGGTTAGGACTGGCAATGGGCTGTGGGCTGATGGGGGGGTTAAGACTGGCAATGGGCTGTGGGCTGATGGGGGGGTTAGGACTGGTAATGGGCTATGGGGGGGTTAAGACTGGTAATGGGCTGTGGGCTGATGGGGGGGTTAGGACTGGTAATGGGCTATGGGGGGTTAAGACTGGCAATGGCCTGAGGGCTGAGGGGGGCTGTCTGGAAATGGGGTGATGGGGGTTAGGACTGGTAATGGGCTATGGGGGGGTTAGGACTGATAATGGGCTATGGGGGGGCTAGGACAGGAAATGGGCTGGTCACTTGGGAGGATCTAGATATCCCACTTCCTGACGCTTCGGCACGCAATAACTGCAGATTCATGTGAGGTGATTCAGAATCTTAAATCTCGCTCATATCTTGCCCACCCCATCTTTTCGGATGAAGCGGGTGGGACAGTCCCCACTTTGGCTACCACGCTTCAGAAACCAAAAGACTCACCCACAGAAGGAAGTAGGGAGGCATGGTCTAGTGCAGGGATGGGAAAACTACGGCCACTAAAATTGAAGGTACTATTTTATGAAAGAAATACATTGCATAAACGTTTTGTAAAATAACTCTTTTTATGCTTTTCTACCTTAAATTAATCTAAACATTTAATGTTACAAATTTAAATTTAATTTATATTAATTCACACATACACACCGTCCATCTACTCTTGGTCTGGCCCCCGGGTCCAATATATGAACCCATTGCGGCCCTCGGGTCAAAAAGGTTTGCCCACCCCTGGTCTAGTATAACGCCTAGATATCTTATTTCATTTTTTATTTTGATTTCTTGGTTTTGAAGTCTTATGTGTGTTGGGGGGATATAGGATTTGTTCTTAGTCACGATTAGAACTTCAGTTTTAGCATGATTTATGTGGAGGTTTTGTGTTTTTAGCCAAGTTGTGATTTCATTATAGCAGTCCGATAGGAGTTGAAGCGGTAGATTGGGTATCATGAATGGAATGTACATCATAATATCATCTGCGTATAGGTGATATTGTACTCCGAATTTTTTGAAAATGTTGCAGACTGGTTTTATGTAAATATTGAAAAGTAGGGCTGATAACGCTGAGCCTTGTGGTAATCCAATTTCTTGTTTATATATAGTTGAAGTTTGATTCCCAATTCTTACATTTTGCATTCTATTATTTAGGTAGGACGAGAACCATTTATGTACTGTGGAGTTTAAGCCTATTTGTCTCAAGTTGTTGAGCATTATTGTGTGGTGTAGGCTATCAAACGCAGCTGATATATCAATGAAAAGTAGAATGAAGGCCTGTTTATGATTGTCAATCCCTCTTAGTAGCGCATCAATTAAAACTGTAAGGAGTGTTTCAACTCCGTGGCGGGGCCAAAAGCCATATTGTTGCTCATCAAGTGGGTAAGATGAGTCTACAAAATCCTGTGTCTGTAATTGAACCACTTTTTCAATTATTTTAGCCAAGAATGGTATGCTAGAGATGTGTCTATATGATACAGGCGAAGTTTTATCAAGTTTGCTGTTCTTAAGGATTGGGCGTATTTGTGCGTGTTTGAGTGATGGTGGGAGGTAACCTTGAGTTAGTGAGAGGTTAACTATTGGGAGAATGTAGGGTAATAAAATTGGAAGTGTGTTTTTTATCCATGTTACTGGACATGGATCTAGATAAGAAGTTGTGGTGTTAAGACTGGAGATGATATTTTTTAGTGTCTCTTTAGTTATAGGATGAAACTCTGACCATTCCTCTGAAGGCTGGTGTGATATGTTAAAAGTGTCTATAGACATTGACGGCATTTTTGCTTTGTTTTGATAATGGTCGGCTAAGGTTTGTACTGAGATGTCAGTAATTTCATTGCCAGAAGTTTGAGGGTTGGTTAGATTTCTGACAATGGAGAATAACTCTCTTGGTCTGTTATATGATTTTGATAGTATTTCAGCATAGTATTTTTTCTTTGTGCTGTCCAGGGTTTCTTTGTATTTAGTAAGGTGGTTATTGTATATTTCCTTGTGTATCATCAATTTAGATTTGCGCCAGTTGAGTTCTAGTTTTCTAAGATTCCTTTTCATTTGTATTAGAGTAGTGTTGAACCATGGGTTGGTATTAGTCTTAGAGTAGGTGCTCTTTTTGTTTGTTTGATTAATTTTGGCTGCATTGTTGATGGTTTCATGCCAGTTTTTGACAGTATCATCCAAATTCGTTGCAGGTGATAAGAGGTGGGGGATTGTTAAGCCAATGAATTCTGTATTGTTAAACTTTTTAAATCTTGTAGTTGGGCCACTTCTAGTGTGGTTGTTAGTGCTAATGATGGGATATGTAAGATTTAATTTGATTATATAGTGATCAGACCAGGGTATCTGTGTACATTCTATGGAATTTGGATTGATTAGTTTGAAGAGTGAATTTGGAAGAAGGACAAGATTGAGAGTTCCACCTTTGATGTGTGTAGATGTGTTTATTATTTGATGATAGTCCATGTCTGATATAGTATCAAAGAATAGTTTAGAATCCATTGTTGGTAGTGAGGGAAGATTAAAGTCACCTAGCATAATTATAGGGTGTTGTTCAGTAGATGAGCTGAGGAGTTCAATAAAAGAGTCGAGGCAGTCTGGTTTTTGGTCTGGGGGTCTATATACTAGGCAGAGTTTCATGAGGCCAATTTTTATTAATAATGTGTCTATGTTGTTAGAGATGTTTGATTGGATTGATTTGGCACTTAATACCTTTTTCGTCATCATTAATACTCCTCCGCCTTTTCTATTAGTTCTATGTTTGTAGAAAATATGAAGAGGAATACTGAGTGATCACAAACGCCCAAGAAAAACTCTAGCACTAACCACTCCTCCTTGCCTGTTTCAATGTTATTTATAACAGGTATAGAAGTTGATGTCCATTTTTGATGACACTGGCGTATACTTATGTTATAAAGTATGTACTATGCATCTTTATGCGTGCCTATCCAGTACATGCCCATTCTCTGCCTTAGAACTCACTCCTTTTATAGGAATTTAATTCTCCATACAAATTGCCCCTTTTATAAAATAGTGCTGGGCACATACCTGGCTATATGTGCATGTGAATGCTGTTTCCAAACGTGTACTTAGTGCATATCCTTTACAAAATTTCCCCCATGAAGAGAGGCAATATGCATGCCTGCTATGTTTCTCTGTTGTTAAAATAACATCAGGATAAAACTGGATATAGTAAGCAATACAATTAAGCTATTTAATGTGATGAATGTGTAAGAGGGGAAGGCCATAGGGGAAGATCAATAAAACAGAATGTTAGCTAGGGTGCTTAGCTTTTCTTCTAACAAAATCAGACTATTTTCTCTCCATTACCATAAAAATAGACAGTTAGCCTCTGCTATTCCTGACTGCATCTTTGATGATGGCCTGGAAATAACAAAATTACTGTGCAAGGTAAAATGAATTCTTTGTTCTTTATCATAGTGCTAGCATCTTCATTGAATCTACCTGTATTGTCTCTCAATGCGTTTACACCTGGACCAAATTTTCTAAGCTGTACCACAGCACGTGTATGATTAGGGTTGCCAACTGGATCCAGATGAGCCCAACAGGCTTGATCCAGTTCCTGTGATAGATGTGGTCAGCATAAGGCAGATACAGAACTCCACAACCAAGAGAGGTTTTAAAGAAAATATATTGTATTTGGGGGACCAGCATCCAGACAACTGCCCTGACCCTCTTTGGGGTTTTAGGAACATGGGGGGGCTAAACCCTCTGTTGCCCTAGGCCAGTGATGGCTAACCTTTTTGAGCCCGAGTGCCCAAACTGCCGCACAAAACCAAAGAATTTCCTCAAAGTGCCAGCACGTCAATTTGCATAAATATTTGCATAATGCTAACATACACTAACTTTTAGTAAACATGTCTCTTAATGAGTGTATGGATAAAGACAGACTAAAAGATTTCTACATTACTATAATCCAGTGCCAACCGCCAGGCACATTAGGAACTACTACAAACACTGCCCATTTAGAACCAATAGCAAACCCGCCGTATCCTAACAGCACTACCAGGAGTCACAAAGCACCATACCATACCTATCAAAAGGCAACACTGCAAATATTAAACCAATACATTTCAGAGAACAACAATACATGACCTACTGGGGAAAGAGAACAAGTGGCAATGTCAAAAAGGAATTACATAAACAGAATACCTCAGCTCAGTTACACAGTTGCAATTGCTCCAGCCACTTTCTTCTGGTTTCTTCATGTTTTCTGCTAACTCTCCATCATCTGCTGTCCATTTGTCCTTTCTTCTCTCTCTTCTAGTTTTTTTTTCCATTCTCTCTCTCTACATCCGCTTTAACATACTAATCTTTCTCCTTTTGCTCTTTCCTCATTCCTATTTCATCCACTCAAATTTTACCCCTCCATCCTCAATCCCCACTTACTCTCCCAATACCCGGCCAATTGTACATTTTTCTTCCCTCACACACAAAATATTTTTCCCCTCTCCATTTCATTCTCCCAGCCCCATCCCCTTCTAATCTCCCCCAACATCAGCTCCCTTTTAGTTCCAGCCCCACCCAGTATCCGCTCCCTTCTAGTCCCCTCATCAGTCCATTTCCAGTCCTAGCTCCCCCATCCATTTCCAGTCCTATCCGAGTCCCTTCATCAGCTCATTTCCAATACCAGCCTCCCATCAGCCCATTTCTAGTCCTTTCCTAGCCCCACCATCAGCCCATGTTAAATCCTAGCTCCCCTCCACTCAGCCCATTTCTAATCCAAGCCCCCCATGAGCCTACCTCCAGTTCTAGCCCCTCCATGAGTCCATTTCAATCCAAGCCCCCACCACAGCCCATTTCCAATCTTAGCTCCCCCAACACCCAATTCTCAGTTCTATCCTAGCCCATCCATCAGCCCAGTTCCTGTCCTAGCTCCCTCCCCTAAGAGCCCATTCCAAGCCCCCCTTCCCATCAGTTATTTGCAGTTCAAGCCCCCTTCCACTCAGCCCATTTCCATTCCAAGTCCCCCTCCCCATTAGCTATTTGCAGTTCAAGCCCCCCACTTCCCCTCAGCCCATTTCCATTCCAAGCCCCGTCCCCATCAGCTATTTGCAGTTCAAGCCCCCCACTTCCCCTCAGCCCATTTCCATTCCAAGCCCCATCCCCAACAGCTATTTGCAGTTCAAGCCCCCTTCCACTCAGCCCATTTCCAGTCCTAGTAACCCCAACCCATTACCAGTCCTAGCCCCCCATAGCCCACTCCCAGTCCTAATCCCACCAGCCCATTTCCAGTCCTAATCCCCCATCACCCAATTTTCAGTTTAAGCCCCCCCATAGCCCATTACCAGTCCTAACCTCCCCATCAGCCCACTCCCAGTCCTAATCCCCCATCACCCAATTTTCAGTTTAAGCCCCCCCATAGCCCATTACCAGTCCTAACCCCCCATCAACCCACTTCCAGTCCTAATCCCACCAGCCCATTTCCAGTCCTAATCCCCCATCACCCAATTTTGAGTTTAAGCCCCCCCATAGCCCATTACCAGTCCTAACCCCCCATCAACCCACTTCCAGTCCTAATCCCACCAGCCCATTTCCAGTCCTAATTCCCCATCACCCAATTTTTAGTTTAAGCCCCCCCAGCGCCCATCACCACTCCTAACCCCCCCAGCCCAGCGCCCATCACCACTCCTAACCCCCCCAGCCAGCCCAGTGCCCATCACCACTCCTAACCCCCCCCAGCCAGCCCAGTGTCCATCACCACTCCTACCCCCCCAGCCCAGTGCCCATCACCACTCCTAAATCCCCCCAGCCCAGCACTACTCCTAACACCCCCCCAGCCCAGCCCATCACTACTCCTAACCCCCCCCAGCCCAGCCCATCACCACTCCTAACCCCCCCCAGCCCAGCCCAGCCCATCACCACTCCTAACCCCCCAGCCCAGCCCATCACCACTCCTAACCCCCCCCAGCCCAGCCCAGCCCAGCCCAGCCCATCACATCACCACTCCTAACCCCCCCAGCCCAGCCCAGCCCATCACATCACCACTCCTAACCCCCCCCCCCAGCCCAGGGAAAATTAAAAAAAAGAACACCTGTCTGTTGCCGCTGTCGGGGCCGCCGCGGCAGAATCGAGCGTGCCGCGGGGCCCCCCTGTATCCGGCAGAGCCTGCCCTCCCCGTAGCAGCTCTCTCTTTGGAGCTGCAGTCAGACGTGCCGGCTTGCAGAGCGCGAGGGAAGAGTTTCTCCCTCGCTGCTCTGTTAAACCCGCGGGGGCTGATGGGAAGTTCCCATCAGCCCCCGCGGGCTTAACAGAGTCGCGAAAGGGAAACTCTTCCCTTCGCGCTCTGCAAGCCGGCGCGTCTGACTGCAGCTCCAAAGAGAGAGCTGCTACGGGGAGGGCAGGCTCTGCCGGATACAGGGGGGCCCCGCGGCACGCTCGATTTTGCCGCGGCGGCCCCGACAGCGGCAGCAGACAAGTAAAATTGAAAAAAAAAAAAAAAAACCTAATTGCGGACCTTCCCGCGTGCCAGCTGCAAGGCCTTCGCGTGCCACAGCTGGCACGCGTGCCATAGGTTCGCCATCGCTGCCCTAGGCTTTTCTCCCAGCTGTAGCCAGTCCTTAATTGCTCTCAGCAGGATTACTCTGCTGAATAGCTGAACACTGCTCCAGCACAGATGACACTCTCAAAACAAACAAACCTGGCACTTCCCTCACTTTGGGCAGCACAGCTCAGCAAAAAGTCTCTCCAACCAAGTAGAACTCCAGGAGCAAGGCTGAGCAGACAGTAATAAATTCAAATGCCTCCTACCCACCACAGCAGGCTCTCTTTTACAGGTGAGTAGACTTCAGGTATACTCCAGAACCCCAGGCCTCTCTCTCTCTCAGGTCTCCTGCTTCCTGGTTTACACCCCAGGACCTGGCCACACCATCCCCAGGCATTCTCCAGCCTATTCTCTTAAAGGGACAGGGTTTAAGCTCTTACCAGAGCAACACCTCACTGGTTTTAACTTGGCTGGGGAGTTTCCCTGCGTCAGATGGGTAGTTTCCTATTCACTCCATCACAGACCCTCAGAATAAGAGCATTCAACAGTGAAAACAGCACTAAGACATGCCCATAATGCACATTTTTAGAGACCAATAATGTTGCTGTTGAGCATGTCTTAGTGCTGTTTACATTTCTGAATGATCTTATTCTGAGGGTCATTTTTGACAGGGATATGTTTTGACATTTAGCTATAGGGAACTTATTCAGATTCCTTCTGGATTATTTTTCATAGGGTACTTTAATAAGATCAGATTTTGTTGGCAGTGTAATAGGGCAGCCATACATCCACTGTGCCAGGCACTGGGAGACGCGACTGATGTTGTGCCAACATTCCCTAGATTATTCCATGAGGCTACATCCCTACACAGTCCAGGATCTATGAGAGCTGCGAGAGTGGTGATATATCTGGAGGCTGGCTATTTGGTGTGATGGCGCAGGGATCTTCCCTCCCATGCCCATACAGGCCTGACCAGGGGAGCAGTGCCATAAAGCAGATTGTGGGAAGGCAGAATGGGTTGCCCCATAAATAGCAGATGTATACAGACCGACATAGGTGTAGCTCCTGGGAGAAATGCCAGTACCCAGATATGTGGGAATCAGATGCCATAGCCAAAAGGCTCTTCTACAACTACTACTGATCATTTGTATAGCGCTGCAAGGCATACACAGTGCTGCACAGATACACTAAGAGATGGTCTCTGCTCGGCAGAGCTGACAATCTAGTCAAGACAGACAACACAGCAGCTGCGGACAGGATACATTTAGGGGGAATGGTAAAAAACACAAGGGAGCTTAGGCAGATATGATCCAAAAGTGGCAATGAGGTGAGCGCTCAGCCTGGCCAGAGAAGCAGCCTGACGTATAGGCTCAGGTAGTTTGTTCCAGGCATAAGGAGCAGCAAGGTGAAAGAAGTGAAGTCTGGATTTGGCAGTAGAAGTGAAGGGCACAGACAGAAACGATCTGATAGAAGAGTGTGGTTTCCAGGGAGGGGTGTAGGGAGAGATAAGAGAGGAAAGGTAGTATGGAACAGCAGAATGAGTGCACGTATAGGCCATAGGCACGAAAAGGACATATATATGTTGCTCAGGAATATTATGCATCCTTTGGGGAACTGAAATGTTAGTTTCGGGTTTGGGGCACTTGGTAAGAGTCCATCCCTAGCACTTTAAAGCGTGATTGTAGAGATGACCAAGGCAGGGATCACCGGGGCCATTCCAAATGCCAAGTAACATTTCATGCAAGGTATGTCCTAACATACATGTTCATATTTACATTCTCTTATTCCATATTAGGGTGCACTGGGATTACCTAGCACTTTTCAGGGCATGAGGAGGACTGGTATGTGCTCTAGTTTGCAGCAGCTATCATTTCTCTTTGGTCGTTATGTCTAGTTTGCATCAGCAAACTACTGTGCATGATGAGCAGCTTAGAAGATGCACATTTTTCCCGAGGGGCATGGTGTCCGCCGATACCTTGTGGGGACGGGCAGAATCCAAAACGTGTAACATTTCAGAATACAGTGGGCGCCGGGACATCCAAAACATTTACCCATGTCCGATAATATTGACAGGGGCGTGTTTCTCCATTCTTTTGCAGTTGAATAGGGCTTTGCCCAAGCCATACCAAACACGTCTATCTCCCTAATTCTGAATTGGCAAGTACGTCCAGACCACAGGATGCGGAATTGGGTAAAAACGGGGCTCGTTTATGATGTAGAGGTATCCATGGATTGGATATGCATGTTCTGGAATCAGGCTCTATGTGATCTAAGAGGTATGAAAAAGATAGGGTTCTGGTTTGGTTTTTTTGTGTTTCATTTCATTTTAGCAGCTATTTGCCTTTATAAATGTACACCCAAGCATTCACATGAATGAAACAAAAACATGGAATTCAAAACAAGAAAAACAAAAAAGAGAAGAAAAACCTCATACCATTAATATTAGTCCACTAAAAGAAAAAGAAGGAGGCACCAGGAAAAAATATAACAAGATTATAATAAACAAAGAAATCAGACAGAAGAGTTATAGACTTCTGTGTTCAGCCGTACGGGCAGTCACAGCAACTTCAGACCCTTCCCTTGCCACCAGGAATTGCAGGAGCTGCTTGGGCTCACAGAAAAGAAAAACGTTATCTTTATAGGAAATATATCAATGAGATGGGAACTTCAAAACAAAAGTAGCCCCCAAGGAGAGGCTCCTGGCCCGATAGACCAGGAATTCCTTCCTCCTAACTTGGATGGCATGAGAAAAGTCAGGAAAAATACGAACTTGAGAGTCCAAAAATTGGTCACTGAGATTCCTGAAATAAGAACGAAGAATTAAAGCTTTATCCGATTCCAATGTTAGGGTAACAAGAAGGGTAGTTCTCTCAGAAATCATCTCCAGGAAACTTTCCAGAAACTCGGTAAGGTACCCAGCCACCAAGGCCACATCTCTGGAACCACTACCTCAATCACCTGCGCCCAAAGACTGGTACTGGACCCGGGTCAGGAGAGGATGATACTCCTGTGGGATCTTAGGCACCTCACAGAAATATTTCCTCATCATTTCCAACAGAGACAAAAGAGGGGATTTAGGAAAATTCAACAACATAAGAACATAAGATATGCCATACTGGGTCAGACCAAGGTCCATCAAGCCCAGTATCCTGTTTCCAACAGTGGCCAATCTAGGTCATACGTACCTAGCAGTTTCCCCAAAAGACACAGGTTCCACAATACTTGTATTGGTTCAAGCATTGATATCCTGTGTCCCTTTTTAATAATGGTTTATGGAACTTTCCTCCAGGAACTTGTCCAAACCTTTTTTAAACCCAGCTACACTAACAGCCTTTACTATATCCTCCGGTAACAAATTCCAGTGTTTGATTACACGTTGAGTGAAAAAATATT
Organism: Ichthyophis bannanicus; assembly: GCA_033557465.1. Classification (NCBI taxonomy): domain Eukaryota; kingdom Metazoa; phylum Chordata; class Amphibia; order Gymnophiona; family Ichthyophiidae; genus Ichthyophis; species Ichthyophis bannanicus. The sequence goes on from CM066038.1 coordinate 403,034,395, forward strand.
TTCTCTTATTTGTCTTAAATAGTTTACCCTGTAGCTTCATTGCATGTCCCCTAGTCTTTCTATATTCTGATAACGTAAACAATTGATCTACATTTACCCGTTCCACTCCGTTCATTAATTTATAGACTTCTATCATATCTCCCCTCAGCCTTCTATTTTCCAGGTTAAAGAGCCCTAACCTTTTTAGCCTTTCTTCATAGGGGTATCCTTCTATCCTCTTTACCATTTTGGTAGCTCTTCTCTGAACCTTTTCTAATAACGCTATATCCTTTTTAAGATAAGGTGACCAGGATTGTATACAATATTCAAGGTGTGGTCTCACCATGGAACGATACAGAGGCATTATAATATTCTTTGTTTTATTTTCCATTCCTTTCCTGATGATACCTAGCATTCTATTTGCTCTCTTGGCTGCCGCTGCACACTGGGAAGAAGGTTTCAACATGTTATCCACAATGACGCCTAAATCTTTTTCCTGGGTGGTGGTAACTAATGTGGAGCATTGCATCGTGTAACCATAGTTTGGGTTGTTCTTCCCTAGGTGCATAACTTTGCACTTGTCCACATTAAATTTCATCTGTCATTTTGATGCCCAGTCTTCCAATTTATCAAGATCCTCTTGCAATTTTCCACAATCCTCATGGGTTTTAACAACTTTAAATAGTTTTGTGTCATCTGCAAATTTGATTATTTCTCCGAACCTGATTTTCCAAATGTTCTGCCTTCCTATCCAGTAAAATTCTGTCCTTAATTAGGGCAGCTTGTTCTTCTTGGAGTTGTCCAAGCTCTTCTTTAATTTAAGAGATAGAACCCATCTGCTGCTCCTGAACTCTGGAAACATCAGAAACATTCAACATCAAACACGAAAGTTCAGTACTCACAGTACCCAAAACAGCAGATAAGGAAGAAGTCAAAACTGCTATGGCGTCCCATAGCACATCCAAAATAATAGCCGCAGGTTTTACTAAACCCCGAACACCCAGAAGGTAAACTCTTCCAGTTCCTACTGATTGTTGACCCACATCAGGGGAAAATGAACCAGCTACTACAGCTGCTACAGTCTGCTGTGAGGATCCAGAGCACAGTGCTGACAACACTGATGAGCTCTCTTCACTTCTCTGAACCAGAGTGCTCTTTAGTATGCACTCCATCAGGTGAAGACAAACTTCGGTGTTGCAATGGGGGAGCGTGTACTGCTCCGGGGAGAGAAGAATCCCTGACATGTCCAGCATCGTTGAGATATCCTCATGTGATGCCACCAAAAACGCCGCTCCGATTCCAAGGGCAACAAAACCGCACATCTCCAAAGTCTTCTGACCAGCAGTGGTAGACAGTGCCAAACACGAGGGTAGGACGGCCTCTCCTTTTCCTCTGCCCCATCTCAGACAAGCATGGAGTTAGCACTGGCCAGCAAATTTGGATCACTGTGGGGTTGCTGCACTGGATCTTCCGCCTGCTGCACTGGATCTTCCGCCTGCCGCCATCTTGCCTCCATTATCATTCATTATTAATCTACACATGGCATGAAAAACCTGAAATTCTGGGTCCTTCCTCCTTGTTGTTACAGTCTGGCCTCAAACCAGTGACTCTTGAATTAGGGTAAAAAGGTGTCTTGCAGGAGGAACTATTATGTCTCCAGGACAGACAGACTTCAGCCAGCCTGCTTTTACCTGTCTTATATTTCTGGTACTCAGTTCCTGTTTTGTGTTTCCGCCCAAAATTTGTGTGGTCTTGAACTCAGTGGAAGACCCTAACTGGATTTTTTGCCTTGTGACTCTATTGACTCCTGTTCTAGAAACTTACTCCAATGACTTTTCTTTTGCCATGTGATCACTAACTGGCTACCAATTGTCTGGATTTAAGCTAAGTGATTTCAATTTTTCGGTTTGAACCAAATATTTCATTAAAATGGGCATGTCTATCCTCCGAGTTTGAACACATTTCTCATTTCCTGCTGGCTTACCCGACACAGTACATTTAAGATTTTTGGGATTGAGATATCATTGGTGATTTTCTTCTGATCATTTGCACATCACCATTGGGAACATTTATTATTTCTGTAAGTATCTCATTCGTAGCTAATGTCGTTGAAAAAGTGGTCCAATGCCAACTACAAGATTTCATAGACTTAAATGCACCATTAGATGAACAACAATATGCCTTTCGCCCATTCCATGGAGTCGAAACACTCCTACTAGCATTATTCGACATCCTCATTCAAGGAATGGACAATACAAAACAAGCATTCATTCTTGTCTTTTTGGACATCACATCTGCATTTGAAAACATGAATCACAATATCCTTCTCTCCAGACCTAATCACATAGGTATAAAAGGAACAATCCACAAATGGTTCAAATCATATATTTCCAACTGTGCCCAATTTGTGCAAATAGAACATGAAACATCCGCAACCCTCCCCCAGGAACAAGGAATACCCCAAGGTTCTGCCGAATCAGCCCTCCTGTTCAATCTATATCTCCAGCTAATATCTTCCATATTCAAAAAACACAAAATAGGATATCATATATACGCTGATGATATCATGTTGTACTCCCCTTTGGACACAACAAACCCCAATTATGACAATCTAGCAGCATGTCTCAAAGAAGCAGAAAACTGGCTCCTTGCAAATAACATGAGCATCAATTTCAGTAAAACCAAAACTTCAACCCCCCTCTCCCAACAACCTCCTTCATAAGTCTACATTCCCAGTAAAACAAGAAGTAAAATATCTAGGAGTCATCCTAGACAAAACACTCAACGTGACTTCCCACATAAAGCAAACGGCGAGAACCATATTTTTCAAATTAAGGATTATTCAACAACTCCGTCCCCTTATAGACACAAATGACTTCAGATCAGTAGTCCAGGCCCTAATCATGCTACACTTTGACTACTGTCACAGTATATTACAAAGGACAACAAAAAATAACCTAAATATACTACAAATGGTGCAAAATGTCACAGCCAGAATAATATTTAAAGCTCGTCTTTCAGACCACATCATGCCCATCCTGTACGAACTTCACTGACTCCCAATTGCCAGTAGAATAAGATACAAATCCATAATGACCACTTTCAAACTAATTAATAATATAGTTCCCTATTAGCTCACTTCTCTAATCCACATCTGTATAGACACCACATCCAGAAAGCAAAATAACCAGAATTCTCTCACTGTTCCAACATCAATCCATAAGATCAAACAAATAATGAGTAACAGGGCGTATACATATATAGCCCCTACTCAGTGGAACTCCCTCCCAGAGAGGGAGTTCTACTGAAATCAAAGACCTTCAAATGTTCCAAAAAGAATTAAACACATTCCTGTTCATTGAACATTACAACAATCCCAAGCCCATCTACAATCGAAACTCAAACTACTTCCCTCCCACACAGCCCCTAAACACTACCACCCCCTAAATCATTCTCCACCAAACCCCCCAACAAATAGTCGAACGCACAATGCACCAAATAGCAAATTGTTGTATACTGTATATGTTTCAGTTCTCAAGTACACCCATTACCACCTGCAAGGATGTACAAATGTTCATAGTTTGAATATAAATAGTTAATTGTTGCAAGTTCTTCTACTATGTTCGATGCATACTGTTAGTTACAATGTAAACCGCCCCTGATCTCCGAAAGGGGCAGTAAAGAAAAATGTTCCAATTAAATAAAATAAATAAGTAAATAAATAAATCTTTTAGTGGGCCATTCTCACATGTCGCTGCTATCTCTCTGAAAGTCATGACAAAGTTATCAGTGGATTCACCTTCTTCTTGTTTGCATTTTTGGTGGGATTGAAATAGGCTTCTAATGCATCCAGGATAACATTAGTATCCTTCCTCTGCTCCTCTGTGAGGCTCAAATTGTATTCATAAACATCGTGGCATTCAGCAGCCATCACCCTTCTCAGTGTAGCTGTCTGCATTTAAGTTGGCTTCTTGTGTAAGCTTATTACCATTAAATAGTCTGCAAACTCTGCTCTGAAATTATCCCGGTTTCCACTTCACCAAGTCAATAGCTGTTAGTAGTTACCATAATGCTATAATGCTTTTTTGCTTAAGGGAGGAGTGGTCTAGTGGTTAGGACAAGGTACTTCAGGCCGGAGGGCTGGGGGTTCAAGTCCCACCTGGGGACAGCAATCTCAGGCCGGAGGGGCTGGGATTTCTAGTCCTATAGGCACTCCTTGTGGTCTTGGGCAAGCCACTTAACCCTCCATTGCCCATGTTCCCTGTAAGTATTAGCGTATGTGTCTCATATCCCCTTGTGTTAAATGTATCCCAATTGACCGCTTTGACCCAGTGAAAAGCAGGATATAAATACAGCTAAATAAATATAACAATGAGCCACTAGATGGCATGATATAAATTGACATCTACAACATGTACAGTATTTGTATGAATATAATGTATGCATGCAATTGTATAGAAGTCATTTTCTACATGTAAGACATGCTTTACACATAGAAAATGCTTTATAAAGCTACCACTTTTAAGTATTTTTTTTTCTTTATATAATTAAAAACTTAATGAACCATATCAAAATACATATCCTGAACAATGTCCAGTATGTTTCCTGATCACCTGAGCTCTTTATCAGATGTCTTAAGGGGATCAAGAACTCCAATGGATGTAAGGTAGGTAATGTGTCACCTGGAAATTTTGAATTATCGATGAGGGTATAAACGAGAACCACGCTGTGGCTTTGTGTAACTAATCACCTTCTTAATGGAATCCACATGCCCTTGCTTTCACCTTTCTGTGCCACTCTAAGGACATCTTCATTTGGAAGTGCTGTTGATAGTGCAGTGCAGCAAGATGAAATGACCTGCTCCAAGCATGTTTTGTTAATGAAAAACGTGTACATACTTCCTATGTAAGCAGCTACAGAACAGTAAATACTTTCTAATTTTTTATTAGTTGGCACAAGAAATTAACAAAGAGATGCCTCAATTCAACTAATCAGCTTTTCATAGTAAGCATTACTATTTCGTTCTGATAAAATTGAGACTTATTAACTGTTTAACAATAATATCAGAGAGAAAGGGTCTGTTTTACCTATCATTTTCCCTATAGACACAGAATGAGAAAGTCAGAAAATCAGACATAAGAAGAACAAAGATGATAAGAACCTTATGCAGCTACGGTCTTTGAACTTTAGGGACCTGTCTACTAAAGTGCGGTAGAACTGTTTTGCAATTACAAAGTGTTAGGAACGTAGCAGATAAGAAACCCACAAATATAGAAACAGAAAAATGATGACAGAAAAAAACCACATGGCCTATCTAGTCTGTCCTTCCATATCAACAACTACAACAGTCCCCTTGTTTCCTTTAGAGATCATCTGTGTTTGTCCCATGCTGTTTTGAATTCAGATACTGTCCTTATCTCTACCACCTCCACTGGGAGACTATTCCATGGATCCACCACTCTTTCCGTAAATAAATATTTCCGCATATCACTCCTGAATCTATCCCCTTTCATCCTCATCCCATGTTCTCGTAGCAGTACTTACTTTCAATTGAAAGAGGCTCTCCCCCTGTGCATTTATGCCACGGAGGTATTTAAACATCTCAATCATATCACCTCTATCCTGCCTTTCCCCTAAGGTGTACATATTAAGATTCTTAAATTTTTCCTCATATGCTTCATTTTTGTAGCCACCCTCTGTACTGACTCCATCCTGTTTAAATCCTTTTGAAGGTGCAGTCTCCAGAATTGCACACAATACTCCAAATGAGGCCGCACCAAAGACTTATACAGAGGCACTATCACCTCCTTTTTTCTGCTAGCCATTCCTCTCCATATGCACTCAAGCATCCTTCTAGCTTTTGCTGTCACCTTTTCTACCTGTTTAGCCACTTTAAGATCATCAGGCACAACCACGCCTAGGTCCCGCTCTTCTTTAGTGGACAAAAGTACTTCATCCCCTATACCAGGGGTCTCAAACTCAAATTGCTTTGAGGGCCAAATGAGGACTTGTAAAGTAACCCGGGGGCCGCATAAGACACGGGGCCTCATTTGCATAAGGGGCCTCATTTGCATAAATATTTGCATAATGTTGCATAATAAGTATATGGATAAAGAAAGACTAAACAATTTCTATATTACTATAATCCAGTGCCAACCGCCAGGCACATTAGGAAGTACTACAAACACTGCCCATTTAGAACCCATAGCAAACCCCCCGTATCATAACAGCACTACAGAAAGAAAGTTACAATTGGTAATGAGGAGGAGTAAGAGACAGCTGAGAATAGGAGGAAGCTGAACAGCAATCTGACAGTTCTAACAGCTTGCCATAGAAAGTTAAAGGAATGTTTATTTTTTGAGGCTTAGTCCTCTGAAAATACTGACATGCTATTTCTGATTTTCAAATTCATCTGGTAGATTCACATTTTCTCCCTGCATGTTGAAATTAGTGAACTTCTGTCCTGTCCCCTTTTTTGAGAATTATTGTACCTACAGACTTTATAAGTCTCTCCATCAAGCATAAAAATGAAACCATGCCCTAAAAGGGAAGCGTCATTGAATCGGTTATGCCTTATGAATTGTTTTCACCAGACTCGAGCAAGTAGAGGAGGGGATGACGTGCTAGGGTTGTTAAAAAGGGATTTGGAAGGCGAGATGGTTATGATTGTCCCCATTACTGATGCTAATATTGTGGATGTTAATAACAAGCAATTAGCTTCTGTGTTGTATATAAACAATCATATCATGATATTGATGAGTTAGCTGTGATAAATGGCAAGTTGTACATTGTCATGGCTTGAGTGTTTTCCCAGACTATTATCTTAGGTGATTTTAATCTTTATGTTTCACAATTTATTTTTTATGTGGGTATTCGGAACATTTTAGTGGCTGTAGAAGTGTTAAGTTTTCAACAAACAGTGGGAGGGCCCACGCATGAGAGGGGTCACACTCTCCATTTGATATTTATACCTGTTGGTATTGATTACGCTGCTTTATATGCTTCATGAGGTTTTACTGGTCCCTTGGACAGATGTTTATCGTTTATAATGCGAACTTCAAATAATCAAGGCCACTTTCATTTTGGGTACTTTGACAATGATGATTTTATCAATAGTATTAATAAGACTGTTGCTTTTGTTATGTTGATGTAGAATGGACTGGGCTAGGCCTGGATGATACCTTAGAAAAAACTTTTGTAAAGCTTAACATCTTGAAGCTGCAGAACATGATATGCTTTGCACCCTGGTTTTTCAGAGGATTTACGGCAGCAGTAGGACAGGATGGAAATGGCGCAAATCATTGAGTGTGGCTGATAGAGGTTATCAGCGTGTGCTGCAGGATTATTGTAATAGTGTAGTTCTATAGCAAGTCTTCCCTCCCTCAATCCTTCTCTGCTTCAGCTTAGAACCGCGAAGGGAGAGTTCCTCCCTCGTGACTCTGCTAAGCCCGCTGAGGCTTATGGGAAATTTCCCATCTGCCCCGGCGAGCTTAACAGAGTCGCGAGGGAGAAGCTCTCCCTTCGCGGCTCTGAAAGCCGAAGAGGAGAGGGACTGAGGGAGGCAGGACTAAAACATCGGGGAATTCCAGGGGCTGGATCCTCGAGGGCACGTGGTGTCTCGTGGCGTTCGGCTGGCTGCCCCCCTCCTTCCTGTCTCTCATTGTTTGAGGGCAGGCTCATGACTCGGCAGAAGACTGAGGGAGTATTTTTTAAACCCACGCGGCCGCGCCGGCGATCAGGTGAGAAAAGTGAAACCGCGGGCCGCACAAAATGCTCTTGCGGGCCGCATGCGGCCCGCGGCCCGCGGGCCGTGTGTTTAAGACCCCTGCCCTATACTATATTGCTCCCTTGGATTGCTGCAGCCCAAATGCATGACCTTGCATTTTTTAACATTAAATCCCAGCTGCCAAATTCTAGACCATTCTTCAAGCTTAGCTAAATCCCTCCTCATGTTATCTACACTTTCCTGGGTGTCTACTCTATTGCAGATTTTGGTATCATCCACAAAGAGGCAAACCTTATCTGACAGCCCTTCCGCTATATCACTAACAAAGATTATTTATTTATTTATTTATTTAACATCTTTTATATACCGCACTATTTATAATCAGCGCGGTTTACATAGAACAAGAAAACATCAGACAGAATACAATATCTGAGTATTTTACATATAACAGGAACAATAACTTGGGTAAACCGGGGTAATTAATTAAAACAAATAGTAATTATTTAGAACATTTAGAAACATTGTATATAAAGGAGCAGTATTGGTAAGGGAGAGAGGTGTGAAGAGTTGTTGGGATAGCAGAGGTTACATGGAAAGAATGGGATTGTTGCTATTTGAGTGTGATAAGTTGTGAATGGAGTGTGCCTGTGTTACTATGTTCTCTGGGAAGTATTTGGTGAAAAGGTGATGTTTCAAGGCCTTTTTGAACTGGAGGAGATCAGAGATGGACCTAATGTGTGGTGGGAGGGTGTTCCAAAGTTTCGGAGCGCATAAACTGAAGGCTCGATTTACTGTTGAAGAGTTGTATCTTAAGGACTCTTTTGGTATCATTAGCAAGTTTAATTCAGTAGTTCTTCTTAGCCTGTTGGTAGGGGTTGGTTGTATCATCTCAGATAATGATGAGGAAGAGAGTCCTTTTTGAGCTTTAAAGGCCAGGAGCAGAGTCTTAAAGGTGATTCTCGCTTGGATGGGGAGCCAATGTAGTTGTTTCAGGAGAGGGGTTACGTGTTCTCTTCTAGGTACCCTGAAAAGGACTCTTGCTGCACTGTTTAAGGCTAGTTGAAGCGGGTTTAGAGTAGATTGAGGGAGTCCTTGTAATATAGAGTTTGCGAAGTCAAAATGGGGAATAATTAGAGCCTGGTAGACTGTACGGAAATCATCTGGATCAATCAGTTGGCGGAGGTGTCTGAGGGATCGAATTTTGAAATACACTGCCCTTACTGTGTTGGCAATGTGGGACTTCAAATCCAGATTCTGATCCAGCGTCACTCCAAGATATCGAATGTGGGATTTTACTTGCAACTTAGCATCTTGCACGTCAAGGAATGTAGGTGGGGTGAACTTAGAGTTCCTTGAGATAAAGAGAACTTCTGTTTTTTTGTGCTGAATTCTAAGATTTTGAGTCAATAGCCAGGTTGAGATGGCGTTAAAACAGTTGGTTATGGGGGTGATGTTCATATTATCTATGCAGAATGGCATATAAAGTAATACGTCATCAGCGTAGATCATAAAGTTGACATTGAAGGACCTGATAATGTTACATAAGGGTTGCATGTATATGTTGAATAATAGTGATGATAGAGAAGAACCTTGCGGGACTCCTTGTTCTTGGTGGAACGGATCTGATGTTTCACCATTTGAGCGAACATGTTGCCATCTATCTGAGAGATATGAGATGCACCATTCGAGGGCATTTCCACAAAGACCCTTCTCTCTCAGGCGGAAAATGAGAAGATCGTGACAGACTGAATCAAAGGCAGCCGCAATATCTAAGAATATGAGAACAAAACCCTGTTTGATGTTATCGATGCCAGAGTTTAAGCTGTTGAGGAGTGAAGTGAGGAGCGTCTCGACCCCGTGCGATTCTCTGAAACCGTGTTGACAGGTATCCAAAGGTGCTTCAGTGTCGATATGGTCTTGTAGTTGTCTGTAGGCTATTTTTTCAATTATTTTTGCAAGCGTGGGTATGCTGGAAATGGGTCGATAAGAGTCTGTTTTTTGTGGATCTAACTTGAGGTTTTTCAGTAGAGGTCTGATAGATGTCTGTTTGAGGGCAGCAGGGAATGAGCCAGTGTCGAATGATAACTTTATGATCTTGGATATTATTGGAGCAAGCTCTTTGCGAAGATCTTTTATCCAGAAGGCTGGGCAAGGATCAGTATGAGCTGTAGATAAGTTGAGAGATGAGATCATATCTTCAATCAGCTTCAAAGAAGGAGTGGAGAATGACACTAAAGGAGCTGGGAAACCCTGAATGCTCGAGACAGGGGGTATTGTAATTTTATTTGTACAGCAGATCTTAGATTGTATGTAAAGAGCGTATTCTTGTGGGTTGATTTCACACTGGTGTTCCGGTGATGGTTCCTTGGCTAGTTTCTTGACAAGAGTAAATAGGTCGTGGGGTTTATTTAGAGCACGTCTCAGGGTGTCTGTATGATATAATTTCATTTTATCTGAAATGGCTTTACGGTGGGCGTCAAGATGTTGCAAATATGTAGTCTGATTGGTATTGGTGCGTGACCTCCTCCATTTCTTCTCGAGTTTTCGCAAAAGTTTTAGGGATTCTTTCAGGTCTGATGTAAACCAAGGTGCCGTAGTCTTTTTTTTTGAGGACTTGTTTCTGGGTGGACGAGATGAAATACGGTTGAGTCGGTTATTCCAAGAGGTGATAATTTCTTCCAGGTTTAGTGTAGAGTCTTTGAGGAGCGGATCAGTTTCAACGAGGATCTGTTCTCTGTTAAAAGGTTGGAAGGATCTGGATGTGGAATTTGGGTATTTATCTAGGTCCTTGTCGTTTGAGTATTGTTTCTTTTGACTGGGAATCTGGAATATAATGAGATTATGGTCTGACCATGGAACAGCTGTAATTGCAAGTAGAATATTTTGAAGTTGATTGTGTGTGGATTGTGGGGCAAATATAAGGTCAAGGATGTTGCCTTTTTTGTGTGTGGATTGTTGTACAACTTGCTTGTAACCTAAAGTTTCTAGAGCATCTATAAAGGCGTCAGATTGGTTGTCTTGTAGAGATGGTAAGTTAATGTCTCCTAAGATCCAGTTAGGTCTATTTGGGTTCTGTGAGTTGGAGGCGAGGTTTATAATGGTTGATAGGTCATCTGGTGAGGATGATGGCGCTCTGTATACTAAGTTTATAGAACATAGGTTATTAGAGATAGAGACGGTTTCCAGGTGGTTGTTGCTAGAAGAGTCAACCATTTTGAAATGGAGATCTGTCTTGGCGAGGATAAGTACCCCTCCTCCTCTTTTACTTTGTCTGCTGCTGTTAAAGACCACAAAGTTGTTGGGGAGGAGCTGGTTAAGAATTATATTATCTTCGGGAGACAGCCATGTTTCGGTGACCATAAGGATATCGAGGTTGTGAGATGTTATTATGTCTGTGACGACTGGCCATTTTTTACGAAGAGAGCGAGCATTAATAAGGGCACATTTGAGAGAGCAGGGTTGATTATAATTTCCAATATTTAAGTTTTTAGTATGATGAAGAGGTATGTGTAATAGATAATGGTGATGAGAACGATGGGCCCAGTTTCCATTGTGGTGACTGGTGCCTGACCATTTTCTCCAATTGTTATGTAATATAGATATGGAATTGCCTGGAGAAATTAAAGCTAGAATATCTGGTATCAGACCTATGATGAGGAGGTATAGGCCTAATGTTATCCTGATGTGTTGGGCCATTCTCAACTTGTCTAAATGTGAAGAAAATTGCTTGAGAGGGAGATTTTAGTGCGGGAGAGAATAGAATTAATTGTTAAATGATTGGTAGAAGATTGTTAGGGAGGTCAATTATTTAGTGAGACCTGAGTAACTATTAACTAACTTTGCTTCAAGAAAGGGTGCACTATTCTGTGATGGAGTGAATAATATCTAGCTAAGCAGAGAGCATTTACTGGAGTTTAGTAAAGTACAGATGAATGTTACAAACATTTAATTACTGAGAGGTAAAATATAGATTCAAATCAAATTCTATTGCATGACATTTAGCGTTGAACATTTAAGTTAATATCTGCAGTTGCACATTAACAAACTGGACAATTACAGCTGGTTACATAATGAAAACATATATGTTCACCTGAGAAAGCTGATTGGAGTGGCTTAGTGACTCTGGGTGGATTAAATGATCTCTTGAGTTGTTGTTAAGATTTGTTAAAACAAAGATGTGGAACTGTGAACTCAGTGGGGGTAGACGTATGATCTATACTGCTGGTTTTACAAGTGCCCCGCCTCAGGCGCGGGCCCGCAAGGCGCGGGCGCGCCCGACTGGCGCGGGCGCGCCCGACTGGCGCTGCCTTTTAAGGCCTTCAGGTGAGCCCCGATTGGGTGGTTTTCTGCCGCTGCCCTCCTGCTGTTCGGAGGCTCTATCCCCGGGCTGGGGAGAGCTGAGGATGGAAGCAGGAGGGGAAGAGACCACGCGCCCGACTGGCGCGGCCTTTTAAGGCCTTCAGGTGAGCCCCGATTGGGTGGTTTTCTGCCGCTGCCCTCCTGCTGTTCGGAGGCTCTATCCCCGGGCTGGGGAGAGCTGAGGATGGAAGAATCAGACCAAGGACAGATCCCTGGGGCATACCACTGGTAACTTCCTTCTCCTCAGAGTGAGCTCTATTTACCTGTGCCCTTTGTCACTTCCCACTCAACCAATTCCTAACCCAAACAGTAACTTTAGGGTCCATCCCTAGGGTACTCAGTTTGTTTATAAGTCGACTGTGAGGAACGGTGTCAAAGGCTTTACTAAAATCTAAATACACCACATCTAGGGCTCTCCCTCAGTCCAACTCCCTGGTCACCCAGTCAATCAGATTTGTCTGACAAGACCTAAATATGATCTGGTTAAAGAAAAGAGCAGAGAAGAGCATAGACCATGTCACATCAAAGAAATGAGGAAATAAGAAATCCAATTGCTGAATGACCCAATAAAATACTGTCATTATTGATTGTTTATTAAAGGAAAATATAAAAATATTTAAAAAGGCAATGAATAAATAAATGAGTAAATTAATAAATTGTAAGATCAATAATTTAATAAATCAAAATATTGTAACAGATAAATACTCTTGTAGTCATATAATCTTTAGGAATCACATATCCTCTAAAAAAGCTGGACAATAAGAATAACTTAGAACTCAGTCTAATGTTCAAAGGTAGTGGCATCGATTTCCAACAGCAATAGTGCTTTTGTAAAAGTTAGAAAAACTGTATATATGTGTTTATGACAAGTATATAATTTTTGTTGTTATATAAACTGTTAGGGGCGTTTTTACTAAGTTGGTCTAATGGTTAGCATGTGCTATTTGTAACTAGGTCCCATTGAATACAAGTAGCACATGCTAACCTTTAGCCCAGCTTAGTAAACATGGCCCTTAATATCTATTGGTTTCTTTGATTTGCAATATGATTTTTAATGTTCTATTTTTTACATTTTTTAATTTGTGTTTTTTCATGTATTATAATTTTATTTTTTTACATTTTTATGTATTTAATTTTTTTAATTTTCATGTCTATTGTTTTTTATGTGTTTTGTATTTTTAGATCCCTGATGCCGGTGGGTTGCCAAAACATAGCCTTATCAGGTCATTCAATAAATTGTATTTGTTGTTTTATCATTTCTTTGTGTGATATGGTCTATGGTTCTTCTCTGCTCCTTTTTTTGACAGCTCATTAGATGTCAAAATTAACACACAGCTACTACAATGTCTGTGTAGTAACTATTGTGGGTATGCCCAACATTTGCCCTTGCAGTTATCACACAGGACATATTTCTACTGCACGGTAAATGCATTGCTGATTGGTGGAATCAGACGCTCAGAGGGCATCATGATTCTGATCCTGTGGGGCATGCTGCGGGATCAGAATCGCGAACAGTCCTGTACATTCAGGCCGGGACTGAGATTTAGTCCGGCCTGCATGTACAGGATAAACCCGACTAATTCAGTCAGAGCATTTAAATGGAGCCGCGGCGGAGCTAGGAGGTAAGAAGGCGGCGGTGATCTGCTTCTGGTGAGCAGGCTCCTTGGTGGTGTGCAGTTTCAGCATTTCTGGGTGCTGGCTGGTGTGCATGGGGAGAAGAAAGCGTAAGCAAGCTTCCCTATCCTCGGGTAAAGCTTTTTCCAACTGCGCCATTCAGAAAACACTGCCGATGTGTGGCTTTGCCATTTCAGGAGTGGGAGCGGCGTCCTCGGCAGGTTCGGCTTGCCTGCCTGACCTGAGCATGTCAGGGGTATTGTTATCCCCTGAGCAGTGCCCCCCCCCTCCGCCATGCCCCAGAAGTGTAGCAGCTGATCATGGAGTGCTTGCCTCCGGCGTGAAGACCAGCACACCGGTACAGGGAGGTGAAGAGGGCTCCGGTATTGGCTTTGCGTCTCCGTGTGGGGTCCCTGGAGAAGTTGTGGGACGTGAGGCTGTTTTTCTATCAGAGGGCAGCCCTACCCAGACTATGATTAACCCGTTGGTCAATGCAGGTGCTGGTGTGTTGGTGAGGCCCCCGAAAGTTACATTGGAGGTGCTATGGGATGCAATTTCAACCATGAATTCCTCTCTTGCGACTATTGCAGCATTTGTAAGTACTGAAACTAATTCTTTGCATAAAGAGTTTCAAGAGGTTTCAAGAGTTCAAAAGGAGCAGGAGGGGAAGTTAGCCCAGTTGAATGGAGAACTTGAGCAAAATAAGGGTCTCCATGGTGCCCACATTAAAGATCGGAGTGTGACTTCTAGGAGAATGGAATACCTTGAGAATCAAGTACGGAAGAACAATTTAAGACTGATTAATTTTCCTAGATCCCCATTGCAGTTACCCATGGAAATGGTTCACAGGTACTTCCAGGAGGTCTTGAGGCTTTCCAGGGAGGACCTGCCACCATTAACTAGGGCTCAATATCTGTCTGTGGGCCAGGGGGACCGGGGAGATAGTGGTGGGACTCCGGGACTCCCCGGAGACATTACAGGTTTTCTGGAGAGTTCTGTGGAGTTGGTCACCGCTCGTACCACTCTCCTCATTACTTTAGCTCTTGAATCTGATAAAGTGTTCATTTTGTGATCTTACTTTAGAAATTTCAGTGAGAGGTTTATGGGCTCTCATGTCCGCATTTTTCCTGATCTTGCTAGGGATACCCAGCTGAAGAGAAAAGAGTTCCTGGGCATTAAGCCCAGGGTACCATCCCTCGGAGGGATTTTTTGTTGAAATTTCCTGCTAGATGTCATGTTTCCTATAAAGAAAAATTATATTTGTTTTTTGAACCCCGCCAGCTGCTGGATTTTCTAGTGGCTAGGGAGGAACCTGTTGTTGTTTCTGCCTCTCATACGGTTGACGCATAAGTCTCACATTGCCATGTTAAATTTTATTTCCTTACTATGTAGTATTGTATATTTTCTTATAATATTAGTTTATGATTGTATGTTTCCCTTGTTGCCAAATTGCTTTCATTCTGCTTCTTGAATGTATGGATATATTCAATAAAAGTATAAATTATAAATGGAGCAGTGGCCCCATGATGTCCAGTTGCCATGGCACCGCAGCTTTATTTAAGAGCCACGATACCAGCCACTGGCTGCTGCAGCTGATTCCCCGCAGCCCGACCCCCGATCTGGCCATCTACAGCCAGGATCGGGCTGCAGGGAATGTCCTCGGCCCCCCTCTGCCCCATCCGTACCCCAAGCCTGCCGATCCACTGCGTCCAAGAGAAGTTATTGCACCTCGGAGGTGGAATAACTTCCATCCACACTCCAAGCCTGCCAATCCACTGCATCCAGGGAAGTTATTCCACCTCAGAGGTGGAATAACTTCCCCATACAAGTCTCTGGCCCTGAACATACAGGGCTGACATTAGAATTGGCCCTATACATCCAGGGCCGGTGACCACCCATCACACGCACTAACTCTGTCCCCGATCTGCCCCAACTCGCCCCTGTCTAATTTCCCCATACAACTGGTGGGGAAGTTAGACACTGGCGGGGAGGCCCACGAATAGCGGTGATGGATGTCATAAGAACATAAGATATGCCATACTGAGTCAGACCAAGGTCCATCAAGCCCAGTATCCTGTTTCCAGTGGCCAATCTAGGTCATACATACCTAGCAGTTTCCCCAAAAGACACAGGTTCCACAATGCTTGTACTGGGTCAAACATTGATATCCTGGGTCCCTTCTTAATAATGGTTTATGGACCTTTCCTCCAGCTTTTTTAAATCCAAACCTTTTTTAAATCCAGCTACACTAACAGCCTTTACTATATCCTCCAGTAACAAATTCCAGAGTTTGATTACATGTTGAGTGAAAAAATATTTTCTTTTATTAGTCTTAAATAGTTTACTCTGTAGCTTCATTGCATGTCCCCTAGTCTTTCTATATTCTGATAACGTAAACAATCAATCTACGTTTACCCGTTCCACTCCGTTCATTAATTTATAGACTTCTATCATATTTCCCCTCAGCTGTCTCTTTTCCAGGTTAAAGAGCCCTAACCTTTTTAGCCTTTCTTCTTAGGGGTAGCCTTCCATCCCCTTTACCATTTTGGTGGCTCTTCTCTGAATCTTTTCTAATAATGCTATATCCTGTTGGGACATCCATCCCCGCTATTCAAGGGACAGAAAAAAACCCTAAGGGGGGATATTTAAAGGCATTTACACATTGCAAACCCTGTAAATGCCACAGAACGGGATAGTCAGTGTCACTACGTGGTTATCCACTGGATATCTGCGGGTTCTGCCACTACACACCCAAATGCTAGGCAGTTGGGGTGTGTCGGAGCATTCTGGCGCAGAGCAGAGGGGCACCATTCTTCCAGCTTTTGTATTCTTTCTTCATGTTCTCCACACCCTCAGGGGAGTCCATTCTGTTGCACATTTTGGTATTATCTGCAAAAAAACAGACTTTTCCATTCAGCCCTTCGGCAATATCACTCACGAATATATTGAACAGTACTGGTCCCATGACCGAACCCTGGGGCATACTGCTAATCACCTTCCTTTCATCCGAGTGATTTCTGTTTACCATCACCTTCTGTCGTCTATCAGTCAACCAATTTCTGATCCATTCCACCATCTTGGGACCCATCCACAAACTGTTGAGTTTATTGATAAGCATCCTATGAGGAACAGTATCAAATGCTCTGCTGAAATCTAGGTAGATCACATCCATCGCATGTCCTTGATCCAGTTCTCTGGTCACCCAGTCGAAGAACTCAATCAGATTTTAAGATCGTCCTTTGGTAGAACCATGTTGCCTTGGATCATACAACCAGTTGGTTTCGAGGAAGTTCACTATTTGCTCTTTCAGGAGTGTTTCCATTACTTTTCCCGCCACAGAGGTAAGGCTTACTGGCATGTAGTTTGACACTTCTTTCCTATTACCACTTTTGTGGAGAGGTACCACATCAGTCCTTCTCCAGTCCTGTAGAACTTCTCCTGTCTCCAAGGATCTATTAAAAACATCCTTTAAAGACCCTGCAAGAACCTCTCTGAGCTCTTTCAGTATCCTGGGGTGTATTCCATCTGGTCCCAGAGACTTGTCCACTTTCAGTTTTGCAAGCTGTTCTAACACATCATCTTTTGTAAATGGTGTGATATCAACTCCATTCCCATTTGTATATTTGTCAATCACAGGTGGTCCTTCTCCAGGATTTTCTCTAGTGAAAACAGAGCAGAAGTATTCGTTTAGCATTGTCGCTTTTTCAATGTCACTTTACACGAATTCGTTCCCATCACTTTTGAGTCCTGCAATTCCACCTCTGATTTTCCTCCTCTCCCGAATATACCTGAAAAAAGTCTTGTCACCACACTTCATATCTTTAGCCATCTTTTCTTCCGCCTTTGATTTTGCTATCCTTATTTTTCATTTTGTCTCTTTTAGTTTGATCTTGTATTCTTTTCTGTGTTCCTCTGTTTGCGAGCTTCTAAATATTGTGAAAGCTGTGCTTTTTGCCTTTATTTGTGCAGCCACTTCTTTGGAGAACCAAATAAGTTTCCTTTTCCTCTTGTTTTTATTTACTTTCCTTATGTATGTATCTGTTGCTCCTTTTATTGCTTCCTTTAGTTTAGCCCATTGCAATTCCACTTCCCTTATCCCCTCCCACCCTACCAACTCCTCCTTCAGGTACTGTGGAGGCCATGTGTCCCAAAAGACGTAAGCATCTCTTGAGCTGGCACGTGTCTGATTTTGCAGGTGCTTTACAAGCTCGATGAGGTGGGCAGAATGAGCTTCTGGAAGGAAAACTCTGGCTTGATGGGTATCTAACACCACTCTGATGAACTCCAGTTGTTGGGTTGGAGTGAGATGAAACTTTGAGAAGTTTATGACAAAACCCAAGTGTTGGAGCACTGTGATGGTGTGATGAAGGGAGAGTCGAACCTCTTGAGGGGAGTCTCCCCTTATCGGCCAGTCATCTAAGTAAAATACAAAAAGACCAGCTCCACTCTTCACCCTAGAGATAATATTGTTATTGTTACCAAAAATGTGTTCTTAATTCAAAAGTTATTATGTTACTATGTTGTTGTTGTAGCAACTGGGTCTCAGACTAAACTCGGGCGACACATAAAACTCATAAAATTGAGTAGTGCCTCAACTTGCATCAATTACCCAAAATCGGTTGCTCTTTTCATAAAGCATTAAAGCTTAAATCTAAAGAGGAATATAGAAAAATTGCTTATCCAAAATTGATGGAATTTTATCCCCTAATGGCCTCAATGCGCAGATAGAGTGGGGTGCCTGTTGTTGAACTTGCACTTTAAGTTTGGAGTCACATGCTCTGTTCAGGTTTAAATGCCCGCTTAGAGGATAAGGTCCGCATGCGCGGCGTTCTAGAGGTTGAATCCAGCCGCCATCGCACAGTTGAGTGAGTCAATATCTGTCTCACATTATAAGTCAATAACTATTGAGATTGTATGGAAATTGATTACTGAGGTAATTTTGTTTTAAATTTCATAGATGAATGCTACAAGAGGAAAATATATTACTGGAAGGGGCGGTATAGAAGAAACTGTTAAATAAATAAATAAAATATTAATGGAATATGGATTAAGGATATCCCCTGAAGAAACGCATGCACGTGAAATGCCACGGCGCTGACATCTGGCATTGGGATAAAATTCCATCAATTTTGGATAAGCAATTTTTCTATATTCCTCTTTAGATTTAAGCTTTAATGCTTTATGCAAAGAGCAACCGATTTTGGGTCATTGATGCAAGTTGAGGCGCTACTCAATTTTATTTTATTTATTTATTTATTTATCTATTACTTCTATACCGCCCCTTCCAGAGATCAAGGGCGGTTTACATGGAACAAGTTAACATATTATGTATATTTCGGTATACATTTACATTGAACAGGAAATTTTCTAACTTTTTACAAATAACAATAACTGTGATAAACTGTCCAAACTATTTACATAGGTTATTTACAAGTAGTTATATACAATGTGTTACAGAATAATCATAGGTCATGCGTAAGTGGTGGAATTTATTTCCATTTTTTCATAAGTTTTTTGTGTGTGTGGGAGGACTGTGTGGGGTTAGCTAATTGCGGTTTTGGGAGTTTTGAGTTTGTGTGTTTGTGGATGCCGTGGGACAGGACTTGGAGAGTAGGGGATTTGGAAATGTTCAGAGAATAGGTAGGTTTTGAGATCCTTCCAAAATTGGGAGAGGTCTTTTATGATACGGAGGCCTAATGGGAGATCATTCCAGAGCATGGGGGCAGTGAACGTGAAGGCTCTGGCACTTGAGGATTTTTTAGTCTTCGTGAATGTTTTTGGCATATCGAGTGAGTGGGCTGCATTTTGTCTGCGAGCTCTCGATTCGGATGGGGTCTGTAGTAGTGTTGATAGGTGTGAGGGGGCGATGTCGTTTTGGAGCTTGAAAGTTGTTAAGAGAATTTTGTATCTGATTCAGCTGTTTATAGGGAGCCAATGTAGTCCTAGGAGTATCGGGGTCACATGGTCCGTTAGACGAGCTTTAGTGATTACTTTTGCGCAGATGTTCTGGGCTCTTTGTAATAGGTAAGTATTTTTTTGTGGTAGGCCAATTAGGAGACTGTTGCAATAATCAAAATGGGGTGTGATGAGTGTATTTACAACCGATCTAAAGTCATGTGTGTCAAGGAGGGGCCTTAGGTGTTGTATGGTTTTGAGTTTATGAAATATGGTTCTTACTGTCTGCTTTATGTGCGGTAGCATGGCGAGAGTATAATCTATTATTACACCCAGGTATTTTACCTCTTTTTTAACAGGTATAGATGTATTGTTGATTGAGATTGTTGTTGGAAAAGTGTCCTCGGTCACGGGTGTTCTTGTAACAAACATTGCTTCCGTTTTTTTGAGGTTAATGCTGAGGTAATTGGTTTCCATCCAAGAGGTGGTCTCAGCCATGCATTCAGATAGGGTGTCGTAAGTGGGGTTTTTGGTGGTTATGGGAATGGCGAGCATGATATCGTCAGCATAAATAAAGTGACTAATCCTGTGTTTTCTAAATATGTTTGTGATAGGTTGCAAGTGTAGGTTGAAAAGGAGGGCGGAAAGGGCTGATCCCTGAGGTATTCCTTGTCCTTGGGGGAAGGTTTCTGATGCTTCTTGGTCTATTTGAACACGTATTAGTCTATGTGTGATGTAGGACTTGAAACATTTGAGAACAGTCCCACCTATTCCTAAGTTTTCTAGTCTATTGATCAGAGTAGGGTGGTTGATGTTGTCAAAGGCGGCAGAGATGTCTATAAAGAGGAGTAGGAAGCCTTGATTGCTGACATCTGTGCCTTTGATGAGGTAGTCCATCAGTGTAATCAAGAGGGTTTCCACTCCGTGGAAGGGGCGGAAACCAAATTGGTGTGAGTCAAGGGGTTTGTGCTCATCAATATGGTCTTGTAATTGTAATTGAATTGTTTTTTCTATTATTTTAGCAATAAATGGAATGCTGGCTATTGGTCTGTATGAATTTGGGTCTTTTGAGTCTAGTTTATTGTTTTTTATTATTGGGCGAAGCATTGTGAGCTTTAGGGCATCGGGCATGATGCCTTGAGAAAGGGACTGGTTCACCATATGTTGAATGTTTTCAGCGAGTTCTTCCTTAGTACATTTAATCCAAGACACAGGGCAAGGATCGAGTGGGGAGGTTGTGGTATTGATCATTGTTATGATTTTAAGGAGTTGTTTTTGGTCAACCGTGTGAAAGGTTGTCCAATTGTTATTAATTTCTATGCTTGTAGGTAGTATTGCTTTTAGAGTATTGGGTTTAGACTTTAGTTTTTCTGCAAAGTGGGTTGCTAATGTTTGAATACTTATTGCTGGTTGTTTTGTCTCGGAGTTCTTTGCTTTAGTCAGTATTTTTACAATTGCAAATAGTTCTCTAGGTCGGTTGATGGCCAGATTTATTACTTTAGAGTGGTAATCCCTTTTTGATTTGTTTATTGCGTTCTTGTATTCGTTAAGTGTGTTCATATATTGGGATTTGTTTTCGTTTGATTTAGTTTTCCTCCATCTCTTTTCTTGTTTCCTCAGTTGATTTTTTAGTTTTGCTAGTTCTTTCGTGAACCATTTTTCTGTCTTTTTTGTTTGTCTATGCATAGTGCATGTGGGGATAGCTGCTTCTTGTATTGTTAGGTTCCAATGATTTACAGTGGAATTGATGTCTGGGAAGTCTGTGTTGAGTATGGGTAATACTTTGTCAAGGAAAGTATCTTTGTCAAAGTACGCGAAGCGTGATATATGGGGTGATGCGCTTGTTGTATTCTGTGTTGCTTGTGCTGGGAGGTGGAGTGTTATGAGGTGATGGTCGGACCATGGTACTTCTGTTGTGGTTGGTGAGGTAAATTGTTGGTGGTTATTAAGGGAGGAAGGGAGGAAGATGAGATCTAAAGTGTTACCTTTTATGTGTGTGGGGGTATGAACTATCTGTGTGTATCCCATTTGGTTCATGGCGTCCATGAAGTTATCTGATTGGGAATTATTTAGAGAGGGGAGGTTTAGATCACCTAGAATTATTAGTGGTTTGTTTTGTGATGCTGTGCATGCAAGTTCAAGGATGGGGGGGAGGTTTTTTTGATCTGCTGAAGGGGGTCTATATATGAGGGAGAGTGCAAGGGTTCTGCTTTCTATATTGATAATGTCCATTCCATCTATATTATTTAAGCTTGTTAAGGTGTATTGTAGGACTTTTTTGGTGAGTATGAGAGCGCTGCCTCCTCTTTTTACATCTCGATGGCAGCTGAATATATCATATTGATGTGTGTTTAGCTGGTTTAATAGTATGGTGTCCGTAGGTGAGAGCCATGTCTCAGTGATGCAGATGATATCTGGATTTTTGTTTTATCATGTCATTGATTACTGGTATTTTGTTTCGTATGGATCTGATGTTTATTAAGAAGAGCTTAGTTTTAGTGTCTATATTAGCTGTATTGTCATTTATACCACTTTGTGGTTGATGTTTTATTTGAATAAGTCTATGGAGGCGTCTGCCTGAGTCATGACGAGAATAATGGTTGTGAGTGTGTGTCGCCCGAGTTTAGTCTGAGACCCAGTTGCTACAACAACAACATAGTAACATAATAACTTTTGAATTAAGAACACATTTTTGGTAACAATAACAATATTATCTCTAGGATGAAGAGTGGAGCTGGTCTTTTTGTACTTTACTGTAAAGTTATATTAAGCTCTGGAAAGTGACGAACATATAAATTAGTCATCTAAGTAAGACAAATATGCCCAAGGTGCATAGAAAGGCAGCGACTACTGCCATGCTTTTGGTGAAGACCAATGGGGCAGAGCCTGGATCAAAAGGGAGAGCCCGGGATTGATAGTGGTCTCCCTGAAACATGAATCACAGGAACTGTCTGTGGGAGGGATGGATCAGTAAATGTGTGTATGCCTCTTTGTGATCTAGAGAACATAGCCAATTATGTCTCCAAAGGTATGGTGGAAGAGTTCCTAGAGAAATCATTTGGAATTTTTCTCAAACCAGAAACTTGTTAAGGTCTCTGAGATCTAAGATGGGCCTGAAGCCTCCTGTTTTCTTTGTAATGAGAAAATATGGAAATTAGAAGCCCACCCCTTCTTGAGCAGGAGGAATTCTTTCTATAACGCCCTGACCAACAGAGTGGTCGCCTCGTGTTTTAAGGGAGTGCTTTGAAGGGGTTGTGTGGGATATTCCCCTAAAAAGCTGGTGGGGGGGGGGGTAAGGTCTCAAAGAGAAGCTGATAACCCCCTTGGACAATGTGGAGTGTCCACTGCTCTGATATTATGAGGTGCCACCTGTGGGCATAATGGTAAAGTCTGCCTGCTATGTGGAGGGGTAGTGGCTCTTCCAGAGGCAGATTGGCAATGCTGTCTAGGAAAGAGTCAAAAACCAGGCAGAAACTGTGCCTGTGCGGCTGGTTGAGATTTACGAGCCTTTGGCTTCCTGGGTTGGCAAGGACCCTGCTGCTTCTGCTGTGGAAGTTGCTGTGGATAGGCAGCAGAGGATGGGTAAGAAGGATAGTATCTCTTCTTTTTGGCATAAAAAGATTTCTTAGGAAGAGTCTTTGTTTTGGAGGGGTCAGCTGTTTTTCTGGAAAGGTATTTTAGGGTGAGATTTTCTGTCTCAATCTCCCCTGCCTTTCCCCTTCATTCTTTGCCAAAAGGTTTTTCACCAGTACAAGGCATATTGGCCAATTTGTCTTGTACTCACTGTTCAAGGTTGGATGCCTGTAGCCAGTCCATCCTACAAGCTCAGTGCAGACTTCTGAAGCTCTGCTTGTTGATTCAAAAGCATCAAAGGAGGCTCTGGTGAGAAAATTGGATGTGTTCTGGCTTTGTTTGATGAGTATCTTTAAATCAGTCCTCTTATCAGGAAGGAGAGGAGTGAAAGTTTCCAGATCCCTGGTAATGTCCTTCAGAAACATGCCCATGTAGAGCATGTAAGAACAGGGCCGGATTTGCCTATACGCCACGTAGGGCCCACAGCTGGCAAGGGCCCACCGGAGGGCTTTAGAGGGAGCCGGGGAAGCCCGCGCGAGGCCCCGGCTCCCTCTGTACAGCCGCCAGCGTGAAGAGCCTTTTCCTTCACGCTGGCGACTGTTTCTGTGAAGCCGCGAATGCTGGGAAAGGTTAAAGGTGGAGCATTAGATCCTGCAGGATACAATGCACCGGTAATGTAGCAGCCTCTATGGGCACTGGAGGGTATTGAAGTATCTGCAATTTCTCTGCCCTTGGTTCTTTCTCTGAGGCTACTGTGATGGTGAGTGCTGCTGCCATTTCTGATAGAACATATCCTCTGGGAGGGACCGATGCCTCTCTTGAGAGGGTGAAGGGTCAAAAGAGATGTCTGGAATGTCTCAGGAACCAAAGGAGTCCCTTTCAGATTTGGAAGAACTAGAATCTGAGTTGGGTAAGAAATCAAAGTATCAGTGATCCTTGCTTTGACCTTGATGCTTCATGGATGTCGAAGGTTGATGCAGATACCAATACTCGGAGGTATCGGAACTGAATGTCTGCTGGACATCAGGGGTATCAATCGGTTCCAATGAGGGTAGTGATGATGCTGTCTCAAGAGCTGGCATCAGCCCCAGTAGGCTTGACTCAGGCCCTGTACTGAAGCCTGCACTCCTGAAGTTCTCAGATGTTATCGGTTTCGAAGCTGCTAGGAGTGCTATCAAACTCCTCTCAAGAGCTAGCATGTTCTGGTCCAGGGA
Organism: Ichthyophis bannanicus; assembly: GCA_033557465.1. NCBI lineage: Eukaryota > Metazoa > Chordata > Amphibia > Gymnophiona > Ichthyophiidae > Ichthyophis > Ichthyophis bannanicus. The sequence goes on from CM066038.1 coordinate 403,058,755, forward strand.
GATTGCCGATGTCTGAGTGGAGTCACCAACAGGGCTATGTGCCACTGTCCCAGAACATGGCACCAGCAGTTCTCTGGGGGTTGATGCCTCAGGAGCGTTCCAGAGCCCCACTTGTGCTTTAAAAAAGAGATCCTCCAACCGGGGCTGTTTGGCTGGTTGGTCTGCATTGGAAGCACCTCTATGCTTATGTTCTCTGGCCTCAGTATCAGTTCCCGATGCCGATGCTGATGCAGTGGATTTGGGCGGAGCCAGAGATTGTGACTTACTCTTACGTTTGGACTTAGAAGAAACTTGAGATCCTTGAGAGGAAGCCGATGTCTTCGATGAAGACGAGGCCATTGAAACTGAGTCCAAGGTGAATAACAATCCCAACTCATTGACTTTTCTCGAAGCCTCTTTTTGTTATTTGCTGACATAAAAGACAAGAGTTAGGCTGATGATCAGGGCCCAAACAATTCAAACACCAGTCTTGTTTATGAGTGACTAAAATAATGCCGGAGCACTTCATAATTTTTTAAAACCAGTGACTGGTTTGTACATGCCTTCAAAAAGAATAGAGAAGAAGACTATGGATGCTCTGAAGCCTAGTCTGGTGGTGAAAACCGCAAAGAAAATAAAAAGAATAAAAAAGAAAATGACATCGGGACCGGTGTTGGGTTTGATGTACCGGCATCAACAGGAAGGCAGAAGCACGATGCTATACCAAAAAAGAAACGTTTTTCTGCAGTAACAAGAACGATGCATTCTGTTGGCTCCACAGAAAATGAAGAACTAAGGAGAGGAGTTGGGAAGGCAGTCAAGCAGGCACAGTTGAGGACTCCCAAAATATTTACTATTGGATACTGGGGAGAGTTCCTGCACAGGGTCCGTCGAGGCTGATGTCACCCATATATGAAGACTGCATTCCTGTTTGTTCCTGAAGATTGTTATATACCCTCTCCTCCTATTTTGTTTGGACTTTAATTTTGAGGGTTTAGTGAATTCTTTTTTCCTTTTTTCTATACAAATTTCAATGTAGTTAAGTGTTTAACTTTCAGATGTATTTTCCTGCAACATGGTATAATATTATATTTATTGTTAGTTGTATATAAAAAAAGAAATGTATCTACCCTAATCCCTCTTCCCTACCACTGGGAAAACCTTTAGCTGTGATGGAATATTTCATAGGTCCAATTTAATAATGCTGCTGAGAGGTAGAATTATTTATGAAGACCCATCCAGCTAAGGTAAATAGTGGCCATTTTCCAATAATAACATCATCCTTTAACCCAAGCACTATGATAAGGGAACTGACACTTCACTTCCTCTTGAGCATACAGTTGTAAGACCATTAAAATATTTAAAAAAAAAAAAAAAAAAAAAAAATATATATATATACAGGGTGGCCCAAAAAAAGTGAGAACATCTCGTAGCATATAAGTTATTTAAAAATTCAAAAAGACAGATGTAAACGATTGACAAATTTTAAAAAAAAAGATGGAGACCGGAAAGGAGCATTCCTGAGATATGGGTGGTGTATGGATTAAATGCCCATATGTAAATGCCTTTTTCCTCATCATTTTTGATATGACTTTTCACTAGTTTAACATTTATTTATTTATTACAATTTCTTATATACCGCGCTATTCGGTATCAGCGCGGTTTACATCATAACACAACGACCATAACAACAATCTGTCTGGTTTTACATCGAACGGGAGTGCAAACTTGGATAACAGGGGTTAACTATATACATGAGATATTTACACGGCACAAGGTTAAGTAAAAATCACATAACGAGTGTAAGGGTCTTTCTAGAGTGGGTCATTTCTTCAGCGGGCTATCTAGGTTCAATTGCTGGCTGGGTAGTATTGGAGGAAAAGGTGGGATTTGAGTGCCTTCCTGAACTGATATAGGTCGGCAATGGCCCTAATGTCAGGGGGTAGAGCATTCCAGCATTTGGGGACATAGAAACTGAATGCCCTGTTTGTGGTTGTCTTGTTGCACTTTGTCAATTCCTTTGGGGTTGTTAGAAGGTTTACGGCTGTTGCTCTTCTGGATCTGTTGGGGGGGACCGTGTGAATAAGATCTGTTAGTGAGGAGGACGAAATACCTTTGATTGCCTTGAATGTTAGGAGTAGGGTTTTAAAGATGATCCTCCCATGGATAGGTAGCCAGTGAAGCTGTTTGAGAATGGGAGTCACGTGGTCGCTTCTGGAGGCTCCGTAGAGGACCCTTGCTGCGGAATTCATGGCCAATTGTAAGGGGGTTAGTGTGGATTGGGGGAGACCTTGAAAGATGGCGTTTGCAAAGTCAAAGTGTGGCAGGATTAGCGCTTGGTATATGGTCCGGAAATCGTCTGGGTCCAACAGGGAGCGTAGGTGCTTGAGTGAGCGGATTTTGAAATAAACGGCTTTGACTATGTTGCTTATGTGGTGTTTCATATCCAGACGTTGATCCAAAGTGACTCCAAGGTATTTTATTGTTTCTTTAGTTTGTAAGTCAGCTTCCTTGACACTGACATGGGATGGGGGAGTAAAGTTGGGGTCTCTGGTGATGAAAAGCACCTCTGTTTTTTTATGTTGAATGCGTAGGTTCTGTTATTGGAGCCACGTTGAGACCGCATTGAAACAGTCTATAAGCGGTGCCAGATCCATGTGAGCTGTGGAGAAAGGCATGTATAAGAGAATGTCGTCTGCATAAATCAAACAGTTCACATTGAATGATCTTATGATGTTACAGATGGGCTGCATGTAAATATTGAATAATAAGGAGGATAACGAGGAGCCTTGAGGTACACCTTGCTTTTGATGGAAGTGTTTTGATTCTTCTGATCCAGACTTCACAAATTGCCATCTTCCATCCAGATAAGATTTACACCACCCTAGTGCACTGTTGCAGATGCCCTTCTCTTTCAGTCTTCCGAGGAGAAATTCGTGACTCACGGAGTCGAACGCCGCGGCGATGTCTAGGAAGATGAGCACCAAACCTTGACGGATGTTGTCAATGCCTGAGATGATATCGTTGAATAGACTAGTGAGTAGTGTCTCGACCCCATGATATTCTCTGAACCCATGTTGGCAGCTATCTAGGGGAGCAGCGGCGTCTATGTGATCTTGAATTTGCCGTTGTGCCTCTTTCTCAATTATCTTAGCTAAGAGGGGGATACTGGCTATTGGTCTATAAGAATCGACTCTTTGTGGGTCTAGTTTGGGGTTTTTCAATAGTGGCCTAATGGACGTCTGCTTGAGTGTTGTGGGGAAATATCCTGTTGTGAAAGAGAGCTTCATTATATTTGCGATGACAGGTCTGAACACACCACGTAGCTCCTTAATCCAAAAAGCTGGGCATGGGTCAGTCTGTGCAGTGGAGGTGTTGAGAGATGCTATGGTGTCCTCAATACATTTAGTGGATGGTGTGGAAAATTTGTTTAGTGGGGATAGGCCCATTGGTTTCTTGATACGTGACTGCTGAGACCTTGTCAGTTTGAACGATCTTGGATTGCAGGTAGTCAGCGTATTTTTGTGGGTGAATCTCATTGTGTTGTTCGGGAGATGGTTCCTTCGAGAGGGATTTGACCAAGTTGAAGAGGTCACGTGGTTTATTCAGAGATCTCTTTAGGGTGTCAGTGTGATATTGTCTCATTTTGGTTGTGATTGCTTCTCGGTGTATTGAAAGGTGGGTTCGGTAGGCGGTCTGATCTTCGGTTGAGCGCCATCGGCGCTCAAGTCTGCGTAGTTGAGCAAGAGAAGATCGCAGCTCAGGAGAGAACCATGGGGTGGAGCTTCTTTTTGTCCTCGCTGTGTTCTTGGGGTTCGGGTGTTGTGAGATGGCAAGCAGGTTGGAGTTCCAGGAAGAGATTAGTTCATGAAGGTCCGGTGTGGTTTCGTTGAGGAGTAATTGGGTCTCAGATAGGATGTGTTCCCTGTTGAATGGGCGAAAGCTTCTTGTGGCTGTTTGTGAAGTGTTGTTCGTAATTCGGCTTCTGTTCCGTTGGTCATTGTTGAAGGGTATCTGGATAATAATCAATTTGTGGTCCGACCAGGGTACATCAACGACTGATATTGGAAGATTGTTGTTTTGTTCCATGACTGGCTGTGGAACAAATACCATATCAAGAATATTCCCCTTTGTATGTGTGGGTTCATTGATGATTTGTTTGAGTCCCAGGTCTTCCATTGCGCTCAGGAACGCATTTGCGTGGCTTTGGGGTAAGGATGGGAGATTGAAATCACCCATTATCCAATTTGGTTTATTGGGAGTGAGGGTGTTGGCTGCAAGGTCAATAATGGTTGGGAGGTCATCTGGAGATGTAGACGGTGTTCTATATAACAAGTTGAGGGAGCATTGCTGGTTTGCAATGGAGAGAATGTCCAGGCTGTTTGTGCTAGAGGAGTCTGATATGTGGAAGTTAAGGTCTGATTTGGTGATTATGAGCACCCCTCCTCCTTGATTGATTATATATAATAACTTTCTCCCTATAGAGACAAAATAAGAAAATTCTTTTAGTACATCTGGCTCAATGTGTCTTGATCACTAGGCAACAAATCAATTAATGAAAGCCACTAATCTGTTATATTTTTTTGAAGGTGTGAATAAACAGGCAGACAAAGGTGAGCCGGTCGATATAGTGTATCTGGATTTTCAGAAAGCCTTTGACAAGGTCTCTCACGACAGACTCTTGGCAAAATTAAAAAGTCATGGGTTAGGAGGCAGTGTACTATTGTGGATCACAAAATGGTTAAAGACAGAAAGCAGAGGGTAGGGCTAAATAGCCAATTTTCCCAATGGAGAAAGGTGAATAGTGGAGTACCCCAAGGATCTGTGTTGGGTCCACTGCTTTTTAGTATATTTCAAAATGACCTGGAAATGGGAATAATGAGTGAGGTAATCAAATTTGAAGATGACACAAAATTATTCAAAGTTGTTAAAATCCAAGAGGATTGTGAAAAATTGCAAGAGGACCTTGATAAATTGGAAGACTGGACATTCAAATGGCAGATGATATTTAATGTGGACAAATACAAAGTTATGCACCTAGGAAAGAGCAACCCAAACTTTGGTAGTATGATGCAAAGTTCCATATTATGAACTACCACCCAGGATAAATATGTAAGCTTCATCATGGATAACACGTTGAAACCCTCCGCCCAGTGTGCAGTGGCAGCCATGAAGGCGAATAGAATGCTAAGAATCATAAGGAAAGGAATGCAGAATAAAACAAAGGATATTATAATACCTCTGTATCATTCCATGATGCAATCGCACCTTGAATATTGCGTGCAATTCTTGTCGCTGTATCTTAAAAAGGATATAGCGGAATTAGAAAAGGTACAGAGGAGAGCTACCAAAATGGTAAAGGGGATAGAAGGATAGCCCTATGAAGAGAGGCTAAAAAGGTTAGGGCTCTTCAACCTAGAAAAGAGGCGGCTGAGGGGAGATATGATAGAGGTCTATAAATTAATGAATGGAGTGGAACAGGTAAATGTAGAACGATTGTTTATGTCAACAAAAAGTAGAAAGACTAAGGGACATGCAATGAATCCACAGTGTAACTCATTTAAGCTAATAAGAAAAAATATTTTTTCACTCAATGCGTAATCAAACTCTAGAATTCGTTATCAGAGGATGTAGTAAAAGCTGTTAGTGTAGCTGGGTTTAGAAAAGGTTTGGACAAGTTCCTGGAGGAAAGGTCCATAAACCATTATTAAAGAAGACCCAGGAAATCCACTGCTTGTCCCAAGCATTGTGGAACCTGTGTGTCTTTTTGGAAACTGCTAGGTACTTGTGACCTGGATTGGCCACTGTTGGAAACAGGATACTGGGCTTGATGGACCTTGGTCTGACCCAGTACAGCATATCTTATTTTCTTAAATCTGGAAATATGCATAATTGCTTAATTGTGTGTGAGGTTTTATTTTAATACATCTCACAGAGATGAAGGCCCTGAGGTCTCTATTTCAGCTTAATGACATGCTTGATCTCAGAGTCGTAAATAATGATCAACCTTAAGGAGTAATTTTATAAATCATTTTCTACCACTAAAGCCCTTTTTACACTCAAAAAAAGGGCTCTTATAAAATTGCATGGCAGCATACACTTGTAGAAAGTAGTCGCATGGAAAGTGAGCTCCTGCCTTTATGTGATCTGTGCGTAGTGATCTCAGAGGCATTGTTTGGATGGAGTAGACGAAAGTTCTGAGGCATACACATTTTATTAAATACATGTGTGCATGCACAGAGCACACACTCACATATACGGTGAGTGCTGCTGAATACCATGAGTGCCGCCACTACACGCCCCAATGTTAACCAGTTAGCATTGGAGCATTTTGGGGATATTTTAGGGCAGCACCCATTGCTTATTGAGCAGCAACTCAATATCCCTGTTGCCTGGTTATCTTCTGGATTTTGCGGCCACCCCGGATATTCAATGCCAGTGGCTGGATATGGCTCCGGCATTGAATATCCGGGGTTAAAGTTCAGCAGCTTTATAAGCACTAGCCACCACTGCTGAATATCCACCCCGAGTGTCTTCATAGATGTGACTGAAGAGATGGATGCTGATTGTGCAGTAAAAGAATGATGCAAATGCCAGGGATGGAGACAGAGAGAAGCTGTGAAATGCCTTATGCTCTGAGTTCAAAGTGGAGATTTTTGCACTAGGGAAAGGGTGCAACAGATTACTCATAATGATGAGGGTCTCTGGAGATGACCAGTAGAGTCACGTCTTGGGCTAAGGCGTGAACAACGTTCCTACTAAGTAGCTTTGAGCTGCACAGGAGTCCTCCACAGGTGTTCCTTCCAGTGGGGAGTAGTGCAATGTGATCATGCTTTTGATTGCAAGGGATGGCAGGTCCTGAGGGATAGGCAGGTCCCTATCCCTTCAGACCCACTTGCCCCTCATAATCCAAAGCATGATCACATTACAGTATCTCCCACTGGCAGGAATACTGGTGGACTCCCATGCAGCTCAAAGTTGCTTAGATGGAACATAGCTATAACAAGACTCCAAAAAATGGTACTCACAAACAATAATGAAGTAGTGAAAGTGAGAACATTAAAAATACACTCAATAAGCATTAAAAACACACACTGAATTGCAACACCCCTCTGCGTCTTAAAACTAACAATTCATATAGTTCAAGAATGAGGGACCTCAACCAAGGGAAAACCCGCCATTTATAGAGCATAGCTAAGGCCATGGTTTTTCTTCCCTCCAATATCTTTAATCAGTTCTTTCACTACTTCATTACTGTTTGTGAGTACCATTTTTTGGAGACTTGTTATAGTGGTTTCATAATATATTCTCTATTTTTTAAAATATGGAACCTGCATTGTTTAAGCAAACGTTTAGTTACTCTAAAGAACATTTGGACAAAGCAATGTAAGCTTTTTCCCTTTTTCAAGATGACGATGAGTCTGCAGCTGAAGACATGGAAACTTTGAAAGTTGATTGGAAGAATGTCAAGAAAAATAGTATACGGATTGAACTACATGCCAAGTCATTACTTGAGTATGTTAAGACCCAAACTATTCCTCAGGGCCTCCAGTTGGATAAGGCTCAGAGAATGTTCATGGATAATGAGAACTTATTGAACCATTGGATTGCCATCCTCAATAAGTATTCCACTGGTTTTATGTTGCTTTTGAGCAAAACTTTACAGACACAGATTGAGTCCTTTAACAAACATGTGGGTGAAGCAACTACTCAGATACAGTCTCATATGCCACAATCAAAATATGAGGAATTCACTTCAGAAGTCTAACAAGAATTGGACAATATTGTGCTGATATTCCACAGGTTAAGATCCGGAAGTACCAGCATGATCAGGCAGAAAATTACCAGCAGAATCGAGTCTACCCCTGGTTATCTAAGGAGGATAAAACATCTACTCTCACAAGACACTACTCCTCCACTGATAACTATTGTAGTGAACATTCTTCAGGGGGAGCTCTTATGAAAGCAACAGTAAAAGAGACACTTCTATCGATCACGAAAACCTCTCAGCCCACCAGGGTTGTTAGTGCTCCCGGTGGAGAGGCCAGAACACGAGCCTCAATGAGGAGTGGTCCGACCTGTAACCAGAGCCTACATCAAGAAAGCTTTGCAGTGATTAATTTATCTGGCATAGTTCTGACTCCTCAACAAGAACATCTCCCCAATAGGGGACTTTCATATGTCTCCAATACGTGACATGATCCCTTCCAGGCTTGGTTAGATGTCTATCACCTTATCCAGAATCTCCAAATTAGACTATTTTTTGCCCAACAGGAACAAACTTCAATAAATTTGTCTTTATTCAGGCCTAAATTGCATTGGATACCTCTGGGCCCTATTGATCCCCAAATAGCAACTTTCCATGACCTTGTATTGCAGGATTTAGCTGTGTTTGAAGAAAGATCTAATAGTGGACATAGGTATGTGAATATGTCCAGAATGGACAGGCAAGCACTGTCAGAGTTATCTTCACACCTTGTTTTAATAATCAAGCCTGCCAACAGCAACATAGTATTTGATGGACGTTTCACGCCAGTTGGAGGACAGACATTTCTGTCAACCTCTGGATTATGATCTCACATCAGAAGTAATTCGGCTAACACAGGAGGCACTATAATCTGGGATCATCACTTCACAGGAATGCTGGTATCTTTGAGTCAAGAGCCCTAGAATCCCTATTTTCTATACTGTCCCTAAAGTACACAAGACTTTGATGGCACCTCCAGGTCGCCCCATAGTCTCAAGCAAGGCTTCCCTTTCTGAACCACTGTCTATGTTTTTGACCACTTCTTGCAGCTTTTCATGATCCAGTCTTGTTCTTATGTGCATGATACTTCTGACTTTTTGGGCAAATTGCAAAAATGAGTGGCCTGTTTCTGTTTTGTTAGTCACGTTTGACATTACAACCTATATTCTATGGCCTGATGCATTATCTCTCTTTGGTGATTGGCTTGTGAAATGACCCAATCTATGTCGGGTTACCACAGACTTTCTTTTGCCCATAGCTGAAAAAATTTTTAGATTCATGGAGAAATTTTATCTGCCAACCCATGGGGTAGCAATGGGCCCCATTGTAGTGCCCAGTGTGGCAAACTTGTATGTAGCGGCTTTTGAGGAAACGTTTTTATATCCTTCAAAGTGGTTTGCTCAGATTTTTCTTTGGTTGCGATACACTGATGATATCTTTTGTATCTAGATGGGGGCTAAAGAACAGCTAAATAGTTTTCTTACTTGGCTCAATAATCAAGACCCCCATTTACAGTTTATGACCATTTCTGCGTCATGTAGGGTGCATTTTTTTTGCAGGTTCTTAGGAGACCCGAGCTGGGAGCTTCACCCTAAGACATCTGCTCCATTAGCATGCATCACCAGAAGTTGTCTAATGTTTTATTGTATTATGTGATTTTTGATTTACGAGTGCTTATGTTATGTAAAATATGCACACACAAGCTGTGTGAAATCATGCCCAAACTTAGAAATGCCTGGCTTTTTTTCGGACATTCTGGCTTGGACATCCCAGATTGCACTTGGACACCATTTGTAAAATGTGCCTTCACATGTATAACTTATGTCTTCATAAGCTGGTATTCATCCCACCCATCTGCCTCTTTCGCTGGCTTTTTCTAAGGGTGGATGATGGATTGTATCCAGGAGCTGAGAAATACAGCTGTAAGGCAATTCATATATATACTGCTGTTTTCATAAACTCATGCCCAGAGAGAAAGGTTCTCAGATGTAGCCCTTGTACGGGACATGTAGCCTATAATAGGGAATAGTGATATGCTGTCATTTTAAAATGAAAAGGAAATAACAATAATATTTATACATTTCTTTTTATGTCATTTCGGATCTGAAACAAAAAAACAACTAACTGCCATTTCATTTCATTTCTCATTTAGTATGCATTAAAACTATTTAGCAAACAGTAAAATAGTAAAAATGAAATCTAATAACAAATGGGGTCTATTTACCCAGCTACATTAACTGGCAGTAAACACACTTTAACAATTAATGGGGGGCTTTAGCAGTAAGCGTGCTGTAATGCCCATGATAGCCACCTTTCACAGAAAGGGGCTTGGAATGTGCGGGGAATTTTCCTAACCTGGAGAGGTACTTAATAGGGATGCGCATTCATTTGAAACAACATGGGAAATATCAAGGAATTTTATATCGTTTTTAGTTCAAAACCAACACTGAAAAACTTGCTTTCTCTACCAGTTGCCCTCAAACCAGTAACATTAAGCTGAAAGCCAGGCATCTTGCAGAAGATTCATCATGTTTCAGTGGTGGTTGGTTCTGACCAGTCTGCTTTTAACTCTACTGATGATTTTCCTTTCTATTTCCTGATTGCTCAAAGGTCTGTCTGGTCTGGAGCTCTATGGAAAATGTTAACTGGATTTTTTTTGCTTTGTGAATCTATTGACTCCTGTTGTAGAGATTTACTCCAAAGATTTTTCTTTTGCCATGTTCTTGTACCAGAAAGTCTGTGAAACCATTGTTAGGTATTCTATCAAAGACATTAATCAAACCTAATTGAGATCCTAGTTATCTAATTAGTGATGACCCTGGCCTGGTAAATGTCTCTGACAGTATACTTAAACATGTTTTCTTAAAATTTCTGGCATGAGAACTTGACAAAAGAAAACAAATCTTTGGAGTAAATCTCTACAGCAAGAGCCAATAGATTCACAAGGCAAAAAAATCCAGTTAGCGTTTTCCATAGAGTTCCAGAGTAGACAAACTTTGGACCAGTCAGGAAACAGGAAGAAAGATTATCAGCAATACAGCAGGTTGGCTAAACATAGCTCCCATAGTGATGTGATGGTTCTTCTGCAAGTTACTTAACTTCTAATTCCACCTCCCTACGCTGTGCCACCCTCCCTCTTCCACCTAGCCATGCACCTTACTCCTGTTTTACACGCACTCCCTCTTCCCAACCAGGGCCAGCACTACCATTAGGTGAACTAGGAAGCTGCCTAGAGCGCCGGCCCTCCAGGGGTGCCCATTGTCATCTCTCTTGGGACCTACAGTGGTGGCAATGGCCACAAATAGGCCCACAGCACTCACCTTGAAACTTTGGCACTGTGGGACCTTTTGCTTCTATCCTCTCGGACAGCCCGATGCCGACTTCCTGCTTGCAAATGAAGTCGGCATTGGGTGTCGGAGGGGACAGAAGCAAACAGCCCTGCGGCGCTAAAGTTTCAAGGTAAGTGTCGTGGGGCTGCTTATGGACATTGCTGCCACTGCACTTCCTGGAGATGGGTGGCAGCGGTGGTAATGGGTGCTGAAGTGGGAGGGGGCACAAGGGATGAGGTTCACCTAGAGCGCCTCCTCTCCTTGCGCCAGCCCTGTTCCCAACCACCTCCTTGCACTTTCCCTCCTTTCTGCCAATTCTTCTCCCTCTCTGCTGTTCCCTCCTCCCAACAGCTTCTCTTCAGCTTGCTTCACTGCTTCAGTTTTCCTTTCCATGGTTGTGGTGCGCGCGCACTTCACTCCCTGTGGTGGTGGGGGCTGAGTCCCATTGGAATGCTGATTCTTTAATCACTATGGCTATGCAGCTCAGCTCCCTCCCCTTTTCACCTCTGGGATTTAGCCTCTCCACTTCTTATGGATCCTTCCTTGTCCCCCTGCAGGGCCAGCGTAACACATTCAGAGGCCCAGGACAGAAATTGGTGAGGGGGCCACAAAGCCTGCTTTCAGACTATGCCTCCTTCAGCTTGAGCCAGTCTTGGGGCCCTCTGTGGTATGGGTGCTCAGGCCCTTGACCTGTTTGCCACTCTCTGTTGCTGCCCTGTTGCTCTGCTACTCTGTCTCTTTTTACTATTGGCAGAGCCTGCCCTCCCCATCACCTGCAACCAACGGGTGGTTTCTTAATGAAGCTGTACACATCTGTTTGCATATGTACAGATCTGGAAGCAGGGATGGACAAACAGATTGGCAGTCAGACAAATGGTTCTCCTAAATGAGGATAAAAGTATGAGTATTTGCAGAGTGGAACAGCATGGACACTGTTAGCAGTACTGAGGAAAGACACTTTTCAGACAGGGAATTTATGTGCATAAATCCCTACATAGCGTTGAAACAGCTTTCAACATTCTTCTAATGTAAGACTAACCCTAGAGGTCGGCATGAGTAAATGCAGAGGAGTGAAGACTGGGAGAGGCGGGGTGCAACTTGGTTGAGTCAGAGTTGGAGGGGTAGGGCACTGGGTGGGGGGAGGAGCAGAGTAAAGCTGGGAGTTAGTTATTGTCGCCGAAATATTCCTTGAAGAGGTGCATCTTTAATTTCCTTCTAAAGTCCATTAGGTCTGTGGTTTCACATGGGAGATCTGGTAACGCATTCTATATGACTGGTGCGTAGAGGGAGAAGGCTTTGTTTAGTATAATCAAAGCAAAAGAACTAAAAAAAGTCAGAAAGAAAATACAATATCCATCATCATTTTCCTGTGAAACAGACAGCGGAGCTCCTGCAGAGCAGCCACCTTCATTTCATCATGTTTATGTCTTTCATAACACTCTTTTTTTCTACTTTCTCTTGGTGTGTGGTGCTCAGAGGCTTGAGGAACAGAACGCATTGCAATGCTCAAAATAGGAATGCATGAGTCAGCCGAGGTTCAATTTCCTGAGCTATTAGACTGAGGAAATGCGGTTGTCAGTTTTGACCTGATTATGGTACATTTAAGGAGAAAAGTGGGATTCTGACTTTACTTCTGCAAATAGATAAACAGAGTTTACACATTTTCCCTCTAGGTTTCCAAATACTGTGAATGTCTCAGCCAAAGGAAGTCACATTGCAGAGCGATATGTTTAGATTAAAATTTGGTTATTGTATATTGAACCATAATCTCTCACTTATTTAAAAATCAATAATATTCAGTAAACTAGGCTTTGTGGTCCATGAAGGTGATAACTGTTTTTAACGTTCTAATTCTTAGGGGAGAAGAATATTTAAAACTGTTTAAACGCTAAGGGGAATGTTTACTAAACTGCACCTATCGCATGGCATATATCAAAATGAAGCATGGTAGGTGCAAACTCCAGTGTTGTAATTGCAGGGGGCATTCCCAGCATTTGCCCTGCAGCTATCCCACAGGGCAGACAGCAGCAATGAAAGGACAAGTGGCAGTAGCCCCTATCCTCTCCCCACAGGAGCTGCCCAAGGGTCTCTGCTACCCTAAGCAGTCCCACCATGCAGAGCTGTGCTGCCTCTCTGTCCCCCAAATTTTACCTGGCAGAAGAGGTGGCACAGTGATCCCTTGATGCTTTTTTTGAAAGTGGTGACTTTCTACTACCACCTCAGCATCATGCCATGGCCGGTCTTAAAGCATATGCACGCACACACATATACTCAAGGCCTGCCGCTCCTGCACCTTCTGACACAACTTCCTGTCTCCTCTGACAGAAAGTTGCGTCAGAAGGGACAGGAGTGGCAAATCATGAATGCACACATGCGCATGGGTAATTTAAGACCTGTTTCGGTGCTGAAGCAACAGTAGAAAGCTGCAATTTGAAAAATCATGGAGGGGCCAGGTGGTTGTCATGCTGTCTATTCAGGCCTGCTGCCCTAGGTCGCTGCCTAGTCCACCTAGTGAATGGGCTGGCCCTGCTTCCACATCTGGAGAAAATAAGATCCCCTACACTGATCAGATCAGAGAATTGCCCAGCAGATCATAAGTAGACCACTATGCTTTGATCCACTCAGCCTATTGGCTTGCATTGCATCAGCTACTTGAGAGCTTGGGAGGCAGAAGCAAAAGTTATTTTGGTCTCCGCAACCAAAAATGTGTTCTGCTCACTCTGTTACCAAGTATAGAGTATGTCAGGAATCATGGAATGGAGTAAAGCATGGGCTGGAACAGCAGTTCTGACACATGACTTTCCAAGTGGTCAGATAAGTCTGAGAGCATTTTCACAGAGGCATCAAGTATAAATTTTAAATGTTCAGAGTCCTTTCCATAGTGGATTGACAGATACATTCAAGCAGAAATAACGTTTCTTTGTTCAATTGCAAGCCTGCATCTCCATAGGGGTGTGGTTAATTCATTCAGCAATTGCTGCCTGAATAGGCAGAAAGCAGTTTGATCCAGTAACTTCCAGCACAGCTTCAAGAGAATCTGCACAGCTAAGCTTTCAAACTTTTTAATTTTTTGGCTGGTTGTTGATATAGATTTTCCTTGCCTATTCATTATGGTCCTGATATTAAATTAGGCAGGCTATGTGCTGCTACAGCATGTAGTTGCGCTCACTGACCCCTAACCCCAGATATTCAATGCAGGGATCATATCCATAGTTATCTCCCTTACATGCCCTGATGCTGATTGTTTAGCATGGAGGGGGGGGGGGTATTTTATTTCTTTAACATTTCTTATATACTGCCTTTCATGATATCAAATGTGAAAACAAAGAACCCGATTGGATAAAATTCAGAACCTAAACCGTAAACGATCCAATACACACAGGAAATCCCCTAAATGGCTCAACAAATATTTTTGTCGGAGCTTGTCAGCCCAGTGTCCAAGGAACATTCCAAAGACACCACTGTGACCACTCCTTTTTATTTTTTTAAATTTTGTAAGGTTAAAAAGGAAGTCCGTAACTTAGCTATTTATGCAGAGCACCGCCAAAGCGCCACTATCAGGTAGACAGACGACATGGCCCACATTTCGGGTTTTACTGGAGAAAAAACCCTGCTTCAGATCCCACACCTCGGCAAATGGCGAATCTTGATTCGCCATTTGCCGAGGTGTGGGATCTGAAGCAGGGTTTTCGCCATTTGCCGAGGTGTGGGACCTGAAGCAGGGTTTTTTCTCCAGTAAAACCCGAAACGTGGGCCATGTCGTCTGTCTACCTGATAGTGGCGCTTTGGCGGTGCTCTGCATAAATAGCTAAGTTACGGACTTCCTTTTTAACCTTACAAAATTTAAAAAAATAAAAAGGAGTGGTCACAGTGGTGTCTTTGGAATGTTCCTTGGACACTGGGCTGACAAGCTCCGACAAAAATATTTGTTGAGCCATTTAGGGGATTTCCTGTGTGTATTGGATCGTTTACGGTTTAGTTTCATGATATCAAGGCAGTTTACATTGAACAAACTGAAATTTCATTGAACAGGGCATTATAACTTGGAGATAACTATTTTACAGGGAACATGGGCAATGGAGGGTTAAGTGGCTTGCCCAAGACCACAAGGAGCACCTGTGGGACTAGAAACCCCAGTCCTTCCAGCCCAAAGTTGCTGTCCTCTAGTGGGATATGAACCCCCAACCTTCTGGCCTAAGGTAACTTGCCCCATCCATTAGGCTACTCCTCCCTAATAACCAGGCAGCAGCAATATTGCATGCTGTCCGGTTAACTCCTATGTCTTAAAGATAGGCAAGGGTTTTCCTTGCCTGTCTTTTCAGTGCAGGTTGCTAACTGGGTAGCATGCAATATCGCTGCTGCCCTATTATTGCTTGTCACCACCTCCGCTCCTCCTGAGAATGTCCCCAACACCCCTCGATGCTAAGTGGTTAGCATTGGGGTGTGTAAGGGAGATAATCACGGATATTCAGCAGCACTAACCATGTTAGTGCCATTGAATATCCCTCTCAGAGGCAGTTACACAGTTTACAGGGCCGTAATCCATGTAACTGCCCTTCGAATATTCGGCACTATCTGTTTTCTTCTTCTATAATACAACTTAGTCACTGTCACCCAAAATAAAAAAAAAAGAAAAACTACTTTGCTTTTCTTCTTTATTCCTTGTGCAAAGGAGGAGGTTTTTTCCTTGCAAATTTTTATCTGTTCACAGTCACCTTGCTCAACAGTCTAGTGGCAAACAAACTACATTTTGGTTATAAACTTAGGAAAATTTAGCTTGTCTATATTCCTTGCTTAGTTTTTCTAATCAGAAATTTGAGTGTACCCTCAATTCAGATAAGGTCTACCAGCCTGAGGCACTTAAATTCCCACTGGTCCTGCCCCTCACCCCACCCACCCCAGAACTGGATTACCTATACAGTCTTCACGTCATAGATGGACATCTGTCCTCCAATTAGGTGGAAAATTCACCTTTTATCCTTGTGCTAAAATGGCTGTATAACCCTCTTAATCAACATGTCATGTATTAAATGCAATAGCTGTGATGCCTTTATTCTAAGAAGAATCATTTGGAGCCTTAGAGCTTGCCCTATATGTCTCAAGCTATCTGCTATGTATAAAGAATTGATTCTATTAAGGGAAGAATTAGTTGCAATGAAACTCACCTCCCCTAGGGTACAAATTGAAAGCAATCCACCATTGCTCCCATAAAGAATCAAACATAAGAGGAACAAATGGAGCACAGAGGGCTCTGGTAGTTTGCGACCTATAACACGCCATCAAGAGATATCCCTGCATAATGCCTTCTCTGCCTTGGAAAACAAGAGTGCTCAATAATGTAAAATGAAGTGACCTTAAATGAGATGGTTAATACCCAATCTACCAATAATGCATCAAACATGAACAAAAAATCATAAAACAGGAAACTATTACTACTTTTGAGATTCCATCATCAGAGGGATTAACTTGGGAACACATTCCAAAGGATAGTCAAATGCTTCCCAGGATATTCAGCCAGCAGGAATACAAACCAGATTAGTGGCATAGTCAGTGCAGAAAGTGAGCACTCCAAAACTGATATTGTTATCCACTTGGGTACAAATAATCTGGCTAGAAACAATACCTCTATAGGTCAAAGGGACTTGCAGATTCTGGGCGAGAAACTTAAACCCACTGTCAACACTATAGTATTTTCAGACATTCTACCTGTTCATGCTAAGGGGGAAAGAGAGGCTGCATCATGTAATTAACTTTAATACATGGCTCCAAACCTGGTGTAAACAAGAAGGATTTAAATATATAGACAACTGGGGCAATAGATGGAACAACAAGAGGTTATACTGTGTTAATGGACTGCATCTCTCTGTGGCAGGAAAAAACGATCCAAAATGATAAATTCAGGCAATATGTGGATAAGCATTTAAACTAGAGAAAGGAAGTGACAGATGGAAAAGAACAAGTCATTCCCAGCAAAAACAGAATAACATTGGAAAAAGTCACCACATCAACAACAAGTGGGAAGAGGAGTCCAGAATAAAATCCATGCAAAATACAAGCAAACCAACCAATAATTGCTGGAAGTCAATGAACACAAATGCTCGAAGTCTAGCCAACAAAATTCCTGACCTGCAAGCACTAATGGTGGGAATGGACTTGGATATTGTGGCCATTACAGAAACATGGTTTAATGAGTGGCATGAATGGGATATAAAGTAGCCATAGCTGGTTATAATTTATTTAGAAGAGATATAGAAGGCAGAAAAGGATAATGAGTAGCCCTATATTTCAAAAGCACTATTAACACTAGAAGCCCCAAAAGGAATTTTATTTAGAAACCCCAAAGTGCATCAATTGACGCATTAACACAACAACTGCGTTTAGCATGAAATGCAGATGTGAATTAATGTGAAGTTACTTATTTGTTAAATACAAGCAGCATGTGACGTCATTACATGACATCATCATGTGTTTATTGTTTGTAATATCGGAGTAAAACTGTAAACAGTGATTGAGATGAGCCACCTAGTGGGAACATGAATTTATACCTAGAAGCCTCAAAGTACGTCAATTGACGCATCCAAGACAACTGAGTGCGTCAATTGACGTACTTTGGGGCTTCTAGGTATAAATTCATTTTCCCGCTAGGTGGTGCATCTGTCATTAATTTTTGATGCACATATTTGAACATCTTGACCTTGCTAACAAAGTCATGGAACATGACAGACATGGTTCTAGCAGTGGTGCTGGTATATAACTTCGAAGATGCATTTGCGTCAATTGACGCACTTTGGGGCTTCTAGTGTTAAAGTTGCTGAAATGAAGGGGATGTGGGGAAAAGAAGAAGCACTGTGGATTGTGTTGGAAAGAGGAGATGGCACTATCATCCATACTGGTGAAGTCTACAAGCCTCAAACTCAAGCATAAGAAATGGATAGAGACTTTATCATTGATATTGCAAAGGTAGCCATGAAGGGAGAAGTAATCATACTGGGTGACTTTAATCTACTGGATGTGGATTGGAGTATTCCATCTGCAAATCTGGAAAGAAGTAAAAAGATTGTGGATGCCTTCCAAGAAGCACTGCTCAGACAAATGGTGATGGAACCAATCAGAGAAAGTTTGATGCTGGATCTAGTACTCACCAAAGGAGATTGCATGTTGAATGTCCAGGTAGGTGCCCATATGAGCAGCAGCAATCATCACACGGTGTGGTTTGAGGTAAAAGTCAAGGCAGGATATAATCACAACAAACTCAAAGTCCTAAACTTCAAAAACACTGACTTCAGTAAAATGGCAACGTGCCTGAAGGAGTAGTTGGCAGGTAGGAGGAGGTAAGGGAAATGGAATTGCAGTGGGCTAAACTAAAAGAGGCAATAAAAGGGGCAACAGATATATATGTAAGGAAAGGAAATAAAAACAAAATGAAAAGGAAATCTATATGGTTCTCCAAAGAAGTGACTGTACAAAGGCAATAAAGCACAGCTTCCACAAACTTCAGAAGATCGCAAACAGAGGAATATAGAAACAAATAAAAGATACAGCTAAAAGAAACAAAGAGAGAAATATGGAAAGCAAAAGCAAAGGCGGAAGAAATGATGGCTAAAGATACAAAACATGGAGACAAAGGTTTTTCAGAGAGAGGAAGATCAGAGGTGGAATTGCAAGATTCAAAAGTGCCGAGGACAGATTCATGGAAAGTGACATTGAAAAATCAAAACTGCTAAGCAAATACCTCTATTCTGTATTCACTAAAGAAAATCCTGGAGAAAGACCACGTATGATTAACAAATATTCAAATGAGTAGGAAATAGATACCACACCATTCACAGAAGATGACATTTCTGAACACCTTGCAAAACTGAAAGTGGACAAGGCCATGGACCAGATGGGCTACATCCCAGGATACTAAAAAAGCTCAGAGAGGTTCTTGCAAGGCCTTCAAAGGATGTTTTTAATAGATCCTTGGAGATGGGAGAGGTTCCACAGGGCAGGAGAAGGGCTGACGTGGTACCTCTTTACTAAAGTGGTATAGGGAAGAGGTGACAAACTATAGGCAGGGAGGCCTTATCTCAGTGACAGGAAAAGTAATGGAGATGCTCCTGAAAGAAAGAATAGTGAACGTTCTAAAAACCAATGGGTTGCATGATCTGAGACAACATTGTCTTACCAAAGGATGATCATGCCCAACAAATGTAATTGAGTTCTTTGGTTGGACGGCCAGAGAACAAGATCAAGGGCATGCGATGGATTTGATCTACCTAGATTTCAGCAAAATATCAATGAAATGAAAAGCCTGAAGATGGGTCCCATGGTGGTGAACTGGATCAGAAATTGGTTGACTGATAGATGACAGAAGGTGGTGGTAAACGGAACTTATTTGGAAGAAAGGAAGGTGAGTAGTGGTGTGCCCTAGGGATCAATCCTGGGATTAGCACTGAAGTGGTATTGCTAAAGGACTGAAAGGAAATGTCTGACTCTTTGCAGATGACATAAAAATTTGCAACAGAGTTGGCTCCTCTGAGGGAATCGACAACAGGAGAAAAGATCTACAAAACCTGAAAGAATAATGCTTGGCAGTTAAGATCTAATGTGAAGGCGTGCAATGTCATGCACTTGGGATGCAGGAATCCAAGGGAACTGTATGCAATAGGGGTTGAGAGATTGGTGTGCATGGACCAGGAGAAGGACTATGAGTGATTGTTTCTGTGATCATAAGGTGGCAAAACAATGTGACAAGGCGGTGGCCATAGCTAGAAGGATGCTGGGTTGCATACAAAGAGGAATTAGCAGCAGAAAGGAAGAGGTATCTCCTCCTCTCCATATCTCACAAAGAATATAACAAGACTTGAAATGGTTAAAATGATTAAAATGGTTAAAATGATTTGGAGCCTGTGCCAGAAGACGCATGAGATGAGACTTGAAGCCTAAATATGGTAAGTATACCCTATAGGACAGGAGGGACAGGGGAGATATGATATAGACATTTAAATACTTAAAGGGTATTAATGAACAAACAAACCTTTTTCAAAGACAGGGAAGCTGTAATACTAGAGGACATAAAATGATGCTGCAAGGGGGTAAATTGAAAGGCAATGTCAGAAAATACTTTTTCACTGAAAGGATGGTGGATGCTTGGAATATCCTCCTGATGGAGGTGGTGGGGGCAAATACAGTGACAAATGGCATGGGACAGATACAGTGGATCATATTATAGCAAGAGGATAAAATCAAAATAAATTTATCTATTTTTTATACTTCAACAAATAGAGAGAGGTGACCTGCACGGAGCGGCGTGTACAACCCTAAACAAAGGCATAGAAGGGAATGATCTGCGGCGCGGCAGTTGCACCTATTCTAGCCACCTTACTGGGCAGACTAGATGTACCATAGTGGTCTTTATCTACCATCATATACAAGTATGTTACTATGTGACTATGTAAGTCTTTTCCTAACCAGGTAACATATGATATGGTGGGGACTGGCCGGGTCAGGAGCATAATGGAAGCATTGACGGCAATGCGCAGTCAAGGTGGGAGTTATTAGCTTGCATTAACCATGCTCACTCCCCATAGTGCAGGTACACTTAATGCCTCTTCAATGGGTGGGATTAGATGCACCTATGTGCCAGCTTGCACAGTGCTGCATTCTAGCGCTGCATTAACTGCAAGAACACAGACGCACATGCCCCTTGCAGTTAGCATGGACCCCCATGCTGGTAACACAACCCACATGCCATTACCAGCACAGGCTTTAGTAAACATGCCCTAGTGTACACTGTTAGTGCCCCCTTGTTTTGGGTATCAAAAAAATGCAATACTTTTAGTATAGCTTGTTTTTTCCCCTTTTTTAATTTATCAGAATATCCAATTATAATTTACAAGTGGACCTTACACAAGTGCTGGTTGCTAATCAGTAGAATTATGCAATAATCAGATCAAGTCATGAAAAATAAGGAAGAAAAATAAAAATCGACATGGCACAATAATAATAATAATTGTGGAATTGTGGTGTATGACAACCGATGTGAAAAAGAAATAGAGGAAACAAGTGGAAAAGGGAAGCATGAAATCTGAGTAAATTAGTCTATTAACCCCACTGGCAAATACCATGGCTAGCTCCAGTGATCTTTTCAGCATCAAGAAAAAGTCTGGGTTGGTCAGGCACTAAACACATAATTAACACCAGCATGCTGCTTTTAACACAAGACCAAAAGCACAAACCTTCTGGTTCACTATAAGAAATATTTTTCTTCTCCCTGTATCTTAGCTATAACTTGATAACATAATACAAAGATGATTAAACACCCATTTTCTGTTAATATTGTCTTTTCTGTATAACATTTATTGGATATTAAATGTAATAAAATTCAGCCTTGTGGGCACATAAGGAAATCAATTTCATTTTTCTTCTCTCCTTTGCTGTTTGTTTTCATAGTGTATTGTGCACTAGGGGGCATGTTTACTAAAAGGTACTAATGATTAGGAGCCATTTAACGTGTACCAAGTGTGCCGTGGTAACATTACTGCATTCCAAAACTGTGACCATGCTAAGAATCCCATGATAAGGGTGTAGCATTGACTGCGGCAGAGAATGGATATTTCAGAGGTGGAGCATGCACATTGCAGATAGCACGAGTATCTTTAACGACAGCAGTTGTACTTAGCACATATGCACTTAAGCCACTTCAGTTGGAGGTGTTAGGTCCACCAGCATTATTCACGGCATACTGCTTATTGCTAACTACATGGGGACCTTTCAGTCTCTATGTTCAGTGAGCTATGAGGGGACATGGGATGAGGGCGAAAGGGGATAGATTCAGGAGTGATATGCTGGGTCACTATGAGTCAACACTGACTTGATGGCACTTTAAAAAAAAATGGTGCATCCCTCACGACCAACCCCCAATAAGAGCATCGCCCATTCCCATTACCCCCCTCTTTAAACACCTAAGGCTTTCCACCCATCTCTATTACTCCCACCCTCTTTTCATCTCATCATAATCCCACCTATGCTTGCCGTACCTCATACTCCGTACTGTATCATAAGCTCACTGTAACATAGGTTCCAGTTACACTTTTCCTGTTTTAACCCCCTCCCTACTGTTACATGCTGTTTCAATTTATAGTTGCCTGCATGCTTCATTTTTTAAATTGTTCTATGTAAACTTTTTTGCCTGATAGAAAAATGGTATATTAAAACCGGTTAATTCATTAATTAATCAATAGATTGATTTAATTAATTAATTAATTAATTAGTTAATAATTGAAATTAATTACTCTCTTATTGTGCAGATTAGCACACTGTTAGTGTGGTCTCCTGCTAATGATTAACATAATGGCTTGATAGCATGTGCTAATTCCCACTGTAACTGCATAGCATGGAAAGGGGCAGGGAATGAGAGAGGAATGGGTGTGGCGTGTACCTTGCAGCCAGGGCTGGCCCAACCATGAGCAAACTAGGCAGTCGTCTAGGGTGGTAACTTCTGGAGCGCAGCAAAAGCAGGGCATTTAAAGCTAAATAACAGATTTTGATAGCCAGAGGGGGTGTAAAACTTGAGGTTTGCCTCCTAGGGTACCAACACCTTGGATCAACTCTAGCACCAAACCTGCTTGCAGCCAACACATGGTAACTCGCCATGCACAGAAAATGACAGATAACGCAGATCATTTATTGCCACCTCAATAGATGGTATTAAGTGCATCCTTGTTATCTGCAATACAGTTCATGTGTGATAAATGTATTGTCTCTGTGTTAACCATATGGAGGAAGATGTTGGCATGCCCTCAATAGTAAGTGCAGCAGTTTTGCAATAAATGTATGATACTGTACCTGCACATTTTTATCACGTTTTAGTAAAAGGAGACCAATATGTCATGTGTAGGTCAAAAGAATCATCAATAACTTTGCAAAATATATTTCTCTATGGCTTATAATGGTATTTTACTGCATAGTTTGATGAACTAACCTAACCATGATTCATGTTGCATTTCATTTCTTTCATTGTAACATCAAGGTGGTTTACAAAGCCAGATAAAAACAGAATTAAAACATACAATGGGGTAATGCATAATAGCACAACAATATACACCAATAGATAAAACAAAACATGGACCATAAAGAAACAAATTAATAAATGTCCAACTGTTTTTGAAACAGCCGGGTTTTCAGGCCTTTTCTAAACCTCTTGTAAGAGGATTCTATCCTAAGATCAGGAGGTAATGTATTCAAAAAAAAAGAGGCAAGAGAAAGCAATATTGTGAGAGTGTTCAAGATGAAGACGTCCATAAGAAGGGACCACAATGTAGATGCGTTGAGAATATCTAAAGGGACTAATTTGATAGGGAATAAAACATGCAAATAAGTACAGAAGCAAATCTGATTTAAAAACTTTGAGTAAGTGTTATAATTTTAAATTGGATATGACAATCAACTGGTAACCAATGTTGCTCAAAACGTAGAGAGGAGATTGATCAGTTTTCTTCACATGGCAAATCATTTTAACAGCAATATTCAAAATTAACTGAAGACATTTAATCTGGTATGGTAGAACACTTGTCAATAAAGAATTACAGCTTGTTGATAACAAGAGCTTAAAGAAGAGTTGTCAGAGAACTAATCTCAATAAATGGTCTCAAAGACTTAATTCTGTGATCATGGACGTACCAAGAGCTGTGCGAGCAGTGTGGCCGCATAAAGCGCAAGCACAGAAGGGGGCATTGATATCATCACTGGGTTTCTAAGGAAACTCAAACAGAGTGAGTTACTGAACATGACTGGGTGGAGGGAAGGAGGGCCCCAAATTCGTTAGTCGCACAGGGTGCATTTCTAGTTTGGTATGGTCTTGTCTGTGATGAGCATAAAAAGAACTCGTATACAGTAGAGAGTTATTCATTGAAAAATATAAGACTTCAGTTTTATAAGGATTCAAGACCTTTTTGAGAAGATAACCCATTTGATATTGTGGTTAAGTGTGCGGTGAGTTATAATTGAAAAGATGACGCCCAGGAGTCATTAACCGAGGTAGCTCGGACATGGTGCTCCGGGCCCCTCTAACCATCCACCCCCCGCCCCCTCCCCCCATTTTAGTCCCACTCCCCTTTCCCACAGAATACACACATACACCATTCTTGGGAAAAGCACCGGTCGCAGCTTTATTAACTTTACAATATACCGAACATTACAGTTCAAGAATAATCCTCTTAACAATGCCAACCTCGGAGTAATACCTCACCAGCCATCTATTAGCAAGGTGACCCGCAGCGGAGCAATGCCTCACCAGCCATGCTATTAGCAAGGTGACCCCGCCTCCGCTGCTGCCGCGGTCATGCCAACCGCAATCTTCCTAATCCCCTTTCCCCGACCTCGCCATGTAGCAAGTCAGCCAGGGGATGTCCGGGTCGGGGGCACCCCGCCCCCGGCCCAAGTATAGCCTAAGGCTCCGGACCCCGGACCTCCGGGATCCCGCCCCCCCCCCCTCCCAGCTGCGACACCCCTTCAGCCCCCATCCCACATCGCTAACATAGGGAGGGAGGGAGGGAAACCGGCCTCGTCCCCGGGGAGGAGCAAGAGCTTCGGCAGCCGTTGCCGACTCCTGGCTCCTCCCCACTCAGGCCACACGCCTCCCACCTCCCAGACTCCACCGCGCTCCCGCGCGCGGCTGGAGCCAATTGGTTTTCCCGGCGCCCACCACGTCATTGCGCTCCGCCCCCAGCCGATGATGTCCGCGGGACAGGGCCCCCGCACCTGCCGAGCACCCGGTTACCCTCGGCCGCCGGGACCCTGCCCCGCGGCCTCACATTAACCGAGGTAGCTCGGACATGGTGCTCCGGGCCCCTCTAACCATCCACCCCCCGCCCCCTCCCCCCATTTTAGTCCCACTCCCCTTTCCCACAGAATACACACATACACCATTCTTGGGAAAAGCACCGGTCGCAGCTTTATTAACTTTACAATATACCGAACATTACAGTTCAAGAATAATCCTCTTAACAATGCCAACCTCGGAGTAATACCTCACCAGCCATCTATTAGCAAGGTGACCCGCAGCAGAGCAATGCCTCACCAGCCATGCTATTAGCAAGGTGACCCCGCCTCCGCTGCTGCCGCGGTCATGCCAACCGCAATCTTCCTAATCCCCTTTCCCCGACCTCGCCATGTAGCAAAAGTCAGCCAGGGGATGTCCGGGTCGGGGGCACCCCGCCCCCGGCCCAAGTATAGCCTAAGGCTCCGGACCCCGGACCTCCGGGATCCCGCCACCGGCACAGAGGACATTAATGTCAGGTCGAAGGCGCCCCGCCCCGACCCCAGTGCGGCCTAGAGCTCCGGATCCCGGACACCTCCGAGATCCCTCCACCAGCACTGGTGACATTAATGTCCCGAAGCCGCCCCCCCCCCCCAAAACCAAGCTGCGACCAGGTGCACCCCTTACCAAACCACACATATCAAGCCCACCGTCCAGTGAGGGCTAAGCACTCCCACACCCCCAGAGGAGAAACACCCCCCCCCCCACCTCCGACAACCCCACGCTCGCACCTCAGGAATGCCGGATTATCCCCTGCCCGGGTCGCACTGCCGAGTCCCACCTCCCCCCCCCCCCGCTTACTCTTTTTTTTGTTTTGTTTTGTTTTTATGTTTGTTATAAAAGCCCAGAGACCATGACTGGACAACCGACCGCAGTCGAAGGATGCTCCGCGACCCAATCGGCGCCCCCCCCAACACGTAAACCGGAGCCCCCCCGGCTTACTCCACGGTGCCCCCAGCAAAGGAATGTGCTGCAGCCGACTGCGACCATGCTCCTCTGCCATAAAATGATATCCCCACCAGAGCAAGATCCGAGGGGTCCAGACCGACCACCCAGCTCTCCCGAGCCATACTCCCCACTAGGGAATGACCCATGGGCCAAATGACCCAAAGCTTCCTGTCCGGCCCCCCAGCGGACAGCGAAAAGCACGTGACCCCCACCTCTCGGAAGCCTAGACCAGCCAGACCCAGGCACCTCATCCACCGTTTCGTACGCGACCCCTGCACGTGACACCCCCCCAAAGCGGGATAAACGGGCCGCAACAACCGCAGCCCCGCCCATGCACTGCCTACTGTTTCCACTATAGACCACAACCCCACTAGCTTCGCCGGAGCTCGCCACCGCCCCACCCAGATAGAATGGCGCAAAGGATACCCGACGTCTTTGCCCGGAAGAGGGGGCTGCAGACTTCAACAAGCTGCCAGTATACGCTGAGCCGCACGTCCCCGGTAGCCCGGAAAAGGGGACAGCAGACTTCAACACCCCCCCCTTTGTAAACAGAGCAGCAAGTCCGGAAGCCCCCGTGTAACAGGCCACCAGGCATCCCGAGGCCTTGAGCATGCACCCCCCTCCCCTCTCCCGCCGGAACGCCCGCCTCCCGCGGCTTCATGCAGGACCCCCGAGCCGTCCTGTACCGCCACCATCCCCATCGGGGACAGGAAAGCCCGTCCCCCACCCCCTGAGAACCAGCGTGGATACGCAAGACCGATGCCCCACCTCCTGCCGGAACGTGCCCCCACCTCGCACCCCACTGCCGCTTGATTCAGCGTCACCCCCCCACTCAGCTCGAGGCTGCACCCGCCTCTCCAGCCCCCCTTCGTGACAACCCACGTAAGGCCTGAGGCTGGGTTCCGCCAACCCCGCCAGGAGCTGTCCTATGCCACGCATCCCCTAACGGAATACCCTGACTGATAACTGTCGGCTGCAGCCCAAAGCTGCCATGCCCGCGTCTAAATAGCCAACACGCCCGTGAGCCTCCCTCCCCAGACATCACCGACCCCCAAAGCCAACGCCGGCCTATGAAGCCGACCGACCTCGGTGCCGTCCCAGCCCACCAGACGGTGTCACCGCCCACTGCCGCGGCAATCGTTAACGCCAATTACGAAGCAGCCCACCCCAGTCGTTACCCGCCCCTGCCATCGTGACCTTCCTGCCCAGGGAGACGATCCCCTGCTCCCGGAATGTCCGCTCCAGGCCTAAGAGGTAATCCCCAGCACCGGGTCCCCTGCCATACCCCGAGCGCATCCCACCATCAAGGAGCTCCCAACACCCCCTTGAGGGCACTGAACTCCAGCACCCAAGCACCACCCCAGGACCCTTCAACCGGCCCATCTTCCACCCCCCCAGCCATAGCCGGTACGCCCAAAACTCCCGTGCACAGCCGCCCCCCCCCGATCCCGATGTCTCACGACCCGGAACCCCCACCCCTGATCTGCAAACCCGTAGTGCACACCCCCAGAACCCCGCTACAACCTGGCCGGAAATCACCGAGGGAAAAAAGGCCTCGTTATTATTTATGTTATTCTATTGTATTTTCCTTTTTTTTTGTACTTTGCTATACCCATAAAGGGGCTGGAGTCCGCCTACTATCAGCTCGACTCCTACTCCCCTAACCATGCGAGGAAAACGCCACCACCGAGACGAATTATACGCTTAGGCCACGGAAGCAGTTGCTGTGCCTGTACCATCCAAACCCGCCCGAATCCCCCCCCCCCAAGCCCTCCTCAGCACAACCCCGGGTCTTGCTGCAGCCCATCGTAAGGCCCGAAGCGTAACAGGCCAACTACCCCTCCCAGAGAAGCAGAGGGACCAGCCCGGCAGCGCAACGGGCCCTGCCCATTCCAGGGCATACGTTATTTATTCCACGGCCTTAGTATTATATTTCTTGTGTCTGTGGGCCAATCCCTTACTCCAGCCTAGCAGGCACATATGCTCGAGTTCATCCCCGCCGACCCAGGAAACAGGACGATAATGGCGGTCCCACGGTGGGCCAGAAAAAACGCTGCCCCACTGCCTCCTAGCTGTTACATCCCCACCATGCCAGCCGGACCAGAAGACCCCCCCCGCCCCTCTTTCCCGCTCCCGAGCACGCAGTAACTGCCCCCATCCTACTGCTCGCCACCCTCTCCGACGGATAATCTAACATTACAGCATTCTCTTCTGTGACACCCTGCGAACTGCTCCGTCCCGTACCACTTCAACCCCCACCCCATGGACCCCGACCGACCCGAATAAGGCGCACAATCAATATAACCGCTGCCAAGTCCACCGGCACACGGTCCCCATACTTCACCCACTCCGCAAGCAGCACGCCGTATCCCGCACCGTGCCCTTTCCGCCCCTCCACGCGGCCGAATAGACGGTGCCGCAAAGGTAAACGACTCCGAATAGCGGCTCCGCCAACACTAATCCCGCTATGGCAGCGCAGCACCCCCGCTCCCTCTCGCAATCGCAACACCTACCCCCCCCAGTCCGCCAACACTCACCTGCTGCCCCGGCGTCGGCCTCCTGGACGCAGAAGCCAAGGGTCCAGCGGCCATGTTCCCCTGCCGCAGCCCGTCCCATGCGCTCCAAACGCGGTTGGCCTTCTCCACTCCCCTGCCAGCAAGCCCAGGTCTGAGCGCCATCTGTGGAAACAAAGAGAAAACACAGAGAAACCCCCAGGAGGGGGAACCATTATCCATCCAGATATATAGCTGTCCGTGATCGGGCTTTCTTTTTTTTTTTTTTTTTTTTTTACATAGCCATCGAGTCAGTACGCACCCACAACGAACCCACAACCCCCCGGGCGTTCCCAGCAATGTAAAACTGAAAAATTGCCCCCGCCATCCACCCGCCCTGAAGAACCCCCCCATACACCTGGAGCACCAGCAGAAGCGAGAGCCCCCTGGTCTCCTGGGCACCAGGCCACTTGCACAGCCACCCGGCCAGCCCTCGATTCCGCTCGTCCTCGGGCACCACAGCCAGCCCCCCAGACGAACTGGCACTCCGCCCCATGAAGCCGGGAACCCCAGGCACCTGCCCCTCCCCGCTCGCAACGCGCATCAATGAGACAGAGGCCAAAACAAACAGCCCAGTCAGGAACCATGGACAATGTATATGTCCAGTACATCTACCTAAATTATGGGATCAGCAATCACCTGTAAAATCAAATCCAAGTTCCTGACACATTTCGGCATGAAACCTGTATCAAGAGACCGTCCAAGGTGGTGATGTGGAGAAAAAGCCACGAGAACCCATCACACCATCAGAAAAGAGAAAGAAAGAGGAAAACAAAACCCCCCACAAATATGTATACAACCATTTCCCGCCTCATTTTCTTTCCTTTTCTACCAGAAATGAAAAAAGTCCAAAGCAGTGCTCATCCCCTCCTCCACGGTGGACGCCAAAAAAAAAAAAAAGATTCATGAAAGCCAATATACAATGCAGCCATGTAGGGTTTCAGCACACCAAGAATAGATACAGAACAATTATTACAAATTACAATAATAAAACAATACAAATTAAAATAGTACAACAAACAAACAAAAAAAAAAACCAGCAATATATCCCACACACTCACAGAGTAGCAAACCAGCCACTGTGGCACCACAGCTGATGCTACACAAAGTAGCAGCACAAACATCCAACTTGACCTGGAAGCTGAAACCATGAGTACCAGATCACCGAGGCTCCCAGAGAGCAACCGCGGAAGGGAGCGTGTGCCGCGAGACAGGCAGGCAGCAGCAATCGAGGGGAAGGGGGGGGGGCGCGCAGCCAGCAGCCGGAGCGCTCCGGGCCCGGCCTCCCCAGGTGCAGCCCCTCACTCAGCTCCCGCACCGCTGCCCGCACCTCGCTGACCGCTGCCCACAGCCCCGAAGCCCATCCTCCCCAGGCACCGCTCCCCCCCTGTGCCTCTCCCCGCACCCGCAGCCGCAGCCCCGGGGCACATCGCCCCCCCACAGCAGGCAGATGAGGCGCCAATCCCCCGGGCAGCCCCCACCCCCCACGGACACCGGACGGCCCGGCGCATCCCCTCGCCCCCGGCCCCCTACGCGACACCAAAACCGGCCTCGTCCCCGGGGAGGGGGAGGAGCAGGAGCTTCGGCAGCCGTTGCCGACTCCTGGCTCCTCCCCACTCAGGCCACACGCCTCCCACCTCCCAGACTCCACCGCGCTCCCGCGCGCGGCTGGAGCCAATTGGTTTTCCCGGCGCCCACCACGTCATTGCGCTCCGCCCCCCAGCCGATGATGTCCGCGGGACAGGGCCCCCGCACCTGCCGAGCACCCGGTTACCCTCGGCCGCCGGGACCCTGCCCCGTGGCCTCACATGAGTAATAATAAGCTGAAAATCTCTAAAACCCAAACTCTGAATAATGGTAACCAAGGGAGCAACATAGATATTAAACAGCATAGGGGCTAAAACTGAGCCCTGTGATACATCAAAGGAAAGTGGATAAAGAGTAGAATGAGACCTATCAAAAATCATTAAATACAAAAAGTATTAAACAATACTATAATTGTAAATGCTAATCACATAATAGACTCAACACCATGGACTAGATGTGCCAAGCCTGTTTTCCATAGATACAAAATAAGAATACCCCTTTAATATATCAGACCTACTGGTGTGACCATGGCTAAAATCCAGACTTCGATGAGCAAAGAGAGGCTGGATGGTTTAGCAAATGGCTTCATTATTTTTCGAGCTATATTGATTATTTGAAACTTAGCAAAAAGACACGGATGTGAACCTGGCGTTGGATTTGTGTTGGACTCTCTAGCAGAGGGAAAAGGAGTACTGAGAAACTCTCCCTTGTTTCTCTGCTGCCATTGGGCTTCTCTTGTCTCAGTTGGACTGTCTTTCCCATGAAGCTCTGTCCATCCAGAGTCACCATGTCTGGGCCTGGCAAGATTCAAAATGCTGGTGGGTGCTAGGCATGTCATCAAAGGGGCAGAACCTAAGGTTATGTCCCTAAGTATGTCCCTTTGTGGGTCTAATATTGTGGTAGGCTATGGCCTAGCATGGCCTGCTACTATGAAAGGCCTGTAAGTTAGGCCTGGATCCTAACTCCCATTATAACTAGAAAAGAACCAAAAAATCTGTGAAAAATAAGAAAACTGTTTTAAAGTGCTTAATAAGAAGTTTTCATGAATTCATAAGTCTTCTATTATTCTCTTGTGTGTGAAAGAACAGAAATGTTACAGTATATGCATTCCGTAAGCCAAAGTTAACCTTGCAGTAGAAAAGTAACGAGATTCAGAACTGTACCATTGTTCAAGCAATCCTAAAGGAGGGGGCCGGTTGCTAGGCTCCGGAGGGATTTCTAATTGGACAAATGAAGGGAATGTATAACCAGGGCCGGCCCGTCCATTGAGCAAGAATGTTTTTTTGCACAGGGCCCCGCGTTTCAGGGGGCCCCGCGCAAAAAACATTCTTCATCCCAAGTTTAAAAAAAACAAACAAACAGCTGCTTCTGCCGCGGCAGCATCAAGAGTGCCACCGCCGCCGAGGGGCCCCCCCTGGCAGAGCCTCCCTGCATCGTAGCCTAGCGTTGAATCCGCGAACGCGGGCTTCTTTCAGAGCCGCGAGAGTTTCCTTTCTCGTGGCTCTGTTAATCCCGCCGGGGCTGAAACTCTCACGGCTCTGAAAGAAGCCCGCATTCGGGGATTCGACGCTAGGCTACTATGCAGGGAGGCTCTGCTGGGCAGAGGGGGGGCCCCGCGGCGGCACTCTTGATGCTGCCGCGGCAGAAGCAGCTGGTTTTTTTTATTTTTTAATTTGGGATGATAGGGGGGAAGGGGGTTTAGGACTGGTAATGGGCTATGGGGGGGGGAGGCTAAGACTGGAAATGGGCTGATGGGGAGGTTTAGGACTGGTAATTGGCTATGGGGGGGGTGCAAAGACTGGAAATGGGCTGATGGGGAGGTTTAGGACTGGTAATGGGTTATGGGGGGTGTGCTAAGACTCGAAGTGAGCTGAGGGGGGGGCTAGGAGGGGCTAATACTTGAAATGGGCTGATGGTGAGGTTTAGGACTGGCAATGGGGTATGGGGGGGCTAAGAATGGCAGTGGGCGGACGGGGGAGGGTTAGGACTAGTAATGGGCCATGGGGGGGGTGCTAAGACTGGAAGTGGGCTGTTGGGGAGGTTTAGGACTGGTAATGGGTTATGGGGGGGCTAAGACTGGAAAAGGGCTGATGGGGGGGGGGTTAGGACTGGTAATTGGCTCTGGGAGGGGTTAGGACTGGTAATGGGCTGATGGGGGATTAGGACTGGTAATGGGCTATGGGGGGCTAGGACTGGAAATAGGCTGATGGGGGGGCTAGGACTGGAAATAGGGTGATGGGGGGTTAGGACGTAATGGGCTGATGGGGAGGTTTAGGACTGGTAATGGGTTATGGAGGGGGGGGCTAAGACTGGAAGTGGGCTGATGGGGGAGGGTTAGGACTAGTAATGGGCCATGGGGGGATGCTAAGACTGGAAGTGAGCTGATGGGGAGGTTTAGGACTGGTAATGGGCTCTGGGGGGAGCTAAGACTGGAAATGGGCTGATGGGGGTTAGGACTGTTAATGGGCTATGGGAGGGGTTAGGACTGGTAATGGGCTGATGGGGGATTAGGACTGGTAGTGGGCTATGGGGGGCTAAGACTGGAAATAGGCTGATGGGGGGGCTAGGCCTGTAAATAGGGTGATGGGGGAGTTAGGACGTAATGGGCTGATGGGGGGGGTTAGGACTAGTAATGGGCTATGGGGGGGCTAGGACTGGAAATGGGCTGATGGGGGGTTAGGACTGGTAATGGGCTGATGGGAGATTAGGACTGGTAATGGGCTATGGGGGGCTAAGACTGGAAATAGGCTGATGGGGGGGGCTAGCCCGGAAAATAGGGTGAGGGGGGTTAGGAAAATTAATGGCCTATGGGGGGGCTAGGACGGGAAAAGGGCTGATGGGGGGTGAGGACGTGTAATGGGCTGATGGGAGATTAGGACTGGTAATGGGCTATGGGGGGCTAAGACTGGAAATAGGCTAATGGGGGGCTAGGCCTGGAAATAGGGTGATGGGGGGGTTAGGACATAATGGGCTGATGGGGGGTTAGGACTAGTAATGGGCTATGGGGGGGGCTAGGACTGGAAATGGGCTCATGGGGGGTTAGGACTGGTAATGGGCTGATGGGGGATTAGGACTGGAATGGGCTATGGAGGGCTAAGACTGGAAATAGGCTGATGGGGGGGCTAGGCCTTTAAATAGGGTGATGGGGGGGTTAGGATGTAATGGGCTGATGGGGGTTTAGGACTAGTAATGGGCTATGGGGGAGCTAGGACTGGAAATGGGCTGATGGGGGTTAGGACTGGTAATGGGCTGGGGGGGCTAAGACTGTTAATGGGTTGGGGGGTTGCTAGGACTGGAAATGGGCTGAGTGGAAGGAGGGCTTGAACTGCAAATAGCTGATGGGGACGGGGGCTTGGAATGGAAATGGGTTGTGAGGGGGAGGGAGCTAGGACTGGAAATGGGTGAGTGGGGGGGCTAGGACAGGAAATGGGCTGATGGAGGGGCTAGAATAGGACTGGAAATTGGTTGTTGGGGGGTGCTAAGAATGGAAATGGGCTGTGGTGGGGGTTTGGATTGAAATGGACTCATGAAGGGGCTAGAACTGGAAGTAGGCTCATGGGGGGCTTGGATTGGAAATGGGCTGAGTGGAGGGGAGCTAGGATTTGACATGGGCTGATGGGCTCATGGGGGGCTGGGATTGGAAATGAGCTGATGGAGGGATTCGGATGGGACTGGAAATAGATGGGGGAGCTAGGAATGGAAATAGGCTGATGGTGGGTCTAGGATAGGACTGGAAATGGGCTTATGGGGGGCTAGGACTGGAAATGGGCTGATGCGGGGACTAGAAGGGAGCGGATGCTGGGTGGGACTGGAACTAGAATGGAGCTGATGTTGGGGGAGGATAAGAATGGGATGGAGCTGGGAGAGTGAAATGGAGAGGGAAAAAATATTTTGTGTGGGAGGGAAGACAAATCTACAATTGGCCGGATATTGGGAGAGTAAGTGGGGATTGAGAATGGAGGGGTAAAATTTGAGTAGATGAAATAGGAATGAGGAAAGAGCAAAAGGAGAAAGATTAGTATGTTAAAGCAGATGTAGAGAGAGAATGGAAAAAAACTAGAAGAGAGAAGAAAAGACAAATGGACAGCAGACGATGGAGAGTTAGCGGAAGACACAAAGAAACCAGAAGAAAGTGACTGGAGCAATTGCAGCCGAAAAAAAATGCACAAAAGGTAGAAAAATATCTCTTTATTTTGAATTTATTAATTGGAATATGTCAGCTCTGGGAAATGTGCATCATTAACGTCTGCGCTTTGTTTAGTACAAGAGCAAATTAATGTATAGTTTTATTTCTACAATATTGTACATTCCAAGTTTGACTTTTGGGATTCCCAG
This sequence comes from Ichthyophis bannanicus, assembly GCA_033557465.1. Lineage (NCBI taxonomy): Eukaryota > Metazoa > Chordata > Amphibia > Gymnophiona > Ichthyophiidae > Ichthyophis > Ichthyophis bannanicus. Next base: position 403,093,033 of record CM066038.1, read on the forward strand.
TTTAATTATTGTCTTCCTGTTTCTAAATTGTGATTCCTTGTTTGGTGATGGTCTATGTTCTGCATGTGTAACTGAGCTGAGGTATTCTGTTTATGTAATTCCTATTTGACATTGCCACTTGTTCTCTTTCCCCAGTAGGTCATGTATTGTTGTTCTCTGAAATGTATTGGTTTAATATTTGCAGCGTTTCCTTTTGATAGTTAGGGTATGGTGCTTTATGAGTCCTGGTAGTGCTGTTAGGATACGGCGGGTTTGCTATGGGTTCTAATGGGCAGTGTTTGTAGTAGTTCCTAATGTGTCTGGCGGTTGGCACTGGATTATAGTAATATAGAAGTCTTTTAGTCTTTTTTTATTCATACACTCATTAAGAGGCATGTTTACTAAAGGTTAGTGTATGGTAACATTATGCAAATATTTATGCAAATGAGGCCCCTTATGCAAATGAGGCCCCGCACCGAGTCTCCGCACATGGCCCCGCACCCCCCTTGGGCCGCCCCTGGGTATAACCAATGAAAAGTTTGCATGTATCGAGTTGGAACCAATAGAAAGTTCTCATGTATCAAACTGAAAAAGAGGTATAAATGGTTATGTCTCTGTATAAACTTTTGCTCAGTACCTTTTGAAGCTTTGACTGACTGGGCCTTGTGCACAATAAACTGACTTGGACCCTGTCAATCGACTCCTGGACTTATTCATTGATTGCACTTTGCCACAGCAATATCATGGGGTTTCTTTTCACATGATCTGTTCTTATATTTATTAGCTATATTTTATGTGTTAACAATGGACTTTCATGAAATTCCAGGGCTCATATGGTAGGGCAGAAACAACATCCTTGTCCCCATCTTCCTAATAGGCAGAGAAGGGAGTGTATACTTGTACAAATTTCCCAGGGTAGTCTTAGCACTGAGAAGAAAAATTGTAAATTGCAGGTTCACTTGGAAAATGCTAGAGCTGTTTGCTGTAAGGCTGCTGTATCAAAGATCTGATAGTACAATAAAAATCAGACTTTTTTGTGTAAGTGGATTGTGGCTTAAGGCCAATAATTTAATAATGTTGGAAGAGTTATCTGTTCCTGAATGTTTAGCCTTCTTTTGCCCTCACCTTAAGGCTAAAGGAGGTGGTGCATTTATCTGTGAAAACTTGTCAGCAGTAAAAATAAAAATTGACGTTTCTGCAATAAAAGAAATAGAATGTCTATTGATTAAGTTGAGAGAGGAAATTAATCCAGCTACTTTGCTACTCTATAGGACTCCAAGGGGAAAAAATGAAAACTCATCAGCACTATTACGAATGACTGCTGATGTCTGTGTGAGTTTTTAAGGATGTTCTTTTACTAGGAGATTTTCACCTGTCTATAGATTAAACTAAGTATATTAGAGCCACAGGATTCATTCGTTTACTGTAGATGCACTTACACATTAGAGAAAAATATATAATCCTAAAAAATATAGCACCAAATAACTGAAAAAATGTAGGACTGAAATGTATATGAACTATGGAGCTATCTTTGCTGTGAATCATAAGCCTGAGGACACCGAGAAGTCAGAATGCATTATTGAGTTGAACATTGGAACAGTGTCTTTATCTTTATCTTTCTTTTATTAAAATTTGATATACCGCTATGGCAATAGCATTAAGCGGTGTACAATTTAAAATTTGATTTGCACCACAATCCAGGAAAGGGAACGCCAAAGTTAAAACAGGAAAGAGGGTACAAGAGAAAGAGAAATACATCACACAGGACACATAATAATAAATCATAATAGATTACACATAACTTGTATTAACAATTTGCCTCAAATCATACCATAACAAACCATAAGTAGTAATAACAACCAACCAGAATACAGAAATATAGATGGACAAACATAAACAATACTTGGGTTAAGCACACAGACAGACCAATTAGGGAGGGGCTTCGGAGGGCAGATCAAATGCTTTCTGAAAGAGGTACGTTTTGAGTAGTAGCTTAAACTGAGGGTAAGATGATTCTAAACGCAGTGAGGTGGGTAACATACTCCATAGTGATGGGCCAAGAAGAAAAAACCAGGCTGAGTGTCGTGTCTGTTCCAGATGGGCTTGTGAGGGTGATGGCAAAGACAAACGGTTAGTATGAGTAGAACGGAGCAGTCGATGGGGGACATAACGAGAAATACAATCAGCCAGATAACGGGGAATACAGGTGTAAACGGTCCGGTGCAAAAGAATCAGAAATTTGTAATGAAAACGGTACTGAAGAGGAAGCCAGTGTAGTCTGAGTAGGACGGGAGTAATATGATCAAATTTGCTGGAATAAGTGACAAGACGCGCTGCCGCATTCTGGATGCGTTGCAGACGCTGAAGACTGTATTTAGGAAGATTGGCCAAGTATATATTACAGTAATCCAGTCGGCTGACGACAAGAATAATAACAAGAGTAAGGAGTGCACTGGGGGGGAGGACAGGCTGGACAGCCCTGATTTGTCGTAAAATAGAAAAACAGCCACGAGAAATCTTTGAGATATGTTCAGAGAAAGTCAAAGAGGAGTCCAAAGTTACCCCCAAATATTGGATAGAAGACGTAAGGGGAATCTCAGATAAGTCAATAGAAGGAGCAAGAGTGGGGCAGGCACCACCAAAGGAAATCCACATTGCCGAAGACTTCGCAGGGTTGAGATGAAGGAAATTTGCTGACAACCAAGAAGCAATGTGGGAGAGACAAAGGTTCAGCTGTGTGATATCAGGAGAGAGAGGTGAAGTGTGATAAAGAAGGATTATATCGTCTGCATACAAATATGATGAGATTGAATACTGCTGAATAATTAGAGGCAGGGGAGCAAGAAAGATGTTGAACAGTAAAGGGGAAAGGACTGAACCCTGTGGAACACCACAGGTGAGAGGGAGAGTGGATGAAACTTGACCATTTACATGAACCGAAAAGGAACGAGAGGAGAGAAAAGAACGGAACCAACACCAAACAGCACCATGAAGTCCAATGTCAGAGAGCCGAGAAAGGAGGGTATAGTGGTCAACCAAATCAAAAGCTGCGGATAAGTCGAGAGAGACAAGAAGAGTGATGTCACCGCGATCATGAGATATGTGTAGTTCGTTGAGAAGGGCCAGTAATACAGTCTCAGTACTGTGTCCCTGGCGGAAACCCGCCTGACGAGGGTGAAGGGCATTGATAGCCTCCACATGAGAACTAAGCTGGGAGAAAGCACACTGTTCTAGAAGTTTTGCGATGAATGGTAAATTAGATACTGGACGCCAGTGTGACAGAATAGATGGGTCTAAGGACGGTTGCTTTAATAGTGGACGAAGGATTGCTGATTTCCAGGATGATGGGAAATAACCGGAGGAAAAACTGGAGTTAATAATGGTGGTGATAACTGGGACTAGCTCAAGGGAAGGTTCTGAGAGCCATCGAGAGGGAATAGGATCAAGAGCACACGTGGTTTTCCTTGCAGCGGTTAAGGCAGTAAGTACCTCTGCTGCAAGGACAGGTTGAAACGATGACCAGGAATGAGTGCATATTGGATCACCGGAAGTAGGTGAAGGAGGCAGGGAAAGATTGGGAACTATAACAGATGGAGGGGAAAGAGGAGGAGGGGGAGGCGGTGTAGTAAAAGAGGAGCGGAGAGTTAACACTTTGTTGGAGAAAAAAGCAGCCAGAGATTGAGGGTCCGGAGTTATGGAGACCTTGGAATCACCAGCCTTGGTAGCTGACAATGTCCTCAGAATGTTAAAAAGCTGTCGGGAGGAGCTAGTTGCGGCCTCTATTTGGGCTGAATAAAAGGCTGAACGAGCAGACTGAATAGCCAACCGATATTCTGAAGAAAGCTGTTTGAACCGGAGGTGAAACTCAGGTGAGGGATGGCGGGCCCAATGACGTTGAGCCTGACGAAGCTGAGAGCGTAGGACACGAAGGGTAGGGTGATACCAAGGAGACGAAGGTGTTCGAGGATGACTAGAAGTTAAGTGAAGGGGGGCTAAGCTATCAAGGGACCGTGATAGACACGAATCCCAAAGGATAGCCTGGTCATGGACTGAACGAGCAGCAAAGTCCGTGGGGAAAATGTTGGAAGCTGGGGGGAATGCATGAAGTGTTTCTGGGGTTATCTTACGGTAGGGGATTGACTTAGAAAGGGGAGCATGAGAGATATCATTCCATTGGGGAAAGGAAATCGAGGAAAGAATATAATAATGATCTGACCATGAAATAGGGAAGGCAACAGGGGGCAAAATCGTAGGTAGCAAGGATACTGATGATAGAATTAAATCTAGAGTGTGACCAGCCACATGTGTAGGGCCAGTCACATGCTGACGGAGGGGAAGATCTTTCAAAAATTGATCAAAAGCCTGGTCTTTCGCTCTACTAGGATTATCTACATGTATATTAAAATCTCCTAGTAAGATAAGGTTTTGAAAATGAAGTACAATATCAGTAAGAGTCTGGAGAGCAGCCTCCCACTGGGTATTCGTGAGGGAGGGCGGGAAATAAAGAAGGAGGATATAGAGGGGGAGGGAAGGGGGGGAGAAGAGAGCTTTAATAGAAGAGATTCAGGAGGAAGTGGTACAGGAGAGGGCACTTCTTCAATGGGAATGGAGGCATGATGAAGGAGAGCCACCCCGCCCCCACACCTACCCCGCCGTGAGCAGTACAGAGCGGTGTAATTGGGGGGAAGGGAGCTCGAGAGAATGGGGTGATCCCCATCTCTAAGCCATGTCTCCCTAAGAAAACAGAGATCCAGTTTATGCTGTTCAATGAGATCATGAACTAAAGAAGTTTTGGACTTAAGAGAACGGCAGTTGAGTAGCAGCAATTTTAAAGTTACCACGGAAACTGGTGAGGAAGTTTGAGAAAAGGTAGAAGGGGGAGACGGCGTCAAAGTAGGGGCACAGTAGACCAAGTTGTTGGTGCAGCGCGCTAGCAGTCCAGATGAGGCTAACCCTGCAGAGGTCAGACGCCAACCCCAGAAAACCGGAATAGACGACATCGCTGAGAGTGTGATGTTAGGTGCACAGATGGAACAGAATGCCAAAGAGAGCCACAAACATAAGTTGAAACGCATCATAGATTTAATGGACGGGAGGGAGATGTTTCTTACCCCTTGGTCGTCCAGTCGCTCGTCCCAAGGAGCTCGTCCAAGGAGCAGGACCTGCTCCTTGGACGAGCTCCTTCGGCACGCGCCCGCGGCGCGCGCCGCCGCGGTGCGGACCGCTGCAGGCAGGTTTAATTTATACAGCGCTGGGTACCTGATGTTTGAGGTCCGGAGCTAATTTCCGGTTCCTGGAGGCGGGACTAAAGCACACAGAAGGTATTGCACAGAAGGAGTCAGGGACCTGACAAAAATAACACACAAAAGCACAATAAAGCCAACGTTACAATCCAATCAGCAGACGCAGGAGCAGTGCAGTAGCGGACCGCTGCAGGCAGGTTTAATTTATACAGCGCTGGGTACCTGATGTTTGAGGTCCGGAGCTAATTTCCGGTTCCTGGAGGCGGGACTAAAGCACACAGAAGGTATTGCACAGAAGGAGTCAGGGACCTGATGTTTGAGGTCCGGAGCTAATTTCCGGTTCCTGGTTTGTGTTGGACTTAAGTCAGACTATACAGATAAGTCATTGATATATTTTGGACACAGTTTTTAAGCGGGTGTTTTGGTGTAAAAATGATAAAAGGGGTTTTGGTGAGGTTTATTTTAAAGCAATGAAGATGCATTTTGTGACCTTGCTGACTCTATTAGCTTTCTTTTTCTCACCTTTTTTTGTTTTGGACAGCTGAGGGTCGTGTAACCTCTTGTACAAACGTTTTCCAGTGTTACTAGTGTTACCAGCTTATATATTTTTTGAATAATATTGAAGAATTGTATAGTGTGTGGACAGGGGCGGCCCAAGGGGGGTGTGGGGCCATGTGCGGAGATTCGGTGCAGGGCCTCATTTGCATAAGTGGTCTCATTTGCATAAACATTTGCATAATGTTACCATACGCTAACTTTTAGTAAACATGCTTCTTAATGAGTGTATGGATAAAAAAAGAGTAAAAGATTTCTACATTACTATAATCCAGTGCCAACTGCCAGGCACATTAGGAACTACTACAAACACTGCCCATTTAGAACCCATAGCAAACCCACCGTAACAGCACTACCAGGACTCACAAAGCACCATACTCTACCTATCAAAAGGCAACACTGCAAATATTAAACCAATACATTTCAGAGAATAACAATACATGACCTACTGGGGAAAGAGAACAAGTGGCAATGTCAAATAGGAATTACATAAACAGAATACCTCAGCTCAGTTACACATGCAGAACATAGATCATCACCAAACAAGGAATCACAATTTGGAAACAGGAAGTCAATAATTAAACTGGGAACCCCAAAAGCCAAACTTGGAATGTACAACAGTGTAGAAATAAAACTATAAATTAATTTCCTCTTGTACTTACAAAGCGCAGACGTTAATGATGCACCTTTCCCAGAGCTGACATATTCCAGTTAAATTCAAAATAAAGAAATATTTTTCTACCTTTTGTGCATTTGTTTTTCAGTTGCAATTGCTCCAGCCACTTTCTTCTGGTTTCTTCGTGTCTTCTGCTAACTCTCCATCGTCAGCTGTCCATTTGTCCTTTCTTCTCTCTTCAAGTTTTTTTTCCATTCTCTCTCTACATCTGCTTTAATATACTAATCTTTCTCCTTTTGCTCATTCCTCATTCCTTTTCCGTCCATCCTTAATCCCCACTTACTCTCCCAATACCCGGCCAATTGTAGATTTTTCTTCCCTCCTACACAAAATATTTTTCCCCTCTCCATTTCACTCTCCCAGCCCCATCCCATTCTAATCCTCCCCCAACATCAGCTCACTTCTAGTTCCAGCCCCACCCAGCATCCGCTCCCTTCTAGTCCCCGCATCAGCCCATTTCCAGTCCTAGCCCCCCATCAGCCCATTTCCAGTCCTAGCTCCCCCATCCATTTCCAGTCCTATCCGAGTCCTCCATCACCTCATTTCCAATCCCAGTCCCCCATCAGACCATTTCTAGTCCTTTCCTAGCCCCACCATCAGCCTATGTCAAATCCTAGCTCCCCTCCACTCAGCCCATTTCCAATCCAAGCCCCCCATGAGCCCACTTCCAGTTCTAGCCCCTCCATGAGTCCATTTCAATCCAAGCCCCCACCACAGCCCATTTCCAGTCTTAGCACCACCGCAACAGGCCATTTCAAGTCCTATCCTAGCCCCTCCATCAGCCCATTTCCTATCCTAGCTCCCCCCCCCACTCAGGCAATTTCCATTCCAAGCCCCCCTCCCTATCAGCTATTTGCAGTTAAAGCCCCCCTTCCACTCAGCCCATTTCCAGTCCTAATAACCCCCCATAGCCCATTACCAGTCCTAACCCCCCCCCCATCAGCCCATTTCCAGTCTTAGGCCCCCCCTCATAGCCCATTACCAGTCCTAACCCCCCATCAGCCCACTTCCAGTCCTAACTCCCCCATAGCCCATTTCCAGTCTTAGCCCCCCCCCCCCATAGCCTATTACCAGTCCTAACCCCCGCCCCTCCATCAGCCCAGGGAAATTTAAAAACCAAAAAAACCCCTATCTGCTGCTGCGGCTTCTGCTGCCGCCGTGGCAGCCGCAGAATTAAGTGTCCCATGCCCCCCTCCCCCCCCCCACCTGTCCAGCAGAGCCATCCCTGAATCAGTTCCCTCAGCCCGGGCTTTTCAGAGCTGCGAAGGGAGAGTTCCCCTTTCTCACGGCTCTGTTAAACCTGCCGGGGCTGATGGGAAACAGGAAATGCCTGCCCAGCATCTTTCTGGCTTTGGCTATCATCTTGTTGCATTGTTTTGCCATCTTGAGATCCTATGACACCTGATAGTTCTCTAGTACAGCCTTTACATTGATCAAAAAGCAACAGTTTGAACAGAATAAGGAGAACAGAATGGTTTAAAATAAGAAAAGGTGTACAACAAGGCTACATACTTTACCCCAACCTGTTTAACTTATATGCAGAACAAATCATCAGAGAAGCAGGACTGTATGAAGACAACAGAGGTATGAAGATTGGTGGAAGACTCATCAACAACCTTCGCTATGCTGATGAATATCATATTACTGGCTGAAAGTGAAGATGATCTGATACATATGCTTCTCAAGATGAAGGCAAATAGTCTTAAAATGGGTTTGCACCTTAACGTAAAGAAGACAAAGATCCTGACAACTGGCAAAATCAATAACTTCATTGTTGATGGAGAAGAAATTGAAGTAGTTGACAACTTTAACCTACTTGGATCAACAATCAATAAAGAAATGACAAGTAGTGAAGAAATCCAATGATGCATTGCTCTTGGCAGAATGGCAATGAAGGACCTAGACAAGATTCTCAAAAGCAGAGATGTCTCTCTCCATACAATGATCTTACTTATCTAAGCTATAGTATTTTCAATAATGTCATATGAATGAGAAAATTGGACAGTCATAAAGACAGACAGGAAGAAAATCAATACCTTTGAATTATGGTGCTGGTGACAAATACTGTGCATACCATGGACTGCCCGAAGAACAAACCAGTTAGTACTAGAGGAGATCAAACCTAAGCTTTCTTTAGAAGCTCAGATGACAAGACTTCGACTTTCATAATTTGGACACATCATGCGAAGAGAGAGATCTTTAGAGAAAGACATCATGCTTGGCAAGGTAGAAGGTCAACGCAAAAGAGGAAGGTCAGCAATGAAATGGATTCATACAATAACAGCAGCTATGGCTGCCACTGTATTATCAATGAGCCACCTGATTGAAGACTGAATACACTTTAGGACAACTATCCAGAGGGTTGCCGTGAGTCGACATCAATTCGATGGCACTTAACAATAACAACAACAACTAATCATCCCTTTATGGGTAAGGTTATTGAGAAGGCTGTGGTAAGTTAGTTGTCATTTTTGGAGGCTACAGGAAAGAGGAAGTTCTCTGCAAACAGTAAACAGAACACCAAGGGAGCAGAGAAAAACCACGGCCACAATAATTGCACTTTCACGGATACAAGACTTTATTCAAAAACCCGATTTGGCCAGGTTTTGGCACAAATGTCTGCATCAGGAGTCAGTATAAATATGTCTTGATCAATATGCTTAACAATGTTGTCAATCAGACAAAGACCAGAGTTACAGCTGGTCAAAGATGCTGAAATGCCTATACATTAGGCAAAACGTGGGTTCTGCTTTGGGAGTCTGAGGATTATTGGGGTTGGGTTTTGGGGTGGGTTTGGGTTTATGTTTATTCTTATTGTTTATTTTATTGTTTCATGATGTAGTATTGTACACTGTGCTGGGTGGTATTCCGTTGTGAGGTATAAAAATGTAATAAAATAAAAGTATATGTTTAAGCTTTGTTATTACAAAATATGTTTGGGCCTCATACAAAAAGCTGAGAGCTGAAGGGTATGTCCTTAATACAAGAAAATTAATTTTGTGCCAGAAAAAATTCATCATTAGAAAGTCTCCTTTGCTGTGCAGAGTCTGCTCCATTCATATCCCTTCACTCTATGAATGACCGGAGGGAAGGAGCAGACTAGGAAGCAAAGCAATTCCAGGCTCACTCCCTCTCCTCCTGTTCTCTACACTCTGCCTCAGAGCATAAAGTCTTGAATAGGAAGCAGGGGACTGTTTTTTGGTACAAGATCCTCAGGAACCCATGCCTAAACAGGCCCCTACCTGCCATCATCAAGGCACACCAAGGACTTTCCCCAGGCACCAGTGTACCACAGCACACAAGTTAAGGAGCATTGCTCTAGAGCAGGGGTCTCCAATTCTGGTCCTGGAGGGCCGTAAACCAGTCAGGGTTTCAGGATGTCCCTAATGAATATGCATGAGATATATTTGCATGCACTGCCCCCATTGTATTCAAATTTATCTCATGCATATTCATTAGGGATATCCTGAAAGCCTGACTGGTTGCGGCCTTCCAGGACCGGAATTGGAAACCCCTGCTCTAGAGTATACATATTTAATCCTTAAATCTCATTTTACCGGGCTCCTGAGCCTATTACCTTTAAGCATTGTATATCATATCATGAGTTCATGTTCTAGAACTTCCTTTCTTTTCCACTGAAATATGTTTGGCCCTTATGCAAAACAAAATGTAATTGCCCTAATATTGACCCATGCATTAAATGCTTGTCCAATTCCTTTATCTTTCTGTATTTCTTACAGGTGGTGGGAATCTTAGGGGCCCTTTTACAAAGTAGCAGCAAGCGGTTATCACAGAGTTAGGATACGTTAAACACCTGCGGTAACCTCTACTGTTGAGCAACTGCAGACAGCATGGTCCAAAACCAGCGCTCTGGGCACTTGCCGAAGGTAGGTGGGATCAGGACAGGAGCAGAGCCCAAAAGGGGTATGTTGGTCAAGGACAGCTAGCACACTCCACAATGTCATGTGCTACCTGTCATGACTGGCAATAGAACAGCTGCAATTGCCGCCACCCAACTGCAAGGAATGCAAGCCCTCTCTCCCAAAACACTCCTGCATCTCCACCCCTCCCCCCCAACTGGCACTTACCTAGTGCCCAACCAGGTCATCCCTGGTGGTCTAGGAGTAATCAGAGCAGGAGCGGTCAGTCTTCAAAATGGTTGCCAGGGTGACCATGCTAGTCTCGCAGCCCCTAGTGAAGATGCTGCAAAATTAGCACAGGATGATTCCAGCACCATTTTAAAGACTGCCGGAGCTGGAGCAGGAATGAAGGGGGACCGCTCCTGTCCCAATCACCCCTAGATCATCAGGGATGACCTGGGAGGGTGCAGCAGTTTTTGGGAGGGAGAGGGGGACCTGAATTCCGTGCAGTTGATGGGCCCCTTTACAGAGCCTCCATGGCCAGAAAGCTTTCTGGCCATGGTGGTCCTGAAACGGAGTCCCAATCAGGGGAGAGGATGTTGGGGGGAGGGGGGAGAAGTTACCAGAGAGATGCATTGGGGGAGGGTTGATTGTGGGAGTGGGGGTGATCAATGGGGAGGCTGATTGGACCGGGGTCTGCGTCCCTTGCCTTGGAAGGGACCACAGGTGCTCCTCTGATCTCTGCCAGGACAGAGTTTGTGCGCTCCTGTGCTATTTGGCAACCCTGTGCGTTAAATGCAGGGCCCCCACCCACTGCATTTACTGCACAGGCTTTGTACCTGCAGTGTGGTGTTTCTTTCAAAACATTCACAGTAGGTGCAAAGCCCTACTGCACTTTAGTAAAAGACCCTCTTAATGTTTTTTAACTTTGCTCCTTGATTACTCCAGATTTCTCATGGTTAGATTGGCATTGTGTGTTTGATAGCATAATATGATGCCTCATTTCAGTGGAGTGTGGGATATACAGTCAAGTTATTGTTTTTTCTGTCCGCTGTGACAATAATCAGCATCATCATTGGCTATAATTCTTCACATTATATTATGTAATCATTGACAGTGGTAGTAAATACCATGTTATCCTGCTACAGTCAATCATTTTCTAAGTCATGGCAAAAGTGCTCACATGATCAGTTTCTTAACTCTGTAGGATAGAAAACAGTGTCTTGAGCAAACTTGGAAAATGACTAGCAGCCTGATTAGTCATCCTCAAAACAGGAAGCACCCTTCTCATTTCGATAATTATTCTTTTTGAAAACAGGATTAGTAACCGATTACACAGAACCTTAAAATCTTGCACAAAACTTTATTTTACAAAAACAAAAGAAAAAAATATCACAATATATCTTCGCTGGCATCAGCAGCTTGTATTTTCCCTCTATGAATTTCTACTATGACTCATCTGGTACCGCTAAACCTCTTATATAATGAACTATACATTGCAATGTGAAATGATTTTTTGACCTTATTCCAATTAAAATTTTGCTATCAACTTGAGTCCTATTGCTTATGAAGAACCAACTGTTATAGAAAGTGGCTTTTTCAATGAATGACTGGGGAAAGTAGGATGCCTGTTTCCCAGGTCTTTTTAAATGTTACCTTTTCATTTATTTTATTATCTACTGACTTCAGTGTCTTGAATGGAACAGCAGGGTGTATTGTGAAGGTATTCATTTTTACAATGAGTTGGTAAAAGGAATGGGTGTATTATAATTTTAATGCATGTTGGAAATTTTAAAGCTTTATTTAATTTTGAAAAGGAACTTAAAATGGTTAGTTTCAGGCATTATACTGCATGCTGTCAGATTAACTTTAGTTACTGGAATTATGAAGGGTAACCATGGGGGGTGTTTACTTAACGGTGGTAGCAGACTCCCTGCGATATCGGAGCTGCAGCCCCATTGATTTCAGTGGGGCCGCGGCTCCGATATCGCACGGAATCCGCTACCGCCATTTAGTAAACACCCCTCATGGGGTTGATATTCAAAAGATTTGTCTAGTTATCTTTGAAGCACATTCCAAATGGGACGTCCTAGTGCAATCTGGGACATCAAAGCCAGAAAGTCTGAAAGGAAAGGCAGGCACTTGCAAGTTCAGACACAGTGCCAGAAACGTAATGTCTATATAGACGTCCCCAGAAGAGTATTTTAGAACCAAAACATTTAATAACATAATGGTTAGAGTAGTGGTTTAAGAGCTGGGTGGGCAGGGTTCAAATCCCAGTGTGGAGCTTTGTAATCTAAAGCTAGTCACTTAATTCCCCATCTTCTCTATGCTCTCTGGACATTTTAAAGTGAAAACAAACACTTTCCTAATACCTATTCGTGCCTGGAGCAAGAATAAACATGCACGTACCTACAGATGGCTCCCCTGCTTCTGAGATCGAACAGGGACATGTAAGTCCATTGCCCCTTCTCAGACACGCCTTCAGCACACCCCCGTGCCTACTTGAACATCCCCGTACTGGAGATATCTGTGAACAGCATTTGTGGAATGGTTATGGAGACCTCTGCAGATATCCAAACCACGACTACACCTTTTAGAAGGACACTCTTTGGGAATTCACTGGAAATAACTTTACTTTCAAAATTTTGAGCCTGCTAACCAGTTATCTTTTTTCTGAACAACTCAATGTCTGGCCATAAATCCCACCATTTAAAGACAGGACGGGGATTCTTACCTGCAGGTTAAAACTAAGGGGGTCATTTTAAAAGCTTTAATCATGATCTGGACATCCAAAACATGCATGCAGGCATCCAAACCATGAAGACGTCCCTGGGGCCATTTCACAAATGGCTTTTGAAGGTGCCTCCAATGCGGGAATGTCCAAGTAGAACATAAAAATATAAGCTATGCCATACTGGGTCAGACCAAGGACCCATCAAACCCAGTATCCTGTTTCCAACAGCGGCCAATCCAGGTCATAAGTACCTGTCAGGATTCCAAAAAGGTACTCGGATTCCACATTGCTTATCCTGAGGTAAGCAATGGATTTTGCTTTTTGTCTTTAATAATGGTTTATGGACTTTTCCTCCAAGAACTTATCCAAACCATTTTTAAACCTATCTATACTAATAGCTTTTACTACATCCTGTGGTAACGAATTCCAGAGTTTGATTATGTATTGAGTGAAAAAATATTTTCTCTTATTAGTCTTAAATGGGCTACATTGTAGCTTCAATGCATGTCCCTTAGTCTTTCTATTTTTTGAAGGAGTAAACAACCAATCTATGTTTACCTGTTCTACTCCATTCATTATTTTATTGATCTCTATTATATCTCCCCTCAGCCATCTTTTATCCATCTGAATTCCCATGCATGTTTATAGCCCTGCTGAGTGAGGGCAATTTACACGCAGGCCAGTTTACCCAGTTAAGGGGTCTCGTTACTATTAGCACTACTATTAGCACGCTTTAAATGACCATTAACGCATGTTATTAGTAAATAGGGTTCATTAAATAACATGGTCTCTGTGCTAAAACAGCATACATTAGGGTTAGTCCACCTTGGTAACTAGATTCCTAAATAGCTTTGAAAGCTGCCCAATTAGTAAGTTATGCTATATAAGATCTTTTTCTATACTTTCTGTAGCATCAATTATTACTCAGTATTATATTATCTCCATAATACCTCATTTTTAATTGTATATCATGTTACAATATGGTATCAATGCAAACTAAATTATCTTATTCAGTCTATGAGAATAAGTGATGGTAATGCTAAGCTGTTTTGCAGTGATCTGTCCCTGTCAAGAAACCTAGTTCTTAGAAAAAAGTCCACTACATAACAGGAAAGAGCATATAGCTCTGGTATGTTTCCTATCTAAAGTATGAGCTGAGAGCCTCAGGCCTCTGTGGCTTTGAAGAACTGTTGGTAGAAAATGAAATTTTATATTAGCTCCTGTGGCATGGTACCATGTTCACTCAACACATTTGATTGCTTCTGGAGGTTGGTCACTCACTTTTACTTCACATTTAATTTTTGATTACTCAAGGCACCTGTCAAAAATGACAGTCAAAAAGGGCAGGTACACATTCAGACTTACTGCTTCAGCCTCCCACCTCACACTGGGAATATGTTTCAAAGCACAGCAGAGACCGCATAAAAGGCAAAACTGCTTTTGATCATAATTCTGTGCATATGGGAAAAGTCTAAGTGCTTAATATGACTCTTAGGGGCATGCTTACAAAAGAGTAGTGGGGAATTAGCATGATTTCAGCATGGCGGCACTGGAAAGTAGTACAGGGACCCCCACGAAAATCCTTGCGCTATCCTTGCAGTACATGTTAAGGTGGCAACTGGGCGGGATGGGGCACTCCCACTGCTGTGCAGCTAGCCTGGGTATTTGTAGCCCATGCTACCTGCGCTCAGCGCAAGTACCACAGGTACAACTAATGCCACATCCATGGGTGGCTTTAGTTGCTCCCATGGTCATTTTACCACGGTGAAACATGGTAGGTAGTGCACAGACCTGTGCTAGTAACACGGCCCATGCATGCGTCTTAATAAACGTGCCCCTTGATTACACTCCTTAAGAGACAGGATAGTGGTAAGAGAGCCTAAGAACCACCAACAAGCATCCACTGGCCTGAAAAGGCAGCATAAATATTCATTTTTGAGTCCTACTGACAAAACCTGGGGCTAATTTACAAAGACTTTCCCCTCAAACACAGAATAGGGGAAAAAAATCGTAGGCGCCAATTATTATACCATAGTGTTTCTGTACGTGGCCAATTTTATTCTGAAAATTAGACCTGCCAGCCTATGGAGGGAAATTGCTATATCCCCTAATCCACCCAACCATTCTGTCTCCCTTTGATACAAATTTGATTAATCTCAAATTTCTATTTCTTAAAAATTAGGAAATAGGGAATGCTAGTGAATAATTTGTGGTGATTACCAGAGATCCAGAAATAACAATGTCTCTAGCATGCTTGTCTGATGATAGGCAGCTTTTAAATTTGATGAAGTCATGCGACGAGGCATATTCAACATGGGCAGTCAGGACTGTTAGTGGCTGCCCGTCGTCACTGTAAATAATGCCTGGATATTCCATGCCAGGGCTATGGGCTTCCTGGACAATACCTACTACCACCACCTGCAGGCACTGACCTGGTTCGGATTTTTGAACTGACCTTTCTACCCCATGGTCTGCAGCATTGCTAGGTCATATTTCCTTTCACTCTCCCCCTTGCTGCTGGTCTTGAAAGTGTGAAACATAGCAACATAGAAAAATGACGATAGAAAAAGATCACATGGCCTATCTAGTCTATTCTTCCATAACAACTAGAACAGCCCCCTTTTTCCTTTAGAGATCCTCTGTGTTTGTCCCATGCTGTTTTGAATTCAGATACTGTCCTCATCTCTACCACCTCCACTGGGAGAGTATTCCACGGATCCACCACTCTTTCTGTAAAGAAATATTTCCACATATCACTTCTGAATCTATCTCCCTTCACCCTCATCCCATGTCCCCTCGTAGCAGAACTTGCTTTCAATTGAAAGAGGCTCTCCCCCTGTGCATTAATGCCACGGAGGTATTTAAACGTCTCAATCATATCACCTCTATCCCACCTTTCCCCTAAGGTGTATATATTAAGATCCTTAAGTCTGTCCTCATATGCTTTATAATGAAGACCACAACCATTTTAGTAGCCACCCTCTGTACTGACTCCATCCTGTTTATATCCTTTTGAAGGTGCAGTCTCCAGAATTGCTCACAATACTCCAAATGAGGTCACACCAAAGACTTATACAGTGGCACTAACACCTTCTTTTTTCTGCTGGCCATTCATCTCCCTATGCACCCAAGCATCCTTCTAGATTTTGCTGTCGCCTTTTCTACCTGTTTAACTACTTTTAGATCAACAGACACAACCACGCCTAGGTCCCGCTCTTCTTTTAGTGGACAAAAGTACTTCACCCCTATACTATATTGCTCCCTTGGATTGCTGCAGCCCAAATGCATGACCTTACATTTTTTAACCTTAAATCCCAGCTGCCAAATTCTAGACCATTTTTCAACCTTAGCTAGATCCCTCCTCATGTTATCAACACCTTCCTGGGTGTCTACTCTATTGCAGATTTTGGTATCATCCACAAAGAGGCAAACCTTACCCGACAGTCCTTCCGCTATGTCACTAACAAAGATGTTAAAAAGAATCGGACCAAGGACAGATCCCTGGGGCACACCACTGGTAACTTCCTTCTCCTCAGAGTGAGTTCCATTTACCTTTACTTTTTGTTGCATCCCACTTAACCAATGTCTAACCCAAACAGTAACAGTGAAGGGTGGGTTGTTTGCAATACTGCAACCTCTCAATCCTGTTTGTACTACTGTAATAGAATAAGACAGTAGAGAAGGTTCATTAAGCTCCTCTGGCCAAACTGTTTTGTCAGCTTATTTGCAAAAACAGACTTTGTTTATTTTTGTATAGCAAAATGTCCATTTTAGCATTTTTAAAATAAAGATTAGGTGCTGAATTTTCTCTTTCCCTATGCTCCTCATGAGAAAAAATTCCAACAGCAAACCTATAACCCAATTTATAAATGCCAGTAGGTTTTTTCATCATTTCCAATTCTAAAGGCGCTAGACTGTTAGTGAAATGCCCTGCAGGCAAGGGATGGGGAGGGCTGATATTATGGCACTTATATAGAATATTCTAGATGCTCAGTGCTTCACAAGTTTTGGAATAACTCAGGACAGTTGCTCAGGCATAAAAAGCAGATGGGTTTCTTTGTTCTGTTCAAACAATATTTAGATTTGTCTCTTATCTCTTTATTCTTTGGATTTTATTTTGTATAAAGTGCATTTAAATCCCTAAAGTGAAAATAAAATAGCTATATCCCTACCCTTTCTATATTTACTTCATAGAGATTCAGTAACCTAACCAAAAAGATGATAATATGAAATGTAGATTTGCATCTCCTAGACTACTATCCATAACAAACACCTTCCACAGCTAGTGGAATAACAGAGACCACAGCTTTATTCAAGTGCTTTCTGAAAACATTTAGTGGTTTGTTTACTACGGTGCATTAGGCTTTTGAGGCTAATGTTGGGCAACAGCTACAAAAGTCCCACAGCATCTTCAGGGGTCATTCCCAGCAGGGTGGCAGCTTTGCTGATGCAGCTAACGCCACTCATTGAGGTGGGATTAGGTGCACTTCTGATATCTGCAGCTTCGGTAAGTACCACACAATGTCTACATCCATGGTAATGGTGCATTGCAGGCATGCCCGCTCTCCACCCTAATCCCACCCACTTCCCGCCTAGGTTTGCAGCTTCTGCATGAAATTCAGACATTGCAGAAAATTGCTGCAGTGTCTGCATTTGGCCTGTGTTAGCTGTTACCACCATGCAATCACCCCACATTATCGTTGCAGTTGCAGCTAATGCGCTTTAATAAACATACCCCTTAAATTGCTAGATTTCTAGTCAGTAAATGGTAACCAACAATATGAGTTTGTCAAATTTTAATAGGGGATTCCTCAGCACTTCATGCAGTCACCCATCCTAGTTTTTTTTAACATTTATTTGCAACCCTTGGTCAATATTTTTAGACAGTTTGTGCTTAAACCCTTCATTTTTGCAGAATGATATTCAGACTTTTGTCTCAAGTGAAAAAGATATGTCAATATTATTGTAGGAGGTCGATGACTGTCTGGGACAATTAAAGTTCTGGTTAGCTTCAAGTAAATTGTAGATTAATCCAGACAAAGCAGAAATCTTGTGCATTAGTTATGATTCATTACCTATTGATTTTCAGGTTCAAGTATCTGACAGCACTTTTGATTCCTTTAGAAAGTCAGGTGAAACATTTAGGACTTCTATGGGGCTCATCCCTTGTGCCTTAGGTAAAACCAGTTGCCAGAAAGGCCTAGTTTAGACTGAGATTAGTATTATTACAGGTATATCCTTTCTTGAGACCTCAAGATTTTGGGACAGTTATGTAGGCTGTGGCCTTGATTCACTTAGTCCTTCCTAAGAAAACTATTTACAAGTTGAAGATGAACCAAAATCTGGCAGGCAAGATTGTTACCCATTGTGAGAGGTGGGGATAGTGTTACTGTTTGAGTTGTATGTAAAGATTAAATTATTATGTTTAAAGCATTTTGAGTGTTCCCATGACATAGGGTCATTGTATCTGAGAGAAAAAATATATTATAATTCATTGCGATCTCTGTGATTTAGTCAGTCCAGAAATTTTGCTCTTCCATTTAGTTAAAATGAAATGTAAAACATTTTCTGGTGTGATTCCAATCATGTGGAATGCCCCCCCCCCCCCCGAACTGAAAACATCCACAAAGCATGTCAGGTTTGATGTCTTTTAAAGACTTGGGGGGCCCCTTTACTAGTGGGAGCTCAATGCGACTGTGTTTCATGACCTCATCCAGCAATGGGGACAGTCAATCATGGGCCTGATGGCCACACTGGACAACACCAAGGTGAATGGATTTTACAGTCAGTGCAGAGAGCATATGTCAGAGGGCATCAATGCACTGGGCTCAGACTGGCCTGCTCTTTGTATTTCCCCTATGGGCGATGATCAGGCATCTGCTGCAAATGATCGAGGTACACAGGGGGCCTGTGATCCTCATTGTACTGGATTGGCCTTGCGGCCATAGTATGTGGATCTCATGTGTTTACTGATAGCCCAGCCGGTCCGATTCCCCGACAGGATCAATCTACTGTCCCAGGGGCCAGTTCTGATGCCGCAGGTGGAGAGATTTTCGCTTACAGCCTGGCTCTTGAGTGGGCATGTCTGTGACATTGGGGCTGCTATCCGGCAGTCATAGCTACCCTTCTGAGAGCTCGGACAGGCATTAGAGTCTGGCGTATTTTTGAAGACTGGTGTGAGTCTCGTGACATTCGGCCTTTTTCCTACTCACTGCCCAAAGGCTTGGAGAAAGGGCTGATGCTTAACACTTTGAACGTTCAGGTGGTGGCCCTTTCCTGCTATCAGGAACGGGTGCAAGGTAGGTCCTTAGCAGCACACCTAGATGTGGTGAGGTTTCTCAGGGCAGTGAAACAGGTTAGACCACCAAGACAGCAGATGATACCCTCCTGGGATCTGAACCTAGTACTGGACTCCTTGAAAGGGATGCCTTTCGAGCCTCCTGTCGCAGCCTCTTTGAGAGATCTCACATTGAAAGTCGTCTTTTTGGTGGCAATCTGTTCCGCTCGTCGTATCTCGGAACTACAAGCACTTTCCTACAGGGAGACCTTTCTGGTTCTTTCTAAGGAGAAGGTGCTTTTATGGCCAGTTACGTCCTTCCTGCCAAAGGCGGTCTCACCTTTTCACTTGAACCAAGTAGTTTCACTGCCTGTTTTCCCAAGCAGGGGAATTCGGAGGAGGAATGGCAACTCCACCTGCTGGACTTGCATAGGGTGCTGAAATGATATCTGAAGGAGATGGCGGCCCTGCACAGATCCGATCATTTGTTTGTTTGTCCTGTTTGGGGGCCCTCATAAAAGGGGAAATGGCCTCCAAGGCCTCGATCACCTGCTGGCTCAAAGAGGTCATCTGTTCGGCCTATGTGGCACATGGTAGAGTGCCATTGAGTGGTCTGAAGGCTCATTCGATGCGGGCTCGATCGTGGGCAGAATGCAGCCTGGTGCTTCCATTGAACATTTGCAGAGCGGCAACATGGAGGAGTGGCCTAGTGGTTGGGGCAAGGTACTTCAGGCCGGAAGGTCGGGGGTTCAAATCCCACTAGAGGACAGCAACCTTGGGCCGGAAGGACTGGGGTTTCTAGTCCCACAGGTGCTCCTTGTGGTCTTGGGCAAGCCACTTAACCCTCCATAGACCATGTTCCCTGTAAAATAGTTATCTCCAAGTTATAATGCCCTGTTCAATGTAATTTCAGTTTGTTCAATGTAAACCGCACTGATGCAGAATAGCGCGGTATATAAGAGAATGTAAATAAATAAATAAATCTCACGGATGCAAGGTATGGAACATTGGTGCTTCAGGCTGGTCTCGCAAGTCCCTCCCATATGTAAGTACTACTTTGGTACATCTCATAGTACCAGGAATGGCCTGGATGGACGATTAAGAAGGAGAAATTAGACCTTATCTGCTAATTGTCTTTCCTTGAGTACCTCCAGGCCAGTCTAGGGCCCTTCCTAGCTTCCTGGTTTGCCACTGGGGCATTTCCTATCCGGGTACTGCGGTCTAGTCAGGAAGATACAACACTACTATGTGGGACGGAGTCTGTAGTGGATCTGCAGGTGGCGGAGAGATATTAGTTGCTGACCAGCCTGGCTCTCGATACTTTTAAGTCATTTGTACAGAATTTAGCATTGAGGTTCTGCAGTTTCTCTGTCCCGAGGCCAATTTTGGTCAGAAGGATAGAAGTGTTTAATTTTCTTAGGTTTCTGTTGGCTGCTTTGTCAAGAAGTGACTGTTACAGGTAGGTGAGGGAGGAGCTCTTGTACTACTTCATTAAAAATTCTGTCATGCTCATTTCTCAACTGCTGGTGAATGGTGACAACTAATGCGTACCTGGACTGGCCTGGTGGTACTTAAGGAAAGACAATTAGCAGGTAAGGTCTAATTTCTCCTTACTTATGTGCCTTCTTGAATATTCTAGGCCTGGGCACTTAAACCAGCCATAGAACAGGCATATTCACTCTTACTTTGATGCACATTTTTGACCACTTACATGCCTATTTTATAAAATAAAGTAGGTGCATACCTTACTTTATAAAAGAGATGCAATATATCCGCATTGAAATGAGCATTAATCTAGGCGACCCTTATAAAACTACCCTTTAGAGTGCACACGTACATTTACATCTTTTTGGAGCAGGTTTAAATTTGTGCATGGGCATTTGGACTGGTTTCTGGGAGCCTATTTTATAAAGCACACAGGTAGCATTTATCTTTGCAAAATAGGCCTACAAATAAGTCTTTCGACTTTTCACGGAGGCATCCTGTTGTAAAATTATCCACGACATGTTTATGTTAAATACCTAGGTGGCCTGCAGAAATAGCAGATATAACTTGGAATGTCCAACTTAGACTTTTTAAGTTATATATGAATATTCAGCACTGCTTCCTCAACAGATAGCATGGTAGAATCTAGGTGGATTTGAAACTATCTAAATTAGGTGTTCCAAATTATACCTTCTCTATGAGGCTTAATATTGCCCTCACAGCAAATATTTCAGAAACTGGATGATTTTTACATATAGGCCTGGAAAGTAGAGGGAATTTGAACCAGTTTGAGATTTGATGGCTCTGTCCACTGAGCTGAAATATGGTACAATTAGACCTTACCTGCTAATTGTCTTTCCTTGAGTCCCTCCAGTCCAGTCCAGATGCTTGGTTATGCCCCTTCACCAGCAGATGGAGAGTGAGAACCACAGGATTTTGGTGATGTAACTCCATAAGGGAACTGTGCACCTCCTCTAATCCAATAATGACTTATCAAAGCAGATCCCACACAAGGAAGCCTAACAACTATATTCATGTAACTAGCTAGTGGCCCGTGGAGCATTACAAGACACAGTCCCACTGAGTAATGAGCCTGCATCACCAGAAGCAGGACTCAAAATCTGAGGCTAAACCCTGAAAATGACCTAAAATGCCATACAAAGAGGAAGAATTCCAGACCCCGGTTCCTGATCACTGGGCACCAATAACGTTTTAGCTGGGGTCGCCAAAAAAAAAACTGAGCAAGGGAGGGTCCTGGACTGGACTGGAGAGAGTCAAGGAAGGACAACTAGCAGGTAAGGCCTAATTGAATCTTGCATTTGGTCCCTCCAGTCCAGTCCAGATGCATGAGATGTACCAGAAAAAAAAAAGTCAAGGCAGAGAGAGACCGGCGAGCCCGGCCTGTAGCACCTGCGCATCACCCCTCGCTTGCACAATAAGTCGATAATGGCAGACAAACAGATGTAAGACGACCACTTTGCCACCTTACAGGTCTCCACCGTTGACACGAGACTGCCCAAGATTCTGCTTGCACCCTGGTGGAGTGTGCACACAGCCCCGCTGGCAGGGGCTTGTGCTTAAGCAGGTAGGCTGATGCAATCATCTCTTACCACCAGCATGCAATAGAGGCCTTTGAGGCCCCTTTGCCCTTGTGTGGCCCCCAAACAGAACAAACAAATGTTCAGACTTACAAAAGGGTGCTGTAATCTTGAAATAGCATTGCGATGTCCATCTGACATCCAACAAGCGCAGCTGACGACCTGTCAAATCATTGCCCTTGCCAGAAAACATAGGCAGCGTCACTGACTGATTAAGGTGAAAAGCTGAAAGCACCTTCAGCAAAAAATATGGAACCAAACGCAGGACCACCTTCTCCCTGGTTATCAACAGGAAGGCCTCCCTGCATGACAAAGCCTACAAGTCCGAAATTCTACGGGCCGAGCAAATCATTGCGAAGAAAATGGCCTTCAGCGTGAGATCCCTCAGTGTACGCCTTTTCAGATGCTCTAAAGGAGACTCCATCAAGGCCGACAACACCAAGGAGAGGTCCCACGGAGTCACTGGATGCCAAAATGGAGGGCGTACCTGCTTGGCCATCTTGAGGAAATGTCCTACATCTGTATTGGCCTTTAGCGACACACCCTGAATCTGACCCAGAAACAGGACAAAGCCGCCACCTGTACCCACAGAGAGTTACACGCTAGACCTTTATCCAGTCCTGTTTGGAGAAATTCCAGGACCTCTGGCACCACAGCCACTCACGCTCACAAGCCCCGCTGTGCACACCAACCTTCGAAGAGCTGCCCCACTCTAGCATAAAAGATCGAAGTGGAATGCTTGCACATCCACAGCAAGGTAGCTATGATCTGAGTTGAATAACATCTCTTCCTCAGCCTGCTCCTGTCAAGAGCCAGGCCATAAGTAAGAAGCAATCCACCTGAGGCATGACAATAGGCCCCTGTGACAGCAGGTTCTCCTTCACCGTCAGCCACCACTAATCATCCACCTGAAGCCGGACCAGGTTGGTATACCACTGCTTCCACAGCCAATCCAGAGCCAGCAGCACCACCAGACCTGGGTGAGTTGCCACCCTCTGCAACAAATGTCCTAATAGCATCCATGGGGGGAAAGCATATAAGAGCCCTTCCATCGGCCATGCTTGTTCCAGAGCATCCAGGTCTTCGGACATTCTTTCCCTTCGGCGACTGAAAAACCTCGGTGCCTTTGCATTGGCTGCCAATGCCATGCGATTCATTACCAGCAGTCCCCATCTCTAGACCTAGCTGCAGAACACTGAGTCCTCCAGGGACCATTCCCCAAGATCAAGCCGATAACTGCTTAGAAAATCATGATGGAGTAGACATGCTCAAAATTGAAAACAAAAGCATGTCGCTTCATCACCCAACCATAACAATCTAACTTCAGTTTTATTTATTTATTTTATTTATTTAACCAGTTTTGTATACCACTTTTTCCTGCAATCAAAGTGGTTAACAACACAAATTGTGGGTCTACATTCAACAGGGGGGGGGGGTATGACAGGACATAGTTCTCATTTGGGCATGCGGGCTGTTGGTGGGCCATATGCAGCAGAATTGTGGTGCTTGACAATTTCATGTACTTGTCCATAGAAATCCGTGAACAGGAGCGTTTTGAGATATTTGTGGAAGTCCTTGAGGTCGTTTAGGGCTCTTAATTCTTCAGAGAGGGAGTTCCATAGGGCAGGTGCCGAGAGTGAAATAGTTCTTTTGGACGTTGCTTGCTTTGTTTTATGATATCCTGCGGGTGTGTTGAGTCTGTTACTGCCATTGGTTAGCCTGGGTCTGCTACTTATTTCCTTGAAGCATGTCTGCTGAGCAGTGATGTATGACTTTGAATATGTTCAGAGTTGCTTTGAATCTTGCCGTGCAATTATCGGTAGCCTGCATCTCCAAATGATTTATGGCCCACACACTCTCTGACTCTGACCAATGGCTCTGTCACTCAACTCTGACAGTGCACTTCCCAACCAGACAAGCTGGTATTGATCGTGATGACCACCCAGTGGCATTCCTACTGCCAACTTGCAGGGATCCAGCCACCAGCCGAGGCTCGCCCTAGCCTCTTGCAGACAGGGCAACCTCTTCGACAGAGCATGCCACTGAGGGGACCATTTGAACAACAGTGCCTTCTGAAAGGGCCTCATATATGTACTGGCCCATGGCACCAGATCCAGAGTGGATGCCATGGAGCCCAGGAGCTGCAGGTAATGCCATGCCAATGGGTCCTGAAAGGAAGATTTAAATCTATCCAGGAACATAAAACATTTGAAATGAAGATGATAAAATACTTTGAATCAGACCAGACAGGACTCTAAGGACACTGGTTTCCTATCACATTATAAACTATGAATATTTACAGCCTGATCACCAACAGGACTTAACAAATACATGCACTTTCTCTCACATTATAAACATTTACAGCCGGGTGACCTTCTGATCCACCATCCATCCCATAGTCAAAGGAATACTGTATTGATTCCACTATATATTTTGGTATCAACATCTGTTGGTCATACTGTCCTGACCTGAGGAAGAAATTTTTTCCATTGCAAACTAGTCTACAAATGTATTAAGTTAGTCTAATAAAAAGATATCACCCAATTTTCCTTTTTGTTTCTCTTTTTATTTAACTAAGAAAGTGTACGGAGTCATATAAAATATATAGCACTATTACAACTGTAAATAGTCCCAAAGTCCACTCTGAACATAAGACCAAATAATCTCTACATGGATAATGTCAAATCAATTTCTCAGATACTTTTCTTCCTTTTAACATAAAAGATGGCAAAGCAGAATGTACTATTCAATTACATAGATCGTGTCCTCGAATGTAATAAAAGGTAGTGGTTTGCAGAGAAAGAATATGTACAGGGGAATTATGACATTTGATTATTCAGTCCTTACAGTAAGCTTTGATGAAAGAACCAAACATATTGGAGATTCTTTTCACTGCAGAAATTGGATGTCCTCTTTCCAAAAATCGCAATTAAGGGCCATGTTGACAAAAAAGTTCTGTCATGTGCACACACCTGAGGAAACGTTTGATAATAACTTCAGATATCCCACAACCTTGTATGTGAAGGAGTTGATTTTAGAATGGCTAGGTGCTGTCTACATGTGTGAAAAATTGATTTACATGTTTAAAAGGTCATACATGTATAAGTAGCAATTTTAGAAGAGGCGCTACTTATATGTGTTACCATGACATGCATCGATTTAAAGGGGGAACGTTCTGAGTGGCTCCTAAAGAATAGATTTATTCCACGCTTTGCAATGGAAAAAAATGATTTACACCTGCTCTGAGTCGTACATAACCCTCGGCTAACTGGTCATTTGGACATGGGCTGGAGGAGGGATTGAGATGGAAATTGGGCTTACATCTTTAGTGTTTAAAGTCACTTCAAAATACAAAAAATAGACTTTTGTTGATCAGCTTAATTGGCTTCCCTCAGATGTGCAATTTTGCAAAATTCGCTGTTTGCATATGTAAATAACTGTACATATGCTTTTAATTAGCAAAATCAGAACATATAGATGTATGGAACCCCGCTGCTAAACAGGAAAAGAAAACAATTAAGAAAACAGAATACTAAACTATAAACTTCCATAATGTGGACTATATCATAGTGTATATTACCTATTGTAATATTGCTTTCTTTGTATTTGTTTTATGGGATTGACCTGTACTTTTTTTGGTTGTTGTATATGACTGAAAATAAAAACCAAAACCAAAACCATATAGATGTAAGTGGCACTACATACACATACAAAGCTTCTGAGATATGCCACTTTTTTCCAAATGTGTACTTCTGGAAAATGACATGTACATGTCACCAAATATATTTTCTGCAACATTATACCTATTTGGTAAAAGGCTCTAGGTTTAGAGAGCCTTTAAAAAAATCACTATTTTGCACACATGGACCTAAGTGTCAATTTTATGATCGAGACACCCTATACAAACTTAGAGTGCATATTTGTTAAGACACTAGAAACACCCATGTAGAAATTATTAGACTAATAATTATTTTGCTAAATCTGTGACTCCATATTGAAATATATAGAGAGCAAACATCTTATAAGTTTGCATAATAAAAATGCTAGCAGTCTGTTTAAATAATAAAGTCAGAGTGAAGAAGAGGCAGCAGATGGGAACTTTACAGGGAGAAGTTCTCCAACATTGTCTTCAATTAGCCAGAACATATGTCTCTGTAATACAATTTGTGTTGCTTTTGTTGGGTGTAACTGGACCATTTTTGACTAGGTGTTTACCAAAAGTAGTTGTGCAGGGAACTTGTTATCTGTAACTATGCATGAAGTAAATGGCCTTTAAAAGGACAACTATTTATGCTTTAAGAAAAAGAAATGTTTATTTGTCTTTGGTAGCAATATAGCTAGGATGTATGTTATGGAAGGACCCAATCATGTCTATCACATAGAAAGAGTTTAAAAAGCAAACAGAAAACCAGACTTGAAGAAGCCTTAAAATTACTTTCACCATGGTCTATACAGTACAATACATACAGCTGAAGCAGGGTATTAATTGGTTGTTGAATGAGCTGAGCAAAAGATCACTTTTCATGCAGTCCCATTGGTTACTCAAATCTTGTCCTGCCAATGGTATCCCATTTTCCCTCACCTGATCTGAGCCCACATTGCTCCTCATTTCCTACCGTTGACCTGTCTGCTTCATTTTGCTTTATCCTCTCATTTATCCATAGTATATGATGGCAGATAAAGACCAGTATGGTCCATCTAGTCTGCCCAGTAAGGTGGCTAGAGTGGTTGTAACTGCAGCTCTTTGCAGAACATCTCCCCTCTCTGCCTGTGTTTAGTGTTGTATCTGCTGCTCCGTGCAGGTCAGCCCCCTCTATTAAAAGATGGTGAAATTAGACCTTAGGTGCAATTTGTCTTTCCTGGAGTTCATCCAATCCAGTCCAGTATGTGTGGGCTGTCTCCCTCCACCAGCAGCCTGCCTACGTTTGTTTAGATATTTTTTCAATTCTGCATCTATGTTGAAAGACCTTGATGAATATACCTCCATCATGGCCATCACTGAATCTAGATGTGCGTGCACTGGGGATGTCTCTCGCTTCTGGCTTTTAAAATGGCCCTGGGGACGTCTTCACGATTTGGATGTCCAAACACATATTTTCAGATACCAAAATCATGAATCATGCTTCTAAAATGACTCCCTTAGGCATGAGATTCCATGCTGACGTGGAGGAGCAGCCTAGTGGTTAGAACAGTGGGTTTACGAGTCAGGGAAGCCGGTTTTCAAATCCCAATGACATCCTCTGAGACCTTGGGCAAGTCATTTCACCCTCCATTGCCTCAGGTACAAACTTAGATTGTCAGCCCTTCAGGGATAGTGAAATACCTCCTGTACCTGAATGTAACTTGCCCTGAGCTACTACTGAAACAACGTGAGTTACAACTAATACCTAAATCTGAAAAACATTTTACCTACCTAGCTGTCAGTGCTTTCTCTAAACTGTTAAGAGGACTGCTATCGCTTTTTCTTCTCATGTGACAAGGCTAGACTGTGGTTAGAGATGAGTAAAGTGGAGAGAAAGGTGCTGTTCAGCTGAGAAAGGACACTGTTAACTGTGCCTGTTTTTTATTTCATACTAAGCAATTTCATTATATTTACACATTCTCACTTCAAAAATGGATTTTTTTTTTGCGGTGAATTCTTTCGGCATATTTATCATGTAAAGATATTGAATACAATTACTTTATGGTGGTCACTTCTTGGTTCAGGTTCTGTGTGTTACTAAGGACGGAGTCAAGAATAGCTTAAAGGCACATTTTAGAAAGGCCATTTACATGGTGGGAGGAACATGCATGTAAAAATGTCTGCAAATCTATGACAGCTTTAGAAGAGAGAGTGTGCACAAGTGAGATCGACATAAAAACGATGTTTCATTATCATTTTGCTAGACTAGTTCAGATGAATGAGTTATGCTCCCTGCCAGCAGGTGGAGGCTGACCAGAGCAACTTTCAGTGATGTTATCATGTGTATATACATTGGTGCAGCACTGAGAGAAGCCGGTATTATTTGCCTCCAGCAGGTGGCTAGGTACAGTAGGTGGACAGCTGCAGCAGTGCAGATAGGCCTGTCTTCCTGGCTCAGATCAGTCTTGTGGCCTATGTGTTTGAGACCTTGGCACAATATTTGCTCTGAGCTTGAGTATTTTATTTATTTATTTAATTTATTTATTTAACAGTTTTTTACATACTGCCTTTGTACCAAGATGGTTTACAATGAACAACAGAATCAAGAGATTTGTTTTACATTGAACAAGGGGTAAATAACTTAGGGGTCTGTTTACTAAAGGCCGGTGTTGTGCGGTCCGCGGTACCGAGCGGGTGCCGTATAAGGAGTGGGCGTTCCGTCGTGAAGAACAGAAGCTGTGATTGACAGATGCGCTAAGGTGCGCGGCGCCCGTGTGGTTAGTGCCCTGTGACATTACGGCGTTTGATCTGTGCACATAGATCACACTGCTCACGGTTTGTGGGCTTCCACTATTGTGCTGCACATTGCTGACGGAAACGGTTTCTTTTCCCTGCACAGCACCTCTAACGCGAGTGTTTCACTGGCGGTAAATTTCTTTGCAGATTCGGGCACGCTCCTGTGCGGCGAGTCTCTCCCCTCCCACATTCCGCCCACTGACCCCGTCTCTCCGCCCCTAGGGGGCCTTCCTCCGCCCTCATTTCGCCTTGGCACGCCTCTTTCGCACATTACCGCCCCGCAAATGTGCGCGTTGTCGGCGCACGCTTGCGGGACCCGTTAATGTGCCGCGCACTCGTACGGGGCGCTTAAGAGCACTTAAATACATCTTTTAGAGCGCTCATGTGCGCCCCGTACAAGTGCGCCGTTTAGTAAACAGACCCCTTAGAGTTAAATATGGGGGTTATGCTTGAGTCAACAGAGAATAGATGGTTAGTGGTACATCCATTGTCTCCTCGAGCTGACAATTGCCTGGATGACTTTCTTTCAAGAACCAAGTACACCCATCCTAATGGTGCCTCCCTTTCCATGATTCTTCACCAGGGTCAGCACTCAAACTTTCTTGCTTTTGTGCTGCTGTGTGTATTTCAGCACACCTTTGAGATATGATCTTTGCTGCCATCATCAAGTACAATAACTGCATATGTGAACTAAGGATTGTGTCTGGGCAGGATTCAAGGAGGGAAATTATCAAGTATGGAAAATTTTTCCATCTTTTCCCCTCAAGATTTACAAGAATATCAACAGCGAGCTGAAGAAAGGAGGAAGTGCAGGCTTGCATGGGGATCTGTAGCCACATGTGGCAGCTCTGCTGATTGATCATTTCAATGCTTCTTTAGAGCCGGGAGTGATCCTGGAGGATTGGAAATGGGCAAATGTGGCTCTTGTCTACCAAAGCATTAATATGAAAGAGATTAGTAACTACAGACTGGTTAGTCTGACCTCTGTGATGAGCAAGTTAATGGAAACTGCTAAAAGCAGAGGATGGTGTGGTTTCTGGAATCCAAGGGATTACAGGATCTGAGACAATATGGCTTTACTTGAGGTAGGCCAAATAGATAAAAAAGGTGGTGGCAGAAGCCAGGAGGCTGCTTGGGTGCATAGGGAGAGAAATGTGCAGCAGTTAAAAGGAGGTGTTAATGCCTTTGTATAGGTCTCTAGTGAGACTTCAAATGTGCAGATAATACAAAATGATCACCTCACTCGTTATTCCCATTTCCAGGTCATTTATGAATAAGTTAAAAAGCGGTGGGCCCAGCACAGATCCCTGGGGTATTCACTTTTCTCCATTGAGAGAACTGGCCATTTAGCCTACTCTCTGTTTTCTTTTAACCAGTTCCTGATCCACAATAGTACACTGCCTCCTATCCCATGACTTTTTAATTTCGCCAAGTCGCTCATGAGGGTCCCTGTCAAAGGCTTTCTGAAAATCCAGATGCACTGTATCAACTGGCTCACCTTTATCTGTTTATGTACACCATTAATTAACTGTCGTTAATGTTCTATGTAAACCACTTTGACTGAAAGAGAAAGTGGTATATAAACCTTGTTAAATAAATAAATAGATTAGTGAGACAAGATTTTCTTTGGCTAAATCCATGTTGGTTCCCTGCCATTAAACCATGACTATCTACATGTTCAGTATTTTATTCTTTATAATGGTTTCTACCGTTTTGCCAGATACTGACATCAGGCTCACTGGTCTGTAATTTTCTGGATCACCCCTGAAACCCTTTGTAAAATCTGGCATTACATCAGCCATTCTCCAATCTTCAGGTACTACAGATGATTTTAAGGATAGTTTACAGATTACTAATAGTAGATCTGCAATATCATATTTCAGTCCTTACAGCATCCTGGGATGTATACCATCTGGTCCTAGTGATTTGTTGCTCTTTAATTTATCAAATAGTTGTAATATATCTTCCTGGTTTATTGAGATTTGTTTCAATTCTTCTAATAAATCACCTTTAAATACTATTTCAGGCATGAGATAGAAGTGAGCCACTATGTTTTATGAATTTCCATCATTAAAATTATTGAACCTTTTATATCATTTTTAATATCTGGTTGGTTACTTTTTTATTGATTGGGAACCGACTGAGCAGTCTTTTTTTTATGAGTAAATTTCTAAAGTCATTCCTGTATGTGGCCACATATGCACATAAATGATCACTTATAGAATACCGACCAATGTAAAAGTATGTGCATTGGCATGAAGGTATGTACTTTGCTGGTGGGTGTAGCTAGAGGTGTGGTCTGGGCCAAATGCAGACCGGGTTAGCACTTACACTTGTAGATTATAAAATATCTTAATCTATGTGCATAAATTCATAAAGTACACATCAACATTTATATCTGTCATTAACAGATATAAGTAATAGCTCTTATAGGCATGGCATGTTTTCTGCCACATATGCTAGTATTTTATAAAGACAAGTAGTGGCCTACTTGTCTTTAAAATAGCACCTATATAGGAATCAGGAAAAAAGAAAATATGAAACAAAAAATTAGCAATGTAAGACTTATGCGTCAGCCAAAGGGGAGGAAACTTTCACATCAATCACTTCCCTAGCTACCAGAAATTCCAGGAGCTGAGAGGGCTCAAAAAACATATATAACTTCCCATCATATGTAACACAACAACGTGCAGGAAACTTTAACAAAAATGACCCGCCCAGAGAAAGTACCTGATTCCTCCCCTCTAATATTGGGTCTAATATATGGTATTCATAATGAAATTGTTTCCTGTATATATGGTGTAATATTACTTATCATTATTGTATTACCATTGTTTCCTGTCATTTAACTATTTGGTTGTTAAATGAGAAAATTTAATAAATATGAAAATTTTAAAATAGCACCTATATAGGTTCCTTCCAATGGCTGTTGTTGTTGTTAAGGGCCATCAAGTCGATGTCAACTCATGGCGACCCTGTGGATAGTTGTCCTAAACTGTGTTCAATCTTCAGTCAGGCAGCTAATTATTAATAGAGTGGCATCCATAGCTTTTGTTGTTGTATCGATCCATCACATTACTGGTCATCTTCTTTTGTGTTGACCTTCAACCTTGCCAACATGATATCTTTTTCTCTAAGGTTCTCTTTCTTCGCATGATGTGTCCAAAGTATTGAAATTGAAATCTTGTCATTTGAGCTTCTAAGGAAAGCTTAAGTCTGATCTCCTCTACTACCAATTGATTTGTTCTTAGGCAGTCCATGGTATACACAGTATTCTTTGCCAGCACCATACTGCTTCAATATTGTCTGAGAGGCAGTATAGCAAATGCCAATGAAGTATAATTAAAAGACATTGATTTTCTTCCTTTTTTCTTCACTGTCCTACATTTTGCATCCATATGACATTATTGGAAATACCAAATTACCTACCATATGGCAGAACAATCATAAGGCAAAAACATGAACATTATTTAATAATGTCAACTAAAGGAATCATCTTTAATTTCCTTTTGGTGCACATATGACCTGGAAATTCTAGAGCAGCTACAGTACATGGTCCAGTGCAGTGTAATGGTCTACAGAGATTAGAGACAACTTGGAATCCTCATTTAGGCAAAGTGACATGTACTGTATTTTCAGAGGGCCCCTTCCAACAACAGATTGAAGCCCATAAATCAGGATCTCCATAAAAGCGTAAGAGTAAAAAGATATTTGCATACAATGCCTTGAGAGTAATTGCTGAAAAGATGTTTTAAAACAGATTTTAATAAACAAATAAATAGATATGCATGTTTTCTGCCTCTCTGCAATATAATATGAATTTCACAAGAGTGATCCTGGTCTATTTAAGAGGGAAATTTTAACAGGCATTTCAATGAGGAAATGCATTCATTATCTACAGTTGTGCACTAAACGTATTGCCATTTCATGTGTATTCCTATCCACTGGAGGGTGTGGGGGAAGGGAGGTTCCTGGACTGGTACTGGGGCAAAGTTTGAAAACTACAGGCATATTTTAGCATTTTGAAATGCCATTTCAGTACATATTTTAATGCTGAAAAACTATCCAAAAAATATACTAGATGTAAATATATGCATATTTTTCCTGGGATAATTTGAAAAGAAATCTATGCATGTGGTTTCACTTTGAAAATCTGGCAAAGCCCACAGAGTAGAAAGTCCCCTATTGGCTTCCTCATAGGGATAATGGGCATAAATGAGCAGTGGTCTGGCCCCTCAAGACAAAATCACTTTTCTGATGAATTGCTAAATATGTATAAGGATCTTGTGCCATCATACATAATTTTTGCTGAAAGAAATGTTTAGGCTAGCTCATTTTTCTTGCTTATTTTAATTACATTTTTAAAATAGTTTACATTAAAAGACATCAACGTATTTAATTTGGACATTCTCAGTAAAACAATTCTTTATAAAATCATAGAAAATAGTAGATTGAATATTAAAGAAAAAAATATTTTCCATCTTCAAAACATTACAAAATTATTTCTGCATCCAAGAGTTGTTCATTAGAGTATTTGTGTGCTGTTTTGTGTTACCATAGAAACAGGATCCTATAACTTTTGCAATAGCTCTTTTCCTTTCATCTCATCAAATTAAACATATTTAGGACAATTTTTAGAAATCATTTATTTGGATAACAACGGATTTATCCAGGTAAATTGGCCGTCTGAAAATTTCCCCACACTTATCTGGCTAAACGTATTTGCAGGGATCAATATGTGTATTTTTAACATGGGGAACATGGTTAAGCTGGGTAAGGAAAATATCCCATGAAGTTTATAGAGGCAAGTTAAAAAAGCATGCATGGAAATTATACATGTAAACAGCAGCATTTACATGTATAGGTGGATTATACATATTAATGCCAATTTTCCAGTGGTATTATTTACATGTTTAATTGCTGCAGGATGCACAAATTCAAAAGGGGCATGTTCCAGGCCTGGTATGGGTGGTCCAAATAAAACTTTCATTAATTGTCAATCCTGCACATGTGTATTTTTTTTAAATTTCCTAATTGGCATTTGCAGCACCTCTGAAGTACACATAAGTGACAGCAAAATGCTTGTTTTAGCCAGGGTTTTAGAAAAATGCTTGGGGTAGAAATTATGCTTAGCCTTGTTTAATGAATTTTAAAATGTAAAAAATTGCCTTTAGGAGTTTGGCTTCTTAATTGGCCTGCCCTTTTATGTGCAATCTTCTGGAATATAGCACTTCGACACATGCTCCATTAGACCCTCAACAACAAGGGCTTAGGGGCAGGGGGTTCTCAACTCAGTCCTCAGGACACACCTAGCCAGTCATATTTTCAGGTTAAGCACAATGAATATGCATGACAGAGATTTGAATAAAATTGAGGCAGTGCAGGCAATCTCATGCATATGCATTGTGGTTTTCCTGAAAACCTGATCGGCTTGGTGACTGACTGGGTTGAGAACAACTGGGTTAGGGCAGGAAATGGTGTTAGGATTTTGTTAGCATCCTTATATGATATTTGGAGAGTTTTGGATGATCAAAATAACAGTTTTCTTATTAATATCTCATTTGCATTTGATTGCATTAAACATCAATTATTATTAAAATGTTTGCGATGCCTTACAAATAGGCAATGCAGGTTGACCTATTTGCATCTTGTTTGTCAAAATAGTTTCAGCAGGTTAAGATAGATATAATCAAACATCTTCATGATGGAAAATAGAATTGGTGTCTCTCAGGGATCATGTTTATTTTATTTATTTAACACCTTTATATACTGCTTTATCGTTAAGTCAAAGCGTTCACATTTCACTTGAACATAGAGATTGTACAAGGAATGGAACGGGTACAGTTAACTTGCAATTACTGTATCTAAGCAACAAATATAATAACTTGATAACACCGTAAATGAGCTACAAGCCGAACATATTAACTAGTTATAAACTGATCGTATTGGGTACAATTGTTCTTGGGGAGATAATAGTGGTTTGCACCTATCGTGGGGGAGTGCTCGTCTTGAAGACAGTTGCTGTAGTTACGTATTGTCTTTTTGTCTTTCTCTCTTTTGATATGCCTGTGTATCGGTTTTGTTGTTTAACATATACATGTAACCATTGTGTGCCCTTTTTAAAAGGTTTGGCATTTATCTCGTTTACCGTTTATCATTTACTAAGCACGTGATACCCCACTCCTCATAAATAAACGTCAGAGCAGCTTACATTACAGAAAATCTATAAAACTGCTCCAGAATAAGAAAATAGGCCTGGAACAAAATGTGCAAGAAAGAAGCAGCAAGAGAAAATAAAAAAGAGTTTAGACTGCAGCCTGTCCATCAACTCTGAGCCATGTACAAATGCCAGACATTAAGTAGGGAAAACCAAGGAAAAGTAAAACACTTTCAAACTTTTCTTGAATTTATCAGCAAAGCATGAAGAGAGATTGAGAGGCTGCAGCAGAGTATTCCACAATAAAGAAGGTTGACTGTCTGATACATACCAGATAAGCTTTGGCCACAGCTAGGGCCAGCGCTACCATTAGGTAAACTGAGTGTCTGCCGAGGGCATTGGACCTCACCGGAACCTACAGCGGCGGCAATGAATTGAAACAGCCCTGCAGCCCTTACCTGCAAACTTTAGCACCATGGGGCTGTCTGCTTCCATCCCCTCCTATGGTGGGTTCCACCCCCATGCAAACAGGAAGTTGGCCATCACAGGGGAGTGAGAGCAGACAGCCCTCTGGCACTGCAGTTTGCAGATAAGCACCGCAGGACCGTTTCAATCCATTGCCACCGCCTTAGGTCCCACTGAAGGGTGACAGCAGTGGCAATGAGGGGCAGGCAGGTGACCAGCCAGGGGGCGCAAAGGATGAGATTTGCTTAGAGCATTTCCCTGGTCACAGCAAATGCAAGCATGCTCATGGGGACATACCGGCTGAGGAGATTGGCTAGGTAGAAAGGGAGGCCTGTGTAATAAGCCTTATGGGCTAGTATCAATACCTTATACTGAATCTAGTAATCTATGGTTCTCATCGCTACAGACAAAACTCTTACAATTGAGAGAATTTGCATGCTAAAGGTAAGCTGGGTATCAAAAACTACTCCTAATAGTGTGAGGGTTTGGACCAGGACAATGCCATGCCTGCTACATGGGGACCATGTATATGTATTTCCAAAGAGTCCATACATAACTTATAAACAAGAAAATCCACACTGAGAGTATTACATACGCCAAACAGAAACTTTCAGACCAAAACAATCTAGATAAGTCCTAACTCAGCTAAACTTACTCCAATAGCTCAAAAGAGTCACAACAACTAAACCACCTAAAAGGAGAAAATTATGTAAACCATAATGGCAGCAACAATTTAGGGGAGGAAAAGGCTTAGGACCTTATCACTTCCCATTATGCGGCAACAAAAGCCGTAGGGAAGATCAAGAGCTCTACATCATAGGCATTAAAAAACTCCCCCTTCTTTTATTATAATTTTTATTCAATAGTTCAATAAACATAAAGGTGCCTAGAAGGTACATTCTCTATACCCACCACCCACATCAAAACATTACTCAATCTGCCAAAGCTCCTAAAACCAGTCATACAGAGCTACCAAACAACCCTAACCAGCACTGCAATCCTTTACTAAATAACAAGTTTCACATACACTCACACTGACATCTCACAGCTTATATCGCACATTTAAAGTTCAAAACTCAAAACATCAGTAGAGGGGGATGGGGCAGAGAAAGTACTTACATGGCACCTCATAGTACACGTAATATATGTTGTAGCATAGCAATGCCTGTTATAAATAAACCAAATACACAGCAGTGCTAGTCTGCAGTATGAACTCAATTGTATGGTAAAAGCACCTCAGAACTAGGACAAACCCTGCAAATAAGAAAAAAACTAGAACAGTTCAGAAACCTTCACAAAAACACAGCTGGGCGACTTATCTTAAAGCTGTCACTGAAGAACTTCAAAACAGCTCTCAGGGAACACCGATTGAACAGTCTGCACTGCTGGAAACTCACTCTAAACAAAATTCACTGCTAAAGCAGCCACACAGAATTTGATGCCTTCTGGCGACAAAACTTCTTTCTACCCTTCTGCCCAACAAAGTTCTTTGTTTCACCCCCACGGGCTTCGTCAGGAGCAGGGGAATGGAGCCAGGAGACCCTAAGCACCGCCATAGGTCCCACTGAAGGTTTGACATAATTTTCTCCTTTTAGGTGTTTTGGTTATTGTGACTCTTTTGAACTATTGGAGTAAGTTTAGCTGAGTTAGGAATTATCTAGATTGTTTTGGTCTGAGAGTTTCTGTTTGGCGTATATACATATTTTATAAGGATGCATACAAGCAAGAACATTTTTATTTATTTGTTTTCACAACATTTTCCCAATTTTGGGGTGTTCTTTTTTTCAATTAGTTTCAAACATTTGTTTTACTAGGGAATTTCCAGTGTGTGCTAAGATGATCATACATGGAGACTGGAATTCAGATGTTGAGGTCACGATGTAGTCCAAAACAGTAATCGGTCGTTTATCAGAGTGCAATATTCAAATATGTAAAAGAAGTCACTCCATAGAATTCCACAAAATTTGCTTCTTAAAAACTGCTTCAATGTTCATTTTCTTTAAACAAACAAATCCTACACAGAGAGTCTCAGTAACCACAGGCTCGAAACAAGAAGTGTATGATAACATGTATCAAACACCAGCCCTCTTAACATCAATGACCCTCTGTGTAAGCCTGGGCTGACCACCATACACCTACAATGGCGAATTACTTAACTTTCAAAAGAATGGTATTTCTCAAATAGGTGACCACCTCATTCCCCGACGTTTCAAATCAGAGCTCACGAAGCGTTTCGTGATGACCCTCGCTTCATCAGGGGAAACGCCAATCACAACACCGATTGGCACAACTGACATCAAACATGGGACCACAATGTCTCCAACCCGTCTTGAACAGAATTGATCCAATGGCGTGGTGTGGCGTCTGGTGTTTGATACATGTTATCATACACTTCTTGTTTTGAGCCCGTGGTTACTGAGACTCTCCATGTAGGATTTGTTGTTGGTTTGGTTTTTTTTAAAGAAAATGAACATTGAAGCAGTTTTTGAGAAGCAAATTTTGTGGAATTCTATGGAGTGAGTTCTTTTACATATTTGGAGGTCACGATGTATGCAATTTTGATGGCATTTTAGAATCTGCTCTACTAAGCATGGGCTGTTTCTAAAATATGTAGAAGGAAGTACATGAACGTCCATGGATTTATATTCACATACACCAGAAGGAGGCACTTTACTAATTTACACATGGGAAAAATCAAGGGAAGAAACTTGGCAAATGCAAGTGCCAGCATCTTGGCATGTGCGGGCACTTGCACAAGCAAATAGTCAATTCACATGCTTAGACATGTACATGCTGCTGGTTGATTACAGAGGACACTAGGGGGAAAGAAACTAGGAGGTATTTAGAAGGCTAACCCCCTTAAACTCTCCTAGAAAGGACTGGATGAAGCACGCACTTTTAAAAACCCTGCATGTGCCAGGGAGCAGTTGTAAATCCCAGCATGGAGAATTTCGGGCTTACATGTGCATACTCGCTCATGTCTCCCATTTTGATCATATAATCCCACTCCTGGTTCAATTCTATTGGCTTCTTGTATCTTACAACATCCAATATAAACTTCTTACCTTGGTTATTAGAACACTTCAACTGGTATCCCTTATTACCTCTCTACCCTTATTATTTCACACTCACCTCACCAGATCCTCTGATCCATTCATGCCAACCGTCTTCACCTTCCCTCTGCCTCTCAAGCCAGACTTGAAACCACTCACCGCTCTACCTTCTACTTTCTTGGTCCAAACCTTTGGAACGCCTCTCCCCTCCCCGACCTCAGATTAGAACCATTCTTTGTAAAATTCAAATCCCAGCTCAAAACATTCCTTTTTCAGAACTCCTTTAATTGACCCCCCCTGCCTGACCTTCCTATTTTCTGCTTGCAATATCCTCTCTCCTTCTCCAATTTCTGTCCTTGCTCCTCTCAGAAGTGTGAATGTTAGGGTCTTTGCTGGCATTCTTTTCCACTGTCTTTTAATTTGATTTTACAGTAAACCGTCCTGCCGCTAATGTGAAAGGTGGAATATCAAGTTTTAATAATCATAAACATAAACATAGGTGTGGCTCTCCACATCCAGGGGTAGCGGGAATTTTAAGAAGTTGCATATGGAGAATAAAACTACAAAAATACTCCCCACATGGGCATTGTAAGAAGCTTCTTAAAACTGCTGCTCCCACTTTTCACGAACACCCATCTCATCAACATTGGTACCTTCCCCCCTAATTACTTCCCTGAAGTGGATCTGCCTGCCCCAACCTTGATCTCAATTCTGTTACCCCTCCTCAAAGTATCCAGTCCCCCTCAACACTCTTCCTCTAAGTATCTGATCTCCCAAACATCCATCTTCTATTTAATTCCTCTAGCCTCCCTCCTCTAAGTATCCTTAGCACTGTACAAGAAACCTTCCACCCTACCCCCAGCATGACTCACATTGCAATAACAATGCCCCCCCCCCCGAAGTGTAAGACCAATCGCACGCGCTTTCACTGTGGGCGTGCACATGGGCAGAGTGCAGATGTATGTAGGTCTCTTATAAAATGCTATAATTTAAGTGCTTTCTCTATAAATCATAAGATATGCCATACTGGGTCAGACCAAGGTCCATCAACCCTAGTATCCTGTTTCCAACAGTGGCAAATTCTAGGTCACAAGTACCTAGCAGTTTCCCCAAAAGACACAGGTTCCACAATGCTTGTATTGGGGTAAGCAGTGGATATTCTGGGTCCACTTTAATAATGGTTTATGGACCTTTCCTCCAGGAACTTGTCCAAACCTTTTTTAAACCCGGCTACACTAATAGCTTTTACTACATCTTCCGGTAGCAAATTCCAGAGTTTGATTACACATTGAGTGAAAATATATTTTCTCTTATTATCTTAAATTGATTACCCTGTAGCTTAATTACATGCCCCCTAGTCTTTCCATATTTTGATGGTGTAAGCAATGTATGTTTACCCGTTCCACTCCATTCATTAATTTATAGACCTCTATCAGATCTCCCCTCAGCCGTCTCTTTTCAAGGTTGAAGAACCCTAACCTTTTTAGCCTCTCTTTATAGGGGTATCCTTCCATCTCCTTTACCATTTTGGTGGCTCTTCTCTGTACATTTTCTACAGTAATAACGCTATATCCTTTTTAAGATATGGCGACCAGAATTGCACACAATATTCAAGGTGCGGTTACACCATGGAATGATACAGAGGCATTATAATATCCTTTGTTTTATTCTCCATTCTTTTCCTTATGATACCTAGCATATTATTTGCTCTCTTGGCCGCTGCTGCACACTGGGAGGAGGGTTTTAACATGTTATCCATGATGACACCTAAATCTTTGTCCAAGGTGGTGGATTCTTATGTGGAACCTTGCATCGTATAACCATAGTTTTGGTTCTTCTTTCCTAGGTGCATAACTTTGCACTTGTCCACATTAAATTTCATCTGCCATTTAGATGCCCAGTCTTCCTATTTATCAAGATCCTCTTTCAATTTTCCACAATCCTCATGGGTTTTAACAACTTTGAATAATTTTGTGTCATCTGCAAATTTGATAACCTCACTTGTTATTCCCTTTTCCAGGTCATTTATAAATATGTAAAAATCTAGATTTAACATACATTTGCAGGCATTTCCACCCATATTGTTTAAAGAAAAGTAGGCATCTGCTTTTCTTTATAAAATAGGCTCAAGATAGGTGCATTCTGGGTGCCTAAACTAGGTGATTAATTATGAGATTGCATGCAAAACTGCCCCTTTCATGTTTAATTACTGACTTTTACATGTTCAAAGCCCCAGTGATACTGCTCTTTTTTAACATTTCTTTCTAAAATGGCTGTTCTCGCTGCTCATGCTACCAAATAAATGGATACTTCCCATGTACTTATGCATATTTTACAAAAGACTCCATGTTCAGGTAGTCTTCTATAGAATATACTGGAAATTGTGCACTTCTAGATTTGGATGTCCCATTTCCTACCTAGATGCATTATAGAAAAGTAGACTTGCAGCCTGTTACTTAAATGAAAGCCCACTAAACTTAAACCTCAGACAATTGTTTGGTTTTAGACCTATTTAGTAAAATCTAAGCATTCATACCGCATCTTCATTTGAAAGTTTCTTCATTCTTCCAGAAGGTATTTACAGAAGAGAATGGCAAACACAAATCTTATAATATGGAAGAATTTAATGGTACTATGTATTGTACTTTATGTGGCTCATTAAGTATCAAATAAAGTTTGTTTTGTTCAAGAGTTATTAAACTTCCAGCAACCTATTACTGTATAAAGATGCTATTACTGCTGATCAATCAGATAGGTTTGTAGCTACAGATTTACCCATGGGTCAAAAGCCTCACAAGGATAGAAGCCCTATTCATGAGTTGTATGTTTGAAAACGGGTACAGGAATGTCCAAATCACAGAGATGTCCCCACAGCCATTTTAGATACAGGCCATTAATCAGCTGGCAATTCCTGTACTCTCAAACAGCTTTGGGATTGTGGACCGGCCTCTCAAAGATCTTGAAAAGCTTGTGAAGCATGTGGAGAGGTAGAAGGTCACATAAAGAGCTACTATCATAGTCCTCCAGGCCTACCTAACTGCATCATCGGATCCAAATGCGCAAAATGTACTCAAACAAACAATCTGTCTCCATCATCAAACTTGGACAAGTTTTCTGACAACTAGAAGAAATGAGTGAGAATCCACAGGCATACATAGGGAAGGTAGTACTACTCCAGGAACCCTTTATTGATCAAGAACGAACACATCAATGGTTGAGGAGAGGTGAATTGAAACCAAGGTATGAGAGGTTGATAGTTGCAGCACAGGACAGCGGATTACAAACAAGATGGTTTACAGTGAGGACTGAAAACACTAGCAACACAGACGTATGTCAAATTCTGTAAGAAAGACCTGGAAATGGCGACTCATCTCATAGCTGACTGTGAAGTTCTAGGGCAGAAAATGTCTATACAGAAAGACATCATAAAGTAGCGTACCTCATCCAATGGAAACTCTGTAGGTACTACAATATCACTGTGCCTGAAAAGCACTGGGATCATGACCCTAAGAGAATTACAGAGAATGAGGAGGTTATGATCACCTGGGATACTCCCATTCTGACTGATAAAAAGCTGGATATAAGGAAGCCGGATAGAGTGGTTAAAGAGAAAAGCACCAGAACAGCATTAATAACAGAGGCATCGGTTCCAAGCGACTATTCTGTGAAGCATGTGGAGAGGTAGAAGGTCCTAAAATACCAAGAAATACAGTCAGAGACCAAGAAAATGTGGCAGAAAGATACAGAAATATTTCCCATTGTGTTGTGTGCTTCAGGTTTGATAAAGAAGAATTTCCAAGCACATCTTGACAAACTACACATACATGTTCCATCTTACAAACTCCAGTAGGAGGCTCTCTTTGGCAAGAAGGTTACCAGTGGTGTGACCCAGGGATTTGTCCTTGTTCCGATTCTTTTTAACATCTTTGTTAGTGATATTGCAGAAGGGCTGTTGGGTAAGGTTTGCCTCTTTGCGGATGATACCAAAATCTGCAATAGAGTAGACACCCAGGAAGGTGTACCTAACACGAGGAGGGATCTAGCTCAGCTTGAAGATTGGTCTAGAATTTGGCAGCTGAGATTTAATGTTAAAAAATGCAATGTCATGCATTTGGGCTGCAGCAATCCAAGGGAGCAATATAGTATAGGGGGGGGGGGGGGGGTAAAGTACTTCCAGGTCGTACCATTCATTCCCTTAAAAAATGCCTGTCTGAACATGTGTCTCGATTACGCACCAAAAAGATGTCTGCTCCTATGGTTCACCACATTTTTACAATTAAACCATTCTTTCTCCCACAATTGATTAAAATGGACACGGTCTGAGGTAGAGGTCTAGTCCTCACACATACAGTAGTCCGACAAAAATTATAATGTATAAACGCTCATAAGTAACTGTACTGTCTAAATGTTTACACGTACCTGTGATAAGGAAGCTTATCATAGCTCAGGTAGGAGCTATAGAAAAGATGATGTGACTCTGAACAAGCAACCTGTCAGTTCTGGTAGAAGCAAGAAAACAGAGTTTTCACATAAAAGACTACCAGTCCCAGAATGCACCAGGTTTCCAGCAGCCATGAGAGGGGCTGAAGTGAGAGAATGTAGGTGCAATCAAGAGAGCTATGAGGTAATCCCTAAGCACTCATCTCAAAGGGCAGGGCCTGATTCAACACAGCTGCGCTGTGTTAGGGAGCAGCACACATTAGAACAGGATAAGAGTAGAGCTTATTCTTCAGGAAACAGTTTCAGCAAAAGCTTCAGAGAGAGTTGGAAGAACAGCTTCAGCA
Organism: Ichthyophis bannanicus; assembly: GCA_033557465.1. Classification (NCBI taxonomy): domain Eukaryota; kingdom Metazoa; phylum Chordata; class Amphibia; order Gymnophiona; family Ichthyophiidae; genus Ichthyophis; species Ichthyophis bannanicus. Next base: position 403,136,320 of record CM066038.1, read on the forward strand.
ACGGCTACAAGCACCAGTATCACCTGGAGAAACAGAAGCCAAGCCAAGCAGATAGAGAGAGAAGGAAACTCTCTGGAAGGAAGAGAAGAAAGGCCATTGGAAGGTCTGGGAGATTCCAAGGCAGTACTCATACTGGGAGGTATTCCAAAAGCCAGCAGAGTCCATTGGACTGGATTCAGCCAGAGGAATGGAGTGGCAGAGATAGGAATCACCAGTGGCTACCTGGAAGAGAGAAGACTGCATGTGGAAGGGACTTTCAGACCAAGGCCAGAAGGTATGTGAGAGAAGATCCAGTGTCCAGGGATCAAGATTGGAAGGCTGGACATCAGAATTGGATTACATATTGGCCAGGCTATACAGAGAGGAATAATGATAGCAGGAGAGGCTCAGGTATGAACACTGATCCAGACCCTATCTATAATAGAGAATGGCAGCAAGGGAATAAGCATTCTCATGATAGTGCCTTAATGAAAGACTCATCTGTGCCAATGTATGATATTGACCCTATGATTGTTGATGCAGGGGGAAATACAGCAGATGAAACTATTTACATGGACTGTTCTTTATCTAAATGCTATTGCTAGTTTTCTATGAGCAAACACATCAGCCATCACAAAGAAACCTAACTTTGTTCTTTATTTCCACTGCAAACAGCTCTTAAAGCAGGATTTGGGCTCACACAGTAGCAGCCAGCCAGCTAAAGGCTTTCAGCTGGTCCATGGATAGTAATTAGGGCTGCACCTGATTGTGTGTGTGAGCAAGGGAGAATCACTGCTGAGATCAGCGTGGAAAATAAGCAGAAGTTAACCTAACCAGCAAAGTTTATTCTTTTCGTTGTGCCTTTGTATTTGGTAATTATTTGCTAAGAAAACATTAGCTAATTGCCTGACAAGCTGAAGGTTGTTTTCTGGTTTACTTTGTGACTTTTTGTTATCCATTTAAACACTGCAAGCAAGTAACCTCATTTATAGTGCTATCAAGCATACATGTGCTGGGTGAATTAAACCCCATCAATAAAAGAAGTATTTTATTGATCTTACCACTTGGTTTCACAACTCAAATTATTGTCATCAGCTGTGTTTGGGAGTGAATGAACTACAATACCCACAATACCTTGCAAGAATCATATGAATATATGCATCGTCAAGATTGTGTAAGTTCTCACCCTAGGCAGCCGTCTGACAAATGGCGTAGTTTTTCGGATTGCTCTTGCACCAAGAGGATTTACTTGTTGTGGATTACAAATAAAAGTCAAGTTTAAAGCTGTAAGAAGATTTTTTTCCCTCGTCTGCACTTTGGAGGAAAAGTGGTTGTTCCAGGAAGCTGTCCCAGAGGAAAAGACCCTGTGCAAAGCTGGATTCATCACTGAGACAAGGTAATATGTACCTGGGCATGTCTAGTGGTGGATGTGTGTAAGCACAGGGGGTAATTGAAAAAAAAAAAAAAAGTTGAAAAAAAAAAACCACACCTGGTTGGAAGGTGCTGCTCTTTGGTTTTTTTTTTTTTTCTCTTTTCTTGCAGGGGTCAAGATGGATCCGAGGGAGATAGCTCAGTGGATGGCAGCCAATTTAGCAAGCAGCAGGAGCTGTCACAGCAGGCCCAGGACACTGCTATGAAGGCCTTAATGGAACAGCAGAAACCAGTGCTTGATCTGGTGCAAGCTCTAGTGCAGCTGCAGAGCCAAAGTGGAACAAATGCAAGACCAGCAGTTAGTACTGGTACACCACATATGGACACTGTGGGACTCAATCAAGGGATTGTGGCATTTAATTTTGGGAAATTAACTTCAGAAGATAATGTTGATGATTTTCTAGAGTCTTTTGAAAGAGTGGCACAGGCTTTAGCATGGCCAGAGACCCAGTGGGCAGTAAGGCTGGCAGCCTCATTAACTGGTGAGGCACTAGCAGCTTACAGAGCAATGCCAGCAGCCCAGGCTTTGATTTATAAGGATGTAAAGACAGCTATTAGAGATCGCCTAGGGTTGTCTATTTCAGAGTATAGGCGAATGTTTAGAGCTGTTACATTGAAAGTGGGTGAGACACCCAGGGCTCTGAGTCAGAGAATTAGAAGTCTAGCTGTAAAATGGTTAGAGCCTGAGCAAAAGACAGTAGAAATGTTATTAGATAGTATAATGCTGGAACAATTTATGCTTGGGGTACCTAAAGATTTGAATGTTTTTCTTATACAGCAAAATTGCCAAAATCTTGGAGAGGCAACCATGCTAGCAGAGAGATTCTTGGAAGCCACGTGGGCTTGCCATAGAATGGGTGGCCCTCTAAAGAGGGATGCTGAGGCTAGATGTGCTGTATCAGAAAAAGGAATAATTAGGAATGTTTCTAAAAATGAATGTACTGTATCAAACCAGATGACACAGTGGAATAGAAAGAAATGTTTCAAGTGTGGAAAAGTGGGACACTTAGAGAAGAGATGCCAGACACACACTAGTTTAATGGGTCTGGATTTAAAACAACCCAAGGAAGGATTTCTTTTGATGGTTGATGTGCAAGGAATTACCACAAATGCATTATTAGACTCTGGGGCAGACCAGAGTATGATGTGTACTATCGTCCGCCTGGCCAGAATGAACAAATGGATGATGAAATGCTCAAAGAAATCAAGGAAGCCAGCAAAAGTTACAGTGCAGTAATAATAATGGGTGATTTCAATTACCCCGGCATCGACTGGGTCAGTGTCACAACAGGACATGCTAGGGAGATAAAGTTCCTAGATGAAATAAATGACTGCTTCTTGGAGCAGCTGGTTCATGAACCGACCAGAGGGGAAGCAATATTAGACCTAGTCCTTAGTGGAACACCAGATGTAGTGCAAGAGATAAGGGTGTTGGGGCCACTTGGCAATAGTGATCATAGCATGATCGCCTTTGATTTAATTAGTGGAGGAGGGATAGTAAGGAAATCCACAGTACTACCCTTTAACTTTCGAAAGGGAGACTATGATAGAATGAGGAAAACAGTTAAGAAAAAACTAAAAGGAGCAGTTGCAAAGGTTAAAGACGTACATCAAGCTTGGGTGTTGTTGAAAAATACTATCTTGGAAGCCCAGACCAGCTGTATTCCACGCTTTAAGAAAAGTGGAAGGAAGTCCAAAAAATTGCCAGCATGGTTTAAAGCTGAGGTCAGAGAGGCTGTTGTTGCCAAAAAAGCATCTTTCAAGAAATGGAAAAAAGAGCCAAATGATGAAACCTGGAAACAGCACAAGCACTGGCAAGTCAAATGCAAGGCATTGATAAGGCAGGCAAAGAGAGAATTTGAGAAGAAGCTTGCTGCGGAAGCAAAAACGCGAAATAAAGACCTTTTCAAGTACATTCGTAGCAAAAAACCCGTGAGAGAGTCAGTTGGTCCATTAGATGATAAAGGGGTTAAAGGAGCACTAAGAGGTGACAAGGCGATAGCGGAGAGACTGAATGAATTCTTTGCTTCGGTCTTTACTGAGGAAGATGTAGGGATGTTACCCACGACTGAAGTGGTATTTAAAGGTGTGGAAGAATTGAAGGAAATATCGATACATCGGGAAGATGTCTTACAACTATTAGATAAACTGAAGAGTAGCAAATCACCTGGGCCGGATGGTATACATCCAAGGGTGTTGAAAGAACTGAAATTTGAGATTGCAGACCTGCTATCAGTAATCTGTGAACTATCATTAAAATCATCTCTAATACCTGAGGATTGGAGGATCGCCAATGTAACACCAATTTTTAAAAAGGGTTCGAGGGGTGATCCGGGAAACTACAGACCGGTGAGTCTGACATCAGTACCGGGAAAAATGGTAGAAACTATCATAAAGAATAAAATTACTCAGCATATAGATAGTCATGACCTAATGGGAGACAGCCAACATGGCTTTAGACAAGGAAGATCTTGTCTTACTAATCTGTTATGTTTTTTTGAAGGAGTGAATAAACAGGTGGACAAAGGTGAGTCGGTTGATATTGTGTATCTGGACTTTCAGAAAGCCTTTGACAAGGTCCCTCATGAGAGACTTTTGGCAAAACTAAAGAGTCATGGGATAGGAGGCAGTGTACTACTGTGGATCAGGAACTGGTTAAAAGATAGAAAGCAGAGGGTAGGGCTAAATGGCCAATTTTCCCAATGGAGAAAGGTGAATAGTGGTGTACCCCAGGGATCTGTGCTGGGTCCGCTGCTTTTTGACATATTCATAAATGACCTGGAAAGTGGAATAACGAGTGAGGTTATCAAATTTGCTGATGACACAAAACTATTTAAAGTTGTTAAAACCCAGGAGGATTGTGGAAAATTGCAAGAGGATCTTGATAAATTGGAAGACTGGGCATCAAAATGGCAGATGAAATTTAATGTGGAGAAGTGCAAGGTTATGCACCTAGGGAAGAACAACCCAAACTATGGTTACACGATGCAAGGTTCCACATTAGGAACCACCACCCAAGAAAAAGATTTAGGCGTCCTTGTGGATACCATGTTAAAACCCTCGGCCCAGTGTGCAGCGGCGGCCAAGAGAGCAAATAGAATGCTAGGTATGATAAGGAAAGGAATGGAAAATAAAACAAAAGATATTATAATGCCTCTATATCGTTCCATGGTGAGACCGCACCTTGAATATTGTGTGCAATTCTGGTCGCCATATCTTAAAAAGGATATAGCAATTTTAGAAAAGGTTCAGAGAAGAGCCACCAAAATGGTAAAGGGGATGGAAGGCTACTCCTATGAAGAAAGGCTAAAAAGGTTGGGGCTCTTTAACCTGGAAAAGAGACGGCTGAGGGGAGATATGATAGAAGTCTATAAATTAATGAACGGAGTGGAACGGGTAAACGTAGATCGATTGTTTACCTTATCAGAATATAGAAAGACTAGGGGACATGCAATGAAGCTACAGGGTAAACTATTTAAGACTAATAAAAGAAAATATTTTTTCACTCAACGTGTAATCAAACTCTGGAATTTGTTACCGGAGGATGTAGTAAAGGCTGTTAGTGTAGCTGGGTTTAAAAAAGGTTTGGACAAGTTCCTGGAGGAAAGGTCCATAAACCATTATTAAGAAGGGACCCAGGATATCAATGCTTGAACCAATACAAGCATTGTGGAACCTGTGTCCCTTGGGGAAACTGCTAGGTACGTATGACCTAGATTGGCCACTGTTGGAAACAGAATACTGGGCTTGATGGACCTTGGTCTGACCCAGTATGGCATATCTTATGTTCTTATGTTAAAAAGGCTTTGGAAGAGGATAGAGGCCCAAGAAAGATTTGTGCCTAGAACCCCTGAAAGCCAAGTTCACATCAGATGCGTTCATGGTGCTGCAACATCATATCCCACCTATAGGTTTAAGGTTAAGTGCCTGGGGGAAACAAGAGGAAGTCCTATTAGCAGTGGTGCCTAGGCTACCCTTTGATTTGGTCCTAGGAAAGGACTGGCCAAGATTTAAGCAGGAACTAGTGAAAGGGCTAGGAAAGAAGGAGGGAGAAGGTTTAATAATGGAAATAGCTCCCGGGCCTTTCTTTGGAAGTCCTCAATCCCTAGCTAAAAAGATGGTTAAGCTTCCAGAAGGCCAAACTATGGGTAATAAGAGGGGCCTTGTATCCACCCGCTCGCAGGCTAAGTTAGAGAGCCAGCAGAAGGAGGAGGGGGAGCAGGCAGAGTTATTAGGAGATTTACCCTCTCATGATGATTTAATAACCCCATCATCTGGTAAAGTAAGAAAGTTGAAAGCACAAAAGAGGCGTGAGAGACTTTGCAGAGCACAGGGTAGGGCTGAGATGTTAGCTGGTCAAAGTTTACCCTGGGTGCCAGCTGAGTTGGTGGCAAAGTTTCCTAACTTTCCACAAGAGCAGCGAGCTGATCAAGCTCTCACCCGAGCTTTTAAGTATGCTCAGGAGGTCAGGGAGGAGTTGCCCAGATTCAGACTAGATAATGACATATTATATAGAGAGAGTCAGGACCCCAGAAATGGTGCCATACATAAACAATTGGTGGTACCCACAACTTTCAAAGGGCTAGTACTTAGGCTAGCACATGATCATCCAGTGGGAGGTCATAAAGGTATGCAAGGAACACTGGATCAAATTCTTGTGCGTTTTTACTGGCCAGGTATCTTCAAAGAAACTGCCCAGTTTTGTGCTGCATGTCCAGCATGTCAGCGAGTTACAGCGGCTCACCCACCGGTGGTGCCATTGATCCCCATGCCAATCATCACAGACCCAATTGGTCGCATTGCCATGGATATTGTAGGCCCATTAGTTAAAACGCCCCGAGGTTTCCAATACATCCTAGTTATGGTAGATCAGGCAACAAGGTTTCCCTGGGCCATACCATTGAGGAATGTTTCTGCAAAAACAATAGCTTTAGAGCTAGTAAAATTGTTTTGTGAAGTGGGATTCCCAAGAGAGGTGTTGACTGACCGAGGGTCCAATTTTGTATCCAAATATTTGGCCCAGGTCTGGGATGCCTTTGGCATTCGTCACGTGAAAACCTCAGCCTACCATCCACAATCAAATGGTTTGGTGGAGAGATTCAACCAAACTCTCAAACAAATGTTGAGAAGGGGGTTAGCAGGAGAGGTAAAAGAATGGGATATGTTATTACCCTTTGCCTTATATGCCTGCAGGGAAAGAATTCAAGTGTCCCTAGGTGTAACTCCTTATGAGTTGATGTATGGTAGGGCTCCACGGGGTTTGTTGGATATTTTGAGGGAACAATGGATTGATCCTGAACCAGGAAGTCAGGAGGTGCCACTGTTTCTACGTGACTTGAGAGCACGTTTGGAAAGGACGTCGCAGGTTGCTGAGAGGAACCTGCAGGACAGTCAAGTTCGCCAGAAAGGGTGGTATGATAGAAAGGCCAAAAGCCGCCAATTAAGCATTGGTGAAAAGGTTTTGGTTCAAGTAGCAGGAACTGCTCCAAAATTTGAGGTACAGTGGAAAGGGCCATGGGAGGTTGTTAAACAAGTAAGCCCAGTGTCTTATATGGTAGAAAATGCCAGAGGGCGTAGGCAGACCTACCATATTAATGTACTTAAGTCTTGGAGGGAGAGGCCTGTAGATAATGACCTTGAACCCAGTCAGGAAGTAAGTGAGCTTCAAGAAGATAACACTCTCGTAGGTATTACGGACTGTAGAGAAGAAGTTTCACCAGTAAAACCAGTCCGTAATAACTTAAGCAGGGGGGTATGTGATAAGGAAGCTTATCATAGCTCAGGTAGGAGCTATAGAAAAGATGATGTGACTCTGAACAAGCAACCTGTCAGTTCTGGTAGAAGCAAGAAAACAGAGTTTTCACATAAAAGACTACCAGTCCCAGAATGCACCAGGTTTCCAGCAGCCATGAGAGGGGCTGAAGTGAGAGAATGTAGGTGCAATCAAGAGAGCTATGAGGTAATCCCTAAGCACTCATCTCAAAGGGCAGGGCCTGATTCAACACAGCTGTGCTGTGTTAGGGAGCAGCACACATTAGAACAGGATAAGAGTAGAGCTTATTCTTCAGGAAACAGTTTCAGCAAAAGCTTCAGAGAGAGTTGGAAGAACAGCTTCAGCAACGGCTACAAGCACCAGTATCACCTGGAGAAACAGAAGCCAAGCCAAGCAGATAGAGAGAGAAGGAAACTCTCTGGAAGGAAGAGAAGAAAGGCCATTGGAAGGTCTGGGAGATTCCAAGGCAGTACTCATACTGGGAGGTATTCCAAAAGCCAGCAGAGTCCATTGGACTGGATTCAGCCAGAGGAATGGAGTGGCAGAGATAGGAATCACCAGTGGCTACCTGGAAGAGAGAAGACTGCATGTGGAAGGGACTTTCAGACCAAGGCCAGAAGGTATGTGAGAGAAGATCCAGTGTCCAGGGATCAAGATTGGAAGGCTGGACATCAGAATTGGATTACATATTGGCCAGGCTATACAGAGAGGAATAATGATAGCAGGAGAGGCTCAGGTATGAACACTGATCCAGACCCTATCTATAATAGAGAATGGCAGCAAGGGAATAAGCATTCTCATGATAGTGCCTTAATGAAAGACTCATCTGTGCCAATGTATGATATTGACCCTATGATTGTTGATGCAGGGGGAAATACAGCAGATGAAACTATTTACATGGACTGTTCTTTATCTAAATGCTATTGCTAGTTTTCTATGAGCAAACACATCAGCCATCACAAAGAAACCTAACTTTGTTCTTTATTTCCACTGCAAACAGCTCTTAAAGCAGGATTTGGGCTCACACAGTAGCAGCCAGCCAGCTAAAGGCTTTCAGCTGGTCCATGGATAGTAATTAGGGCTGCACCTGATTGTGTGTGTGAGCAAGGGAGAATCACTGCTGAGATCAGCGTGGAAAATAAGCAGAAGTTAACCTAACCAGCAAAGTTTATTCTTTTCGTTGTGCCTTTGTATTTGGTAATTATTTGCTAAGAAAACATTAGCTAATTGCCTGACAAGCTGAAGGTTGTTTTCTGGTTTACTTTGTGACTTTTTGTTATCCATTTAAACACTGCAAGCAAGTAACCTCATTTATAGTGCTATCAAGCATACATGTGCTGGGTGAATTAAACCCCATCAATAAAAGAAGTATTTTATTGATCTTACCACTTGGTTTCACAACTCAAATTATTGTCATCAGCTGTGTTTGGGAGTGAATGAACTACAATACCCACAATACCTTGCAAGAATCATATGAATATATGCATCGTCAAGATTGTGTAAGTTCTCACCCTAGGCAGCCGTCTGACAGTACCCTAATGTTAAATGTAACCCTCCAATTGTGTTGTGACGTGACCACCTTGATTGAAGGATAAGGTGGCATACAAATCTGTCTAAATAAATAAAATAAATAAATAATCACAATTTAATGTTGCCAGTGTGAACACCTGTGGCAATAGGTCTTTCTTTTATTGATTGTATTTTATGGGCTAGACCTTTCCTTTAGCCCTTTGGGATTTTTTGGCTTGATGATAGACTTCTGCTAGCAGAACGGCAGACTGGAACGCGTCCCCTGTATGGAATACCATTGTTGGGACATCTATGTAACAATAGTGCATTCATATCAGCTATGTCCACATTTCTGAAATCATGCCTGAAGTTGGATGTTCCCAGCCTTTTCTGAAACATTTTCACTTGCATGTCATTTCTAAAATGTGTCTTAAAGGCTACAATGGCAGAACTCAAATCACAGAATCCTAAGACAATCACATTAAAAGTTAACTTTACATTTTTTTTGTGACAAAACCCCATTTCTATATGGCATAGAAGGAAATTACATATTGAACTGCCTTTCAAATGTGCTGGCAATCTGTGAAGGATGGCAACCTATAGAGTACCTTAGGATATCGCAGGTTGGCAGCATATTTGAATGACTCACTGGTGAGGGGAAGAATGGTTTTTATAACCAACTTGTGGCTTTGCCATACCTGAGTTACCTTGCCTCTCCTTTATGGTTTTCCATAAGATAGAGCACTCCAGAAGGTGTTTTCTTCTTTTTCTTCTTTTCTCTCTCTTTCTCAGCACACACATATCTATCTACATCTCTGTATCTTTCTCCATATACAATTAGCTAGTTAGATATCTCTATTTCATCTCTCTCTGTATAGAGATAGATAGATATACTGTAGTATGGACGGCTCTATCTATCGATCTATCTATCTATATCTCGGAACTCACCTAACCAGTCAGGTGTTCAGGATAACTACAATGAATATTCATGAGAAAGATCTGCATGTACTGCCTCCATTATGTGCAAATCTCTCCCATGCATATTTATTGTGGTTATCCAGAAAACCTGACTGACTAGACGTATCTGAGGACTGGGTTAAGAACCCCTGATCTATATCTATATATATATTTGTGGTAGGCTATGGCCTAGCATGGCCTGCTACTATGAAAGGCCTGTAAGTTAGGCCTGGATCCTGACTCCCATTATAGCTAGATAAGAACCAAAAAACTGTGGAAAATGAGAAAACTGTTTTAAAATGCTTAATAAGAAGTTTTTATGAATTCATAAGTCTTCTATTATTCTCTTGTGTTTGAAAGAACAGAAATGTTTCAATACATGCATTCCTGAAGCCAGGGTTAACCTTGCAGTAGAGAAGTAACGAAATTAAGAACTGTACCATTGTTCAAGCAATCCTAAAGGAGGGGGCCGGTTGCTAGGCTCCAGAGGGATTTCTAATTGGTCAAATGAAGGGAATGTAAAACCAATGAGAAGTTTGCATGTATCGAGTTGGAACCAATAGAAAGTTCTCATGTATCAAACTGAAAAAGAGGTATAAATGGTTATGTCTCTGTTAAACTTTTACTCAGTTCCTTTTGAAGCTTTGACTGACTGGGCCTGTGCCCAATAAACTGGCTTGGACCCTGTCAATTGACTCCTGGATTTATTCATTGATTGCACTTTGCTACAGCATATTCTTGGTGCATTGGCCGGGAAGTGCGAGTGGTAAATGGTATTCAAGTGAATAATCCACGCAATTCGCCTTGAGGTTTGGCCCGGTTGGAACCGTGTCTGTCCGACCGCGGGGGAAACCTCAGGCGCCGCCGGCCCCTTTGTGCCGGAGAGGGTTCCGCCTGCCTCGGCGGGCCATCGGGTCCAGCTGGCCAACACCTCCGACCCGGGGGAGTCCAGGTTCCAACTCAGAAGCTGGTGTGGTATCGGGGACTGGATCCGATGAGTAGACATTTTTGTGATTTAATAGTCAGAAAGAACAGCCTGGGACAGCGTCTTGCGTGCGCAGGACTAATTTGGTATATTTGGTATGGACTAACTGGGAAATCTCGCATGAGTGTGGGCGAGACAAGGGAGCCTGATCACCTCCCATAAGGGCGGTCCTAGTAAGCTCCGCGTAAGGAAAGCGGAAGCCAAAGCCATCGACCCTTCTTGTTTGGAATAGTCAGTTAGTCAGAAAACCTGAGCACTTGAAATATTGAAATATGATATCTTGTTGAAATATGCTTGCTTGTGTAAGTGAGAGGTCTTGAAATACAGACCGAGCAAGAGCGGACTCCTAAGTAGCGCAGTTCTGTGGGCTGTACGGACCCCTTACCTACAGCCATCCTACCTATCCTTATTGTTCGTTGTCTTGTATGTCATTACGTGTACGTAGGGATGTAGCGTACGTAACGTACGCAGGTACGTTGAGTACGTAGGTAGTGTACGTAGGTACGTTTAGATTATGGGAGGGACGGAGTCCACGCAAACTCCGTTGGCATGTATGATCAAGAATTTCAGTAAAGGATTTTCGGGCGATTATGGTACGAAAATGACTCCATCCAGATTAAAAATGTTATGTGAAAGGGAGTGGCCCGCATTAGCTGCTTCATGGCCCCGAGGGGGCACCTTTGATTTTGAGATAGTTTTACGACTTCATCAACTCATATTAAGAGTGTATCCTGACCAGTTCCCCTATATAGATTCCTGGTTAAGTGTATGTGAACAGCAGCCCTCATGGATGAAGCGCTGTTATGAGGAGCACTGTAAAATATTTGTAGCTACTACTAGGGGAACCAAAAAAGCTAAGGAAGAGAAACCGCCTGTGTATTCTGACCCAGAGTCCCCAGATATTCTGGATAGGTTACCCCAGCACCCACAGAAGTTAGTCCCCACAGCACCACGACCTGAAGTAGAGCCAGAAGAGGAGCCTCAGAGAATACCAATACAGCAGCCTAAGAAGTGCCCTACCCCGAGTGAAAGTCCCAAGTCAGGCCCAAGCACAGCAGGGGGACTCGAGTCCTCTGATGAGATAGAAAGCGGAGGCTCTCCTGCCAGTTCAGGGTCACCCACCAAGGAGATTTGCGTCCGGGAGCCTTATGATTTAAGAAGTGTAACTCCCAAGAAGAAGGAGAAAGCAGGGCACCTAATGCCATTACGCCAAATGCCTGGAATGCCTGTTTTAAATGATCAGGGCCAGATGGCACCAGGACCAGCCAGCTTAGTTTATGTACCCTTTTCCACTACAGATTTATTAAACTGGAAAACGCATTATGCATCCTATACAGCCAAGCCCCAGGAATTAACAGAATTAATGTCTAGCATTATGCAAACCCATCAGCCTACCTGGGCCGATTGTCACCAGCTCCTGTCTACCCTCTTCACTACTGAGGAGCGAGGGCGAATCGGGCAAGCAGCCCTCCGATGGTTAGAAGAGAACGCTGTAGAAAGGGGAGGAATAAATCCCCCGCAAGCAGCTGTTGCAGAATATCCCAATGAAGATCCCGGGTGGGACCCGAATGAGGAAAGGGGGGCGGCGGCCCTAACCAGATTTCGCCAGGCCTTATTACAGAGCCTGAAGAAGGGAGGCCAGAGGGCCATGAATATCGGGAAAGTATCGGAAGTTCTCCAGGGTCCAGATGAGAGCCCAGCGGCCTTTTATGAGCGGTTGTCTGAAGCTTATAGATTGTATACCCCATATGATCCCGCCGCTCAGGAAAATTTACGCATGGTAAATGCGGCCTTTGTTAGTCAGTCCCAGAGAGACATAAAACGAAAATTGCAGAAATTGGATGGATTTGCGGGCATGAATACAACTCAGTTAATGGAAGTCGCTCAGAAAGTATTTGTGAATCGTGAAAATGAACGAGACAGAGAAAGTGAACGAAAGATGAAGAAGAAGGCAGATCTTCTTGCTGCTGTTATAACCGAACAACGTGGAGGAGGTTTTCCTAATCAAAGGACCAGAGGACGTGGAAGAGGCCGCGGAAACGAAAGGCCTCCATTGGGTGCAAATCAGTGCGCCTACTGCAAGGAAGAAGGACATTGGAGAAATGAGTGCCCGCATCTGGACTCCGCCCCTGCAAGGGGAGGAGGGAGTCCCTGGAGGCCCGGAGGACGATTACGAAGGAGGGGAGGAATGAATTGAACACAGTTCCAGCAAGAAAGGGAAGAAGCCATTGAGGGAGTGGCAGTAGCAACGGGCTATGACCTGGACGACATAGATGAAGACTAGGCCAGACCGGGCTCCAAGTTCACCCTGGGTCCCCAGGAACCTATGGTCAGTTTAAAGATAGGGGACCAATATATGGAGTTCATGGTAGATACAGGAGCAGAACATTCAGTAGTAGCCAAGCCAGTAGCTCCTCTGTCCTCACGATCTGTCACCATTGTGGGAGCCACTGGAAATAAAGCCACAAAGTCATTGCAGAACCGCATGTGTGAACTAGGGGGACAGAAGATAACGCACCAGTTCTTGTATATGCCTGAGTGCCCTAATCCACTATTGGGCCAAGACATGCTTGCCAAGCTCCAGGCACAAATATCCTTTGCTGAAGGGGGAGAAATGAAAATGACTGTGAACCCAAAGCCTGCTGGATTGATGGTGCTTACTGTTCCCCAAGAAGAAGAATGGCGGTTCTATAGTGCACCTCCAATAAAGTCAACTAGTCCCTGTATACCTACCAACCTCATAGCCTCACCTGAAGTATGGGCAGAAGATAATCCACCTGGCCTAGCGAAGAACATAGCCCCTGTCATTGTCACCCTCAAGCCAGGAGCAGAACCAGTGCATGTGAAGCAATATCCTCTCCCTCGACCAGCCATTAAAGGAATCCACTGCCATTTGAAGAAACTGCTGAAGTACGGACTTCTCAAGGAATGCCAGTCACCATGGAACACCCCCCTTCTCCCAGTAAAGAAGCCTGGGACAGGGGACTACCACCCAGTACAAGATCTAAGGCGAGTAAATGATGCAGTTGAAACTATACACCCAGTAGTACCAAACCCTTATACTCTCTTTGGACTGATCCCCGCTGAGGCTACTTACTTCACCGTCCTGGACCTGAAAGATGCCTTTTTCTGTGTGCGCCTAGCACCCACCAGTCAACATTTATTCGCTTTTGAATGGCAAGACCCCACAACAGGAAGGCGAGGTCAGCTCACCTGGAACAGATTACCCCAAGGATTCAAGAATTCACCCACTCTCTTCAGTGCTGCTCTGAATCAGGATCTCTCAAGTTACCCAGTGGACCCAGGAAAGAGGGTTCTTCTTCAGTATGTAGATGACTTGCTCATAGCCACCAACTCAGAAAATGAATGCCTACAAGCTACTAGTGAACTTTTGTACCTTCTCAAAGATGCTGGATACAAAGTCTCAAGAGCCAAAGCACAACTATGCCAAATTGAAGTCAAGTATTTGGGATTCCAGTTGTCCAGTGGGATCCGACGTTTAGGACCAGAACGCAAAGAAGCTGTATGTAATATCCCCACTCCAACCACTAGGAGGCAAGTAAGAGCCTTCCTGGGGGCTGCGGGATATTGTCGCATATGGATCCCCAACTTTGCCCTGATTGCAAAACCACTATACCAAGTCACCAAAGGAATGGAAAAATCCCCACTAGACTGGGGACCCGAGCAAGATGTAGCATTCCAGACTTTGAAGAAGGCCCTGATGTCATCCCCAGCTTTAGGTCTTCCAGATGTTCAGAAGCCTTTCCATCTTTTTGTCCATGAGTCACAAGGAAATGCATTGGGAGTATTGACTCAATCTCTAGGATCCTGGCAGCGACCAGTAGCCTATCTGTCAAAACAATTGGATGTAGTTGCAAAAGGATGGCCCCCTTGTTTGAGAGCTGTTGCAGCAACAGCCCTCCTAGTGGGCAAAGCAGACAAACTCACACTAGGACAAACTCTTCAAGTCACCGTGCCACACTCTGTTCTGACTCTCATGGAACACAAAGGAAACTTCTGGCTAACCAATGCACGAATGTTGAAGTATCAAAGCATGTTGTGTGAAAACCCCCGGATACAGTTGAAAGTTAGTCAAGCTCTGAACCCTGCTACATCGTTTCCAATTGGTCCTGGGCCACCTGATCATAATTGCTTAGAAACCATGGACACTGTATTTTCAAGTCGCCCTGATTTGACCGATGTCCCTCTAGAGGACCCAGAACGAACTTTCTTTGTGGATGGAAGCAGTTTGGTCATCAATGGACATCGTTGTGCTGGATATGCATTAGTGACCCTTGATCTGGTAGTTGAGTCCTCAGCCCTGACCCCAGGAACCTCCGCACAGAAAGCTGAATTGATAGCCCTCACCAGAGCCTTGACATTAGGAGAAGGACTTTGCATAAATGTGTACACAGATTCCAAATATGCTTTCACTACTTTGCATGCACATGGAGTCTTGTATAAAGAGCGAGGGTTGATCACCTCAGGGGGTAAGGCCATTAGGTATGGGCATGAGATATTGATGTTATTAGATGCTGTGTGGGCCCCCAAACAAGTGGCAGTCATGCACTGCCGAGGTCATCAGGCAGGAGCAGGAGAAGTTACCCGAGGGAATAGATTTGCAGATGCCACAGCTCGAAAGGCAGCCACCACAGGACAAGTTAGGACCCAAGATACTGTAATGCAAGCAGCCCTATTTCCTGTGCCCCTCAGTTCCTGGGCACCCCGATACACTACAAGAGAGTTAGACTATTATTGTGAAAAGGAGGGAGGAGTCTTGACAGAACAAGGTTGAATAGTGTTGCCACCCCCAGAAGGTAGTCCACCTCCAGGTCCTACAGTCATCCCTGAAGCATTAGGGCCAGCCTTTGTTCAAGCGTTTCATCAAGCTACACATTATGGAAAAACAGCCATGGAGAAAGCCCTGAGACCCCATTTCTGTATTTCACTGCTAGGATCCCTGACCACCTCGGTGGCACAGCAATGTCTGATATGTACCAAAAATAATGCCAAGCAAGGTCCTGTTCCACCCCCAAGAGTTCAGTCAGTAGGGGTGACCCCAATGAGTGATATACAGATAGACTTTGCTGAAATGCCCCGTGCAAATGGATATCACTATATGTTAGTGTTAGTCTGCACATTTTAGTCTGCATAGTCTGAGAAAGCCCAAGAAGTCACTAGGGTATTGCTCCATGAGATCATTCCCCGATTTGGAATACCATCAACTATAGGGTCAGATAATGGTCCATCATTTGTATCCCAAGTGACCCAACAGTTAGCTCAAGTTCTGCAAATAAAATGGAAGTTACACACTGCTTACAGACCCCAGAGCTCAGGAAAAGTAAAACGTATGAATAGAATCTTGAAAACTCAGTTATCCAAGCTTTGTCAAGAAACACACCTGAAGTGGCTCCAAGTTCTATCCATAGCCCTTCTTAGGATATGTTCAGCTCCCACCAGATCCCTAGGAGTCTCCCCTTTTGAGATTTTGTATGGGTGACCTCCACCCATAGTGCAGGGAATAAAGGGAGACATGAGACAGATAGGATCTGAAATAACTAGACAAGAACTATTAGCTTTAGGTTCTGTTTTGCAGAAACTCCAAACATGGGTGCAAGATCGACTACCCATCAACCTGACCGAGCCTCTGCATCCCTTCAAGCCAGGAACGTCCGTGTGGGTGAAAGAGTGGAGAAAGACCCCGCTGGCGCCGCATTGGAAGGGACCCTACGTCGTCATCCTGTCAACCCCCACGGCAGTGAAAGTTGCAGAATTCGAACCCTGGATCCACCACAGTCGAGTGAAGCCGGCAGCTGCTCCTGATCCTGGCCAATGGACGTCAGTGAATGATCCTGAGACTCCATTGCGACTCACCTTGAGGAGCCAGCCAGCTTTATAAAGAATCTTCAGAATCCACCTACGTCACGCGAGAGTGACCGTCACAGCAGAAAACAGAAGAAAACTCAACAAGTTCATCATACCCAACTTTCCAGATTAACCACCAGAGACTGTAATCATAATGTTCTTCCACTATTGCCTTGTGGGAGTGGTGATCCTGGGAATCCTGGAAAAGACCTTTGCCCTACCCCCTTGTGCAGCCTGCATAACCACCACCCGAACAGGACAAAAGATTACTCAGACTTTGCTTTATCACTCCTACTATACTTGCACTGGTACAGTCAGCCGGTGTATTTATAATGGCACCGAACTGAATATTTGCACAAAGGGGAAAAGTAAGACTTGTTATAACCCCCGACAAAACCCTTCATATTACACCTTTGAGATACGCTGGAATGATGAAGATGGAGCCATCCTGAATGCGACAAAGCCCCTCACCAACCCCACAAAACCTATTATCTTGAACTTTGATGCTTGTGATGCAATCAACAGAAATGCTTACCACAGATGTGGGTCATGGGAGCGAGCATACTACCATGATGATAAATACATGTGTCCAGAAGGAGCCTACGGATGGGGACGATATACAGGAAAGAGTTCTGCAGCCACCATCTACACCACCGCATCTAGACATGATTACTTTTGCCCAAAATGGGACTGTGTATATTTTGCTACTTGGAAGAATGCACCTACGGGACGAGATGGTGATCATCGCAAAGGTAGCTTAACAAAGATCAGACTACCAGAACCCAAGAAATGTCAGAAAGGTGCCTGTAATCCCCTGCAACTCCTCATAATCAACCCTAGCCACTGGAAGCAAGGATACAAGTTTGGGTTGCGTATAGCAGGAGGAGGTATAGACCCTGGGACTATCTTATATCTGCAATTAAACACCAAAACCCATGTATCCTCACCCTATCGTATACATCACGCCTTCTATGAAGCCATGAAATCAGAGTTTGAAATTCCTCCTGCCTCCCAGAATTTATTTCTTGAATTAGCGGGAGCAGTTGCATCTAGTCTCCATGTTTCAGACTGTTTGTTTTGTGGAGGAACAACAATGAGAGACCAATGGCCTTCGGAGGCACAAGAACTGAACTATTCTATTCCATATAATCAGACTAATATACACAATACCACAAGTGAATGGGTTACTCCATTGTGGGTAACTTATGTTTTTCTCGCTATGGACCAATGTTTAATATGGAAGTGGGGCAGCTGGTCTGTCTCAATCAGAAGTTCTACAACAGTACCACTAAGAAGACGTCTTGGTGGTCAGGAGTCAACACTACTGAACCTTCTAATCCTCTAGTTCAGTTTTCCAAACTTGCCAGTATCTGGACTAACTTAGCAGCATATAATTCCTGGCAAGCACCACCTGGACTGTACTGGATTTGCGGAACCCGAGCATATGCCAGACTTCCTCACCACTGGAGAGGCGCATGTGTATTGGGAACCATACGACCTTCCTTTTTCTTTCTGCCTACATCCCAGGGAGAACAACTGGGATATCCTGTGTACAGAAGTCGACAGCTGAAGGAGGCCTTGAAAATAGGCCAATGGGACAAATGGGACGCGTCATCTGAAGAATGGCCACCTGAAAGAATCATCTCATACTATGGACCTGCTACCTGGGAGCAGGATGGGACTTGGGGATATCATACTCCTGTTTATATGATTAATCAAATAATATGTTTGCAAGCTGTGTTGAAATAATAACCAATGAAACTAGTAAAGCACTAACTCTTTTGGCAAAGCAAAGTACGCAAATGCGCACAGCCATTTATCAAAATCGTTTAGCTTTAGATTATTTGTTAGCAGCTGAAGATGGGGTATGTGGGAAGTTGAATCTAAGTAATTGTTGTTTACAGATTGATAATAATGGGCATGTAGTTGAAGATCTAGCCACCCAGATGAGAGAGCAGACATTTGTGCCTGTCCAGACCTTGCACAGTTTAAAGATGGATGGGTGGTTTGGTTCATTGTTTTCCTGGCTTGGTGGTCTAAAAGCCCTTATGTTAATTGTACTATTCATATTAGCCATGTGCTTATTGCTCCCTTGTCTCCTACCCCTTTGCTTACGCATGATAACTTCAGCAATTGATAACACTATAGAGCGGAAGGCAGCTGCAAAGGTATTAGCTATGTGGCAATATTACCCTATACCCCACGATGATGATGCCATTACACCAGTATAATGTGTTAATTGACTAATGAGTAATTTAATTCTCACTCTTCCTCACTTGCGGGTGAGAATAATCAAAGGGGGGAATGTGGTAGGCTATGGCCTAGCATGGCCTGCTACTATGAAAGGCCTGTAAGTTAGGCCTGCATCCTGACTCCCATTATAGCTAGATAAGAACCAAAAATCTGTGGAAAATGAGAAAACTGTTTTAAAATGCTTAATAAGAAGTTTTTATGAATTCATAAGTCTTCTATTATTCTCTTGTGTGTGAAAGAACAGAAATGTTTCAATACATGCATTCCTGAAGCCAGGGTTAACCTTGCAGTAGAGAAGTAATGAAATTAAGAACTGTACCATTGTTCAAGCAATCCTAAAGGAGGGGGCCAGTTTCTAGGCTCCGGAGGGATTTCTAATTGGTCAAATGAAGGGAATGTAAAACCAATGAAAAGTTTGCATGTATCGAGTTGGAACCAATAGAAAGTTCTCATGTATCAAACTGAAAAAGAGGTATAAATGGTTATGTCTCTGTATAAACCTTTGCTCAGTTCCTTTTGAAGCTTTGACTGACTGGGCCTGTGCACAATAAACTGGCTTGGACCCTGTCAATTGACTCCTGGACTTATTCATTGATTGCACTTTGCTACAGCATATTGATATATATTTCTCTATCTCTGGCAATCTACTTCCGGTGACACTGCCAAGAAAACCCAGGAGCTTCTGGGTCGCCAGGAGTCAGGACTGACTCGAAGGCACACATTGCATTGCATTGCATATCACCATATAGAGAGAGATAGAGATAAATTATAGAATATTTGTCTGTATATGTGTATGTTCGTGGATGCGTACGAAAGAGGGTCAGAATCCATATCTACATATAACCTCCTTAGAAAACATGGAAAATGAAGCTGTGTTGTGAATGGACATATGACCACTGTCAGCGATGGTCAAATACATTAGACACCTAGGCAAACCTTCAGCCTTGTGCCCTCCCTTCCCTTTCCCAACTAATTTTGAGGCTCTTGGTTTACCCTTGAGATTCTGCTAATTAAATTCATCAGGCCTGATATTCAGTGGCAGCAGCTAGCGTAGTTATAGGATCTAGCTGTCGCTGCTGCTAAATCCTAGACCTGGATATTCAATGTCTGGGCCATATCTAGCAAGATAATCAGGAAGGTAACCGGGCAGTGGTGATATTCAGCTGCTGCCCAGTTAGCTTCAGTGGTGAAAGTTAGGTCAGCCTTTACTGTGCCTGGATTTTGCCCCAATGGATAACGGGCAGTGGCTGATTGTAGCTGCTCCCTGTTATCCCCAGGTGCCACCTCTACTCTGCCCCTAAAACACCCCCCTGCTAGCCAGCTAACCGTGTTAGTGCCATTGAATATCCCAGCCAAGGGAATTGAGATGGTCAGCAGGCCCGGTAGCCTCATTAATCCGTTTTAAGATCAGACCCATCATGATCACTCCTCCAGGAGAGATACTGGAAAAAAATGCATGGCTGGGCATCAAATTTTAAATATTAAACTTTGGTTTTTGAAGGGGTACACAGCGGTACTGAGAACCGGCAACTTTTTTTATTGCCTGCTAATACTGACCCATGGTCCTCGTGTGTTAATGAAAGAGCCCTGCATATGAGTACAGACACCTTTTATTCTGGAAAAATGCCCTGCTTCCAAAAGCTATTCACCCAGCCCACCCTCTCTGACCACGCTACTCTGCAGGTGAAAGTCTTCATTATAGCATAACTTAATATAACGCACCTTCACAAACATCAGGGCAGTTTACAAAATAATAATGACTGCAAAACATAGAACAGAAAAGAACGCCATTAATGGATAGGAAAGAAGTAGAGAACACTCATTCAGGAGGGAGGAATGGGCAAAGAGAGGGAGAAGAAAAGCGGAAGGGGGATACAGGGGAAATATCAGACATGGGAAGCCTGAAGGTCAAAGGCAGATTGGAACCGATGAGTCTTGAGTAATGTTTTGAAATGCTGGAAGGAGGGTTTGAGGTGGAGAGCGGGGCGGGGGGGGGGGGGGAGCTTTCCAAATGGAGGAGCCAAGGAAGAAAAAAAAAAGCAGAGTGGCGAGTGGATTCCAAGTGGGCACGTGAGACGGGACGAAGGTGCAGGCGATTGGCATGGACTGGGCACAAAGCTTGGGGTGGAGCATGGAGATAGAGACTATCAGAAAGGTATAGAGGCATGGAGGTGTGAAGAAATTTATGGACTAAGGTGAGGATTTTCTACTGAATGCAAGATTTGATGGGAAGCCAGTGGAGGTGAATGAGCAAGGGGGTGTTCTGAGAAGCTGAAGGCGGTGAAGCTGAAATTGGGGGAAACCAGCGAGTGCGATGTTGTAGTAATCAAGGCGTCACATGATGAGAGGAAGTAGGAAAGTGGTTAGAGAATAGGAAACAGGAAAGGATGGACAGCACAGATTTGCCTAAGTATATAGAAGGAGCGACGAACCAGCAGAGAAAGGTGTTCGTGAAACAATAAAGCAGAATGAAGAGTGACGCCCAGGTGTCGAAGAGTGGGGACCAAGGGTACTGGGAATTCTAGAAGAGAGGGGACCAGTGAGGGACAGTGACAGCCAAAAGTGAACAAAACAGCAGCTGTTTCAGATGGTTGCTGGTTCTTTCAGCTTGAGTTCTAGAAGCTGCACCTCGGCGATCACCTGATCTACCTAATGGTCAAGCTGGCCCTGTTCACTGTTGCTTTAATGAGTAGTCAATACGCATCAATCATCTAAGTTAAGTTTGATCTTGACCCAAAGCAGCACAGATGAGTGATCTTCCTTTATCTCTGTTTAGTAAGCCACAGACAGATGATGATACAAACATATTCCTTTTTTCTCCACGGTAGGCTGTCATGCAATACTCAAATGCTGAAAAAATTGCAGATTTTCCACCTTCATGTTCCTGAGTCACTATGACTACAGGCTGCTTTGGATTTTTTTTTTTTTTTTGCATTAATATTTTTATGAGCTCAGCTAGTGAATTTTCTACACAAGCAGTTCTGCCTTGCTTCCAGATGGCATGACAGAAGACGACTCTTGGTATATATTGTAAAGAAATATATAAGATAAATAAAATTCTATATTAAGATGTGTGTAATTGCAAAACTATCTGCTCATTTTTTATTGTCCATTTAATACAATTACAATTTACTATGTGTGGTACATAATAAAAGATCAAACTGAGTGAAAGTCCCCATGATATGGGAAGCTCAGAAAACATGAAATTGAGTAGGTGTTAGGTAGAAAGAATCAAATTCATTTGGTGTAAGTCATAATTTGATAGTCTTTTGTTACATACGAGTTGTACATAGAAAACCTGTTTGCCCGATTGGCAAACTTTCTGCATTTATAGGGCATCGTATATGTTTCTTTAATCTGATGATAAAGTGACATTGATTGCTTCTGACAACTAAAGAAAACAAGCAAGATTATTCTTAATTAAGAAAATTTCTTGGTAATCTTGTACATTATAAACTTGCGGAAGTGCAAAATAATCCACATTTTTAACACTTGATGGTCATTTGTGGGGTAATTTTATAAACCATTGTTATACCTAAGCTGATCTTTGGAAAATGTAAATGGGCTCTTTCAAAATTAGGTCATCCCTGAAAGTGTGCAAAGTGGCATGTACTTGTATAATAGACAATCACAAGGGCAGAGTTTGGGTGGAGCATGAGCAGGTTTACAACTGGCATATATTATTTTATGAAATACATGGATATGCATTACTAGGGGTACACAGGCAAAAAGGAAATTCAGTTTGGCCCCAAATCTGTCTCATGAATAGCGGGTGTCTAACCTCCCTACCGGCTATATGGGGTCACCGGCCCTAGACATACAGGGCTGATTCTAATGTCAATCCTGAATGTCCAGGGCCGGCAACTTGTGCAGGGAAGTTATTCCACTTCCAAGGTGGAATAACTTCCCTGGACATCTTTTTTTCGGCAGGACCAGGGTGCAGATGGGGCAAGGGGGACCTGAAGACATTCCCCACAGCCCGATCCTGGCCTTAGGAGCCGGATTGGGGGTCGGGCTGCAGGAAAAGCCTTTGTTCAGCCGGCAGCCAGGATCACAGCTTTACAATGGAGTTGCAGTGCCATG
Organism: Ichthyophis bannanicus; assembly: GCA_033557465.1. NCBI lineage: Eukaryota > Metazoa > Chordata > Amphibia > Gymnophiona > Ichthyophiidae > Ichthyophis > Ichthyophis bannanicus. The sequence continues at coordinate 403,159,155 of CM066038.1, forward strand.
GCAACTAGACGCTATGGTGCTGCGGCTCCATTGTAAAACCCTGACTGAGTTAGTCTGGCTTTCCTTGTATATGCAGGTTGGGCTTAATTGCAGTCCGGGCTGCACATACAGGGCTGTTTGTGATTCTGGTCCCGCGGGGCTAGACATGCCCTGCGGGATCAGAATTGCGACCCCCTCTGTACATCCGTTCAAACCGGATGTACAGAGGGGCTGTACATCCAGGATAGAATGAGCCTGTTTGTTTAGTTCCCTGTTCATTTCCAATTTTGTTAATTAAGAAGTGTCTGTGACTGCTACCCAAACAATATTTAATATCTAATGTTATCATATGATGTACTTTATGTGGGTCATTAGGCGTCAAATAAAATCCCTTTTGTTAAAGAGTTTTTAAACTTTCTTCAACCAATAACTACTGTTCTAGTTCTAGTTCTAGTTCTAGTTCTCTAATAGTGGACCATCCAACACATTGTCAGTGCTTGTCAAGGATTACTAGAGATTTCCAAGCAAACAAAAAATCCAACATTTTTTTCCAGTTTTGTTAATAATTGTCCTTGGCTGGCCTCAAACAGATGCCCAGTTGGTTGAAAGACACTGAGTTTTCAGAAGCTGTTATGTCCCTCTTTAGCTGTGTCTTGTATTTCTACTATTGTTAATTCTTGGTTCGTGATTGACTCAAAGTCAGTCTGGTCTTGAGCTCCATGGAAATCCCTTCCTGGATTTTTTGTTTTGTTAATCTGTTGTTTCTCTTCTAGAGAATTATGTGAAAGACTTTTCTTGTGCCATGTTCATGGTCCTGTAAGTTCTAGAAAACGTATCCTTGTATCCTTGTTAAAGGTTTTCCTTGTTGAATTCTTGGACTTAAAATTTTGAATGCTTGTGTGAATTTCCCTGTTACCATTATACTATCAAAAGACATTTTTCCATTCCCATTCCATATCCTAAGATTTTCCATCAATAGTCTATCAAGCCCATTATTCCCTTTCCAACAGTTGCCAATCCAGGATCCCAAAATGTAGACAGATTCCATGCTTCTTATCCCAGAGATAAGCATTAGATTTTCCCCAGACCACTTTAATAATGGTTTATGGATTTTTCTTATAGGAACTTGTCCAAACCTTTTATGAACTCAGCTACACTAAGAGCTTTTACTATGTCCTGTGTGTGCTGATAACATAGGCACCCAGAACCAGCCCAGGTAGTGCACAAATGTTCTTGCACAAATTTGCATTTGTTCTGAAGGTGTAAATTTGTGCTTATATTCTATGAGCAGGACCGTACCAAGCCCGTGCGAGCGGTGCGGCCGCACAGGGCGCAAAGACTTAAGGGCTAAAGTGGCGGCGTCAGGCAACGGCAGAGAGCCAAAATGCGCCCCTTAAGTGTTCTCGCTGGCACACTAAGCAGGTCTGGTCTCTCCAAGAGGGTCCAGACCTGCTTAGTGTGCCGGTGAGTTGCACATTGGGTGCACGCCTCTTCTCTCCCGCCCCCATAAAGTGGCTAGATGGAGGTACAGGGGGGGGCGCGCCCGATGTGCAACTCGCACATGGCGCTTTTCATCGTTGGTACGGCCCTGTCTATGAGGGTAATTTTATAACAGTTCACCTAGGTTTGGAGATGGAGAAGTTATCTATAAGCCACATTTTACAAAGGACATCTGAGTGCAGACTGGAACATCAAAGCCAGAATGTCTGAAAAAAAGCAGGCACGTGCAAGTTCAGGCATGATTTCACGAATGTGGACATGCCCATTATGGACATCTATGGTGATGTCTACATAGACATCTAATTACTACTACTACTACTACTACTATTGAACATTTATATAGTGCTATAAGTCGTACACAGTGCTGTACAGATACATATAAAGACGGTCCCTGCTCATCAGAGCTTATCTAGTCAAGAAAGAAAATACAACAGCTGAGGAGAAGGATACAACTAGGGAAAGATAAGAAGACACATAGGAGACTAAGCAGATCAGGATCCAAAAGCAGCCTCAAAGAGCTGAGCCTTTAGCATGAATTTGAAAAGGGGCAGAGTTGAAGCCAGATGTACAGACTCAGGTAGTTTGTTCCAGGCATAAGAAGCAGCAAGGTGAAAGGATCAAAGTCTGGAGTTAGCAGCTGAAGAAAAGGGTATAGAGAGAAGTGATCCACCAGAAGAGCGGAGTTCACATGGAGGCATGTAGAGTGAGATGAGAGAGGAAAGGTAGTGAGGATCAGCAGAATGAATGCATTTTTAGGTCAGAAGGAGAAGTTTGAACTGGATATGGAAATGGAAGGGGAGCCAATGAAGTAACTTGAGAGGTTATATGAGCGTAACAGCATAATGGTCAGAGTAGTGGAATAGGAGCAAGGTAGCCAGGGTTCAAATCCCAGTGTGAACCTTTGTGATCTTAGGCTAATCACTTAACTCTCCATCTTCTGTACACTCTCTGGATGTTTTAAGGCGTCACAAGCACTTTCCTGGTCTATTCGTGCTTAGAGCAGGTCTAAATGTGGACGTGCCTGAAATCTAACGGGGACGTGTATGTCCATTGCGCCTCCCCAGACACACTTTCACCACACTCCCTGCCTGCTAGGACATCCCTAAACTGGTGACATCTTTAAAAGCCATTTGTGAAAAGGTTCAGGAAACGTCTCTGTGATTTGAATGTGCACCTACAAATCTTCAGATGTCCAAATCACAACTAAGCCTTTTAAAATGACCTCCATGTGTCTCTTTAAAATACTATTGTATAAACACAACAAAATAAAAAAATACACATTCTAATATTCCAAATAAGTAAAATCAAAATACAACCAGGACATATATCTGCTTGATGACAATAAAGTTTGAAGTCCGAAAATGTCAAGGAGATATCAAAGCGCTTTTTTTGGCTGTATAGTATCAGCTAAACACAGCTCACCAAAATCATTATTTGTCTCATGCTCTTTTACACTTTGTAGACTCCCTGGAAGCAAGCCATACATGGTTGAAACATCAATGTCAGGTAATACCTTTAGTCTAGGAGACAAATGATGATTTTGGTGAGTTATGTTTGGTTGTTATACAGCAGAAAGAAAGCTCTTTGATGTCTCCTTGAAGTCTTCTCACTTTAAATGTACTTGTCATCAAGTAGATATATGTCCTGATTGTGTCTGAATTGTATATATTTGTATAAAATACTGCGCATAAACAGGCAGAAATTGTAGCTAGATTGAAGTCACAGGTTGCTTGGGAGCAGGTTTAAATGATCATGCATAAAGTACACACAAAAATCACAACTCTGCCCATGATCCACTCAAACTCTGCCCCAGAGCATGCCTACACTCGGGACATGTGAAACTGTGCATATATTTGTCACCGTGTGTACTTTTACATGTGTAACCCTTGGGGTAATTTTATGAAGCCTTTTAAGCACAAAAGCGTTTATAGAATTATTTCCTATGGGGTCTTTTCCTTCTCAAGAATAGCAGGGATGGACGTACGAACAAGGAGTTTGTATGGGGAGGCTTAGACGAGGGCGAGAAGTGGCAGTGCAGAGGTGGAGTTAGAGCAGGCAGTGGGCGGTCCATGCCCCTACATGTACAGGGCCGATTCTGAAGTCAGCCCTGTGCTTCCAGGGCTGGCAGATTGGACGGGGGACTTATTCCACATCAGAGGTGGAATAAGTCCCCCTAGACATTGGGGGACGGGAGGCCTGGCCAAGAAACAAATGGGGAGGGGGTGCAGGAGATTCCTTGCAGCCTGAACCTGGTCATGAGAGGCCAGATCGGGGGTCGGGCTGCGGGGAAAATAAAACGTTGTGAACAGCCGGGGATGGCTCAGTACTTGAAGGCTGATTGGAATAGGGACCGGCCTGCACATACTGACCCTAGACACGATTCTGATCCCACGGGATCAGAATCGCCTCTATCTCTGTGTGTCCAGTTCAGACAGGACGCACAGAGACCAGGATGCACAATACAGAATGTGCCTCCACATGTATAAATACATACTTCATAAAATATTTGCAGACTTCATAGCTCTGCTCAAACTACACATCCAGGAACGCCTACTCACAGATCATGTAGAAGAAGGCCCATTCTTTCTGGGCTGCTGTAATTTATGGGCATATACCCCACCTGTGATTTTATAAGAATCCTTGTCTGCCTGTAAAACATGCTTTACACCCACAAACCTCTTTAAAAAATTAACCCCAAAGTATACTTTTAAGCAAAGAAGAGAACCAAATACCCTTGCAGTGGCTCAGAAAGGAAGTGGTGTGAGAAAAAGTGGGATGGTATATGTGTAAAGGGGGAATTATAGGTTGGTTAGTTAGTTGTTTTTAGCACCCTACTCTTTTATCTAGCAAGTAGCTCAGCACTGACCTCTATTTCAGGCAAGGACTGCAGACCAGAGGGGAAGCCATATTGGACCTAGTCCTTAGTGGAACACCAGATCTGGTGCAAGAGATAAGGGTGTTGGGGCCACTTGGCAATAGTGATCATAGCACGATCGCATTTGATTTAATTAGTGGAGGAGGGATGGTAAGGAAATCCACAGTACTACCTTTTAACTTTCGAAAGGGAGACTATGATAAAATGAGGAAACTACTTAAGAAAAAACTAAAAGTAGCAGTTGCAAAGGTTAAAGACTTACATCAAGCTTGGGTGTTGTTGAAAAATAATTTCTTGGAAGCCCAGAACAGCTGTATTCCACGCTTCAAGGAAAGTGGAAGGAAGTCCAAAAAACTGTCAGCATGGTTTAAAGGTGAGGTCAGAGAGGTTGTTGTTGCCAAAAAAGCATCTTTCAGGAAATGGAAAAAAGAGCCAAATGACGAAGACTGGAAACAGCATAAGCACTGGCAAGTTAAATGCAAGGCATTGATAAGGCAGGCAAAGGGAGAATTTGAGAAGAAGCTTGCTGCAGAAGCAAAAACACGTAATAAAGACTTTTTCAAGTACATTCGTAGCAAAAAAAATGTGAGATAGTCAGTTGGTCCATTAGATGATAGAGGGGTTAAAGGGGCACTAAGAGGCGACAAGGCGATAGCGGAGAGACTGAATAAATTCTTTGCTTCGGTCTTTACTGAGGAAGATGTAGGGATGTTACCATGACTGAAGTGGTATTTAAAGGTGCGGAAGAATTGAAGGAAGTATCGATACATCGGGAAGATGTATTATAAACTATTTGATAAACTGAAGAGTAGCAAATCACCTGGACCGGATGATATACATCCAAGAGTGTTGAAAGAACTGAAATATGAGATTGCAGACCTGCTATTTTAGCAATATGTGAACTCTCATTAAAATCACCTGTAATACCCGAAGATTGGAGGATGGCCAACATAACACCAATTTTTAAAAAGGGTTCCAGGGGTGATCTGGGAAACTACAGACTGGTGAGCCTGACGTCAGTACTGGAAAATATGGTAGAAACCATAATAAAGAACAAAATTACTGAACATGTAGATAGTCCATGGCTTAATGGGAGACAGCCAACATGGCTTTAGACAAGGACGATCTTGTCTTACTAATCTGTTATGTTTTTTGAAGGTGTGAATAAACAGGTAGACAAAGGTGAGTCGGTTGATATAGTGTATTTGGACTTTCAGAAAGCCTTTGACAAGGTCCCTCATCAGAGACTTTTGGCAAAACTAAAAAGTCATGGGATAGGAGGCAGTGTACTATTGTGGATCAGGAACTGGTTTAAAGATAGAAAGCAGAGGGCAGGGCTAAATGGCCAAATTTCCCAATGGAGAAAGGTGAATAGTGGTGTATCCCAGGGATCTGTGCTGGGTCTGCTGCTTTTTGACATATCCATAAATGACCTGGAAAAGGGAATAATGAGTGAGGATATCAAATTGGCAGATGACACAAAAGTATTTAAAGTTGTTAAACCCATGAGGATTGTGGAAAATTGCAAGAGGATCTTGAAAAATTGGAAGACTGGGCATCAAAATGGCAGATGAAATTTAATGTGGACAAGTGCAAAGTTATGCACCTAGGGAAGAACAACCCAAACTATGGTTACATGATGCAAGGTTCCACATTAGGAACCACCGACCCAGGAAAAAGATTTATGCGTCATTGTGGATAACATGTTAAAACCCTCCGCCCAGTGTGCAGCGGCGGCCAAGAGAGCAAATAGAATGCTAGGTATCATAAGGAAAGGAATGGAAAATAAAACAAAGGATATTATAATGCCTCTGTATCGTTCCATGATGCGACTGCACCTTGAATATTGTGTGCAATTCTGGTCGCCGTATCTTAAAAAGGATATAGCGTTATTAGAAAAGGTTCAGAGAAGAGCCACCAAAATGGTAAAGGGGATGGAAGGATACCCCTATGAAGAGAGGCTAAAAAGGCTAGGCCTCTTTAACCTGGAAAAGAGATGGCTGAGGGGAGATTTGATAGAAGTCTATAAATTAATGAATGGAGGGGAACGGGTAAACGTAGATCGACTGTTTACGTTATCAGAATATAGAAAGACTAGGGGACATGTAATGAAGCTACAGGGTAAACTATTTAAGACAAATAAGAGAAAATATTTTTTCACTCAATGTGTAATCAAACTCTGGAATTTGTTACTGGAGGATGTAAAGGCTGTTAGTGTAGTTGGGTTTAAAAAAGGTTTGGACAAGTTCCTGGAGGAAAGGTCCATAAACCATTATTAAGAAGGGGCCCAAGATATCAATGCTTGACCCAATACAAGCATTGTGGAACCTGTGTCTTTTGGGGAAACTGCTAGGTACATATGACCCAGATTGGCCACTGCTGGAAACAGGATACTGAGCTTGATGGACCTTGGTCTGTCCCAGTATGGCATATCTTATGTTCTTATGTCGCCCCTCAGGTAAAAAGGTTGTCTATCCTGGGCTAACGTATAGCATTGCTCTAGACCTTACAATGCATAAGTGTACAGTCACTCATAATCATGTTTCATCAATACTTTTTCAGAGATTTGTTGTTTTTATTAAATTGTTGTTTATGAACACTACAGATCTGTTTAAGCATTTTGGTGCTATCATCTGATGCGTTTTTGTTGATTGCTTGTTTTTGCTTAAGTTTGTAAACATGCTTGAGGAGGAGTGCAGGTGGGTGTGAACAGCCTTTTTTTTGCCTTATCATTTCCCATATGCATAAAAATACTATGATTATTACTCACCAATATACTGCCACTTTGCTGCCGGGGCTTAGAATGAATAGATTAGTCTAGCAATAACTAGCAATACGTCTACCAATAAAATGAGAGAATGGGTAGCTATAGATTATTAAGGCTGTGCTCCTGTTCATAATTCTACATGGCAGAATGACTTGCTAATAAATCGTGAATTAAGGGATTGCGAGCATGTAGAAGGCATTATGATACAGCAGGAGGAATTATCCAATGATGCTTGCAGATCCAGGGTATTACCCAGGATAAAATATACATTCATTGCTTTAAAGTTTCACCACTGTAAAGATTTAGGTTTAGTGACTACTGTGGTACATGAGGAACTGAACTTGTCATCAACCTCGCAAAATGGGTTATTCTGCTCCCTGGGAGCTTTCAGCCACTAACGAGGCCCAGTACTTCCAAGGAGGTCGTGCTTGCTAAAAAAGGCATATGAGCTGCCCCTTCCCCCAAATCAAGTTTTCCTACATCTTTAAAGTCACCCCCAGACCCTCTCATCAACAAATTAGTCCATCCACCCGTGACTTCCTCTGAAAAAGACTGGTTTCTGAAAGTGGGTTTGGGCAAAGATCAGGCATGCCTTTTTATGACTGTCTTTGAGCAGCAGGGTCCTCCTTGGCCTTCGCCCATGAAGTCCTTCTTTGTGTAGTACATGTCATATGGTGGGGGTTGAAACCACCACTCCAGATTTCTCCAGGTCAGTAAGCTCTTTCGACACCACCAACGAGCTCCCCGTCTCAATCCAGGTGGAGCAGAGGCCCAAGGCTGAGCCCAGCCTCCAGCAACCAGCGTCGAGGCTCGCGGGCCTGCAGCCCTTTAAAGGAGGGCGCCATTGGGCGCCGGATCACATCATCCGACACCACCAATGAGCTCCCCGGCTCAATCCGGGTGGAGCAGAGGCCCGAGGCTGAGCCCCGCCTCCAGCGTCGGGGCTTGCGGGCCTGCAGCCCTTTAAAGGAGGGCGCCATCAGATGCTGTATCACATCACCCGACACCACCAACGAGCTCCCCGGCTCAATCCGGGTGGAGCAGAGGCCCGAGACTTAGCCCCGCCTCCAGCAACCAGCATCGGGGCTCGCGGGGCTGCAGCCCTTAAAAGGAGGGCACCATCGGGCGCGGCCCGCGCCTGAGGGCCTCACCAGAGGGTCCTTTGGCATGGCCCTTAGGCGGCGACCTAAGGTTCCCTGGTGCGAGCCGTCAACCCAGCTCCAGCTGATCACTGAAAAACGACAAGGAGCTTAGCAGAAACCAATGCTCTCCACACCTCGCTTCCTGACCCCAACCAACTCTCACACAAAGTAAGCACCCACCACTGCTACTCGCAGCCTAGAGAGCCATTGCTACCCCACTACCTGCAATTAATTCTGCCTTGAACTTGCTTCCCATTGCTTCCATAAAACTCACTACCCCATTGCCTGCATAGAACCTGCTTCCCACTGCTTGTACTTGTGTCCCATTGCTGGTATAGAACTTACTACCCTTTGCCTGCATCAATCCTACTATCCACTGCCCGCATCAAACCTGCTACCCATTGCCTCCACCGAACTTGCTACCATTGCTTGCATAGAACATGCCTAGATCCTGCCTAGAGCTTGCTACCCATCGCTTGCATTGAACTTGCTACCCATCGCTTGCATTGAACTTGCTACCCACCGCTTGCATTGAACTTGCTACTCATCGCTTGCATTGCATTCCATTGCACTGTAACCCAACACAGTGCATAGTGCATAGTGCTTAGATTCCCTAGCCACCCCATTCCCTGCTTGCTTGCTTGTAAGATAACTGCTGCATTGCCCCGTACTTAGAATCTATAACCATCTCATTGTTTGTAGATAACATATGCTGCACAGCCCCCTCTACCCCTCCTTCATGGCCCCTCATCACATTGTCCTTCTCTTCCTCATACTCCCCAACTGCCTTCCCTCCTACCAGCACCCTCACCCCTCTCCCCCTTACTCTCCCTCTACCTTCCTCACTTTTCCCTCCATTCTGTCTTCTAACCTTGCATCTACTCTTGAGCTTCATCATGCCCTCCCCCTCTTTCAACCAGCCCCTCTCTCTTTAAGGCAACCCCACCCTCTCTTCCGCCGTACTGCCTCCGCCTTACCCCCCTCTCTACTACTCCTTCTCCTTCTCTCATCAGGTAATATCAACCCCAACCCTGGCCCCCCTCGATTTCTTTCTCACCCTAAGAAATGTTCCTCACGTACCTTATCTAATCTCACCCATATCCCACTCCTCTTCCCTTCCTCCCCCCATCACTCATACTCCATTCATTCACCCAGACACATCAACGCCAACCCTATCCCCTCTAGAGATTCACCTCACTCCAAAAAAACATCCTCGCATAACCTACCTGATATCATCAATCTCACCCTTCATTCACCCCCACTTCCCTTCCCCCACATGCCTCTTGGAGGGCACACGCATCCAGAGACTCCCACCCATACCCTGGCCCCTCTAAATCTCGGTACTACTCTGGAAATAGATCCCCACGTATTGGCCCCCACAGACCGCTGTCTTACTCTGAAAAGAAATCCTCACGTATCCTGTCCAACATTATCCATATCCCTCTCCTGTCCCCCTCCACTCTCCCATTCTCATGTGCCCTGTGGAACTCATGCTCAGTCTCCAACAAATTTCCTTTTATTCACAATCTCTTTATCTCTAATACACTACACCTTCTTGCCCTAACTGATACCTGGCTCCTCCCAGACGATACCGCATCCATTGCTGCTCTCTGCCATGGGGGCTACCAGTTCTCCCATACACCTCGATCACGGTGGTGGTGTTGGGCTGCTACTTTCTACCTCCTGCCAGTTTCAACCTCTCCTGCTGCCTCAGTCACACTCCTCCCTCTCTTTCGAAGTCCACTCCCTTCGCCTCTCCACACCACTTCCCCTCCGAGTAGCTGTTATATATTGCCCCCCGACAAATCCAAATTGACCTTCCTCACCAACTTTGACTCCTGGTTCTCCATCTTCCTGAATCCCTCTTCCCCCACTCTTATTCTTGGCGATTTTAACATTCACGTCAATAACCCCTCTGATCCCCATGCTTTAAAGTTCCTTGCCCTCACCTCTTCGTTTGACCTGCAACTTTGCTCCACTGCCCTCACCTACCTACACGGCCACTGCCTTGACTTAATACTCTTCTGTAATTCCTCTCCCTCAAACGTTTGCAACTCAATCCTCCCCTCATTTGATCATCACCTATTAACCTTTAATCTTCAGCTCCTGCCGTCCCAACCTCGTCCCATCTCCTCCGTCCTATTTAGAAACCTCCACAATATTGATCCTCCACCATTTCTCCATCTCTTTCCTCCATTATGTCCTCCAAGTCCATTGACGAGGCAGTATCCTCTTATAATGCTGCACTATCCTCAGCTTTTGACACTCTTGCTCCATCCACCCCACGTCCTGTCAGATGATCTGTTCCCCAGCCCTGGCTTTCATCCACAACCCGCTATCTACGCACCTGTGCCTGTTCTGCTGAACGTGCTTGGTCCAAATCCCGCTCCCCAGAAGACCTTCTACACTTCAAATTCATGCTAGGCTCCTTCCAGTCAGCCATAGCACTTGCCAAACAAGAATACTACATCCATCTAACCAACTCCCTTGCCTCTGATCCTCGCCACCTCTTTAATACCCTCAATTCTCTCATCAAGGTGCCTCCGCCCCCAGTCCCGCCCTCCCTTTCTTTTTTTTTTTTTTTTTTAAACATTTATTTAAAGTTTTCATAGAAATCAACAAATAAAATAAAACACAGCACACAATAAGAAAAACTACTGATACAACTTAACCACATCCCAACATCTCCTCACTCCCCCTCCCACCTACCCTCCCATTGTCCCCATCACAATACTAAAATGAGAAGAGAACGAAACACAGGAAAGAGAAAAGAAAAGAAAAGAAAAAATCAGCAATATTCATACGAGTCAATATCATCCTCAAAGCAGCGCCTTAACGGTACTCATACTGAGCCACCTCCACAAAGTCATTCAAAGCCTTCCACTTACTTTGGTCAACAGGTTTCTGGTTTAAACCCTTCCTGGGCAGCCTCTCAAATTTACTATACAGGCAGACCTGGTTCCACCATTCCCGCCAATTGATCTCATAGGTGCGCTTCCAATTGCAGACTATTAAGTGTAACGCTATTCCCACCATAAAGTCTAACAGGAAAGAGCACTCTTTTCGCAAAGAAGGAATCTCTGCCGCAGAGCGAAGCCCCAGGATTGCCCAGGTAAGAGGAGCCCTGAACCCCAAAACTACTTGTATACGCTCCCAAACCTGGGACCAAAACCCTCTCACCCCAGGACACTCCAAGACGATATGCTCCAGGGTGCCAATAGAAGTTAGACAGGACCAGCACTTGTTACTACCAGCTGCATCCCATTTAACCATTTTAACAGGGGTAACATAAGCCCTCTGGGCAAAGAAAAACAGTGTCTGAGTAATAGAAGCAGATTTGGATACCCTGACCTGTTTTTTCCAAAACCTTTCCCATCCCTGCCCAGAGAGAGAAACACCAGAGTCATGCTCCCATACCTTTTGTAAACCTTGTACCTGCAAAGGTAGGCTCCTACGCAGACATTTATAATAACAGGATGCAACCCCTTTTGTTTGAGCAATTTTATGTATCAGGGGGATAAGCCCCGCCTCTGCATCCAACCCCTTGATTTTCACAACTGAGCTCTCAACACAATGTCGAAGCTGCAACCACTGAAAGAAAACAGCTCCCGGGAGATGAAATTCCCGCTTAATACTGTCAAAATCTTTCCAAACCCCATCCTACACCAGTTGCCCAAGCGACCAAATACCTTTAGAGAACCATGGCCGCCAGGCAATTACTTTCCGCTGAATTTTAAATAAGGGATTAAACCACAGTGGAAGCAGGCCAGAGAATTTATCCCCCAAACCCGGAACATGCATCAATGCTAGGAAAGCTTTCTGAGTGTCCAGTATCATCTCAGGCGCCCTTTCATTTGGTAAAAGAGCTCCCGGAAGGAACTCCAAAGGCACAGGAGCTACCAGGCTCTCCTCCAAGAGCAGCCACACCGGGCTCCGCTCCGTGACCGGCTCTACCCACCTGGAGCCCTGCCGTAACAAGAAGGCTCTATGATAGGCCAGAAAGTCCGGGAAATTTACCCCCCCATGATCCGTATCAGACTTCAGTTTCTTGATGGCTATTCTCGGAGGCTTATCTTTCCAAAGAAAGCGACTCAAGAGCCGCTCCATCTCCTTATATACAGCTACTGGCAGATAGCACGGGAGCATTTCCAAAACATAATTAATCTTTGGCGCTATGGCCATTTTAATAGTCTCCAGACGCCCCCACCAAGATAACATCAAGGGGGACCATCTGGCAGCCAGAGCTCTAATTTTAGCCAAAATGGCCTCAGCATTAAATTTAATCGTATTCTCGAGGGGGTAACAATAATGTACCCCCAAATATTTAACCATTCCAGGTTCCCATATAAAAGGATATTGCGCCAGATCCTCCTTGTGTACATATGGATTTAAAGGGAAAGCAACTGATTTAGACCAATTAATTTTATACCCAGACCACTGGGAATACTGCCCAATCTGCTCCAAAATACTAGACACTGAGTCCGGAGTAGTAAACAGCAACAAATCATCCGCATATGCTGAGATTTTAATTTCTGTACCAGCAATTAGCACTCCATGAACTCTCTGATTCTGTCGCAGTAAAAGAGCAAGAGGCTCCAGCGCTATATTAAACAATAACGGGGACAAAGGGCAACCTTGACGGGTGCCCCGGTTAAGCACAAAAGTATTGGACTGGATCCCATTTGCACAGACTCTTGCGGCCGGTTGCATATACATTACCCGCAGAAGACTAAGAAAACCGTCCCCAACACCAAACCATTTAAGAGCCGCAAACATAAATGACCACTCTAAGCGATCAAAAGCTTTCTCTGCATCCAAAGACAGTCCCACAAGGGGACTGTCTTGGTGTCCAGCGCTGGACAAAACATGGCACAACAGCCTGGCATTATCAGCTGTAGACCGCCCTTCAACAAACCCACATTGGTCAGGATGGATTAACAGAGGAGCCACCTTGGTTAAACGCCGTGCTAGAATGGACGCATAGATCTTATAATCTGCATTTAAAAGTGATATGGGACGATAATTACCAACACCTTGAGGATCGCGTCCCTCCTTTTCCAAGACAATGATGTTCGCAAGAGCAAATGCACCCACCTGAGGGAGTGCCTGTTCAAGGGACTGAAAATACACCAGCAGATGCGGACTTATCTCCTTCGAGAAGACCTTGAAAAACTCTATAGGAAGACCATCTGGGCCACATGCTTTACCCGTAGCTATTGACCGTATAGCCTGAGAGATTTCATCCAACGAAATTGGCGCATCCAAGTTCCCCGAAACATCCTCACTGAGCACAGGTCGCTGCAGCCCAGCCACCAAACTTTCAAACTCCGCTTGAGAACACTGAGCTTCCGAAGCATACAACTGCTCAAAGAAGGCTCTAAACACGTCTACGATGTCCTTATCCTTCACCACTATCTCCTGACTTTGCGCGGTGCGCAGTGCCGCAATACGGCCTGCATCCCGCCGTGCCCGCAATGCATTTGCTAAAAGTCTACTGGCTTTGTTGCCTTCCCAATAGTATGTACCTCTCTGTAGCCTAATATTCTGTGACGCTTCCTCAAAAAGAAGCGCATTATATTGGAACCTAAGCCGCTGGAGCCGTATTAATATACACGGGTCAGATCGTTTTACCAACACACGCTCCCCAGCCTTTATCTGCGCTTCCAGAGCGTCCACTTTTGCTTTACGCTGTTTTGCCTGACATATACTATAGCTGGTTATAGTCGACCTTATAGAGGCCTTAAAACCTTCCCACCAAGCCCAGCTTGCTGTGGCTTGCGGGAGGTTAAGCTGAAAATAGTCCGCTATAGCCGCCTGTATTGTCAGGCGAAACTCCTGTACCTCTAACAGGGATCGATCAAAAGACCATCTCCCATGCGAAAGGCCAGCTTTACCGTCCTGCAGCAGTAGAGATATAGCCGCGTGATCCGATACATGAACCGAATGTATATCTGATGAGATGATATTGGCACATAGGGTCTTAGAAATCAAAAAAAATCTATACGCGACTGCGTTTGGTGAGGATGAGAAAAAAAAGTAAAATCTTGCCCAGCCGGGTGCTGCAGACGCCAAATATCCACTAGCCCGGCTTCCTGCATCAGAGAAGACAGAACAGTACTAGCCTTAAAAGGTGTGCCAGTCTTAGGGGGCCTCTTATCTATTAAGGGGTCTAAAACCATATTGAAATCCCCCCCTAAAATCACAGGAATGGATGAAACATTATAAACTTCCTCAGCTATAGAGCTGAAGAAAACGGGACTATCCAAGTTAGGACCATATATATTGAAAATAGCCAATTCCAATTCACCTATCCGCACAAGCACTTTAGCCCATCTCCCATCCGTGTCTGCCCTGACTTGTAAGACCTCCGGGAGCAAGGACTTCCGCACCAGAATGGCAACCCCGTTACGTTTATGTACCCCGGCAGAGTACGCCACTAATGTGAAGGGCATAATATTAAGCTTCAATGATTCCTTCATATTCAAATGTGTTTCCTGAAAAAGTAATATATCAGCTTTCTCTTGTTTCCCATACAATATTATTTTCTTCCTTTTAATGGGATTATTAATGCCCTTCACATTAAGGGATAGTATTTTAAAGACCATGTCTATATATTATCCCATAATCTTGCAGGCACAAGGCTTTATCCCCAGAGAACATTGGTTTCATAGCTAGCTCAGGAAGTGCACTCCCCTCTTGATAACAAAACCAAAGTAAATTAATGGCACTGCTGCTCATATTGCTGATTAATACAGTTGGTACACGAACACTCTTTCCTGTTTCCTTAAGGAACCTTAAAGGGAGAGTAACCATACCACACCCCAAGGGTGACCCCACTACAAGCAAAACAGACACAGAGGGGCCACTCCACACAGAGAAAATGACAACGCCCCAGAGCTGTCTCCCATGCACCCTACAGAACACCACATAACACTAACAAACCCCTTCGCTTCTTCAGCCCAATCCTGCCCTATTACCACACTTATGTACACTTGTTTAACATTTCACCTTAGACTCCCACAGTTAAACTAAAAGGAGTCATATACCACACAAACAACAGAGATGTGAAACAGTATAAACACTGTACGCCGTCCATATCTTCAGCAACCAATGTGAGATATTTCCCTAATGCACCAGAAACTGTGTCCCTGTAAAAAGAGAAGTTCAGTGCATTTGGGCTGCCTCTTTCTCTTCCAAGTACTCGCCCAGAGCTTCGGGGTCTTCAAAAGTCCTTGTCTGATTATGCAAGGTAACCCTCATCTTGGCAGGGTACATCAGCCCGAATCTCGCCTGTAACTGTTGCAATCGAGGCCTCATCATCAGAAAACGCTTGCGCCTCTCCACGGTGCTCTTAGCGAAATCCGGAAAAAATGACAGTCTATGACCTTCAAAGTCCGTGGGGGATCGAGTGCGAGCGGCGTCCATAATCTGGACCACCTGCTGGAATCGTAGAACTCTCAAAATGATGGGCCTCGGCCTTTTAGTATTAGGCTGGGCCTGTGAGGGCACCCGATGCGCTCGCTCAATTTCAAACGGGAACGTAAACGCTATCTTCAGCACTGAAGGGATCATTTTGCCCAGAAACGCGAAGATATCTTTTCCCTCAGCTCCTTCAGGGACCCCCAGTATGCGCACATTGTTCCTTCGAGCTCTATTGCTGCCATCCTCGAGATCCCTTTGCAGCGCCCTTATTTGCTTGTTCTGCTTATCGACCACTCTCAGCCGCTCCTCATGCGCAGCCACCTTGTTTTCTATCACATCTTGCCGCAGAGTAAGCGCCTCCAGGTTGGTACGTAGTGCACACATATCCTCTTGCACTGTTGTTAAGGCCTCACCGTTTGCCTTAACCATCTCCTTTATCGCCCGCACCTCCGCTAGCAATTCTTGCATGGCCTCTGAATCCCGCCCCGCCGCCATTTTCTGCGGAGAAGGGGGCTCCGTTTTGGATCGCTTCGCACTGTTGTTCTGCGAAGGGGGAAAGTCTAGCCGTGTCGGCTTGGGTCCAGACATCTTCCGTAGCGGCAATCCTCCCTGCTTATCAATATTTAACTTCGAGGTAGGTGCGTTTGTCCAGGATTCTCGCCAGGCCCCTCCGGAGCATCAGCTCTACACGTCCATCTTGCTCGAATCTAGGCTCCGCCCCCCCCGCCCTCCCTTTCTGCCCAAACCCTAGCCGACTATTCCATGACAAAATACACAAGATCACCCTCCAATTCCCCATCTCCTCATCTACATCCCCCCCCCCCCACTTCTCCCCTCCCACCCATACTTCTGCTGCTACCCTTTCCTCCTTCCATACGATCTCCGAAGAGGAAACCACACTCTTTCTTTCCTCTTCCAGACCCACCACCTGTT
This sequence comes from Ichthyophis bannanicus, assembly GCA_033557465.1. Lineage (NCBI taxonomy): Eukaryota > Metazoa > Chordata > Amphibia > Gymnophiona > Ichthyophiidae > Ichthyophis > Ichthyophis bannanicus. The sequence continues at coordinate 403,175,773 of CM066038.1, forward strand.
CCTCTGACCTTATTCCCACCCATCTCATCCACCCCATCTCCTCCACCGCTGTCCCCTCCATCTCTCATATTATCAGACTTTCATTCTCCACTGCAACTGTCCCTGCAGACTTCAAACATGCTGTTGTCACACCCCTCCTCAAGAAACCCTCATTCGATCCTACCTGTCCTTCTAACTATGGTCCCATCTCCCTCCTTCCCTTCATATCTAAATTACTAGAACTAGCAGTCCACCGCCACTGCCTCACTGACTTATTCCTGGCTAAATCTAAGGGCCTCTACTCTATCCTCATCCTTCTTTACCTCTCCCCTGCCTTTGACACTGTTGAGCACAATCTTCTCCTCACCACCCTCTCCTCTCTTGGTTTTAAGGGTTCCATACTTTCCTGGTTCTCCTCCTACCTCTCCCATCGCTCCTTCAGTGTATGCTCTGGCACAGCTCCTCCTCCTCTCCTACCCCGCTCAATGTTGGTGTCCCCCAGGGATCCGTCTTGGGCCCCCTCCTTTTCTCTCTCTACACCCAAGCCCTTGGCATGCTCATCTCCTCCCATGGCTGTCAGTACCATCCCTATGCCGATGACTCCCAAATCTACCTCTCCACACCTAATATCACTCCAGCAATCCAGACCAAGATCTCTGCCTGCCTTTCTGACATCGCTGCCTGGATGTCTCATCACCAATTGAAATTGAACATGGCCAAGACTGAACTCCTTATCTTTCCCCCCAACTCCTCCCCTCCTCTTCCCCCTTTTTCAGTCTCTGTGGATGGATCCACTATCCTTCCTGTTCCCTCAGCCCGCAACCTGTGGGTTATCTTTGACACCTCCCTCTCCGTCTCCACACATATTCAACTCATAGCTAAGACCTGCCGCTTCTTTCTCTACAACATCAGCAAAATCCGCCACTTCCTTTCTGAACACACTACCAAAATGCTTATCCACTCCTTAATCTCCTCTCGTCTCGACTACTGCAACCTGTTCCTTGCTGGTCTCCCCGTGAGCTATCTCCTTCCCCTTCAATCTATGCAAAATCATGCGGCTCAACTAATCTTCCGCCAGCCTTGCCATGCCCACATTACTCCTCTTCTCAAGTTGCTTCACTGGCTCCCTTTCCAATTCTGCATCCAATTCAAACTTCTCCTACTGACCTATAAATGCATCCATTCTACGGCCCCTCAATACCTCTCATCTCTTATCTCTCCCTATGCCCCCTCTCGGGAACTTCGCTCCGCTAGCAAATTACTTTTATCTAGGCCTTTCACTCGCACTGCTAACTCCCAACTTCGTTCCTTTCACCTTGCTGCACTGTATGTCTGGAACAGCCTACCTCTGCCTATACGCCAGGCACCCTCCCTGGACCTCTTCAAATCCAGGTTGAAGACCCTCCTCTTCACTGTCGCATTCAGATCCTGACTTCTATCCTCATCTCAACCTAATCCCCATTAATTAATTCTCATAGCCGAATTGTAACAGATTTGACTTATGCCTGTATTGTTGTGACTAGCTTGTAAGCTCTGATGAGCAAGACTCTGATGAGCAGGGACTGTCTCTTGTGTGTTTGATTGTACAGAGCTGCGTGTGTGGTGCTATATAAGTGCTAAATAGTAGTAGTAGTAGTAGGATGCTGTACGTGGTGTTTTTCCAACAGTTTGCACTAACCATTGAAGACTTCTTGGATTAATTTTCCTCTTCCCACTAAGTACTGGGAGGTTCTAGACAGTTCCATGAGCAGAAAGCTCCTTAATAGCATTGTAAACTGAAGACACAGGAATCCCAAGGTTTTTGGAGATAGCCTTGTACCCTTTTGAAGTTTGATGTATGGTGACAGTGGCTTTTCCTTTGGTCTCAGGCAGCTTTCTTGGCTTCACCATTGTGAAAATGGAACAGGGAGTGAATGTGGCCATTTTAAACATTAGAGCCATCGAGCCCGATATTCAAAGATATTTACATGGTTTACAGACGTGTAAACTATATAAATAACATTTAGGGGGATATTCAACAGCACTAACATGATTAGTGCTGCTGACTATCCACGATGATCTCCGCTACATGCCCCGATGCTAACCGCTTAGCTTCAGGACGTGTCGCGGGCATTCCGGGGTGTTCCGGAAGCAGCACTAGTTGCTAACTGGGCAGACGCGATATTGCACTGCTGCCCAGTTAACAGCCACAGGTAAAAAATAGACACAGCAAGAGCTGACCTATCTTTACCTATGGGAGCTAACCGGCAGCGGCTCAATATCGCCGCTGCCTGGTTAGCTTCTGCAGGCTTGTGGGCTGTGCGGCAACCCCAGATATTCAATGCCAGGGCTGCATATGACACTGATCATGAATATCCGGGGTTAAAGGTTGGCAGCAATGGCCATGTACCATAGCAGCGCATAGCTGTCCCAGAAGAATATCAGGCCCATCATTCATTGGTTGATTCAAGTCATGTGAGTACTGACAATTGATCACAGGTGCATCTAATTTTACTGCAGTGGGAATGTGGTTTTTCTGTTCAAACTGATTTGAATTGTTTATAGGGGTGCCAATAATCATATCCTGGCAGTGTTCCAGATTTTATACTATTTCCTACTATTTTCTTTTTTAATTGGTCTTGTTTATTTTTTATTTTATGAGTCAAATATGTGTGCATATATAGTCCAAAATCATTTTACTGACCACTTTTTTTTTCGAGATATTGGACATTAAGGGGTTGAACTGCAAGGGTGCCAATAATGTTGACCACAACTGTAGGTGCATACATGGCAGCTTAAAGTACATGCCGCCTTATAAAATTACCATATAAAAGGGATACAAATGGATAATCTGTTTAATTTTGTCTAAAAGGGTTAGCATGAATAATGCCTTTTTCACGGTCTTCGTTTTTTTTTTAAATTGATATTTGTATTTGAGATTCCAGATCTTGTCCAAATCTAAATTAAGGTGAACTTTTTTCATTATAAGATTTTCCTTGCATCTTTTTCTGGATTCAGCAATCAATGCCATTTTTTTCTTTAGGACTTTGGCACGTCATGATGGAAAAACACTGGAAAAAGTGAATCTCTAAACACAAACATGTCATTGAAAACTCTGCCTGCCAGCTTCATGCTGTGATATTGGTTAACACCTGAAGTTTAGAGCTCTTAGGAAAATGGCATTTTACAGTGCAAATGAAAAGCATACAAAATGCCCTCTTTGCAAGTTAGAAATATTAAAAATATGCAGATAAATTTTAATACTGCATACCTATCCTAAATAAGTTTTGTAAATTAGATTGTAGAATTTGCATTTACAGGCTTGGGCATAATTTCTCTGTTCGGGTTAGCATGCAAGAGAAGGCAGTATGTCAATGTCTGCGCTTGTTTAATGATAATAGTTAGAAGCTATTAAATTACATTTAAGAGTATATAAAAATGCTGAGTCAGTTCTTTGAACTTACAAAGTAGTATATAATGCACACAGAGCGGGACTATTTACTAAGTAATATTAATGTTAGCAGCTGTTAAGGCATGCTAATAGCATAGCACTGCGTTAACAACTAATCTAGTGTTTAATTGTTATTGCAGGATAATTTCCATGTTAAAAGTTTAATGTGGAAATTCTTATTAGGGGGCGTGCTATGAGCATGGAATGGGCAGGGACTGTGCCCTGTGGTTAACATGGAGATTGTTACCACAAGTTAACTACTAACGTGGCAGATAGTGTGATGCAATTAGCTATACTTCTAGAAGTGTAACTAAAAGCACTTTTACCTTTTAATAAGTGCACAGTTTCTAAAATCAGATTGACCCATAATGCATCATTGCAAAGGTACATAAGGGCTGGATATATTATACAAATGTGCAGTCAAGAAAAATGTGGTTAGTTTTTGCTTGCTCATGATTTTTGACTGTTTTGCGGCTAATTTCACACATTTGATTTAATAAATCAATTTATCACATACCAAAAATTCCTTAACACATACCCTCATACTAAATGATGCATTCAGGCACACAAAGCGATATGTTAAAGTGTGCCAAGGGTTTGCACTTAACACGCATTTAGAGTATAAACAAATGTGCGGAGAGACAGCCGTGCACTAACAGTTGGGGGCATGCCCACCATGTTCCCCACAGTTCCCATACTGAACAGTTCCCTAATGTGTGACAGCTCATTCCCAGTTAACATGGATGCTCACAGCGCTGCCCACACTAACTGCAACATTGACAACTGGCATGCACTAACCCTCACACTAACTGCAATGTGTAGTCAATGCCCACTCTCTGCCCCTAATCCGTCCATTTGCCACCCCATTACGTGCTATGCAATTACAAGGAATTTGGAATGTGGCATCTTTTAGCGCATGGTAGCAGTTACTGCAGCCCTGTGATAGCTGATTAGCACATGCTAAAGCACACATTAACTAGTAGTGCAGTTTAATAAACATGCCCCAACCCAATTAGTGCACATTAAATCCTGAAATGAATTTACTGCATATTAAATTTTTAAAGGCACAGTAAAGAACTAAGGGCCTGATATTTAATGGCATTTTGCACTGCTTGTAGACACGGTTAGCACCTGGGCGTTCCTCGGGCGGCACCCAGAGATAACTGTCAGCAGTAATATTCAGCAACTGCCCGGTTATCCCTTGGCAACGAAAGGGCATTAAAGGCTGTCCTAACTTTCGCTGCTAAAATGAACCAAGCAGCGTCTGAAAAGCGCCGTTGCCTCGTTAGCTTCTTGTTTCGGCGGCTGACATGGATAGTCGTGGTGGCCGGATATGGCTCCAGCATCGAATATCCAGGTTTAGTGTTCAGCTGCCATAATGGTGCTAGAGGCTGCTGCAGAATATCGGGCTCCAAATGTGTACTAAGGAAAACACATACATATACTAAAAGGTGCTCTTGCATTACTAATATGCAATATTGGGCAATGGAAGCTATTTGTAGTAGCGCACATTAAAGCCTTAGCATGTTAATGCAGCAGTGTTCTACAGTAAATCTAGCCCTTAGAAAACAAAAAACAGGTAGTTCTATAAGGCATTTGGCATGAAAAAACACCAGAGACTTTGGCGCCACTGTGGGAACTACTTTTCCAGGCCTCTGCCAGGAGCAGTGCATTACAGGGAAACATGCAGCAGAGGAAGTGCAGCAAATGTTTTTTAAAGTAAGTGCAATGTTTGCTGCACTCTACCCTTGTTTTTGTAAAGTTTTCGGTGGGGGTGGGGGGGAAATGGAAGGGGAAAGGGGTTCGCTCCCCCTTCATGGTCTGCCACCATTATCATGATGGGCCCTCAGCAAAGGTTTCTTGGGGGTCCCTCATTTGAACTAACTCTACTGCTGTGGATGCCAAAATCTTAAATCTGGTCCTGCATTCAAGCCTTCTAAAATGACCTTCATAACCAGCCAACTAGTAAAGTTAACCAGTTAAATCTTTTGAAAAATGACTTCAGCATTAATGAGATACAAAGATTCAGTATTGCAGTATAGTAGGCGTCATGTCTTTCATCAGGCTTATATTCTTGTGGGGCATTTCCCGGAGGTTATGCCCCCATATTTTCCTCCCGATTTGTCTCCCTACTCTTCCGCAGTTCCTCCCAATCTTTTGCATTCTCCACCCATAAGATTCTCCTTCCAATTCCATTCTCCCTTGCTGATCCAGCCAGCCCCCAATCCTCTATCCGCCATTACTGCTTGCAAGCAGCAGGAGGAGAAAAGGAAATTAGAACAACTCCTTTTTTGCAAGCTAGTTGCTGCCATTTCCACTACTATTCATAACATGAAGGGCTGAATTACAAAAGGAGAATAAGAAACCACTTTCTGACAGGGGGACGATTTCTCCTGCCTTTTCTGTAGCAGTCAGGAAAGATCTGGTGGAGGTGTGGGCAAAAAAGGTTTGGGAAGAAGAGCATCGATGGAGAGGGGAGGGAGAACAGGCGCTGGAAAGCAATTAGAGAGGAAAGTGGACCCCCTGAAGCATGCTGTCAAAGGCAATGCTGAAGGATTTCCAGTTGTTGTGATCTTGGATCTCTGTAGTAGCTTCTGCCTTCCTCTTCCTCCTCCTCCTCTGTGATGCTCCTCTTTAAAGCGCAAGTCTGCCCCAGGGTGGACGACGAATTCGTTTAAGGTTTGAATATATTTAGCAGATCTCCACTTGGGTCAGCTCCAACTGAATTTATGCCTTTATCAAGCATTTGCCTTTAAACTCTCAAAATAGAAATCAAATTTATATAGTCTAAACAAAAGAATGAATTTGCTACAATTAGGTTAGTTAACAGAATGGAAATTGATCATGACAAATTCTATACATCATTTTTTGTTTACATTTTAAAACTTTTTAAAATGATGCTATCTATTCTTTTGAGAAGGTGAGTCTCTACTTTTTATTCCCCTTTTCCATCTACCAACTAGCCACTGTAGTGGCGATCCTTTGCCTGGAGCTAAAGACCATAGTTTCCCTTAGAACCCAAAACTTGCACACACAAAACAATGGTCAATAGGCGTCACTGTGGAGCAATCGATAGGACTCCCTCCAGTCTAAGATCTGTGATCATTGTCTCCACAGTGCTCCCAATCCCTGCCATCCCAAAGAAGAGGCATCAGGTCTGCAACCTGAACCTGGTTTCCTGCATGCCAGTACACAATTGCTGCCACTGGACCATCTATCTGGTCCTATAATTTGATTTGTTGACTGAAGTGGGGAAGCTTCTTGTTTCTGTGCACTTCTTGCTACTATTATACAAGCACACATTTTTTAAATTGGATTTTCATGCTGCATAGTTCCTAAATGTTAATAATGGAAAAATTCCCACAGGTTCACAGCATATTTTGATCTTCTTTTGCTGTTGAGGTCTCTTGACTTATGAGTCATTCAACGTCATTTGCAAATCTTCTCTCCTACGCAATGCTGCCACATCGAGGACCTGAGGACACTGCTCTTTTATGAATGCAAATATTTCTCATGGTATATTCCTACATTAAGGAATATATTGCAGTATTGTCATCCAAAACATCCCAAAGTCTAAATTCTGAATTAATTTGCAGCTAAAATAAATCTAAAACAATATCATTGGAAAACTGCTGAAAATCTTTCATGTGTGACTTAGTAAAAGAATTAATGTATTTAACAAGTGAGGAAAGCATGTGGAGCACATATGTGTTGTATGCCTGTATATGCGTGTGAGCAAGCGTGCGCATGAGTGTATGTGTGTACATGTGCCACATGTGGGTATGTGTATGATTTTATCTGTGTATGCCCATGTGTATACACTGTATGTTCATATTTGTGTGTATGTTTGAATCTGTGTGCATGTATGTTTGTGGAACAGTGTGTCTATGTTGTCAGAACCATCCAAGAACAATGCAGACTCTCAGTCTCTACTCTTGGGAAAACTGATAGGAACAACAATAGAACTGTATTACAAGTATTTAGTTCCTTTTCCTTTTTGTCAAAATATGTTACTAACAGATTCATTGTCTCTCTTCTCACTCTGTTATATTACAATTCACTCATAGCTCTCCTTCCTGATTACTGGAATTTTACTCCAAACTTCTCCACTCTGTGAATCCTGCCTCCCCCCCTCCTTCCCCCCTTCTCTAATAACCTTTCCTTAAGCAGTAGCTGTGCAGGTGCAGCCCCGATACTGCCAGGGGCTCACTCCTTGCTCTGGTGTCACTGCTTACTGATGAACTCCTGTGGTTCCTGTCCTCCTTAGAGCTTGTGGCTTCCGTAGATTCAGGCCCCCGATACTGTACTGTAGGCGCTCTTGCCTCGGGTGTCACTGGGCTGCTGAGAAGTTGATGTGCTTCTCTGGATCTGTGGCTCTTCGTACCTTTTTTATTCCTTATCCTTTCCACAGCCAGAGCTGCTCTCCTGCTGAGCTAGTGTGGGGCGCCGGCAGGGTTTGACAGGCAGTCAGGAATAGAGGATGAGGACTTGAGCCCAAGGAACTTTCCTACCCCTCTGCTGTGTCCTGTGGCTCCCTCTGGATGGTATTAGGGGCTGGGGAATGGCCACCAACCTCTCCATCTCTGAGGCAGGCTGTTCACGCCCTCCTCATGGTATAGTGACTGGCTGACAAAGACAGAGCTCTTCCTTTAGAAGTGGTATATTAGAAGATGGAGTTTCCCTCCCAGAAAAGTCTTCTCCCAGCATGATGTAACAGGGCAGAAGGTGACTTCTGCTGTTTTCATACCTCTTGTAGTCAGAGATGGTTTGTAATTTAACTAGTCTAAAAACAATTCTTTTAAATATTTTTCAACTAACCTTCAGCTATTTTTCTCTCTTGCATCCAGAGCTTGCCATAAGCTTGAATATGGAGGATGGTGAACGTAATGCCAATTTTTAAAAAGGGTTCCAGGGGTGATCCAGGAAACTACAGACCAGTGAGCCTGACCTCAGTACTGGGAAAAATGGTATAAACCATCATAAAGAACACAATTTCTGAACATGTAGATAGTCATGGCTTAATGGGAGACAGCCAACATGACTTTAGACAAAGAAGATCTTGTCTTACTAATCTGTTATGTTTCTTTGAAGGTGTGAATAAACAGGTAGACAAAGATGAGACAGTTGATATAGTGTATTTGGACTTTCAGAAAGCCTTTGACAAGGTCCCTCATCAGAGACTTTTGGCAAAACTAAAAAGTCATGGGATAGGAGGCAGTGTACTATTGTGGATCAGGAACTGGTTAAAAGATAGAAAGCAGAGGGTAGGGCTAAATAGCCAATTTTCCCAAAGGAGAAAGGTGAATAGTGGTGTACCCCAGGGATCTGTGCTGGGTCCGCTGCTTTTTGACATATTCATAAATGACCTGGAAAAGGGAATAACGAGTGAGATTATCAAATTTGCAGATGACACAAAACTATTTAAAGTTGTTAAACCCATGAGGATTGTGGAAAATTGCAAGAGGATCTTGATAAATTGGAAGACTGGGCATCAAAATGGCAGCTGAAATTTAATGTGGACAAGTCCAAAGTTATGACATAGGGAAGAACAACCCAAACTATGGTTACACGATGCAAGGTTCCACATCAGGAACCACCACCCAGGAAAACGATTTAGGCGTCATTGTGGATAACATGTTAAAACCCTCCGCCCAGTGTGCAGCGGTGGCCAAGAGAAAATATCAGAGGGGGTGTTTTTTTGTGGGTGGAGAAGGGTAGCACTGCTGTGGTAGCAGTGAATCTATTTTTTGGTCAGGGCCTGCATTACATGCCTCAGTATTTGATGAAAGCTAAATTATCCTATATATTGAAGAATCGATTTAACGACTCACACTATCTTTCACCACTATCATCAACAATAGAAGGTCCTATGCTGTATTTACTCTCACAGTGATAAACTACTGCAGAAAAGTAAAATATATAAAGAGGTAACAAGGAACCATCAGAACTGGGCATATAGCTCTCCAAAGAAATTTCACTTCATTGGGTACTTCTTGCCCCCTTATCAATCATCGACCCACTTTTTTTTTTACCTCTATTTGAATTCAGTTGCTTTTGGAGAAATGCGCTGCAGAACACTGATTCTGGACCACTGGATTCTACTTGATGGGTGAACACCTTACCCCTGAAGCAGAAGTAACAAAACCTGCAGCAGGTTGAGTGTCACATGATGGGCCGCCCCTACATCGTGAGATGGAGTAGTGAGACAGTTCCGCAGTGATGCCGATGAGCCATGTTGAGAAGTTTGTTGTGATGCCAAGGAGCCATCAAAGAGTCAGATAAGTGTCTGGACTTGGCATTGAGTGCATGGCAAGCATGTCTATTGTTTGTCACATGACTAATACTAAGAGCTGAAAATGAACTGCAGCATTTATATTAAATTGAACTGCAAGCACATACAATATATGAAACACGTGAAGTGAAGTGAAGTGACGCAAATTCAGGAGCAGCTGAAACAATATGTATCTGATGTTGATAAAAAAATTCTAAAAGTGGAAAGGACCAATATGAAGTTTTTATTAAAAATTGAAAAAGGTTTTTAAAAAAAGTGTTTGGTAAAAAATAAAAGAATGAAAATGGACTTATAGAGGTAAAAAAAATGTAAGTCGGTGCTCGATAAGGGGCAAGAAGCACACAATGAAATGAAATGAAATATTTTTTGGAGCTATATGCCCAATTCTGATGGTTCCATGTTACCTCTTTATATAATTTATTCCTTACTTTTCTGCAGTAGTTTATCACTGCAAGCAGAGAGTAAATATGAGCTAGATCCTATTGTTGGTGACGGTGGTAAAGGGTAGGTGTGAATCAGTATTTGCTGAGGCATGTAATATGGGTCTGTGCAATAAGATCCCAATTCCAGAACATACATCTCCAGCCTGTGGGCATGGCCAAATTGAAAATGGGCCCAATTTAAATGTGATTCCGCAGCTTTGGGGATAGACGCACCTGCGGTTTCGGAATCGGCAACAAAGACGTTTTTGGCTGCAGCACGAACAAAGCACTATGTAGTATGAGACACGGCTATGCACAGCAAACAGCTTTGTATGTTCCTGCGCTCACCGTATTCTGAAAAGATGGACGTTTTTGATCCCGCTCGTCTCTGGTATATACCTGTGAACAGCTATGCACCTCCGTAAAACATGCATCTCCTAAGCTACTCCACTCACTGACATTGCTGTGCTGATGAAAACTATACATGATTACTGATGATACATTAATGTTGATGCAAACTAGTCTATATAGACCAGTCTGTTGCATGTCCAGAACACTGTAAATCTCAGTGCACTCTAAGATAGTATAAAAGCAGGTAGAAAGTGATATGTTTGTCATGACATACCTTGCATCACAATATACATGGCAGTAGAAGACATTAGTTATGCTTGCACTGGTCATTTCTAAAAGCAGTCTGTACAATGCTAAGTATGGACCAGAAAAAAATCAGAAGAGATTCTCCAAAGTGAAATGTCAAACATATCCCTGTCATTAATAAGGGACCCTCAGAATGGGAGCATTCAACAGTGCAAACGGCACTACTACATGCCCAAAGGCAACACCATCGCTCTCTGCAAATGTGCACATTTTTAGAGACCAATGATGGTGCTTCAGGGTATGTCTTAGTGCTGTTTGCATTGTTGAATGCTCCGTTCTGAGGGTCCCTTATTAGTGACAGGGATATGTTTTGATATTTTCGCTATAGAGAACCTGCTCTGATTTATTCTGCCCAATCACACTGACACCTAGTGACGCTGCAGTCATCCGTACAGGCCAGGTGCTGGCCAGGCATTCAAGTCCTCCACAGCAGATCCTCCTGCACAACACTCAAATCACACAAACACACACACACCCACTCTCACTTTTAGTCACAAATAACATACCTCTGCCACACCATGTCCTGCACCTATAAACAACTGGCATGGCATCTCAGGACACCACATCTGATCTGAATTTCTCAGTCAAACATGATTCTGCTCCATACTACCTCACATACCATCCCTACATCAACATTCCCATTTTTCCAAACACTGGAATTGTTAGAGAAGCCGAGAATAGCCCCTTTAGCACAAACAGCAAATGTCAGCATAGCCAGAAGACTATTGCAGTGCTTTATATTTCTGTAGGGTTTTTTTTTATTGTTCCTTAACCTTACAAATGTCCCTCACCTATGCATTCTATTCTTTACAACTGCATCTTGTGCCCTCCCAGACAGCAGACACACCAGTTCAATACAGATGTCTCACAGCCATTCATTTCTATGGGACGCGCTGAAGATCAGAGCAGAAATGTTTCTAAGTCCTGGTCTTATTCCACATTGTCGCTGGTATAACAAAGGTGTCCATGGGAAACACTCAGGATGTACACAGAGCTTTCCTGAATACACTTTCTACGTCTCGGCAGTTTGCCATGCCCCAGTTCTGTTCCCTCCTGTCCATGTTCTGAGATACCCGTAGCACTGTCTATGCGCAAGGCCGTGTGCTTTTGGAATATGGTCCTAGACATTTTAGTGAGAAAAACTTCTATCTTGCAGGTCTAACCGGCTTATTCATGTTCTGGAATGACCTCCTACGTGTCTGCCCTGTGAGCTAAATGCAATCAAATGCTTGGTACATTCCTGCATTTACCACATAGGCTTTGCACTTACCACACCTTAACTTTTGCAACTAAGATGTAGCAAATTAAAAATCTTATTGCAGTTTAGTAAAAGGGCACCTATTTGTCTTTATAAGAGTTAGGATTTATAGTGCTAAATGAAAGATTAGATATAATTAATATCTCAGAGACCTGGTGGAAGGTGGACAACCAATGGGACATTGTGATACTTGGGCACAAACTATATCACAATGATAAGGTAGATCAAATTGGTGGAGGTGTTGCGCTCTATGTTAGAGAGGACATTGAGTCACACAGGATAAATGTTTTGCAGGAAACAAAATACACTGTAGAATCTCTATGGATAGAAATTCCATGTAAGAAGGGGAAGGTGATAACAGTGGGGGTTTTACTACTGTCTGACTATGATAAAATGAGGAAAACAATTAAGAAAAAACTAAAAGGAGCAGCTGCAAAGGTTAAAAATTTATATCAAGCATGGACATTGTTTAAAAATATTATCTTGGAAGCCTAGACCAAATGTCTTCCATACTTTAAGAAAGGTGGAATGAAGGCCAAAAAACTGCCAGCATGGTTTAAAAGTGAGGTTAGTGAGGCTGCTGTAGCCAAAAAAAGGCATCCTTCAGGAAATGGAAGAAGGAGCCAAATGATGAAAACGGCAAATGGCATAAGCAATGACAAGTTAGATGCAAGGCATTGATAAGTCAGGCAGAGAGAATTTGAAGAAAAGCTTACTATGGAAGCTAAAACACATAATAAAAACTTTTTCAAGTACATCAATAGCAAAAAATCGGTGAGAGAATCAGTTGGACCATTAGATGACAGAGGAATAAAAAGGGCACTAAGGGAGGACTAGGCCATAGCAAAGAGACTGAATAAATTCTTTGCTTTGATCTTTACTGAAGAAGATATAGGGAAATTTCCCATGCCTGAAATAGTATTTAAAGGAGATGTATCAGAAGGATCAAGCAAATCTACTGGACCAGATGGTATACATCCCAGAGTGCTGAAAGAACTGAAATATGAGATTGCAGATCTATAATTAGTAATCAGTGAACTATCATTAAAATCATCTGTAGTACCTGAAGATTGGAGAATGGCCAATGTAATGCCAATTTTTAAAAAGGATTCCATTGGAGATCCGAGAAACTACAGACTGATGAGCTGGACGTCAGTACCGGGCAAAATGGTAGAAACCATTTATAAAGAACAATATTACTGAACATGTAGATAGCCATGGTTTAATGGGAGAAAGCCAACATAGATTTAGCCTAGGAAGGTCTTGTCTTTCTAATCTGTTATATTTTTTTGAAGGTGTGAATAAACAGGTAGAAAAAGGTGAGCAGGCTGATCTAGTATATCTGGATTTTCAGAAAGTCTTTGACAAGGTCCCTTATGAGAGACTCTTGGCAAAATCAAAAAAGGCCATGGGATAGGAGGCAGTGTACTATTGTGGATCAGGAACTGGTTAAAAGAAAAAAAAGCAGAGAGTAGGGCTAAATGGCCAATTTTCTCAAAGGAAAAAGGTGAATAGTGGAGTACCCCAGGGATCTGTGCTGGGTCCGCTGCTTTTTAACATATTTATAAATGACCTAGAAATGGGGATAAGGAGTGAGGTAATCAAATCTGCAGATGACACAAAATGATTCAAAGTTGTTAAAACACAAGAGGATTGTGAAAAATTGCAAGGGGACCTTGATAAATTGAAAGACTGGATGTCCAAATGGAAAATTAAATGTAATGTGGACAAGTGCAAAGTTATGCACTTAGGGAATAACAACCCAAACTATGGTTACACAGTGAAAGATTCCACATTAGGAACCACCACCAAGAAAAAGGATCTAGAAATCATTGTGGACAATGTGTTGAAACCCCCTGCCCAGTGTGCAGCAGGGCCAAGAAAGTAAATTGAATGCTAGAAATTATAAGGAAAGGAATGGAATGGTCCTCCGAGAGCCCCCGCCACCACCAGCAGCTCTCCCCTTCCCGGGGATCGAGCCACCAGCGGCGGGAGGGGCCAGCTGACCACCGCAGCCCAATCGGGGCTCAACAGGCCTGATTTAAACTTCGCGCCAGCGGGCGCCGTCCTCCGAGAGCCCCCGCCACCACCAGCAGCTCTCCCCTTCCCGGGGATCGAGCCACCAGCGGCGGGAGGGGCCAGCTGACCACCGCAGCCCAATCGGGGCTCAACAGGCCTGATTTAAACTTCGCGCCAGCGGGCGCCGTCCTCCGAGAGCCCCCGCCACCACCAGCAGCTCTCCCCTTCCCGGGGATCGAGCCACCAGCGGCGGGAGGGGCCAGCTGACCACCGCAGCCCAATCGGGGCTCAACAGGCCTGATTTAAGCTTCGCGCCAGCGGGTGCCGTCCTCCGAGAGCCCCCGCCACCACCAGCAGCTCTCCCCTTCCCGGGGATCGAGCCACTAGCGGCGGGAGGGGCCAGCTGACCACCGCAGCCCAATCGGGGCTCAACAGGCCTGATTTAAACTTCGCGCCAGCAAGCGCGCCCGCGACTGGCGGGCCCGCGCCTGAGGGCCTCGCCAGAGGGCCCTTTGGCGTGGCCCTTAGGCGGAGCACGAGAGGCGGCACAACAGAACCCTCACCAGTGACCTGACGCCTGACCAAGAATCCAGCGTCCTACCAACATCTGATCTGTAAGAATGTGGTTTTGCTGAATATCATCATCTATTGTAAGCCACAGTAACTTACAAATTAACCCGATAGCATCATATTGTATTAGTTACTATCTCAGCATTGCAACTTTGCCAGTTGGAAAGTCAATTTAAATTGCCAGCTTTGCACGTTTAATGGTGTTCACCACAATACTGCACTCTCTATAAAGTATGTCAATATCTTGCATGTAAACTGTACCTGATCTATTTTGCTCTTTCATATAATTGCTCCTCTGTATACAAGAATCTCATCACTATACTGTACCTCATAACTGCGGGGCACTACCCTGCTATTGCACTGCCCCACCTCCTAGTTACAGTGTCTCACACACAATACAAACCCCTCAGAATGGCCCTCCAGGTCGCTGTCATTCTTAGCCTCTACCTCCTCACCCACTGGCTTGGAACCACCCAAGCCCTTTTCACACCACATGGCAGGATTCCAATCCTGAATAGCCATGGAAAAAGATGGAATAGTCCCCCTTACTACAACCCAGGAAGTGATACTTACCCGCGCCACTCCCACCTGATACATGTAGCTCTCCAGCTATCCAAAACACCCAACCAGGAAAAACCTTTGAGATGCCGACCCCTAAAATGTGCCATCATCAATGCACGTTCCATCCGCAAAAAATGGCCTGTGGTCCTTGACACAATCTCCTTCTACGAACTTGAGATCCTCTTGATCACAGAAACATGGCTATCACCAGAAGACAACGTCCTCCTCAATCAACTACTTCCCCCCAATTTCTCCATACACACGAGACATAGGGAGAATAAAAAAGGAGGAGGGGTGCTCATAATCTCCAAATCAGACCTCAACTTCAACATTGTGGACTCTTCTAGCACAAATAGCCTGGACACCCTCTCTGTTGCTAAACAACAATGCTCCCTTACCCTGTTATATAGATCTCCATCTACCTCTCCAGTTGACCTTCCAACCATTATTGACCTTGCAGCTAACGCCCGCACTCCCAACAAACCAAATTGGATAATGGGTGATTTCAATCTCCCATCGCTACCCCAAAACCACGCAAATGCGTTTCTTGATGCAATGGAAGACCTGGGACTCAAACAAATCATAAATGAACCCACACATACGAAAGGGAACATTCTGGACATGGTTTTTGTGCCACATCCAGTCGTGGTCAAAAACCACAATCTGCCATCATCAATCGTGGATGTACCCTGGTCAGACCACAAATTGATCATTATCCAGATTCCCAGCAACAATGACCAGCTGAACAGAGGCCAACCCACGAACATCACCTCTCGAACTTCCACTAGATGCTTCCGCCCCTTCGATAGGGAACTCATCCTTTCGGAGACCCCTTCACTCATTAACAAAACAACACCTGACCTTGATGAACTAATCTCTTGCTGGAACTCCAGCCTGTTTGCCATCTCACAACACCCAAACCCTAAAAATACAGCAAGATTGAAATCCTCCCCATGGTTCTCTCCTGAGCTGCGTGCTTCTCACACGCAACTACGTAGACTCGAACGCAGATGGCGCCGATCGCGCTCACCGGAAGATCAGACCGCATACCTAATCCACCTTGCAATACATCGAGAAACAATCACTAACAGAATGAGACAATATCACACTGACACCCTAAAGAGGTCTTTGAATAAACCACGTGACCTCTTCAATCTGGTCAAATCCCTCTCAAAGGAACCATCGCCCGAGCAACACAGCGAAATTCACCCACAAGAATTCGCTGATCATCTGCAATCCAAGATTGTGCAAACTAACAAGGTCGCAGCAGTCCAATATCAAGAACCAACCGATCTCTCACCACTTAACTTTTTTTCCACACCATCCAATAAATGTATTGAGAACACTATAGCATCACTCAACACCTCCACTGCACAGACCGACCCATGTCCAGCTTTTTGGATCAAGGAGCTACGTGATGTGTTCAGCCCTGTCATCGCAAATATAATGAAACTCTCCTTTACAACAGGTTATTTTCCCACTTCACTCAAGCAGACTTCCATTAGACCATTACTGAAAAACCCCAAACTGGACCCCCAAAGGGTTGACTCCTATCGACCAATAGCTAGCATCCCCCTCTTAGCCAAAATAATTGAGAAAGAAGCCCAACGTCAAATTCAAGATCACATAGACTCTGTTGCTCCCTTAGACAACTGCCAACATGGGTTCAGAGAACATCATGGGGTTGAGACACTACTTACTGGTCTATTCAACAATATCATCACAGGAATTGACAACATCCATCAAGGCTTTGTGCTCATTTTCCTAGACATCGCTGCGGCGTTTGACTCCGTGAGTCACGAAATCCTCCTCGGAAGACTAAAAGAAAAGGGTGTCTGCAACAATGCACTAAAATGGTGTAAGTCTTATCTGGACGATAGATGGCAATATGTGAAGTCTGGATCAGAAAAGTCAAGCCACTTCCATCAAAAGCAAGGGGTACCTCAAGGATCCTCATTATCCTCCTTACTCTTCAATATCTACATGCAGCCCATCTGCAATATCATAAGATCATTCAACGTAAACTGCATGATTTATGCAGATGACATTCTCTTGTACATGCCTTTCTCCACAACCCACATGGACCTGACCCCACTCACAGATTGTTTCAATGCAGTTTCAACATGGCTCCTGACACAGAACCTACGTATCCAGCATAAAAAAACAGAGGTCCTTTTCATCACCAGAGACTCCAACTTTACGCCCCCGTCCCACGTCAGTGTCAAGGAAGCTGATTTGCAAACTAAAGATGCAATAAAATATTTGGGAGTTACCCTGGACCAGCATCTAGACATGAAACGCCACATAAGCAACATAGTTAAAGCCATCTACTTCAAAATCCGCTCCCTCAAACACCTTCGCTCCCTGCTGGACCCAAACAATTTCCGAACCATATATCAAGCGCTGATCCTGCCGCATTTTGACTTTGCAAATGCCATCTTACAAGGTCTCCCCCAATCCACACTAACCCCCTTACAGTTGGCCATGAATGCCGCAGCTAGGGTCCTCTATGGTGCATCCAGAAATGACCATGTTACTCCTATTCTCAAACAGCTGCACTGGCTACCGATCCACGGGAGAATCACCTTCAAATCCCTTTTACTAGCATTCAAGGCAATTAAAGGTACTTCATCCCTCTCACTCACTCATCTAATCCACATGGTCCCCCCCAACAGATCAAGAAGAACATCAGCTGTAAACCTGCTAGTTATACCAAAGGCTGCGACAAAGTCCAACACGAATACCACAAACAGAGCATTCAGTTTTTATGTCCCCAAATGCTGGAACACTCTACCCCCCGACATTAGGGCCATTACCAATCTATATCAGTTCAGGAAGGCTCTCAAAACCTTCCTTTTCTGCCAATACTTCCCAGACAGCAACTGAACTAGATATCCCTTCCAAGAAATGACCCAGTCTAGAAATGCCCTCTCAACTTATATCTACAGTGTAGATAGCTTATGTATATAGTTAACCCAGTTATCCTTGTTTGTACTCCTGTTCAATGTAAAACCTGACAGTTTTTCGTTATGGTCGTTTTGTTATGATGTAAACCGCGCTGATTCTAAATAGCGCGGTATATAAGAAACTGTAATAAATAATAAATAAATAAATAAATAAATGGACAATAAAATAAAGGATATCATAATGCCTCTGTATTGTTCATGATGAGACTGCACCTTGAATATTGTGCACAATTCTGGTTGTCATATCTTAAAAACGATATAGCAGAATTAGAAAAGGTATAGAGAAGAGCCACCAAAATGATAAAGGGGATGGAAGGATACTCCTAAGACGAAAGTCTTAAAAGGTTAGGGCTCTTCAACTTAGAAAAAAGATGGCTGAAGGGAGATATGATAGAAGTCTATAAATTAACGAATAGAGTGGAACGGGTAAATGTAGATCGGTTGTTTACTGCATCAAAAAGTAGGAAGTCAAGGGGACACGCAATGAAACTGCAATGTAATCCATTAAAGACTAAGAAGAAAATATTTTTTCAGTCAAAGTGTAATCCAACTCTGAAATTTGTTACCAGAGGATGTAGTAAAATCTGTTAGTGTAGCTGGGTTTTAAAGAGGACTGGGTAATCTACTACTTACCCCTGGGACAAACAGCATGGAATCTGTATACCAACTGGGAACCTGCCAGGTGCTTGTGACCTGGATTGGCCACTGTTGGAAACAGGATACTGGGCTTGATGGACCTTGGTCTGACCCAGTATGGCATGTCTTATGTTCTTAAGATTGTCCTTAAAAGGTACAGAAATCACAGCCAAAACAGGTATGCATGTAAATCATGACTCTGCCTTGAACACGTCTTTAGCAAAGTTGTGTACAAGTATGCACATTCTTCAGTGCACACACTTGTATGTGTGGAAATTGGATAAAAGGCATTTTACATTTTTTATTGGCCTCACTTGAGTATTGTGCAAAGGATAAAAAAAGACTTGAAATGGAGCCTCTGCCAGCAGGCATATGAGAAGAAGACTTAAGCATGAATACCCGAGAGAAGAGGGACAGGGAAAATATGATGCAGACACTTAAATACTTAAATGGTATTAATGAACAAACAACTCTTCAAAGAAGTGGAAGCTGTAGAACTCGAGAATGCGAAATCAAGCTGCAAGGAGAAAAACTTAAAAGCAACATCAGGAAATACTTTTTCACAGAAAGGAAGGTGGATGCCTGGAATCCCGATGGAGGTGGTGGGCAAAAACAGTGGCAGAATTCAAAAAGGCATGGGAAGGATACAGAGGACCCTTACATGTCAGAGGATGTCATCAATGCAAACTTTAATAACTTCTTAAATAGAGGAGGTAACCTGCATGGAGCAGCAGGTACAACTCTACAACTCCAGCCACCTTACTGGGCAGTCTCGACGAACCATGCTCGTTTTTATCTGCTGTCATTTACTATGTTATTTTTTTAGGTGACCGAGGGTTTGATTCCCACTAGCACTCCTTGTGGCCTTGGGCAAGTCACTTAACCCTCCATTGCCTCAGAAAAATCCAAGTTATCAATGTCCCTGTTTAATGTACATTATCAAGTTTAAGTTACAATGTAAACTGCTTTGACTGAAATGATAAAGCGGTATAAAAAAAACCTGATAAATAAATAAATGTTCAGCAACTGCTGCTTTAATTAAACCGGATATACAGTGGCAAAACATATCCTCTTTCTACCACTGAATATCAGAGCTGGACGGACACCGATGTCACTATTTGGTTAGCATTGATATTAAGCTGCGAATCAGTTAAAGATAGGACAGTCATTGATGCATCTGGTTAGTGGCTGAATACAGGATAGTGGTTGTCATCATCCCCGCTCTACCCACAGACTGTCCTGCTTTTAACTGGGTATTTGTTCAGCGAACTATGGGGGTATTCGGCAGCACTAACTGATCAGTCTTACTGAATATACTGAATACTGTTTATAGTGTTACTGAATATGCGGCCGACTGTGTTTTAGCCAGTTAATAGGTGTGTTAACTGGCTAAAACACTTTGAAAAGGTCCTCTTTATTATTTATCTCACACCTTTCCAGTAGTAGTTCAAGGCAAGTTATGGTCAGGTATAGTGGGCATTTCCCACAGTCTAAGTTTCTACCTGAGGCCATGGAGAGTTAAATGATTTGCGCGAGTTATGTGTCGCGCCCCGTGCCCAGGCAGTCACCTATAGGCCAGGACGTGCCTTTGTATTGCCCTTAAATAAGGAAATCCAGAGCCGAGGCTTCTGGGAGTTGTAGTTGTGAGGTCTCGAACAATAAAGTTGTGACTCGAGGATTTCAGGCAAACACAGGACTTTTATTTTTCTCCTTTCCAAAAGAGCATTTAAAAGCTCAACGCATGGCAAAATAAATGGGATTCTTCTCCACACAAAATTCTAACAAAAAGACCCTCTTTACCAGAACAGAACACTGCAACTGCTTCTTGCAGCTTTAAGCATAAATAGCTGTTTCCTTTTAAACTTTCAGCATTCAAAAATAAAGCTTTAACTGCTTCTGCCAGCTTTAAGCACATGTAGTTATCTATTTCAAACTTTCAGTCTTCAAAAATAAAGCTTTAAGCGCTTCTGTCAGCTTTAAGCATATGTAGCTGTTTCTTTCAAAGCTTCCAGTATTCAAAATAAAACTTTAACTGCTTCTGTCTGTTTTACTCAGACAATTTGTTTCTAGGTTTTTCTCCTTTCAAAACCTAGAACTTTTATGCTGTTTTCTTGCAAAGCGAGCAATCCATTAATGATTCTACAGACTCCTTATCAGAATCATAACACTCTGTTTGCATTTGTTCATAACCTGTGTCTGTTATAGCTGGGTTTAAATCAGCTTGCACAATCTCAGGCTTAATCTTTTCTAACAGCTCTAGGACCTTTCTCCAATGAGACTTCTCTTTATGCTCAGGGTTCTTAGCAGGCACATGGAGATTCTTTTCTTTCATCAACCAGCACAGAGCCTCTAACTGGCTCACATTACTTTTATTTAC
The DNA here is from genome assembly GCA_033557465.1 of Ichthyophis bannanicus. Taxonomy (NCBI): domain Eukaryota; kingdom Metazoa; phylum Chordata; class Amphibia; order Gymnophiona; family Ichthyophiidae; genus Ichthyophis; species Ichthyophis bannanicus. The sequence goes on from CM066038.1 coordinate 403,196,940, forward strand.
AGTTCTATTCACACACCTTTTGGGAGTCAACAGTTTTTCAGCAGGTTCATGAGCTGCTGCTATCGTACCTTGCTCCTTGTCAGTAGCTCTCCCAGGCAAAACCCTCCTGCCTCCAGAATCAGCTGCAGTTCCCCTGCAGTACTGACTTCCTTCTGGAACGTGGCTCCCTGTGTGCTGGTTTCCTTTGGAATCCTCTCTGGTGCTGACCCTGGTAACTTTGTCCTTCAGCTCCCCTGAAGTTTCTTTCTCCTTCTGCACCCCTGGTGGTCCTCTCTCCTTCCGTTTCCCTGGTGGTCTCCTCCCACTCTTCTAATCCCCTGGGCTTATATGAGTGTGCCTGAACTATCAGGCCGTGCTCCTCCCCCAGGTGCCTCTCATTAACTTCACAGCTTGCCTCAGAGCTTTGGCGTGGTCTGTACCCAGCAACTACGTGTGTTTTTTTCTCTTTGCCTGAAGTCTGAAAACCACTGCTTTCTGGACTGTCTCTTTCCTTAAAGGTAAAAGCCTGTTTTTCTTCCAGTTCCATAGGCTCAGATACACTTTTCCCATCACATATGTCAGTAGGATTTGAACTCTGGTCTCTTCATTCACCATACTGTTGCTCTAACCACTAGACTACTGGCATATATGCACAAAACATTTTTTTCTAAAAGTACTCCCTAAATATTTAGTAACATACCATACTTCCATTATATCCGGTTAGAAGCATCTTCTAAATGGATAGGTGCCAGTTGGTGAGATATTCTGTATAGCACTGGAGGTGGGGAGGAACAAAGGGCAGTGTACATTCAAAGCTAAACGATAGATTCTGGTGGTTAGGAGGGCATATGGTTTGAGGTTTGCCTAGGCACCAACACCTTGAATCAACTCTGGGGCCAGCCCTACCTCTGACCACAATGGCATTATCTGGATAGTGTTAGGAAGGTCTGTGAGTGAGTTTAAGCATAGTTCCAAATTATTCGGTTAGCAGTACTATTCAGTTCACATAAAAAGGCTGTCCTAACTTTACCGGTTAGCTCTCTGGATACTGGGCTCAATATTGGCCCTTTCTAGATAGCTGTGATGGTGGCAGTGAATATCTAGATACTATTGAGCTATGGCAGCTGGCATTTATAAAAAGCACCGACCACTAAGACTGAATATAGGCCTGGTATTATCTCTTAAAACCAGGTAGAACTCCTTTCTTTTGCTAGAATATCTGAGAAAGCTAGACAACAATTTAATAACAGGTCATCTAGATAGGTTCCGCATATGTACTTATAGGCCTTTACTATTTTATAAAGGCAACGTATAAAATAGCATACTTGAAAGCTCCCACACGAAGCTGCACCCGCTCCAAAGCAGAAGTAACTTTGTGCAAGTCTATTCCAATAGGAATCAACACATATCAGCATTTTTATAAAATATGTGCATAAATGCTGATTCCATTCTTTCTCCACTCATTTTCCTCCCTAGGGAATGCATGTCCATACACTACATAAAAGCAGGCATGCATACCTCCAGGCAATTGCCTACTTGAATGTTTACAACGTTGTTCTACAGCAGGGGTGTCAAACTGAAATGCTGGAGGGCCTCAGGATATCCCTAATGAATTTTGATGAGATATGTTTTCATGCAATGGAGGCAGTGCATGCAAATACTATATCATGCATCTTTTTCTTGTTAAGTGCCATTGAGTCAATGCCAACTCATGGTGACCCTCTGGATAGTTGCTCTGAAATGTTCAATCAGGTGGGGAATTGTTGATAGCATGGCATCTATAGCTGCTGTTATTGTATCCATCCATCGCATTGCTGGCCTTTCTCGTTAGCACTGACCTTCAACCTTGTCAAGCATGATGTCTTTTTCAAATGGTCTCTCTCTTCGCATGAAATGTCCAAAGTAGGAAAACCAAGTCTTGTTATCTAAGCTTCTAAAGAAAACTTAGGTTTTATCTCCTCTAGTACCGAATGATTTGTTCTTCGGGCAGTCCATGGTACGTATATATGGTATTCTTTGCCAACACCATAATTCAAAGCAGTGGCTTTCCAATGATGTTAGGCACATGGAGCGGATCCCCCATCCCCCCCCCCCCCGATGATGCCCCCCGCAATGATGCACATGTAACCCAGAGTAATACATTTTCTTTTAAAGTGCTGTCAAGTCAATGCTGACTCCTGGCGACCCAGCAGCCGTGATGGCCCAGAAGCGGCACTCAGTGTGGGCCGCATCCAGGGCCGGCCTAACCACTAGGCAAACTAGGCTTGCACCTAGCGCAGCAACCTTGGAGGGCAGCAAAATCAGGCATTCAAAGCTAAATAATAGGTTTTGACAGTCAGAGGGGATGTAAAGCTTGTGGTTTGCCTAGGACTCCAACACTGGACCACCTCTAGGGCTGGCCATGGCCACACCCACCATCCTTCCCTTGGTGTGCCACTGATTCAAAGGCATCAGTGTTTTTCCTGTGTTTCTTCACTGCCCAACCTTCACATCCATATGACATTATTGAAAATACCATGGCATGGACAAGTTGAAACTTTGTATGCAGAGATACATCTCTGCTCTTGAAAATCTTGTCTAGGTCCTGTCTGGTTCAAAATTAAGATAGGACATGGTTATGTGCTTCCAGAACAGATCATATAACCCCCCTCCTAAAAAGTGGAGTGGAGGAGTAGTCTAGTGGTTAGAGCACTGGCGTGGGTACCAAGAGACCAGTGTTTGATGCCCACTAGTTTGCCTTGGGCAAATCACTTAACCCTCCATTGCCTCAGGAAAAAAAATCCAATGTCCCAGTTTAATGTACATTACCACATTTAAGTTACAATGTAAACTGCTTTGACTGAAATGATAAAGCACTATAAACAACCTGTTAAATAAATAAAAAAGCTACATCGGCTCCACCCCCCCCCCCTCCCTTTGCTGTATCAAACACAAAGTAATGATAACCACTTTTAAAATCCTGTATAACATGTCTACTGACTACTTACAGAACATGCTAAAAACACTTCCAGAAAATAGAATTAGGAGATCATGTGCTCGAAACACTTTAAGCGTGCCTGTTGAAAAACTAAAATATAATCAGACAGTTTGCTCATGAGCCTTCTCATTGCATGCACCTGGCCTCTGGAACAACCTCCTTACAAAACCGAGGAACATAAATGACATCACTCACTTCAGAAAGGAACTAAAAATTCTACTCTTCAAAGACCATTTTGTTGATAAACCGTAACTCGGTTTTAACCGCAACACCTCTGCAACTGATTACCCTACAAACCTCTCCATGTACATACCAAGTTGGACACTAGGACTCCAAGTCCATTTTAATCATACGGAATATCAAATCAAATCATTATTTCACCATGTTCCACTAACCTAAGTGTCACCTTGCAATAACCACACAACCATGTAACATAGGTTAAATTCCAAATGTTAATATCCATTGTTTACTCCTATTGTTAAATGTTTCATTTCATGCTAACATTCTCTGTTCTTTGTATGTTTAATTTTCTAAATTGTTTCATGCAAACCACATTGAACTTCGGAAATGCGATATATAAAAAATGCTAAATAAATAAGAAATAAGGCTATCAATACCATCCTGTTGTTTTTCTCCTTTACCACTATGTCTAGTTTCCTTGCAACCAGCTTTTTTATCGGTCAGAATGGGAATGTCCAAGGTGATCATAACCTCTTCATTTGCCATAAAACTCTGGAGGTTGTGAACTTAGTACTTTTCCAGTACAGTGATGCTATAGTGTTTATAGTTTCCAGTGGATGAGACATGCCACTTTACTGAGACTTTCTGCCATCAGAACTTCACAGTCAGCCTTGAGATGAGTGAGAGTTTCCAGCTCTTTCTTACAGAATCTACAAATGTCAGTTTTCCCAGTTTTTTCTGTGCAAACCATAAACCATCTCATCCATAATCCACTCTTGGGCTGCATCTATCAGTCTCTCATCCTTTGATTGCAATTCACCTCTCTTTAATCATTCATTGTCTGGTTTAGATCAATGAATGATTCTCTGAGCAGTTCTTTGTTTTTTCCACTGTATTTATGCATTTTCATGATCTAATTCTCTGAAGGTTTTTTTCTCTTTTAATGCAAATTCTGTTTATTTTATTTATTTAGCATTTATTATATATCACATTTCAGTGTTATCAAGGCAGTTTACATTGAACAGAACAATATTACATGGAACAGCTAACATTATAACAGTATACATCACAAAGTTGAACTGTGTAACATTTCAACAACTATTTATATTTGTAGTATAGGCAACTCAGTTTAGGGTAGCACACGATAATGTGGGAGGGGTGATTGGCAGAAGTTTGTGTGTTAAGACTGTGTGCCAAGTGGCGTGTCAAAGTATTCTGTGAACGGGTGAGTTTTTAGTTTTTTTCAGAAGTTGGAGGTGTCTGTAGTTGATCTTAATTGATATGGCAGTGAGTTCCAGAGGGACAGGCTGAAGTATTTGAATGCTCTTTGGAGTGTTGTTTGGGAGGTAGTGGTCTTAATAGATGTGGTTTTGATGTTTCTTCTTCCTTGATTGAGTCTCTGGCACCATCTGGATTAGCTGTTGCTTCCTTCCCTATGTTTACTATGTATCTTGAAGGATTCTCACCCATTTCTTCTACACATCAGAATTCTTGTCCAAGTTCGATATTGGCAATGGATTCTGGATGTTTACTTGCATATTCTCTATTCACTTTTCCATTTAATAGTTCATTAAAATGAAACATTGGCTTCAAAAACACTGGTCCAATAAAAGCAATCTACTTAACAGTTTCTTTAGTACTATAATGGGGTTGTTTAGTAAATGATATATATGGGAGAATCTTTCGGCATTTAATACACGGGTGACAGGGCTCAATATAGAACATTTAGATACTTTCAACACTTTTTGCATATTTGATCTGTTGATGCTGTCAAGTAGCCCTGGAGGCCTATGATAATAGCTCTGTATGTGTATTCTTTTTCTATGAGGTCCACTCCTTCTGGTTCTTATAGATTATCTTGTGGACATTAAGGAGTTTTCTTGTTCATATATCCAGTTTTTTAAGATCTTTAAGAGGTTAATCTACAATTTCAAAGCTATATGGTACAATTGCAGATGTTTTTGTTTTATCAACATTTATAAGATTCTAATATAACTACCTTGAGGTGAAAAATCAAGATTATACTAGGACCTATGATATATATTTTGTTTCCCCTTCATCAAACTGACTTTATAAAAGGTGTGCAAAACGTTGTGTGCTATTTACATGTATCTCTATTTTAAAGGATTTAAGCTCACGAATGGCCTCTTGCACATGTGCCTTGGACGGTCACTAGCATAAGTCTCCTGGTGCATACTTTCCGTTGGATTGTGCATGGGGGCACTAATTGGATGGAATGTAGACAGGGTCTCAATTTACAAAAAATTACTGGCATGTATTCTGCAAGTCTAGGTGCAGGCAATTACCCTGCTCAAGAGCAGGTATAACTGCCATGATTAGATTAAGGCACATGGGTACACCCCTATTTTATAAAGTACATGTCCCTAAGGTACATACTTCTTTACTATTAAAAATGGGCCACAAATACGCATGTGGTATCACGTGTTGACTGCATGGGAATTTATACAATTTTCACCATATGTTGCTGATATTTTTATGAAGCAATTGATTGTTGTTCAACCACTGAACACTATGTGGCCAATATATTAAAATGCGAACAGCTTCACAGATGGTCCAGAACATGCATAAAACGCCAAACAGCCCTCATTATCATATCTTCAATTTGAGCACATGCTAGCTGGAGATTTTGAGCATTCTATTTTTCATTTGTGAAGTGATTCATAAAACGAATGCAACATTGATAACAAGCTTAATAATTGTGCTGATCAGCTCATTACAATAGTAAATCCATGCCATGAAAAACATGCAAATGGCCCTTTTCCTGTGAAACTTAACTATGCCTCGTGGAGATGTAGATTTTTTTCTGCATAAAAGCCAGTGATTTTTTGCAAACTCTTATACCGTAAAATGACCATGCTTCTCATTTGCATGAATATTTAAATGAACTATCAGCATAAGAAAAACAGTATTGGCTCATACCTAAGGAGGAATTTGCAGCTTATTTCATTGTGGCCTGATGTGTTAAGACATTAGAAATGAGTAAAATGTTTTTCGAGAATAGGAATTTCACTTCTGTCATATTGTCTGCTATTACCACTTATCATTTGTGTAGCACTACATGGCATACACAGTGCAATATAGTCCCTGCTCATCAGAGCTTATAGTCTAATCAAAACAGACAACACACAACTGGGGACTAGGGTATAATGAGGGGGATGGTAAGGAAACATATAGGAGGTGAACAGAAGGCTGAGAGGATCAGGATCCGAAAGAAGTCTCGAAGAGGTGAGTTTTTAACCTGGATTCGCACATGCTGTACTCGGGTAGTTTGTTCCAAGCGTAAAGAGCGGCAAAGTGAAAGATCAAAGTCTGGAATTAGCAGTGGAAGAGAACAGATAGAAGGGATCTGACAGAAGAGTGGAGTTCCCAAGGAGGGGTGTATGGAGCGATAAGAGAGGAAAGGTAGTGAGGAGCAGCTGAATGAAGGCACTTGTAGGTCAGTAGTAAAAGTTTGAACAGGATGCGGAAATAGATAGGGAGTTAATGAAGTGACTTGAGAAGCGGGGTGATGTGAGTATAGTGACATTGGCAAAAGATTAGCCCTGCAGATGAGTTTTGAACAGATTGAAGAGGAGAACTGATTCAGAGGAAGACCAGCAAGGAGGAGGTTGCAATAGTCTAGAAGGGAGATGACTAGAGAAAGGATAAGGGTCTTAGTAGTATGTTCAGAAAGTAAGGGACAAATTTTGTTACTATGGTATGAGCCATTTAGAGGGTTTCATTACCACAGACCAGCCAGTAGGTCAAAGTGCACATAACAAATTCAATGATAGTACAAACACTCAAAGGAAAGAAACTATTTGACATTTAGGAAAGAGATTAATTTGGCTATTTGGACAGATTAAGTAATGTATTGCTTGGGTGGGACAGGGGGATCAATACTTAGCTGTTTTGGATGTGATTTTAATGGTGTCGGATTTTATTCTTTTTAACTATATTGAATGCTGCAATGATGCATGTACTAAATTGCGAACAAATAAATAAATTAATGTAGACATCATCTACCATGAACAATACATCAGTCAAGCTGACTGAACATACGACCTGGTAAAATTCATACAATTCTATGCTGTGGAGCAGCTGTTTAACAGTCCAGGGGAAATAATTGCTTTGGAGATTTTCCCAGACTCATTTTTCATTTATTGTGTTTGGTTAGCAACATTGGAAAATTGAAATTCATCTTTTCCCCTCCTCCCAACAACATGGGTCAATGTAGAGATGATGTAATTCAGAATTCTCTTTGGCCGTCATATGCAGATGAATTCACTATTATCTCAGAGCCTTTATACGGAACATGCTGAGGAAAATACAACTAAAATAATGTTTCGCATTCATTTTTCCTTTTGGAAGTTAAAATTTGCATGCATTTTTTACGAGGGTCATTTTATAATGAGTCATCTAGGTAGTAAGTTCAAGGAATCACCTAATTTGGAGCTGCTTTATAAAGACACTTGGAGGCTGATGCAAGAATATGGAAGTCTGGGTGCCGGAGACATCCTGACTGAGGACGTCCACAGCCAGGGCCAATTCTGTTCCCGTGATTGTACACGTTCGCGCTGCTCCAGAATGGAGACAGAAACGTCTTGCCAGCTGCACGTCAAACCCGCCGCCATGAGATGAGTGGCATGTATGTGCACACTACGAGGACATCCCTGTAGGAGCCACAAAGCCAAAGACATCAGCTTTTCCCATGTACAGAGGTCCACATGCAACAGGAAACAGGATGGAAGAACCCCTCAATCGAGGAACAGTGATAACGCACGTCAGAGAATATGGCAACTTGACTGCCAAATTTCTCTGAGGAGGAAACCAGGCTCCTATGCAGACTGGTATTTCTCACAATTGGGAATCGCAGACCTGCACTAGCTGCAATGTGCAGGGGATGGGAGAGGATCCACATCACCCTGGCACAGTAAGTACATCCATACCAAGAGAAACATGGGGAAAAGGCAGCAGTGGCCAGGAAGCACAAGCACAGAGGGATAGGTAGAAACATATGACCTAAATGAGGGAGAGGGGGCAGATATTGCAAGGATCTGTTATGTGTAGAAAGCAAGCATGTGCAGCACCCCTCGAAGGTTGGACACTCAGGCTAACAGTGCCAATGAACCAACCAAATTGGAACAAGAGGAAGCAATGATCCACAATACAAAACTGAACGTGGTACCACACTGTAGGTGCCAATGTGGTCAGTGGTCCTAAACCTTCTGCCCTGTGTGTACAGGTGTCCAAGATAGCAGCTGGCTTGCTAGGCAGCAGTAGGAAACAACTGGAGATGGAAAACATGCAGGTCAGCACTGATAGATATAGCAGGATGGCCACATTACATCAACAGTGGGGCACAATGTCCCCCTAAATCTGTGAAGTCTCTGTAACAGGGACCCTATCATACATGAGCTGGCCTGCATCATGCTACTGTGTCAGGCCAGGACAATTGGAATATCTCATACCTAGTCCAACCCCAATATCAACTGCACTGCCCGCAGTCCAGTCTAAATAGAGCAGTGTGAGTCCTGTCACATGCCTTCAAATCAGACTGTGGCACCCCTGAGATGAACCATTACCAATGTTCCCTGATTAGTGTTTGGAACAACATCAAAGGGCTATGCATGGGCTGTGAAATCAATCCACGCCAAGGGCACAAGTACAACCCATCCCCTGTCACCCTCAATGGCCATACTAAGGCACCGCACACACTACAGGGGTACAGTCTCCACATTCCCCCACCATCATGAAGTGAAGCAGATGCATAAATGAAAGAGGAAGGCCATGGACAATTTGCCACATCCCGCCCAACTTTCACATACAGTCACGCTACCTCTGAGAGAAAGACAGGAGCAATGTACTCAACATATAGCATGCAAAGTGGCATGCACATGCTGCACAGACTCCAGAGAGCCAGACCATGCCAATGAATGGCAGCATAACACACCCAATTAACCAAAGGACAGAAAATCCCAGAATGAGTGGATAAACATTCACCCACAGGGCAACACCATGCATCATGTGTCGTCTCAAACTGAAGTCAGTATGCAGTGGTGTGTGTTGAAATGTCTTGATTTGAAGTGGGTAAGCCCTCTGGAGTCTGTGTAGCAGGTGCGGCACGCTGAGTAGACAATATAGTGTGAGCTCTGCCCCCTCATGCTATAAGATGTGATGTGACTGTGTTAGCTAGTTAGGCTGTACATGTAACATTTTCCAGGAATGTCTCCTATCATGCATGAATATTGACATCTGTAGTGTGTTTGTGATGACACTGTAAACCAGAAGGCAACATCATTGCCGTCCTTTGTGTGGCATCCCCTACATTGCAGTGTAGCTCACTGACCCACCTAGGCACAGGACATAATTGCACAATATTGAAAAATATCCTGTTACCCACTGGGTCTGTTGAGGTGGCTGGTCCCCCCCCCCCCCCAACCCTGTGGTGGAGGATGCAATTGATGTGTCCAGTCAGACAGGCCCTCCCACATCCCAAACTACGAATCTCCCCCTATCACTTTCATTCTCCCCTTGTAGCAGTACTTATTTGGCTTTCAATGTTAGGAATTGCAGTAAGTCCATACATATCTTGTAGTTTATAGTAAACCGCAATGTTGGGTTATGACGTGTGGCAGTTCAATTAGACCGAAACAACCACAGAAACATAAACTGCCAGCAAATGCTAACAAAAGTAAGTAGGTCCCAGTAGGAATTGAACCTGGTTCCCCTGGTCACAGAGCGAGTGCCCTAGCCACCATGTCACACCACCCTGTGATAGCTGATATGGAACAGTCTCATTAGCCCTAGCTCCCGGGCCATTGTCATAGCTGATGAGGTGAGGAAATGGCCACAGCATGCTTGGTGCAGGCACCTTCACAGCTGAAAACTCACACACATAGCTGCCTTGCCCATCCAAGTACTAGGCAGTGGATACATACCAGTACCACAGCTAAAAACATGGAAAGATAAAAACATGACAACAAAACCTGAGCACATGGCTTATGTAGTCTGCCCATCCATAACCACAACAACAGTTCCCTTTCACCCCTAAGGGATCCTCTATGTTTGTCCCTTGCTGTTTTGCAATCTGATACTATTCCCGTTTCTACTATCTCCACTGGAAGAGTGTTCCACACATCTGCCACTCTTCCCATGAACAGGTATTTGCACATAGGACACCTCGGTCCATCCCCTCCCACCCTTATCCTATGTTCCATCGAGGCTGATTTGGCGGGCAGTCAAAATAGCCATTCTTCCTCTGCTTTTATGCCAAGGAGGTAATTATCCATCTCTATCATATCTCTTCCATCTGGCCTGTCCGCTGACATTTACATATCAACATCATTCACTCTGTCCCCATATGCCATTTGATGAAGACCACTGCACCCACTCCATCCTCTTTATAGCCTTTACAAGGTCCTGTCTCTGGAACTGCACACAATATGGCAGATGAGGTTGTACCAGAGATATATGCAAATGCATGATCACGTCTTGTTCTCTGCTGTCCAATCCTCTCCCCATACACTCAGGCACCCTACTGGCTCTTGACATCACCATTTCCACTTGTCAATCTATTTGATGATCACATCACAAATCTCATCCTGCTACCGCTCCTCTCATGTGGACTGACATACCTTACTCCTTACACTGTAACATTCCCTGGGTCCCTTATAGCCGAAATTCAGGACCCTGCATTTCTCACATGACCTCACATTTGCCACATATCTGAACATTATTCCAGCGTAGCTACATCCCTCCTCATGTTATCTGCACCCTCTTGGATGTCCTCTCTAGTGAAGATGTTGTTATCCACAAACAGGCAGCCCTTACCCAACAGTCCTCCCCAATATCACTGACAACGATGTCACACATACTTGGAACAGGAACACATTCCTGTGCACACTACTGGTAATGTCCTCTTCCTCATAGCGATCATCATTCCTGTAACCTTTGTCACATTCCAATGTCAGATACCTTGGCTTAACAATCAAGCCGAACCTTAGCTTTCAGGAACAGATAAGAAAAACAATGAATGCAATTTATACCAAAATAAGAACCTTGAGAAACCTCCACCCCTTACTAAACCCAGACTCTTTCCAAACTGTTTGCCAAGCCCTAACCACCCCGACCCTCGACTATTGCAACCTCATATATCATGGTCTCCCAAAACATAATGTCCACCCCTCCAAATGACCCAGAATACAATAGCACACCTAATAACCAACACATCCAGATAAGCCCACATCACCTCTGTCCTCCAGGACCTCCACTGGCTCCCCATGCTGGCCAGAATAAAATTTAAAACCATCACACTAACACACAAAGTAATACGCAATAAATCTGTCCTCTGTCTACTCGCCCTTCTCTCTAAACCAAATAGCACCAGATCATGTGGACCAAACACTGCAAACATCCTAAACATACCATTACAGAAGAAAAAGAGCAAACAATCCACATGCAACCGAGCCTTCTCCCTCTATGCCCTTTCTATATGGAATGCTCTCCCACCTGACTTATGAGGATGCTCTGACCACTCTGAATTCCGCAAAAGGCTCAAAACCTTCCTCTTTCAAGAATAATTTACCTTGCCCCCCTAAACCATACCTATCCTAATCTAACATAAACCAATCATCCAGCACTCACCCCACCTTGACCATCCCCCTCTCCATATGCTCTGCCTCCTCCCTCTTCCTTCCCCCCTTATCCACCCACCTTCTCTCTGCAAATATGTAAAAAGTTAACTGTTGAATTTGCCATTATGATCAAGAAGTTATTGATCTCTGCAAAACAGCTGTGTCAACACTGTTACCTTATGTTCTATGTAAACTGTCTTGAATCATAGAAAGATGGTATATAAAAAGCATTAAATAAATAAATAAAATAAATAAGATATGGTGATGGGTTCACACGCAGGTGCTGTCCCAAAAATGGGCTGCAAGATGCTTGTCCCGGGGCACATGTGGCCCGCCATCACTGTCATCTCCATCCCCAAGAGGTTGATTCGGCTCTGTTGCAGGGGCTGCCTGCATGTACTCAGTGGTGGGATCTGAACCACTGAGAAACCGGTTCGGTCCCAGCCCTCCCACACGCATGATGGCTGGGTTGCTGCACCTCGTGTGGAGATGTTGCAGCAGCCATACACTTGGGCCGCTGCCCTTCACTGAGGGTACACAACTCCCTGTTGGCCCAGTGGCCTGATCTCTGCCTGACAATGTTTGACAGCATTGGGGGCTTCTCTCGATGCTGCAATCCCCTGATGACATCAAAACATTTTTAGGAGGGATTCCCACTACTGCAGAGCTGGCATTACAACACTGTGTTTGGCCCAATTTAGTGAACGTGAGCGGCGACATGAACTGGTTTGTGCAATTCAGTGAATGCAGGCCGCAACATGAACCAGTTTGCATAAACCGGCCAGATCCCACCACTGGCCTTACTGCATAGCTGTGGAGCATGCAGCAAGCCACAAATATTTCTCAGACCTTGGCTAGGTGGTAGAGCAGCTCACCTCCTGACCTAGCCAGGCATCGGAATACATTGTGGATGGTATATATTGTCTGTATCACCATAGGTGCTGTGAATGGTGCTCAACAGGATACTGTGCCTGCCAACAACACCATTTCTGGAGATGCTGCATCAGGTCAGGCGGCCATTGCACAGGACACTGAACAGCAGGTGGACCTGGACGAGTGGGCCGAGCTGCAAGCAGAGGCTGAGAGTTTTCCAGCTGATCTGGAGATCCTGGCTCCCTCCTCACCACCACAGCAGCACCAGGACACTGATGGAGGGGAGCGACACACCAGCAGAGGGTCCTCACAGCAGATACTTAGGTGTACACAGAGGCTGCTCAGACACAGTGCCACCCTGCAGTCAAGGGGACAGGTCCAGCTTGAACTGCTCCAGTGAAGCATGGTGCTCCAGGAGAGGCAGGTTATTTCCACTAAGCGGCTAAACACCTCCATTGACAAACTGCATACATCCATTGTGGAGGTCCTGCATGAGAGGCACAAAGTTACATCATAGCCAATCCACATTCTAGCACAGACCAGCAGTGAAATGCAGCTTGGGATGACCAGGCCTGCCCTTGAGAGTGGTGACACTGCAATATCAGGCATGTCTGCTGCAATCACAGCACAACATCTGGCCTCAGCTCCACTGGTTTGGAGACCCATGCTTCTATAAAGGGACATCCAGCCTGTGCCACTGCCACCACCCAGGTCTCCAGTATTCTTGACCAGTTCCTCAGGGCATGGTCCAGGACTGACATTCCCACCATTCCATGAGGGGATTGGGGAGACCAGCAACCACAGTAGTGACTCATCAGGATCCAGTGAGACAGGACTATCTACGTCCATGACTGTGGTTACACAGGCACAGGTGCATGGATGATCTGAGAGGGGGAGGGGAAAGGAGCGGGACAGGGGCCAGGGCCATCATAGGGCCATGTAACCCTGTGTGTGGCTGTGACGATGTGTTCCTGTGAGTGGGGATATACAGTCTGTGTTGGGGGGGTTGGGTTGGGGGACACCAGTATGTTGGTTTCAGGGTCATGAAGGAGTGGGATGGGTGTTCATGCACTTGGCTACTGTGTGTGAGGCTGAGAGGAGTGTGGGGTTGTGGGTGGGTCAGGATGGTGGTGCTGTGCATGGGCCCACAGCCTATGTGAACTGGCTGGTTTCTGTTGGAGCCTACATCGTTGCACGCATGGATTGCTGCAGGAGTATTGCTGTAGTGTGGTGGAGGTTGGGATCCTAGTGCATGAGGGGCGTGTTACATTTTGCCCTTGTAGGGGGACAGAAAGCTACAGACACACCTCAGTTCCAGACAACTGCCTGATCACTCTCTTTATTATTTTTATTCTCAGTGGCAGAGCACCATGCTGAGGGATCACTATGTCCTACGGACATGACATGTGCACGTAGCTTTTGATTTTGTCACAGGGCCAGGGTCCTATCTACCTTCTCTAGTACCTCTGATATCTCCTGTGCCATCTGCCAGGTTTATTCAGCTTACCATGCCAACCCAAGAGCTCCTAGATCAACAAATGTCAATGCAATGTTGCCGGGATACATCAGGGGCATTTATCAAAAGGACATACTTCACATCCTCTTTATTAGGGATACCCTCTTGATACAGAGACTCTCTGCCTCCCTCACCACACATACATATCATATCCTGTCCTTGGGGGAGGTGATTGCTGGGAATGTTTCACATGTAGCTATTCAACTGGAGCTTGTGTGGGTTTTGTGGATTGCACATGGACATACTGGGTGCTGTTTAGAATTGAACCCATGTCTCTCAGCTTCCAAGGCAGTGCCCCCATTGTGCTATAGCTCTGCTCTAAGATGTGAGTACAGCCAGCAATAGCACACAATGCAATGGGGGCACATAGATCATGGGAGTGCTGCATCACAATAGGGAGACACATGTGCCTTTGCAGAGGATGCCATCCATGGCATCCCTCACCATTCATATCAGTCTTCCATTTCATGGGGTGAATGGTATCATTTTTTGTTGGGTGCCTTGCACATTCCACTATACCCTTTGGTGGGCAGTTGCATCTTGTGCTCTGACTCCCCCTGCTTGGCCCTGAGTTCTTGCTTGGAGGGGCCATGGTGTGGCATTGTAGGGGGGAGTTGTGAATTTAGGCCTGCATTGGTGTCTGTCATCTTGCATGGCTTGGCTGGGATCCTTGAAGCTGTCCCATCACTGTGGACCCTTTGTTGACCTCATTGCTCCTTATTTCTGTCTGTCAGGTACTCTGTGGCACTCAGTGCACATTCTGATTTCAGATACACAGGTTTGGATGTGCCCACATTTGTGGAATTGAGATTGTTGATGGTTAGACAGTGATGAGCTTTTTGGATGTGGCCATGATTTTGGATTAGGATTGTAGATGTCCAGATGGTGATCAGCTCTTTTGGATGTTCCCATGCTCATTGTATTCTGTGAAGCTGCATGTCCCCAATCATGCCTGTCTTCAGTGTTGCCACACCTCCACTGTCATGACATGCATCTCCTCTATTCTAGAATGGGGATATGTCCAATGTCAAAGCTGCAGTATGAGGGTCAGTATTTTTATTTAACATTTCTTACATACTGTCTTTCATGATATCAAGGCAGTTTACTTTGAACAAACTGAAATTATATTGAACAGGGAATTATAACTTGGAAATAACTATTTTACAGGGAACATGGGTAATGGAGGGTTAAGTGGCTTGCCCAAGACTGCAAGGAGCACCTGTGGGACTAGAAACCCCAGTCCTTCTGGCCCAAGGTTTCTGTCCTCTAATGGGATTTGAACTTCCGACCTTCTGGCCTGAGGTAACTTGCCCCAACCACTAGGCCACTCTTCCCTACATGTTGATGATGACATGTTGACTTTACTACAGCTGATGGATGACAGGGGTGATCCTACTGCATGACACAATACTGCACATTGCTGAATGTGTGTACATTTCTGGATGCACCTACTGTTATCTCTGGCACTTTGGGGCTTGCATGTGGTGCAGTGTGGCACTGATTTCTGTGCTTGGCAGCCACTACCATTGGCACCAAATGGATCTTCCTGATGCATGCACAACACACAGCACAGACATTACATTTACTCACTGCATGTTTCCTCTTGCTAGTGCAGAATGATGCTTTTTGGCATGTGCTTTCACACACTACACATGTCACCCCTCCGTGAGGTGTACCTGTTGGTTGGGCAGGGCACTGCGCTGGGGCTTCAGTGTAACTGGCTCAATTAGCTGTGTAGGCCTTGCTTGGCCCTCTGGGAGTTGTAGTTGTGAGTTGCCAGTTAAAAATCAGTTGTGGAACGATGGTAAGGTTAACAAAGGATTTATTTCCCCTTCCAATAGGACTTTTTGTCGTGGTATAAATAAAAGAAAAACATAACCCTTCCTGGGCATATAATAAAGGAAAAATGGAACAAAAATAGCTTCTCTTCAGCTTCTTAACCAATAAAGCAAATGTACATCAAAACAGTCTTTCATAAGCGTATACAAGCCCTTCTTTACAATGTTAGGCTTCAACAGCTCTTACTTCCTTTCATCTTAATGAGGAAATGCTGTCTGCTATTGAAATCGTGCAATCCATATATTCAGTGCTTGTCTCAGCTTCTGATGGCTCACATTGCATCGCTTCATCACAAGCATTTAATATCTCTTTCCTTTCAGCATTTGGGACCTCTTCAAACCGTCTCCCTCTATTCTGACGTGACTCTCTTTCTCTCTCTGTGAGAGTGTGCTGAATACTATTACCACATTCACTGAACTGCCTTTGGTAAGAGCCTCTCCCCTGCTGGTGGGTGTTAGGTGAATTGCAATATTCCCTTGCACCTCTATTAAGGTAAATAGGCTTACCTCTCTGCTCTGACTGGCTCAGGATCCTGTGTATGGCTGGAGTTTGAAACGGCAGTTTTGCAGAGACTCTGCTCCTTAAATCATTTCCAGAGATACTAGCCTCTTCAGGTAAAAAGCATTTAACCTTCTCATGCCTGGTATAAGGGTAATAAAACTTATCTGTTTCTCTTAAGCTGGCTTCATAAGGCTTTAGCGTTTCTGGGAACTGCTTCTTATAGCCAAGCCCTGTGCTTCCCCTTTCAGGATGAAAATAAAACTCTTCAGCTTTTACCTTTCTCCTCCCAGCTCCGTTCCAACCCGGGCTGTTTCCAACACTCTCTGGGCTCCTCTGATATCTGAGGCTTCCTCTCCTGGTTTTGCTACCTCCTCTGTAGCTCTTTCCACACTTGCCGTTATCCTCACTTTCACACTCTGAGTCCAGCTGTCTTGGCTTCTCTCTCAAGCACTCGTGGTAATCATTCAAACTTCCATTCAGGCTTCCGTAGTGATTATGATGCAGGCTTTCTCCACAGCTCTCTCTCTGGCCCCTTCTCCAGCTCTCTCTCTGACTCTGTTCACGACTCCGTCTAACTGTTTGTGAGCTGTGCTTATCTACGTACCTCCTAGCAGCACCTCCCCCCAGCTGACTTGCATCAGGTGATAACCTCCTAGCTTTCCTGCTGGCTGGGTGTGTCTCTCTGGCTCGTGACCACATTTGTTTTTGTTGCTCATAGCAACTTCCTGACATGTGCTTTCTAAAACGTCAGTGTCAGCCTGATCCACTGCTTCTCTGTCTATCTTCCTAGGCTCTGGTGAATCTGCTCTGTGACACACATGCATACTGATGGCGACCTGACAGATGTTCTCAGGCATGTATGATGGGATATGTGTGTGTGCACACATGCCTTGCATCTCAATATACATGTCAGTCGAGGCACTCCTTGGTTATCCCTGCCTTGGTCAGGTCAGCTAGCAGTCATGGCATAGCTACATATGGACCAGTGGTCATTAGGTGCAGTCCCCTATAGCTACCTGCCTCAACATATCCCTATCAAGTGTAGAGACCATCAGATTGAGGGCTTGCAATAGTGCAAACAGCAGATATACAGTACATGCCCCAATGCACCATCACCAGTGATACAGATGTGATCTGCGTTTCCCAGCCACAAGGGGACCATTGCCAG
Source organism: Ichthyophis bannanicus (assembly GCA_033557465.1). Taxonomy (NCBI): domain Eukaryota; kingdom Metazoa; phylum Chordata; class Amphibia; order Gymnophiona; family Ichthyophiidae; genus Ichthyophis; species Ichthyophis bannanicus. The sequence continues at coordinate 403,214,609 of CM066038.1, forward strand.
AAAATGTTGGGATACCCTGGCTTGGCTCCATTGTCACAAACAGCAGTTGTCAGCATTGCCTGACTGAACACTTAGTGTTTTTCTTTCCCCACCCTACATACCTCCATCACCTCTGCATTCTATTCTTTACCTCTGCATCTGGTGTTCCCCAAGACTGGAAACATACCAGTTTATGACATACTTGTCAGATCCATTCATCTATATGGGATACTTTGCAGAGCAGGGCAGTAAAATATCTATGTCCTCCTCTTATTCCACATTTCTGCAGGTATAACGTGGATGTGTGGCTGGAACACGCAGATGTATGCGGGCCTTCCCTGAATATGCTTGGTATGTCTCTGTGGCTGACCATGCCCCCATTTCACCCCCTACCGCCCATGTACTGAGATGCCCATACTAGTACCGGGTACATGTAGGTCTGGGTTTTTTGCAATATGGCGCTGGATATTTTCATGTGCTACACATCCAGACCACATGTCCAGATGGCTTATTCATGCTCTGGAATGACCTCCACAGCACTGTTCCCTCTAAGCTGTGCGCGCGTGCGCGCGCACACACCTCACCGAGCGAGCGCACATACTTTACAACAGAGCGCACAAAAATTACGGTTCTGATTCTGATAGAAAACAGCACAGACATCTTAAAATTTAAAAGTTGTTGTGTATTTATGGTTTTCACAAGTTCTACAATATTTTCTAGTGCAACCAATGTGGTGTACATTCTGTATTCTGACGTGTAGTCAAATTTTAAAGAATATAACTCTGAGTGTCATTATGGGGCGCACAAAAATTTAACCTTCCCTCGAAAGCTGCACAGCTGATATTTTATGTGCACACAGCCTACAGAAAATTAGAGGGAACATTGCTCCACAGGGCCCAATATTTAAAGCATCTAATGTGATTAACAGACCTGCTAACCATGTTAATTGCGGTCACTGGATATTCAGCAGCACTAACATGATTAGTGCTGCTGAATATGTTTGGGTGCCGCTGCTAGGTGCCCCGATGCAGGCAGATGTTAAGCACCAGATAGGGTGGCCTAATTTTCACCACGGAAGCGAAATGGGCAGCGACTGAATGTTGCCACTGCCCAGTTAGCTTCTGTGCTATCCGACTGACTTGGATATTCAATGTCTGTGGTCGAATATGGCCCTGGTATTGAATATCCAGGTCTTTAACTCTGCAGCAACGGCTAGCTGCTTTAGCAGTGCTAGCCACCACTGCTGGATATTGGGCCCAAAGTGCCTGTGGGATTATTTTAGAAGCTTTGCGCCTTGTCTGGATTGCAGCTTAAGCCATCTTTTCATGTAGCCTGGAGAGAGGCAGCTGAAAATCGCACTAACCAGTTAAGTGTCCGCATATACTAAGTTAAGGCTGGTACTGGCCCCGCTCCGCCCAGGTACCATCCCTGCACTAACTGGACAGTACCAGGGCAGCCTGTGGAGATATTCAGTGGCACTGCTAAATATTGCAGTCTGCCCCTTAAGCAAGCCGGCATCCTGTTGGCCGGTCAGTTATGAGCTTTCAATACTGGCTCCAAAATTTCCCCATTTGGTTTTATAGCTGCTCTGAGGCACAAATAGATTTTTAAAAAGTGTTCATTTCAGTAAGGACTTTCCATGAGGGACTAAGAGTAATTGCAGCCTCAGTACTTAATTAGCGGCACTTCTACATATAGGTTTGCAAAATACTCTGGCTACACATGGAAGCGCTAGGACCGACATATGGAAGCTGCCAAGTTTGTGGTGATCTGTTTTCCCATGTGCAGATATTTTATTTATTTCTTTATTTATGTGATTTTTATGCCACCATATCAAGAATCATAGCGGTTTACATAAAACAACTGAATTACATTGAACAAGGTAGTGATGATATATAACTAACAAACAATCAATCAGAGATATATACATGATTTGAATACCAGAAAACTATTTACAATTAGTCTGTTCTTGATGACTCACGTGCTTTCAATATTATGCATTTTTGAAGAGGTAATAAGAGTAAGTAGAGAAATTGTGGAGTGTAAGGTGCTTGATTCTTCTCAAGGTTATGTCAGGTCAGTTAGTTGGAGTGATCTCTGTTTGTCCAAAATGTTCTATAAATAAGAAAGTTTTGAGATGTCTGAGGAAGGTGGAAAGGTCAGTTATATTTCTAAGTCCCTGTGGTAATGAGTTCCAGAGCATTGGAGAGAGATACTTGAATGCCCTGTTACTTGTGTATTGCTTTGTCATTCTGTAATCTGGGGGGAATAGGAGGGTGTTATTCATTGCACCTCTTCGGTGTTGATCATTGGGAGTTTTTTTTTTATAAGCTGAGATAGGATGGGGGGGGGGGCTAATTCTCTGATGATTTTGAATGCTGTCATGATAAGTTTATATTTAATTCTGCTTTGCACAGGGAGTCACGAAGGGTGTGAAGTATGGGTGTGATATGATCTGGACAGTGTGAGTTAGATATGATGCGAGCTGCCATGTGTTGTGCCATTTGCAAGGGGTGAGGAGTATGTTTCGGTAGACCATAGAGGAGACTATTACAGTAGTCAATATGTGGGGTGATCATTACTTGCATCAATGATCTGAAGTCATTACTATTGAGTAAGGGCTTCAGATGTCTTAGTAGGCAAATTTTATTATATATGGCTTTAGTTTTGTTTTCAGTTTGTGTTTTGAATGTAAGCTGTTTGTCTAAGGTAACACCTAGGTATTTTACTTCATCTTTCACATCTAGAATGGTTTCGTTGAAAACGATGTTGTTTGGTGGTGTGTAATTTAAATTTTTGGAAATTATTAGTACTTCCGTCTTTTTATAGTTGATGTTCAATCCATGGGATTGGAGCCAGGCATCAATTTCTGTAAAGCATGTAATTATGGGATCAGGTATTTGTGTCCCTACATTAAAAGGCATGTATAGCATTATGTCATTGGCATAGATGGTATAATCAGCATTGAATTTCTTTATTAGCTGACAAATCAGCTGAATGTATTTATATATTAAAAAGGAGAGCCGATAGTGCTGAGCCTTGAGGGAGTCCTGTAGTTTGCTTGAAGGTGCTAGAGAATTTTTGGCCAATATTTACCTATTGCATTCTGTCTGCTAAGTATGATGAAAACCATTTAATACCACCAAGTCCAATTTGAATGAGTCTATGTAAAAGTAATGAGTGGATAACTAAGACAAATGCTGCCACAATATCTAGAACGATTAGGATGTAGGCCTGATTGGAATTGTTAAGTCCTTTTATAATACTGTTGTATGGAACCAGCATTAGAGTTTCAGCACTATATTGGGGCCTAAATCCAAATTGTTTGTCATCCAGTGGTGCATATTTATTAATGTGATCTTGAAGTTGTAATTAAACATTTTTTTCAATTACACAGGTACACTAAAAAAACTTTTTTAAACTGCCTCTGTTTCGATTGATTTTTACGTTTTTTGGTGCGCTGAATCCAAATCTGGTAACCAATTTGCTCCATCACGTACAGATTTTTTGCTACATTGGATTAGCAGTTTGAGGTGAACGTTTCAGATTGAGTGTGATCGAGATAAAAGTTTCTTGGATGAATTCTTTATACTAATTGTTTAGTAGTTATTCAAATAAGAATAAAGAAAATTGTAACAAGGCAGCACATAAGAATAGAGTAATGTCAACAAAACACACTGTGATGGTAGCAAAATTGTCTGCACTTAAAACAGCCACATACATGTGCACAAACATTGAGCATATAAGAGCGAGGTTAGACACAAAGCAAAGCAAAGAAATGTGCAAAAAATGTTGTACAGGTATGTATGTAAGAATAGAAAACGCAAACCTCACCATTGCAATACATGAAGACAAACAGCCGATGGTGTGAAAATAAAATTCTAATAAATGAGATCCGACACTGTGGTAATAACTAGCAAATTTTTATTTCAAAGTTTAGTAAAAACACGATATTTGTCAACACAGTTTAGATTTTAAAGTCATTCTTGGGTCAATCAATCTCCTGGTGGGCCCGTTTCTTCTTCCCCCGAATGCTTCTCTTGGTGCGCTGCTTGGCGTATTTTTCATCTGGGGTTTCCCGCAGCAGCAACCAGCAGAAATCAGCCATCATAGTGGTGTTCCATCTTCCTTGGTACCTTCTCTCTGCGTCCTTGATGTCCTGGTGAAACCTTTCACCTTGTTCTTCACTGTACGCCCCAAGTTTTCGGGAAAGTAGTTCACATGGGAGTGGAAGAAATGGACTTTCAGGCTCATGTTACAGCCTTGTTCTTTGAAGGCATTGAGCATCCTGGCAACAATATCCTTATAGTTCTCATCCCGCCTGTTCCCCAAGAATTTGAGAACAACATCCTTGAAGGAATCCCAGGCTTCTTTTTCCTTCTCAGACATCGTTTCAGCGAATGCTCCATCTGAAATGAGTTTCCTTATATCAGGGCCAACAAACACTCCTTCCTTTAGCTTTGCTTCAGAAAGTCGGGGGAACTTTGAGCAAAGGTACCGAAAGCACTCACCATCTTTTGGAAGGGACTTGATGAATTGCTTAATGAGACCCAACTTAATGGGGTACCAAGCTCTCATGAAGAACATTTTTCTCACCGGGTCTCAAATACTCCCGAATTGGCCAGTCTTTTTTCCCCCAGTGTAGGTCGCGGGCCCGGCTATCCCACAAGCAAAGGAAGCAGGGATATTTGGTGAAACCGGATTGCTGCCCTAATAGCATGGATAGAATTTTAAAGTCTCCACAAATCATCCACTTATGCTCATCATAACGAATCTTCTGAAGAATCAGGGCCAAATTCTCGTATTTTTCTTGGAGAATAACAGAGTGAGCAATAGGAACTGAAGCAAATGTGTTGCCATTATGAAGAAGAACACCTTTTATGCTGTCTTTTGACGAATCAATGAACAGCCGCCATTCAGCAGGATCATACTTGAGTTTAAACTTTTCCATCACTCCGTATATATCGTTGCAAAATACCAAATCTTCCTCTTTGCTGAAATACTTCAAAAAGTGTGTCTCGCGGTTGCGGTACCAATAAAAAGTTGTTCCTGGTGACAATAGATTTTTCTGTTTAAGCCGAGAACCTAGCAGTTGGGCAGCATCTTTTGGGAGTCCTAAATCCCGGACTAAATCATTCAATTCAGCTTGAGAGAAAAGTTCAGGTTTCGGATCTGGTTCAGTTTCAAACTTGGAAGTACTGGACTCATCGGGAAAAGCCATCTGATGAGTCTCATCATGATCAGAACCGTCCACACAAATATGATCCAAAGATTTTGGTGGTTCAGGCACAGGTACTTCGTTGCTATGAGGCATAGGCCTAATTGCTGAGGGAAGGTTGGGGTAACTTATTTTTTAAGTTGTATCCCTTCACAATGCAAGAGCAAAAATAGCAGTCACTGCTGTGGTCTCTTTGTTCACGCCACATCATAGGTATTCCGAAACGAAATGCTTGTTTTTTACCTTTCATCCATAAGCGTAGATCTTCCTCACATGTCTTGCACACTTTGTGAGGAGCCCACAGTTTGTCTTGATCACCTAACTTCAAACCGAAATAGGCGAAATATACTTTTTTAATAAATGCAGAAATGTTCCTCTGCCACTTTTTCACGGTATATTCCCCACAAATAAAACAAAAACTGTCCGGAGAGTTGACGCAACCTCTGGCTCTGTGAGCCATTACAAATACACAGCACTGCAAACTACAACTGTAGTGAACCACTTCGGAATAAAGCTGGATTACGACTGAGCAAACAAAAGGTAATAATGAACTTGCAAGAAACTGAAATTTGACAGGAACGTTCATGTCGCAACCACCGTGTTTGAGCGAGCGAACGAGGCGAGGCGAACAGGAAAGAACATGCGCCAGCGCGAGTACTGGATTTAGCCCCCCGCCTCCCAATTGTCCTGTTAATGTATAAAATGAATACAAAACACTCTAAAATATCATGAGGGAGTGTTTCTAGTTAGTTAACCATTACAACCTCTATTTTGGGCCAAGAAAATAAACTGCAGTCGGCTAAAAAGAAATTATGTGAACATTCCTTATATAGGTAAGAAATCTAATTTTGCAAGAAAACGTGACGTGATGGAACATTTTGGCTATTTTTCCTGGATTCAGCACCCCAAAATCTATAGGAATCAGTTGCAAAACTGGAGGCAGTTTTTTGGTAGTGTACCTGTGTTATTTTAGCCAGAAAGGGTAGTCTTGAGATTGGTCTGTATGATGATGGGCACATTTTGTCCAATGATTTATTTTTTAGGATAGGACGGATTATTGCATTCTTGAGATCTTTTAGCATTAGGCCCTTTTTAAGAGTCTGGTTCACTATTAATAGTATGATGGGGGCTATCTTGTCACGTGCGGCCTTGATCCAGATCACTGGACAAGGGACTGATTTAGATGTGGTTGTGTTTAGGTTTGCTATAAGCTTTTTGAGGGGTTCTAAGTATACGCTATGAAACTCATTCCAAGATTCAGTCGGTAGTGTTGGGCTATTGCTATTAGTATGCCTAGAAGTGTGGTTTGAAGGTGAGGTAATTTTAGCCATGCAGAAGTCAGCTAATGATTGGGGAATGATGGAGAGAGTTTCAGTAGAGTCTCTAGGGTTAGTTGTAAGTGATTTTACGATTGAGAATAGATCTTTAGATTTATTTATTGATTTCATCAGAATATTTGTGTAATATTCCTTCTTGTCGTGATTAATTTTCTGGTGGTATTTAGATAGCATTATAGTGTATATTTCCCTGTTTTCCACTGTTTTGTTTGAACGCCAGGTGCGTTCAGTTTTTCTAAGTTTTCTTTTTAGGAGCCGAATATCATGGGAATACCATTGTTTAGTGGGGTTATTTTTTATTTGGACAAGGGACTGATGGTTTTGTTGCAATTCTAATAATATAATTGTTCCAGTTTCCTATTAGCTCCTCAAGGTTATCTGTGTTTGTGTTTATAGTTTCTATGAGGTCTTTAGTGAAGACATCTTTTTCAAAGTATTTGAATTTTGAGTTATGTTTTGGTGATTTGTTTTCCATTTGTGTGGTGATTTGTGGGGACTCAATAGAGAATTCAATAAGATGGTGTCAGGAGTAATTCTAGGGGTTCCAATATGCTGGATGGAATTCTCTTGCTGGATGAATATTAAATCAAGAGTATTCCCCTTGTTGTGTGTGGGGCTATTATAATTTGATTAAATCTTAAGTGCTCCATAGCGTGTGAGTTTTGTAGGGAAGGGAGGATGAACTCACCCAGTAGTACTGCTTTCTTACCTGATATGTTGGAAACTTCCTGGAGTATGTTTGTTAGCCCATTGGGAGTCAGTTGTAGATGGTCTGTAGACCAGGCAAAATGCAATGTAGCAGTTTTCAATGATGAGGAGATCCCTAGATGTGGTGTATTTGGATTTCAGTAAAGCTTTTGACACTGTTCCTCACAGGTGACTTATAAACAAACTGAGCACCCTAGGGATGGACCCTAAAGTTACTGCTTGGGTTAGAAATTGGTTGGGTGGGAGGCGACAAAGAGTACAGGTAAATGAAGCTCACTCTGAGGAGAAGGATGTTACCAGTGGTGTGCCCCAGGGATCTGTCCTTGGTCCGATTCTTTTTAACATCTTTGTTAGTGATATAGCGGAAGGGCTGTCGGGTGAGGTTTGCCTCTTTGCGGATGATACCAAAATCTGCAATAGAGTAGACACCCAGGAAGGTGTAGATAACATGAGGAGGGATCTAGCTAAGCTTGAGGAATGGTCTAGAATTTGGCAGCTGGGATTTAATGTTAAAAAATGTAAGGTCATGCATTTGAGCTGCAGCAATCCAAGGGAGCAATATAGTATAGCAGGTGAAGTACTTTTGTCCACTAAAGAATAGCGGGACCTAAGCGTGGTTGTGTCTGATGATCTTAAAGTAGCTAAACAGGTAGAAAAGGTGACAGCAAAAGCTAGAAGGATGCTTGGGTGCATACGGAGAGGAATGGCTAGCAGAAAAAAGGAGGTGATAGTGCCTCTGTATAAGTCCTTGGTGCGACCTCATTTGGAGTATGGTGTGCAATTCTGGAGACCGCACCTTCAAAAGGATGTGAACAGGATGGAGTCGGTGCAGAGGGTGGCTACTAAGATGATTAGTGGTCTTCATTATAAAGCATATGAGGACAGACTTAGGGATCTTAATATGTACACCCTAGAGGAACGGCGGGATAGAGATGATATGATTGAGATGTTTAAATACCTCCATGGCATAAATGTTCAGGGAGAGAGCCTCTTTCAATTGAAAGCAAGTTCTGCTACAAGGGGACATGGGATGAGGGTGAAGGGAGATAGATTCAGGAGTGATATGCGGAAATATTTATTTACGGAAAGAGTGGTGGATCCGTGGAATAGTCTCCCAGTGGCGGTGGTAGAGGACGGTAACTGAATTCAAAAGAGCATGGGACAAGCACAGAGGATCTCTAAAGGTAAAAAGGGGACTGTTGTAGTTGTTGATATGGAAGGACAGACTAGATAGGCCATCTGGTCTTTTTCTGTCGTCATGTTTCTATGTTTCTATATCTGATAATGTATCAGATCTGAATAGTACTGTATTTAATGACTCCTTAATGATAATGAGTACACCACCTCCACTTTTATTTGTTCTGGGTGTGTGGAAGATTGTATAATTAGGGGCCTTGAGTTGATTCAAGAGGACATTATCAAATTCTGTAAGCCAAGTCTCGGTTATAAATATTATGTCTGGGAAGGAGTCATTTATGTAGTCAGTTATGATTGGGATTTCTTTTTTAATGATCTTGTGTTTATGTAGATGCAACTAAGCACTATATTTTTATATACTGTATATTCTAAAATGGTTCATTGAGCTGGGCATGGCTGCAAATCCACGTGCATGCCTGAATATTCTTATCTGTATTTTACATTTTGTCAATGCTTTTGAAAAATAGCAGCAGAATAATGCACGTCCTAACCAGGAGGTCTCAGTTTCCATCTTCACGACTAATCTAACTTCATGTGTCTGTATTATATAGTCGCACAAAGGCTAGAACAATCATTGGTATATACTGTACAACTATGTACATTTACATCTGATTGGGAGTTGGTGTAAAATTTAAGTGCATGAAGTATGTACATGCAAGATTGTATGGAAATTTACTACCACAAAGTGTAGTTTTACAAAGTGACTTCAACGGTGTCCTTTCTACAAAAAATAGTGCAACACACCTGCATTTTTGTGCATTTCCAGGCATTTTGTGCTATTTTTTGCACAAAATACACTTTTGCCAAGTCACTCTCCAGAACATAGGGCTCTATGGGGGTTATTCTGTCCCATGAATAGCAGGGATGGACGTCCATCCCTGCTATTCGAGGCCCTCCCCACCAGCGTCTAACTTCCCTGCCGGTTGTATGGGGAAGTTAGACGGGGCAGAGAGGGGGTGGATCAGGGGTGGAGTTACGGTGAGCGGTGGGTGGTCGCTGGCCCTGGAAGAACAGGGCCGATTCTAATGTCGGCCCTGTACATCCGGGGCTGGCGTCTTGTACAGGGAAGTTATTCCACCTCCGAGGTGGAATAACTTCCCCAGATGTCATGGATCATTGGGCCCAGGGCACGGATGGGTCAGGAGGGGGCCGAAGACATTCCCCACAGCCCGACCTTGGCCGTAGGAGGCCGGATTGGGGGTCAGGCTGTGGGGAATGCTTTGAAGGAGCCGGTGGCCAGGTTCGTGACTTTACAATGGAGCCACGGTGCCATGGTTTCGCGGCTCCATTGTAAAACCTTGACTGAGTTAGTTGGGCATGTCCTGTACATGCAGGCTGGGCTGAATCGCAGTCCCGGCCTGCACTTAAAGGACTGTTCACGATTCTGATCCTGCGGGGCTTCTATGTCCGGGATGGAATTGAGCCCTATGTGTCTTTATAAAATAAACAAACAAATGCAATGGAAATAGTGGCTAAAATATATCCACATATATTTACACCTACATGGGAGATGGTGTAAATGCACGTTCATGAAGTATGCACATAGGCACATATTTATAAACTAAATGCATAATTCATCTTTCCACTTGTGTTCCATCGATACTATGCTCCTGAAAATACCTTCATGCCTAAACACCTGCATGCAGATTACATAAAAGTAGGCACCTTGTTAGTATCATGTATGCCCTTCCATGCATTTGCGGTCACGCAGTTTTAAAAAGTCCTTTTCTGCGCATAAAGCAGGGTTGACCCATGGAAAAAAAAGTTATAAAATTACACCCATAATATTTTGTTGTTTGAAATTTGTAGAAATCATTTCAAACTTTATTGCAACAATATGAACCTGGAGCAATTATTACATCTCTTGCTAATGCGGCCACCTGCATGTTGGAGGCTGTTAAAATGCAACATTGCCCTATTACTTGTATCTATATTTTTTTTAGATAAGTATGTGTTTTATTACTGTTTTTGGGGCAAACCTTCGCACATATTAGCTTGTTTTCTAAATAGTTTGCATTTGAAATATTTTAGGTTAATCTATTGTGATAAGGAAGACTCTAGTGAGCCCATGGAAGTAGAAGAAAAGAATGATTCTACCTTTAGGAAAGGTCACAGCCCTGCAAAGCACACGTTCCAGCAGTTCTCTGGAGGAAACAAACATAGGGATTCAAAAGCTAAGCTGACACACCCAAGCCCTGATGACGTAGCAACAGGCTTGGAAACTGGGTACAAACACCTGTCTAAAGAGTCAGGGAGGTTTATCAGAAAACAGGGATATAAACCAGAGCTGGAGAGTGAGTCAGGAAAACAGACCGAGCAGCAGCCCGAGAGAGAGCAGCAGAGCAGAGAGCAGCACGGAAGGAAGCCCAGACGAGAGCACAGTTGGAGGGAACACAGTAGCTGGAGGAAGGAAGCCACGTGGAGGAAACGAACTGAAGCAAGCAAAGCAGAAGGGGAGAGGACACGAAGGTGGTCTGGAGTGCTCAGAGAGAAAGAGCAGGAAAACCTTCAAACCCCAGCACTGAAGGAAAAGGTTCAGAGAGTTCAGAGGTGGGTGTCTGCCTAAGACTCAGTGCAGAAGTCTGCAGAGCCCAGCCTTGAATGGAGAACCATGGCAGAGCTCCAGAGAGGAACCTAAGCTAAGGGACAAGGGACTGTTTCCCCAGAGCTGGCAAGAGATAGCCTCTCAGCTGCAGAGAGGAGTTTAGGCTCAGGTACTGCTTACCCCTATTCACTAGAGCTGTGTTTAAAAGACCCACAGGGAGTTTTAGGGAGAAAACACCCTGAGGCATTTGCCAGTAGTTTAAAGCAAGGCAGTGCAGCACAAGAACCTGAAGCAATGCAGGTGGACTCTAAGGAGAGTGGTTCCTTACAGCCAGAACAACCTATGGATTGTACTTTGTGCTTTGCAGACAGTATTGAAAGCCTTTGCTAAACTGTATAGTATAAGCTGAGTGTAACCTAAAGAAAAGAAGATATTTTTCTTTGGTAAAGGAAGCTGCCATGTTTTGTTCTTTTTCTGTATACGTGAGAAGCAGCTGCATTTGGATTGAATGAATGAAAAAGCTCAGTCAGTACACTTGTATAAAGAACCTTTTTGAACAAATACTGGAGAAGTATCCTGGTGCAACTTACTTTGAACCTTTGCTTTTGGGAGAACTAAGCTTTGTTATAGTTTTGCCTATAACTCTGGCTTCCTGACTATTTTCTATCAGAAGGAAAACTACTTTTCCCAGCATGCATCACGAGAGGAAAGTTAGTTGATTTAACCTTCAATAGAGAAAAATAATTGCTACCCCAGCCCTCCAAGCCTAAGGCAGAGGGCGGGGTATGACACTATACGATAACATTACAGAGCAATTAAAAAAAAAAAGATGATTACAACAAGGAGCTTACTATTCTTTACCTTTATGATCTATTTTTTCAAATGTTTATTATGAACACAACACCCCTTTCCTTGTGAGATTGTTTTAAAAACTTTTAATGAAAAACATTTCTAATATATAAGCAGCTTTTTAAAATATTATTAATTTAAAAGGTCATTCTGATGCTGGGCTAACACTTTACACATACATTACAAATTTTTCTTAAGATTTTGCTCAGTTTAGCTATAAAGGCGAATCTTACGTAACACATTGAGACATCAAGATTGAGATATGCTCAGTTTGGGTGTATTTTCCAAATGGTTCTGCCAAACATGGAGCCTTTTATATATGTGCAAGTGCACACATGCATTTGCTGCCACTTACAGGAGGAGGAGATATTTTAAAAATCTATAGATGGGAAAACTGAATCTCTAGGGCAGTTTCTCCAAATGGGTTAGGTTTGCACATACCACGACAGTTATGAACCTGACTCCTAAGTATAATTTCAGTCTCTCAAATTTACTACTAATGCTCATCATAACTTGTATGGGTAATTTATCAAGGCATGCTTAGAAATTCTTCTTAATCAAGCCTGCGACACCCATCACGATGAGAAATATCTCAGTATCTTTCTACCATATTTTCTTAGTCTCTGACTGCATTTCTTGGTACTTGAAGATCTTTTCAATGTGATTCACAGAATAGTTGCTTGGAATGGACATCTCTATAATTAAGGCCATTCTGGTGTTCTTTTCTTTTATCACTATGTCCGGCTTCCTTGCATCCAGCTTTTTACTGGTTGAAATAACCTCTTCATTCTACATAGTTCTCTTAGGGTCATGATAGCAGTTCTTTTCTGGGGCAATGATTAATGTTTACAGAGTTTCCAGTGAATGAGGCATGCTACTTTAATGTGCCTTTCTGTATAGTAGGAAGGTGGTGATGATGGCTTTCAAATTTTGCGCCCCAAGATGCTGGAATGCTCTTCCATTGAACATTCGTGCTATCGTTGACCTAGCCCAGTTTAGGAAGGCACTCAAATCTCACCTGTTCCTCAAGTACTACCCAGTCAGCAATGATGCCTAGCTAACCCCTCCAAAGAAAGTAACTACATGATACTTACCACAGTTTTCTCATAACGCCTGTTTGTAGATATTTCATGTAAATAGTTCTCCCATGTTATCCAAGTTTGTACACCTGTTCTCTGTAAAACCAAACAGCCTGTTGTTCTGGTCTTTTTGTTTCATGTAAACTGCGCTGATATTGAATAGTGCGGTATATAAGAGATTGTAATAAATAAATAAAAATAAATAAATAGAAATTTTCTGCTATCAGAAATTCACAGCCAGCTACAAGATGAGTCACTGTTTCCAGCTCTTTTGTTCAGAATTTACATATGTCTGTTTTGCCAGTTTTTTCAATGCTCACTGTAAACCATCTTGTCCGTAATCCATTGTCCTGGGCTGCAGCTATCAATCTCTCATTCTTTGGTTTCAGTTCACCTATCCTTAACCATTCACATGGAAGTGGCGATTTTGCAGCTTCCTTGTGTAACTGCCAGCACTTCCATGTGTTGCCAGGCCATTCTGCAGACCTATAAATATAAGTACTGAGCCCATAATTTCACCGAATTTTCATTATGGAAGAGGAAATAAATCATGAGCAGTGTTGATGCCAGTGAGGGGCAGTGCTTCACTATCATGCTTTCATTTGTGAGGGATACGCAGGTCTCACCCTAGAACTGGAAGCACAATATTGAAGCATCACTCCCCACCAGCTTCCCATGTAGTTTTGAGTTGTCTAGAGGAAACATTACTCTATGAGCAGACAATTATGCCTGCTATTGATCCAATGTAAATGTCCACACCCTTAATGTAGCTGCAATTACTGCTAGATTTGTGTTAGCATTATATAAAGGCACATAGGCACCTATATGTATGTATAAAATTGAGCCCAGAGGCAATTTCTTGCCATCTAAACCTAGGCACCCTATTATAAAATTACCCTCCATTCTAGGAATTTTATGTTAAATGGCAGGAAGGGGGTGGGTGGGAAAGGAGTGGGGAAGAGTAAGAAGCAGGGCCAGCACAAGGAGATGAGTTGCCCTCTGGGACTAACAGCAGCAGCAATAGCTGCAGACAGCCCTGTGGCGCTTACCTTCAAGCTTCTGCATCATGGGGCTATTTGCTTCTGCTGCTCTCCAATGCCCAGTGCCAACTTCCTGTGCAAACAGGAAGTTGGCATTGAGAGTTTGAGAGGGGCAGAAGCAAATAGCCCTGTGGAGCAAAAGCTTGAAGGTAAGTGCAGTGTGCTGATTGCAATATTGCTGTTGGTCCTGAAGAGGGGAGACAGCAGTGGCAGTGGGGCCCCTGGAGGGCCAGCACTCTAGGCAATTGCCTAGTTCACTTCATGGTAGCATCAGCCCTGGGAAGCAGGTTGGCAAAAATATTAACATATGTTTTCATAATGCATGACAACATCAAGACAGGTTGTTACCATGGACATTTAAATCAACCTCTGGGCTTCTGTGGCAACAACTACTGCATTAATGCATGTTGATGACATAGCTGTTTTCCCCAAATGCTGACTATATCCCCTTTCACTCTTAAGACATTACTGCAGAGGTTTTGCAGCTTATGGACATAAACTTTTGCCATTAACAGAAAATCTTTACTGTGCTTTGGTAAATAGGCCCCTTAATTCTTAGCTGCTTACTGAAGCATTCTCTACAAATATAGGAGCCAATTTTTAAAGATCAGGGGTAGGAGGGCATTTTCAAAGCAACTTAGCCGGTTAGCAAACCAGCGAACTGCTTAAACCATGGTCAGCGGGATATTCAGTGGCACTAAACCACTTGTACTGGATTTGAATGCCCTGACACTAAGTGCTTAGCATTGGGGCTTTCAAAGGAGAGTGGGGGCAGCCCTGAGGGTTAGCTAGTCAGCGACAATATTGAGCAGCTGGCCTGTTAACCCTAATAGACTAAAGTTAGAACAGCTGAATTGCTGTTCTAACTTTAGCTGGTATAGCTGTCTGGCCAGCAGCTAAATTTTCCACTGACCAGTTAACTAATTGGTTAAGCAGGTTACCTGCATATTCAATGCCAATGGCCGGATGTGGCCCTGGCATTGAATATCCGAATTTAAATTAAAATGGCAAAGGCTACTTTAAGTGTGTTGGCCACTGCTGCTGAAAATGCCCCTCCCCCCAGCCATCCGGATAGCGTCGTGGTGGTCAGTAATGATATTCAGCTGCACCATCCAAATAGTGTCATTGAATATCTGCCCAAGACCTCTTATCCAGTTAACCTCTGAGGTTATCCAGATAAGGGCTTTTGAAGAAAATAGAAATATGATGGTAGATATATGGCCTATCCAGTTTGCCCTTCCATACCAACTGTTAAGTCCTTTGTTTTTCCTCTGAAGATCCTCTGTGTTTCTGTGTTTGTCTCATACCTTCTTGAATTCAGATACAGTCCTCGTCTCTTCCATCTCCACTGGAAGACTATTCCATGCATCTACCACTCTTTCTGTAAAGAAATATTTCCACAAATTACTCCTGAGTCTATTCCTTTTCACTTCCATCCTATGTCCCCTTGTTGCAGAGCATGCTTTCAATTGAAAGAGGCTCTCCTCCTCTGCATTTATGCCACAGAGGAATTTAAATGTCTCTCATATCTCCTTTCCCCTGCCTTTTCTCCAAAGTATACATTTTGAAATATTTAAGTCTGTCCCCTTATGACCAAGACCACTGACCATTTTGGTAGTCACCCGCTGCATCAACTCCATCCTGTTTATATCCAAATGAGGTCTCACCAAAGACTTATACTGAGGTACTATCACCTCCTTCTTCCTGCTGGCCATTCCTCTCCCTGTGTACCCAAACATCTTTCTGGCTTTTTCCGTTGCCTTTTGTACCTGTTTAGTCACCTTAAGATCCTCAAAAATAATCACCCCAGGTCCTGCTCTTCTTTTGTGAACAGAAGTGCTTCACCCCATATACTGTATTGCTCCCATGGATGTTTGCAACCTAAATGCATGACCCTGAACTTTTTAGCACATAATCTCAGCTGCCAAATTCTTTAAGTTTTGCTAGATCCCTTCTCGTGTTATCCCCCTAGTCTCCTGTTCATCTCCTCTTTCCTTACTATTCCTTTAGATATATACTAGTCCTTAGTTGGGTTTATTTATTTTATTTATTTAACAGCTTTTCTATACCGCCTTTATCCAAGGCGGTTTACATCAAACAACATAACAATTACAAGGAATTGCTTTACATTAACAGGGGCGTGTAACTTGGAGATAAATGGGGGGAGTGAACTATTTACATGTAGAAATAACTTCTTTTTTGTGTAGTGATGGTTGATTTATCTTTTCTGGTCTTCTATGTGGCATGTTAGCGTTTGGTTTATGTTTTGTCATCAAGTCCGTAGTATTCCCTGAATAGATGCGTTTTTACTTGTTTTTTTAAATCGTTGATGGATTTAGCTGATTTTATGTTGTCCGGAAGTGTGTTCCATATTGATGGAGCATACAGGGAGAATGTTCTGTTGCTGGTCTGTTTTGTGGTTTTGGTCTTGAGTAGGGGGATGTTCAGGAGATTCTGACTGGCAGCTCTTTTTGGTCTCGTTGTGTGCGATGTCGTGATCATTTCAGAGAGACAGGGAGCCAATAGATTATGAATGATTTTGAAGGTGGTGATGATGGCTTTATATTTAGCTCATTGTGCAATTGGGAGCCAGTGCAAGTTTTTAAGTATTGGTGTTATATGATGGATTGTTGGACTGGCGGTGAGGATTCTGGCGGCGGGATTCTGGAGGATTCAGTCAAGGCAGACAACTGGTGTTGTCTGTCTTGACTGTTGTGTTGTCTGTCTTGATTAGATTGTAAGCTCGTATGAGCAGGGACTCTCTCTTACATTTATTTATTTATTTATTTAACAAACTTTTATATACCGCAACCTTCCGATGATCAGGTGCGGTTTACATATAACAGTTAAGGGGACAGAAAGGCATTTCTGTTTTTACATTAAACATTTCATGAACTATGTGCATTAACAATTGAACTTTTAACTAATAAACTTAGTAGAACTATGTACAATTAACTATGTACAGTTAGAAAAGTGAGTTCAACAGTATAAACATCATAGACAGTGTCAAGGTCAAAATATCTTGAGTCATTGCGGTATTAGTCTGCGTGTATTATATAGATTATCTAATACATGTCTTTGGACAGCACTGCATATGCCTTGTAGCACTATATAAGTGACAAATAGTAGTAGATATCGTGGATACACTTACTGCCCCCTAAAGAGCAAGTGCTAAGTGCATCCTGGCTATCTGCAAATACATTTACTACATGCTAGAGTCATTTTCTGTGTAGGGAAACATTGCATAAAGTTGGGACAGCCATTAACCTGTTCTAACTTTGTGTGGTTTTGCTTGTCCGGTTAGTGGCTGAATATCACCACTAACAAGCTTGTCATTGGGACCACCACAGCTCCAACCACAGACTGCCCCAAAATTAACTGTTTTCAGAGAGGTCTAGGGGGATATTCAGCAGCACTAACTGGTTCATGTCATTAAATATCAGGTTGGGTGAGGTTTACACTGGTTAGCAGGTCCTGATAACCCGTTAAACCCTTTTGATTATCAACCCCTTGCTCTCTAAGAGGGTAATTGTATAACAGGGCATCTACAGTAAGTAAATAGGGCAGGAAGGTTCCTCTTTGTAGTGTCATGAGGCTAATAAAGATGCAAAGTTGAAAAGAAACCCTGTTTCTCACAGAGATCTAGATGTGCAATTACCTCAAAACACAGCTAGAGGGGGCAGGAGTGATCATACAGAAGCTAATGAGGCTAGGAGATCTAACCAGTTGCACCTGGGAATGAGCCCAGGAGATTCAAAGAGAAGATCCCTTTATAAGCAGAAGTTTAATTCTAGCAAAGTAGAGTGGGAGAGGAAAAGCCAAGCAGTAAGGAGCACGGCTGCAGAAAGGGAAGCAGCAGAACAAGAAGCAGAAGGACTTGGAGAAGGAACAAGGAGCACGGCTAAGGAAAGAAGGAAAGACCTGAAGGAAGGAATCCTCCTTCAGCAAGCCCAAGGGAACGGAATTCACAGAGGTGGAGTTCAGAGGGGCCAAGCTACCAGAGCAGCTGTTCAGAGGGAGTCTGCTGGGGAAAGCAGTCAGGCTGGAGAGTGTGCCACTCCCTGCTCAAGCAACGTTTCTGAGTCCAAAGTTGACAGACATATCCAGAGAACCAGGTTTGGAGGAAGACCTGCAGTCACTGGAACCTGCTGGACAAGTTTTACCAGGTACTCAAGGAAAAGGAGTTTCTAGCAAAGCTACTTTACCACTGAAGCATAGAGCTGAATCCATACCAGGTTTTGCTAAGCTGCCAGGAAGCACAGCACTGCCCAGAAGCTACCGGCAGAAAAACTGTTGCAAAAGAGACGTTCTTGGGAGAGAAGGCTCCAGGGAGTCCAGCTACAGAAACCCAAGGTATGAAAGCTTTATTCCTGCTAAAGAATGCTTAACTCCTAGAAGCATTGCTAAAGCAAATACTCACTTTGTAAGAAGAAGAAAGAAACCAGAGTGGTTTCAAGAATTACCAAGAGAACTTAAAACCCAGTCTTATTGGAGGCAAGTTACCGGAGACAGTCCATGTAAAGCTGTAACAGCCAGGGACAGTATTTACTCCGCGGGGGAAAGTAGTGAGGCAGAATCTATGGAAGTAGAAGATATAAATGCTATTCCCATGCCTCAGGAAGAAGATATGGATTGTGGGTTGTGTATGGCTACTAGCCTAGAGTCTATAGCCACTGTGTAAATAAGAAGAAAACTTGTTTAATTGTTTTTGTTTGGAATGAACTGAATTCCTCCATTTTCCTTGGCACTAATTGTGAAGCTACTAACAGTTAGTCCACCTGCTTATTACTGGAACCTTTTCAAACAAAGGACATTCTTTGATTTCCACTGTCTTAATTGAACCCTTGCACAGAGGGGAAATAAAAGCCTTGTTTCCCTACACTCTTGGCTGAATTATTATGTGCACACAAGTAGCTGAAAATAGATAAGACCAAACTCCATTTTTGGCCTTGCATTACACCACGCTCCTTGAAAATAAATACATCGTGGAGCATGCCCTTACTGCCCTTGGCCACTAGGGGCTGCCACCATGACAGTAGGCAACCCCGGATACCTAACTAGGCAGACTAGATGAGCCCTGCTGGTCTTTATCTGCCATCATTTACTCTGCGACTATGCTATGCAGGGAAAAGAATGCAGAGGAGATGCAAGAGGCACACGTTCCATTTACATACATACCACTGAAACTTTCAACATATGAATACAGAAATAAACCCAGAAAATAGTTCTTCACCAATCAAACCAAAAAAATGCAATCTAGAATGGATGCTTATAATCAGAAATGATTTAAAAACTGTTCAGAAATTCCTCCTGTTTTTCCTAGCCTTAATGTCTTCTGCAGAGAGAAATGTGGTTCTTAATAGCTTTTGTCATTGTGATATCTGCCTGAATTCTCAAGCTTCATATAATGAAACAGCAAGGTAAACATTGCCTTACGATTACACGCCTCAGGTGTGTTGTTAGACAAAAGACCATACACACTGACTCATCCACCAGAGGAGTGCAATTTCAGCCAAGCAATGCACTCCCCAAAGGATCCTATTGTTGTTATACATCAATTCAGGAAGTTAAAATGGTTCTTATACCATTTCTTGCCTCTCTTCAGGATCAGCGGGATTTTAAAAGCTTGTGCCCAGAAACAGAACTTACTAATGTTAACGCGAGGCTTCTGCTATAACACATGTCTGATTGCAGAGATGCAATTACATGGTCAGATCTAGATAGCTTCCAGTCCAAACATTCTATTTTAGTTCAGTACTGTCCCGGACTTGTCAGTTTGTACTTGTTTAATTATGGGAAAAACATCAGGATGTCTGGTAGGTACTTTATGGCTGGAATGGATTAAGGTTTAGGAATTCTTTCATTAAAAAACGCCCAGAATGATGAATAGCAGATCAAGATGGCTTAAAGATTTCCCCAAAAAATAAGGCAAATGAGACAAAAATGATATTGGGAAGCAATTCATCATCAGCTCCAGTAGGGACTTTGTGCACACAAGAAATAGTTTGCTATTTATGCAGGAAGGCCTTATCTTACACATTTGAAGAAGTATGATAAGACGTAAGCATCTGGAAGCTAAGGTTTGCATGCCCATGTTTGCAAATGAAGGCGTATTATATGCAAATGAAGAGTTACTGAATTCAATCGGAACTCTTTTGCGGATGAAGAGTTGCTATTTAACACCTGCCTTGGAATGGTATTAACGTAATGTGACCTGCTTAATTACTAAAGGAAACTAAACAACATGATTATGCTATACTGAACATATGGGGGGGGGGGGGCAGGTCTGTTAACCGGCTAAAATGTGGTCTGCCCGATATTCAGTGGCATTAACCAGTTAAGTGTGAGCTGGGCCCTAATAAGTAAATAAATCACAAGAGGATTCTGAAAAATTGTAAGAGGACCTTGAGAGATTAGGAGACAGGCTGTCCAAATGGCAGATGAAACCTAATGTGGACAAGTGCAAAGTTATGCACTTAGGGAAGAAGAACCCAAATTATAGCTACACGATGCAAGGTTCCATACTAGAAATCACAATCCAGGACAAGGATCTAGGCATCACTCTGGATAATACCTTGAAACCCTCTGCTCAGTGTATGGCTTAGAAAGCAAATAGAATGCTAAGAATCATAAGGAAAGGAATGGAGAATAAAACCATATTATAATGCTTCTGTATGGCTCCATGGTGCAACTGCACCTTGAATATTGTGTGCAGTTCTGGTCACTGTATCTAAAAAAGGGATATAGTGGAATTAGAAAAGGCACAGTGAAGAGTGACCAGAATGATGAAGGAGATGGAAGGATACCCCCAAGAGGAAAGGCTTAAAAGGTTAGGGCTCTTCTGCTTATAAAAGAGGTGGTTGAGGGGAGATATGATAGAGGATGAGTGGAGTGGAAGAGGTAAACATAGATCGGTTGTTTACTCTTTCAAAAAGATGAAAGATTAGAGGACACACACGGAAGTTACTATGTAGCATATTTAAAATGAATTAGTTTTATAATCGTAGGAAATACTTTGTCATTCAACATGTAATCAAACTCTGGAATTCTTTGCTGGAGGATGTAGTAAAAGCTGTTAGTGTAGCTGAGTTTAAAAGAGGTTTGCGCAAATTCCTGGAGGAAAAGTCCATAAACCATTATTAAAGTGGACTGAGGAAATCCACTACTTACTCCTGGCATAAGCAACATGGAATCTGTCTACTTTTTGAGAACCTGACAGGTACTTGCAATTTGGATTGGCCACTGTTGGAATCAGGATACTGGGCTTCACGGACCTTTGGCATATCTTATGTTCTTATGATATCAGCTGAAAGGCCCATGATAATGTTTGTGTGCATGTGCCTCTGCCCCATGCCAACATCATGTTGCAAATGTATGGCACCGCACTACCCCGCTCATAGGCACACTTAATGCCATTCACTGGGGTGGCATTAAGTGCACACACACTAATGGCAACAATCTTGATTAGCATACACCATATAACCTGTGCTAACAGTGCGCCATCAACACCCGCATTATGCCCCTAATCGACCCTGCCCCTGCCCACTCACATACTACCCAGTTAGAGTGTGATTTCTAGCACAGCATCATGAGCTAAATGTCAGCACAGCACACTTGGCGTGCTCTGAACCATCTTGCCAAAACTGTTGCCCCTGTTACAGCCTCTGCCTCTTTTCAGATGGAGAGCCCAGTGCCAGTTGAAGGATTGGTTCCATGTGCAGGATGCCTGCAAGCTGAAGCCCTCTTGAAAAAAGTGGAGGAGCTCAGAAAAGAGGTGGCGAGGTTGAGACGTATTCGAGACAGCGAGAAGTACATAGATGAGATGCTTCTTGAAACATTCAAGATCTCCAACAGAGATGCATATGGGGTGCTACAGAGTGAAGAGAGTTGGACAAGAGTCACCAGGGCCTACAGAATCAACAATTCAACTCCTCCAGCCCTTGAACTGAAGAGCCAATATGCATTTCTGGAAGTAGAGGAGGTAAAAGCATCGCAGGAAATGGAAGTACCAGAGCTCAAGTACCCCAAAGTTACAGAATCAGTGACCACCAGGAAGAGAAGGCTAGTTGTGGTTGGTAACTCTCTTCTGAGGGGGTACTGAGACATCCATCTGCTGACCAAACTTGATGTCCAGAGAAGTGTGATATCTGCCAGATGCCAAACTCCAAGATGTTACAGAGAGTTTGCCGAGACTCATTAAACCTACTGACTACTATATTGCTCATCCATGTTGGCACAAATGATACTGCCAGATATCCTCTGAGCATATCAAAAGTAACATGATAGCTCTCAGACAGAGGGTGAAGCAGATAGGTGTGCAGGTGGTGTTCTCTTCAATCCTCCTTGTTGAGGGTAAAGGCCGAGGCAGAGAGGCTCGCATCCTGGAGATGAGTGCATGTCTGCGTGAATGGAGTCACTGAGAATGTTTTGGTTTATTTGACCATGGAATGATTTTCTCAGAGCAGAGATGCATCCATCTGTCCAAAAATAGTCAAAGTGTCTTCCACAGCAGACTGGCTAACCAACTGAAGAAGGCTTTAAACTAGATTCATTGAGGATTCGTGAAGAAAGCCACCAATTAAGTGAAAGCCTCGAGGTAAGTGAAACATTAAATACTTCTGTAGAAATGGGTAAAAGGGTGACATTTGGAAAGTAGTGTGTATAAATGCCCATAGCATGGGAAATAAGATTCCAGATGTTAAGGCTTTAAGGGAAGAGGCTGATTTGGATTTAGTGGCTGTTACGAAGACATGGTTCACAGACAACATGAATGAGAGGTAATGATACCAGGCTATACTTTATTCAGGAAGGACAGGGTAGGAACAAGGGGAGGAGGAGTGGCACTATATGTAAAAATAATATTAAAGCTATAGAATTAACAGGGCATAAAAGGAAGCGAGGAGACACTGTGGGTTAAACTAAAAAGAGAGAAAGTGAAATGCATTTGCATTGGTGTGACATATAGATCTCCCTCACAGGGAGAAAAAGTAGACAGGAATTTAATAGAAGATATACACATTATTACCATGAAAGGAGAAGTGCTACTTATAGGTGACTTCAGAAAACACCTGCAAGGAGGAAGAGAAGTGTCAGGGATCTTGAACGATTTTCAGAAGACTGTATTCATGAGGAACTAGCTAAACTTAAAGTAGACAAGGCAATGGGACTGGATGGGATACATCCCAGAATATTGAAGGAACTTGGGGATGTTCTAGAGGCTCCATTGACTGACCTTTTCAATGCTTCTTTAGAGTAAGGAGAGGATCCAGAGGAATGGAGGAAGGTCCCAATACACAAGAGCAGAAGTAGATGAGGTTGACAACTACAGGTCATTTAGTCTAACCTCTGTGGTGAGTAAATTAGAAATGCTACTAAAATAGAGAATAGCGAGGTCTCTAGAATCTAATGTATTGCAGAAACTGAGGCAGCATGGGTTTACCAGGGGCAAGTCTTGTCAGACAAATGTGATTGATTTTCTTTGACTGTGTGACCTGGGAGTTGGACTGAGGGAGAGCCCTAAATGGGGTGTATTTAGATTTCAGTAAAGGCTTTGACACCGTTCCACACAGGTGACTTATAAACAAACTGAGCACTCTAAGGATGGACCCTAAATTTACTGCTAGGATTAGAAATTGGTTGAGTGGGAGGCAACAAAGGGTACAGGTAAATGGAGCTCACTCTGAGGAGAAGGTGGTTACCAGTGGTGTGCCACAGGGATCTGACCTTGGTCTGATTATTTTTAACATCCTTGTTAGTGATATTGCGGAAGGACTTTCGGGTAAGGTTTGCCACTTTACGGATGATACCAAAATTTGCAATAGAGTAGACACCCAGGGAGGAGTAGATAACATGAGGAGGGATCTAGTTAAGCTTGAAGAATAGTCAAGAATTTGGCAGCTGAGATTCAGTGCTAAAAAATGCAGGTTAGGCTGCGAAAACAGTGTAAGGGGCGAAGTACTTCTGTCCACAAAAGAAGAGCGGGACCTGGGCGTGATTGTTTCTGATGATCTGAAAGTGACTAAACAGATAGAAAAGGCAATGGTAAAGCCAGAAGGATGCTTGGGTGCATAGGGAGAGGAATGGTCAGCAGAAAAAAGGAGGTGATAGTGCCTCTGTATAAGTCTCTGGTATGACCACATCTGGAGTATTGTATGCGGTTCTGGAGACTGCACCTTCAACAGGATATATGGAGTGGAGGAGTGGCCTAGTGGTTGGGGCAAGGTACTTCAGGCCAGAAGGTCGAGGGTTCAAATCCCACTAGAGGACAGCAACCTTGGGCCAGAAGGACTGGGGTTTCTAGTCCCACAGGTGCTCCTTGTGTTCTTGGGCAAGCCACTTAACCCTCCATAGTCCATGTTCCCTGTAAAAATAGTTATCTCCAAGTTATAATGCCCTGTTCAATGTAATTTCAGTTTGTTCAATGTAAACCGCACTGATGCAGAATAGCATGGTATATAAGAGAATGTAAATAAAATAAATAAGCAGGATAGAGTCGGTGCAGAGGGTGGCTACTAAGATGGTTAGAGGTCTTTGTTATAAAGAAAACGGGGACAGACTTAAAGATCTTAGTATGTATATGTTAGAGGAAAGGCGGGATAGAGGAGATATGATAGAGACATTTAAATACCTCTATGACATAAATGTCCAAGAGGAGAGCTTCTTTCAATTGAAAGCAAGCTCTGCTATGAAGGAACATAGTATGAGAGTGAAAGGGATAAACTCAGGATTAATATGCGGAAATACTTCTTTACAGAAAGAATGGTAGATGCATCGAATAGTCTCCCAGTGGAGGTAGTGGCAAGGAGGACGGTACCTGAATTAAAGAAAGCATGGGACAAGCAAAGAAGATCTGTAAAGAATAAAAGGAAACTATTGTAGTAGATATGGAAGGGCCATGTGGCCTTTTTCTGCTGTCATTTTCTATGTTACCTGATAGTGCGCTTTAGTTTGACAATAAATAATGGTACATCTTTGACCAAATAAGTAAAAATTACTCTATTCACACAATCAGGTCCTACCTAGTTGGGTGCTCTTTTTGAGAATATAGGAAGGATAATATGTAAAATGTGTAGCCCAAGTTTCTTGGCTGGCCCCACTCTAATATTTTTATTGCCCCTCTTGCTACACTGATCTGGTCTTTTGGTTGCAGCCTTTTTATCTAAGTTGATGACTTCCAAATTTTATTCACAGTGGATTCTTGGCCAATAACTATGATATTTTTTAAACATTATCTGAACTAAGTTAGTTCTTGTCATAACCAGTTGTGAGGCTATTTGGTTTGAGAGGACAAAGATCCTTCCTACAATTGTCCCCCCTCTCTCTCTACTCCATCATCCATATTCTGGGCATGATACTAAACTCCTCACTCACACCAAAGTCACAAGTATTGTCACTGTGAGATATGCATTTATTTTCCTGCATTGAATAACTATTTGACCACTCAGGATCTCAACATTCTTCTCCATTTGTTGGTTATTTCCAAAATTGACTACTGCAATGTTGTGAACAGTAGCCTGCCTTGGATATTGCCTCATCCCCTGCACATGGCAGATAAATTGCTAGTGGGGGCTCACAAGTATGATCCTGCTTCTAACCTTCTCCCAGCACCACATTGGATGCTGGCAACTTCTAACTTTTTGTCCCCATTTTAGTTTGTATTGTGGTAGATCAAAACAAATAAACAATGCCAAACATTACACAACTCTTAACACAGGCAAGAGAAAAAAATTGAAATGAAAATCCCCCTTCCCCATTCCCCCACTGCTGGTCCCTCCTATCCAATTAGTGAGCTCTAATCAAACCCCTCCCCACATCCATTGTACTTCATCCCAGCCTTTCACGCCTACCCCCATACCTTTATCACCTACAGGATCCCTGTCAGGGTTCATCATCCCTTGTATAGAGACCAAACAGCTTATGTGGCTGATTGACTCCCTGTCATCCTTCATGCAATCTTAGGTCTTTGCCAGCCTCCTGTCTTAATGTTTTGTCCCTATTACAGATTTATTTGGAAAGCACTCATCAGTCTGCTTTTGCATTTTAGCTCCCTTCTTGTGGGACTCATTGCTGCTGCACCTATGTCAGGAATCTGCTTTTCCTAAAGACTTTTTCTGAAAGGGTTTTGCTTTTTCTTTATAAATACTGCTACTACTGCTTCTAATTTTTAAAGTGCTATGAGGCATATGCAGCGCTGTACATATACATGCAAGAGACAGTTCCTGCTTATCATAGCTCACAACCTAATCAAGACAGCCACACAACTACTGGGGACTAGGGTAAATATGAATAGTTTCCTCAGGTGCACCTGGGAGTCAGCACATAGATTTTAGAGACTCGACTTACTGTAGTTTTACTATGTTTTTATCCTCTTCCTATTTATGTACTTTGCATTTTATTACTTTAATTATAAAGTGACTCCACTCAAGAAAGTTATATAAATAAAATAAAAGACAATAAATAAAAATAAAACTGATTCTCAATTCAATTTTTAAACTAGGAGAAGCTCTTAAATAATTAAAACACTGGATTATTTAGTTTAATGTACTTATTATACTGTTATCCAACTAAATTTCATAGTGGTGTATAATACTGAAATAAAAAGTAAACTTATTGCAAATTTATTACAATAACACAAATTTACAATGCAGCAAATAACACAATAGACACTAAGAATCAAGGCAAATATGTCCCTTCTGCTGTGCTGCCAGCAATATAATTCTAATGAAAGACCTGGGCAACCTTGAACTTGGTTAAATCTTGTAGTGTGAGTTTCCCACTGCAGCCCTAATGGCAATGAGTTCCAGAATGATGGAGCTATATAACAAAGGGCGGTTTGCCCAGTGGAATCAAGACAGATGCAAGCTGAAGACGGGACGGACAACAGATTCAAACTTTCAAGAAGGTGTAAAAGGACTTGGTCTATCTGCCAAATAAAGAGGTGCTCTCAGATGACTAAGTTCAGGATCCTAAATTTAATTAACAAGGTATTGGCAGCCAATGATGAGCTTTCAACAATGGTGTGACATGGTCACCCCCCCCCCCTCCAAGCAAGACACAATGGGGCTTGTTTACAAAGCCGCGGTAGCGGTTCACGATTGTTATCGCAGCCGCGGCCCCAAAAATCAATGGGGCTGCGGCTCCGATAACGATCGCGAACCGCTACCGCGGCTTTGTAAACAAGCCCCAATGTATTCTGAAATAGCTGAATTTGAGCCAACTCATTCTTAGCTAGACCATGCCAAAATTCATGCTTTACAAAAGCATGTGTTAACCCTTTCCAGGCCAAGCCCAAAACTCTCGGGATCCAAAATTCTGACTAAATATTCCTATCAAATGGTATATAATACATGACCATAGCAGAAGGAAAATCACTATTAGAACATATTGAATAAGACGGGTACAATTTTCCTGAAATATGCAAAAATTAACCCGGCTGCAGAATGTGGATTAAAATTTTAAAGTAGGCCTTGAATTTTCTGTAGCTAACAATGACTTTGGCAACAAACTTTCCTTAGGAAGAAAAATGATTTTTTTTTTACAAAAGAAGCAAGAAGATATTTAAATTTAAACAGTGAATCAAACATAAGCCCAAGAAATACCAACAGCTTTTCATGAGGTACCATTCAATCCCTGAATCATTGGGTTCGGTGAGGATAATTAGCGTCTTCTACTGAATGAAATGGCTTCACATTTTGATGGATGTAACTTATGTGATTCCATCTAGATAGATGCCTCATACAAACAATTATTCAATGTAGAAAAATCCTTGTCTGAAGGACCTACTATTCCTAACAACTGTATACATTTGCATAAAAATAGGAACTAATTCCGAGAGATTGAATGAATGTAGCCAAGGTGCCTTAAAAATATTGAAAAGTAGAGGAGAAAGGATTTCTGCTTGGAGACCTCTGCAAGTGATGTCATTGCCTACCAGGCCACAGTGAAAGATCAATTTTCCAAAAAAAGAAATAAACCAGTTTAAAGTGAAATTTACAATATCCAGCTCTTGTAAATAAGAAATTAATAGCTGATCGTAAATAAGGTCAAAGGCAGAGGACATATCTAGTGAAACTAAGACCCACCTCTATTTTGTTTAAGATAGCTACTGAAGATGTTTCAATACTCAAGGAGCATCTTGGAACAGGAGTTAGGCTCGTCTTTGCCACGGAGTCTGTAGGACCCTAATCACATTACATTATATCTAAGCATATACCTCAGTCTGACTTTCCAAGATTACAAAAAAAAAAAGTGTAAGTAGTTAAAAAGAAATGGTTAAACCTGCCAAAGCATAAGAGCTTTTAGTGGTTTGCAGAGGAAACATTGCACATAGGAACGGGTCTTGGAGATCCTTGTGCCCTTGGGCAAGTCACTTAACCCTCCCTTGCCCCAGTTACAAACTTACGGGCATGCTTACTAAAGTGCAGCAGATGGTAGCGAAAGGCTGACATGCATTCGGGCCATGCAATAATAAGGAACATATAACTCAAGAGCAAGCATGCAAAAAATCCCACGCTGCCCCAGCAATGCGTGAATAGGACAGAGAGAGGGCAGAGAGTGGGTGGGGATGGGCCTCACAGCAGGGGGAAGCACGTTAAGAATGCACTAGCACCACTGAAATGTGGCTAGCACGGCTGCAACTAATGCCAGTCCCTAAGCAGGCATTAGCCACTGCTGCGGAGTCTGAGCATCACAACCACACATCAAGTACACATCGCCATTACATCTGCTGCGAGCGCAAGTATGAGACAACTGTGAGCACAGGTATCTTGAATGGAGTGGGCCCAATGTAGCACCAACCTCTGTAGGGGATGGGATGGCCAGAGCCCACAGCTCTGGATCTCTGGTGCCGTAGGCAATTACCTGATTTGAGCATGCGACTAGCGCTGCCACCTTGCTCCAGATTCACCACACAGTTTGGATTCAGTCTTGGATTCATTTACTCCACTGCACGCAGAGACTTCTGGTCCTGCTTTACTTATGGACTGGAATAGAGATATCAGAGCTGCATGTCCCTGCATGCAGTGGTATAAAATGCAGGACTGGATCCTACCTGTGGGATGAATCTAGAGCCACATGGCAACCCTACATATGACGGAAGAGTTGCAAAGTTACCCACTTCCAGGAGTGAGATTTTAAACCTGGCCTGAATTTCTGACAAACGTATTCTGATGCATTTTAGGGCCTGCAGCATTGATTCCAATGGGCAAAATCAGGGACTATAAATACCATACTGCATTGTAATACAAATTTGAAGCCAGAACTGGCAAAAAAATCTCACTCCTGGACTTGAGTAACTTGGCGACTCTGCCTAAATGTAACTTGCTTTGAGCTACTTCCAGGAAAAATATGATCTAAAGTCATTTGTCTGGGGAAAGCAGTGCTAACCAGGTAGCATTGGGGCGCACAGCGGCGGCACCTGCGGGTATTCAGCGGGTGTTAGTGACGTTGAATATCCCGGCTAGGGAGATTAACAGCAGGTCCTGTTAACCATGTTAATCCCTTTGAATATCAGATCCTACATGTGCATGTTCTCCGAAGCAGATGTCCCCAGAATGCTCACTGAAGACCATGATCCTGCTGTTACAAATCCATCCCTGAACTGTGGGCGTGCTTTTTTAAAGAACTAATCTTAAGGCGACTTTACTTGTCCACTTTAGCTTGGTTTTGTGCAAAACCGTATTCTGCTGCTTGCTCTATTCATAGGAACATTTCTTTTTGACTATTGATGTTAGCCTTTGCAAGAACTTCCATTCCCCATTTTTATATCACAGCCTATTACTGGGATTGCCAGCTGTTTTCATTGATTTGCAGTAAGATTTTACAGCTGACATTCCAGTTCTCATTAATTCTAATAATTAAATATCTGACTAGTATGCCTTGGGCACTGCTTTTACTCTGAAGGTATTAGAAGCATCGGCACACTTCTTGAAACTGTTCCATGAACACACAAATCATGATCAGCTATTGATCCTGTCAATTATTGTTGTTTGCTTAAACATAGAAACAGAATATGAAAGCAAACTGGAACAATAAGGTCTATTTAGTCTCAGGCCAACTTTACCAGTGAGCAACTGTATTTTCTAAACATGCAAATGAGGATTCCAGTGATTTTCTGCACATGACCCTGCATCCATCCTTATCCTGCACAGACTACCCCTGTCTAGCTGGCCCATAGTAATTCCTCTTGAATCACCATAGGCCCCAATTGCTCTCTTTCTTCGCCTTCGCTCCTTTATAATTAAGGACCCTTTGTGTTCATCCTATGTTTTTATTTTTTATTTATTTTTATTTCAACTTCTTATATACCGCACTCTTTGACATCAGCGCGGTTTACAAATAACAGAAAGGAACCAGAACAACAGGCTGTTTGGTATTACATATAACAGGAGTATCAACTTGGATAACATGGGAGAACTATTTACATGGAGTATATAATCTATTAGCTAGATAGCATGCTCGAACTATTTACATAAAATTAGCAGTGATGCTTGGAACAAGAGGGATATTGTGGATTATACTAGGGTGAGGCTGTTATGTTACGGTTCATGTAGGGTAGTATTTGATGAAAAGGTGCAGTTTAAGGGCCTTTCTGAACTGGGTTAGGCAGGTTATGGCGCGGAGATCAGGTGGGAGAGCATTCCAGTATTTTGGTGCGCTAAACATGAAAGCTCTGTTTGATGTTGATAGGCTGCACGTTGTTATAGCCTTTGGGGTTGTTAGTGAGTTTAATGCTGCATGTCTCCTATTTCTATTTGATGGGACGGATTGGATGAGTTTGGTAAGTGATGTGGACGATAAACCATTTAAGGCCTTAAATGTGAGAATGAGGGTTTTGAATGTAAGTCTTCCATGTATAGGGAGCCAATGGAGCTTTTTGAGGATAGGTGTGATGTGTTCACTTCTGGCCGCTCCTAGAAGAACCCTGGCAGCGGTGTTCATTGCGAGTTGCAAGGAGCTTATGGTGGATTGTGGGAGTCCTTGTAGAATGGAATTGGCGAAGTCGAAGTGCGGCAGTATCAGTGCTTGGTAGATGGTTCTGAAGTCTTCGTGGTCTAGTAGGGGACGCAGGTGTCTAAGAGTGCGTATTTTGAAGTATACAGATTTTACGATATTGTTTATGTGTGATTTCATGTCGAGCCTATGGTCTAGTGTGACTCCGAGGTATTTTATTGTATCCTTGGTGCCTAGGTCAGCTCCCTTGACACTTATATGTGGTGGTGGGGTGAAGTTGGGGTCTCTTGTGATAAAGAGAACCTCAGTTTTCTTATGCTGAATGCGGAGGTTCTGTGACAGGAGCCATTGTGAGACTGCATCGAAGCAGTTTGTTATAGGCAGTAAATCCATTTGCATTGTGGAAAATGGCATGTAGAGTAGGATATCGTCGGCGTATATCATACATTTCACATTGAAGGACCTGATGATATCGCAGATAGGCTGCATATAGACGTTGAACAAGAGGGATGAGAGTGAGGACCCCTGCGGAACGCCTTGTCTTTGATGGAAGAGTTTTGATTCTCCTGTTGCGGATTTGACGTATTGCATTCTGGTGTCGAGGTATGATTTACACCATTCAAGTGCTGAGTTACAGATGCCTTTTCCTTCCAGTCGACCGAGGAGAATCTCGTGATTTACCGAGTCAAACGCTGCTGCTATATCCAAGAAGATTAGCACGACGCCTTGTCGGATGTTGTCTATGGTATTGAGAATATCATTGAAGAGGGTGGTAAGCAGTGTCTCGACGCCGTGGAATTCTCTGAAACCGTGTTGAGAATAGTCTAGGGGGGCTGCGGAGTCGATGTGGTCTTGGATTTGGCGCTGTGCCTCTTTCTCAAAGATCTTTGCTAAGAGGGGGATACTGGCTATTGGCCTGTAGGAGTCTGGCCGTTTTGGATCCAGTTTAGCGTTTTTTAGTAGTGGCCTGATGGATGTGAGTTTTAAAGCAGATGGGAAGGCGCCAGTAGTGAAAGAGAGGTTCATGATTCTTGCAATGAAGGTGCTAAAGTCACACCGCAGATCCTTTATCCAATAGGCTGGGCAGGGATCGGTTTGCGCAGTGGTTGTGTTGAGTGAGGAGATGGTGTCTTCAATGTGTTTAGAAGAAGGCGTGTGAAGTGCGGATAGGGATGTTGGGCAGGTCGTTTCTTGTATATTGTTTTTTGAGAGTTCATCTGTCTGTAGGAGCTTTGATTGCAAGTAATCAGCGAATTCTTGCGGGTGGATATCATTATTTTGTTCAGAAGATGGTTCCTTTGATAGTGACTTAACCAGGTTGAAAAGGTCACGAGGTTTGTTCAATGATCTCTTGAGCATATCTGAGTGGTATTGCTTCTTTCTGGCTGCGATTGCCTCGCGGTGAGTTGAGAGGTGAAGAATGTAGGCTTCGTGGTCATCGGTAGCTAGTGAGCGGCGCCAGCGTTTTTCTAGCCTTCGTAGGTGCGTAAGAGAGGCCCGTAGTTCCGGGGAAAACCATGGTGCAGAGGTTCTTTTCCCTGATAAGGTCTTTTTGTTTGGTAGCTGAGCAACAGCGTTGAGGCTGTCGTTCCAGGCAGCGATTGACTCGTCGAGGTTGAGTGATGTGTTGTTGAGGATTGGTTGGGTACTTGACAGAATAAGTTCTCTGTTGAAAGGTCGAAAGCCCCGTGTTACTCTGGATGTATTGGCGAGTTTGCTGGTGTTCAAATTATGACTGTTGTTCAGAGGGATTCGTAGGTTTATGAGTTTATGGTCAGACCATGGGACATCGGTGACCGATGTTACAATGTTGCTGTTTTGCTCGGCGACATGGTGTGGGGCAAATACCATGTCAAGAATGTTTCCTTTGGAATGAGTGGGTTCAGTGATCATTTGTTTATAACCAAGATTTTCGATGGCATTGAGGAGTGAAGAGGACTGGTTTTGTTGTAGTGATGGGAGGTTCAAGTCTCCCATAATCCAGTTGGGAGTGTTGGGGTTGCTGGTGTCAGCGGCCAGATCCAATATAGTGGGCAGATCGTCTGGGGAGCTCGAGGGGGCTCTGTATACCAGGTTTATGGAGCATTGTTTATTGGCTATGGTGATTATGTCCAGATTGTTTGTGCTATGGGAGTTGGTCATGTTGAAGAGGAGTTCAGACTTGGTGAGAATGAGTGCTCCTCCTCCTTTCTTGTTTTCTCTGTGGGTTGTGTGTATAGTGAAGTTTGGTGGAATGAGTTGGTTAATAAGGACATTGTCTTCTTTAGATAACCAGGTTTCGGTGATCATGAGAGCATCAAGATCATAGAGAGTAACTATGTCTAGGATTACAGGCCATTTTTTTCGAATTGATCGAGCATTTATAAGGGCACATTTTAGGTTTTTTGAGGGGTTTTTGCACGAACATTTCCACTAGAAGGCTATTTCATGCATTTCTTTGAAGAACTAGGTGACAAATTTCAAAGGATTTGTTGTTGTTGTTAAGTGCCATAGAGTGGGTGTCGACTCATGGTGACCCTCTGGCTAGTTGACCTAAACTTTGTTCGATTTTCAGCCAAGCAGCTTATTGTTGATAGAGTGGTATCCATAGCTGCTATTATTGTATCGACGCATCTTATTGCCAGCCTTCCTCTTTTACGGTGACCTTCTACCTTGCCAAGCATTATGTCTTTCTCCTATGATCTCTCTCTTCGCATGATGTGTCCAAAATATGAAAGTAAAAGTCTTTCATCTGAGCTTCTAAGGAAAGCTTAGGTTTGATCTCCTCTAGTATTAACTGGTTTGTTCTTCGGGCAGTTCATGATATACACAGTATTCGTTGGCAGCACCATAATTCAAAAGGCATAAATTTTCTTCCTGTCTTCTTTTGTATCCATATGACGTTATTGAAAATACCATGGCCTGGACAAGTTGAATCTTTCTATGGAGAGAGACATCTCTGCTCTTGAGAATCTTGGATTTGGATGAGTGGAGACTGTAAGATATTATTTTAGGA
Source organism: Ichthyophis bannanicus (assembly GCA_033557465.1). Classification (NCBI taxonomy): domain Eukaryota; kingdom Metazoa; phylum Chordata; class Amphibia; order Gymnophiona; family Ichthyophiidae; genus Ichthyophis; species Ichthyophis bannanicus. Next base: position 403,248,506 of record CM066038.1, read on the forward strand.
ATGCTACTCATTACATTTTAGGCTGGCATATTGAAGTCTTGCTGGTCTTTGACAAAGTTTTCAGCACATTGACATATTGCCCCCCTCCGGTGAAGCATGGGCGAAATGTTGTGAGGGCATCTACAGTGGCGTTGGTGTGTATGAACAGATTAAGTTTCGTGCCTTAGTGTATGGCTCTATGGCATGCTCTGTGGGCATAGTGTGGTTTATTTTAAGAAAAATAAGTAACTTAAAAAATTTGTAAGGAATACTTTTCTAGACCCGACAGTCTGGGAGTTTTTTTAAGGATCACTAATGTTCCTGAGCTCTGTCTAAGGCTGAGATTGATACACCTGGACATACGTGCTTGCTGGGTCTCAGATCCTTTCACTCCTAGTGATGAAGATATTGTACAGCTGAAAATGTTATTAGGTAGAATGAAGTCTTTTCCGTGGATGTGCCTCCTTTCTTCATTCTGATTTGTGGACATCTGTGCTGAAGCTTACTTGGCAGTGGCTGGATATTGCCGCTGTCCAGTTAGCTTCTGGCTTCCACGGCTGACCTGGATATTAAATGCCAGTGCCTGGATATGGCCCTGGCATTGAATATTCGGGTTTGCCATTCAGTGGGGACGGCTAGCCGCTGTAATCGCGCCAGCCGCTGTAATCGCGCTAGCCGATATTCAGCACCAGTGGCTAGCATGCTTCCAGTGGCTGAATCCTAGACCCAGATATTCAGGGCCAGGGCCATATCTGGTCACCAGCGTTAAATATCTGGATTGACTGCAGAACCTGTAAGTTAACCTGGCAGTGACGATATTCAGCCGCTGCCTTGTTAGCTTCTGTAGCTAAAGTAAGGCCAACATTTGCTGCACTTTACTTTAGGCACATGTTGCTAACTGGGCAGTGCCACTGCCTGGTTAGCGAGGGGGGCCACTCCAGTATGCCCCCAATATGTTCCGATGTTAACCAGTTAGCATTGAGGTGTGTAGCGATAGCATCCACAAATATTCAGCAGCACTAACCATGTTGGTGCCGCAGAATACCCAGCTAAGCAGCATTTACACGGTTTAAATGCTTTGGAATATTGGGACCATAGCCTTTTGCAAAATATCTAGAAGCATGTCCATAGCCAGCAGGAACTTAAAAAGTTACAAGTAGGAAAAAAGTGTCATGTTCTCCCCAAATGTCTATGGCAGTAGCTTTTTAAAATTGCTACTCTTGATAAAAAACCCTCTCTCCCTCATTGCCCCTGATAGCCAAAAATGCCACTCTAATCACAATCCTCTCCCCTAACAAGTAAACCATTACCCAACAAACAAGATCCCCCTAATAGTCAAGCCACACACCCCTAAAGGCAAAACCCCGACCCCCACCTGACCCCACCCCCTCTTCTCATTGCTGTTTAGTGGGTGGCAGGAGAGATTCTCAGTTGCTCCTACCCCATTGATTGCTGGATTCAAAACGGTACCAGTTTACCCTAGTGGTAGTCTCATGTTACTAACACTAGGTGTCAAGCTGCCAAATAAGGGAGAGCATCTCTGTCATTTTGCCGTATCTATCCTTTTCTCTAGTGCATATACGAGGTGTGACAAAAAAGAAACGAGACTGTGGCAGCCAGGCCCATGACCCAATGCCAATTGGTTAACCATTTATGTCACTGTGTTGTGCAACATCTTGCCACTATTCTGTTATAATATTTTTCATCTCTCTCACTCTGTTTTTCTTTTTCAGGTTGTTTTGTAGCACACTGCTCCATCGCTTTGTAATGCAACTGGAGGTCATACAACAAATGCTGAGGTCATTACCAGAGCTTATTTATGATAATCCATCAAAACAACTATCCAGCTCTATTTTCTAACCATACCGTAGTATTATTAACTTAGCAAACATGTTATCATAGTATGAATTATGTAATTGGCCATTGAAATCCATCTTGGTTATAAGGAAACGTTTGAGCAAACCATAGATGTGTTAACTCATTAAAATACCCACGTCTACTTTGTGGACAATGGGTGATTTTGAAGTTGTCTGAGGTTTGCCTTTTCCGTTTTTGTTTGCTAAATTAATAATACTATGGTATGGTTAGAAAATAGAGCTGGATAGCTGTTTTGATGAATTACGCAACTGGAGGTGGCAGAAATATGGAGCAAAGAATCAACTTGAAATTTCTGGTTAAGTTGGAGAAGGGCCCAACTGAATGTCTCCAACTTTTCCAAAAGGCTTAAGGAGAAGATGCAATGTCAAGGCCACGAGAATTCGAGTGGCACAAACACTTCAAGGCTGGCCGCGAGGAGGTGGAGGATGACCCCAAGTCAGGATGGCCTTCCACGACAAAGATGGCTGAGAACATTGACAGAGTGAACCAGCTGGTGCAGAGTGATTGCAGATTGACGGTGCGGATGATAGCTGAGGAGCTCAGCCTGAACATGGAGTCAGTGTGGACCATCTTGGTGCAGGAGCTGGGGATGCAGAAGGTGTGCGCCAAGATGGTGCCCAAGCTTTTATCGAATGACCAGAAGAAGCGCCGGCTCAATGTTTGTCAAGACTTGCTTGAGAAGATCCAGAGTTCGTTGGCCGAGTCATCACAGGAGTCGAGACTTGGATCTTCCAGTACGATCCTGAAAGCAAGAGACAGAGCCTGCAGTGGAAGACACGACTGTCACCCAGACCCAAGAAGGCGCGCATGTCCAAATCAAGGATCAAGGTCATGCTGATCGCATTCTTCGACCAGAAGGGAGTGGTCCATCATGAGTTTGTGCCTGAGGGTCAAACAGTCAACCAGCACTTTTACCAGCAGGTCCTCAATTGCCTCCATGACTGGGTTTGGCACAGCAGGCGGGCTCTGTGGAGAGAGAAGTCATAGATTCTCTACCATGACAATGCACCCGCATACACTGCACTCAGTGTGAGGCATTTCTTTTCCAACCAACAAGTCATCGCTTTTGACCTCCCTCCTTATTCCCCAGATTTCGCACCGTGCAACTTCTGGCTCTTCCCCAGGTTGAAGACTGTGCTCAAAGGAACTCATTTCACCTCTGTAGAAGACTGTGACAAGGGAGCTGAGGGACCTCAAGAAGGAGGACTTTACCGAGAGCTTCCGTATGTGGCAGAAGCAAATGCAGAAGTGCATTAACTCTGGGGGGGGGGGGGGATTACTTTGAAGGGGATAATGCATAATTTCTCTGTAGATTTTGTAATAAAACATTTATGGGACAGTCTTGTTTCTTTTTTGTCACACCTTGTATATTTAGATCCCTAAGCCTCAGCTCATAACACTTTTGGTACAAACTTAGCATCATTTTAGTAATCTTTCTCTGAGTTGCTTACACTCTTTACATCATTTTGGAAATATGGCCTCCAGAACTGGACACAATACTTCAGGTGAGGTCTAACCAATGTACTCATAGAGGCATTATCTCCTCCTTTGCTTCTGCCTTTCTCTGAATGGCCACAGTCATGTCATACTATTTTGCTATTAGGTCAACAGAAATGAAATGCTGTGGTCTCTCCTGCTTAGTGCACGTCTAATTCTCAATCACAGAATGTTCCATCTGATTTTTCCACCAGTAAAGCATTATTCTACCCTTTTTTCATTGAAGCTGAGCTGCTAAGCACATAACCAGACCTTCTTTAGATCTCTCTTCATCCTGTCTATTCCCTCAGGGATGTCCATTTTATTGCAGATCTTGGGCGCATGTTTACTAAAGTGTGTTAGGCTTCTGCAGCTAACGCAGCAAAAATGTGCAAATAGCACGGTGTTAGCTGCAAAAGTCATGCATTATCCGTTGGGAGCATGCCCAACATTGCTCCAGCAGATAACACAATGAAAATACGGGGAGAGCAGTTAGACAGCAACCTGGATGCAGCTCACGCCACCCATTGATGTGGCATTAGTAGCACCTGCACTCTCTGCAAATCTGACGGTTATTGCAGTGTGCTGCAGACACGCCCTTCCTCCACCCTAACCCCACCCATTCATGCAGATAACACACATTCTGCAGATGAGTAAAATCGCTGCGTTATCTGTATTTTGTATGTGTAGGCTGATAAGCGGCCAGATAGCATGTGCTATTGGCTGTGTTAACAACTAACACAGTTTAGAAAACATGCCACTTACATCTACCATCTTGATTATCTTCTCTGCTGCTTTGTAACATCAGTATGACAACTAAAAAAAGGGAGAAACCCTTGAAACTATGGACCTTATTTCAAAGATCAGTTTCAAATTACCCGTCCAAGTTTGCACCTTTTAATTTTTGTTTACTATATGATTCAACCTGCTTATCATCTATGGTTTTAACGAAGTGTGTGTTTATCTGAAAGCTATTTTATGTTAGATGTCTCCTTTTGCTGCTCTTTGTTCTTTATTTTAGCACAGTTTAGAGGTGATACAATGGTCTTGGAAAACAAGATATATCTATTGAGATCAGGTTTTCTTCCCACTTATCAATCCTTTTAGTTAAAATAAGAACATTAAAAGTGTCATACTAGGTCAAACCAATGGTCCTAAATGGCTATCTGCACAACTATTTGTACAGTACCACAAAGCACACATTTTGTGCCATTAACTGAGCTGTCTCTGTGCTGAAAGAATAAACATAGGTTAATGCTAATAACCTACATTTATAATGTAGTTTCTAAATGTACTGGGGTTCCATATTAAGTTTCTTCTATCTGTTTATCCTCCAAACCCAGCTTACCTACAAATGATGCTATACCAGTTCATAAGGCATGAATTTCAAAATATTTGACCCTTTCCCTACAGCTGAGACCTTTCGCTATCATTTTACTAAACTGAAAATGCAATAGTCCATTTTCACCATTGTGCTTGAAAAAACCACAACCTCCTTTAGACCTGACCATCCACAATGCCTGGACCATTGCTACTGAGCATTTGCTGAGAAAGCTAAGTTTGCTAAACACACCCATTTGCCCATTTGTGTTGGTCTGTTTTTGACTTTCTTAGCTGCACATTAACCCCCAATCCCCCAAGTAGACATCAACCAAGCTTATTGTGGGGGTGGCTTGGAACCCATGCTAACTACTAAGCATGTCACCATTGGTTACCTCAGGCCCAGTGGCACTCCCGTGCTTTGTTTTGGGGCTTAACATGCGGGTGCACTGCTGCACTTTAGTAAAGATGCCCCTTAGGCTCTTATTGAAATATTCAGATTGATATTCAAAGCCCTTAGATGACCAGCCAAAGGGATATTCAGCGGCACTATCCAGATAGATAGTTGCACTATCTCCACAGATGCCCCGCCACTGTCTGATTAATGCAGGGACGGTCCGTTTGTGCTATTACTCTGGGTGCACTTAACGCCTCCCAATGAGGAGACAGTAAGTACACTCATGCAAAGTGCAGCTTGACAGCGTGCATTAAAGATGTTTGCGCTATCCACAATATGCCTGCTCTGATCCTGAACCACCTAGTCTCCCCCCCAGTTTGTGCTACACGGTTAGTGCGGGATTCTTAGCGCTGCTGCACATTCAGCACACGCTAAACCCCATGCTAACCATTACCGTGCTCAGAGCCATACCGAGCCCTGTGCGAGCGGTGCGGCCGCACAGGGCGCAAAGACTTAAGGGGCACATTTCAGCTCTCTGCTGTTGCCTGCCACTGCCACTTTAGCGGCGGCAGGCAGCGGCAGAGAGCCTAAATGCGCCCCTTAAGTCTTCTCGCCGGCATACTAAGCAGGTCTGGTCTCTCCAGGAGGGTGCAGACCTGCTTAGTGTGCCAGCGAGTTGCACATTGGGTGCACGCCTCTTCTCTCCCGCCCCCATAAAGTGGCTAGATGGACATGCGGGAGGGGGGGCGTGTGCCCGATGTGCAACTCGCACAGGGCGCTTTTCACCGTCAGTATGGCCCTGACCGTGGTTTAGTAAACATGCCCCTAAGCCACGAACAAACTTTTACTGTAATCATCTCTAGAAGCTATGGTGAACACTGTCCTTATTTTTTAATAATTTCCTGTTCAGGAAGAAGTCATTCCAAGATGAATATCTGCCACTCAACTGAAGGACATTCTGAAAGCTCTAATGATGGCTTTTGAAAGCACATAGCAGATCAGTTTTAGCAGATCAGTTGCTAATTTTATCTGCCAGCATGTAGCTGTAGTATTAGTCATTACTGCATATAATATGCAATTTCACTCATCATCATTGAGATCAGGAGACAACACAACAAATAGCTCAACAGGCTTATGCTTTAAGTTCCCACAGAGACACAGAAATCAGCACGTACACCTTAGATGTACTGCAGATCAGTGATAAGAAGCGATGATATTGACCTCCTACTATTTGTTTTAAATCAATCATGAAAAAGTTATTAAAGATTTATAAATTAAGGTCCCTGTTTACCAAGGCTTAGCACATTATAATATGCTATTGCACATTATCTGCTACAAATGCATTCCCAGTATGCTGGTTTGCACACAAAGAGGAATTACCAGCAGAAAGGAAGAGGTACTAATGCCACTGTACAAGTCGTTGGTGAGGTCTCACTTGGAATACTGTGTTTAGTTTTGGAGACCATATCTCACAAAGGATATAAAAAGACTGGAAATGGTTCAGAGGAATGCAACCAAAATGATTTGGAGCCTTCGTCAGAAGACTTATGAGAAAAGACTTGAAGACCTAAATATGTACATTCTGGTGGAGAGGAGGGACAGGGGAGATATGATTCAGACCTTTAAATACTTAAAGAGTATTAATGAACAAACAAACCTCCTCCAGAGATGGGAAGCTGTAAAACTAGAGGGCATAACATGAAACTGCAAGGGGGTAAATTGAAAGGCAATATCAGGAAATACTTTTTCACTGAAAGGGTGGTAGATGCTTGGAAAGCCCTCCCAATGGAAGTGGTGGAGGCAAATATAGTGACAGAAGTCAAAATGTCATGAGACAGACACAGTGGATCCCTTTATAGCAACAGAATAAAATCAAAATAAACATAACTATCTCTTATATCTGAACATATAGGGGTGACCTCACGGAGCTGTGGGTACACCCCTAAACAAAGGCATGGGGAGGGCTGACCTGCACGAAGCGGCAGGTGCACCTACTCTTGCCGCCTTGCTGGGCAGACTAGATGTACCATACTGGTCTTTATATGCTGTCATATACTATGTAAAGGCATCATATAAAATGGATTTGGCATGCAACAATATTATTACTGCACACTAACATTAGTAAATAGGGGTCTAAATGAATTTACTAAATCATTATTACTAATTTTAACAAATAATAGTAAATTTATTCCAGGTCAGCACAGTACTATGTTATAGAAATTAACAATTATGCTGGCCTCAGTCTGCCAGTGTGATTTAATTATGCCACATCAGTGAGGCAGCTATGACCAAGGACTGCTCCTGCCTGTAAAGAAAGAATAGAATTAAGCTAAGCATGTCTGGGCAAGGTTTTGAAGAAAACTGGGGAAGAATTCAGGAGGGCTAGAGTCTGTTTGGTTTTTTTTAGGATAAGGTTGATCTAATGTCTTGAAAAGGAAATGAACAAAAACAAAGCAAATGTGTATTTTTCTTTTGTTTTGTTTTAGAAACAAAATGCATCCCTAATACTAACACAGGTCTGCAAAAATTTTTTTTTCGAGAGCTGTTTTGGTTATTCCACGTAATCTTTATGTTTTTTGGTGTGCTGAATCCGAAAATGACCTCCATTTTGTCATAGGACATCATGTTTCCTGACAATTTAGGTAACTATGTTAAAAAAGGCAATACCTCAAATTAAATGGAAATAGACTTATAAAATTAAAGTTTGATTACAGTATTTTCATGAAAAACCTTTTTTGAACTGAAATGCTCACCTATACACACTAAACTCGATTCTTCTTCCTTGTGAGGCTCCTCTTGGTGCATTTACGCTTGTGAGTAGCATCTGGAATGTCTCTCTGAAGCATCCAACATTAGTCTGCCATCATTGTAATGCTCCATTTTCCCTGGTATCTCCTTTCCATCTCTTTAATGTCTTGGTGGAATCGTTCACCTTGTTCCTCACTCACAGCTCCCAAATTTTCAGGAAAGTAGTAAAGGTGGGACAGGAGGAAATGCACTTTCAAACTCATCAGGCAACCTAAAGCTTGAAATGCTTTCAGCATTCGTCCAACAATCTTTTTGTAGTGAGGATCTTTGTTATTGCCTAAAACTTTCTGTACATCTTCTTTAAATGCAATCCACCCTTCTTTTTGAGGATCCGTCATGGTATTGACAAACTCTTGATCAACTATAAGCCTTCTAATGTCTGGTCCGACAAACACACCTTCCTTCAATTTTGCCTCCGACAGGCCTGGAAACTTGGTGACCAAGTATTTGAAGCATTCTCCATCTCTTGGAAGTGATTTTACGAATTGCTTCATCAATCCCAATTTTATGTGGAGAGGTGGTAGAAGAACTTTATGGGAAGGTACCAAAGTTTCTCGGAGGACATTTTTTTCACCGACTGTTAGCACCCTCGGCTACCAACTCTTCTTGGTCCAGTGATTTTGTCGGTCTCGACTGTCCCATAGACACAGAAAACAAGGATATTTGGTATACCCAGCTTGTTGCCCGAGCAGCATGCACAAGACCTTCAAGTCCCCACACACTTGCCAACCATGGTCTTCATATTTAAGTTTACGAAGAACCAATTCCAAGTTCTCGTAGGTTTCCTTCAAGTGTACGGAATGACCTTCAGGTATGGAAGCGTAAAAACCGTTGTGGAGTAAACCTGCTTTGAGACTTCTTTTTGAAGAATCTATAAAATGACGCCATTGCTCTGAATCATATTGGATTTTAAATTGACCCATCAGACCTTTGACATCGATGCAATAAACCAACTTGTCTTCCTGGGTGAAGGAACAAACTCCTTTTCACAATGTCTGAACCATGAAGATGACACTCCTGGCAACAATAAATTCCTGCTTTTCAGCCTTGATCCGAGTAACTCAGCGGCATCTTTGGGAAGATTCAAGTCTCTTACCAAATCATTCATCTCCTCCTGAGAAAACAATTTTGGTCTTGTATCATCTTCAAAGTCAGAACTTGATTCGTCATCTGGTTCAGGTATGACTTCACCTTCATCATCGGAGCTAGGTATCTCTTCCAAGGTAGCAGGGGGCTTGGGTACTGGTATATCTGTGCCATGGGAGATGGGACGAATTGCCGAGTGAAGATTGGGGTATGAAATGGAATGCTTCCATTTGGAATTAAACGATTTCACATCGCATGAACAAAAGTAACAGTCGTCACCAGGGCCGGATTTACCTTGAGTGAGGTCCTACACCAACAAAAATTGTGGGCCCCCAGCAGGGGCGGCCCAAGGGGGGTGCGGGGCCTCATTTGCATAAGGGGCCTCATTTGCATAAATATTTGCATAATGTTACCATATACTAACTTTTAGTAAACGTGCCTCTTAATGAGTGTATGGATAAAGAAAGACTAAAAGATTTCTACATTACTATAATCCAGTGCCAACTGCCAGACACATTAGGAACTACTACAAACACTGCCCATTTAGAACCCATAGCAAACCCGCCGTATCCTAACAGCACTACCAGGACTCACAAAGCACCATACTCTACCAATCAAAAGGCAACACTGCAAATATTAAACCAATACATTTCAGAGAACAACAATACATGACCTACTGGGGAAAGAGAACAAGTGGCAATGTCAAATAGGATTTATATAAACAGAACACCTCAGCTCAGTTACACATGCAGAACATAGACCATCACCAAACAAGTAATCACAATTTAGAAACAGGAAGACAATAATTAAACTGGGAATCCCAAAAGCCAAACTTGGAATGTACAACACTGTAGAAATAAAACTATACATTAATTTGCTCTTGTACTAAACAAAGCGCAGATGTTAATGATGAACATTTACCAGAGCTGACATATTCCAATTAATAAATTCAAAATAAAGAGATATTTTTCTACCTTTTGTGCATTTTTTTCAGCTGCAATTGCTCCAGGCACTTTCTTCTGGTTTCTTCGTGTCTTCTGCTAACTCTCCATCGTCTGCTTTCCATTTGTCCTTTCTTCTCTCTTCTAGTTTTTTTCCATTCTCTCTCTACATCTGCTTTAACATACTAATCTTTCTCCTTTTGCTCTTTCCTCATTCCTATTTCATCCACTCAAATTTTACCCCTCCATCCTCAATCCCCACTTACTCTCCCAATACCTGGCCAATTGTAGATTTTTTATCCCTCCCACACAAAATATTTTTTCCCTTCTCCATTTTACTCTTCCAGCCCCATCCCATTCTAATCCTCCCCCAACATCAGCTCCCTTCTAGTTCCAGCCTCACCCAGCATCCATTCCCTTCTAGTCCCTGCATCAGCCCATTTCCAGTCCTAGCCACCCATCAGCCCATTTCCAGTCCTAGCAACCCCCCAACCCAATACCAGTCCTAGCCCCCCCATCAGCCCACTTGCAGTCCTAACCCCCATCACCCCATTTTCAGTTTAAGCCCCCCCTATAACCCATTACCAGTCCTAACCCCCCATCAGCCCACTTCCAGTCCTAACCCCATCAACCCATTTCCAGTCAGCCCCCCATAGCCCATTGCCAGTCCTAACCCCCCATCAGCCCACAGCCCATTACCAGTCCTAACCCCATCAGCCCACCTCACGTCCTAACCCCATCAACCCATTTCCAGTCAGCCCCCAGAGCCCATTGCCAGTCCTACCCCCATCAGCCCACAGCCCACTTCCAGTCCTAACCCCATAACCCCATTTCCAGTCCGCCCCCCATAGCCCATTACCAGTCCTAACCCCCCCATCAGCCCACAGCCCATTACCAGTCCTAACCCCATCAGCCCACCTCCAGAACTCCCCCAGCCCATTTCCAGTCCTAGCCCCCCATAGCCCATTACCAGACAGCCCCCATCAGTCCACAGCCCATTACCAGTCTTAACCCCCCCCATAGCCCATTACCAGTTCTAAACCCCCCCAACAGCCCACAGCCCATTACCAGTCCTAACGCCATCAGCCCACCTCCAGTCCCAGCCCCCCCAGTAGCCCATTACCAGTCCTACCCCCCCCCCATCGGCCTAAAGTAAAATTTAATAAAAAAAATAAAACGCTGGCTGCTACCGCTGCCGCCGCGGCAGCGGCAGCATGGACTGACCCGCGGGGCCCCCTCTGCCTGGCTGAATCCCTCCCTCCCTCCCTCCGCGACGGCTGAGCCCCTCCGTGCAGGCTTTGAGAGGCGCGAAGGGAGAGTGTCTCCCTCGCGTCTCTTTTAAGCCCACAGGGCCTTATTGGAAATTTCCCATCATCCCCTGCGGGCTTAACAGAGACGCGAGGGAGACACTCTCCCTTCGCGCCTCTCAAAGCCGGCACGGAGGGAGGGAGGGACAGATAGACGGATTCAGCCGGGCAGAGGGGGCCCCGCGGGACAGTCCATGCTGCCGCGGCGGTAGCCAGCGTTTTTTTATTTTATTTAATTTTAAGAAGGCTAACAATTTTTTCAATTTTTGTGGGCCCTTGTCAGCTGTGGGCCCTATGCCACGGCGTAGTTGGCGTATAGGTAAATCCGGCCATGGTCGTCACTATGGTTCTTTTGCTCTCGCCAAACCATAGGAATCCCATAACGGAAAGATTTTTTCTTACTCTTGAACCAGTTTCGGAGGACCTCAACACACCGTTTGCACACTTTATGAGGCGCCCAGACTTTATCTTGATCTCCAATTTTTAGTCCAAAGTATGCAAAGTATACTTTTTTCACAAAGTCTGTAATATTCTGCTGTTGCTATAACACTGTATATTCACCACAGATGAAACAGAAACTGTCTGGCGAATTAATACACTTTTGCGGAGCTATAACATAATGGTTGAAGAATGACGAGCTAACACGAATTGCGATGAAAAAGTGTGAACAGCCTAGAACCAAGAACCTGATGATGATTCGTGCACAAGTATGGCATGCCGGAGAGAGCAGCTCTGTGTCTGTACACAAGACGTCACAGTGCTGGCCACGCCCCCCTGCACTGACCAGAGCTGCTGCCATCTGCCCTGTGTCTCCCTCCCACTGGATTCTTCAGGAAAGATTAACCCCTTCTACCATTAGAAGCACGGACTTAAAACTTGCTTAGCTTATGTATATATTGCTGATCATCAGATTTACAGTGCTATTTTTTTTTTTACATAACTCGGACAACCCCTTTAAGGTTTTTTTTGGCATTTTATATCTTAAATGCACTTATGTGAATTAATTAATAGTTATTTGAAATAATTAATAGCAATTTGAAAAAATTTGATAAATTTGATAAAAAAAATTTACATAACTCGGACAACCCCTTTAAGGTTTTTTTGGCATTTTATATCTTAAATGCACTTATGTGAATTAATTAATAGTAATTTAAATTAATTAATAGTAATTTGAAAAAATTTGATAAATTTGAAGACAATTTTACATGTTGTGGCAAATCATGACGTCTAGGAGTTTTTTCAATATTTTATTTGTTTTCAGCACACCAAAATACATGGAAATTAGATGAAAATAATCAAACAGCGTTTTAGTCGCAGACCTGTGTAATTAATTATCACTTTCATGGATATAGAAACATAGAAAAAAGATGACAGAAAAAGACCACATGGCCTATCTAGTCTGTCCTTCCATATCAACAACTACAACAGTCCCCTTTTTTCCTTTAGAGATCCTCTGTGTTTGTCCCATGCTTCTTTGAATTCAGTTACTGTCCTTATCTCTACCACCTCCACTGGGAGACTATTCCATGGATCCACAACTCTTTCCGTAAAGAAATATTTTCACATATTTATTTATTTATATTTATTTATTTATTTATTTAACGTCTCTTCTATCTGCGCTATTCACATCAGTGCGGTGTACATTTAACAGAACCATATACAATGCAGTTGGGCTGCATTGTATTTACAATAAACAGGAACTATAACTTGGATATAACTGGCGTAACTTTCTACAAATTATTTATACTAATAAATATACTGTACACCTGAGATCTACTCGGAATTGCATTGGTGGGCTAGCTGCCCTCTCGTGCACTGGATGTGCTGTTGGGGGAGTCGTGGTGATTGGTGAGGGTGTTTGCACTATGGTCTTTGGGGCTGATCTCTGGGTAGTGTCATATGAACAGGTGGTGCTTCCGTGCCTTCCTGAATTGAGCCAGGTCGGTGATTGCTCGAATCTATGTGGGGAGGGTATTCCAACATCTAGGGGCATAGATCATGAAAGCCCTATTAGATGTTGCCTGGGTGCACTTCGTTGTTTCCTTTGGGATCATCAGTGTATTGACAGCTGAAGATTTTCTGAGTCTGTTCGGGGGTGTGAAGTGGATTAATTCAGTGATGGAGGTGGAGGGTTGATTGTTTATGGCCTTGAAGGTCATTACTAGGATCTTGTAATGTAGTCTGCCACGGATTGGTAACCAGTGGAGTTTCTTCAGGATTGGTGTAATGTGGTCCGTTCTTGAGACTCCGTATAGAACTCTCGCAGCTGCATTCATTGCAAGCTGGAGTGGGTTTAGCGATGCTTGCGGGAGCCCATATAGGATTGCGTTGGCGTAATCGAAATGTGGGATTACTAGGGCTTGATAAATTGTTCGAAAGTCGACGGGGTCCAGTAGAGGTCGTAGATGCCGTAGTGTCCATATTTTATGGTACATTGTCTTCACTGTGTTTCTTATGTGGGTTTTCATGTCCAGCCGTTGGTCCAAGGTGACACCTAAGTAACGGATTGTGGGTTTGGCTATCAACTTGGCGTTCTTCACCTTTAATGAAGGTAGGGGAGTGAATCCTTGGTTCGTCATGATGAAGAGGATGTCTGTCTTGTTGTGGTTGATTCTGAGATTTTGCGTATGGAGCCAGTCAGCAATTGCGTCGAAGCAGCTTGTTAGTGAGGAGACGTCTGGCTGGTCCATTGCAAATGGAATGTATAGTAGAATATCATCTGCGTATACCAGGCAGGTGATGTTGAATGAGCAGATCAGGGCGCAGATGGGCTGCATGTATATGTTGAACATCAGTGCCGATAGCGAGGAACCCTGTGGCACACCCTGTTTTTGTAGGAATGGTTCCGAGGTTGTATTACCAGTTCTCACATGTTGCCATCTGTTTGACAGGTAAGATTTGCACCAGCTTAGAGCTGTGTCCTGTATTCCCTTTTCCTCAAGATGTCCCAGGAGTATCTCGTGGCTTACGTTGTCAAATGCTGCTGCGATATCCAGGAAGATAAGGGCAAATCCTTATCGAATGTTGTCAATTCCCGAGATTATGGTATTGAAGAGGGTGGTGAGAAGAGTTTTGACGCTGGGTGCCTCCCTGAATCCATGCTGAAATGGGTCCAGAGGGGCGTCACTCTCAATATGGTGTTGAATTTGGCATTGGACTACCTTTTCAATTATCTTGGCGAGAAGTGGGATGCTTGAAATTGGTCTAAAGGACTCGACTTTTAGGGGGTCCAGTTTGTTGTTTTTCAGCAGTGGCCTGATGGAGGTATGCTTCAATCTTTGTGGGAAGGATCCCATTGAGAATGATATCACTCCTGAATCTATCCACTTTCACCCTCATCCCATGTCCCTCATAGCAGAACTTGCTTTCAATTGAAAGAGGCTCTCCCCCTGTGCATTTATACCACGGAGGTATTTAATACTCCAAATGAGGTCGCACCTAAGACTTATACAGAGGCACTATCACCTCCTTTTTTCTGCTAGCCATTCCTCTCCCTATGCACCCAAGCATCCTTCTAGTTTTTAATGTCACCTTTTCTACCTGTTTAGCTACTTTAAGATCATCAGACACAACCACACTTAGGTCCCGCTCTTCTTTAGTGGACAAAAGTACTTCAACCCTATACTATATTGCTCCCTTGGATTGCTGCAACCCAAATGCATGACCTTGCATTTTTTAATATTAAATCCCAGCTGCCAAATTCTAGACCATTTTTCAAGCTTAGCTAGATCCCTCCTCATGTTATCTACACCTTCCTAGGTGTCTACTCTATTGCAGATTTTGGTATCATCCGCAAAAAGGCAAACCTTACCCGACAGCCCTTCCGCTATGTCACTAACAAAGATGTTAAAAAGAAAAGGACCAAGGACAGATCCCTGGAGCACACCACTGGTAACTTCCTTCTCCTCAGAGTGAGCTCCATTTACCTTTACCTTTCGTTGCCTCCCACGCAACCAATTTCTAACCCAAGCAGTAACTTTAGGGTCCATCCCTAGGGTGCTCAGTTTGTTTATAAGTCACCTGTGAGGAACAGTGTCAAAGGCTTTACTGAAATCTAAATACACCACATCTAGGGCTCTCCCTCGGTACAACTCCCTGGTCACCCAGTCAAAGAAATCGATCAGATTTGTCTGACAAGTCCTGCCTCTGGTGGATCCATGCTGCCTCGGATCCTGTAATCTGCTGGACTCCAGAAACCTCACTATTTTCTCTTTCAGCAGCGTTTCCAATAATTTACTCACCACCAAAGTTAAACTAACTGGCCTGTAGTTTTCAACCACATCCTTACTTCCACTTTTGTGTAAAGGGACCACATGAGCCTCTCTCCAGTCCTTTAGTACCACTCCCGACTCCAACGAGACATTGAAAAGGTCAGTCAGTGGAGCTGCTAGAACGTCCCCATGTTCCCTCAGTATTCTAGGGTGTATCCCATCCGGTCTCATTGCTTTGTCTACTTTAAGTTTAGCTAGTTTCTCACGAACACAGTCTTCTGAAAATTCTTCAAGATACCCCTCGCTTCTGTTCCTGTTTGTGGGTGTTTTCTGAGGTCCTGTTTCTGGTTCTTCATCTGTGAACACAGAACAGAAATATTTTGTTAAGCAATTCCGCTTTATCCTCATCAGCTTCTACATATTACTCCCCTTC
Source organism: Ichthyophis bannanicus (assembly GCA_033557465.1). Lineage (NCBI taxonomy): Eukaryota > Metazoa > Chordata > Amphibia > Gymnophiona > Ichthyophiidae > Ichthyophis > Ichthyophis bannanicus. The sequence goes on from CM066038.1 coordinate 403,264,342, forward strand.
ACCCTTGAGTCTGACAATACCACTTTTGCCCTTCCTCTTCTCACTAACATATCTGAAAACTGTCTTATCCCCACATTTATTGCTTTGGCTATTTCTTCCTCTTTTTGAATCTTTGCTTTCCTGACTACTTTGCTAGCTTCTGTAAGTTTTTCCAAATATAGATGCCTATCTTCCTTTCTCTGTGATCTTTTGTATTTCATGAAGGCCTCCCTCTTTTTCTTCACCTTTTCAACTACTTCTTTCGAAAGCCATAGCGGTCTCCTTTTCCTTTTACCTTTATTTACCATTTTAACAAAAAGTTTGGTTGCCCTTAAAATATCCCCTTTCAGTTTTGCCCACTATTTTTCTACATCCCCCATCTGTTCCCATCCCACTAACAACTCCCTGAGGCATTGGCCCATCTTGGCAAAGTTAGTTTTCCTAAAGTCTAAGACCCTCGCTTTTGAATGGATTCTATCAGCCCTAGTCCTAATACTGAACCACACCATCTGGTGATCACTGGATGCAAAATGATCTCCCACAATAACATCAGAAACACTTTCACCATTGGTAAGCACCAAGTCCAGTATAGCCCCTTCACATGTAGGGTCTCTTACAAATTGCCTGAATAGTTCTCCCTGTAGAGAATCTAGGATCGCCTTACTTCTAGTTGATTCTGCAGCAGGAATGTGCCAATCAACATCTAGCATATTGAAATTCCCTATTAGTAGCACTTCCCCTTTCCTAGCAATGTTGCGTATGTCTGCAATTAACTCTCCATCCACCTCTTCTTCTTGTGAGGGAGGTCTGTATATCACACCAATGCAAATAGATTTCTCTTTCCCTCTTTCTAGTTTAACCCATAGTGCGTCCTCTCTCCCTTTTAAGCTCTGTAATTCCAAAGTTTAATATTATTTTTTACATATAGTGCCCCTCCTCCTCCCCTTCTTCCTACCCTGTCCTTTCTGAATAAAGTATAGCTTGGTATAGTTACATCCCAGTCATGGTTTTCTGTGAACCATGTTTCTGTAACTGCCACTAAATCCAAGTCAGCCACTCCCATTAAAGCTTCAACATCTGGGATCTTATTTCCCATGCTACGAGCATTTATGCATACCGCTTTCCATATGTTGCCCCTTTTACCCATTTCCATAAAGGTATTTAACGTATCACTTACCTGGGGGCTTTCACTTACCTGGGAGCTTTCTTCACCCATCCCCAATGAATCTAGTTTAAAGCCCTCTTCAGTAGATTAGCCAGTCTGCTACTGAAGACACATTGACATTTCTTGGGCAGATGGAAACCATCTCTGCTCTGCAACCCTTGGAACAGCATTCCATGGTCCAGGAAACCAAAATGCTCTCGATGAAATCATCCACGCAGCCATGCATTCATAGTTACATATAGTAACATAGTAAATGACGGCAGATAAAGACCAGCATGGTCCATCCAGTCTGCCCAGCAATACGGCAAGAGTAGGTGCACCTGACGCTCTGTGCAGGTCACCCCTACCCATGTCTTTGTTTAGGGGTGGACCCACCACTCCATGTAGGACACCCCTCTTTGTTGAGAAGTTAGATGGTTCAGTTTATTTTGTTTTTATCCTGTTGCTGTAAAGGGATCCGCTGTGCTTGTCCCATGCTGTTTTGAATTCCATCACCGTGTTTGCCCCCACCTCTTCCATTGGGAGAGCATTCCAAGCACCCACCACCCTTTCAGTGAAAAAATATTTCCTGACATTGCCTTTCAATTTTCCACCTTGCAGCTTCATGTTATGCCCTCTAGTTTTGCAGCTTCCCCGTCTTTGGAAGAGGTTTGTTTGTTCATCGTTCCTCTTTAAGTATTTAAAGGTCTGAATCATATCTTCCCTATCCCTCCTCTCCTCCAAAGTGTACATATTTAGGTCTTCAAGTCTCTTCTCATAAGGTTTCTTATGCAGGCTCCAAATCATTTTGGTCGCCTTCCTCTGAACGCTTTCCAGTCTTTTTTACATCTTTTGCAAGATATGGTCTCCAAAACTGAACACAGTATTCCAGGTGAGGCCTCACCAGCGACCTGTACAGTGGCATAAGTACCTCTTCCTTTCTGCTGGTAATCCCTCTTTGTATGCAGCCCAACATCCTCCTGGCTTTTGCCACCGCCTTGTCGTTTTCCACCTTGAGATCATCAGAGATAAACACACCAAGGTCTTTTTCCTGAACCATGCATACCAACCTCTCGCCCTCTATCGCTTACATTTCCCTTGGATTTCTGCTACCTAAGTGCATGACACTGCACTTTTTCGCATTAAATCGTAATTGCCAAGCATTACACCATTCTTCCAGCTTTTGTAGATCTTTCCTCATGTTATCCACTCCCTTGGGGGAGTCCACTCTGTTGCAAATGTTTGTGTCATCTGTAAAAAGACAGACTTTTCCATTCAGTCCTTCAGCAGTATCACTCACAAATACATTGAACAGTTCCGGGCCCAGGACCGAACCCTGGGGCACCCCGCTAATCATCTTCCCCTCATCCAAGTGAGCTCCATGTACCATCACCCTCTGTCGCCTGTCAGTCAACCAATTTCTAATCCAGTTTACTATCTTGGTACCCATCCCCAAGCTACTGAGTTTATTGACAAGCCTCCTATGAGGAACAGTATCAAAGGCTTTGCTGAAATCCAGGTAGATGACATCCATTGCATGCCCCTGATCTAGTTCCTTGGTCACCCAGTCAAAGAACTCCATCAGATTAGTTTGGCAAGACCGTCCTTCAGTAAAACCATGTTGCCTCAGATCTTGCAACCTGTTGGTTTTGAGAAATTTCACTATTCGCTCTTTCAGGAGTGCCTCCATTACTTTTCCTGCCACGGAGGTAAGGCTCATGGGTCTGTAGTTTGACACTTCTTCCCTGTCACCACTTTTATGTAGAGGTACGACATCAGCCATTTTCCAGTCCTGAGGAACCTCTCCTGTTTCCAACGATCTGTTGAATACATCCTTTAACGGCCCTGATAGAACTTCTCTGAGCTCTTTCAGTATCCTGGGATGTATCCCACTTTCAGTTTAGCAATTTGTTCCAACACCGCATCTTCTGTGAATGGTGTGGTATCTACTTCGTTCCCATTTTTATATTTGGGAGTCCCAGATGGTCCATCTCCAGGATTTTCTTTAGTAAAAACAGAGCAGACGTATTTGTTTAGCAATTTCACTTTTTCTTTTTTTTTTTTTAAATTTAATATTTAAACAATTTCCCATTTTTACAAACACAAAAAATTAGGAACATTCCACGCAAAAGATATATACAGCAAAATATACTTGCTTTACAATAATCAGTAGAATAGTTCCATTAACTTAGTCCCCAATAGATACACCTCTATAGGGGTCCAAACAAAGTAATCATATAAAGGAAAAAAATGTAAAATCAATTGAGCAAAGATATATCACATGGCAGCCAGTACAGGAATTATCCCACCTCCCCCCCTCCCGCCTCCCTCGCCTGTAGAAATTTAAGTAGTTGTAAGGGTTCAAACAACAAGAAGTGCTTAGACTGATACAATAATGCACACTTACAAGGAAACCTCAACTTAAATTGGGCACCCAAGGCAGTAGCTCTCTGGCGTAAAGCCAGAAACTCCTTCCGCCGTTTTTGGGTGTCTCTAGACAAATCAGGAAATAACATTACCTTTGAGCCCATAAACTGAGAGAATGACATTCTAGTGAAATAACACCTAAGCACGGTATTGCAGTCAGACTCAAAGGCAAAGGAGACTAACAAGGTGGCTTTACCGGTAACCACCTCCAGGGAGCTCTCCAGGAAATCCGTTAACTCCAACTGGGCCGGCTCAGAAGCTCCCACATCCCCTCACTTCGCCCCAGACCCAAAAGGCAAAACATACTGCACTCTAACAATAGGCGGTAAATTGTCCGATGGCATCAGGAGGACTTCCATAAGGTACTTCCGAACCAGTCCCAGTGGTTCCAATAATGGTGATCTCGGAAAGTTCAAAACCCGCAGCGTATTCCTACGCAAAGCATTGTCCATATATTCCAATCGTCACAAAGATATCAAACGTTCCTTGGTAGAAGCCTCCCCCACATTTTGTAACTCCTCCACCTTAGCTTCCAATACTGCCATCTTATCAGCCTGCTCCACACACTTGGACTCAACCGCCACACACCGGCCTTTCACAAGTAAAAATTCTTGAGACAATGCACCCACTACCGGAGCAAGGGAGTTCTGGAGTGAAGAGATAGCTTCCCATAAGCTATCTAAGGTTACCTTAGCTGGTTTCTTCAAGCCGCATATCACCCGCATTGCTGGAGGTCCTGTCGACTCGATTGATATTGGAGCCCTACCGGATCCCACGACAGAAAAACGCTCCGCTGCCACTGCTCCTCCCGAATGTACCACAGGGCTCCTAGGCGGAAGAAAGGAAGCGCCCTCGCACACGGTAGGTTCCACCTGACCCGGAGGCAAACCCATTCTCTCTGCTTCCTCTCGCCGACCACTGGGCTGCGGCGGCAGCAGCTGGCTGACAGGGCTGAGATCCACCCCGTCTCTGCTCAGATCCCCCGACACTTCAGAGGGATCCGCTGAAGCCATGATAGCCGTCGGACGAGCACAGAAGGAAGCAATGGAGGTTTGTACCAAGCCCCCAATAGGGGTAGAAGAAGCCGAGGGCTGTGTTGACTTTTGCTTCCGCTTTCTCCCCATCGGAGCCGCGTCCACCTCACTGCTATCCTGAGCTCAGACTGGCGGCGTCTACTCCTCCGCCATCTTGGAACCCCAGCCAGCAATTTCACTTTTTCTATGTCACTTTCCACGAGTCTTTTCCCAGCACTTCTCAGTCCTGCAATTCCAACTCTGATCTTCTTCCTTTCCTGAATATACCTGAAGAAAGTTTTGTCGCCACCCTTAACATCTTTAGCCATCTTTTCCTCTGCCTTTGATTTTGCTATCCTTATTTCTCTTTTTGACTCTTTGAGTTTGATTCTGTATTCATTTCTGTGTTCTTCTGTTTGCAAGCTTTTGAATTTTGCGAAAGCTGTGTTTTTTGCCTTTATTTGAGCAGCCACTTCTTTGGAAAACCAAATAGGTTTCCTTCTCCTCTTGTTTTTGTTTACTTTTTTAACATATTTGTCTGTTGCCCCTTTTATTGCCATCTTTAGTTTATCCCGTTGCAATTCCACTTCCTTTATCTCATCTCCTTCTTTAGGTACTTGGCCATTTTATTAAAGTCAGTGTTTTTGAAGTTTAGGACTTTGAGCTTGTTATGTTTGGCCTGTACCCTGGCTTTTATCTTAAACCACACTGTGTAATGATCGCTGTTGCTCACAGGGGTACTCACGCAGACATTTGACACGCTATCATCGTTGGTGAGCACTAAATCCAGCATTGAGCTTTCCCTGATTGGTTCCATCACCATTTGTCTAAGTAATGCATCTTGGAGAGCATCTACGATGTTTTTGCTTCTTTCCAGATGTGCAGAAGGAGTAATCCAAACCACATCAGGTAGATTAAAGTCACCCAAAATGATTACTTCCCCCTTTGTGGCTATCTTGGCAATATCTTTAATCAAATCGTTATCTCTCTCTTCAATTTGAGTCGGAGGTCTGTAGACTACAGCAGTATGGATGACAGTGCCATCTCCTCTTTCCAACGCAATCCAGAGTGCTTCTTATTTTCCCCATGCACCCTGTATTTCAGTAGTTTTAATACTGCTTTTCAAAAACAAAAAAGTATATATCCCTCCAAATGTACTAAGAGATGAATAGATTAGAATCTTCTGCTGTCGACTATGACTATATACTAATCATAGAAGATTACAAGAACCCGGGGTCTCAGACTATGTCAGCAACTTCCTGGGCATTATCTCCTTAGGAAATATGTTGCTTTTTTGCATCAGTGACCTCTCCGGTTCCAAATTGTTACTAAATTTAAGCAGATATACGATAATCTGAGTATCTCTTAATACTATTTAAAGTTTTCACAATTGATATTTTTACTCATTCGTTGCTGAGATTTCAAAAAATTGCTATCATTGTATCTTAAATAAACGTGCTTATCTCAAAAATAGAGTAACGAACTTCCCCAACGCCACCATTCAGGTACCGGCTTTGCGTTTCGATTCTTCCTCAGGTGGGACCATTAGTTCGTGAAATAGCACTGTCTATAAATAAAATAAAAGAATTATGAATTCCAAAAAATCTCAGTCTGTTTGCCAAAATATATGTATCGGTATAGAAGATGTTCAAAAAGCGGTATGTTCTTACCATTAGTTCTCTATGTCAATGGGTCTGAAAGCAATGAATGATCTCATGGCTATCTACTAGCTTACCGGCTTTCTTTCAGACGCCGCGCATGCGTGCCATTGTTGTAACTAGAATTTAAATAGCTGCGCGCTGACGTACGTGTGTATCAGGAAAAACCTTCTTTTCTCTTCTTTTCAGGTTCACCAGCTTAGACACAAGCTCCCCACTCTATCATGTTGTTTAAACCTCTAGGGGTGACTGATTGTAGTCTATAAATCCATGTTTGTTCTTGAATGAGCAAAGTTTTTGCTCTAGATTTTCCTGCCCTCCCAGCTGTTACTACTTCGATACCAAAGCATCTTAGCTCATCAAATGTGTGATGATATTGTGTGCAGTGTGCTACCAGAGGGGCCTCCTGGACATGGCATTTAAGTCTGCTCCAGTGCTCATTCATGCAGACTCGGAATTGCCTAATAGTTTTACCAACATACATCAAGCCGCATGGGCACCTAATCCCATAAATTATATTGTCAGAGCTACACGAAGTGGAATCTCGCAACTTATATGTTCCACCATGATAGGTAAAACTAGTAATCTCTTCGGTTAAGGGGCAGATGTTACAACTGCCACATTTCGTATGTCCTGTTATCCTCTCCTGTACAGTTATCGGCATCGACCGTAGCCTAGCTGGGCTAAGTTTCTCTTTTAAGTTTTGATGTCGTGTCCAGACACATCGTATGAATTTGTTCTGTAACCCAGGCAAAGTGCTTAGTACATTTTGATGACGTTTTATGATACGTTTAATACTGTCACTAAGTGGAGAAAATTTAGTAATAAAATTGATGTTATCTGCATCTGATGGCTCTGTTTTATTCCGAGACTGCAGCAGTAATTCTCTGTTGTTATACAAAGCCCGTTTATAAGCCATTTTAATAGTTGAGATGGGGTATCCTCTGTCCTCAAAAATCTGTGCCAGATTTCTGGCTTGTGTTTTATATTCCTCGGAACAGGAACAATTTCTACGGTATCTGATGAACTGGGACAGAGGGAGACTGTCGCGCAATTGTTTGGGGTGTTTACTACGGTAATGGAGGATCTTGTTTCTGTCCGTTGGTTTCTTGTGGACGTATGTGACCCAACCCTGACTACCCTTCTGGACTACTACATCCAAAAAATCAACTTTTTGCTCATGAAAAGTATATGTAAACTGTATGTTTGAATTCACTCCATTCAGCCAACTCATGAATTCTCGTAGTTGTTGTGCGGTGCCCTTCCATAATACAAACACATCATCTATGTAACGTTTCCATAATAACAAACAATCTTTGTATGGTGATGTAGTGAGCCATTGACGTTCATAGGCTTCCATATATAGGTTTGCTACTGACGGGGCGCAGGTGGCCCCCATGGCCACCCCAGACATCTGTTGATACAGAGTTCCCTCAAATTCAAAATAATTCTGAAATATTGTGAGTTTGACTAGATGAGAAATGAATTCAATATGCTCGTTGGACAAATCGCCTCAAGCCTGCATAGATGACATTATCACGCTATAAGCTGCTTCTTGTGGAATATTCGTATATAAAGAAGAAACGTCCAATGTTGCTAACAGTGTATGTATCTTGGAGGCCCATTCTGAATATCCTGCTAACAAATTTAAAAAATGAGATGTGTCTTTTATATAAGAAGGAATGTTCACCCTCAACGGTCGCAGATACGAGTCTAAATAAATTGAGAGTGGCTCTAATATTGTTCCTTTTGTAGATACTATTGGTCTTCTGAGTGGGTTGCACGCATCTTTGTGTATTTTAGGTACCAGATAGAACCTCGCAATAGTGGGGGAAGATGCATTAAGAAAACCCCACTCTTTTTTGGTAATTAGCCTACGTTCCAATGCCTGAGATGTTATAAGCTTAATTTCTTTTTGAAGAGTTGTTGTAGGATCTTGCAACAAAACCCGGTACGTATCTACTTGTGACAATTGTCGCTCTGCTTCTTGTAGATACTGTGATCTATTCATTATCACCACAGCTCCACCTTTGTCCGCCCGATGGATCACTATGCTTGGATGAGTCTGTAATTCTTTCAAAGCAGCATTTTCAACCGGTGTGAAAAATTTTGACGTCAATCTGCATTCATTTTCTAATTTTGTTACATCTCTTAATACCAAGTCTTTAAACAAAGCCAAGACTGGATGTATGGGTCCTGGAGGCATCCACGCTGATTTAATCGGTAATGGGATGCGTCCCATATCCACTAAAGGACGTGTGCCTGATGTATTAAACTCGTTAGTCGGAAAGAATATTTTTATTTGAAGTTTCCTCAGTAGGCTTTCAATATCAACCCTGAACTGAAAACTGTCCAACCGAATTTTGGGAACAAATGACATGCCCTTATCCAAGACCTGAAGATGATTTTCAGTCAATTGGAATTGTGAAATATTTACAACTGAGGACTTCACAGGAGTTATGTTACCAGCCCTGGACCAATCAATCAAATTCTTAGCAGTTGTTAATCGCGTTGTCGACTTATTCCCATGATAGAGTGGGAGGGCAGGAAAAACTAGAGCAAAATCTTTGCTCATTCAAGAACAAACATGGATTTATAGACTACAATCAGTCACCCCTGGAGGTTTAAACATGATAGAGTGGGGAGCTTGTGTCTAAGCTGGTGAACCTGAAAAGAAGAGAAAAGAAGGTTTTTCCTGATACACATGTACGTCAGCGCACATCTATATAAATTCTAGTTACAACAATGGCACGCATGCGCGGCGTCTGAAAGAAAGCCGGTAAGCTAGTAGATAGCCATGAGATCATTCACTGCTTTCAGACCCATTGACATAGAGAACTAACGGTAAGAACATACCGCTTTTTGAACATCTTCTATACCGATACATATATTTTGGCAAACAGACTGAGATTTTTTGGAATTCATAATTCTTTTATTTTAGTTATAGACAGTGCTATTTCACGAACTAATGGTCCCCCCTGAGGAAGAATCGAAACGCAAAGCCGGTACCTGAATGATGGCATTGGGGAAGTTCGTTACTCTATTTTTGAGATAAGCACGTTTATTTAAGATACAATGATAGCAATTTTTTGAAATCTCAGCAACGAATGAGTAAAAATATCAATTGTGAAAACTTTAAATAGTATTAAGAGATACTCAGATTATCGTATATCTGCTTAAATTTAGTAACAATTTAGAACCGGAGAGGTCATTGATGCAAAAAAGCAACATATTTCCTAAGGAGATAATGCCCAGGAAGTTGCTGACATAGTCTGAGACCCCGGGTTCTTGTAATCTTCTATGATTAGTATATAGTCATAGTCGACAGCAGAAGATTCGAATCTATTCATCTCTTAGTACATTTGGAGGGATATATACTTTTTTGTTTTTGGTTACCCAAACCCCTCTGTTGAGTGAGACTGCATTTACATTAATATTGCTTTTGACATACAAGGTCACTCCTCCTTCTTTTCCATTTTCTCTGTCTCTTCTGTATAGATTATAACCAGTTATGGCTACATCCAAATCATGCGATTCATTGAACCATGTTTCTGTAATGGCCACAATGTCCAAATCCATTTCCACCATTAGGGCTTCCAGGTCCAGAATTTTGTTGGCCAAGCTTCGAGCATTTGTGCTCATTGCTTTCCAGCATTTACCTGGCTTGTATGTATTTTGCATTGATTTTGTTCTGCCCACATCTTCCCACTTGTTTGTGATGTGTGGTTTAAAAGTGTGGCTGTTTCTGATATTATTCTGCTTTTGCAGGGGGTGGCGTGCCGGTCTTGACCTTCCACATCCGTCACCCCCTTTTCCTAGTTTAAATGCATATCTACATACTGCCTGAATTTTTCACTTAAGATTCTTTTCCCTGCGACAGAGAGATTTAGTCAATCAGCACCGTATAATCTCTTGTTGGTCCACCTGTTTCCCCAGTCGCCAATAAATCTGAATCCTTCTTGTTTGCACCACGTCTGGAGCCATGTATTAAAGCTGTTAATGTGATGCAGCATTTTTGTCCCCTTACCAAGAACAGGCAGAGCCTCTGAGAATGCAACAGTGTTCACAATGGGCTTGAGTTTCTCTCCCAGAGATTGGAAGTCCTTTTGGACTGTAGAGGCACTGTTTCTAGCCAGGTCATTTGTGCCCAAGTGGATAACAACATCAAGTTTGGAGTGTTCACTTTTTGTGCTAAGTACCTCAATTTGGTTTGTATTCCTGCTGGCTGTCGAGCCTGGTAGACACATGACTATCTTCTCTCCTTTGAACTGTGTTCCCAAGTTGGTGCCTCTGATGATGGAATCTCCAAGTAGTAGTAGTTTTCTGTTTGGTGAGGTTTTCTTCATATTTGGTGCTTTAGCAGGAGATTGGGCAGTGTCTGACTCATTTAAGGGCCCTTCAGTTTCATTGGATTGAGCATCCTCATTAGCCAAGGCAATGCAATGTGTGCCTTTGAGTCAGTCCTGACTCCTGGCGACGCAGAAGCCCCTGGGTTTTCTTGGTGTCACAGGCAGAGAAGGCATTATGCAGGGATATCGCTTGATGTATAGGATGTCTCAGCGTTACAGGTCGCAATCTTCCAGAACCCACTGTGATCCATTTGTTCCTGGGGTGTTTGATTCTTTGTGGGAGCAGTGGTGGAATTTGTTCAGTTTGTATCCTAGAAGAAGTGTGTTTCATTGCAGCTATTTCCTCCCTCAGTAGAGTCACCTCTTTATGCATAGCAGCTAGGCTTTTCCTTAGTAGAGTCAGTTCGTCATGCATGACAGCTGACCTGAGGCACATAGGACAAGCTCTTAGGCTCCAAATGATTTGTCTTGAAATGAAAGTATCAGTTATTGCGCTGAATACACGACATGTTGGTTAAGCAGTCCCAGAAGAAGAAGAAGAAAGGATGAAGAACATGTGGACTTTTAACTCAAGTAAGAAAGGGTAGATGGCACTTATGTGACTACTATAAAGGCAATGTAGCCCCTGGGGTGGGTGGGGCGAGCGGTAGGGTGGGCGGGAACCTAAGTGTCTCTGGCCAGTAGGCTGTTCCTGAACCATGGGCATACACTGCTATCTGATGTAAGTCTGTACAAGGAAAGTAGTCCAGGTGCCCCCAAGCTTAGTCTAAAACCACAGTTAACAGCTATAATAGTGATACCCCCAAAAACCAAACAGTTACAATTGATAGGTTTAAGCCAGCAGAGAAAATAGAAAAATGTGCTCTTAGCATAATGGAGGCTCCTCAGCTTCTGCAAAACTAGCTCAGGCCAGGTATGCAGTGCTCCACCTCCCTGGGAATAGGGTTTCCCCAAACAGTTCAGCAGGGGTAGAAGCCCAGTTAACTCTATCTGCCACACACACACTGCTATCTGATGTAAGTCTATACAAGGAAAGCAGTCCAAGTGCCCCCAAGCTTAGTCTAAAACCACAGTAAACAGCTATAATAGTGATACCCCCAAAAACCAACAGTTACAATTGATAGGTTTAAGCCAGCAGAGAAAATAGAAAAATGTGCTCTTAGCATAATGGAGGCTCCTCAGCTTTTGCATCTCCAGGATGCGAGCTTCTCTCTCTTGGCCTTCACCCTCAACAGGGAGGATTGAAGAGAACACCACCTGTGCACCTATCTGCTTCACCCTCTGACCCAGAGCCATGAAGTCATTTTTGATATGCTCAGAGGGATACCTGGCAGTATTATTTGTGCCGAAATGCATTAGCAACATTGGGTAATAGTCATTGGGCATGATGAGTCTCGGCAAACATTCCATAACATCTCAGATTTTGGCACCTAGCAGAACACAGTACTTTAATGGACATCAAGTCTGGACGGCAGAAGGATGCCTCAGTACCCCTCAGAAGAGAGTCACCAACCACCACTACCCTTCGCTTCCTTGTGGTCACTGATTCTACAACTTTGGGGTACTTGAGCTCTGGTTCTTCCCTTTCCAGGGATGCTTCCACCTCCTCCATTTCCAGGGCTGCATAATGGTTCTTCAATTCAAGGGATGGAGAAGTTGGATTGGTGATTCTGCAGGCCCTGGTGACTTGTATCCAACCTTTATTATTCTGTAGGACCCATCTTCTCCTCTGCTGAATATCCAGGTTTAAGGTTCAGCACTGGCAGCTAGCCACTGTAGAAGCACTTGCCGCCACAGCTGAATATCGGGCCCATAGAGAGAACATTGCTGTTACCAAATGTAGAAAATTTATGATAAAAACCACTGTATATGTACTTTAGGTATCACTACTTTAGACCAAGATCTAGAAACCAGAGATAAAATAAGTGCCCATTGATTTGTGTAAGCCCTTTCAAATAGGGACTTAAGTGCATAAATACTGTGCATAAATAAGTGCATAAATAAACTCTTCACACATCCCTTATAAAATCAGCCCCATAAAGTTTAAAATTGAAACCACTGTAAGAAACAGTTGATCGGACTCTTTCTCTCTATCATGTTTCTGAGATCTCTGAAGTGCTTCAAATATGCATTAATAGTTTTATGATTTCTGCCCCGTTTATTTTCCTGTCTGATGATATTCATCTACCTTAGGTTCAGGGCAAGCTAAGCAGGTTTTTCTTTGATTTCATGTCTGGATAACATGAAGAGGGATCTAGCAAAGTTGAAAACCGGTCAATTTGGCAGCCAAGATTTAATGCTAAAAAATGCAGTGTCATGCATTTGGGCTGCAAAAATTCCAGGACGTGGTATCTATGGGTGACTGCATGCAATGCTCTTAAGGTGGCAAAACATGCAGGAAAGGTGACAATGAAATCCAGAAGGATGCTTGGGGGCATAGGAAGAGGTATGGCTAGCAAGAGAAGGGAGGTGATAGTGTCTTTCTATAAGTCTCTGTTGAGACCGCATTTGGAGTATTATATACAATTCTGGCAGGGTTGACAGGATCATTAGGTATCACTAGGCAGTTGCCTTGGGTTGCAGCTGCTGTGAGAGGGGCAAAGGGTAGCAGCAGTTGGAGCAGAGCACTGGTTCTTGGTGGCAGGATGGGCTTCAGGAACCACCGGTGGGAAGGATGGATAATTTGTGGGTAGCTTGTCGCCTAGGTGAATGACTTTTGGAAATTGCCCTCATTACACACAGTCCTAAACATACAAGGCAGGGTTTAATGTTTGGAGGCATGCTGTCTGATTCTGCGTTTTTGCAGGATTGTGGAAGGGATATTGGTTTTGATGTATGATCATGAGTGTTGAGTTTAATTATGACATTGTTTATTGTTTATTAAAAACGTATTATACCGCCCATCACAAAAGCGTCTGAGCGGTTTACAAACATACCAAAGACTGCTGGAAAGAGAAAAGAATGCCAATTCAAATGGACAGGAAAGTAAAGAGTAGAGGTAAAGAATAGAGGGGGGGAATAAAGGATCACAGAGCAAGTGAAGGAGTAGGCTGGCAAGTGCGCTTCAGCGTGGGGGAGAGGGAAAGGGGGACAGTGGGAGGGGGAAGGTTGAAGGCGGAGCAGAAAAGGTGGGTTTTTAGTTTAGCCTTAAAGGTTTTGAGTGAAAATTCCAGGCGGAGGGCTGTGGGGAGTGAGTTCCAGAGACGAGGGCCGAGGAAATATTAGGCAGAGGAACGGGTGGATTCCAGATGGACTTGGGAGGGGGAGGGAGAGACATGCGATTTACGTGAAAGGAATTGTCGAGGGAGGGGTGCTAGGTGCCTGAAAGTGAATTGATGGAGGGGAGGAGTTAAAGGATTCACCATTACACTAGTCCCCATATTCTGAAGATCACATCTTCAAAAAGATATAAACAGAATGGAGTAAGTCCAGAGAGTAGCTACTAAATGGTCAGTGGTCTTCATCATAAAGCATATGGGGACAGACTTAAACATCCCAATATGTTTACTTTGGAAACAAGGTGGGAGAGGGAAGGTACAGTATGACAGAGACATTTATTCCTCCATGGAAAAAATGCACAGGAGGGGAGGGTCTCTTTCAATTGAAAGGAAGCCCTGGAACAAGGGGGCATAAAAGAAAAGGTGAAAATGATAGACTCAGATGTAATCCAAGAAATATTTCTTTATTGAAAGTGTTTTGAACATCCCAGTGGAGGTGGAAGAGACGAGAACTTTATCTGAATTCAAGATAGCATGGGACAAGCACAGAGAGTCTCTAAGGGAGAAGAAGGGTGTGTAGAGCTTAGTGGTTGGCATACTTGGCTAGACTAGATAAGTCTTTATCTGCCGTCAGTTTCTATGTTTCTATGTGGTCAATATTCAGAAGGGTTTATGCAGTTTTTAGGACCTGCAAAACACATAAATCCAGCTGGGCCCAATTTTCTGCAGCACTAAACCGGTTAGTGCTGCTGAATATTCCCATGGTTCGCCTTGCAAATGTCTGGTTAGTTTCAGAACAGTCCATGGGCGGAGCTGGAGCAGGCCCAGTGACTAGCCTGTTAGCAGTGATACTCAGCTGCAAACCGCACAATGCACTTTATGCGATTGTGCTATCTGGTTAGCAGCTGAATATTGCCTCTAACTGGATAGACCCTGCGGTCGATGGTGAAACAAGATATTTAGCACCAGACACTAGATAGTTTCTGGCACTGAACATCCGGTTTCATATTTGACCATGGTGGTCAGGCATTCAAGTGATGCCGACTGCCGCAGGTTGAATATTGACTCCTATGTTTCTATGGCTATTCTGTGCTGGGATTCAGATAGTAGCTGGCACTGCTATATGGTCTTTGCAATCAGTACATGACACGATCCCTCTGGCAGCGATTTTCAGTGCCGCTATATGAATAGCTATGTGGATAACCATTTAGGAAACTTTTTTCTGTCCTAAGCTATCCACGTAGCTATCTGCATAGTGGTGCTGTAAATTGCTGCTATAAAGATAAGTAGTGGCTCCTCCCACACTCAACCTCAGACTGCGTCAGCACTAACAGGATAGCGCCAAGGCAGTCAGAAAGAATATTCAACAGCACTATCCAGATAGTGCCACTGAATCTAGCTGTCACTGGTACTTGTCCAGTTAGCAGGTGACATGAACTAGATAAGGGCCTTTAAAAATTGACACCTAGAATTTTTGGGTACTAAAACTTAGGGGCCTGTTTATTGAGAGGCTGTAAGTTATTGCACTTACCAAGCATTTTGATTAAGAATTAACACACAGTAAGTGCAAAAGTCATGTTCTAACTGTCAGGGATATGGCTAGCATGTTCCCAGCAGTTACAGCACTGAAAAATACCATATCGGATAGAAGCAGCATTGGTGCACTTAATGCCTTCCATTGGGGTGATGTTAAGTGCACCCGTGCTAATTGCAACACTAATTAGCATGCAGTATGTACCCCGTGCTGACTGCAGTGTGCAGTCCATGCCCACTCTCCACCTCTCAGCCACCTAGTCACTGCTCCATCGCATGATATGCAGTTAACATAGTCACAAGGCAGTGAAAGTGTTGGGAGTAAATACAGTGACAGAATTCAAAATGGCATGAGACAGACACAGTAGATCTCTTTACAGCAACAGGATAAAATCAAAATAAACTTAACTAGCTAATTTCTCAACATACAGGGGTGTCCTACACGAAGCGGTGGGTTCACCCCTAAGCAAAGACATGGGGAGGGGTGGCCTGCAGGAAGCAGCAGGTACACCTGCTCTTGCCATCTTACTGGGCAGACTAGATGGACCTACTGGTCTTTATCTGCCGTCATTTACTCTGTTACTATGTAACTGTCATGCCTGCGGGGTAATAGTTAGAGTGAGTCTGTACTAACAGTTACCATGCACTAATTCCTATGTTAACCGCTTGGCACACCTTAGTAACTTTCTCTAGTTTTCCTTACCCTAAACCTTAGCATTTTTCTTGTTTGCCTTACCTTAAAGCATTAGAGACTCTTTCTATGAAAAACTTCAAATTTCAAATGGATTGAAAATATAGTTCCCCACTACAGTAAGGGTACAGAATCACTGGGTAAATTTAATAGAGATTTGAAGAGGGAAGGACAGATCCTATTGGCTCTTTTCTTACTTCCAGATAATTATAGAGAAATTACATTATTTTCTAAAACTTATCTCGGACTATAAGTAACTCTCTTTGTGGGAGTCTGCCTTGTGGCTTCAATTGCATCGGGTGTGAGGGTCTCATGGAAATGCCATGAAATCCAACCATGATATCCAGTATTGTTACTGCAACCAGATGAAAAAAAAATGAAGTTAATAAATACCTGGGAGTTCCCTGGGTGACAAAAGCATGGTACATGTTTTTAAAAATGGTGTTTTTCAGCTCTGGGAAGCTGTAGGAAGGAGGCAGAAGTCGCAGCTATGGTTTTGTTTGGAAAAATGAAACTGGAGCTACACTGGAAGGTTGTTTTTTTTTTAACCTGCCTGAGGCTTCAGAAGTGCTTTGGGGGATGGGCAGGCTTTTGAGAGGCATGAGGAATAAAGAAAATGGTTGCAGAGAAAATCGGAAAGCAGCTGTCATGGCAGGGCCACCTCCCATCAAAATTGATAGCTGTTATGGGACATTTTGAGCTTAGGAATTGAGCTGAAGATTTTGGTGCTTGCTGGTGCCTGGGAGAACTGGGAAAGTGAGGCTGTAACCTTGCTAGGCCAGAGAATGCTGGGAAGTTTGAGAGTTGCGGCAGTTGGGATCTGAATGTGGTGCTGCATGGAGGTATGCTAGTGTGTGGGAAAACCAGAGGTCTCTGAGGATGTGATTGTGGAGAGAACGTGGGTTTGGAAGTTAGTTGTGGATGTGGTTTAAAGTTTCTTTTTAGAATTTTTTAGTTGTGCTACAGGTGAGAATGTAGCAGCAGATAAGCATGCAATAAATAAATCCAGGAGTCTTTTCAAGGATCCAAGCCAGTTTAATGTGCACATGGCTCAAGCAATAAGCAATTTCAAAATGGCTGAGCAATGGCTTCTAGTAAAACAACAACTTTTATAGCTTTCTTGTCCATTCTAAGCATAGGCAAACTTTTCATTGGTCCCAGTACCCCTCTCACCCATCTATTGGTCCCGGTACTGATATGGCTACCCAATCGGGACTCTGGTCTGGGCCCAGCACCTGGTTGCCCCCCTTCTAGTCCCAATTACAATGGTCAGTGTCTCCAACTTGTTACTTCTCTCCTCCAAGGTCGCTGAGCTTGTTAAAACATATGGGAAGCAGGGCACTGTAACCTTGCTTTTTGCAGAGTTAATTAATTCCATAGAAGCTGTGCTCTCTTATCAGTACCAATTAGAGCTGTTTTCTGTCTTTTATAAGTTTCGTTTCTGCTTAGCTATGTTCAGTTAAACTGAGTTAAGTTTCAATTCTATGGTGTCATCATTCAGGGGGGTTTTCATTCCTCTGGGCCTAACTACAGGCTTCAGTTACAGGTCAAGCTGCTCAGGCCTGTCTGCTTAGTTCAATTAGCATGGATCATAGGCCGTCGCCTACCACATTCCCCCCTTTGATTATTCTCACCCGCATGTTAATAAGGTGTGAGAATCAAATCACATAATACTAGGTAAAGGTATCACTCTGTGGTATAGGGTAGTAAGTTCACATAGCTAGCATCTTTGTAGCTGTCTTACGCTCTACAGTGTTATTAATAACTGAAGTTATCATTTGCAAGCAAAATGGCAAGAAACAAGGGAGCAACAGGCAGATAGTCAAAGTCCATAGTTTGGCAAGAGTGGGAAAAAGAACTAAAGGATTAGAAGGTTCGGTTGCATCTTTGTGGTGCTGTCGTAAAGCTTCTGATTTAGACAGACCAGCTGTCCATCCTTCGTAGTAGATTGTGGTCCAGTCCGAACAAAACACAAACTGTCAACAATGGGGTGGGCCAATACCCACTCACTAGTAGTATTATGTAAATCAGTCTGATTGTATAGGATAGAATAGTTCAGTTCTTGCGTCTCCCAGGGCCACTGATCTCCCATCTTAGTTCCTCCACAATAGAAACAGTCAGAAGTGTGGAGACTAGATGCTATTGCTCCAGTAAGTTCAAGAAACAAGTTCTGGTGGTGGTATGAGGAATTGCAACGGTGGCTTGCATAGCCTTGTAGAAAGTCAAGATCTAGAACAACTTTTGGATTGGAGAGTATACCAATGCAAGTATAGGAAGAATGATAAAACAAGGTCTGAGTGACCTTCGGTCCAGTTCATGTTGTACTTATACAGGCTGCCCAGGGAGATAAGGCAAAAGTCATTTCAAAGCACTCCAAGGCTGCTATCACGATGAAACAGTAGAGAATCATGATGAAAGTTCTCTGAAGAATTAGTGCAAGTCTTTGAAAAACCAGTGCAATCTGTTGATAATTCTTGACCACGAAGTCTTCTTCTTCTTTACTGTACGTTGACCTGTTTTGCTCTCAGTAGCATGCAACAGGTGTAGCGTTGATTGTAGATCCTCAAGCTTCCGCTGTACATGACCTTACCAATTTCATTGGTAGGAGTGTAGAGCTGTAGATTCCAGCGTATTTCAATAAACACAGTCCTTTTAGTTTGCACTGTCCTTGATCAAAATGGCACAAAGATTTTCAAATAATATAGTTCATAATACAGTCTCTTTCTGTTGATGATAATCTCTTCAGAATAAACAAATAGTCTCTTGAGATTCAGGAGTTCTATATTAGCACAGTCTCTCTTTTTGTTTTTAAAACTTCCTGAATTTTTTCAATTTGCTTGTCTTTGCAAAGTTAGCTGCAATGGAACTTCTGGATCTGTTCTGATGTTCACTGGTCTGGCTCTGGAGCTGCTGCTGATTTCACTCTGCTGTGATGAATCCAGGGTTCGAGTTCTGCAATTTTCACTGCTGTAGGGTTAACAAGATAACAACATAAGGTCCCTTCTAATGCGGTGTCAACGGTGTCTTTCTCCACTCTTTGATTCACACCGAGACTCCAGGCTTGAAAGGATGCAGGGGTGCAGGCAAATTGATGAGTAATCGATTTTGTACTCAGGTATGAAGACTCCTGCAAAACAGAACTTAAAACCAATAGTTCATGTCTAATAATTTCAGATCCTATCTGTCTCATATCTCCTTTTATTTCCTATACAATAGGCAGGGGTTGCGCATACAGAATTTCAAAAGGGAAAACTCCTAAAGACTTAGCAGGGGCTAAGTATATCCTAAGAAGGGCTATAGGAAGAACCTAGGGCCACTTCAGGTAAACCTCTTGGCAAAGTTTAGACAACTGAGATTTCAGGGTTCTATTCATACATTCTACTTTTCCTAAATTCTGAGATCTATAGGCAGTATGTATCTATTAATATCAATATCTTGGGGCTATACTTAATGGACTTGCTTCCTAAGGTTATCCACCCTCATTCTTTGTACAGGGGCCCATATGCATGCAAGGTTGTAAGGGTATACTTGAAATCTGGGTACACATTTAGACAGGGCTCTTTTCCTATTGTTAGTGCTCTAGTGAGGACTATCAGTTCAGCTTTCTGTGGTGAAGTTTCTGGGGCCAGGGCTGAGGACTCAACTACCAAATCAGGGGTCATCACTGCATATCTAGCACAACAATGTCCATTGATGATGAAACTGCCTTCAGCCACAAAGAAAGTCTGTTCAGGGTTCTCCATAGGGACATCAGTCAAATCCAGGTGGCTTGAGAATACAGTGTCCATAATTTCTAAACAGTCATGATCAGGGGATCAAGACTAACTGATAACATAGCAGGATGGAAAGCTTGACTGACCCTTCAGTTGTATCTGGGGTTTTCACACAACATACTCTAATATTTCAACATTCATAGATTTGTTAGCTAGTAATTTCCTTTGTGTTTCATAATGGTTAGAACAGAGTGTGGTACAGTAACTTGAAGATTCTATCTCAAAGTGATTTTTCTTTTAGTTTTTGCTTACTAGGAAGGCTATAGCTGTAACAGCTTCTCAAATAAGGTCCAAGAGATTGAGTCAACACTCCCAGAACATTTCCTTGCGACTCATGAACATAGAGACTGCAAGGTTTTCTGGACATCGGGTAGACCCAGAACTGGTGATAACATCAGAGCGGTTTTCAAAGATCAAAAGACTGCATTCCTATTCAAGTCCCCATTCCAATGGAGACTTTTTCATTCCTTTGGTAGCTTGATACAATGTGATACAATGGTTTTGCTAGCAGCGCAAAATTGGGGATCCATATACAACAGTACCCTGTGGCACCCAAGAAGGCTCTCACTTGCCTCCTGGTGGTTGGAGTAGGAATACTGCATACAGCTGCTTTGCGTTCTGGTAAGGGTTCCAGGCGTCGAATTCCGCTGGACAACTGGAATCCTAGGTATTTAACTTGTTTGACATAATTATGCTTTGGCTCTTGAGACTTTGTATCCAGCCTCATTAAAAAGGTGCAAGAGTTCACTGGTGGCTGGTGGACATTCACTTTCTGAGTTGGTGGTTATGAGCAAGTTGTCCACATATTGAAGTAGAATTTTTTCTTTTTTTTTTCTTTTTTTTTTCTGGAGTTTCTGGATAACTTGTCAAATCTTTTGCTGAGTGAGGCGAGTTCTTGAATTCTTGAGGTAATCTTGTCCAGATGAGTTGGCCCCGCCTCCTTGTAGTGGGGTCTTGGGCTAAGCGTATGCAGAAAAAAACATCTTTTTAAGTCCAGAATGATGAAATGTATAGCTTCAGCAGAGATCAGTTCCAAGAGAATATAAGGATTTTGGTACCACTGGTTGTATAGTTTCAGCTGCATCATTCATTCTTTCTTAGATCCTGCACTGGGCAGTAATCACCTGTCCCAGGCTTCTTGACTGGCTTGAGGGTGACAATGGCAGGGGCTATGTTCTTCGCTAGGCCAGGTGGATTATCTTCTGCCCATCCTCCAGGTGGGGCTATGAGGTTGGTAAGTGTACAGCTTGTTGCTTTGGATGCAGGTGAATAGAACCGCCATTCTTCTTCTTGGGGACAGTTAACACCATCAGGCCAGCAGATTTTGAGTTTCATTTTTTTCTTCCTTCAACAGAGGATATCTGTGCTTGAAGCTTTGCAAGCAGGTCTCGGCCCAAAAATGGAATAGGGCATTCAGGCATATACAGGAACTGGTACATTATTATTATTATTTTTTTTTTTCTAGTTCACACATGTGGTTCTGCAGAAAAGGCTTTGCGAGAAAAACACAGGGGCTACTGGCTTTAGTATTCTGCTCCTGTATCCCCCATAAAAGTCCATATATTGGTCCCCTATTTTTCAGACTGACTCCTGGGGACCCAGGGAAACTGGAGAGTCCGGTCTGGCCTAGTCTTCATCCATGCTGTAGCCCTCTTCGGCTGCCACTCACGCTATAGCTGCTTCACTCTCGTGCTGAAACACTGTGCTTGGTTTATTGTTTTATGACTTTGCAATCAAGTACTCCCTCGGGAGTCAAGATACGGGCATTCACTTCTCTAATGTCCTTCTTTTTCTATAATGGGCGTACTCACACCCAGTTTTTCACTTCCTCTGTTCCTTCGATTAGGATAATCTCCTCACATCATTCAACTAAAATATCATTCACTTTCTCTGTTACATTTATTTTCACAATTCACACACCCTCTGATTAACTTTCATTTAACCATTATGCCCGCAAATTCATCCAGTTCTTTGCAATTTCCGTTCATTAGTTCAATCAAGTCCTAAAACTTCTCAGTGTATAATGCAGTTTTTTTCAGTTCTAAACAAGTCTGGTCAGCTGACTTTCACTTCTAGTCCGGAGGGGGTGGACATTCCCCTGTTGCAGAGGTGGCTAGCAAACTACTTGGGAATCTGTAGTCCCCCCCCCCCCCTCTCCTGGATTCTGTTTCTCCTAGCAATGCTCTATCCAGGAGGTTGATTTTTTTTTTTTTTTTTTTTTTAAGGATCCACTTCTCTGCTGTGGGCACATTAGTTCACGCCCACCGGGGGGGGGGGGGGGGTTGACATCATCGGTGGACTGGGCTCCATCCCCCCCTTAAGCACTCTGAACTGAACTACTTACAGAGAGAGAGAGAGAGACGAGACAGGATATCTAGAAATTCTGGGGCAAAATCCTGATTGGGACAGAGACATTTCATAATCTTCAGTAAATCCCTTACTGAAATTCTTGATCATACTTGAAAAGACACTTATTATTTCTGTAAACATAGGGCAGGCAGGAAACACTTAGATTGAGCACATACATCCATTATGCTTCTTATAGAGAGAACTATAGCTATCTGTCAGCATGTCTCTGCAAAAGAAATTATTTTTTTAGTTCAGGAAGCAAATATTTAAAAGACATTCCGGATATTTTTCATAAAATACAGTACACCTTTCCCTTTTTTTTTTAAATACAGAAAAGCTAACTGATTTGTTCATTAGTAACCAGCACAGAGGGGAAGCATGCATTCAAATGACTTATACTCATTCATAAAAAGATAAACTTTGTTTTTAAAACTTTTGGTTAAACAGAGCTAGTGAAACCAGAGAAAAAACTAATTATAAATTCATCACGCTTCGATTAAATGAAGAGACTTTTCAAATCGGGAGTCCCTTTTCATTCCTAGGAGAACAATTGAACTGTGCTCATAAAAAGAGACTTCTCATTCACATGGACAGAGATGCCAGGAAAAAAACAATTTAAATCAATGTTAAGTCGTGATCTAATTACTTTGTAGATCAAAGGAAAAACAAAAACAGTTCTTTATCATTTCCTATTTAAACTGTTTCAGTGCTTACTGAAAATTTGAACATACAGCCGACAGAAATGCCTCTCACTTGGTCCGCAACCCATAAGGGATTAATACAAACTTAATCCTTTTCAGGCTAAACCCAAAAACTATCGGGACCCACAATCCTGACTAAACATTCTTATTAAATGATAAATAAAGGATAAATTACATAACCACAGCAGAAGGAACAAAAACATATTAAATAAAACAGGTACAATTTGCCTGAAATAAGCACAAACTACCAGCATTGAGGTTTAAGCCTGCACAAGATTAGAAAGACGACACTAGACATTCTTTCCTTCAGACACGCCCCCTGTCAGTTTTTCACACTGCAGTAGAAAAACTAACTGGGTCAGACCAGCTTTTTGATTTCTAAAAATGACTGTAGGTGTTTTGGGTCTTCATTCTGCTCTATTAATACAATTTCTTAATCAGTGAACTGTCACAAATTACTCAACAGAATAATCTCACATATATAACAAAAGGGAAACTCGCAGTTTCAACAGATAGCAAAAATCAAATACACAGGACGGACAATACACCAAACGCTTCATCCGTTTCGCGACCTAGACGCAGTCACCCGACTAGGAACTGCGCTAGTCCAGAGTCCACTCTGCTTGGTCCGTGCTGCCAGACCTCTCATTCACACTTCATTCACACAATCATGCTAGCAACGTATCTTAGAATGCATTCCTTTCTATCTATTCTGACTAGTCTTTTTCCCAATTACAAAAAGGATGAGGGTTTCACCCGGCGAATTCCCATGCGGGGTTACTCGGCCCTTCCTTGAGAGCTCTCTTACCAATTCCCAATATCTCGAGATTACAAATTCCAAGTTCCACTGGCAGTACTGCTCTTTCTATTTCTGTCTAGACATACCAAAAACCCAGTCCTGTCTGCTCTGACCAGGCTGAATCATGATTCTCTAAGTTTTCAAACTGCAGTTCTAACTCATCTGTCTAGACAGGTTTTCAAAACTATACTTACCAGATCTGGTTCCCAAGCTTCTGAGTTGGATCCTGGACTCCCCCGGGTCGGAAGTGTTAGCCAGCTGGACTCAGTGCCTGCCGAGGCCAGGCAGAACTCCCTCCGATACAAGAGGATCGGTGGGCCCAGGGAGATTCCCCTGCGTCGGATTGGCATGGTTCCAACTGGACCAAACCTCAAGGCGAATTACGTGGATTTATTCACTTGAACACTATCCACCACTCGCACTTCTCGGCCAACGCACCAAGAATGTAGCAGCAGATAAGCATGCAATAAATAAATCCAGGAGTCTTTTCAAGGATCCAAGCCAGTTTAATGTGCACATGGCTCAAGCAATAAGCAATTTCAAAATGGCTGAGCAATGGCTTCTAGTAAAACAACAACTTTTATAGCTTTCTTGTCCATTCTAAGCATAGGCAAACTTTTCATTGGTCCCAGTACCCCTCTCACCCATCTATTGGTCCCGGTACTGATATGGCTACCCAATCGGGACTCTGGTCTGGGCCCAGCACCTGGTTGCCCCCCTTCTAGTCCCAATTACAATGGTCAGTGTCTCCAACTTGTTACTTCTCTCCTCCAAGGTCGCTGAGCTTGTTAAAACATATGGGAAGCAGGGCACTGTAACCTTGCTTTTTGCAGAGTTAATTAATTCCATAGAAGCTGTGCTCTCTTATCAGTACCAATTAGAGCTGTTTTCTGTCTTTTATAAGTTTCGTTTCTGCTTAGCTATGTTCAGTTAAACTGAGTTAAGTTTCAATTCTATGGTGTCATCATTCAGGGGGGTTTTCATTCCTCTGGGCCTAACTACAGGCTTCAGTTACAGGTCAAGCTGCTCAGGCCTGTCTGCTTAGTTCAATTAGCATGGATCATAGGCCGTCGCCTACCACAAGGTAAGCGTAGGACCAGAGGTTTGTCCCCTTTGTATTGAAAGGATGGTCTCTCTTGGGAGAAAGGTAAATTTCTGGAGTAATTGGGAAAGCTGTTGTAAAAAAAACCAAAACAGGTTTTGTTTTGTTCTTCCCTGTGTGATCAATTATGAAACAGAAATAGGTATTGGCTTGAAAATTTGTGAAAATGACAGACACAAGAGACTGGCGATTTCTCAGGAATGTAATTATTTGCCTAAAATTGGGGATAAGGTTTAAGGATTTTCCCTATTTTTATACAGTTTTCCTGTTTTAAAAAGGGACAGTGAAACTCAGTTTAAACTGTGTTCAGAAAAGACTAGTGCCCAGGGAAAACCTTGTGGTTTTTGGAAAAACTGATATGGTAAAAAGGTTTAAAAAGGAAAGAAGTTTATTCTTCTAGGTTTTAGATGTGAGTGCCTGAGTTAGAATTTTGGTTATAACTGAAACAAGGAATGGCATCTTTCCATGTGGCAATGCTGTAAGATTTAAAAGTTTTACCTTTGTGCTGCACTCAAGGTTTGTTTTTAAAGAATTTTAGTTCAGGTTAGTCATAGTTGGTGTGACAGGAGTAGTTTGAGTGTAAATGAATGGAAGCTTGTATGGGATTTGAATGGGAGCTGATTGGAAGTGAATGGGAGTATGGGGAAAAGGGGGAGGGGGGGGGGGTGTTCCCCCTAAAAAGAAATCTCTTTACAAAGGAGATTTTGCAAGCTTGCAACTTCAATCATATTTTTTGTGAAGTATAGTGTATTAATTGAGTTTTAGATGTTTGGTAAGGTAGTTTTGTCAAAGTTGGAAGAAACAAATAATACCCAATCCAGAAAGAGAAAAAGAAGAAATTTCCTGAGTTGTATTGGGTCCCATCGCAGAAGACTACTGAAGGATAAGTAGCGCTACCAACACAACACAGAACATTTATACATTTGAGCTCAAAAATATTTAAAGAAAAGCTATAGGCCAATTTCTAAATGATTTTTTTATTTATTTATGAATATCATATTTATTATCCATGGATCTTTATTCCTTTCCTGTAATCAGGAATGAGTTTTACAGTATTAAATACTGATATTCCAGCTGGTATTGTATTTTAAATAGTATGTTGGAAATTCTTAATTCTATGATAGTGAGTCTGACAGAAATGTAGCCTGGTATGGCATGTTACCACTGATCTGATCAGACAGGGGTGGAATGGAATTCTAATACCAACTTCATTTGAAATAATTGTAATTGTTACATCATTTGTGAATATATCTCCACATATATTTACCATCTAATATGGGGAATAAAGAAATATTTTAATTGTAACATCACTGGTCCCTTATCTTTAATTTAGTTTTAGCTAATTGTTTGTCCTACTGTTGTTCCTTGCTATTAAGTAGAATCCCTGTTCCTCTTTGTTTCTCCGGGCCTGTCCAGGAACCGTAGGGTAGTCATTCTCCTCCAGCAGCTGAGGACTGTAAATCAAAGTCTTGCTGACAGCCTATTCGGCTCCCTCTGTTGTCAGAGACTCAGTCTTACAGTCCTCAGCAGCTGGATAGGATGTGGCTGACAGGCTCCGGAGTGGCTGACAGGCTCCGGAGAGGAATAAGTGGCTGAAGTGTTGGTTTTTCTGGCTGGGTGGCCCTAGCTGAGCTACTAGGGTCAGAACAGAGGGGTATTGACTAAGTTAAAAAAAAAAAAAAGGAGATACACCGGTACTTGGAGCTGGAGGCAGAGCCTGCCTCAGGTACAGCTTCAGCGATCATACCCGAGAGGGGGACAGTGAGAGGATCTGGGAGCCCCAGATTGCAGCCCTCTGCCCTCATTGCCTTATATTATTCATCCGCGAGCAGAGGTTGTGAAGGCACTCTGTGCATCGCAGCTCTGGACTTCAGGTAGGCAGCGGGAGTCTTAATTCGCCGTTGGCCATTGGTGCAGAAATGTGGTGCTGTGAATTTTTTATTTTTTTGTTCCTCAGGCACATGCTGGCCGGTTCGGCGGCCTGTGCACAGTGCGGGAGTCGGCGGGGACTGTCGGGTCCCGGCATCTGCAGGATCTCTTTTCGCACAGGTAGCTGTATAGAACGGCTCTTCGGGGGTGCGATGGATTTTAAATCAATATTGGGGGATGCCGCTGAGGTGATTCCTGACACGGATGAAAAGGCAGGAGCGGCAGCCATTTTAGCTAGAACGGCAATCGCTCCCGTGCTTTCAGGCAAGCCTGCCAAGCATAAAGCTAAGACCAAGAGGCCTTCTATTTCTATTTTCTATTTTTTATTGCATTTGATAAAACCGCCTTTCTATAACAATCAAGGCGGTGTACAATCGACAAACAGTCAAGAAAAGGCCAAGGGCCAGTGAAATAGAAAAGAAAATTTACAGTTCTCTGATAGGAAAGTAGGAGAGAAAAGAGAGACAGGGCAGGACATAAGAAGGTATAGTTCTGGGAGGGAAATACAGAGGTGGGGGAAAGAAGAGGTCACACGAAAGGAGAGGGAAGGTCGAAGGCTAGGGAAAAGAGATGAGTCTTAAGATTTCGTTTGAAGGTGACATGATGGATTTCCAGACGGAGGGAGGAGGGGAGAGCATTCCAAAGAGCAGGGCCAGCAAACAAGAAGGCAGAGGAATGGGTGGATTGTAGGTGGGCGCATGAAGGAGAGGGAAGGGTAAGGCGATTGAGGTGAAAGGAGCGAGGGGTGTGCCTGGGAGAGTGAAAGGTAATGAGATCCGTTAAGTATTGTGGGGTGCTGGTATGGAGAGCTTTATCAACCAATGTAAGCAGTTTGAATCGAGTGCGGAAGGGAATAGGTAACCAGTGAAGGTGGAAGAGCAGAGGTGTTATGCAGTCCCGGAGAGTAGAGTGAGTAACAAGGCAAGCTGCAGTATTTTGAATCCTTTGGAGCCGAGACAATTGGGATTTGGGGAGACCAATGAATACCGAGTTGGAAAAGTCCACACGTGACATAACTAAAGATAGCAACAGAGTAGTGAGGGCTGAAGGGGAGAGAAAGGGACGAATTGCACAAATTTGGCGAAGAAGGAAAAAGGAAGTCTTAGTAATGTGCGAAATGTGAGCGTGAAATGATAAGTCAGAATCAAAATGTACACCAAGATATCGGAAGGTGGAAACTAGAGGGACGGGAGTACCGGAAAAAGAGGGGGCCATCGAGGGGGGTGGGCTACCGTGAGAAAACCAAATTGCGATAGTCTTGGCTAGATTAAGGTGGAGCCAGTTTTGTGTCAACCAGTTGGCCACATCAGAAAGACAAGAATTCAATGCAGAGAGGTCCGGACAGGAGGGGGAGGTGTGATGGAGCAAGACTATGTCGTCTGCATAATAGAAGGCGGATATACCAGACTGTTGTATTAGAAAGGCAAGGGGGGCCAGAAAGAGGTTGAAGAGAAGAGGGGCCAATACAGAACCCTGAGGGACCCCACATGGGAGGTGAAGTGAATCCGAGGGGGGGGGATAAAAGAAGAAGAGGAAAGAACTGTGCAAGACCGAGAGGAGAGAAAGGAGTGAAACCAGCGATAAACAACACTACAGAGACCCGCTTCCCGTAAGCGGAGAAGAAGAAGGGAGTGGTCGACTAAGTCGAATGTAGCCGAGAGGTCGAGGGCTACCGCCACTGAGATGTCACCTAGATGCCTTCCCCGGAGGTAGTTACCGTGCAGAGTTCCTCTCCCGAATTGCAGGGTGACTTGGCGTCCATCTTTTCAGCAGATTTTATCCTTTCCTTACACAAAGCTTATGTTTTAAAAATGGAGCAAAACCTGGGCAAGTCTGATTCACCAAGCATGGGGATTGTGCCTAAGGGGGAAGCCTTATTGCAGGATCTGGGGGAAGGTCCCTCTGCTAAGGTTATGAGGGCAGACCCCGAAGTCTTTGGGGAGCAGACTGCTGTGCCTCAGGAAACGGAGGAGGGAGAAGTTCTCTCCGAAGGGGCCTTGGATTCCTGGGCACTCGGGGACTTAGAGGAAGGTGAACTAGTACCGGGTGAGGACCCTAATGTTTTTAGAGTTTTTCGTAAGGAAGAGCTCGGAGCTCTTATTGCACAGTCCCTAGCGGAGCTAAACATTGCTTTACCGGTAGTACAGGAGAAACCGTTAGAGGATCCTTTACTGCAAGGTTTTATGCCAGAGCAGCATTGCTTCCCGGTTCATAGGGTTATTAGACAGATGATAGATTCGGAATGGGAGTCTCCAGAGGCTTCACTGAGAGGAGGCCGAGCAATTAGGCGGCTGTATCCAGTCCCTCGGGAAGACAAGGACTTGCTGCGTATGCCCAAAGTCGATGCGCTGGTAGCAGCAGTGACAAAGAAGACTACCATTCCAGTGGAAGGCGGTGCTGCCCTGAAAGATCTGCAAGACCGTAAGTTGGAGGTGCTGCTTAAGCAAGCATTCGATTCAAGTGCTCTGTCACTCCAGGCCTCCATTTGTGGAGCTTATGTCTCTCGAGCATCTATTCGGTGGCTGCAGAGTGACTTGGGTTCCGACAAGGAGGTTGCCATGTGTTCGGAAGGAGCTAAACTAGAATCTGCAGCGGCGTATTTAGCAGACACCTTTTATGACTTGGTTAAAATTTCCGCAAAGTCAATGGCATCTGTGATTGCAGCGAGGAAGTTCCTCTGGCTGTGCACTTGGGCGGCGGACGCGTCCTCTAAGACACGATTCAGTAAGCTTCCCTACAAGGGTAAGCTGCTCTTTGGGGAGGCCCTCGAAAAGATAGTTAAGGACTTGGGGGATTCAAAGGGGGCGCCTCCCAGAGGATCACCAAAAGGTCCTCGACCCAGGCCGCCAGCAAGAGGGCAAGAGAGAGACCTACACAGGTTCCGAGGTTCTCGGTTTGTGCCGTATCAGATAGGTCGTTTTGTGGCTCGGTGGCAGTCCTTTCAAGGAGCGTGGTGGGGTTGGCAGGGGGTATTTTAGTTCTCAGCAAAACGCCCCCAAGAAACCCCAATGAAGGGCGGCTGGCTCAGGTGGAAACCCCTGTGGGGGGATGTTTGCAGAACTTTCTTTCTATCTGTGCCAACATTACGATGGACCAATGGGTGTTGGAAATCATCCGCGAGGGCAATGCGCTAGAGATCGCTCAGCCTCTGACTGAAGCTTTTCTAAGGTCTCCTTGCGGATCCCTGCGAAAGAAGAAGGCGGTAAACGATACCCTGCAATACTTGCTTCGGTTACAGGCAGTGGTACCGGTCCCCAAAGACTAATACGGCTTAGGTCGATACTCGATTTATTTCGTAGTCCCCAAGAAGGAGAGGTCTTTTCACCCTATTCTGGATCTCAAGCACGTAAACCGATGTTTACAGATACCACATTTCCGTATGGAGAACCTAAGGTCCCAATATTCAGGCAGTGAAGCCCGGGGAATTTCTGTCCTCCATAGATTTGACGGAGGCGTATCTTCATATCCCGATCAGGCATCAGAAATTCCTAAGGTTTGCCATGCCCATGGAAACAGTCAGGAGACGTGGCAGTAGTATAGGCCTTTATTATCCCACGGATCAAGAGTGCCAACACGACACTGGCCGTGTTTCGTATTACACTTCCTCAGAGGTTTACGGCTCACGCTATGACTTCCCGTGCAACACGGGCGTGCTCCTGATCTTGCTGAGACACCAGAAATTTGTTCCAGTGCACTTTCAATATAATTAGAATTGTCTGTAAGATACAAAGAAAACCCCGCTCGCAAGCAGGATACCTTGCGAGCGGGGTTTTCTTTGTATCTTACAGACAATTCTAATTATATTGAAAGTGCACTGGAACAAATTTCTGGTGTCTCAGCAAGATCAGGAGCACGCCCGTGTTGCATGGGAAGTCATAGCGTGAGCCGTAAACCCCTGAGGAAGTGTAATACGAAACACGGCCAATGTCGGGTTGGCACGCTTGATCCGTGGGATAATAAAGGCCTATACTACTGCCACGTCTCCTGACTGTTTCCTGGGTTGCCTACGTGATAGAGTGCTGTTTTTTGGTGTTGCCGTGCCCATGGGCCATTTCCAGTTCTGGGTGTTGCCATTTGGGCTGGCTATGGCTCTGCGTACGTTCACCAAGGTAATGGTGGTGATTGCAGCGGCCTTGCAAAAGGAAGGGATTCAGGTACATCCCTACCTGGACGATTGGTTGATATGAGCAGGGTCGCAATCGGAGTTAGTCTCGGCGACCGATCGCATGGTTCAGTTTTTGGAACAGCTCGGTTGGGTGATAAACCAGTCCAAGAATCACCTCATTCCATTGAAGTGGCTGACTTATCTTGGCGCATTGTTCGATACTGAGCGCGGTTCCGTTTTCCTGCCTGACGACAGGGTACAGAAGCTTTGGAAACAAGTGAAAGCCTTTTTGTGCCTGTGGGCACCCACAGCGTGGAGGTACCTGCAGCTTCTGGGAACCTTGGCGGCGGCCCTAGATTTGGTGCCGTGGGCCAGAGGTCATATGCGCCCGCTTCAACAGGCGCTGCTGTCCAGGTGGTCTCCGCAGCATCACTCCCTGGCCCAGAGACTAAACTGCCCAGAGGACGTGAGGGTCAGTCTGCAATGGTGGTTGGATCCCCGTCAGGTTCGCGCAGGAGTTTCGCTTATAGAGCAGGAGTGGTTGTTAGTAACTACAGACGCCAGTCTCTCGGGCTGGGGAGCGCATTGTTTGTCGCATGTGACGCAGGGGATCTGGTCCAAGAAGGAGAGTGGTTGGTCAGTCAATCGTCTAGAGATGAGAGCAGTCAGTTTGGCGCTTCAGGAGTTCCTCAGTTTGGTCCGGGGGAGAGCAGTTCGCGTTTTCTCCGACAATGCGGTGACAGTCTCTTATATAAACAGATAGGGAGGCACTGGTTGCATGGCCCTGTTGAAGGAGAGTCAGATGTTGATGCAGTAGGCGGAAGCCCATCTTCTGGCCATCTCGGCAGCGCATGTGGCTGGATGGGACAACATTCAAGCTGATTATCTCAGTCGGAATGTCCTGGATCCCGGAGAGAGGGAACTAAACGTGGCGGTTTTTCACGGCATCACGCTTCGTTGGGGTCAGCTGGTCATGGACCTCATGGCTACCCTTGGGAACACGAAAGTGACTCGCTTTTACAGCAGGTACAGAGTACATATGTCGGAAGGGCTCGATGGTGTGGTTCAGCCATGGCCAAGAGGAGAACTGCTGTATGTGTTCCACCCCCCCCCCCCCCCGTGACCTTTAATCAACCAGGTAATATGGAGAATTGCAAAGCACGAGGGGGATGTGATTCTCATTGCTCCGGATTGGCCCAGGCGGCCGTGGTATGCAGATCTGGTCAGGCTGCTTGTGGCTCAACCGTGGAGACTCCCCAGTCGAGTCAATCTATTGAACCAGGGGCCGGTGTTGATGCCACAAGTGGATCGTTTCTTGCTTATGGTTTGGCTCTTGAGAGGGAGCGGCTCCAGTGCCGGGGGTACTCACCGGTGGTAATTGAGTGTTGAAATCTAGGAAGCGGTCCACTTTGTTGGCGTATATCCGCGTCTGGCGTATCTTTGAAGGCTGGTATGGAGAACGTGATGTTAGGTCATTTTCCGCACCCTTACCGGTGATTTTGGCCTTCTTGCAAAGGGGGCTGGAAAAGGGCTTGGCACTTAGCACGCTAAAGGTTCAGTTGGCAGCCTTATCGTCTTATAGAGGAAAGGTGTTGGGGAGCGGTTTGTCAGCGCACCCAAATGTTCAACGTTTTCTTAGAGCTTCTAAGCTTGTTCGTCCGCCTCTAAGATCGGTGGTTCCAGCGTGGGATTTGAATTTGGTGCTAGATGCCTTAACACAAACGCCCTTTGAGCCGGCATCAGTGGTGAGTCTGAGGGAGCTTTCTTGGAAGACAGCCTTCCTCGTCGCCTTGTGTTTGGCTAGGAGAGTCTCAGATCTTTAGGCTCTCTCGTGTCGGGCACCTTACCTTCAGTTTACAAAGGAAAAGGTGGTGCTTCGACTGGTACCATCTTTTCTTCCTAAAGTGGTATCCAGTTTTCATAAGAATCAATCCGTTTCACTTCCAACCTTTCCGCAGGGTGAGGATAGTGACGTGTGTCGGGCTCTCTGAAAGTTGGATCTGGGTAGAGTGCTGCGCAAGTACCTTCGTAGAACCGAGAGTTTTAGAAAGTCGGACAGGTTATTCATGATCTTTGTGGGGCCTCGGAAAGGGGAGGCTGCTTCAAAAGTGTCTATTGCCTGATGGGTAAAGCGAGCGGTCTGTGCAGCTTATGAGGCAAAGGGCAAATTGCCTCCACAAGGGCTTAGGGCTCATTCCACTAGATAACAAGCCACTTCTTGGGCGGAGTTAGCCTTGGTGCCTCCGGTGGATATCTGTCGGGCGGTGACCTGGTCGTCTCTGCATACCTTTGCTAGGCACTATCGGTTGGATGTGCAGGCATGGGGGTGACACGATTGTTGGGGCCTCAGCCTTATTAGGGGGGCTTGCAGGTCCCTCCCATCTTTAGTAACTGCTTTGGTACTTCCCTACA
Organism: Ichthyophis bannanicus; assembly: GCA_033557465.1. NCBI lineage: Eukaryota > Metazoa > Chordata > Amphibia > Gymnophiona > Ichthyophiidae > Ichthyophis > Ichthyophis bannanicus. The sequence goes on from CM066038.1 coordinate 403,297,524, forward strand.
GTTCCTGGACTGGCCTGGAGAGACGAAGAGGAAGGAAAAATTAGACCTTACCTGCTAATTGTCTTTCCTTGAGTTCTCTCCGGGCCAGTCCAGGGCCCACCCTCTGGATCCGTGAGAGTTTCTTCATTATCAAGAAGTTAAGGTTTTCAATTTACGAGTTTGGAGGAGCTAAGGGTCCAGAGAGGGAGGATTAGTGGTAAATGTTTCCTTTCAGAGTGGCTGCAGTTGGATTTCCCTTTCCACAATTTAGGGGGAAGGCTACTAGCTGTGGGAAAAAAAAAACCCATGGAGAACAAAATTACAATGAAGGGCTACGAAAAGCTAACACTGCGTACAGGGGAGTGAGGAGAAGCTCATAGGCAGTTATAGGTGTGTTTTTTGGTTATTTCGGAATATCTTAGTTCAAAGCTGCATGGACAATAGGGGACTGAGTCTCTGACAACAGAGGGAGCCGGATAGGCTGTCAACAAGACTTTGATTTACAGTCCTCAGCTGCTGGAGGAGATTGACTACCCTACGGTTCCTGGACTGGCACGGAGAGAACTCAAGGAAAGACGATTAGCAGGTAAGATCTAATTTCTCCTTTTCTAACAAGATGGTTCTCTGCCTGAAGCATGATAGTTCAGGATTGAGAGCCTTGTTGACAGAGATTTAGTTATTTAACAGGTTTTTATATACCGCCTTTAATTCAAGGAGGTTTACATAGAACAACAGTATATAATCTCATGAGAGTTCTTTTACAAAGAACACGGGGAAGTAAACTTGGCGTTACATATGGGGGCTATAAATGAATCAAAGGTGTGTGGATGGTTATGGAATTTACAGTTAGGTAATTCAGATAAGAACTTGGGGAAGAAGGACATCAAATAAAGCCAATATCCTGACTTATTGTGGAGAGGGAGGAAAGGAATGCAGAGACTTAAGGGAAGAGTTAATATATAAGGAGCAACCTGCTCTCCGTCCTTAGTTTTCTGAGCCCCTACTGCTCAGTCGGGGGAAGAGGCAAGGCCAGAGCTACCATTAGTCAAACAAGGCAGTCACCTAGAGTGCTGGCTCTCTGAGGGTACCCATTCCACAATGGGTCAGAAACCACGACACAGCGCTTGCCTCAACTCACCAGTATTGTATCATGGTCTCTGTTTTCTACTACAGTATCTGTCTCTTCTGCCCCCTCCCCCTCCTGCACATACTCAAACCAGAAATGGGGCGTGGGGTGCAGGAGGAACAGCAGGATGGAGGGACCCACCTAGGGTGCTTCCAGTCCTTGCACTGGCCTTGGGAAGGGGGAGAGGAAGAATAATGAACAGAGAAAACGCATTGGCTGATAGGATTCCCTCGGATCCTTATAGGATTCTTTACCTGCTCTACATGAAGATGATACTAAGGATAGAAAATGGGTCCCCCTATGCACAAAGCAGATGCCCTTCGAATGAGCTCTACCCTTTTCTCTGAGCCATTTCCCGCAGCAGCATTCTAACCAGTAAGTTCAGAGCAGCCATCAAGGTCCTTTCCTCCACCTTTTCTTTTTTTTCTTTTAAATTTACCTTACTGATACGTGATCTTTAGCAACTGGTCACTCATAAAATGGCTGTTCTACCTGCCTTCCTTAGTACCATGATGGTCATTATTCATGAGCACTGCATGAGTGTTCTGTTCAGATGGGTGCAGCTATCAAGTATATACAACACTGTACATATACCTATTAGAGAGAGAGAGAGCTTACAGTCTAGTCAAGGCTAACACACATGGCAAACAAGAGATTCTAACAGAACGTGAGACGACAAATGGTCAAGATAGAACAGCAACTGTAAAATAAGGTGAGTTTTTAGTTTGGATTTGAATGTGGCTAGTGAGGGAGCATGAGGTACTGACTCAGGAAATCTGTTCAAGGCAAAGAGCATGGCATAGCTGAAAGCGTGGAGGAAGGACTTAGTAGTGGAGGGAAAGACACAAATAAGACCAGCTTTCCAGATGAAAGGCATTTTCAAGGAAGAGAAGAGTTCAGGATTTGCAGAATAAATGCATTTCTGAGTATTTCCCCTTATTTGTACTCATATTTAATTCCTTCCTCTTCCTAGCCTACCTGTTCTCAATACATCAATACACTTTACCTTCTCCCAGTAGACAGGGTTCACTACGCCACTGCCTGCCAGTCTGCCTTCTTCTAGACAGCTTCCTCTCTCTGGAACTCCCTATCTCATTAGCTCCACTCAGAATCCAATTACAAATGCTTCAAATCCATCTCAAAGCCTTTATCATCTCTTGGGCTTTTGGTGACCAACCCCGATGGCTAACTTTAATGATTTCTCCTCTTTTTCCTGATATCTTCTCTTAAGATATTCTCTCTTCTGTCTCTGCTCTCTCCTGTCTTAAAGCTATTTCATTTTAAATCTCTTTTGCATATTTTATATTTTGAATTTCTTTATTAATTTTATATTTTGGATCATAATATAAACAGCTTTGATATATTATGAAATAAATGTCAATAAATAAATAAATGTTTGACCTGCGTACAGAAGTGGATGGGGTGCCAATGTAATGACTTGACTTGAAAAGAAGGACTACAGGTCATAGCAACATTAAAGGAAGATAAGTCATGCAGGTGCATATTGAATAGATTTCAATAGAGAAAGACTACTGCAACTTCCTCCTTGCGGGAGTAGACTAAATGGGAGGTAATGAGACCATGGATGAGTGCTTTGGTAGCATGCTTGGAAAGGAAGTGATAAATTTTAGCAATGTTGAAAAGAAAGAAATGACAGACTTTAGCAATCTTCTGGATGTACGTAGAGGAGAGACAGGCATCAAAGATCAACTTGAGGTGATGATCTAAGGGAAAAGAAAAGATGAAAGCACCATCTCAGAGACAGAAAAACAAGGAAGAGGAGAAGTGTATATGTATATAGTTCCCCTGTTAGCCAGGTTTTAGTACCCATTAGTAACCATTCTCTGTAAACACAGAGAGGCTCGCCGCCTTGCTGTAAGTTTTGTTCTATGTAAACCGTGCTGATGCCGAATAACGCGGTATATAAGAAACTGAAAATAAAATAAATAAATAAGTGGGTTTGGGGGAAACAATAAGGAGTTCTGATCTTTGCAGTTTTCTGGGTCATGCCATCTTTTGGTAAGTGGAACCGGCGTTTCATGATGTAGTTTTCTTCAGGGTGAAGTGGTTATGCAGTAAATATCTCTTCTTATATGAAGTGGTTCTCACTACCGGATTGATGGGTTTGAAGTGGGAAATTTGAATTTTGGTAGGAAAGTTTGTTAAAAAAAAGAGGGGAAATTTGATTTTGGAAGTTTGTTGAAAAAAGGCAAGAATTTTGGAATCTGAATTTTGGTGGGAATGTTTGTTGGAGAAAAGGCAGGGAAGATGCAAGCAGAAATCCTGGAGGGAAGGAATTTTGAATTTTAGCAGAAAGATTGTTGTCACAATCTCAGATTCTGTAAGGTGGAAAAAATTACCGGTCTTCGGCCCTAGACCTTGTAGCACTAAACCTTCTGTGAAAGAGGGGCTGCCATGCTTTGTTGATGTGATGTCCTTTATCTCCATTGAAGTTTCATGGATGTCTACTATCTTTACCAAGGAGTTCTGTCTTGACCATACTAAGTTTAAGGTGATGGTGGGAATTCAGGAAGACATGTCCGTCATGCAGTCTGAGATTCGGGAATGGATTCTTGGTGAAATTTCTGGTGTAGAGAAACAGATCCAGGAATCAAAGTAGTGGTGAAAGCCATGAGAAAAAAAATTAGAGCACTGAGGAAAGAATGTGTAGAAAAGTAAAAAGGACCTAGGACCAAGTCTTGAGGTACATCATTCTCATGCCGTTCTGCCTACACATTGGCATTAATATAACTGCTGTTCTCTTTTTTCTGCTTTAGTGTTAGGGCCCTCTGCCACCCTAGGCAGAAACCCTGGCCTTGCCGCACCCTCCCCAGCTGCTGCCACTGCCAGCTCCCCCAGTTGCCGCTGATTCCATCTCAGGAGGGGGAGGCGGGCAGCATTTCCAAAAGCGGCGGCTTTTTGCCGCTGTTTTTGGAAATACTGCCACTGCCCTTCTCCCCCCTCGAATGGAATCGGCAGCAAGTGGGAAGTGGCAGCACAGCTGCCCATGTGTGCCGTTGCTGCCGTCCACCCAGACCAGCTGTCCTAGGCGGCCGCATCCACCATGGACATTTTAATCTCCAGGAACAAGCAGGAATAAGTCATCACATATGGGTACGTCGGTACCGACGGAGCCCGCGCGGGAAAGCTCCCCAGCTTTTCAGATTAAAAGCTTTTGGAGCCTCCCACTGCACATGCGCGCTGCCTTCCCGCCTTCCTGACCAGCTCTCGTCAGTTTCTTTTTTTCCGCGGAGCCAGCAGGTCGTGTTCCTGTCACCGCTGAAGAAATTGTTAATTTTATTGTTTTCTTTAGACCGCGTACCTGCCTTCCCCATTCTGAAACCGATACTGCCGGTCTCTCTTTCTTTCTTTTAAAAAAAAAAAAAAAAAAATTTTTCTTTTCTTCAGCACAGCTTGGTACTTTGTTAGGCCTTCAGGCTTACACAAATTCTCCTCATGGAGAAACCAGTTCCTGGTTTTAAAAAGTGTACCAAGTGCAGTGCTGTCATTCCTCTTACAGACACCCATGAATGGTGTCTTAAATGTTTAGGACCTGACCATTCCATACCGGACTGCCCATCCTGCTCCCAGATGTCGAAACGTGGATTGCAGAACCGGGCCAACAAGTTCCATGTGCTGTTTCCTTCAGAAGCATCACAGTCATCCAGGTCTTCCTCTCCGGATGGATCACAGGTAACCAAAACTCCAGTGGGCAAATCCTCTAAAAGCAAATCTCTTTCTAAAGATCGAGAGGCTCTCAATTCTGAGTTCGAGGATTCTGCCCAGGCCAAAAAACCCCGGCGGGAGGTTCCGGCCTCCAAAGCAATCATAGGGTCACAGGTTGACATCGATGGCGCGGCCTCGACAGATCACCTGTTGTACTGCTCTGGGGTACCGGCCCATAACCGGTACCGACATCCAGGCAGCAGTGGCGTCTATGGGCACTACTGTCCAAGTCATGCAGCAGGCCATTCTGGCTTTTATTAATGCTGCTACGCCCTCGGTACCGCAGCCAGCGGTACCTGGTCCGGTTCCGGTAATGGCTTCCATACCGGAACCGAGGCCATCGTCTTCCAAACGCAGATCGGTTCCGCATGCCGGATCCGGGCTTTTGCCCGGTACCGATCCCATACCCGGTACGCCCGATGTCGATACCGAACGGTATGCGTATCGTGCGTTGGAAGCACATAGAGGATACTCTGCTTCTTCAGAGGATTTTAACTCCTCTGATGATTCTGATGAGTTCTCCCTTGATCTTCCTGAGGAGCCTTCTTCTCCTAACAGGAGAATGTCTCCACCAGAGGATTTGTCCTTTCAGGACTTCATCATAGAAATGGCTAAAGGTCTTTCTATTGCTTCATCCTCTGAAAAGGAACCCAGATCAAAGAAACTGGATATTTTAGGATACTCTAAGTCTCCTAAAGAGGCAGTCACCCTGCCTATCCATGAAATCCTTCAAGAACACTTGATGGACTTATGGGAGGCTCCTCTAACATTGTCTCCTTCTTCTCGCAGGTTGGACACCATGTACCGTGTCCCCCCTTCTCCTGGTTTCCAAAAAACCCAGTTGCCTCACCATTCTATTGTGGTGAAGTCTGCAATGAAGAAGATAAAGAGTACCAAAAGGCACTCTTCTACTCCTCCAGGGCGAGAATGTAAGACTCTAGACTCTTTTGGCAGGAAAATTTTCCAGGCTACTATGCTTATAGCCAGGATTAATTCCTATAGTCTTTACATGGGCATGTTTCTCAGTGAAATCGCTCTAAGAGTTCGGCATTTTGCCCCCTTTATCCCTGAGGATAAGAGGGAGCAGTTCATTTCCTTAGTGAAACACCTTTTGGATATTTCAAAGTTCTCCAACAGGGCAGCTTTTGATTCCTTTGAGGGTGCTGGTAGGGCTTCGGGCATTGCTATAGCAGCCCGACGTCTTGCTTGGCTCCAAGCTTCTGATCTAGAACCTTGGGTCCTAGATGGCTTACGAAATCTGCCCTGTACAGGTGAGAACTTATTTGGTGAGGAGTGGCAAATTAAGGCCACTCAAATGGATGCAGAAAATGCCACCTTAGATAGACTTACTAAGTCAACCTCCACTCCAGCCAAGAAGAAGTCTTTAAGAGGCCTTATTACAAGAAGTCCAGATTTTCCACAAATACTGGCCAACAATCCTCTCAGCCTCGTTTTGCTGCTAAACGTCAGCAACCTAAACAGGCAAGGTCAAAGCCTGCGGTGTCTGCTACGCCTCAGCAGACTCCACCCCCTCAGGGGTTTTGACTTGCCCCTAGAGAACTTAACTTTTCTGGCTCTAGAACAACCAGAGCCCCTCACCATACCCGGAAGGTTAGCTCACTTTGCTCCCAGATGGGAGCAAATTACATCAGAGCAATGGACCCTCTCTATCATCAGAGAGGGTTACAAACTCCATTTTTCCGACCTTCCTCCTTATACTATGGTGAGGCAGTTCAATTCTCCCCCATCTCTCCTGGCCCTCTTGGGTCAGGAAGTCTCCTCCCTCCTTGCCCAGGGGGCAATAGAGGAGGTCCCTCTTCTTCAACAGGGGACGGGATTCTACTCCCCTTATTTTCTAATACCAAAGAAGACAGAGGGCTTCAGACCAATTCTGGATCTGAGAGAATTGAACAAATTTCTTTTCAAGGAGAAATTCAAAATGCTTTCTCTGGGCATTCTCCTTCCATACCTTCAGAGTCAGGATTGGCTTTGTTCTCTAGACCTAAAGGATGCGTATACACACATACTCATCCACCCATCCCACAGAAAATACCTACAATTTCTGTTTCAGGGAAAACATTTCCAGTACAGAGTACTTCCCTTCGGTCTAGCCTCTGCTCCAAGAGTGTTCACCAAATGCATGGCAGTCGTAGCTGCCTTTCTAAGAGGCCTGGGAATTTTCATATTCCCATACCTGGATGACTGGCTCATCCGAGCTCCCTCTCAGTCCCAGGCCCAAATTTCCCTGGACCGCACAAGGCATCTTCTGCAGTATCTAGGACTGGTAGTAAACCTTCCCAAGTCTCAACTAATCCCTACTCAGTCTCTCGAGTTCATAGGGGCCCAGTTAGACACCATCACTGCAAGGGCCTACCTGCCTCAGGTCAGGGCCCAACGCCTGCTGAGTTTGGCCTCCCAAGCTCAGTCCAGCAGTCATTTGACAGCCCGGGAAATGCTGCGACTTCTGGGCCACATGGCCTCCACGGTACATGTGGTGCCCTACGCTCGTCTGCATATGAGAGCAGCTCAATGGACCTTGGCCACCCAGTGGTCTCAAGCATCTGGAGCGCTCTCCGACCAAATACTCACCTCAAGCCGTCTATTTTGGTCCCTCCAATGGTGGACATCCACCAAGAATCTGTTGTTGGGGGCCCCCTTCCAACCTTTGTTGCCCCAAGCAACCCTCACAACAGATGCCTCCCAGACAGGGTGGGGAGCTCATCTTCAGAACCTCTCCACTCAGGGCACTTGGTCTCCACAAGAGGCCACCCTTCATATCAACCTCCTGGAACTGCGAGCAATTTACCTTGCCCTCAAGGTCTTCTATACCCTCCTTGTCAACCTGACTGTCCTAGTTCAGACAGACAATCAGGTAGCAATGTTCTATATAAACAAACAAGGAGGGACAGGCTCTCTGTCGCTTTGCAACGAAGCTCTCAGATTATGGGCCTTCGCCAGAGAGCATCAAATTCACCTTCTTGCAGTGTATCTTCCAGGAGTTCAAAACTCTCGTGCAGACAGACTCAGTCGAGTTCTGCTTCCACACGAATGGTCCCTACATATGGACCAGATACGCAGAATCTTTCAGGAATGGGGGACCCCGGACATAGACCTCTTTGCAAGTCCGTGGAATGCCAAACTTCCCCGGTTCTGTTCCAGAACTCAGTGTCAGGGAGCTCAGGCCCACGATGCCTTCCTCCTGCATTGGGGTCAGGAATTCCTCTATGCCTTTCCACCCATTCCTCTAATATCCAAGACTCTGTTCAAGCTCCAGAGGGATCACGGGACTATGATCCTCATAGCTCCCCGCTGGCCACGCCAGGTGTGGTTCCCTCTACTTCTGCATCTCTCCCAGGGATCCTTCCTGGACCTGGGAGCTGCGCCAGACCTTCTGTCTCAGGAGGAGGGGACTTTGTGGCACCCAAACCCCAAATCCCTACATCTCAGAGCTTGGTTACTGAAGGCCTAAGTCTTCAAGACTTTAATCTTTCTCAACCTGTGACAGATATCCTTCATGCCTCTAGGAAACCTTCCACGAGGCGTTCTTATGCTTTCAAATGGAAACGTTTTTCCATTTGGTGTGCTCAGCAGGGTCTTGACCCTCTAGCACTTCCTTTGAATTCCCTCTTGGACTATCTCCTGCATCTTTCAAATGCAGGCCTTAAGACAAATTCAGTAAGGGTCCATTTGAGTGCTATTGCAGCATCCTTAAAACCTATAAATGGACAACCTGTCTCCTCTCATCCTCTTGTTGCACGTTTCATGAGAGGCCTGACTCTAACTAAACCTCCCATCCGCCCTCCTCTGGTAGCATGGGATTTGAACCTAGTTCTAGGTCAGCTTATGAAGCCACCTTTTGAGCCTTTGGACTCTACCTCCTTCAAATTTCTTTCCTGGAAGGTTGTTTTTCTTATTGCAGTCACTTCGGCTCGCCGCATCAGTGAACTGCAGGCTTTAGTGGCTCATTCACCTTATACTAGGTTTCATCATGATAAGGTGGTCCTTAGGACGAATCCCCACTTTATGCCCAAAGTGGTCTCGCCTTTTCATCTTAATCAAGAGGTATATCTACCTGTCTTTTTCCCGGCTCCTCATGCATCCAGTGCAGAGAGGAACCTTCATACTCTGGATTGTAAAAGAGCTCTTGCCTTTTACCTCAACAGGACTCAACCACATCGAAAGTCTTCCCAACTTTTCGTGGCTTTTGATCCTTCTCATTTGGGACTTCCAGTCACCAAGCGTACACTTTCCAATTGGATCGCTCAGTGTATTTCTTTTGCTTACCAGAGTAAGAACATTTCTCTGGAGGGCCATGTCACAGCTCACAATGTGAGAGCCATGGCCACTTCTATGGCTCATCTTCACTCTGTGTCCATAGATCAGATCTGTCGAGCAGCCACTTGGGCCTCGGTTCATACCTTCACAGCCCATTACTGCTTGGACAAGGACTCCCGCCGGGATGCCATGTTTGGTCAGGCTGTCCTCAAACACCTGTTCCATGCTTAAACAACTCCTGCCCACCTTCCCTGGATGGATGCCTGAGATCCATGCGAAGATGGTTTACCCTTGGAGGGGGATCTCCCAGGCATCTTAGCTAGGGAGTCCCCATATGTGATGACTTATTCCTGCTTGTTCCTGGAGATAGCACAGTTACTTACCTGTAACAGGTGATCTCTGGGAACAGCAGGAATTAGTCATCACAACCCACCCACCTCCCCTAGGAGTTGTATCTTTATCTATCTATCTTCCTGTCCTCTCTCTCTATTGTCTCAGCTTTAAACTCGAACTGACGAGAGCTGGTCAGGAAGGCGGGAAGGCAGCGCGCATGTGCAGTGGGAGGCCCCAAAAGCTTTTAATCTGAAAAGCTGGGGAGCTTTCCCGCGCGGGCTCCGTCGGTACCGACGTACCCATATGTGATGACTAATTCCTGCTGTTCCCAGAGATCACCTGTTACAGGTAAGTAACTGTGCTGTGCCATTGTTTGAAGGCCTTTTCAGTCTCTTTCCTTAGCCTCTGTCAATTGCCACCTGCTGCTACCTTTGCTCTCTAGTGCTTGCTTCTACGTTAGTAATTTTTCACCTTCATCTCTAAATTATGAGACGGTGCTGCCAGCTTCAGTGTATTGGTTCATCCTAACTGCCGTTCTGCCTACATGTCTCTGTCAACTTCATAAATAGTAATGTGGTCACTTATCACAGAGTACCAAATGCAGACAGTAGTGTTGCTCTGTATTACAACAAAAGAAGTGTTTTATATATCATATTAGACTCGTGGCTAAAGAGGTCTCAGAAACCATAGGCTGCCACTGCTTTATGAACATTTGCAGTGGACTGATGCCTAAATGCACATCAATGACCTCACGCATTAACTATTAGCCACTTTTTTTTCTTGAAGATTTTTTAATAGTTAATGCGTGAGGTCATTGATGTGCATTTAGGCATCAGTCCACTGCAAATGTTCATAAAGCAGTGGCAGCCTATGGTTTCTGAGACCTCTTTAGCCACGAGTCTAATATGATATATAAAACACTTCTTTTGTTGTAATACAGAGCAACACTACTATCTGTCAACTTCATGCCCTTACCATAGCTGTTGTCATCATTTGTTGCCACCTGCCTGATTTTGCTTCTCATTTCAGCTTCCTAATTCTACATCGTTCTACACTCAGCATATACCTTGGAGAAAAACTCACAAAGTCAGTGGTAGGAGTCAATGTCAAAAAATGTTATCAGCAATGAACAAGCCACAGTGTCATATCCTTCAACCCTCGCACATGCCAATCAACACTTCTCCTGAAAGCTATTCACCTCATGGGATTCAAGATTAGTAAGAGCCTTGACTGTTTGTAGCAAAACCCTAAGAGATTTAGCATTTAATCATAAGTAAAGAGTGTAGATGCAGAGGTTGATGTTTCTACAGGTATGGGTATGAATTAGCAACTGCACATCAATGATCGTACCAACTTAGCAAACAAAATTGTAGTACTTATGATTAATGATATTGCTGCAAAAGGGAACAATGTTGGGCCCTGTAAAGTGTATCTTCTGCATATTCAATTAAGCTTTGATCTTACCTGTCACCCTCTTTCATATTCAAAGCATCTGGCATTGATTTAATGGTGCCAATAAACGATAAAGGGTGGTATTATTATGTTTACTATTGTGAGCTGGTCTTGACTTCAGCTTCCCTCTTTCCAATTACATGAAGACAAGATACGTTAATTGATTCTGAGACAATTAACTGTGACGTTCATAATATTCTTCAGCTGGCACACATGCAGAGCTGAATGGTGATATTGTCAGCTGCTAAACAAATGCAGTAATTATTGAGGTAGGCAAAAGTAGAATCTTTTTGTAAAGGATGTGCCCCGAGCCACATTTGGAATAACACTACAGTGCTTCTCATAATTACAGCATAGAATTCTTCACATTAGATTGCTCCATGAATAGAGCCTATAAAACTTAATGCTTTTGTTCAGTGAAAACTGGTCTGCATTGCAAGCTTATAATTTATTGACTAAACACGAAATCATTTCAAGATCATCAATATTAGAACCAATAAGGCCAACAGGATGTAGCATTGTAAATCAGCTAATTCATTTACTTGTGTGTACTTTTGTGCAGCCTAATTGGACAAATTTCAGCCGAATACCCAATGGCACAGTAAATATGCATTGGGTTATTATAGTAGCAGTAATTGTTAGTAAGAATTTATTGTGGTACAATGCTGTACCCATTTTAATGTTATTCAGTTTATTAGAGTACCAGCTATTAATGCTTGAAAGATTAGCTCTTTATATCCAAGAGATCTGAACATAAATGGAAATGGTAGTTGTTCTTTTCATAAAAATGTTAAAACATAAAATACGCTCCAGCCTATAGATTTAACGGAGATATTCTGTCTTGCTGATGCTGAAGTCATGTATCTTTTACACTGCCTTCCAGTTTCTTTTCCCAGAGGCGGAAGAGGAGGCATGTGGCAATTTAACTAAAAATAAGCACACATTTCTTCATTGCTTACTTAACTAATAGGATACCAATATGTAGGACTTATTTAGCAAGGGTTTTTCCCTGTAGGCTTAGAATAGGATGAGACAGGCTTTTAATTGAGTGGTTAATGCATTTAGGGCCATAGGTCTGATGTACTGTAACTAATCAAATATGCTTTTGCAGTTTCACTGTAATTTATACAACTGTATCTTGAAGAATAATTTAATTCTTCATAAGTCTTGTCAGTGAACAGCTCTAAAGGTAGATGGTAGAATGTACATTCCCTCCTGCTAAAGACTGAATTTTCTATTTCATTCTTGGTACTTTTGCTGTTTGTCTAGTGTTTTCCTAACACAGGGCCAAAGACAGTCAGGCTAAGAGTGCTGAGTAAGTCATATTCAATGCCATTATCTGGATAGTGTTGCTGAATATCTCTACATATCACCCCTAGAACTATACGATTAGTGCAGGGGCGGTCCATGAGCAGAGAGAGAGTAGTGTGTACGCTATCCGAAGAAGTGCTAACTTGATCCAGTTAGCGTGATTTTCAATAATCTGGACAACTTGTTAAGTGCCATCGAGTCGGTGTCGACTCATGGCGACCCTCTGTATAGTTGCCCTAAACTGTGTTCAGTCTTCAGTCAGGTGGCTCATTGTTGACAGAGTGGAACACATAGCTGCTCTTATTGTATCAATCCATCTCATTGCTGGCCTTGCTCATTTGCATTGCCTTCTACCTTGCCAAGCATGATGTTTTCCTCTAACAATCTCTCTCTTCGCATGATGTGTCCAAAGTCATCTGAGCTCACTCTGAGGAGAAGGATGTTATCAGTGGTGTGCCCCAGAAAAATGACCGAAAATCAGGTAAATGCCTGAAAAATCTGAAAATGAACTAAAATGTTTTTGCTCGTGCACATTCCTAGAAGGACTGTAGCTTATTGGTGGCAGAGGCTAAACTTGCATCAGACAAAAGTACTTTATATCTAAGATATCGGCAAGTTCTATTTACGATATACTGAAAACAAACTTCAGTCCAGCTCAATAAAATTGCTAACTAGTTCAGCTCAACACCAGTAAATATTCAGCCATCTGGTTCAGTCAAGATGACTCATCCTGTGAATTTTCTCCTTGTATGTCCAGAACCCCAATTCCACTCAAAGAAAAGATTACCACGCTAGGAGCCATCATGAATAATAAATTGGCCTTCAAACCGCAGGTTTCCTCTTGTGTACAGAAATCTTCCTACACCTTACATATGTTGCACTCCATAAGGAACTATTTTGATATGAAATCATAAAGAACCCTAATCCACTAGTTAAGCATAAACCATTTAAATTATTATAATTCTCTGTTCCTGATACTTCCCCTGTATATAGTGAAATGTTTACAATTAATTCAGAATACTGCAGTTAAACTAATATATAGGGCCAAGAGAAGAGAGCATGCTACTCTACTTTTTTTAAAATTTTATCTTTAATAAATTTCGAATATTAATCCAGAATTACAACTGAATAAGAATACAGTAATCAAATACAGCAATAGCAGATTCATAGAAATCCATACTAATTGGTTTAGACCCAAATACAAAACCACAATAAGGTTCTAATAAAGAAATATAACACAAAAAGAAATATCAATTATGAAACCCCCCATAGGAAGAGTTCTCACCAATCATACGAGCAAAGATGTTATTTATGGCAGCCGGTACAGGAGTCACACCCTGTCACCCTCCTTTCCCTGAAGAAATAGAATCAATTGTTGGGGCTCAAAAAAAAGAAATTGCTTAGACTGATGTAATATCAAACATTTACACGGATACTTTAGTTTAAATTGTGCTCCCAAGTTAAGAGACCTCTGACGTAAAGTCAGAAATTCTCTTCGCCTTTTTTGTGTGTCCCTAGATAAATCAGGAAAAACAGAAATTTTTGACCCCATAAATTGAGAAACAGACATTCTCTGGAAATACAATCTAAGAACAGAGTTTCGGTCAGATTCAAAAGTGAAAGAGACCAAAAGTGTTGCACGACTGGTCACCACTTCCAAGGAACTTTCAAGAAACTTTGTCAGGTTCAACTGGGCCGGTTTAGCTACACCTTCAGGCCCCCAGTCTCTACATCCACTCCAACAGAGGAAATTGCAACGTACTGAGTACGTACAATAGGGGGTAAGGCATCAGCAGACATAAGTAAAACCTCTGTAAGGTATTTACAAACCAGTCCCAGAGAATCCATCAATAGAGATCTAGGAAAATTTAAGAACCTCAAATTATTCCTTCTCAGCTGATTATATCCAAAGACTCCAAACGCTGAGCAGTAATCAAATGATCCTTGGTTTGAGTTCCACCCAAAGCCTGAAGACCTTCTATTTGGGTTTCCAGGCATGAAACTCAAACAGCCTGCTCTGCCAAATTTGTCTCCAACACTGCACTCTGTGCTTTAACAACAGTTAACTCTTCTGAAAAAGAAACCACAAATGGAAACAGGGATTTTTGAAGTGAAGAGATGGCATCCCATAAGCTATCCATTGTTACCGTTGCCGGTTTTTCTATCCCGCACAACTCCCGTGGAACCGAGTGAACAGGGGAGCAGATCTTCAAACGCTCTACCCCTCCGCTAGCTCCAGCTGAGACATCTAACTCTGCGCCTCCGGCAGCAGCCGCAGGAACACTCAGGTTCAACTTCAGGGAAGCACCCCCAGCGTGGCTGTATTCTCCCGAACCGGAGATACTCCTGCACCCAGCCCTTCCCCAAATCTCCTTCCGGGCTGCGGGGGCAACATCTGCACGGGGCTCAAAACAACCCCATTGCTCAGGTCTCCCAAACCAGTCGACAGATCTGCCAAAGCCAACGCCGCTGCCATAGGAGGGAAGAAAGCTGCAATGGAGGACTGAGTCAGCCCAACCGCCGGAGAAGAGGTATCTGGGGGCTTGGCTGATCGCTGTTTCCTCTTTTTCCCCCATCAGGTCAACTCACGCTCCAGGCTCTCTAACACACCTCACTCGGCGTCCAACTCCTCCACCATCTTGGAATCGCTACTCTACTTTTTAATAAAGGAATATTGGTCACCGTATAATTTTTAAGATGTTGATGCTCTCATAATCGTTCCTTTTACACTGGAGTCCCATGATATCTGTTCTCTCTCCTCATTCCATGTATACCACATAGACAGTTAAAATCCTCTCATGCTCATCTTCTATCCATCCCTTCATACCAGCAGCTGAGATATGAATGGATCTGAAAGGCTGCTTTTCCTTACAATACACCACTTCTCTGGAAATCCTCCCCCCCCCCCCCCCCATATGTTCATTCAGAAACCTCTTATAAGAAATTTAAAAAAAAGAGGTAAAAACCTGGTTGTTCAGTAGACATTCCAGGAATATTTATAAGAAGAACCTGGGTGGTATACTTCTTCCCCCCACAACCCTCCCTCGTATAACTTGTGCTTATAGTAATTTACTGTAATTTGAAGAATTGTTATTCTAGTCATTCCCCTACATCTTGTGTCATTTGCCTAAGGCTATCTCTTAGGGGCATGTTTACTACAGGTTAGCATGAATTAATGAAAGTTAAACCGTGTTAAGTGCTTCCATGGCCCATTCATTTCTATGGGCTGTAGCACTACTTAACACACTTTAACTTCCATTAACGCATGTTAAATTTAGCAAAAATACCCCTTAATGTTCTTTTTATTTTTTTATTAACAAGATGATAGGGTTTTTTTTGCTGGGTTGTGATTATACTTTTGTATGTCTCTTCCATTACTACCAGGTATATAAACTGTTAGGATGCAAACCTTTTGGGCCAACAATACTGCTATAGTAAATGATCCAATTTAAAAAAGAAAATAAAATTAAAAAGATATATACAGTATACTGTACTGCTTTTACAAGATTCTCAAAAATCAGAGAGGATCTCCTCCCCACGTCACAAGGTGAAATTCAGGAGTAACGGGGTCAAAGGGAAGTAAAATCAAGAAAAGAGCAATAAACAGATAAATAAATAGGACAATAAATAAGTGGATTATAGCCTTCAATAATATATATATATATCTGAAGGCATATTTTTGCTAGAATGTGGAGCGGGGAATTCACACGTCCAGGTTGCGATGTGGAGAACTCCCATAGTATTTTGCAAGGCACTTTGCCAAACATACAGCCTCTTGTAAACTAGGTTCAGGACTGCAAGTGTCTCTCCACGGCCAGCAGGAGCTGCGATTTTAAAAGTTCCATGTATGGAAAACAATCATGCAAATATCCCCCACATTGGAACAGCTTTTTAAAATTGCTACTTCTGATCTGCACAAATGCCTGTTACAGCACCCCCAATTTCTCTCCCCCAGATCACCACCCACCCTTGATCCCTATCACCTCTGACCTCAATCTCTCCCCTGATTGCCTCCCAAGATACTTGATACCTTCCTCAACCCCCCAAAGTATAGATCACTCCCTACACCCCCTCCCCAATTTATCCAAACCTTTTGCCAGCAGGGAGACTCCCTACCTAATCCCTCTAGCAACAAGGTACACCTGATGCCTCTCCTAACAGACCCCCTACCCAAATCCCCTTCTCCAGCCTTACTGGGGGCCCTGGTATCTAGTAAGAGCAGGAGTGATTCCCATTTGTTCCTTCTCGTTGTCTCTGTGTTTCAAAATGTCACCAATAACTCCTAGTGATTAACTTGCAGTACTGCAGCAGTACCTTGAGATTACTACTAGGGAAAGTGTGTGTGTGGGGGGGGTCTTTGTGCTGAGGGATTCGGGGGGGGGGGGGTGCCGGATGCCTTGAGTGATGGAAGGATTGAATATGTGTAGGGATCTAATGCTTTGGGAAATAATTGGGGGGATGACATTGGGGGACTGATTGGGGGTGATAAAGTTCAGAGGGGCTGATCAGGAGATGGTCAAACCTTCACCTTGGGGCAACTGTAAATGCTGGCATCTATAATTTTTCTAAATGACATGCATTCAGCCTTGTAAGATGGGGAATGCACATTTATATTGTAGGCCCACCCTAACTATTTGTTCTCCTCTCCAGCTTCCTTGAAATCTAAACATGGTAAGCATCCGCATATTTAAATAGTCCTTGTTCTATGTTTTCTAAGAATGATACCACTGGGATAACATTTCACACCTTTATTAATTAAAAGATTCAGAAACTGCTAACACCTAATCAGGTGTTAGTGGGCCTGTTTCCTGAGTGCAGTTGAAGCCTGCATAAAAGGCTCCTGTGCCCTGCCCTTTTGAGGCTTTCCTAACCAGGGCTCCACACATCAAACAGTAAGTAAAGATTTGAGGGTTTCTTTGTTTGGGTTTTTTTTATTACATTGCTAGCTCTCTGACTGGGAGCTCTTAAAAGGGTTTTGTGTATACTTTTTAAAAGCAAGGTTACTTACATTTTTGCTGTTTTAGGGGAACTTTACTGGAGCACAGTAGGTTGTTGAACTCTGTAACCTCCTCAGATTCAGAAACTGCTAACACCTAATCAGGTGTTAGTTCCCTCCCTACCCACCCCGGCTCCCACCCACCCCCCCCCTAGTGAGCAGTCTTGCTTTATAGGGCACCTCCCCCTTTAGCAAATCACAGTGAATTGGACCAGCACATATTGAATATAATTAAAGAGATTTAACTGCTTTTTCTCTGAAAGGACAGCTGCGAAACCAGCTGGTACTTGGTAGATCTCTCTCTTTTGCTTTAACAGATACCTAAGCTCCACAAACAGAACAATGGCTGGGAAAAATCGTATTGCTAAAGCTGTTGCCCCCGTTACAGCTTCTGCCTTGGTCCAGACAGAGGTCCTAATGCCAGTTGAAGAACCGTTTCCATGTGCAGGGTGCCTGCATGCTGAAGCTCTGAGGAAACAAGTGGAGGAACTCAGAGAGGAGGTGGCGAGGCTGAGGAGCATTCAAGACAGTGAGAAGTACATTGATGAGATGCTTCTTGCAGCAACCAGGCTCTCCAGCACAGGAGAAGATGGGTGCCAACAGAATGTCGATGGTTGGACAACAGTCACCAGAGCCTGCAAAATCACCAATCCAACTTCTCCAGCCCTTGAATTGAAGAACCATTATGCAGCCCTGGAAGTGGAGGAGGTGAAAGCATCCCTGGAAAGGTAAGAACCAGAGTTCAAGTACCCCATAGTTGCGGAATCAGTGACCAGAAGGAAACGAAGGGTAGTGGTTGTTGGAGACTCTCTTCTGAGGGGTACTGAGGCGTCCATCTGCCGACCAGACTTGATGTCCAGAGAGGTGTGCTGTCTGCCTGGTGCCAAGATCCAAGATGTTACGGAGAGTTTGCCGAGACTCATCAAGCCCACTGACTATTACCCAATGTTGCTAATCCATGTTGGAACAAATGATACTGCCAGGTATACCTCGGAACGTATCAAAAGTGACTTCATGGCAATGGGACAGAGGGTGAAGCAGGTAGGTGCACAGGTGGTGTTCTCTTCAATCCTCCCTGTTGAGGGTAAAGGCCAAGGCAGAGAGACTCGCATCCTGGAGATGAATGCATGGCTGCGTGGATGGTGTCTTCGAGAGCGTTTTGGTTTCCTAGACCATGGGATGCTGTTCCAAGGGTTGCAGAGCCGAGATGGCATCCATCTGTCCAAGAAAGGTCAACGCATCTTTGGTAGTAGACTGGCTAATCTACTGAAGACTGCTTTAAACTAGATTCGTTGGGGATGGGTGAAGAAAGCCCCCAGGTAAGTGAAAGCCCCCAGGTAGGTGATACATTAAATACCTTTATGAAAATGGGTAACAGGGGTAACACATGGAAAGCAGTGTGTATTAATGCACGTAGCATGGGAAATAAGATCCCTGAATTTGAAGCTTTGGTGGGAGTGGCTGACTTGGATTTAGTGGCAGTTACAGAAACATGGTTCACAGAAAACCATGACTGGGATGTAACTATACCTGGCTATACTTTATTCAGAAAGGACAGGGTAGGAAGAAGGGGAGGAGGAGTGGCACTATATGTAAAAACTACTATTAAAGCTTTGGAATTACAGAGCTTAAAAGGGAGAGAGGAGGCATTGTGGGTTAAACTAGAAAGAGGGAAAGAGAAATCTATTTGCATTGGTGTGATATACAGACCTCCCTCACAAGAGGAAGAGGTGGACAGAGAGTTAATTGAAGACATACGCAGCATTGCTAGGAAAGGGGAAGTGCTACTGCTAGGAGATTTCAATATGCCAGATGTTGATTGGCACATTCCTGCTGCAGTATCATCTAGAAGTAAGGAGATCCTTGATTCTCTACAGGGAGAACTATTCAGGCAATTGGTAACAGACCCCACACGTGAAGGGGCCATACTGGACTTGGTGCTTACCAATGGTGAGAGTGTTTCTGATGTTGTAGTGGGAGATCATTTTGCATCCAGTGACCACCAGATGGTGTGGTTCAGTATTAGGACTAGGGCTGTTAGAATCCATTCCAAGGTGAAGATCTTAGACTTTAGGAAGACTAACTTTGCGAAGATGGGCCAATACCTCAGGGAGTCGTTAGTGGGATGGGAACAGCTGGGGGATGTAGAAAAACAGTGGGCAAAACTGAAAGGGGGTATTTTAAAGGCAACCAACCTTTTTGTTAAAATGGTAAATAAAGGCAAAAAGGAACAGGAGACCGCTATGGTTTTCGAAGGAAGTAGCTGAAAAAGTGAAGAAAAAGAGGGAGGCCTTCATGAAATACAAGAGATCACAGAGAGAGGAAGACAAGCATCTGTATTTGGAAAAACTTAGAGAAGCTAGCAAAGTAGTCAAGAAGGCAAAGATTCAAAAGGAGGAGGAGGAAATAGCCAATGCAATAAAATGGGGGGATAAGACATTTTTCAGATATATTAGTGAGAAGAGGAAGGGCAAAAGTGGTATTGTCAGACTCAAGGGTGCAGGGGGGGAATATGTAGAAGCTGATAAGGATAAAGCGGAATTGCTTAACAAATATTTTTGTTCTGTGTTCACAGATGAAGAACCAGGAGCAGGACCTCAGAAAACACCCACAAATAAGAACAGAAGTGAGGGACATCTTGAACAATTTTCAAAAGACTGTGTTCGTGAGAAACTAGCTCAACTTAAAGTAGACAAAGCCATGGGACCGGATGGGATACACCCTAGAATACTGAGGGAACTTGGGGACGTTCTAGCAACTCCACTGACTGACCTTTTCAATGCCTCGTTGGAGTCAGGAGTGGTGCCAAAGGACTGGAGAGAGGCTCATGTGGTGCCTTTACACAAAAGCAGAAGTAAGGATGTGGTTGAAAACTACAGGCCGGTTAGTTTAACTTCAGTGGTGAGTAAATTATTGGAAACGCTGCTGAAAGAGAAAATAGTGAGGTTTCTGGAGTCCGGCGGATTACAGGATCCGAGGCAGCATGGATTCACCAGAGGCAGGTCTTGTCAGACAAATCTGATCGATTTCTTTGACTGGGTGACCAGGGAGTTGGACCGAGGGAGACCTCTAGATGTGGTGTATTTAGATTTCAGTAAAGCCTTTGACACTGTTCCTCACAGGCGACTTATAAACAAACTGAGCACCCT
The DNA here is from genome assembly GCA_033557465.1 of Ichthyophis bannanicus. Taxonomy (NCBI): domain Eukaryota; kingdom Metazoa; phylum Chordata; class Amphibia; order Gymnophiona; family Ichthyophiidae; genus Ichthyophis; species Ichthyophis bannanicus. The sequence continues at coordinate 403,317,871 of CM066038.1, forward strand.
AGGGATGGACCCTAAAGTTACTGCTTGGGTTAGAAATTGGTTGGGTGGGAGGCGACAAAGAGTACAAGTAAATGGAGCTCACTCTGAGGAGAAGGATGTTACCAGTGGTGTGCCCCAGGGATCTGTCCTTGGTCCGATTCTTTTTAACATCTTTGTTAGTGATATAGCGGAAGGGCTGTCGGGTAAGGTTTGCCTCTTTGTGGATGATACCAAAATCTGTAATAGAGTAGACACCCAGGAAGGTGTAGATAACATGAGGAGGGATCTAGCTAAGCTTGAAGAATGGTCTAGAATTTGGCAGCTGGGATTTAATGTTAAAAAATGTAAGGTCATGCATTTGGGCTGCAGCAATCCAAGGGAGCAATACAGTATAGGAGGTGAAGTACTTTTGTCCACTAAAGAAGAGCGGGACCTAGGCGTGGTTGTGTCTGATGATCTTAAAGTAGCTAAACAGGTAGAAAAGGCGACGGCAAAAGCTAGGAGGATGCTTGGGTGCATACGGAGAGGAATGGCTAGCAGAAAAAAGGAGGTGATAATACCTCTGTATAAGTCTTTGGTGCGACCTCATTTGGAGTATGGTGTGCAATTCTGGAGACCGCACCTTCAAAAGGATGTGAACAGGATGGAGTCGGTGCAGAGGGTTGCTACTAAAATGATTAATGGGCTTCATTATAAAGCATATGAGGACAGACTTAAGGATCTTAATATGTACACCTTAGAGGAAAGGCGGGATAGAGGTGATATGATTGAGATGTTTAAATACCTCCGTGGTATAAATGTTCAGGGAGAGAGCCTTTTTCAATTGAAAGCAAGTTCTGCTACGAGGGGACATGGGATGAGGGTGAAGGGAGATAGATTCAGGAGTGATATGCGGAAATATTTCTTTACGGAAAGAGTAGTGGATCCGTGGAATAGTCTCCCAGTGGAGGTGGTAGAGATGAGGACAGTAACTGAATTCAAAAAAGCATGGGACCAACACAGAGGATCTCTAAAGGTAGAAAGTGGACTGTTGTAGTTGTTTATGGAAGGACAGACTTGATGGGCCTTGTGGTCTTTTTCTGTCATCATGTTTCTATGTTTCTATGTTTCTAAAAGGGGAAAAAGGATCTCAGACTGTATCCACCTTAAAAGGTTTAACCATGATCTACTCCTATTGGAGTTATCTGAGGTTACAGAGACTGCTTCTTCACAAGTCCAAACCCCCCTTTTATTAAAACATGTTTTTAGCAGCATTTAAACATATAAAAAGTCAAATATTTCTGTACTCTTTTAACTATTATAAAATATACCCTGACCCAAATAGTAACTTTTCATCTTATGTTCCATCAGGCAGCACACTCGACAGGCCTGTGGTTCACTGAACATTCGCTGCATCAGGAGTGTATCATGCTACTCTTTGGCACTTTGGCAGTGACCCGCATACACCCAAAGTATCCAGGGGTTTTTGGACTTGTGAGGAAGCAGTTTCTGTAACCTGGGAAACCTCCATTAGGAGTAACTCATGGCGAAGACTTTCAAGGTGGACACAGTATCAGGTCCTTTTTCATCCTTTTAATTAACAGTGGAGTTAAATGTTATTCTAGTGCAGGGGTTTCCAACTCTGGTCCTGGAGAGCACCAAACCAATAATGTTTAGTTATGTTTCCTGTAAACCGCACTGATCTTTGAAAATGCAGTATATAAGAATGAATGAATGAATAAATAAATAAATATCCCTAATGAATTTGCATGAGATCAAGTTGAATACAATGGGGGCAGTGCATACAACTATATCTCATGCATATTCATTAGGGATATCCTGAAAAAACTGACTGCTTTGGTCCCCTCCAGGACTGGAGTTCGAGACACCTATTCTGGTGGTTTCTTTCTTCTATGTGATAGCTCAGTTGCACTGGTTCCCATCTTCATTTGTGATTGTTCAAGCTATTTACAAGTATATGCCAATCTTCATGTGCCAATACTACTAGTTACTTGTGGGAATGCTTCTAAAATAATTCCCATATTCATTAAGACATATATGAAATATCGTGAATGCCTTGAATACAACCACATCTCCATCTGACCCACGTCCAGTTGAATGGATTAAAAACTCCAAAGATCAGCTATCAATATACATCCAAAAAATTGTAAAAGAATCACTGATTCAACGGCATTCTTCCACAATTGCTTAAACAAGCCATGATTCGACCTATCTTCAAAGGTTCGAGGTTGTGTCCAAGGATCCAAAGTCATACAGACCCATTTCAAGTCTTCCATTCTTATCAAAAGTTATTGAAAAAGTGATACAGAGGCAATTACAGGACCACATTGACATAAATGCTCCATTAGACCCACAACAGCATGGATTCAAGCCAATGCACGATGTAGAAATTCTACTCACATCCTGATTTGACAACCTATTGAAGGGTCTGGATAATATAAACAATGGTTTCTTACTTGTGTTTATTGACATTTCAACAGCATTTGACACAGTCTCCCACTCAGTACTACTAAATCGATTACAGGAGATTGGACTATGCAATAACACATTAAAATGGTTTACATCATATCTAACCGATCAAACACAGCAAGTCAAAGGTGACCACGGAAATTCCTCACAGTTACCCATCAAACAAGGAATTCCACAAGGATCAGCACTTTCATCTATATTATTCAACATCTATATACAACCAATCTGTGACATTATCAAGCGCCATATGATACAATATCATATTTATGTGGATGACATTATGCTGTATGCTTTAATAGACATGCTCGCGCCTGACTTTAATTACATGTTCCACTGCCTCAAAGACTTGAACAATTGGCTCAAGGATAACAACCTGAAAGTCAACCTAGATAAAACTGATGCTATGATTGTATCCAGAAATCCTAACTTTAATCCACCTCAAACCCTCAACATCCTGAGTTATTCTATACCAATTAAGGATGAGGTGAAGTACTTAGGTATCACACTCGATAGGAATTTAAATCTTCATACGCATATAAACAAAACTGCTGCAAAAGCATACCAAAGATTAAAACTCATTAGAAGACTAAAGCCAATACTCCGTCAGGAACATTTCAGAACTGTATGCCAGGCAATTATTACACCAATATTGGACTGTGCAAATACACTGTATCAAGGTCTACCTAAACAGACCACTCATCCACTCCAACTAGTTCAGAACGCTGCAGCTCACATCATAACTGGTACAGCAAAGAATGAACATATTACACCTATACTTCAAAAATGCACTGGCTACCAATAGTTGTGAGAGCAAAATTCAAAACCATTACAATCATTTTCAAGATCATGAACCAATGCATAGCAGATGTTCTTTATAACCTGTTATCCAAAGACATGAATGACAGACCCAGACGAACTAGCAGTACTAATAAATTACGAACACCAGCTGAATTCCATAGAACAAAACAAACCACCTCTAATAGGGCAATTTCATTATCTGCTCCAGTACTCTGGAACTCTCTTCCGGACGAATTGCGAGCCATAAAAGACCTAAAGGATTTCCGCAAATCCCTTAAGAGTTTCTTATTCATGGAATTTTATCACCAAGCAGCTTATGAACTCCATTAAATATCCATGAATGTACGTATATAGCACAAATAGGCTTTTATGTATTACATTATCCCTTTATATGTTATGTCATCCCTTAGTCAATGTAAACCCATTTTGTGTAATCACCACTTTGATTGAAGGAAAAAGTGGTATACAAATCTGGATGGATAGATAAATAAATAAACAAATATATAATCATAAAAGGCCCAATATGGATATATTTCAGTATCTTGCTTGCCTTGGTAGGAATAAAAACAAGCGAAATCACTCCGTGAACAGGAACATCAAGATTAGATAATATTCCTCATAATTTATCATCATCTAATATATTTCTCATCCAGCCTTACATAAACCATATCATCCGAGAAGGGTGCTTCATTCTATTACCTATGGAACTGCTAGGTAAATTCATTAAATTTTTTTTCTTAAAGGGTTTTATAGCAATAACTGAAGCATAGAGAAAAAAATAAGAGTTCTTGAAGCCATCAGTCTGATCAATTTAGAATAAGAATAATATCTCATAGAAGTAAACCACAGTCAGCAAGGTAAAATTCCATCTACCTGGGAACAAAGGCAAGAATAATCAAAAGAACCCAAAATAAAATCTCTAGAAATTGATGTGGATTTTTTAAAGTGAATTTATAAATATGAAGGAATAAAATATAATAAACTGCCATTTCTTGAGAAGTCTTATATAAAAGCACAACTTTTTGAAATAAAAAACATATTCAAACATGTATGCAAGTATGGACACAATAAAAATTCATACAAATATAGGAAATGTTTTAAAAATTGATCACTGATATTTGTCAGTTGTATCTATCTCACATTGCTTTCAAACATTCCTTAAATATAACAACTAAGATAAAAGTGTGAAAAATGAAACTTTGGTAGGGGGAGCTGTTAAAAAAACTTTTAAATTCATAATTCAACATTTATCTATAAATTACAGATTAAATGCTTTGAAAACTTCCTTCTCCAGGAACAAGCAGGAAGTCAGTCCTCATATATGGGTAATATCGGAAATGGAGTGTCCAGCGGAGCAGGAATCGGCGACGGCATTCTTGGTGGACACCTTTTATGATTTCATCAGTGCATCCGCAAAGTCCATGGCATACATTATTACAGTGTGCCATTTTCTGTGGCTCCTCAACTGGTCGGCCGAAGCAGCATCCAAGTCCATGCCCAGTAAATTTCCTTTTAATGGGAAGTTGCTGTTTGGAGAGGCTCTGGACAAGTTGTTCAAGAATCTGGGTGACTCCAAAGGGAGGAGACTGTCCAAGGGTCCAAAGCAGGGTGGTTCTCAGCGGGAACAGCCCAGAGATTTTAGACAGTTCTGCACCACACGTTTTGCTCCCTATCAGAGAGATATGGTTCAGGGGGGGCAGCTCTTTAGAGCAGGGATGTCAAACTCCAGTCCTGGAGGGCTGCAAAGCAGTCAGGTTTTCAGGGTATCCCTAATGAATATGCATGAGATATATTTGCATACAATAGGGGCAGTGCATGCAAATATATCTCATACATATTCATTAGGGGTGCCCTGAAAACCTGACTGGTTTGCGGCCCTCCAGGACTGGAGTTTGACATCCCTGCTTTAGAGGCTTCCAGAGTGCTGGTCGAGGCTTCTTCTCAGCCCTGCAGACCTTGAATATTGTGTGCAATTCTGGTCGCCTTATCTTAAAAAGGATATAGCGAATTTAGAAAAGGTTCAGAGAAGAGCCACCAAAATGGTAAAGGGGATGGAAGGATACTCCTATGAAGAAAGGCTAAAAAGGTTAGGGCTCTTTAACCTGGAAAAGAGACGGCTGAGGAGAGATATGATAGAAGTCTATAAATTAATGAACGGAGTGGAACGGGTAAACGTAGATCGATTGTTTACCTTATCAGAATATAGAAAGACTAGGGGACATGCAATGAAGCTACAGGGTAAATTATTTAAGACTAATAAAAGAAAATATTTTTTCACTCAACGTGTAATCAAACTCTGGAATTTGTTACCGGAGGATGTAGTAAAAGCTGTTAGTGTAGATGGGTTTAAAAAAGGTTTGGACAAGTTCCTGGAGGAAAGGTACATAAACCATTATTAAGAAGGGACCCAGGATATCAATGCTTGAACCAATACAAGCATTGTGGAACCTGTGTCCCTTGGGGAAACTGCTAGGTACTGTCATGCAGCGAGGGCCGATGAAAGCCAAGATAGAAGAAAAAAACCTGTTTGTCAGCAAGGAAAAGATGTGCACGAAGTGCAATATTCACAGGGACCAGCTAGAGGGAGCAGGAGTGCAGTCAGGGAGACTGAAGGGCCACGCCCAGCTGGTCAGGAGCACATGACAAACATTTCACAAGCCTCAAAGAGAGGAGTCCTTTATAAGGAAGAACTGCCTCAAGCTAAACAGAAAGAGAAAGGAGGAGGACCGGGTCAGGTCGAGAAAGAGCAAGGACTGGGGCAGAGGAGAAAGACTTATACTGATTGCAAGCAAGAAGCAAGTAGGAATCAGCCAGGAAGGAAAAGCCAGGTTGAGCAAGGAAGCCAGGATTTGGGCTGTTACAAGAGCAGGCATTTACCAGAAGAGCTGTTCCCACGGGTGAGAGAGGAACCAAACTTTCAGAGAAAAGCTTGGCACGAAGCTTCTGAAGGGAGGAAGCCAGCCCAAGGAGAAAACCTTTCCTCATCGTGCTGCTGCAATAAAAGGTATGAGAATTATATTCCTACAAAGAAACCTTTGCTCTGTAAAAGTTCTTGTGAAGGAAGTGTGGAATCTCTAAGAAGAGAAAGCCCAGTTAATACTAAGGGGACACGTGGCCAGCGCTCCAGGCTAGGCCCGAGGCACTGGAAAGTATTAAGGGAAATATACAAAGCTCCAGAATACAATATTCCAGAGACTGTTAACACAGAATTAGACATACCAATTCCTGAGCCGATGCAAGTGGAACTGGTGGAACAGTTGCCAGACCCAGAGGAGATGGATTGCTCTCTCTGCATTTCCCATAGCACAGAGTCTTTGGAGGACGTATGAACTGCTTGTGGTATCTGCAGAATGTCTATTATGTGCTGAGCAGAAGAATTGTACAAATTTGCTTTAAACTGGAAGCTATGTTTGTGCCCTGCTACTACTGTGAAGTTAACAGTTTTCCTTAAACCTTGTGTTTTCTGATGTGCCTGAAGTTAAGGACATTATTTTCAGTTGTGACCAATTTATGAAGCCATGCGTAAAGGGAATAAAAGCCTTTTTCATCCCTACCACTCTGCTTTAATTGTTTGCTTTAAAGGATTGGAGTTTAAAACCACTAGACCAAGTTTCCTTGGTTCTTAAAAAAGGACTCTATCTAATAATAATAATTTTTATGCCACTGTGTGACAGTACATATGACCTAGATTGGCCACTGTTGGAAACAGAATACTGGGCTTGATGGACCTTGGTCTGACCCAGTATGGCATATCTTATGTTCTTGGCAAAGGAGCCCCAGTGATGCCAGGCCAGTCCAGGTGGAAGTGGCAATCGGAGATCGGCTATAACAGTTTTACTCTGCCTGGGCCAGTATCACAGCCAGCCAGTGGGTTCTGGAGATTATTCAAGAGGGCTACGCACTGGAATTTGCTTGGTCTCTCTCTGAAGCCTTCATTGTTTTCCTCTGCAAGGCACCGGGCAAGGCAAAGGCAATTCACGACACTTTGCAACACTTGTTGCAGTTGGAAGCAGAAGTCCCAGTTCTTGAAACCAGTGCGGATCTTGTCGATATTCCATTCATTTTGTCATCCCCAAGATAGAGGGGGCCTTCCAGCTTATCCTCAATCTCAAGCATGTCAACCGCACTCTGCGGATTACACATTTCTGGATAGAAATCCTCAGATTGGTCATCCTGGTGGTGAGACAGGATGAGTTCTTCTCGGCACTAGATTTTTTGGAGGCTTATCCCCTTATTCCTATTCGACCAGACCATCAACAGTTCCTGCGGTTCGCATTTTCCGAGGGACACTTTCAGTTCAGAGTGCTGCCATTTGGATTGGTGACTGCCCTGTGCACAATTATCAAAATTATGGTGGTGGTAGCAGCGGTTTTGCGGCAGGAAGGAATTTTGGTGCACCCCTATTTGGACGATTGGTTGATACAGGCAAAGACAGAAGATGAGGGGGTGGCAGTCACCTGGTGGGTAATGGAGCTGCTGCAAAGTCTGAGCTGGGTAGTGTAACACCGAAGATCTACCCTACACCTTTAAGACACAGAAAGCTGAGCAGTTCGGCACAGATTCTGACAGGAAGGGAGATAAAAAGCTTCACAGTTGCTATAGGCAACCAGAGCAGGCTGAGACACGAGGCCTGAAGGCACGCCCAGCCAACAAACACTCCCCAAACAATGAAGGGAATAGTTTGCACATGTGCAGGAAAACGCCCCTAACTCTGTATAAGAAGCATGGTAGGCAAGCAGAGTTAGATCACGAGAGAGACCGAGAGAGAGAAAGATACACAGAAACAGGCAGGGATCGGGAGGATCCAGGAAGAGAGGCAGAGTTTGACTCCTGTATGAATTCTGACGGTGGTTTTGAAGATTCAGAATTGGAAAGTGATTTGGAAACTTGGCAGGTCAGAGAAAACCTGAAGCCCTCCAATAGAAGGTCAGCATGCTCTCAGCCTAACACTGTTTCCTGTGAGGTCTGGAATAGAAAGCCAAGCAGGGCTTGGAAGAAAGAAAGAAAGCCATTTATCAGCCAAAGGGTTAACTGTAGAAAACCCTCTCCTGTGACGCAGGAGGAATTTCCCAAAGACAGAAGTCAGTGGGGAGAACGTAGAGCAGCTGGTAAGAGACTCTTTGTTAATAAAAGCCAGAACGGTTTAAAGTATTCACACCCTTGGGGAAAAGGACAGTGAAGTAATAGAGGATGTATGCATGAATGAAGAAAATGATTGTTTGCATTTAAAACCTGGCAGAAAGCTGCCAAGAGAAAAACTCAGTAAAAGCAGAACAAAGCAGTTTTACCAAGTACCTGATATTTACTTACCTTGCTGTGGAGAGAGTGGTGAGGAGAAGCTAGTAACTAGCTGGAGAAAGTTTCAGACTCTCTGCCATAAAGAAGACGAGGTAGTTGAGAAGCCTATGTGCACGGATCAAAGTGAGTGTTTGTCTTATGGGGAAGACATGGACTGCTCCTTATTAACCACTGATGAGACTTCCCTACGTTAATAGCAGATAAGTCTGCCTTAGTGAGGATAAGCGTGCACAGAGGGAACTGCCCAGGTTATTACCTGATTTTCTGTTCTGTTTTGTTATTTGGTTTTGTTCAAGCAAGAAGCTGTATTTTCATTTCACCATTTGTTTATGCCAGAAGCATGGCTGCCTTTTAGTTTGGAGTTTTGTATTACTTTGAAAATCCAGCAAACCCCGGGAGGGGAATAAATCCTTGTTTAAACCTGACCACTCTGTCTCAACTACACTTTCTTCATAGAAGGGTCAGGGCCAGCAGTGTGCCTAGCTAACCAACACTAGTTTAGCCACTGCTGGTGACAGTAGTCAACTTGGCCAAGAGTGGGCTTCAGCCAGAGCAGTGGCTGGTTTATCTCGTGCAGTTAGACATTCAGGTAGGAATAGTGACCTTGCCGGAGGAGAGAGTTCTCAAGATTCAAATGCAGATTCGGCATTTTCTGCAGTGAAGGGCACTAGTGGCTTACCTACAGCTGCTCGGGTCGATGGCAGCAGTGCTGAAGCTGGTGCCTTTGCTCAGTCTCGCATGCAACCATTGCAGCAGGCACTACTATCCAACTGGTCTCCTCAATATCAGTCTCTTTCTCAGAGGGTGCCTTACATGGAGCAGGCTCAGCAGAGTCTAGACTGGTGGCTCCCTCTAAAGCAGCCTCAGTAGATCCTAGTTACGAACGACACCAGCCTCATGGAGTGGGGGGCACATTGTCTGTCTGTCACAGGTGACTCAAGGATGGTGGATGCCAGAGGAGGCCCCCTGATCGATCAACATGCTAGAAATAAGAGTGTTGTTTCTGCCCTTGCAATTCTTATGTCCTCTAGTAGCCCAAAAGGTGGTCCGGGTTTGCTCGGACAATGCAACCATGGTGGCATACATCAATCGGCAAGGGGGCACGGGCAATGCGACCCTGTGGGCTGAGAGTCTGTCCTTGCTTCTGTGGATGGAAAACTTACAGGCCATCTCCACAGCACATGTGGCTGGCAAAGACAACATTCAGGCAGACTTCCTCAGTCGGCACCAGCTGGATGCTAGTGAGTGGGAATTGAACACAGCAATGTTTCACAACATCACAATGTGTTGGGGGGACACCGATGATGGATTTTATGGCTACTCTGGTGAACTCCAAGGCGGGCTGTTTCTTCAACAGGTGCAGAGAACATATGTCTGAGGGTCTAGATGCCTTTGCACAGGCGTGGCTGATGTATAGCCTTCTGTATGTGTTTCCACTGAGGGCACTCATGGGGAACCTATTGCAGCAAATAGAAGTTCAACCAGGGCCAGTGATCCTCATAGCAGCAGACTGTCCATGGTGGCTGTGGTATGCAGATCTGTCGTGACTGTTGATAGACAAACTCTGGCGACTCCCCGACAGGGTGAATCTTCTATCTCATGGACCGCTATTGATGTCACAAGTGAGTCATTTATTGCTTATGGCTTGGCTTTTGAGAGAGCTCGATTGAGGCATAAAGACTATTCTGCATCTGTAATTATGACCATGCTGCAGTCAAGGAAGAGGCCCATGATTTTGGCCTATGTCAGAGTTTTGAGTGTGCTTGAAGACTGGTGTTCTTCCAGGGGTATTCCTTCCCTGTCATGTTCTCTCCAACACATTTAGCAGTTTCTGTAGGGGGGCCTAGAGAAAGGTCTGTTGCTTAGCTCCCTAAAGGTACAGGTAGTGGCTATATCCTGCTATCAGGGTCTACTCCAGGGTCCCTCCCTGAGAGGTCATCCGGACATGGCTCACTTCCTGACGGTGGTAAAACTAGTCCGTCTTCCCTTACGGATCATGGTGCTACCATGGGACCTTAACTTGGTTTTAGAGGCCTTGACGTATCCTCCATTTGAACCTTTCACATTGGTGTCATTGAGAGATCTCACCTTGAAAATGGTCTTTTTAGTGGCAATTTGTTCCACATGGCACATTTCAGAGCTCTGAGCTCTGTCCTGTCGGGAACCTTTTCTGTTGTTTTCCAAGGAGAGAGTGATTTTCTGTCCAATACCCACCTTCCTCCTGAAGGTGGTCTCCCATTTCTGTTTGAATCAGATTGTGTCATTGCCAGCTTTTCCGGCATTGGGGGACTCCAAGGATAATCAGAAGTTGCACCTGTTAGACCTGTGTTGGGTCTTGTGCAGGTATCTTTAAGTTAACAGAGGCTTTCTGAGCATCAGATCAGTTATTTGTGGTGTTGGGGGGACCAGGTAAAGGAGCAGCAGCCTCCAAGGCATTGATTGCCCGGTGGGTAAAATGATTTGCTCAGCTTATATGATGCAGGGAAAGGTCCCACCAGTGGGGCTGACAGCCCATACTACCAGGTCACAGGTGGCATCGTGGATTGAGCTTGGCTTGGTGCCTCCAGTGGAGATCTGCAAAGCAGCAGCTTTGTTATCTTTCCACACCTTTGCAAGGCATTACCATTTGGATGTCCAGACTTCTGGTGTTGCACAATTTGGAGCATCTGTGCTTCAAGCGGGATTCGCTAGTCCTTTCCTGGGTTAGGCACTGCTTTGGTACATCCCATGAGGTATGAAGAGGAAGGCAAAATTGGATCTTACCTGCTAAATGTCTTTCCTTGAGTACCTCCAGGCAAACCCAGGATCTTCTCTTCTAGGGTGGCATTTAGTGGCAAATTTGGCTGGATTGGTGGTGTCACTATTTTCAGTAAGGACGTTGATGAAGAAGTGTGTAGGTCAGAAGTAGCATTTTCCTTAGTGGAGGGTAATTCTTGGCAAGTTTATTTATTTATTTATTATTTATTTACATTCTCTTATATACCGCGCTATTCTGCATCAGTGCGGTTTACATTGAACAAACCGAAATTACATTGAACAGGGCATTATAACTTGGAGATAACTATTTTACAGGGAACATGGGCTATGGAGGGTTAAGTGGCTTGCCCAAGACAACAAGGAGCACCTGTGGGACTAGAAACCCCAGTCCTTCCGGCCCAAGGTTGCTGTCCTCTAGTTGTCTGGCTGCCTGGTCTTGTCCTTACTTGGTACATAGTTATGACATTGGAGTAGTAGTAGATTACGTCTCTTGTGCCCCTGGGCTTAGCTGTTGTGGGTGTTTCGAAAGCTAGGGGTGAAAGGCTTTACTTGGAGTCTGCTTGGTCAGAAGGAGACTTGATCCTAGAGCTAAAGGGGGAGCTCTTGTACTGGGACAGCAAGATTCTCTTACTTAGCCCTCAGCTGCTGGTGGGGGGAGACAATCCATGCGTAACTGGACTGGCCTGAAGGTACTCAAGGAAAGACAATTAGCAGGTAAGGTCTATTTCATCTTAGTGTCTAATAATATCCCTAAATTACTGATGGTTGAACAACAGGGATTCATGGAACTATCACATCATAACTGTGGCCCGACTGCTGTTCTACTCGTAGTCTACCCAATAATGTTTTACCATGAATAAGTGCAAACTTATTCTGGGCCGTCAAATACTGAACCATCTTCATACATTCCACAGTCTTCTCATGGAAGAATGAAATGTTTGATTGTACGGGCAAGAAAAATTATACTACATCTGCATACCTCAGATAATCCCAACCCAGGGAGCATCCCCTATTGCAAAAGCTGCAGATATATATTGAGCAATGGAGCTGAGAATGCGGAAGCTTTCAGAACCCCCAAAGACTTCATTCCTTACACAAACACATGATATTCTTCCAATCAAAAATGACTTAAACCATTGAAGCATAATATTCTCAAGACCCAAAGCCTGCAAAACTATCAGCAATATACTATGACTGATCATATCAGAAGCTACATAACTATAAGGATAAATCATTACTACAATCAATCCATTACTGAATCAAAAACAAAAAACCTATTATAAAAGATTTAAAAGCATATGGTCATCTAAAAATTCTTGCAATTGGATTAATTCTGCTTTCTCAAACACTTCTCTTAAAAAGGAATATTAAGAATGGGTTGATAGCTAGAAAATTGCAAAGGATCAAGGGAATGATTTTATAGAATGGGATGAATTATTTAGCTCTTCAGAGTAATAGAAAAGAAATCATCTAAAATTATTGTAGCTTCATTAGCCAACATATCTTACATTGTGTTCATAAGCCAAGTAGGGCTTGGATCTAAATTGCAGGTGATAGATTTAATTTATGACGTATACCTCAATGCTTGATTAGGGAAGGAAAAAGACCTCTGTCTCTAACCATCCATGCAGGTTGCTGACCTGGCAAAAAAGATTTATAGTGCTGCTGACTGCACATTTCTCTCTTCACCCTCCCCCCCCCCCCCCCCCATAAGTGCTGCTGTCATGAAACAAGCACTTTTCTGAAACTAGTCAGAGGAGTAGGTATAGGCATGGACACATCAGCAGCCAGAGCCAGACATGCTCATGCCATTCTAACTTCGCATGGTAATGTGCATCTCCATTGCACCACCCACGCCATACCTTCACCACACCCCCCATGCTACATGGACATGCTTGTGCCAGGGACATCTATAAACTTGGCTTTCAAAATGGGTCCAAGGATATCTCTGTGATTTGCACATCTAAATGCTCATTTTCAGACATTCAAATCATGACTAGAACTTCTACAATGACCCCCCTTATTTTATAAAATACATGGGAAAATCTTCATTGTGCCTAAACTCCTTTCCTGAGCATGCCTACTCTACAAAGTACACGCCTAAGTGCATGCATGTACTTTTAGGCATGACCTAATTTTATAAGAGTACCCCATGCTTTCAAAGTGACAACCTTCTAGTTTTGCCCACATCGGCATGAGCTCTGCTGGAATGCATATGTTCTTCTGCCTTCTATTACATGGCCTCTTTGCTGTAAAACTATTCCACGTCAGAATCGTCCTTATCTAAATTTAAGATGGCACTTAACATTCTATTTTTCTCAAGCACTTGAGAGTAAATGGGTTTTAGAGGATCTCTAATGGAAAAAAGGGGACTGTTGTAGCTGTTGATATGGAAGGACAGACTAGATAGGCCATGTGGTCTTTTTCTGTCATCATGTTTCTATGTTTTCTGGAGTGCCAGAAAGAAACTGTGCCCTTCTTCTTCACTTTTTATTCTTTCTTTCCTTCTTATTTCTGGAACTGCTATTTTATGTTTTGTAAGATTAGATACAACTGTTCTTTAAATCATTTTGTCTAATTTTCTTGCACTGAATTGCAGCAATTTTCAACCTTTTTCATCTCACGGCACAGTGACAAGCAGCTAAAATAGTCAAGGCACACCATCAGTTTTTTAAGGATATATTTTATCATTTAAAAAACAAGTATAAGATTGTGTTTAAAGTTCAATAACTAAAATTTTAATCATTGCGTTGTTTTTTAAAAAAATAAGTGGGAAATGTGTGCTTGGTGATGTTTCATGATGTTCCTTGTTCGAGGGCACATGGTTAACAAGAATACCCTCAAGGAGAATCTCCTCCAGTGTTTGAAGCCATGACCTGTTCTTGCTCTTCACTGTGTTCATAGCAGAGAAACCAACCTCACACAGATACGATGTTGAGAAAGCAGGAAGTGCTTTAATCGCCATCTTTGTGATGATGGGGTATTCCTCTCGGAGAGACAACTAGAATGAGGAGTGTTTCAGTTTCAGTCCTCTATTATTTCTGATTTTCGTTAGCTCATTTTCTGCAACAGTTCATTCTGCTGACGAGCACACACTTAACACAAACATATTTCTTACCCAGTCCAAGGAAGATATATAAAATGATGAGAAATACTTTTCAATGAGAGTGGAGGAGTAGCCTAGTGGTTAGAACACTGGCTTGGTAACCAAGCAACCAGGGTTCAATTCCCACTAGCACTCCTTGTGGCCTTGGGCAAGTCACTTAACCCTCCACTGCCTCAGAAGAAAGGCCTGGCAATCTACTTCCGGTGACGCTGCCAAGAAACCCCAGGGGCTTCTGGGTCACCAGGAGTCAGAACTGACTCAAAAGGCACACATTGCATTGCATTGCATTGCACTTTTCAATGACCCTAAGCTCCCATGGCAAGCCTGCAGATCAGTCATGGGATATCAATGTTCCACAACACAGCAGCTGAAAATCACTGCTCTAATGACTAGATCTATATTTTATTTTCTTTTACTCTGATGCCCTGCAAAGGACGCTATTGAAAGTTTCAAATAAACATAAGCACAAGCATATGAGACTGAGACAAGCATAAGATAGAGACAGGGGCGGCCCAAGGGGGGTGCGGGGCCATGTGCGGAGACTTGGTGCGGAGCCTCATTTGCATAAGTGGCCTTATTTGCATAAATATTTGCATAATGTTACCATACACTAACTTTTAGTAAACATGTCTCTTAATGAGTGTATGGATAAAGAAAGACTAAAAGATTTCTACATTACTATAATCCAGTGCCAACCGCCAGGCACATTAGGAACTACTACAAACGCTGCCCATTTAGAACCCATAGCAAACCCGCCATATCCTGACAACATTACCAGGACTCAAAGCACCATACCCTACCTATCAAAAGGCAACACTGCAAATATTAAACCAAATACATTTCAGAGAATACTGGGGAAAGAGAACAAGTGGCAATGTCAAATAGGAATTACATAAATAGAATACCTCAGCTCAGTTACACATGCAGAACATAGACCATCACCAAACAAGGAATCACAATTTAGAAACAGGAAGGCAATAATTAAACTGGGAACCCCAAAAGCCAAACTTGGAATGTACAACAACACTGTAGAAATAAAACTATAAATTTCCTCTTGTACCAAACAAAGCGCAGACGTTAATGATGCACATTTCCCAGAGCTTTCATATTCCAGTTAATAAATTCAAAATAAAGAGATATCTTTCTACCTTTTGTGCATTTTTTTCAGTTGCAATTGCTCCAGCCACTTTCTTCTGGTTTCTTCATGTTTTCTGCTAACTGTCCATCGTCTGCTGTCCATTTGTTCTTTCTTCTCTCTTCTAGTATTTTTTTACCATTCTCTCTCTCTCTACATCTGCTTTGACATACTAATCTTTCTCCATTTGCTCTTTCCTCATTCCTATTTCATCCACACAAATTTTACCCCTCCATCCTCAATCCCCACTTACTCTCCCAATACCCGGCCAATTGTAGATTTTTCATCCCTCCCACATAAAATATTTTTCCCCTCTCCATTTTACTCTCCCAGCCCCATCCCATTCTAATCCTCCCCTAACATCAGCTCCCTTCTAGTTCCAGTCTCACCCAGCATCCATTCCCTTCTAGTCCCTGCATCAGCCCATTTCCAGTCCTAGCCCCCCATCAACCCATTTCCAGTCCTAGCTCCCCCATCCATTTTCAGTCTGAGTCCCTTCATCAGCTCATTTCCAATCCTAGCCCCCCATCAGCCCATTTCTAGTCATTTCCTAGCCCCACCATCAGCCCATGTCAAATCCTAGCTCCCCTCCACTCAGCCCAATTCCAGTCCAAGCCCCCATGAGCCTACTTCCAGTTCTAGCCCCTCCATGAGTCCATTTCAATTCAAGCCCCCACCACAGCCCATTTCCAATCTTAGCTCCCCCTAACAGCCCATTTCCAGTCCTATCCTAGCTGCTCCATCAGCCCATTTTCAGTCCTAGCTCCCTTCCCTCACAGCCCATTTCCATTCCAAGCTCCCTCCCCATCAGCTATTTGCAGTTCAAGCCTCCCCTTCCACTCAGCCCATTTCCAGTCATAGCAACCCCCCAACCCATTACCAGTCCTAGCCCCCCATCAACCCACTTCCAGTCCTAACCCCCATCACCCCATTTTCAGTTTAAGCCCCCCCCTATAACCCATTACCAGTCCTAACCCCCCATCAGCCCATTTCCAGTCAGCCCCCCATAGCTCATTGCCAGTCCTAACCCCCCCCCATCAGCCCACAGCCCATTACCAGTCCTAACCACATCAGCCCACCTCAAGTCCTAACCCCTCCCCATCAGCCCATTTCCTGTCCTAGCCCCCCCATAGCCCATTATCAGTCCTAACCCCCCCCCCCCCATAGCCCATTACCAGTCCTAACCTCCCATCGCCCCATTTCCAGACAGCCCCCATCAGCCCACAGCCCATTGCCAGTCTTAACCCCCCCCCCCCAGCCCATTACCAGTCCTAACTCCCCCCCTCCCCCCATTGGCTTATGGCAAAATTTAAAAAAAAAAAAAGCAGCTGGCTCTGGCTGCTGCCGCGGCCGCCGCAGCAACGGCAGAATGGAGTGTCCTGCGGGGCCCCCTCTGCTTGCTGAGCCCCTCTGCAAGGGCTTTCAGATTCGCGAAGGGAGAGTGTCTCCCTCGCGTCTGTTAAGCCCGCAGGGGCTAATGGGAAATTTCCCATCTGCCCCTTTAGACACGAGGGGCTGATGGGAAATTTCCCATTAGCCCCTGCGGGCTTAACAGAGACACGAGGGAGACACTCTCCCTTCGCGAATCTGAAAGCCCTTGCAGAGGGGCTCAGCGAGCAGAGGAGGCACGCGGGACACTCCATTCTGTCGCTGCTGCGGCGGTAGCGGCAGCAGCCAGAGCCAGCTTTTTTTTTTTTATGTAATTTTTTAAAAAAGCAGAATGTTCTTTGCGCGGGGCCCCCTGAAACGCGGGGCCCTGTGCAAAAAACATTCTTGCTTAATGGACGGGCCAGCCCTGGATAGAGAGCAAGAAAAGCAAAAAATAGCGTGGGCTGTTTTAATTTTTTGTAAGTTGGTAATAAGTATTTTAAATAAAAGGTAGAATGGATCTAAATGATTAGTTTAGCGGTGATGAAATCTGCTAGTACATAAATTGAGTATGACGAAAAAATACATTTTTTCTAGATGTGGATGTCACAGTATTTTGGGCTCAATTCAGATTTATGCTATGCTCATAAATAGGCATTTTACATGCAAAAAGGAATTATAGAAATACATTCATAATGGCAGCTCTATCCATGAATTTTCGGTGATGCTATCTAGATAATGCCTCTAAAAATTCTTATAGACTGCTGCTGTTATTTAAAAGCATTGGGATTTATTGAGAGTTCATGCAGCTCTGGAGCCGTCAAGACCATTATTTGCATACAGCAGGAGGTGGAATCTTAGAGATCTCCCGTGTTCAGCAATGTTGCCGGAGCAAAATACACCTATGGATGAATGAATGGGTCACTTTAAATGTGGTAGGTGCCAGTTGTGTGAAATTACTTGAGAAGGACCTGAATTTATAAATCCAGCGGACAATTGGGTATAAAAAGAAGAACACACTTACTATGACTTTTCCTATGTAGTACCACGTATGCAATTTGGTGTCCATGTAACAAAACTGATATTGGGAAAACTATCATAGGCCTTAAAATGCAACTTACAGGACACAGGTCATGCTTGCTTAGAATGGAAGAGGAGGCTCCAATTGTGCAACATTCTATTGATGCAACATTGTTTCCCTGCATGGTGATGAATGGTCAAGTGAAGGAAAATGTACCCAGTGGTGATGGAGCTAAGTTACTTCTTCAACATGAACAGCATTGGATTTACAATTTGCAAATATTGGAACCAAAGGGTTTAAATGCTTTCATAGAATGGAAAGTGTTTTTTACATGGTAAGACTCTGTGGCTATTAGCTATGAGCAAAGTTCGTTTCGGATTGGTGAATGCTTTGTTGACCTCAGAAGGAGCAATGACTGGGACTCGTGATGTTGAATGTGCATTTGAATAAAAGCTAATCCACTATTTTTGCCACTGTTCAATTCAAAGAAATAATGCTCGGTATTGGAGTTGATGGTGAAGTGATGTAAAGGAGGGACAAACAATTGAAAAAAACAAATGAATACGTCCCCGGTGCAGCAGTTTTCTAGCGAAACAAAGGCCTTTGTAAGGCAGCAGTAAAAGAATTCAGAGTAACTCCTTGATTATGGGTTATCATTTTTTCCTTGTGTACTTACGGAGAGTACTGACAGTATATAAGCACTTCATTATGCCACTTTAACAAGGAAGATAGACAAAGAACTTTGCATATATTTTTGATATAGCTTTTTTTTATGAATCTGAATATGAACTGCACTGTATGTCGAGTGACATTTTAACCCGTTTTGGACAGCTCGCATATTCTCTCTCTATTCTGGATAATTTATTAGATTTGTTACACTCTAACAACTATGAAATACCGGCAATAATAAAAAATATTAAAACTTTGCAGAAAATAGAAGTTTCACATAGTGTATGTTTTTCATACACTGGTCCAATATAGTATATTGTCCGTCTTCAGAAAAGATAGGATTCAGTTCCAATGTTCATTGACATAAACATACTGTATGATACTATTGAAACTGCAGTTTTTATTTAAAACACTTTATTATGATATAGTTTGTCAACAGTCCATTCTGACGGCGGAATATGATACACGTGAAAAAACACTTCTGATGCAGTGCGTCGATATTGCACCATTGAAACACCTAGAACAGAATGCTTGACAGCAATTAGTTTCGACAACATACGCTGGTCCAAATAAATTTTTGATATAAAATTTGGATTGATAAGAAATTTGGATATTAATTTTAATTAGGATATAAAGAAAACTAGAATAAAGCTTTTTTGATATAAAAAGGGAGTTT
The DNA here is from genome assembly GCA_033557465.1 of Ichthyophis bannanicus. Classification (NCBI taxonomy): domain Eukaryota; kingdom Metazoa; phylum Chordata; class Amphibia; order Gymnophiona; family Ichthyophiidae; genus Ichthyophis; species Ichthyophis bannanicus. The sequence continues at coordinate 403,337,147 of CM066038.1, forward strand.
TTTCTGGATCTATGAGCTTTATATAGATAGATAGAAATACAGTAAATGTGTTTGGCTTGGTGACAGAGATCTTTGTTTCTCTTTATGATTATTATATCCAAAGCTTTTTCTGGATTGATTGTACTAATCATATAGCACTAGATCAGAATGAGGTCAGAGAGAAGGCGTTATGCCTATGTATAAAGACAGCAGCAATATTCAGCTACTGTTTGTAGAGATAAGCCAGCGCTCCCCAAACGTTTATCCTTCATGACTTGTCGCACCGCCACCCTAGTGGCCAAGGGTGGTTAAGGCAGGTCGGGTGGACATGAGTTTTTTTTCTATCTTTGAGTTTGGTCCTTGTATGCGGGGTCTGGTTATTTGTTCCCAGGACCTACCGTGTACCAAAACTTCAAGTGAACACAAAGTCCGAGTGTAGGGAAAGAAAGGCTTTTTATTTCCCTTAATGTACAATGGTTCAAATAGTGGAGTCTACATCAACATAAAGAAAACCTTGCTTCAGGTAGAAAAGAAAACATATTCAGATATTGCTTTGTCTACTGTTACTTCACAGGACCTTATGCAAATAAAACACCCAGGCTTTGCTACTGAGCCCTGCTTTACACCTCAGGCAGAGACTCTAAGCTTCCTGCCTGACAGTAGCTGCAATCCATGGCTATCTCAGGAGGGTCCTCATTGAATTCCACCTGCATAGGCTGTGGGTCTGATAACTGTGACTCTATATCAGTATATTCTTGTGGAATACGTTGAGGTTTCTCATATACTGCTTGCACTAGCCTCCAGTGTTCTGGGTCTAGGTCTGGGCTTTGGTCATGTGAATGCTTGCTATGGAAGTATCTTCCTTTGTCTTGGTGCCTTGTATTAAACAGTCTTTCTTTTGATAAAAGCTTGTGTCTTGTCTTACAGACAGCTTGGTAAGGAGTGCACACCTCTGCTCCTTGTGCTCCCTGTGTCAGCAAGTTATAACGCTTATTAGAATAAAAATGTGGTTTACCTTGTTCCCTGGGCCTATCCCAGTTAGCTGAGTCTTGAGGCCTAGTCCTGCTGCAATTCAGCCTTACTCGAGTAGGCTTCCCACTGTTCAGCTGGCCTTCGGGTGGAGTTACCACTCTTTCACACCCACACCTTTTGCTCCTTGAATGAAGAGTGTTACCCCTTATGGCAATGACTTCATCATCTCTCTGGTAACTTCCACAGTGTCCTGCATCTGCTGGTACCGGTTCCTCATATAAAACTCTGACCTTTGTTTCTCTCCTGGTACCTTTCTTTCCAGTGTCTCTTTGCCAAGAACTCTTGGTATTCTGCTGCACCGGACTCACTGTGTCTTTTTGCCAGGAACTCCTTCCTCTCTGGTCTCTTTGCCAAGACTCCTTTTCTTCTTCAGCTTCTGCCTCTCCTACTTCCTCCTTTTCAACTTCCCAGCCTTTCCTAGAAGGAACTCCCCCTCTCCTGGATTGGCTGTTGGCCGGCATTACATCACCAGCTCTGGGGTGCGGTTCTCTAGGCCTTGGAAGGTCTCTCTTGCTCCCCCTATCTGGCTCCTCGTAATGTCGCATCGGGTGTTGGAATCTTTTTTCTGAATTTAAAACCTTTTTTTCTGTTTGAATAGGCTCTGCAGTACCACAGACTCCATTTTAATACTTAAAATCTCATGTGACTCATATGATGACAAATTATGAAACCTCAACTCCCCTTTCTTCACGCCACTCAACCATAGCATGAAGGCAATGGAGCAATCCCCAAACCCAATATTCTGCATGGGTTTCCAGTCCAATGAGAAACCCCACACAGGAGGAGGGGGCAAGGCTTGTGAACATTTATTGACTCACAGGTTATATGCAGACTGCCTTACTGGATTTAGGTCACAATGGAAGGCCAAAGGGAGGGGATGCAGTCCTGTTTCTGTGGCCCCATATACTGATGATGTGATCCCATTTGGAGTCCCAACTCATGGTTTGGGAACCACTGAGTTAAGCACTGTGAGTTAGAACAGAAAAAGGCTGTCTCTGCTGAAACCACTTAGCTCTACAAAAAATGGCTGAATATTCCCACTATGAATATGTCTACTATCATGTGCCACTGACTATAGAGGTCATTTTAGAAGTCCTATTTGTGATTTGGACATCTGAAATAAGTCATTCAGAGAACCCGATCACATCCATGTCCCAAGAGGCATTTTAGAATGCCCTGAACTTACACACGCCCTGCACGATCATGTCCACGGCTCACAGGGGCATGGCAAACGTGTGTCTGAGGCATTCTGGAAAAAAGACACATATGTGCCCGATTTCAGTATGGGCCTGTATGTTTAAAACTGGTAACAGACACATCCATGTCTATACCTGCTCCTGGGCATGAATAGACCTTTGAAAAGGATCGTTTCTGCTAGCTATCAACGGTACAAAGAAGAGGAGAATTCCCCCTCACTCCCTTAATATTTTTTGCCAGTTCAAAAAACTAGTAGGTACATAGCAAGGTTTCATGGTCTGATGCTGCAATGCCATACACCTCTGTTTCTAAACTGGCAGGCGAGGATATGTCTGTGATAATATATACATATGCACGTCCCAAAATACCAGCGCTGGCATGTTTATGTTGCTGACTGCAAATGTCTATATCTCACAGGTGCACGTTTCTGAAATTGGTGAAGTTGCTGCATGTGTCCACCCGTTATTATGCATACCCCTCATCCCACACAGGAGACAGTTAGCTTTTGAGATGCAGATAGGGTGATTTTAGACAGCATTTATAAGTCTCCACATTCCTTGCTGCCCCTCCTACAGAATTGCAGATGTTTTGACATGGACATTCCAGATCCCTAAACAGCCTGTCTAAAATATGCATGCACACGCATAGCCATTGTTGTTTTTTTTTTAAAAAATACTGATCACAGAGTTTGAATATCGACCCATATATATATATTTTTTTAAAATAGCTTTCGCCATTTTGACCAGAAACGGTATCAGGCTCACCCAGTCTATATTTCTGAGATTCACCCCAAAAGACCTTTTTATTCTTTCCAATGCAATGGAAGTTGGAAAGAATTAAACAAAAGGGGTTGAGAAATGTCTGTTTGTTTGTCTGTCCATCTGTCTGGGGGCAAATTAACTCTCCAAAAATTAAATGGAATAGGATGAAACTTGGTATGGGGAAAAAAACTGGTGAAACAACACATCAAATCTGAAAATGTGCCAGATTCAATTGGGATTCCAGAGAAAAAAACCCTCCTAAAAAATGGCCTAATACATTTCTAATGGCCTAATTCATGGGAGAAGGTGTTCCAGCTTCTAGCATAGAAAGTTACATATAAACTAAACATAGTGGTTAGGAAATTGCTCCCTTAAAACAACCTCTTTCTGCTCTCAAACAGCCTCTTTCTGTTCTCCAAACCCCAAATGGTCCCCATCTCAAAAATACCTCCTGCAATTGCCCCAATCCCCCAAATGCTTCCACCCCCAAAACTTACCCCTGCAACTCCTCAAACTGACCCTACCATCAAAACCTAATTCCCCACAACTGCCCCACTGTTGAAAGATGTCATTATCATTGATTGAGCCACATGTAAGCCAATTGCAGTGTGACTGTCAGTAAAGTGAGTGTGGTATTGAATGGCAGCTAAAAGTCTGTTCTTTTATAACACAGGTCAGTTGGAGGTGGAAACTGTCCAGATATTGCAAAAACATTAAAAATGAAAGAACTGAACTCTCAGGGACCGTTAGTGAGATTAAAGTGGTAAGATAAATTAGACTGTGTACTGTTACTGTTATTAGGTTCCAATTAAAAAATAAAATATAAATGATTTGGGGCCTGATATTGAATTGGGCAGGCTATATGCCACTACAGCCCATAGCCCTGCCTGCTGACCCATAACCCTGGATATTCAGTGTCACGGCGACGGCATTGAATATCCGAGGTCGCCGCACATGCCGCGGAGCTGCCGAAACTAACCAGGTAGTAGAGATATTGCACCACTACCTGGTTAGCTTCCATAGGTAAAACTGGGCCAGCTTTTGCGATGCCTAGTTTTAGCCACTGATCACTAACAGGTGGCAGTGCAATCTCTGCCCTGGAACGCCCCCAACATACCCGAATGCTAATCGCAGGGCATGTAGCGGGATTAGAGGGGGATATTCATGCCATTAACTGTGTAAATGCCATTGGATATCCTGATTTAAGGCATTTGCTCATTTTACTGGGCTGTAAACCATGCCTCTTGAATATCAGGCCCTTGGTTGGGGGGGGGGGGGTTGAGATTGAAATCAGCCCAGTTTTAGAGTAATCATGCAACGCTGTTTTTTGTGTAGATAATTATTTTGATACCAGTAGTGCAGATCCCTTTTCTTCACAACATTCTGCCACCTGGTTCTTAATGCATGGGGGGGGGGGGGGGATATGGTGCCAACATATAAAGAAAGTGGAATGGGAAATGAAAAAGACTACAGCACTAATCTTTGAAGGAACATATAGAAAAATGTGCATGCATATCTTGAACACCTGGAAACAAATATCCAGAGAGACCCTTTTACTAAAGGTGTGCACTTACTAATGCATGGTAAGTGTAACTGTTGTGTGTTAACTGTTGGGGGTGAGTCCAGCAAGTTCACAGCAGTTAGCATATGATCATGTACTCACAATAGCATGATAAATGTGGATACAGCTAACATAGTATATGACGGCAGATAAAGACCAGCATGGTCCATCTAGGTTGCCCAGCAAGGTGTCAAGAGTAGGTGCACCTGCCGCTCCGTGCAGGTCACCCCTCCCCATGCCTTTGTTTAGGGGTGTCCCACTGCTCCATGCATGTCACCCCTATTTGTGAGATATAAGGATAGTTACATTTTATTTTGATTTTATCCTGTTGCTATAGAGGGATACACTGTGTCTGTCCCATGCCATTTTGAATTCTGTCACTGTATTTGCCCCCACCACTTCCATCGGGAAGGCATCCAAGCATCCACCACCCTTTCAATGAAAAGGTATTTGCTGACATTGCCTTTTAGTTTATCCCCTTGCAACTTCATGTTATGCCGTCTAGTTTTACAGCTTCCCCATCTTTGGAAGAGGTTTGTTTGTTCATTAATACTCTGATATGGTCTCCAAAACAGAACACAATATTCCAAGTGAGGCCTCACCAGAGACTTGTTCAGTGGCATTAGCACCTCCTCCTTTCTGCTGCTAATTCCTCTCTGTATGCAATCCAGCATCCTTCTGGCTTTGGCCACCACCTTGTCACACTGTTTTGCTACTTTGAGATCCTCAGAAACAATCACGCCAAGATCTTTCTCCTGGTCCGTGCACACTAACCTAGTGTCCCCTATCTCATACAGTTCTCTTGGATTTCTGCATCCCAAGTGCATGACTGTGCACTTCTTCACATTAAATCTTAACTGCCAAGCATTAGACCATTCTTCCAGCATTTGCAGTTCTTTCCTCATGTTATCCACTCCCTCAGGGGAGTCCACGCTGTTGCAAATTTTTGTGTCATTTGCAAAAAGCAGACTTGTCCATTCAGTCCTTCAGCAATATCACTCACAAATATATTGAACAGTACCAGTCCCAGGACCAGTCCCTGGGGCATGCCACTAATTACCTTCCTTCCATCCGAATGAGTTTCGTTTACCATCACCTTCTGTCATCTTTTAGTCAACCAACGTCTGATCCAGTTCACCGCCTTGGGACCCATCCCCAGGCTATTCAGTTTATTGATAAGTCTCCTATGAGAAACAGTATCAAAGGCTTTGCTAAAATCTAGGTAGATCACATCCATCGCATGCACTTGATCTAGTTCTCTGATCACCCAATCAAAGAACTCAATCAGGTTTGTTTGGCATGATCGTCCTTTGCTAAAACCATGTTGCCTCGGATCATGCAACCTATTGGTTTAAAAAAAAACCACTGTTCTCTCTTTCAGGAGCACCTCCATTACTTTTCCCGCCACCAAGGTAAGATTTACTGGCCTATAGTTTGCCACTTCTTCCCTATTACCATTTTTGTGTAGAGGTACCACATTGGCCCTTTTCTAGTTCTGCAGAACATAAGATATGCCATACTGGGTCAGACCAAGGTCCATCAACCCCAGCATCCTGTTTCCAGCAGTGGCCAATCTAGGTCATATGTACCTAACAGTTTCCCCAAAAGACACAGGTTCCACAATGCTTGTACTGGGTCAAACATTGATATCCTGGGTCCCTTCTTAATAATGGTTTATGGACCTTTCCTCCAGGAACTTGTCCAAACCTTTTTTAAATCCAGCTACACTAACAGCCTTTACTACATTCTCCGGTAACAAATTCCAGAGTTTGATTACATGTTGAGTGAAAACATATTTTCTTTTATTAGTCTTAAATAGTTTACCCTGTAGCTTCATTGCATGTCCCCTAGTCTTTCTATATTCTGATAATGTAAACAATCGAGCTACGTTTACCCGTTCCACTCTGTTCATTAATTTATAGACTTTTATCATATCTCCCCTCAACCATCTCTTTTCCAGGTTAAAGAGCCCTAACCTTTTTAGCCGTTCTTCATAGGGGTATCCTTTCATCCCCTATGAAGAACGGCTATCTTGTCTCCAAGGATCTATTAAAAACATCCTTTAAAGGCCCTGCAAGAACCTCTTTGAGCTCTTTCAGAGTCCTGGGATGTATCCCATCCAGTCCCATGACTTTGTCCACTTTCAGGTTTGCAAGCTGTTCAAACACATCATCTTCTGTGAATGGAGTAATATCTACTCCATTTCCATTTGTATATTTGTCAATCACAGGTGGTCCTTCTCCAGGATTTTCTTTAGTTAAATCAGAAGTATTTGTTTAGCATTTAATCTTTTTCAATGTCACTTTCCACGAATCCATTCTCAGCACTTTTGAATCTTGCAATTTCACCTCTGATCTTCCTTTTCTCCCAAATATACCTGAAAAAGGTTTTAGCACCACATCTTTAGCCATCTTTTCTTCTGCTTTAGATTTTGATATCCTTATTTCTCTTTTAGCTTTATCCTGTATTCTTTAGGTGTTCCTCTGTTTGCGAAATTCTGAATTTTGTGAAAGCTATATTTTTTGCCTTTATTTCTGCAGTCACTCTTTAGAAAACCAAATAGGCCTCATTTTGCTCTTGTTTTTATTTACTTTCCTCATGTATCTGTTGCCCCTTTTATTGCCTCCTTTAGTCGACTGCAATTCCACCTCCCCTACCTCCTCCCACCTCGCCAACTCCTCTTTCAGGCACTTGGCCATCTTCCTGAAGTCAATGTTTTTAAACTCTAGGACAGCGATGGCGAACCTATGGCACGCGTGCCAGCTGTGGCACGCGAAGGCCTTGCAGCTGGCACGCGTGAAGGTCCGCAAAAAAAGAAAAAGCGGGCTCTGGCTGCTGCCGCGGACGCGGCAGCATGCAGTGTCCCGCGGGGCCCCCTCCGCCCGCTAAGCCCCTCTGCAAGGGCTTTCAGATTCGCGAGGGAGACAGCGTCTCCCTCGCGTCTCTGTTAAGCCCGTAGGGGTTAATGGGAAATTTCCCATCAGCCCCTTTAGACGCGAGGGACTGATGGGAAATTTCCCATTAGCCCCTGCGGGCTTAACAAGAGACGCGAGGGAGACGCTGTCTCCCACGCGAATCTGAAAGCCCATGCAGAGGGGCTTAGCGGGCGGAGGGGGCCCCGCGGGACACTGCATGCTGCCGCGTCCGCGGCAGCAGCCAGAGCCCGCTTTTTTCTGTTTTTAAATTTGCCGGGGGGGGGGTGTTAGGACTGCTAATGGGCTGGGGGGGGGGTGTTAGGACTGCTAATGGGCTAGGGGGGGGGTTAGGACTGCTAATGGGCTGGGGGGGTTAGGACTGCTAATGGGCTAGGAGGGGGGGGGGTTAGGACTGCTAATGGGCTAGGAGGGGGGGGTTAGGACTGCTAATGGGCTAGGGGGGGGGTTAGGACTGCTAATGGGCTGGGGGGGGGTTTGGACTGCTAATGGGCTAGGAGGGGGGGGGTTAGGACTGCTAATGGGCTAGGGGGGGTTAGGACTGCTAATGGGCTGTGGGCTGATGGGGGCTGTCATGAAATTGGGTGATGGGGGGTTAGGACTGCTAATGGGCAGTGGGGTGGTAAGGACTGCTAATGGGCTAGAGAGGGGGTTAGGACTGCTAATGGGAGGGGGGGTTAGGACTGCTAATGGGCTGGGGGGGGGTTAGGACTGCTAATGGGCTAGGAGGGGGGGGTTAGGACTGCTAATGGGCTAGGGGGGGGTTAGGACTGCTAATGGGCTGGGGGGGGGTTAGGACTGCTAATGGGCTAGGAGGGGGGGGTTAGGACTGCTAATGGGCTGGGGGGGGGTTTGGACTGCTAATGGGCTAGGAGGGGGGGGTTAGGACTGCTAATGGGCTAGGGGGGGTTAGGACTGCAAATGTGCTGTGGACTGATGGGCTCAGAAAGAAACTCGCTACATGGGGGCTTAGGACTGCTAATGGGCAGGGGGGGGTTAGGACTGCTAATGGGCTAGAGAGGGGGGGTTAGGACTGCTAATGGGAGGGGGGGGGTTAGGACTGCTAATGGGCTGGGGGGGTTAGGACTGCTAATGGGCTGGGGGGGGGGGTTAGGACTGCTAATGGGCTAGGGGGGGGTGGTTAGGACTGCTATTGGGCTAGCTGGGGGTGAGGAATGCTAATGGGCTGGGGGGGGTTAGGACTGCTAATGGGCTAGGAGGGGGGGGTTAGGACTGCTAATGGGCTGGGGGGGTTAGGACTGCTAATGGGCTAGGAGGGGGGGGTTAGGACTGCTAATGGGCTAGGGGGGGGTTAGGACTGCTAATGGGCTAGGAGGGGGGGTTAGGACTGCTAATGGGCTAGGGGGGGTTAGGACTGCTAATGGGCTGTGGGCTGATGGGGGCTGTCTGGAAATGGGGTGATGGGGTTTAGGACTTGTAATGGGCTATGGGGGGGGTTAGGACTGCTAATGGGCTGGGGGGGTTAGGACTGCTAATGGGCTGGGGGGGGGGGTTAGGACTGCTAATGGGCTAGGAGGGGGGGGTTAGGACTGCTAATGGGCTAGGGGGGGGTTAGGACTGCTAATGGGCTGGGGGGGGTTAGGACTGCTAAGGGGCTAGGAGGGGGGGGTTAGGACAGCGACAGGGCGTGGGGGGGGTCGGCCTGCTAATGGGCGAGGAGGGGGGGGTAGGACGGCTAATGGGCTAGGGGGGGGGGGTTAGGAGTGCTAATGGGCAAGGAGGGGGGGTTAGGACTGCTAATGGGCTAGGGGGGGTTAGTACGGCTAATGGGCTGTGGCCTGATGGGGGATGTCAGGAAATGGGGTGATGGGGGTTAGGACTTGTAATGGGCTATGGGGGGGGGTAGGACAGCTAATGGGCTAGAGAGGGGGGGTTAGGACTGCTAATGGGCTAGGGGGGGGTTAGGACTGCTAATAGGCAGATGGGGAGGGGGTAGGACTTGAGGTGGGCTGTTGGGTGGGGTTAGGACTGGAAATGGGCTGATGGGGGGTTAACACTGGAGGTGGTCTGATGGGGTTAGGACTGGTAATGGGCTATGGGGGGGTTTAGGACTGATAATGGGCTATGGGGGGGCTGGGACAAGAAATGGGCTGATGGGGAGGGGTTAGGACTTGAGGTGGGCTGATGGGGTTAGGACTGGTAATGGACTGTGGGCTGATGGGGGGTTAGGACTGGCAATGGGCTATGGGGGGCTGACTGGAAGTGGGGGGTTAGGACTGGTAATGGGTTATGGGGGGGGGGCTTAAACTGAAAATGGGGTGATGGGGGGTTAGGACTGGAAGTGGGTTGATGAGGGGGGGATAGGACTGGTATTGGGTTGGGGGGCTGCTAGGACTGGAAATGGGCTGATGCAGGGACTAGAAGGGAATGGATGCTGGGTGAGGCTGGAACTAGAAGGGAGCTGGTGTTGGGGGAGGATTAGAATGGGATGGGGCTGGGAGAGTAAAATGGAGAGGGGAAAAATATTTTGTGTGGGAGGGATAAAAAATCTACAATTGGCCGGGTATTGGGAGAGTAAGTGGGGATTGAGGATGGAGGGGTAAATTTTGAGTAGATGAAATAGGAATGAGGAAAGAGCCAAAGGAGAAAGATTAGTATGTTAAAGCAGATGTAGAGAGAGAATGGAAAAAAAAAACAAGAAGACAGAAGAAAGGACAAATGGACAGCAGATGGAGAGTTAGCAGAAGACACGAAGAACCAGAAGAAAGTGGCTGGAACAATTGCAACTGAAAAAAAAATGCACAAAAGGTAGAAAAATATCTCTTTATTTTGAATTTATTAACTGGAATATGTCAGCTCTGGGAAATGTGCATCATTAATTTTTGCGCTTTGTTTAGTACAAGAGGAAATTAATATATAGTTTTATTTCTACAGTGTTGTTGTATATTCCAAGTTTGGCTTTTGGGGTTCCCAGTTTAATTATTGTCTTCCTGTTTCTAAATTGTGATTCCTTGTTTGGTGATGGTCTGTTCTGCATGTGTAACTGAGCTGAGGTATTCTGTTTATATAATTCCTATTTGACATTGCCACTTGTTCTTTCCCCAGTAGGTCATGTATTGTTGTTCTCTGAGATGTATTGGTTTAATATTTGCAGTGTTGCCTTTTGATAGGTAGAGTATGGTGCTTTGTGAGTCCTGGTAGTGCTGTTAGGATACGGCGGGTTTGCTATGGGTTCTAAATGGGCAGCGTTTGTAGTAGTTCCTAATGTGCCTGGCGGTTGGTACTGGATTATAGTAATGTAGAAACCTTTTAGTCTTTCTTTATCCATATACTCATTAAGAGGCATGTTTACTAAAAGTTAGTGTATGGTAACATTATGCAAATATTTATGCAAATGAAGCACCTTATGCAAATGGGGCTTTAATTGACGTGCTGGCACTTTGAGGAAATTCTTTGGTTTTGTGCGGCAGTTTGGGCACTCGGGCTCAAAAAGGTTAGCCATCACTGCTCTAGGACTTTGAGCTTGCTGTGAGGGGACTCTGCCTTGGAGTTTATCTCAAACCACACCTTGTGATGATCACTGCTGCTCACAAGGGCACCCACCCAGACGTTCAACACACTTTCTGCATTGGTGAGTGCTAAATCCAGCAATGAAATTTCCCTGGTCGGTTCCATCACGATTTGTCTAAGCAATGCATCTTGGAAGACATCCACAATTTTTTTTACTACTTTACAGATTTGCAGAAGGAATACTCCAATCCACATCAGGTAGATTAAAGTCATTCAAAATGATCATTTTCCCCCTTCATGGCTACCTTTTCAATATCATCAAGTCTCTATCCATTTCTTTGGTTTGAGTTGGAGTCCTATAGACTACACCAGCATGGATGATCGTGCCATCTCCTCTTTCCAACACAATCCACAGCACTTCTTCTTTTCCCCACATCCCCTGCAATTCAGCAGCTTTAATATTGCTTTTGGCATATAGGGCTTCTCCTCCTCCTTTTCTGTCTTCTCTATCTCTCCTAAATAAACTATAGCCAGCTATGGCTATATCCCATTCATGTGACTTGTTAAACCATGTTTCTGTAATGGCCACAATGTCAAAGTCCATTTCCACCAGGTCAGGACCTTTGTTGGCTAGGCTTCAAGCATTTGTGCTCATTGCTTTCCAGCATTTGTTGACTGGCTTGCCTGGATTTTGCATGGATTTTGTTGTACATGCCTCATCCCATTTGCCATTGATGTGTGGTTTAAAAGTGTGGCTGTTTCCAATGTTATTATGCTTTTGCTGGGAGTGACGCCTTGAACTTGTTCTTCTCCATCCGTCATCCCCTTTCCCTAGTTTAAATGCCTGTCCACATTCTGCCTCAATTTTTCACTTAGGATCCATTTCCATGCGACAGAAAGATGTAGTCCATCAGTACAGTATAGTCTCTTGTTGTTCCATCTGCTTCCCCAGTCACCTATATATCTAAATCTTTCTTGTTTGCACCAGGTTTGGAGCCATGTATTAAAGTTGTTTATGCGATGCAGCCTTTCTGCCCCCTTACCATGAACAGGTAGAACTTCTGAGAATCCTATAGTATTAACAATGGGGTTGAGTTTCTCTCCCAGAGTCTGGAATTCCCTTCAAACTGCAAAGGCATTGTTTCTAGCCAGGTCATTTGTACCCAAGTGAATGACAATGTCAATTTTGGTGTGCTCACTTTCTGCACTAACTCAACACCCATAAAGGCATTGTTATGTGCACACATGCTACTTGCCACATTGCCATTGGACACGCAGCCATTGCCCTTTGCACTAGCATCACCCCATTCACCTCCCAATCCACCCACTCTCTGACTTAATATGTGTTTTAGCAGCCAGTAGCTGGCATACATCTGCATTAGTGTTCTCAGCTGCCAATTACGGTATATTAAAACGTGTGTTAACTGGTTAGTGGTCTTTAATAAAATGACCCCATAGAGCTGAAACAGCACAAACCGAAACCGGTGAGCAACAACACTGTTTATAAGAATATGTAAACTGCAAACAAATCAGTCTCCCAGGATGTGTCATGTCAGCTTGCACCATGTGACATGCCCCCTACCCAACAAGCAATGAAAATATATTAGTAATTAATTTTGTTTTCAAAACATGCACAAAATTCTTGTAGCAGTCATTCTATATTCTCCATTCTGCAGTATTTATTTGGCACACATTTATAATTCAATATCTTATGACCAATACAATTTAATATATCACTAATCATGATCAAGGTTTAAATAGATAGGATTCATCATGCTCCTCATATAGATTTGATTGAGCAATATTTTCACTTAAATATCTAGCATCAAATCTGAAAAAAAAAATGAAGTCATCATCTAGGGAACTTTCTGATTTTTGTTTTATCTGAACATGCTGTTCCAGATACTGAGAAATGGAGAATCTGTCAATAAACTCTTCAAGGCTGTCAGAACAAAAAAAAAAAAAAAGTTATGTCTTCCCTATAGAACAAAATAAATACGCTTTTCCCATGTCTCATATTTTATTACTCTGTCCTGGAACACTTGTTGCAGCCTACGCTGTAACTCTTCAATAGACATAACACAGCACAGCACATTTATTAATCTACTCTGCAATAAAGGACGAAAATAAATTTAAAAAAACAAATACATTTTTAAATAAACAATTTCATATTCTTTTATTTTATAGTTCATAGTATGTGCTAGGTTTTTTTATTTATAATCACTTAACTCATGGAGAAATATTTTCTTATTTGTATGTGACTGTGGATAAAGCTTTAATGAGCATATACATGCCAATATAAATTTGTAGTTTCTTATGAAGATGGTTCGCGATTGGAATATGAGGGGTTCTGTCACAGACCTGCAGGTGGCTTGGTTCCCAGAAGAATCTTACCCAGATGAACCTCTGACCTCCAGCCAGTAGGCATCAGTAGATTCTACATGACTGACTGGTTGCCTTAGTGTGCTCTATGCCTGCTACATCCCTTCTGTGGCCATCTTGTTCCTGTCTAGACCTCTTTGCCTATATATTCAGCTCTGACTAGACCTCTTTGCCAGAGCTAGATATGCATCTTGATGTCGGACCTGGTTTTGCCTTGTTTGACATTATTAATCCCGTATCAGTTCCTTGGTTTTACAAATGCCTTGGTCCTCTTTGGTGAGTATCATGTGCTCATGTCTTCTTTCTCCTCCAGAATTCTCCTGTTTCTGACCTTGGGTCTTGGAATTGGGCAATTAAATCCTCGTGCTATCAACACCAGAAGGCTTAACCTGATAGGAAGGTGGCTATTACAGGCAGAATACCCTATTGTAACTACCCCTAGACCTGAGTGGAAGGGAGAGGCTGTTTTTTTGAGAACTATCCATGGACCTTGCCTGTTTACTGATCTCAGGGGTTCCCTGATTGTTAAAGCACTTGGGGAGCATCTTTTAAAGTAGGCAGCTTTGTCTGCCAAACCTCTGGTGTTGGGACCCAGGGCTATGAGTTCAACAGTGTGGTGTTGTACCTCAAACAATGCAGTTTTACTGCATATTATTAGCAATGAAGCGCCTTCCCATGGTGCCCTTCTATGGCTAAATTTTGTTTGTGTGACAGTAATATTTGTAAAAGCATTTATTCAGTTGGCACATGCCTCTAACCTGGAAGAACCTCTGAATATCAGGCCCTATATTTATGAGATACATCTTAAAAGTCAAGACAGTACATATAAAATCAGATAAATCATAAAACTACATAAGAAATAAAAATAACAAAGTTAAAAGTGGCTAGTTGCAAATTAAGTTCCATGGTGCCCCTAATCTTAGCAGAAGGGAGTTCCCTTTGAATCCTAAACCAAAATGAATAGGAGGAAGGGTCATGTCAATCAAGGAATGTTTAATGTTTTTTATTATACATATTTATAGACTGTGATCAAGGCATCTGCTCCAGTGCTATATACACTAATATGGAAAGAAGACCATTTATTCCAAAGATTTGAAAAGCTAGAACCCTTGGAAACATATGTTGTTGTTGTTGTAAAGTGCCATCGAGTTGATGTCAACTCATGGCGACCCTCTGGATAATTGTCCTAAATTGTTTTTGGTCTTCAGACAGGTGGCTCATTGTTGACATACTGGTACCCATAAGCTGCTGTTATGGTATCGATCCATCTCATTGCTGGCCTTTCTCTTTTGTGTTGACCTTCTATCTTGCCAAACATGATGCCTTTCTCTAATGATCTCTCTCTTCGCATGATGTGTCCAAAGTATGAAAGTCAAAGTCTTGTCATCTGAGCTTCTAAAGAAAGCTTAGGTTTGATCTCCTCTAATACTGACTGGTTTGTTCTTCAGGCAGTCCATGGTATATGCAGTATTAGCCGCCAGCACCATAATTCAAAGGCATAAATGTTCTTCCTGTCTATCTTTTTCACTGTCCAGCTTTCTCATCCATATGATGTTATTGAAAATACCATGGCTTGAACAAATCAAATCTTTGTATGGAGAGAGACATCTCTGCTCTTGAGAATCTTGTCTAGGTCTTTCATGGCCATTCTGCCAAGAGCAATGTGTCGTTGGATTTCTTGTCTGCTTGTTGCTTCTTTATTGATAGTTGATCCAAGTAGGTTAAAGTTGTCCACGGTTTCAATTTCTTCTCCTTCAACGATGAACTTATTGATTTTGCCATTTGTCATGATCTCTGTCTTCTTTACATTAAGGTGCAGGCCCATTTTAAGACTATGTTCCTTGATCATGAAAAGCAAATGTTTCAGATCATCTTCACTTTTAGCCAGTAATATTGTATCATCAGCATAGCGAAGGTAACCGGGTAAGGCGGACTCGGTGCTCCCGCCCCGGCCAGGACACCCCCCACCCCCTCCCCCAAGAACAACACTCAGACACATATTGGCATTCAACTGGTCGCAGCTTTATTAACCATAAACATTAACCGTAAACATTATCCAGACAATCTGTCAACAACCCAACCATCATCCTCCAGTTTCCGGCAGCGGGACCCTCACCAGCCGTGTGAGTAGCAAAGTGAGTTCCCTCCCGCTTCCACCGGGAACCGTCCCCCAGGCAATATCCATCCCCCCCTCATCCGGCTTCGCCATATTATTAGCAAAAGCCCTGAGGGGTTCTCCGGGTCGGGGGTACCCCACCCCTGCCCTGCGTATTACCAAAACTCCGGACCCCGGACACCTCCGGGATCCCGCTCCCCCTTCCAGCTGCAACCCCCCAAATCCACCCACCATAGGGCTGGGCGGGTGGGATGCCAGTCCTCTCTCACTGCTCCAAAGGACTGACGCCTTGCCGGCAAGCTCCCGGCTAACCTCAACCCTCTCTCCATCTGCTCCCTCATTGGCTCCCGCGCTCCAAACACTTGCGAGAGCCAATGAATTTGAAGGATGCCTTCCCCCGCCTCTCCGGACCCCCCCTCCTTCTCTGCACGAGGCCGGTGCCACGCACCACACCGCCCACCCGGTTATCAGCGGCACGCTGGTACGTGGCCCCGCGGCCTTCCCGTTGTTGATGGGTTTTTCACCAGTCTTCACACCTCTGTTGTCTTCATACAGTCCTGCTTTTCTGATGATTTGTTCTGCATATAAATTAAACAAGTAGGGGGAAAGTATGCAGCCTTGTCGTACACCTTTGCTTCAAACATATATCTACATGAAATCCAGAATCTCATAATTTCATCTGAGACTCCTAGAGCTCCGCCAAGTTATTTTTTGAGATCAGAAGATGAACACAGGGAATGTACACATATTTGGGAGAGTGTTACTGAGGTGTTGATGTAATATGATGTAGATGTATTTAAATGGGCTCAGAGAATCCTCTGGGGTCCATGAGGGGAGCAGTTGAGAAAGCCAATGGAGCTGCATTCTCAAGTGCTCCAAGATGGGAAGAGATGAGGCTTTCCCTTTCCTTTTAGAAGGAGGGTTTCTTTCCAGTTTGCTGCTAGAGTGAGTGAAGAGAGACTCATTTGCACAGTCTTTAGGAAGATGAGTATATCTATGTCTCAGGGATGAGAGCCTTGTTCTGGGACATTGTTCTCTAATGAGGTATTGAAGTGAATTTTGTAAAAAAAATCAAGTGAGAAGCTCAAGCTTCCTTCAGTGAATGCCCAAAGTTGAGTTCTGGTCTGCCAGTGGTTTTCCTACTTTAGAAATGGTTGATTGCTGAAGATTGGAACCTTTCTAAGTTACAAACTTTGTTTTTCCTTGCATGATGATATGCTTTCTTCCATGAATGATATTTTTTTCTTTTTTTGTCAGTAAACTTTGGGGCTTGTTTACTAAGCCGCAGTAGTGGCTTCTGCCCGATATTGGAGCCGCGCAATGGGGCCACGTCTCTGATATCAGGCGGAAGCCGCTACCGCCGCTTTGTAAACAAGCCCCTTAGTCTTGGGGGTATGTATACTAAAGTGCATTAGGGTTTTGTAGGTATAGTACATTTTAGGGTAGGTATCAATGGGTGACATGCAAAAGTTGTGTGCTACCTCTTGAGGGTGTATACAGCATGGGTCCAACAGATATCATGCTGAGTCAAACAGTAATGTGGGCTGGCAGCAACCACAGATGTACTTAATGCCACCCACTGAAATGGTGCTAAGTGCACCCCTGCTACCTGCAACATTGATGGCAAATGCCCCGCAGTTAACTCCCATACAAACTGCAATGTGCAGACATGCCTATGCTCTACCTCTACCCTGCCTATTTACCTCCCTGTTGAGCACTATGCAGATATCATAGAATTAACCCCGTGTCGTCTGCAGAGAGCATGCATTGTTATCAAGGGCCACTACTGCACACACAAACCTGCATTAACACCTAACACAGCTTAGTAAACATGCCCCTTGCTCTCGAACAAATATCTGGAGTGTAGAATATATTTAGGTGGAGGGTAAGTGTGTAATCCTCTAGGCCAGTGATGGCTAACCTTTTTGAGCCCGAGTGCCCAAACTGCCGCACAAAACCAAAGAATTTCCTCAAAGTGCCAGCACGTCAATTAAAGCCCCATTTGCATAAGGTGCTTCATTTGCATAAATATTTGCATAATGTTACCATACACTAACTTTTAGTAAACATGCCTCTTAATGAGTATATGGATAAAGAAAGACTAAAAGGTTTCTACATTACTATAATCCAGTACCAACCGCCAGGCACATTAGGAACTACTACAAACGCTGCCCATTTAGAACCCATAGCAAACCCGCCGTATCCTAACAGCACTACCAGGACTCACAAAGCACCATACTCTACCTATCAAAAGGCAACACTGCAAATATTAAACCAATACATCTCAGAGAACAACAATACATGACCTACTGGGGAAAGAACAAGTGGCAATGTCAAATAGGAATTATATAAACAGAATACCTCAGCTCAGTTACACATGCAGAACAGACCATCACCAAACAAGGAATCACAATTTAGAAACAGGAAGACAATAATTAAAACTGGGAACCCCAAAAGCCAAACTTGGAATATACAACAACACTGTAGAAATAAAACTATATATTAATTTCCTCTTGTACTAAACAAAGCGCAAAAATTAATGATGCACATTTCCCAGAGCTGACATATTCCAGTTAATAAATTCAAAATAAAGAGATATTTTTCTACCTTTTGTGCATTTTTTTTCAGTTGCAATTGTTCCAGCCACTTTCTTCTGGTTTCTTCGTGTCTTCTGCTAACTCTCCATCTGCTGTCCATTTGTCCTTTCTTCTGTCTTCTTGGTTTTTTTTTTTCCATTCTCTCTCTACATCTGCTTTAACATACTAATCTTTCTCCTTTGGCTCTTTCCTCATTCCTATTTCATCTACTCAAAATTTACCCCTCCATCCTCAATCCCCACTTACTCTCCCAATACCCGGCCAATTGTAGATTTTTTATCCCTCCCACACAAAATATTTTTCCCCTCTCCATTTTACTCTCCCAGCCCCATCCCATTCTAATCCTCCCCCAACACCAGCTCCCTTCTAGTTCCAGCCTCACCCAGCATCCATTCCCTTCTAGTCCCTGCATCAGCCCATTTCCAGTCCTAGCAGCCCCCCAACCCAATACCAGTCCTATCCCCCCCTCATCAACCCACTTCCAGTCCTAACCCCCCATCACCCCATTTTCAGTTTAAGCCCCCCCCCCTATAACCCATTACCAGTCCTAACCCCCCACTTCCAGTCAGCCCCCCATAGCCCATTGCCAGTCCTAACCCCCCATCAGCCCACAGTCCATTACCAGTCCTAACCCCATCAGCCCACCTCAAGTCCTAACCCCTCCCCATCAGCCCATTTCTTGTCCCAGCCCCCCCATAGCCCATTATCAGTCCTCAACCCCCCCATAGCCCATTACCAGTCCTAACCCCATCAGACCACCTCCAGTGTTAACCCCCCCTCAGCCCATTTCCAGTCCTAACCCCACCCAACAGCCCACCTCAAGTCATAACACCTCCCCATCAGCCCATTAGCAGTCCTAACCCCCCCCCATTAGCCCATTAGCAGTCCTAACCCCCCCCCCCCATAGCCCATTACCAGTCCTAACCCCCATCACCCCATTTCCAGACAGCCCCCATCAGCCCACAGCCCATTAGCAGTCCTAACCCCCCCTAGCCCATTAGCAGTCCTAACCCCCCCCTCCTAGCCCATTAGCAGTCCTAACCCCCACCCCTAGCCCATTAGCAGTCCTAACCCCCCCCCTCCTAGCCCATTAGCAGTCCTAACCCCCCCAGCCCATTAGCAGTCCTAACCCCCCCCCTCCTAGCCCATTAGCTGTCCCAACCACCCCCCAGCCCATTAGCAGTCCTAACCCCCCCTAGCCCATTAGCAGTCCTAACCCCCCCTCCTAGCCCATTAGCAGTCCTAACCCCCCCCCCTCCTAGCCCATTAGCAGTCCTAACCCCCCCCAGCCCATTAGCAGTCCTAACCCCCCCAGCCCATTAGCAGTCCTAACCCCCCCTCCCATTAGCAGTCCTAACCCCCCCCCTCTAGCCCATTAGCAGTCCTAACCCCCCCCCTACCCATTAGCAGTCCTAACCCCCCATCACCCCATTTCCAGACAGCCCCCATCAGCCCACAGCCCATTAGCAGTCCTAACCCCCCCTAGCCCATTAGCAGTCCTAACCCCCCCCCTCCTAGCCCATTAGCAGTCCAAACCCCCCCCCCAGCCCATTAGCTGTCCTAACCCCCCTCCTAGCCAATTATCAGTCCTAACCCCCCCTAGCCCATTAGCAGTCCTAACCCCCCCCTCCTAGCCCATTAGCAGTCCTAACCCCCCCAGCCCATTAGCAGTCCTAACCCCCCCAGCCCATTAGCAGTCCTAACCCCCCCCTCCCATTAGCAGTACTAACACCCCCTCTCTATCCCTTTATCAGTCCTAACCCCCCCCCCTGCCCATTAGCAGTCCTAACCCCCCATCACCCCATGTCCAGACAGCCCCCATCAGCCCACAGCCCATTTGCAGTCCTAACCCCCCCTAGCCCATTAGCAGTCCTAACCCCCCCCCCCCTCCTAGCCCATTAGCAGTCCAAACCCCCCCCCAGCCCATTAGCAGTCCTAACCCCCCCCCCGAGCTCATTAGCAGTCCTAACCCCCCCCCCCTCCTAGCCCATTAGCAGTCCTAACCCCCCCCAGCCCATTAGCAGTCCTAACCCCCCCCCTAGCCCATTAGCAGTCCTAACACCCCCCCCCCAGCCCATTAGCAGTCCTAACCCCCCCTCCCATTAGCAGTCCTAACCCCCCTCTCTAGCCCATTAGCAGTCCTAACCCCCCCCCTGCCCATTAGCAGTCCTAACCCCCCATCACCCCATTTCCAGACAGCCCCCATCAGCCCACAGCCCATTAGCAGTCCTAACCCCCCTAGCCCATTAGCAGTCCTAACCCCCCCCCTCCTAGCCCATTAGCAGTCCAAACCCCCCCCCAGCCCATTAGCAGTCCTAACCCCCCCCTAGCCCATTAGCAGTCCTAACCCCCCCCACCGAGCCCATTACCAGTCCTCACCCCCCCCTCCCCCATTAGCTGTCCTACCCCCCCCAGCCCATTAGCAGTCCTACCCCCCCCCCTAGCCCATTAGCAGTCCTAACACCCCCCCCCCAGCCCATTAGCAGTCCTAACACCCCCCCCCAGCCCATTAGCAGTCCTAACACCCCCCCCCCCGGCAAATTTAAAAACAGAAAAAGCGGGCTCTGGCTGCTGCCGCGGACGCGGCAGCATGCAGTGTCCCGCGGGGCCCCCTCCGCCCGCTAAGCCCCTCTGCAAGGGCTTTCAGATTCGCGAGGGAGACAGCGTCTCCCTCGCGTCTCTTGTTAAGCCCGCAGGGGCTAATGGGAAATTTCCCATCAGTCCCTCGCGTCTAAAGGGGCTGATGGGAAATTTCCCATTAACCCCTACGGGCTTAACAGAGACGCGAGGGAGACGCTGTCTCCCTCGCGAATCTGAAAGCCCTTGCAGAGGGGCTTAGCGGGCGGAGGGGGCCCCGCGGGACACTGCATGCTGCCGCGTCCGCGGCAGCAGCCAGAGCCCGCTTTTTCTTTTTTTGCGGACCTTCACGCGTGCCAGCTGCAAGGCCTTCGCGTGCCACAGCTGGCACGCGTGCCATAGGTTCGCCATCGCTGCTCTAGGCCTTAGCCTGTCAGCTATCACTGGTCTTTTCCCAAGAACTTCTTTTCCGACAGCAGTCAGTGGGTTATTTCGATGCAGCCTCTGAAAATGAACCCCATTACGTCTTACTGAAATAATCCCCACAAAACAGGCTTAAATTAATATTCTGAAAGGCTGTATCAAAATATACGCATATGTGTTATAAACCCTATATATCCATTACAAATGCTGAGTTACACCGCATTTAACTTAATTTCACTAAAGAACAGAATTGTGCAAATGAAAGAATACCAGTGCATGTAAAATGAAATCTCTCATCTCTCTAAAATTCTGTAAGGAATAATCAATAATGTAATCAAATATTTGATTAAAATGTTATGTAATTGAAGTATTCTGAATGAAAGAAGAACACTGTAAGAAAGGCAAGATCAGTGAGGTCTTATACCCATGGAGATCTTAATTGGTAACACAAAAGGCATTTAACATTTTTATTATACAATTGTTTAACTTTATAAGCATTTGATTTAAGTTGGAATTGAAATGCAAATACTGGAATAGAGTTCAAATATCAGCAGCTAATGATCCTGAAATGCATTCTAACACTGCTTGATGAAATTAGAGAGCTGTAATAGAGGAAAAAGCTAAAAGAGAAAGATTACTTTTTCTAACTTTGAGATTAATTTTACCCAAATTAGGTAAAGTAAAATCTGACTGCAATAACTTGAAATACTACAGCATTGATGATTACAGATAAATACTGTACTGCTACATTATATTGTCATTATCTTTGAAGGACATTTTGTGGTAAATAAGACCTGATCCAGAATGTTGCCCTTAAACTATTTTCAGGCAAAATAACATTGCTAAGTTGCCTAGCAACCTCTAAAGTAATTAGCTGATATGATGATAAGATGCAGCAATATTGCATAGTATTTTACTATTTTCACAGTTTGTATTATACTTACTGAGTAGAGGAGTAGCCTAGTGGTTAGGACAGCAGCTTAGTGACCAAGAGATCAGGGTTCAGTTCCCAGTGATACTCCTTGTGGCCTTGGGCAAGTCCCTTTATCCTCCATTGCTTTGGAAGAAAGGCAGTCTACTTCTGGTTACACTTTTGCCAAGAAAGCCCAGGTGCTGGGTCAGTATTGACTTGACAGTACACACATTATACTTAGCAAGTAAGAAAATTTGCATTACTAGTGTACGGAAACACTAAAATTTATGCCTTTAGCATAAGGAATGTAAGGATATCTTCCCGGCATTAAACCACCCCATTGCGGTATCCTGAAATGGACTGGCCCTACAAGGGATATCGAGCAGCCTAAAGTGGGAGAGGAGATGAGAGAGACCCATGAGAGAGACTGCCTGGGATTTCTTTTCTGGTGAAATAAAAATTCTTATTCTAAAAGAGAAAAAACATCTCCTTGTTACAGAGAGGGTTGAAAACTGGATATCCAGAATTTTCTGGAATCCCAGTGCCCCAGCCTGTTGTGTACCAATGAGTGAAGGAGAAAGATGGTGTGCTCCGCTTTCAGGGGTTAATTTTGTAAACTTTTTCTGTATGTAAATGGCTCCTCCAGCCCCCACTCCAGGCCAGATCGGCATTGGGGAGGCAAGCAGGGAGGCAAGCGGGGAGGCAAGCGGGAAGGCAAGCCTCTCCCCGATTACCACCACAAGGCTGATCCGACCCACTGCATCCGAGCAACAGATAAATTCAAACCCCAGCAGGCGCACCCACGCCTGGCGGGCCAACACCTAAGGGCCTTGATAGAGGGCCCTTTGGCACGGCTCTTAGGCATGGGCCTCAGTAGAAGACACCAATCTGTAAGTAACCCAAGACATGAAAAAACAACACCACCAATACGACTGTCATTTTATCCTACTATTCTAACCTACCACAAAACCCCTTCTACCAGGTAACTACTGTTTCATCTACTATGTAACTACTGTTTCAACTACTATGTAACTACTGCTAATGTTCAAAATCAAATGTATGTAAGCTTGAAACCCTCAGGTTATTGTACAAAACCCACTGCTTACATCACCACTCTCAGGCAAAACCTACTGCTTCAATCCACCACCCACAGGCAACTGAAAAAACCTACTGTTTTAAGCTATTGCCCTCAGACTACTATATAAACATACTCTCTCTTTACCTTTCAATATATTCAATACTTGCACTTATACTTCTAGCATCAGCACACAATAACCCCAATACCTCACAATTCTTCCCACACATCCCATACAATTACTGTACAACATGGTTACCATATAGCACCCACCTCACTACTACCCACACCACTTAAACTATCATGACATCACTCAACAAGACAATTCATAACCATGCAACCCTCTCCTTGCATCACCCCAATTACTACTACCCCTGACACAACAGCGCAGGTAATCCGATGTGCCCTGATCAATGCCAGATCAGTCAGAAACAAAATACAGACTGTCACAAATCTACTCACGGAATACCAACTAGACTTTCTATGCATAAATGGAACATGGCTCACAGACAGCGACAATGTCATCATCAATCAAATCAAAACAGAAGACTACTCACTATTCCAATGCCCAAGAAACAGAAGAGGAGGAACCAAATCATACCTACATTTCTGTCCTCTATCAACTAAAAGCACTGACAAAATTGATTCAGACACCATCACAAGCAACTATCTAACCATCATCCTCAGCTACAGAACGCCTTCCTCATCATCAAACGACTTATCTGCCATAACTGAAAACAGCATTGAACACTCCAAATCCAAGAAAGACAAGCAACACGACGATTCAGAAAATTCAGCAGGGACACCTTCCTCGAGAACACTCTACCATATTTAACCACAGACATGGCAATATTGACAGACAACTGGAATAAAATACTTGGATCTACAGGAAAACTACCAACTAAGCAACAAAACACCACCAAAAAACATCATATTCATAAAATTCCCTGGTACACCTGTGCCCTACAAAAACTAAAAACTGAACTAAGACGAATGAAGCGAAAATGGCAGAAAACCACCTACTTGATTCTCAACAGCACGATTTCCGCCCATTGCATGGTGTGGAAACCATCATGACCTGTCTCATTAACACCATAACCAAAGGCATTCAAGACTATACATGAACCTATCTTTTGATATTCCTATATATTTCCGCAGTATTCGACAGTCAACCATAACACTTTACTATGGAGACTTCACTTATTTGGAATTCAACATACTGTACTCAATTGGTTAAAATCTTATCTTACAGAAAGATGACAACAAATAAAAATAGGTTCAATCATCTCCAGATCTTACCAACAAACACAAGGCATACCACAAGGTTCCACTCTATCCACACCCTCTTTAACGTGTACCTTGAACCCCTATGCTCAGTTATCAAAAAACACAACATCCATTATCACATATACGCAGATGATATTATGCTTTACTGCCCACTCCTCTCCAAGCAACTCGATTACACACAAATTCAAGACTGCTTCACAGAATTCACACATTGGCTATCAATTAATAAACCTACCTATCAACTTTAAAAAAATCGAGGCTATGTTCATTACAGAGGATACCTTCTTCACACTCCCAACCATTATAAAATTAAACAACATACAGATAAATGTAAAAAGTGAATTGCAATACCTCGGTATCACTATTGACCAGCAATTATCCTTCAAAAGCCAAGTAGCAACGACAGTCAGAACAATCTATTTCAAAACAAAGACCCTGCAATGACTCCGTCCCTTACTCGAACCAACAAATTTTAGATCAGCATTGCAAGCGCTTACTCTTCCCCATACAGACTATCATGATCTACCCCAATCTACACTTATCCCCCTTAAAACTGCATTACACACCGCTACACGTACCATACAGGGAGCCAATAAATAGGACCACATCATCCCCATCCTAAAAGAACTACAATGGTTGCCCCTTACCAATAGAATAAAATACAAATACATCCTCCTCACGCACAAAGCATTTCACGCCCACCAAGAAACCTGCCTCAAATCTTTTCTACAGAAACCACCTACAAACAGGCCACAAAGACATACTACAATCAACAAATTTAACATACCACAATCCAAACCAAAATACAACAAACATGCCGCAAAACATTTGAACTCAATGCTCCCTCCCTATGGAACTCACTTCCTGACACACTACGAAATATTACCAGTCTCCCTGCCTTCCGCAAGCACCTGAAAACCCACCTATTCACTGAATACTTTGGTCCCTTCACGTAACCCCCACCATCAACATAACGCTACCAAACTCATTCACAATTGTAAATAGTTGTTTGAATGCACCATTTAGCACCAAGTTTGTATATAGTATTACAGTTTATAATACTTACTATGTTTGTTAGCAAAATGTTGACTTGTTTCAATTGTTAACTGTTATGCTGCTCCTTGTACGACATATGTTTACTGTACTGTTCTCTGGAAACCGCTTTGACCCGGTGAAAAGTGGTATATAAGCCTAGCTAAATAAATAAAAATAAAGTAAAACTTTATAAGGGTTGCTTGGTTTGACATGCATTGTCATGCACATAGTTTGTACCTATTTTGCAAAGTAAAGTAAGCATACTTTATAAAAAGGAGCATGGGTGATAAAATACGTACACCAAATACATCAACCCTAGACTTGGGAGTATGTCTACTAAGCTGGGCTAATGGTTAACCCAGGCTATCTGTACGTAGGTCCCATGTTATTCAATGGGACCTAGGAGCAGATAGCCTGGGTTAACCATTAGCCCGGTTTAGTAGACATACCCCTTGGTGTAAATGCCTGTGCCAAGATTTGTAGAAAACACAACATGCCTAAGTTGTATTTTATAATTTATGCATGTAAATTTAGAGTTCACCTGTGCTCCATGCATGCTCTGCCCCTGTACTCTCCCACTCCAAACGTATGTGCCATCACCCTGACAACACTACTTATAGAATAGTGTCCACCTAAACCTTGCATGTAAGTATCCATCCCTGTGGTAAGTTACTGAAATTGGTGACTTACGCACATTGATAGTATGTAACTTTATGTGGTTTGTTATGAAATTACCTCAAAACAGATTTACATGTAAAGGCCTTTTATAAAATTAGGTCATGCCAAAGGGTAGGCTGGTATGCACTTATGGAGTAGGTATGCTCAGGGAAGGAGTTAGAGCTGAATGTGGGCAGTGTCGTATTTACATGTATATTCATGACTTGATTGAAGTCATGGACATTATGCCTGCTCAAGGCCAGGGTTAAATCTTAGCACATGCTTTACAAGGATTTATAAAATATTCAGGTACATTTTGACTCCACTCATGCTCTGTTCTAACTCTTCCTCTGAGCACATCTACTTTACAATTATGAGTCATTTTGTACCGTGCCTACTTTTAGGCATGATCGAATTTTATTGGAAAGGTTTTCCTACTACTTCTACTAATCACTTGTATAGTGCTACAGGGCATATGCAGCGCTGTACATATAGATGTAAGAGTCAGTCCCTGATAGAGCTTACAATCTAATCAAGACAAAACACATGGAGTGCGATTCCATTACGTGCACATATGGCCTGCAGACACATCTAAATTAAAAACAGGTCCTGTTTGACCCTAGTTCCACATGTGTGGATCCAACCATGCCTGCTGTTCTGGGATCGGGGACATAGACGTGTTCGGCATGGACGCACAAACCCCGGGACACGGCCTGGATGTCCCTTCCTTCAACAAATTCCAAAAATGATTTACGGATCCACTGCTGCCCGTCTCCTTGTGGCCATGCCTCCTCAGTTAAAACATGCATTCCCGAAGCTGCTCCTCACACTGACAGTGTGGTGCTCATACAAATTACCCATGAATACAGATGATACAGATGTATTGATGCAAAACAGACCATAGAAGCTAGTCCTTTGCATGACCAGAACACTACAAAGTGATCTGTATGCACTCAGAGATGTTACCACAGCAAGTAGAAAGTGATATGATTGTCCTGACATACCTTGCAGCACAACATACAAGGCAGTAGGAGAACATTTTAGTTTTTCTTCTATTGGTCGTCTCTGACAACAGTCTGTACAATACTATGTACGGAGCAAAAGAAATCAGAAATGGTCCTCTACAGCTAAATGTTAGAGCATATCCCTGACAATAATTAGGGATTGAGTGCATTCACCAGTGCAAATAGCACTACTAGATGCCCAAGAGCTCTAGCAGCTGTCTATACAAATGTGCACATTTGTGAGACGTTGCTGGTGCTGTGTGCCGTGTTGCATGCGCTCATTCTGAGGGTCCCTTATCGTTGACAGGGATATTCTTTGACATTTAGCCATAGAGACCTCTTTCTGATGAAGCCTGGCCAATCACACTGGCACCTTGTCATGCTGCGGTTCTCTACGTGACAGTATAGGCTGTCCTTTGCAGTAAGATATTACCTCTGAAGGTGTCTCTGCTTCAGTCTCCAGTGGCCTCTTGTTCTCTTCAGAGTTAGCTAGTGGTGTATTTTCTACCTAACTTTAAAAAATATAATAAAGGAAAATCCTAGCTAAACTGGTTTTCTTCATTTTCTTACGGAATTATTTGTAAAAACTCAATAGCTCCTGAATCATAATCAATTGATTCAGTTCTCTACAGTGTTTCTAATCAAAAGCAAAGGATAATTATTCTGCCTATTTAAGAGAGATCTAGGCAAAGGATATTATTCACTGTTCCCCTCTCATGTTTGTACACTCGTGTTCATTTTTCATGCCTTAACCACTGACTATCACTCTTAAAATTTGCCTTTCTTGCCCTATGGGCCTTCTCCTGCTCTTCCCTTACAAGATCTTTTCTATAAGGCCATTCTTTGAAATAATCATTTCCGCTGCACACTTTTAAGTTAGCTTGACCTTAACACAAGTTTAGCCAATTAAGGCAGTCAGTACAGATTCACTCCTGCTGTTCAACGGCTGTTTAATAACTATATCAAATACTATTTTTCCCAAACACCACACTTTATTCTAAGGCAGTGCTATGATGTGGAATGCCATTAATTACTTTTAAGATATTGTTTTTCTCATTCCAGAAAATGTCTCTCAACTTTCTTATTCTTACAACTCTCCATGTACCCCAACTCTCAGGGCTCCCACATACAGGTCTGCCCTCTATGACAGCCACAGGTGATCTCCCCTGTGGAACTTGTGGTTGCCGGTTAAAGCATTAATTCTAGGATATTGCTAGGGATTGCCATGAACCCTTCAATGAGGCATTGAATTTTAGCTTCCCACATGGCTTGGGATTCTACAACTGTATCTGTTAGAATAGAAATATGGAGGCAGATTTGATAACATGCGCATCCAGACCGCGGACACATTAACATAGAAAATAGGCCCCATTTCAACCTAATTCTTTGTCCGCAGGTCTGGAATCAGGGAGGTAGACATGTCTAGTTGTGGCACGGACAAAGCGCTATAAAGCCAGCCCATGCCGCATCCGGCACGCAGCCTGCATACAGGTGCAGGCACGAGCCATGCTATATAATGGATAATCACATCCCCTGTCAATATTATATGACATGGGTAAACATTTTGGATGTCCCCGCACCCACCATATTCTGAAAAGCTGCACGTTTCAGATCCTGCATGTCTCTGTGATGTACCCGTGGATGCCAGGCCTCCTCTGTAAAAACATGCATCTCCTAGGCTGCTCTTCACACTGATAGTAGTTTGCTGATGCACACTAGACATAAAGGAGTGGAGGAGTGGCCTAGTGGTTGGGGCAAGGTACTTCAGGCCAGAAGGTCAGGGGTTCAAATCCCATGAGAGGACAGCAACCTTGGGCCGGAAGGACTGGGGTTTCTAGTCCCACAGGTGCTCCTTGTGGTCTTGGGCAAGCCACTTAACCTTCCATAGCCCATGTTCCCTGTAAAATAGTTATCTCCAAGTTATAATGCCCTGTTCAATGTAATTTCAGTTTGTTCAATGTAAACCACACTGATGCAGAATAAGTGTAATTAATGTAATATACCCAATTTCCGTTGATTTACTGTGGAGAGACAGTTTTCCTCATTGTATTATTGAGTTGTAATTTTAATAGTTGAATGTTATTTCTCTAAATCCATTCTACATAATATAATAGTTCCTCTGTTATACTGTTCACTGTTCTAAAACCTGTTCTATTGTAAAAATAGTTCTAATCCTGTTCTATGTAAAATAGTTCTGAACCTGTTCCATGTAAAATAATAGCATGCTATTATTAAACTTTGTTTACCTGTAAACCGCCACTGATCGCTGGAAGTGGCGGTATAGAAAAGATGTAAAATAAATAAAATAAAATAAAATGGTATATAAGAGAATATAATAAATAAATAAATAAAATATAATAAAATAAAAACCAAAGAGAAATGACAGCTGCTGCAACCTGGACCATATACCAGTCCTCCTCATGCCCTGAAAAGTGCTAGGTAATCCCAGTGCACCCTAATATGGTATAAGAGAATGTAAATATATGTCAGGACATAACATTGCATCAAATGGTACTTGGCATTATTAAATGGCCCCAGTGATACCTGCTTTTGTCATCTCTACAAACATGCTTTAAACTGCTAAGATTGGACCCATACCAAGTGCACGAAACCCAAAACTAACATTGTGTTCCCCAAAGGATGCATAATTATTTATTTTATTTATTTATTTAACAATATTTCTATGCCGTCTTTCCACCAATCAAGACAGTGTGCATATAACAGAGTGCAAGAAACATCAAAGTATGGCAGAACTGTGTGCTCATTACATTGAACAGGAGGGGGATGGAGGATCTGGAGGGTACAGTTTAACTATATATAGTACAATGAGAGATTAATGGTTTTGGTGTATTTGTTGGGACAGGATTAGTTAGGGTCTGCCCCATAGTATTCTAGGAACAGTAATCTTTTGCGGACTTCACCCATGGTTTCAAGTGCTCTTAGTTGGGGTGGTGTGGCATTCCATGTAGTTGGTGCATATAGACAGAAAGCCCTGTTGCATGTCCTCTGGCTCATTGTGATTTTAATGGTAAGTATTTCCAGTAGGTTGGCTATTATGGTGTCTTTGTCTATTGTTTGTAGGTCTTTTAAGAGGGGTTGGAGACAATCAGCAGATCGGTTATGTATGATTTTGTATGTATTGATGATTACTTTGTATTTGATCCTTTCTGTAATTGGCAACCATTGTAGATGTTTGAAGATCGGGGTGATGTGGGTCTGTCGAGATGTTCCATATATTAGTTTTGCTGCCGTCTTATGGGCTGTTTGCAATGGGTATATGGTGTGTTTTGGAAGGTCCTGGTAGAATGAGTTGCAGTAGTTTAGTATGGGTATGATGATGGCCTGGCATTCTATGTGGAAATCTGATGGGTTTAGTAGTAGGTACAGGTTCTTTAGAACTCTGAGCTTGTGAAAGGCTGATTTGATGGTTTGTTTTACTTGTACCTGTAGGTTTAGTCCTTAATCAAGTATTACTCCTAAGTATTTAACCTCAGTATTGACAGATATTTCTTTGTAGCCCATTTTGAGTGTTGTGGGTGGTCTGAAGTTTGGGTCTCTTGTGACATGAAGAATCTCCATTTTGTTGTAGTTAAGTTGAGGTTGTGGACTTGTAGACATTTAATTATCACTATAAAACATTTGGTAATATCGTAGTAGCCTGTTGAGTTGGTACAGAAGGGTGTGTATATCATTATATCATCCACATATATTGGATATTTAATGTTGAAGCCTTGTATGGCATTGCATAGTGGTTGGAAATAAATATCGAATAGAACTGATGAGAGTGCAGAATCTTGGAGTACTCCTTGGTGTAGTAAGTATGGATAGGATATTTGGGATCCAATTTTTATTTTTTGCTTTCTGTCTGATAAGACTGGAACCATTTTATGGTGTTATCGTGGATTCCAATGTCATATAGTCTATTGAGGAGCAGTTGGTGAGAAACGGTATTGAATGCAGATGATATGTCGAGAAACAAATATAAATCCTTGTGATGTGTGTTCAGTGCCTGTAATTAAGGTGTGAAATAAGGAGTTGAGTAGGGTTTCAACCCCATGCTGTGGTCGGAATCCATGTTGGTGTAGATCTAGGGGGGGTGTTTCTCAATGTGACTTTGTAGTTGGATTTGAACTGCCTTCTCTATAATTTTCTCTAAAAATGAGATACTGGATATTGGCCTGTATGAGGCTGGGGTGCATGGGTTGAGGTTTGGCTTCTTTAAGATGGGATGGATGGAGGATTGCTTAAGTGGGGATGGGATAAATCCCTGGAGGCAATCGTTAACTATATTTGTGATAAAGGGAATAAGATGTGGTCTTGTGATCTTTATCCAGGATACCGGGCATGGCTCTAAGTGGGAGGTAGTAGTGTTTATAGAGGTGATGATGTCATCTGGTTGCTCATGGCTAATGGTTTTGAATATAGTACAGAGATTAGAGTTGTTGTTATGGTTGGTGTATGTGGGAAGATCAGGATTCTTATAGTTACGGGGACTGTGTTTTGATTGAAGATAAGTTGCATCTGCTGGGGATTGGGGTTGCTCTTATTGTGGGCAGTGGAGTTACTTTTTGTTAGCGTTTTTACAATATCAAAGAGCTCCCTAGGTTTCTTGATGGAAGCTTTTACTAGGTTAGTGTGGTACTCCTGTTTGGTCTTGTGGGTCAGTACATGATATGCTATCTGCTCTTTGATGTAGTTTATTTTTATCCTATGATACATGTTTTTTCTCCATTTACATTCCATTCATCTTAGTTTCCATTTTAGTTCGTTTAATGTGGTGGAGTACTATGGGATTTTTTTGTAGAGTGCATATAGAAGTATTTGAAGGTGCTTGGGCAAATTCAGCTATGGTCGCATTCCATTTGTTTATCCCATTTTCAATGTGTTCGTGGTCAGTGGTTGTTTCTAAGGTTAGAACAATGTTCTTGATGAATGTCTGGCTTTTAAATGACTGAAATGTTCTGAAGGTGTTGTAATTGCCTGACATTTGCTTGTTCTTTGATAGTTCATCTCTGCTGCATGTACAAACCCCTTATATGTTCTGGAATGATCTCCATAGAAACATAGACCATGTGGTCTTTTTCTGCCATCATCTTTCTATCTAGTCTGCCCTTCCATATAAACTACAATAGTCCCCTTTTTGCCTTTAGAGATCTTCTGTGTTTATCCCATACTTTTTTGGATTCAGATTCTAATACCTCCATTGGGAGACTATTCCACACATCTACCACACTTTCTGTAAAGAAATACTTACGCATATTAATCCTGAGTCTATCCCCTTTCACCTTCATTCTATGTCCCCTCCTCATTTGAAAGAGGCTCTCCTCCTGTGCTTTTATGCCATGGAAGTATTTAAACTATCATATCTCTTCTATCCTGCGTTTCCTCTAAAGTATACATATTAAGATCTTTAAGTTTCTCCTCATATGCTTTATAATAAAGACCACTAACCATTTTAGTATTCACCCTCTGCACTGACTCCATCCTGTTTATATCCTTTTGAAGGTGTGGTCTCCAGAATTGCACACAATACTCCAAATGAGGACTCACCAAAGACTTAAACAGAGGCACTATCACCTTCTTCCTGTGGGTCATTCCTCTCCCTATGCACCCAAACATCATTCTGGCTTTTACCATTGCCTTTTCTATCTGTTTAACCACTTTAATTTCATTAGACACAATCATGCCCAGATCCTGCTCTTCTTTCATGGACAGAAGTACTTTTCCCTTTACACTGCACTGCTCCCTTGGAATTTTGCAGCCCAAATGCATGACCCTGCATTTTTTTATCATTAAATCTCAGCTGCCAAACTCTTGACCATTCTTCAAGCTTAGCTAGATCTCTCTTCAAGTTATCTACTCCTTCCTGGTTGTCTACTCTACTGAAGATTTTGGTATTATCCGCAAAGAGGCAAGCCTTGCCTGACAGCCCTTCCGCAATATATATAACAAAGATGTTAAAAAGAATCAGACCAAGGACAGATCCCTGTGGCACACCACTGGTAGCATCCTTCTCCTCAGAGTAAGCACCATTTACCTGTACCTTTTGTCACCTCCCACTCAACCAATTTCTAACTCAGTCAGTGGCATTAGGGTCCATCCCTAAGGTGGTCAGTTTGTTTATAAATCGCCTGTATGGAACGGTGTTAAAGGCTTTACTAAAATCAAAGTATACCACATCTAGGGGTCTCCCTCGGTCCAACTCCATGGTCACCCAGTCAAAGAAATCAATCAGATTTGTCTGACAAGACCTAACTCCCTAAGTTCCTTCAATATTCTTGGATATATCCCATCCAGTTCCATCGCTTTGTCTACTTTTAGTTTAGCTACTTCCTCACAAACAGTCTTCTGAAAATCGTTCAAGATCCCCATCACTTCTGATCCAATTTGTGGGTGTTTTCTGAGGTCCCGCTCCTGGACTTTCATTTGTGAACTCAGAACAGAAACATTTGTTTAGTAATTTTGCTTTATCCTCATCAGCTTCTACATATTCCTCTCCTTCACCCTTTAGTCTGACAATACCACTTTTGTCCTTCCTCCTCTCATTAACAGCGGCCCTTATCAAGAACAGACCTACAACAGCTACAACCACCTATAAAAGAATGCCTTTCCCATCTGAGGTACATTCTCACAAAACCGCTACACGAAGCCCCCTGCAGCTACGGCAAACAACAGACTACTCGACATCATAAGCACACTAAGGAATCTTTCTGAGTTCACCTTCGAAAAAAGCTGCTACCAGCAGGCAGTGAGCTCTCTGCGTGCAGCCCTGCACCTACACGCTGCTAGCTCTCCCTTGGAGGGATTGAACCAACAGGAACGCTACCACAAAGTGCTCTACCCTATCGGGGCTGAGTCCACCTTTTAAAAAAACAGCTACCAGCAGGCGTACCCGCGCCTGAGGCCCTTTAGCACGGCCCTAAGGCAAAGGCACCACAAGATCCTCGATCGCCTATCAAATCTGGGAAGGAAATCAACGCAGAGTCTAACATCGTCCTTCGGTACCACTGAGATCCCTTAGATTTGAGATCGTGTACCGCACTAAATTGCCATCCTACCAAATCGCAGCAAGTATACCTGATGATAAGCTTCGTTAATAGACCTTTCCTTTTCAGTTGAACTTATAATTAATTTATAACATCTATACTGTATTCTGGTATACTTTGATCTCTGTTGTAATTAACTCATTCCATAAAACTGCAATACTAGCGGTAGTAATAATACATATCGCCATTACAAATTTATCTGTCAGAATTTATTACTGTTGTCAGTAGCATATACTCACAAATAGAGTACAAATTATATTTATCAGAATTTAATACTGTTGCCAGTAACATAAACTCTTGAATAGAGTACAACTAGTACGATTCAATTACTGTTGTCAGTAAGATATTTCACACATAGGGTATAACCAGAATGACTTAATTACTGTTGAAAGTATAATATATCACAGAAATGCTATACAGCTGCTAGTTCTAATTGCATGTTTAAAGTTGGTAATACACCAGGAACCATTCTACCCTAGATTCTTGCTTTCTAAGCAATTGATAATCCCACATTGTTACAGAGTATCTATTCCAGTTCACAGAGTATTCAATGTTACAGAGTAACCATACTTTTTACTATTATCACATTAAATTGTAACAGAAACTGTATACACCATTATCTTGCTACAATTCTGAACTATTTAAGAATAGCATATACCTATCACTTCAGACATTTTTTCCCATAGTGTAAATAAAACACTACAATTCTCAAAATGAAACTGATACACCTAACCATACACTTTCTATATGCCTTAGGGATATGTATTTGTCTAACACTCTCTTTTAACTACTGTCTCCAAATACCATGCCCACACTTGGACCATACTGGTTTAGCTCACATACAAGTCATACCATACCACTACAAACAGAAATACAATAATAATTTTAACACAAACCCTTATCCAAGAAACACAAATCCCCAAGCTAAGAGGTTAATCCACATAAAACTAAAACCTCAACCTATAATTAAAATTCTAACTACACCAAATCAAACATTAAAAATCATTCTGATCAATTCAAGATCAATTAGAAATAAAATACCTATCATTACAGATATTATCACAGACGAGAAACCTGACTTTCTCTGCGTAACAGAGACTTGGCTGTCCAATTCAGACACAATTTTGCTAAACCAAATAAAAATGACTGGATATTCAATCTTTCACTGTAACCATAATCATAAGAAAGGAGGTGGTATACTCATTCTAGCTAAATCTAGTTTAAACTGTTCCTCAACGATTTGTGAATCGAAAGAAAATATTGATATCTTAAAATTAGAGAATAGAAAATTAGCCATCTGCCTATTTTACAGACCTCCATCTTCAGATGCAGAGAACTTAACAACCATCCTAGAAACAATCTGTAAGACCACTATGAACAAACCTGATGTTGTGTTGGGTGACTTCAATTTAACAACCATTAACAACACTTTACACTCAACCTTCCTAGAATCAATGGAAGACATGGGTTTTAAACAAATAGTCAAACACCCCACACACATTAAAGGCAACACTCTTGACCTTGTTTTTCTTCCTGAACATATGCTGGAGGCACATCACTACAACCCTCCCACTGTAACCCAAGTACCATGGTCTGATCATTTTATGATCCAATTCTCAATCCACACCTCACACACATCCTCTCATCAACAAACTGCAACACATCATGGACCGCGATTCTGTCCATTTATATCAGAAGAATTTCTAGAAACAATAATACCACAACTAGATATAAATTCAAACAACATTGACGAAGTAATTACTAACTGGAACTCGGTATTAGGAGAAGCCTCTAAACCATTAACACTAAAACCTAAAAAGCCTCATAAAGGAACTTCAGAAAAATGGTGTACTCATGAACTGGCTACTATCAAAAAAAACCTAAGAAAAATAGAAAGAAATTGGCGTGTAAAGAAAACACCTGAACTTAGGGTTCTCTACTTTACAACACTTAACACATACAGAGCAGCAACTAATAATGCAAAGAAATTATATCATACTTCTATATTAACTAAGGCTATTAATCGTCCGAGGGAACTATTTGAAATAGTAAAATCCCTATCTAAAGCTTCTAATAACAACTCCCAGCTCATCCCTATTAACTTATCTGATTTAGCAAACTATTTTGCTAGTAAACTAAAACTATCATTGATACCAATACCAGATCCTATAATATCACTGAACAATAACAATAGATGGAATTCCTTCCAACCCATTGATAAAAAACAAATACTAAACATAATATCAAATATCAATACCACCACATCTATCCTTGATCCATGCCCAGTCACCTGGATTAAGTCAACAAAAGAAGAACTTGCCCCATTTATTCTCAAAATAGTAAACAGCTCCATCCAGCAGGGGGTACTACCAAAAGAACTAAAGAATTCTGCAATTCGACCAATTTTAAAGAATAAATCTCTAAATGAGAATGACCCAACCTCATATCGCCCAATTGCCAGTATCCCCTTTATAACAAAAATTATAGAAAAAGTTGTACAATTACAACTACAGGACTATATAGATACATTTGCCCCCCTTGATGATCATCAATATGGATTCCGACCATATCATGGTGTAGAGACCCTTCTGCTTGCGCTCCTCGATACCCTAAACAAAGGACTAGACAACACAAAACAAGCTTTTATTATGGTATTTCTAGATATATC
The DNA here is from genome assembly GCA_033557465.1 of Ichthyophis bannanicus. Classification (NCBI taxonomy): domain Eukaryota; kingdom Metazoa; phylum Chordata; class Amphibia; order Gymnophiona; family Ichthyophiidae; genus Ichthyophis; species Ichthyophis bannanicus. The sequence continues at coordinate 403,373,861 of CM066038.1, forward strand.
TGCGGCCTTTGATAGTGTAAATCACAACATACTTATATCAAGGCTCAAACAAATTGGATTAAGGAAAATTACACTAGAATGGTTTAAATCCTATATATCTGACCGTACACAATTTGTAAAAGTTAACCAGAACTCCTCACCTACTTTTCCTCAAGAACAGGGAATACCCCAGGGCTCTGCCTTATCTGCCCTTCTGTTCAACCTCTATCTCCAACCAATCTGTACCATTTTTCAAAACCACAAGATGAAATACCAGATATATGCGGATGACATTATGCTATACTCTGCATTTGACATACAAGATCCAAATTATGACAATATAGCAAACTGCCTTATAGATGCTGAAAAATGGCTAAGTGAAAACAATTTGAAAATCAACTTCAAAAAAACAGAGATACTTATCACCTCAAGAAACACAAATTATACACCACCAACCGACATCAAAATCCTTAACTTTACCATACCTATAAAGGAAAATATTAAATACTTAGGGGTCACTATAGACAAGGCTCTTAATTTCACAAGCCATATCAAGAAAACAACCAAAACAATATACTACAAGCTACGCTCAATTCAACAACTGAGACCGCTATTAGAATTCAATGACTTCAGAACCATCACACAGGCTCTGATAACACCCCATTTTGATTACTGCAATGGGATATTAACAGGTGTATCTAAAAAGAACTTAAAAATACTACAGATGGCTCAAAATGTTACAGCTAGAATAATCTTCAAAGCCAAACTGACTGATCACATCACCCCGATACTTTATTCATTACATTGGCTACCTATACAAAGTAGAATTCAATATAAAATAATATTGACCACTTTCAAACTGATAAACCAGATTGCCCCATCATACCTCTCTACACTAATTCATAGACCTACAGAAAATAGAGTAAGACGTAGAAAGAACCTGCATACTATTGCAGTCCCTGACTCAATAAGAAAAACTAAACACATAACAAGTACAGGTGCCTTCTCATATGTAGCACCTTCTCTATGGAATAATCTCCCGGATCAACTAAGGGAAATAAAAGACCTGAAACAATTCAGAAAAGATCTAAAAACCTACTTGTTCATGCAATATTATTCCAACACAGATAAAGAACTGGCTAAGACCTCTCATCCTCCTTAGATCTATGAACGTTCCCTCTAATTATTACAATGCTACCCTAGATCTCCATAATATGCTCGCCCTAATACTTGCAAAACTACTTCCAATAGAAATCCATTGATAAAACCTCAATATATATATGTAAATAGTTTCAAATATTGATCAAATCTATCTATATAAAGTACTGATTTCTGTTCTTAGTACTTGATATTAACTACCTGTATATAGTTTTGAACACTGTTCAATATACCTGTATATAGTTTAAATACTGTTCGATGTAACTGCTTACCATAGCAATGTTTTATGTATTTGTTGTTTAATGTAAACCGCCACTGATCTTGGGAAGTGGCGGTATATAAGAGATTTGCAAATAAATAAAATAAATAAAATAAATAAAATATCTGAAAAATGTCTTATCCCCCCATTTTATTACATTGGTTATTTCTTCTTTTTGTATTTTTGCTTTCCTGAGTACTTTGCTAGCTTCTCTAAGCTTTTCCAAATACAGATGCTTGTCTTCTTCTCTCTGTGATCTCTTGTATTTTTTTGAAGGCCACCCTCTTTTTCTTTACCTTTTCAACTACTGTACTTTTTTTGATGACCATAGTGGCCTCATTTTTCTTTTACATCTATTTATCTTTCTAACAAAAAGGATCGTTGCCCTTAAAATATCCCCTTTCAGTTTTGCCCATTGCTTTTCTACATCCCCCAGCTGTTCCCATCTTGCTAATGACTCCTTGAGATATTGTCCCATTTGGCAAAGTTAGTTTTAATAAAGTCTAAGACCCTGATTCTGAATGGATCTTATCAGACCTAGTCCTACTGCTGAACCACACCATCTGGTGATCATTGGATGTGAGATGATCTCCCACTATAACATCAGAAACACTTTCCCCTTTGCTAAGAACCAAATCCAGTATGGCCCCTTCATGTGTGGGTTTGTGGGCTCTGTTACCAGTTGCCAAAATAGTTCTCCCTGTAAAGAATCTGGAATCTCCTTACTTCTAGATGACACTGCAATAGGGATGTGCCAATCAACATCTGGCATATTGTTATCACCTATCAGTTGCATTTCTCCTTTCATAGCAATACTGTATATGTCTTCTTTTAAATCCCCATCCACCTCTTCTCCTTGCGTGGGAGATCTGTCTATCACACCAATGCAAATGGTTTTCCCTTTCACTCTCTAGTTTAACTCACAGTGCCTCCTCTCTCCCTTTTAAGCCCTATAATTCTATAGCTTTAATATTATTTTTTACATAGAGTGCCACCCCTCCTCCCTTTCTTCTTACCCTGTCCTCCTTAATAAAGTATAGCCCGGTATAATTACATCCTAGTCATGGCTGTCTGTGAACCATGTCTCCATAACCAGTACTAAATCTAAGTCAGCTACTTCCATTAAAGCCTCAACATCTGGGATCTTATTTCCCATATTATGGGAATTTATACACAATGCTTTCCAAATGCTCCTTTTACCAATGTCTACAAAGGTATTTAATGTTTCACTTACCTGGAGGCTTCAGCTATCCCCAACAAATCTAGTTTAAAGCCCTCTTCAGTAGGTTAGCCAGTCTGTTGCAGATACTTCAAACCTTCTTGGACAGATGTACTCTATTTCTGCTCTGCAGCCCTTGGAAAATCATCCCATTGTCTAGGATACCAAAATGCTCTCAATGATACCATCCACACAGCCATGCATTCATCTCCAGGATGCAAGCTTCTCTGCCTTGGCTTTTACTCTTTACCCTCAACAGGGAGTATTGAAGAGAACACTACCTGTGTACCTCTCTGCTTCACCCTCTGTCCCAGAGCCACAACGTCACGTTTGATACACTCAGAGGGATACTTGGAAGTATCATTTGTGCCAACATGAATGTGCAACATCGGATTATAGTCAATAGGCTTGATGAGTCTCTGCAAACTCTCCATAACATCCTTTGGCACCTGGCAGACAGCACACCTCTCTGGACATCAAGTCTGGTCGACAGATGGATGCCTCAATACTCATCAGAAGAGAGTCACAGACCACCACTATCCTTCACTTCCTTGTGGTCACTGATTCTGCAACTGTGGGGTGCTTCAACTCTGATTCTTCCCTTTCCTGGGCTGCTTTCACCTCCTCCACTTCCACAGCTGCATTCTGGTTTTTCAGTTCAAGGGCTGACAGAGTTGGATTGTAGATTCTGCAAACTCTGGTAACTCTTCACTCTGTAGCCTCCCATCTTCACTTCTGTCAGAGAACTTGAATGTTTCAAGAAGCACTCGTCAATGTACTTCTTGCTGTCTCAAATGCTTCTCAGCCTTGACACCTTTTCTCTGAGCTCCTCCATTTGTTTCATGAGGGCTTCAGCTTACAGGCATCCTGCATATGGGACCAGTCCTTCAACTGGCATCAAGCTCTGTCTGGACAGAGACAGATGTTGTAACGGGAGCAACAACTTTGGCAATATGATTTTTCCCAGCCATCGTTCAGTTGGTGGAACTTTGGTACCTGTTGAAGTAAATGAGAGAGACCTACCAAAATGCTTAATTTTTCCTTAGCTGTCCTTTAAGAGAAAAAGCAGTTAACCTCTTTTAGATTTGTTCTAACTGCATTGTTCTATGTCCCTGTGTGTAGCTCCACTTCCTTGTAAGATGGTTATTACTTTACATTAGTAAATTTAGATATTATGAGGCCTAGTCCATTCAAGCCATGCAGTCCCTGTATGGCCGGGCAGAATCGGGCCATGCAAAGTTGACCCATTTCTGTTCTCGCAACCCCCACAGGATCAGAATCAGATCTAGCGCCTGGATGTGCAGGGGGGAACCTGATTCTGCCCAACTTTACATCCCAGTGACTACCTGGCTAACTCAGCCAGGCTCATGAATGGAGCCACAGTGCCATGGTGTCCTGTCGCCATGGCACCACAGCTCCATTCACGAGCCATGATTTCTGATAGCCCAGATTAACTCCTGTTCCCCGCAGCCCAACCCCTGATCTGGCCTTCCAAGGCCTAGGTCGGGCTGCAGGGAACCACCTGAGCCCCCTCACTTGCTGGCCCATGTCCAGCACCTCAGTCCCCTGCCATCCAGAGGGACTTATTCCACCTTCGAGGTGGAATAAGTCTCTCGTCTATCCTGAAGTCCCTGGATGTACAGGGCTGACCTTGAAATCAGCCCTGTACATCCAGGTTCAAAGGCCGCCATGTCACGCCCTCTCTCTGCCTCCTCCTGCCCCGTCTGAACCTCTCCATACAAACCTGCTGTTCATACAGGGAGGTTGGAGATGGGGAGAGCAGGGGGACAAAGAGCAGGGTACCAACAGAATGTCCATCCCTGCTCTTCACGGGATAGATTGACCCCCCTATGTGTCTGAAGAATACAAATCAAAGTGTTTCCTTTGGAAAATTGCCTAATTAAGGCACCTTGAAGAATGGCAAATTGTTTGGTCAACAAGCTAATTGGAGCGTTATCCTATATAGTGGGAAATCTCACATGGGGTGGGTGGGAGCTTAGAAAGAAACAACAAATTTTAGCTATCAATTGGATGTGTGGAGAAGGAGAGGGAGAAATCAAAGACGACTGCAAGGTTGCGAGCCAAGGAAACAGGGAATAGTAAAGTGTTATCCACAGATACTAAGAAAGGAAGAAGAGGGGAGGTGGAGAAGGTGGGTTTAGGGGGAAAATAAGAAGCTCTGTTTTGGCCATGTTCAATTTCAAACAGTGGTGAGACATCCAGGCAGCAATGTCAGGCAGGCAGACATCCAGGCCTGGATTGCCAGAGAGATTTCAGGTGTAGAAATGTAGATCTAAGAGCCATCAGCATAAAAATGGTACTGAAAACCATGGGAAGAGGTGAATGCACCAAGGGATTGAGTATAGAGAGAGAAACTGAGTGGACCCAAGACAGATCCATGGGTGTCAGAAATAGAGTGGGGTAGCAGTAGAGGGGAATCCAACAGAACAAACACTGAAAGTGCGATGGGAAAGAGAAGAAAACCAGGATAGCACAGAGCCCTTGAAAGAAAGCAAGGACAAGGTGTCGAGGATAAGGTGGTGGTCAACAGCGCTAAAAGCAGCAGAAAGGTAAAAAAGGATGAGGATTGAGTAAAGGCCCTTGTATTATGCAAGGAAGAGGGCACTGGAGACTGGCAAGAGGTATTTCAGTAGTATATAAAGGATGATAGTCAGATTGCAGTGGATCCAGAAGGACTTGAGGAGAAAGCCAAGGCAATGGCAGTGAACAGCACAATTAGAAATGAAGGGGAGGAGGGAGGAGGGAGGAGGGAGATGAGTTGATAATTAGAACAAGTAGAGTCTAGTGAAAGTTTCTTGAGGAGAGGTGTGACCATGGCATGCTTGAAGGCTGAAGGAACAGTAGCAGTGGAGAGCAATAGGCTGAGAATATGAGAGATGGAAGGGATGACAGTAGAGGAGATGGAGCTTAGAAGATGGGTGGGAATAGGATCATAAGATCAGAGAGTAAGTTTGGAGGAGGAAAGAAGTGTGGTTTCCTCCTCAGAGATCTTAGAAAAGGAAGAAAGAGTGGCAGAAGTTGGGGGAAGAGTTTGGAGTGAACAGAGGAAAGACGGGGATGGAGCTGATCTCATTGGGAATTGGAGTGTAATCTTGTGAACTTTGTCATAGAAATAGTTGGCCAAGATTTGGGCAGAAAGGGAAGGAGGAATCAGAGGCAGAGGAACCTTGAGGCCTTCAGGAGCTCTAGGCCACTTGTTGGGCGATTCGTGTTTCCCTAGGCCACTAGTGGAATGGGCTGGGTGCATGTAAGTTGTTTCTCTGAACCTGGACCCTCTCCATTAATCCAATCCCGTATCTCAGTCTACTTATCTGATATTGCTGCCTTGATGTCCCATCACTGTCTGAAACTGAATATGGCCAAAACTGAGCTCTTTCCCCCTAAACCCACCTCCTCCTTTCTCTTCTCTGTAGATAGGACTGTACTTCTCCCTATTTCCTCAACTTGCAACATTTTGGTCATCTGTTACTCTTCTCTCTTTCTCTGAACACATCCAATAGATAGCTAAATTGTGTTTCTTTCTCTATAATATCAGCTAAATTTGTCCCTTCTTTTCTGAACACATTAGTAAGACCCTTATCCATTCTCTAGTCACCTCCCATCTAGATTATTGCAACTTGCTGCTTTCTGGTCTCCCTCAGAATCTTCTCTCTTCCTTCAATCTGTTCAAAACTCAGCCACATGGCTAATCTTCTGCCAATCTCGCTATGCTCACATAACCCCTCTTCTCACTTTACTAGTTCCCTATCTATTTCTGCATTCAATTAAAACTTCTCCTACAGACCTATAAGTGCATTTATTCTGTAGCTCCTTACTACCTTTCCTCTCATCACTTCCTAAACCCCTCCTCAGGAAGTCCACTCCTCTAGCAGATTCTTTGTATCTGTTCTCTTTTCTGCCATTGCCAATTCGGACTTCATCCATTCCACCTTCCTGCTCCATATGCATGCAACAAACTACCATCTCTAGCCCTATTCAAATCCAGGCTAAAAACCCACCTCTTCAAGGCTGCTTTTTGATCCTAAGCCTGTCGCATTCGTGAGTTTTATTCTTTTATAGACTCATTCTTTTCTCTTTTTATATTGATTTTAAAACAACATAATTCATGTTTATGTGTTGTTTTATGTTAATTTTAATGCATCATATTATTTATTATCCATTATTATTATTATGTTATTATTGATTTCTATTATTTATTTATTTTATTATATTTTAGTAATTGATATAACATATTGTTAGTTGCTCTGTTCTTTTATATGTTTTTAACATTTGTGTGTTTATATTTCTAGTTTTATGCCAGCTAAACCCCTGACGAAGTGTTACGAAACACGGCCTGTGTCGGGTTGGCATTGTTTAATAAAGGTTTTGGTTTTTCCACTATACCACGCCTTTGGACTGGTTTCTGCACTTGGCACGGTATTTGCTTTCGCACTGTTGTACTCTTACTTGTAAATGTACAGCACTGCATATGCTTTGTAGCACTATACAAATGATTAGTAGTAGTACCATAGTGAAGAACCCATGGAAATACTGGCACCATAATTTCAAACTACCAGATATTGACCATGGGGGTACATGATTTCCATGGAGTCCAATAAATCTCAGAGCTGTGATATTTGGTGGTATTAAATTCACCACCAAAACATATTTACATAACCAAGGACACATAGTTGCTTTGATCTCATTTGTACCATGTTGTATTTTTTTATACTCCATATACTATCATATATTTTATAGTGATATATTTATTATGGGGTTGAATGCGTGGAAGAGTGCATGATAATGGAAGCCTAGGGAATCTTTTTTGGTATAATTATTTTTGATGTGGGAAGGGGAGGGTTTGGGGGTTACAGTAAAACAAAACTGTGGTATTATGCTTTGGTCCTAGTGTGTGTCAGTGTCCCATGCATTGGTGGTTTTCTTTGCATTATGTTTGACTCTAATGACAGAGTTGAAATACATTTATTATTCAATAACGTACTCGGTGGGTAATAACCAGAAAACTTTACACTCTTTGTTTTATACAGAGGGATGAACATATGACTAAATCTACCTACTCAAAGTTTGAGCCAGTAGACTTAGACCTACCATTTATGAGGCTGAGGTAGTGCTGAATACTGCATTAACAGGTTAAATCTGAAAACCTCCCTCAGGAGAGCCTCCAATTTGGCCCCTCTTCTACCCAGCAAAATGTATGTATCTTGTAATTTTAATTGCAAAATTCTAGTTGGCTAATGGGTAATTTTTTATCTGGGTAGATTTACCAAGGTAAAACCCAGTTTTAATCTGGTAAATCTGTTGAAAATTGACCTCCATCATTATATCATTATTTTGGTATCTACAACCTGATAAAATCTTGTTTCAGAAATAGACAATACAGCATATTTTGCCAAATATTTGCAACTCCTCTGCAAAAGCTGCTATGATTTTACTTTGCTAACAAAATAGAATTGAATTCAGTAACAGATAAGTCTAAGGGCTAGATTAACTAAAGTGTTACTGCATTAGCACATGTAACTTGCATCCATTCATGTTATCTATTGCAGGCCCATTTTATGTAATGAGGTCTCTTTACTAATGATGCATGTTAATGTAAGTTATTTGTAAATAGGCCCCATTGAATATGGGTCCTTATGAGATCATTGTTTTGATAACAGCATTGGCATGTGCCAATGCCATAGCACACGTTAGTGTACCTAGCCTTTTGTGTAAGTTATATTTTCAGAGCAAATGAAGATTTAAAAAATGCTAAATCCTTGCGTTGTGGCTTCAGTATAGATCAATGAATTAAAATGCAATAAAAGAATCCCAAAGGAACGATTTATTGCAGGTCTTCCAAAAGGAGTCATTAAATTGTCATCTTACAGTACAAAACATAATTGTACTATTTCACTGTGAATTTAATGAGACTCAGTGCTATTAATGCAGCATTGTGTCATAAATAAAATTAATTTGCAAAAAATGTTACTGGATGAGAACTCTCAAAGATAAGGTTGCCAACTGACTCCAGATGCGCCCGACAGGCTTGATCCAGTCCTGGGTTTATCCCTTTGCATGCAGGGATATGTGGTTCTGATTTTTCCATTGAACTCCATAAGAAAAGCAAGACTACATGTCCCTGCATGCAATGGGGTAAACCCAGGAATGGATCAAGACTGTTGGGTGCATCTGGAGCCAATTGGCAACCCTACTCAACAATCAGAAAAGCCATCTTTTAATGTATTATGGAAATGTTTTTATGGAAGTAGCTTCTTGAGGTACAATGAGAATATTTATTTATTTATTTACATTCTCTTATATACCGCGCTATTCTGCATCAGTGTGGTTTACATTGAACAAACTGAAATTTCATTGAACAGGGCATTATAACTTGGAGATAACTATTTTACAAGGAACATGGGCAATGGAGGGTTAAGTGGCTTGCCCAAGACCACAAGGAGCACCTGTGGGACTAGAAACCCCAGTCCTTCCGACCCAGGGTTGCTGTCCTCAAGTGGGATTTGAACCCCCGACCTTTCGGCCTGAAGTACCTTGCCCCAACCACTAGGCCATTCCTCCACAGAATATACAGTAGATCCCTGGATACCCACTTTAAATTAACAATAATCACTTCTTTACCTATTTCTTGACAATGGCCATGCCACCCTGATTGAGCCCAATCTTGAAGGTTAGGCAGGGTTGGCCTGATAAGTACTTGGATAGGAGATCATCTTAGAATACCAGATGCTATAAGTGTATGGCACAAAAGAAAGGCCTGGAAATCAACTTCTGCTTCACCTTACCAAGAAAACTCAGGGGGTTACAACATGGAAACTATCCATAGAGTCGTCAGGAGTCGACATCAAGTTCACAGCGCTTAATAACACCAACAACCTATTTCTTATCTTTCACAATCTGTATAGATAATCCACATTGTATCATGGCATAGTGAGATCAAGATGGCCTACTGGTGTGTATGAATCCTTACAGTTCGTACACCCTTTTCTTGATCACTCAAGATATGCTGAAAGTCTTGACATAATACATTTTTAGCTTAAAAATGAATAAGTGCAATAATAAGATTACACTGTTTTCTTTTGCTCTTCATAAAATAGGGATAGTTCAACAACATGGTCCCACAGGGCATATAATAGGTCTGCTGCCGCATATTTTCCATTGAGAATACTGGAGCATTTTCTGTGATCATTCCAAAGCAAAGTTTGTACCAGAGAAACTTTGGTGAATCCCATCTTCTCCCACAAAATTCAAAATGAACCTTAGTAAATCAATCCCTAAATTTTGGAAATCCCAGGTTTGTTACCTGACCCAGTTTTGATTAGACTGTAAGCTATATTGAGCAGGGATTGTCTCTTACGTGAATATGTACAGTGCTCCGTATGCTGTATAGTGTTTTACAAATGAGTAGTAGTAGTATGTCAACCAAAAGATGCTGACTCAGTTCTTATTTTGCTCTGTAATATGACTAGAGATGTAGCTTTGATTCCCTATGAAAAGTTGGGCCCTATCTCCATGCACATCATGGAGCAAAACCAGAATTGGATCAACCTTTGGGATTTGCATGGCTGAGATGGCAACCTAGCGAAGAAAAATGCCAGATTGTTGTTGTTAAGTGCCATCAAGTCGGTGTTGACTCCTGGCGACCCTCTGGATAGTTGATCTAAATTTTGTTCGGTCTTCAGTCAAGCAGCTCATTCTTGATAAAGTGGCATCCATAGCTGTTATTATATTGATCCATTTCATTGCCGGCCTTCCTCTTTTACCGTGACCTTCTACCTTGCCAAGCATTATGTCTTTCTCCAATGATCTCTCTCTCTGCATGATGTGTCCAAAGTATGAAAGTTGAAGTCTTGTCATCTGACCTTCTAAGGAAAGCATAGGTTTGATCTCCTCTAGTACTGACTGGTTTGTTTTTCGGGCAGTTCATGGTATACACAGTATTCGTCACCAGCACCATAATTCAAAGGCATCAGTTTTCTTCCTGTCTATCTTTTTCATCAGCCATCTTTCACATCCATATAATGTTATTGAAAATACCATGGCCTGGACAAGTAGAATCTTTGTATGGAGAGAGACATCTCTGCTCTTGAGGATCTTGTCTAGGTCCTTCATAGCCATTCTACCAAGAACAATATATTGTTGGATTTCTTGACTGCTAGTCCTTTCTTTATTGGTTGTTGAACCAAGTAAGTTAAAGCTGTCAACTACTTCAAATTCTTCTCCATCAATGATGAACTTATTGATTTTGCCAGTTGCCGGATCTTTGTCTTCTTAATGTTAGGCTGCAGACCCATTTTAAGACTATATTCCTTGATCTTGAGAAGCAAATGTTTCAAATCGTCTTCACTTTCAGCCAGTAATGTGGTATCATCAGCATAGCGAAGGTTGTTGATGAGTCTTCCACCAATCTTCACACCTCAGTTGTCTTCATACAGTCCTGCTTCTCTGAAAATTTGTTCTGCATATAAATTAAAGTGGTAAGCATAAAGTATGCAGCCTTGTCATACACCTTTGCTGATTTTAAACTATTCTGTTTCTCCTAGTTCTGTTCAAACTGTTGCTTCTTGATCAATGTAAAGGTTGTGCAAGAGGACGATCAGGTGTTCTGGTTTACTCATGCTTCTTAATGTGGCCCAGAGTTTCTCATGGTTTACACAGTCAAAAGCCTTGCTATAGTCGATAAAACACATATGGATATCCTTTTGGTATTCTTTTGTCTTTTCAAGGATCCATCTCACATTAGCGATGATATCTCTTGTTCCTTGCCCATTCCTGAACCCTGCTTGCACTTCAGGCAGTTCTCATTCCAGGTATGGTTGTAGTCTCTGCTGAATGATTATGAGTAGAATCTTGCTGGCATGTGGGATCATAGTGATTGTGCGATAATTTCCACAGTCAGTCGGGTCACCTTTCTTCAGTATTGGTATAAACACAGATCTTTTCCAGTCAGTTGACCATGAATTTGTCTTCCAAATTTCCTTGCAGAGTCTTGTAAGTATGGTAACAGCTTCATCTGATTGCTGTAATACTTCATTGGGAATGTCATCAATGTCTGGTGCTTTGTTCTTTGATAAGGCTTTCAATGCTGCTTCGACTTCTTCTTTCTTCACCAATGGTTCCTGATCATAAGGTACAGGTTGAAATGGCTGTTGGTCCACTTGATCTTTATGGTATAATGATTCTGTATATTCTTTCCACCTTTCCTTGATCCTCTCAACATCATTTAACATGGATCCTTGAGCATCTTGTAGCGTTCCAATTCGAGGCTGGAATTTTTTCTTTAAATCTCATAGCTTTAGAAAAGCCAATCTTGTTCTTCCTTTAATAGCTTCTGATTCTATTTCCTTGCATGTGTCATAGTAGTACTTCTCCTTGTCTTGTCTTGCTGCACGTTGGAAATCTCTGAGTTCTGTGATTGCCTCTCTTTCTCCTCTGACTTTAGCTTCTCTGTGTTTCTGGACCATTTTCAGAGTTTTTTCATTCATCCATTTTGGCCGTTTATGATTTTTCATCTTATATAGACTTATCACTTTTTGCCAACACAACCTTCTTGATGTCATCCCATAACTCTTCTGGAACTCTATCATTTGTATCTAAAGCAGCAAATCAATTTTTCAGGCAGTCTTTAAATTCCAGTGGTATATTCTCAAGGTCATATTTTGATTTCTGTACAATACATTGGGTGAAGTCCATCTGTACAGTCAACACTTGTGTTGCTGGAAAAAGGTATTTGAGATAAATAGATCATTGGTCTTGCAGAATTCTATCAGTCTTTCTCCAGCTTCATTTCTGTTGCCAAGTCCATATTTTCCAACCACTTTGCCTTCTTCTTTGTTGCCGACTTTTGTGTTCCAGTCGCCTATGACTATCAGGATATCCTGTTTGCATGGTCTGTCAATTTCAGCTTGTACTTGTTTATAGAACTCATCAATGTCTTCCTCTTCTGCAGCTCTTGTGGAGCATATATCTGAATTGTACTGTAGTTGTGTTGATGGACTTTCCTCATAGACAAATAGAAATTAAGCATTCACTGGGGAAGTATTGCCTGCAGCTTAACACGCTGTGGGAGTGGAGAGTGAGAACAGCTGGTATTGGAGAGAGCTGGCCTGTGAGGGGCAGCTAATGCCGACATCATTCTGAAGCTCCATAAAGGATCTGTGCATGGAGCTGTTTCCTGGGAAGTATTGCCTGCAGCTTAACACGCCGTGGAGAGTGAGAACAGCTGGTATTGGAGAGAGCTGGCCCATGCGGGGCAGCTAATGCCGATGTCATTCTGAGGCCCCATAAAGGATCTGTGCACGGAGCTGTTTCCTGGGAAGTATTGCCTGCACCTTAAATGCCGTGGAGAGTGAGAACAGCTGGTAATGGAGGGAACTGGCCCATGTGGGGCTGCTAATGCCGACGTCATTCTGAGTCCCCATAAATTCATCTAAAGGGCTTACGGCGCCAGCCGTCGGCGCTTGTTGGGGTGTTTTTCAAGGGGTTTATCTGCCCCTTGTGAGCCCCCTAGGAGCACATTGGGAGCAAGTATAGAACTGCAGAGCTGCGATGCCTGGAAGTAAAAGGAAGAAAAAATCTCCTGTGTCTGTTCCAGCTGGTGGCCCTATGGATAAGCATGTAATATCTATGCCGGTTCTAACAACACCAGGTACTGTTTCGTTTGACCCCTCTGCTGAGGGTGCGAATCTTAGCTCCCCTGGGCGTACAACTCCTCTTCCTCCAGTTTTTTTGGAATTGTCTGATGTGTCTCAGTCCTGTTTGAGTCCACAGAAGGAAGTTGTGCTCCCCAAAATGGTATCTTGGTCAGAGCCCTCTATTCCCTCTAGTGACTCATAAGTCTCCTCCGTTTCTCTTCTGGATATTTGGCAAGTGGTCAATCGTACTGAACGGATTCTTGCTGAGACTGTTCCCTCTTTATGTCAGTTTACTAGGGACACGGTTCTTAAATTTCAGAATATTGATAGTCAGATTGGAAGTTTGAGTTCTTCTATTTCGAATATGGATACGCAGGTTAAATCGTTTTCTTCATTTCAGTCTGCTACTATGAAAGATAGTTCTATTATGTATCAAAAACTAGAGAGTTTAGAGAATATGCCTAGGTCCAAGAATTTAAGAGTTTTAAATTTTCCTTGTAGTAGTTTACTTTCTCCACTAATACTGTTTAGGAAGTAATTAAAAGAAGTTCTCCTCCTTCCCACTGCTGCTATTTTAGTGTTTCCTAAATGTTATTATATGTCTTCTAAAAACTGTATCTTCAGTATTGGGGGAAGGGGAAGCCCCGGTTCTTGAGGATAAAAATGGGTTTAACTTGACTGCCTTCTTGGAAGACTCTCAAGATATTAGTTCCACTAGAGCCACACTATTAGTAACCCTGGTTTCTGAAGAAGATAAAATTTTTGTCCTTAAAGCTTATTTTCGTAGAAAGGATCATTTGTATTGTGGGGATAGGGTGTCTATTTTCCCAGATGTATCTCATTCAACACAAGAACATAGGAAATCTTTTCTAGTTCTTAAACCTAGAATTCTTGCCCTAGGCGCTACCTTTTTCTTGCATTACCCTTGTAAATGCTTAATATCTTTTGGGTATGATACGTTTGATTTTTTTGTCATCTCCGGACCTGGAAAGGTAGATTCTTGATAAGGAAAAGGCGCAGTGACTTTTTCCTTTTCTTCTGATATTATGATCTTTGATAATTCATCAGGTGGAGGGAAGGTATAATAGATGGCTGACTTATGTGTGGTTTGGACATCCTTCCTTGGGTTTGGTATTCTTGCCTTATTTTTCGTTGTTATTTAATTGCTTAAAGGTGTTATATTCCCCGAGACGTGGGTTAATGTACTTGCTTTGATTTTCCTGTTACCTATCTTCATGGTTGATGTAATTTTGTTTCTCTATACTCTAGTTTTTGAAAATTCCAATAAACAGAATATACATTAAAAAAAAAAAGAAATTAAGCATTCACTGACTGCATTGTATTTTATTACTGTTCTTGCAAGTTTCTTAATTATAACTGCAACACCATTTCTTCTCTGTCTTTCATTTCCAGCATAGTAGACCATATGATCATCAGATGCAAAGTACTCAAAGTTAGTCCATTTCAGTTCACTGAAACCCAACAGATCGAGTTGTACACGTTCCATTTCATTCTCAACCACTACCAATTTACCTTGGTTCATGCTTCATATGTTCCATATCCCAATATGTAAGACATCTTTGTAGCTTCTGACTCTCTTTTCATGCGCAGCTACATCAGCAGTTCCAACTACATCATAAATGCTGGCTTTACTCTGAGAAGTATTCAGCTCATCCCCAGTAGCCATTTGAGTGCCTTCCAACCTGGATATCTCATCTTCCAGCACTATAATCCAATTTGTTTTGTGACTATCCATTGGGTTTTCGAGGCAAGATAAAGAAGTAGATTTGCCAGGCCTTTCTTCCGCGCAGTTAATTCCAGTGTTGTTGCATTTGTCACAGAAATATGATCCTCCATTTACAACACCATCCTATTCTGCTGCTGCCCAGATGGGTGGTTTGTCTTAGTCAGCTGAGATCTGTTTATCATGGGAGACCCTGCCAGTAGCTAAGCTACTGATAGCTTAGCTCTCAGCATCACTGATGCACACAAGCCCTCACAGCACGACAAGCTGCAAACCAAGTGCCAGATTAGTTCAGGTGAATTGTCTCTGTTTTAGGACAGAAAAGTCAGTGGTTTTCTAAAGATTTTATCATGTTTTAGTAGATGATCTGGTATTTAAAACACTGTGGGGTAGATATTCAGCGGCAATGATCAGCATTGTTGAAGCACCTGGTTGCTGCCACTGGAACTAAAACTGTATAGTCAGCACCAGAGCTTATCCGGCATCCAGTGCATAACATCTACAGTAGTTTCACCAGCAATCGGTGTTGCTCTTCAGTTAGTGGTGATAACCAGCTGCTATCTAGAGAGCAAAAACTACATAAAGTTAGGGCAGCCATTGACCTATCCTAATTTTATTCAGTTTGGCTATATGGTTACTGGCTGAATATCATCGCTAACTGGATAGTCACCAGGACTGCCTCTGCTCTGCTCACTCTAAAACTAACGTGACATTTTTGAAGCAATCTGTGAATATTGGAATTGCTGGGTTTATGTGGTTTGCAGATGCTGAAAACCACACATTCCTTTAAAATTGGCCCCTGGCTCTTCTACCATGGGCAAAGTATTATGGTTGCTGTATAAGTGCACTTGACTATGTAGAGAAAAGGTTAAAATATAAGTTGTAGGTGATATTTTACTACTAACTCAATACATATGACTAGCTATTGAGAGCTATGATATTTTCATCAAATCAGTGATGAACAGCACAGTTACACTATGTTTAAATAAAGAGTTAGGTAGAATACTAGGTGCTGTAGGCTTACTATGCGGAATAAAGGCCTGGCAATCCACTTTGGGGGGGGGGGGGGGGTAGTCACAACTATCCACAGGGTCGCCAGGCATTGTCACATTCGATGGCCCATAACGACAACAAGACATGAGGTTGGTTGCATATGCTAGAAAATTGAAGACTGAATTACAGCTACACTTGGTGAAGAGATGAGGTAGATATGGGGGAAATGTAACTTGATAGAGATAATAAAGACAGTACAACTTTATAACCTCCAGGGGTCTATGTTTGATAATAGCTAAAAAAGTCAATGTCTTTTATTAAGTCATACTGTTTTGGTTCCAAAGTATTTCATCATCTTTTTAAATGTTTCATTCAAGGGCTCTGAAAGTCTTTATAAAAATTCTGACTATGAGATTTTTTAAGACAAAGTGGCATTTTAGCGGGAAACATTTTTTCAAGGGAAGATCACTCCCTTAACAACTTCACAAACATAATATTAAGAGGACCTATAGTTTAGTTTATTGGTTTATTAAAAATGTATTGACCACCTTAACGACAAGAGCTCTAAGTGGCTTACAATAAAATGAATAAACATTAGATATGTCCTGCTGGATCAGATCAAAGGTCCATCAAACCTAGCATTCTGCCTCACAGTGGCTCATCTATGTTACTAGGAACTACTTGGCAGATCCCTAAGAATAGATCCATTTCTTTGCAGTTTGGATTAGGGAAAGGAAAGTAATTGTTGCAGCCTTCAGTCTTGAGGGACTACCAAAAGGTACTGCTTCAGCTGGAAAAAGATCTGCACTTGTAAGTATTTATCTTCTGGAATATACTCTAAATCTTGGGGAAAAAAGGGAATTCTTTGAGTAAAAGCTGATGAATCTGTATATTTTTGAATTCAGTGTTTTTGCTGAGTCAGTCAGGTCTTATACCACCAGAGAGCTTTTCATTTAAATCAAATCAGAGTATAGCTTAGCATACAAGTAAAGTAAATAGTCTCTGAGTAGAAAGAGAGACATTTTTTTCTAGTGACCTGTACAAAGAGGCCTTCTAGTTAGGAGGCAAAGAATCTGTGAAATTGTCTTAAATAGGTGTTAAAGTCAAGTGACAGATCAAAGGGGCAATTTGAAAGGCCCCCTCTATCAAACCAAGGACTGTGTGAATCACCCAGGAAATTGGCAAAACATTACCTTAGAAGCACAGATCAGGGCACTGTGTAGCAAGCCAGCCTTTATTATTTCCCTTCCACCCACCCTAGGGATAATCTTAGCTTTATAGGCTCTTTAGACCTATTAAAGGGAAGGAGGTGCCCACATTCACTTTCAGGTGCAGCTGGTTATCCTCATCAGGAATAATTAAGGACCTGAGATTAATTAATCTTGAGGTGAACAAAGTCCATTAAATATATTAGGTATAGTTGTAATAGTATAAGTATCCCCAGCAACTTAACTTAGTAAACAACTTAAATACCTAAACGACCTTAAAACTAAGATGCAGACACCAATTCAGCAGTGGGATGGGGGCTTTCCAGTCTTCTGTGTTGAGTGTCACGTGTATGATTTTCTCCCAGTTGGTGAGGAGTCATAAGTATGCCATAGGTGCAAGGAGCTCTTTGCTCTCAGGGAACAAGTCCAATCTCTGGAGGCTAGAGTAGCAAACTTGGAGGACATAAGGAAGGCAGAGAGGTATATAGACGAGACATACATGGACGTTGTACTGAATTACCACCTCCAATCTGGTAGCCTCCCTGTTGCCAAGGAAGAGATAAGTCACGTGACAGGAAAGCATCATCCTGGTATGGCAGGAAGTGATCCTGTAGCTAGGACCTGTCCTCTAGGTGATGTAAAACCCTGTCCCACCAAGAAGGTTTCTCCAGGGCCATGTCCCCATAAGGGAAGGATTAGGACAGCTGTTACAGTTGGTGATTCAATCAATAGGCATGTAGATAGCTGGGTGGATGTGAGGATCACCTGGTAACATGCCTGCTTGGTGCAAAGGTAGCAGACCTCACACGCCACCTAGACAAGGTTTTAGATAGCACTGGGGAGAGGTTTGTTGTCTTGGTACATGTTGGTACCAATGATATAGGAAAGTATGGTAGAGAGGTTCTGGAGGCCAAATTTAGGCTTTTAGGAAGTTGAAATCCAGAACTTCCAGGGTAGCATTCTCAGAAATGCTTCCCGTTCCACACGCAGAACCCAATAGGCAGGCAGAGCTCCGGAGTGTGAATACATGGATGAGACAATAGTGTAAGGAAGAGGGTTTTGTATTTGTTAGGAATTGGGCAGTATTATGGGGAAAGGAGAGGCTTTTCCAAAGGGATTGGCTCCACCTTAGCCAGAATGGAACCAGGCTGCTGGCATTAAACTTTAAAAAGAAGATAGAGCAGCTTTCAAACTAGATAATAGGGGAAAGCCAACAGTCGTCCAAGAGAGCATGGTTTAGAGGGATGTATCCTTGAAGGATACTAGCAAAAGACTGAAATTAGGGCATATTGATAGAGAGGTTCCAATAAGGGCATTTTGATTACTTTTGTCTTTAAGTACAGAGCTTAAAGTACAGAGCTTAAAGATTCCAAACTGTGCCTGTCTACAGATAACCAGATTATTATGAATAAAATACAACCTCTAAAATGCTTGTATGCAAATGCTAGAAATCTAAAAAATAAGATGGGAGAGTTAAACTATATAGCACTAAATGAGAGGTTAGATATGATTGGTATCTCAAAGACCTGGTAGAAGGAAGACAACCAATGGAACAGTGTGATACATGGGTATAAATTATATCACAATAATAGAGTAGATCAAATTGGTGGAGGGGTTGCACTCTGCTAGAAAGGGTATTGAGCTATACAGGGTTAAAGTTTTGCAAGAAACAAATTACACTGTAGAATCTCTATGGATCAAAATTCCATGAAAAAGGGAAAGGTGATGGCAGTGGAGGTGTTCTATTGACTGCCTGGCCAGAATGAACAAATGGATGATGAAATTTCAAAGAAATCAGGGAGGCTAACAAAAGTTACAACACAGTGCTAATAATAGGCGACTGGGTCAGTGTCACCGCAGGACATTCTAGGGAGATAAAGTTTCCAGATGAAACAAATGACTGCTTCTTGGAGCAGCTGGTTCATGAACAGACAAGAGGGGAAGCCATCTTGGATCTAGTTTCTATGTTTCTAGTCCTTAGTGGAACACAAGATCTGGTGCAAGAGATTAAGGGTGTTGGGGCCACTTGGCAATAGTGATCAAAGTATGATCATGTTTGATTTAATAAATGGAGGAAAGACAGCAAGGAAATCCACAGTACTACCTTTTAATTTTCAAAAGTGAGACTATTATAAAATGAGGAAAATAGTTAAAAAACTAAAAGGAGCAGCTGCAAAGATTACAGATTTACATCAAGCATGGACGTTGTTTAAAAATACTATCTTGGAAGCCCAGACAAGCTATATTTCATGCTTGGAGAAAAGTGGAAGGAAGTCCAAAAATTGCCAGCATGGTTTAAAGGTGAGATCAGAGAGGTGGTTATAGCCAAAAAAAAAAAGCATCTTTCAGGAAATGGAAAAAGGAGCCAAATAACAAAAACTGGAAACAACATTTATTTATTTAACTGTATTTATATCCCGCTTTTCACCAGGTCAAAGCGGCGTAACAAAGGGGGGGGGAGGGTTAATCGGTCATAGGGATAGGGCCATCACCAGGAGGGCAACATTGATGATTTTGACAGAGGATAGACATAGACATGGACAAGGTAACATAGTTTTTGATCATGGGTTCTTGAGGACATAAGCACTGGCAAGTTAGATGCAATGGATTGATAAGTCAGGTAAAGAAAGAATTTGAAAAAAAGTTTGCCATGGAAGCAAAAAGGTGAAATAAAAACTTTTCAAGTACATTTATAGCAAAAACCTGTGAGAGAGTCAGTTGGACCATTAGATGATAGAGAGGTAAAAAGGGTTCTAAGAGGGAACAAGGCCATGTGGAGAGACTGAATGAATTCTTAGCTTCAGTCTTTACTGAAGACAATGTAGGGAAGTAAAATGATATTTAAAGGTGATGCATTGGAGGTCCCATGTGACGCATGAGTGAGTAAGGAGGCTTCCTTGCTTGCTCCAGGGCTGCCTTTAGGATAAATCAAAGATTTCATCGCTGCCCTACTGCAGCACAAGAAAAAGAGCGACTCACAGGAAGTAGAAGGAAGGCTGCCACTGCAGGTAAAAAATAATAGTGGAACCGGCATGGCGATATCGGTGAAAAAAGACTGAGAGAAATCCGGCAAGTCTGGGGCCTCCACGTCCACGATGGCGCAGCCAACCTCGCCGGGAGTGGACTCTGCGACTGAGGACGTTGTGAGAGAGGTGGTAAAACTGTTGGACCCCAAATTCAATCAAATCTTAAAGAAGCTGGAAGTTGTGGTGGAATTGTTAACGGAAGTCGGGCGCAGAGTAGAGGAGCTGGAGCATCGAGTTGCAACCATCGAGGACGAGGAAGGACGACAAATGAGAGAAAGCACAGCACAACGTAAGCTGATCGAAGACCTAGAAAATAGGTCACGCCATAATAATTTGAGAATAATAGGGGTGCCAGAAGCCACGACAGACAGCAAATTGCTGCCTTTACTCGAAGAATGGCTGCCAAAGGAGTTGGGCCTGGATTGTTTGATTGGACAGATAAAAGTGGAACGAGCACACTGCATTGGCATGCAGATGGAAGATAGATAGAAGCCGAGAGTGGTGATTGCCAGAATTCTCAATTTCCAGCATAAAACACAGTTGTTGCAGGCATATCGTAGAAAAGGGAATCTAGTTCTGGACAATCAGAGACTTTTGATTTTCCAAGATTATTCAGCAGCGGTCGCAGCAAAAAGGAAGGAGTTCTCCCCCATCTGTGCGGCCCTGTTTAAGAAGCAGATAAGATTTACACTGGCGTTCCCAACAGTCCTGCGAGTGTCAACCCAAGGGCAGAACCATACGTTTGAGACAACAACAGCGGCAAAACGTTTTTTGGAAGGACTGGCGAACGAGGTAGCCCAAAGAGTGGAAGAAGGAGTTTAATCTTCTGAAGTCTTCTGGAGGAGCAGGGAGATGCTAGATGATTGTGTAGCCAGTTTTGCAGCACGGACAGACAAGAGGGGAAATCAGCTGGGTTCGCAACAGTTTATAATCAGCTGAAGGGAACGATGGATGAATATGTACTGTTCTGTTAAATTTGTTAATGTGATTTAAGTTAGAACTGTGATTATACAAATAGCGATGGCCTGATTGAGAATTGTGAGAAATATAAATCAGTGGGGAGTTATGTACAAGACCAAGAGGGCGGTAGGGGAGAGTCGAGGCAGTCCTGCAGCGCCCATTCGGGGCCAGGACCCAGCGGAAGAAGGCTGGGGATAGAAGAAAGGATGGTTTCACTGGGGGAAGGGAGGGGAGGGGAGGGGCGGAGGGGGTGTAAGGTATGATTGTGGCATGCATGGGGGAGGGGGAGAGAGAGTGGAAGGCGCCGAGTGAAAGAAGGGCAGGGGAGAAGGGGTTTAAGGGAGAACACAGGGGGGAAGAATAGCAATGAACCATGGAGGACGGAGAAGTGGTACTGTATGTATTCGCTCTACGGCAAAGAGCCCGGGGCTGAAGCTGGGCAGCCCTGGGAAAAATATATGGGATGGAAGTTGATTAAGGAAATCATGATAAATGAGACTAATGAAACATGATTTACGAATTGTCACTTGGAATGTAGGGGGGGTGGTCACACCTATGAAAAGTACAAAAATACTGCAAGCATTAAAAAGAGGGAAAACCCACATGGTGTTCTTGCAAGAAACGCACTTAACCCCTACAGAGCATGAGAAACTGAAGAGAGATTGGGTGGAGACAGTTTATGCTGCGTCCTCGGGAGGGCGGAAGCGGGGGATAACAATCCTGGTCAGAAGAGGGATTCAAATAGAGATTCTCAAAGAGGAGGCGGACCCACAGGGGCGATTCCTGTTCTTATATGCCAAGTTACAAGGCGAGGAAATGCTCCTGGGAAATATCTATGCCCCAAACTTATACAATCACCAATTTTTCAAGAATATCTTACAAAAGGTGCTTGGGGCTTTGAGTATACCTATAATACTAGCAGGGGATTTTAATTGTCCCCATGATCCTGAAATGGATCGGTCACAGTCAGCAGGAGCAGGAGGAGGAGGGTGGCATAAAAAAGGGGTGGGTTATCTGTGTAGAATGGGGGAACTGATTGACACCTGGAGAATATTGCATGAGGGGGAGAGAGATTACACGCATCTGTCAAGAGCGCACCACTCGTGGTCCCATATTGACTACATGTTGGTGTCAAAGAGGTGTTTTGGGAAGGTCATAGGTGTTGAGATTGAACCAATTGTAATTTCTGACCATGCGATGATAAGGATGGACTGGAGGGGGCGGGGGGGGGGTGTTGGGAGTAGATGGACTTTCCCCAGGCACTTGTGGAAAGATGAGAAATTTCAAAAATATTTGGCAAGTCATTGGGAGGAGTAAGTAAAATTTAATGAAGAGCATGCAAGTACAGTGGCTATATTCTGGGAAGCAGGGAAAGCAGTAATGAGGGGGCATATCATTGCGTTTGTAGCAAAGGAAAGGAAAAGGGTTAATGAGAGCCTATTGAAATTAGCACAAGAGTTGCGGGAGCTTAAGAGAGAGGCAATGGTGAATCCAGAGTGCAAGCAGATGGGAGCGTACTTAGAGACACAAATTTGTTTGAACTCAGTGTTGCAAGAAAGAGCAGCATATCTAATGCAGTACTATAGGCACCAATTCTTCAGATATGGTGATAAGATAGGGAAGCTTTTAGCTTGATTGGTGAGAGACTGGGGTGGCGCGAAAATGATAACCACTAATCGAGATAGGGATGGTGTAAAGCACAATGAAGCACAGAGAGTACTGCAGGTATTTAAGCAGTTCTACTTAGATTTATATACACCGGAGGGGGAAGATAAGGAACAAGAGGAGACATTTCTGAATGTGGTGAAACTACTGAAACTGACAGAGCTGGAGGCTAAGGAGCTTAACAAGCCCATTTCGAGGAATGAAATACAAAAAGCCATAAGAGTGGGCAGTCCGCATAAGACGCCAGGGCCAGATGGCTATGGGACTGAGTTTTATAAACTATTACAGATGCAGGTAGCACCGACACTAGCAGCTCTATATGGAGAGGTGATAGAGACAGGCTGCTTTCCGAAGGAAACGAGAACGGCCGCCATATCGGTGATACTAAAGCAGGGGAAAGATCCAGAGGACCCAGCTTCATATCGGCCCATCTCTTTGATTAATTATGATATGAAAATCTTAGCCTCAGTTCTTGCTGCAAGGCTGCAGAAGGTGCTCCCAAATTTGGTTGGTGCACACCAAATGGGGTTTGTGAAGGATAGAGATGCATTCTTAAATATAAGCAAGGTACTTTTGGGAATGGAAAGATGCCTGCTTAGAGAGACCACTGCTACTGGTAAGTTTAGACGCTGAAAAAGCTTTCGATCGGGTCTCTTGGTCCTATATGTTTGAAATTCTGTGCCGATTCGGGTTTGGGGGAGACTTCATAAAATGGGTCGGAGCGCATTACACAGATCCGTTGGCTTGTGTTATCTTTGGAGGGGAATACTCGCAGGCATTTTCATTAGGGCGCGGCACGAGACAGGGATGCCCCCTGTCGCCCCTTTTGTTTGTGCTCCAGTTAGAACCTTTGTTGCTGTCTATTAATAAAACGGAAGAGATACAGGGGATAGAGTGGAAGAACGGCGGTGTTAAAGTAAGTGTCTTCGCTGATGATATGCTTTTATGCCTGCGGGACCCCCAGAGGTCCTTAGAGACAGCGTTGCAGTGCATAGAGAATTCTGGGACGTTCTCGGGACTATGGATAAATAAAACTAAGTCATTGGTGTTTGATGTGGGAAGGTTGAACTGGAAGGACAAATTTCCGCTGAGGTGGGCAGGAGGGGCAGATTCGCTAACTAGGGATTTATATTCCGGAGAAACTGTCGCAGATTTACAATGTAAATGTCCGCCCAATAATGGAAAAAACAATGGCTCAGTTAAAAAAGTGGCGAGATCTCCCCCTTTCTTTCATGGGCCACATTGCCTTGTTCAAGGTGATGTAGCTCCCTCGGTGGATCTATCTCCTCTGTCATGTTCCATTATGGATAATGAGGAAAGACATGGCACTAGTGCAAAGTCACATTAACAGATTCTTGTGGAAGGGGCGGAGATCCCGAATCGCTATTGCCACTCTGATGAAACCCTTAGAGGAGAGTGGAGTGGGCCTATTACCCTTGTAAACTTATAACCTAGTGTGTTTGCTGCAGCTCTTGAGAGATGTAGTGCTGGGTACTGCTGAGACGCTACCAATTGAAATGATAGATGAGATGGCTGGGACTTGGCATAGGATGTACTTGCTGCATCAGCCATATAAAGAATTACCCCCAGCTTGGAAAGAGTCGGGTTATATGCAAGCCTTAAGACAAGCATGGAAAGTGCTGTGTCAACAGAGAAAGCTTTGTTAGAGGGGGACGGACTGTCTTCCGCTGGCAGGTAATGGAAAGTTTATACCGGGCATTCAGGGTATAGTGGCGAGGAATTGAACACGGTGTGGAGTGTAAATGTGGGCCACTTAAGAATGAATGGCACTCCGGAAGTAGACTCCTACCAAGCATTGTAGCAGAGATTTAATTTGGAATCCAAGGATTTTTACTTGTGTCTGCAAGCTAGACATTACGTGAGAAGTGTGCAGAAAGAGTACAGTACACTGTTGAATAATGGAGGTATGTTAGAGCTCTTTAACAGCTTGGAGGGAAAAATAACAGCACGTAGGTTAAGAGAGGAGTTACTCCTGGAGGGAGATCTGGGAGCTCTGGAGAAGCTGGCTGAGAGGTGGCAGCAGGATGGAATGAAAAGGGTAACAGTGGATGGGCTACGGGAGGTGTTTAAGGCAATTAAATCGGTCTCGGAATCTGTACAGATGCAGGAGACACAATACAAATTTCTTTGGAGGGCCTATGTTCATGATGTTTGGGCTGAGAAGGCTGGGATAATCTTGACAGATGTGTGTAAGCTGTGTGGGAAAGAAAAGAGGACATTCCTACACCGATTTTGGTATTGTGCACGAATACAAATTTTCTGGCGGGGGGTGTGGGCTAAACTCGATGGATGGCTGGCACATCACTCAATCTTTTCGCCAGAGTGGTGTCTGTTTGGGCTGCAGGAGGAAGGGATACTGGTTGGAGTGCATCAGGGGAAACTATCAAAAGGGCTCTGTAGTGGGCAAGCAATGCATTTTGCGCCATTGGGTATCAGGAAACCCTCCCCCCCCCCCCCCGGAGATTATGGAATGGAAACAGCGAATGATAGATTTAATGAATATGGAACAAAAAATGGCTAGAATACTGGGAGGCAACAAGATGGCATGCTTTGAAAAAATTTGGGACCCAGTCCAACAGGGTATGAGGGGGCGGGGTAGAGTGGGGTGAATCCATAAAGGAAAGGCAGGGAAGGAAGATTGAATGTAAAGAAGTCAGCAAGAATTGACTCAATAGTGAGAACTAATACTCGGTAAGGGGGAATAAGGTTGAAGGTGAAATTGAAGAGGATGAATTAGTGGATGGATGGATGGAGGGTGAATGAGTAATAGGGGTAGGGGTAAGGGGGGAAGAAGAAGGGAGGGGATAGGAGGGAGGCAGGGAGTGGGTAAAGGGGTTTGAAGCGGGTACCAGAGGCACCAATATGGCCAAAATGGCCAAGGTGATTAACGTGGAAGACTGAAAAGCAATGGGGATTAAAGTTGTAAAGGGATATAAACTCATCGAAGCTTTGGTAGATAACCCTGAGGATTTACGAGCGGTGATTGTAGCAGTTGTTAATGAACAGTATCAATATCAAGGTCTAGATATAGCATTTATTTATTTATTATTTATTTATTACATTTGCTTATATACCGCACTATTCGGTATCAGCGCGGTTTACAATATAACAAAACGACCAATACAACATTCTGTTTGGTTTTACAAGGAACAGGAGTACCAACTTGGCTAACAGGGTTGAACTATATACAGAGATAATAATTACAACAACAGGGTTGTACTATATACAAGAGATAATAAATTGCATTGTGATTAATGTTAATATTAAGGTTTATAGTATAAAGGACAATGTAAGCCTGAAGTAACTATGGAAAATATAGGCAATAGTAAGAATAACAAAATGAAGCTAGGGGTACCAATGTGTCCAATGTGGATATCGTGGAATATGAATAGTCGAGGGAAAGAGTCGTTGGGGTTAAGATTGTAAGGGACTATGTACTTGTTGATTTTTGGGATGGTAGCCTTCGAGGCTTTAAGAGAGATATGTGTAATTAATGTTAGGTAATAATATTGCCATTAGGGTTTGTATGTACCAGGATTGTTTTGTTAATATTATTGTTGATATCATAAAAGGCAACAGATACATTAAGAAGGTATGGGTATGATGGGCTTATGGAGGAGGGACCGAATAGTAACTATGATGTCAAGCTTGTAGAGCAATGGGGGAAAAAAGAGGCGAATTGCCAGATTTTAGTACCAGCTGTAAACATTTGTTGATGTAGCGACACTGTCTCTGGTGTAAACGTTACCTTGATATAATGATAATAATAATAAAAATGATTTTCTTAAAGGTGATGCATTGGAAGAATTGAAAGAAGTATTGATAAACGGGTAAGATGTATTACAACTATTTGATAAACTGAAGAGTAGCAAATCACCTGGGCCAGAAGGTATACATTCAAGAGTGTTGAAGGAACTGAAATATGAGATTGCAGACCTACTATTAGCAATCTGTGAACTATTACTAAAATCATTTGTAACACTTGAAGACTGGCAAATAGCCAATATAACACCAGTTTTTAAAAAGGGTTGATCCAGGAAACCACAGACCAGGTAAAATTGTAGAAACCATTATAAAGAACAAAATTACTGAACATAGTCATGGTTTAATGGGAGAAAGCCAACATGGCTTTAGCCAAGGAAGTTCTTGTCTGACTACTCTGTTATAATTTTTTAAGGTGTGAATAAACAGTGCGGCGCTCCTGCCCGGCCTTGGGGCTAAAGACAGGAGCGGCGGTCTGATGCTTCGTGAGGAAGGAGAGTAACGTGTATCCAGGGAATGCTGGGTATTGTAGTTCCTGCTCCTCTCGCTCCGAAATAAAGAGTTGTAGTTATGGGGTTTCCAGTATTTTTATTATAGTAAAGGATATTGTTCCATCACATGGCAAATAAATGCAAACAAAATAGGTGCTTCAAAATGCTAACAGGAAAACTTAGGATAAAGGCAACTTAAAGTATAACTGCTTCTTTTCACTTCTAAGCAAATTACTCACTTTGCCCCAAGAGGTCAGTTAGATTCACTGCAGCCTCTTTCAGCCACTGTTACCTTCACAGTGCTGGGGAAAATCAGGTGCACATAATTAGAGCTTTCTCAGCAAGGCAATACAACAGCTCCGTAGCATTCAATTCACATACGGTAAAAAGCAGTTTCCTTCAGCTTGGCATCTCTACACAGCAGACCGTGCAATCCATGCTCTCACAATCTGGTAAGTCTGTATTATCTTGTGTTAACTCTTCAAGCTGTATGGAATTACTGGCTTCTGGTAACACTGGCTGTCTTCTAGCTTGCAACTCTAAAAACTGCTTAAAACTCTGTAGGAGCAATTCAGCCTGCTGTTTGTGAGATAGGGAATTGCTATCAGCTATACAACTTCCCTCTGGCTTAAGGCTGTTTATTTTCTCCTCTCTTAGATTAATTGTGTCAGAGTAATTGCTAGTCTCTTTTGCTAATGTTTCACACACAGGAGAGTTAGCTTTACGTTCAGCCTGGAATCTTGGTGGCAATTCACTTACTTGTTGCCATGCCGTTCTGCCTTCAGATGGCTCCAACGTTCTCCAGCTGTTAGAATGTTTGTTGCTCTCTGGTTCAAACGGTACTTCACAGAATGATTGTTTTCTTTCTTGTGCCTGCCTTGAAGGCTTCCTTTCCCAGGGCTGTGCCTTCCAACGGTTGTCTAATTCAGGGCTAGGTCCTCTCTCCTTGGGACTTCTACTCACTGCCTCTGAATGGAACTTTGCAGGTTTCTTTCCAATGCCAGGTTCCCAAGTATCAGCATACTGTTTTCTGGACTTCCAATCATTCTTCCTCCTCTCCTTCTTTCTCTTCTCTATCTTAATCCCATTCTCCTCCTGACTAGCAAAGCCATGCTCTGGTTTAAAACCACGTTCTCTCCTGGACACGCCCCTTCCAAGGGCAGGGTGTGCCCAATCAGGACTGCAGGACTCCTCCCCTGGGCTGGTCTCCATGCTCAGCTCTGTGGAATAGAGTCTCTCTTTCTTCCTTGGTTTCTCAAATAGGCATAAATCCTGCTGAACCTCAGGATTTTCATCCATCTTCATAGGCTCAGGAGGGCGCTGTTCACCACAACAGGTAGACAAAGGTGAGCCAGTCGATATAGTATATCTAGATTTTCAGAAAGCTTTTGACAAGGTCCCTCATGAGAGACTGTTGGTGAAATTAAAAAGTCATGGGATAGGAGGCAGTGTACTATTGTGGATCAGGAACTGGTTAAAAGATAGAAAGCAGAGAGTAGGGCTAAATATCCAATTTTCCCAATGGAGAAAGGTGAATAGTGGAGTACCCCAGGGATCTGTGCTGGGTCCGCTGCTTTTTAACATATTTGTAAATGACCTGGAAATGGGAATAACGAGTGAGGTAATCAAATTTTCAGATGACACAATATTATTCAAAGTTGTTAAAACCCAAGAGGAGTATGAAAAATTGCGAGGAACATGATAAACAGCTACAACAACCACAAAACCCGCAGCTAACCGCACAGTCAACTACAGAGAACCTCCACCCCAACCTGCACAGTGACTGGACCACCTTCAAAGAAACATCAACAGAAGAAATTTCAACCACTATCTCCTGCCTCCACACCACCACCTCACCTCTGGACCCATGCCCCACTGACTGGATAAAGAAATCGAAAAACGAACTGAGCACACCATTAACCCGTATCGTCAAAGAATCCTTCTCCAGAGGACACATGCCAGACGCACTCAAAACCACAATCATCCGACCTTCCTTGAAAAAGCAAAACCTGGATCCTCTTGACCCTACATCCTACAGACCCATAGCAAGTCTACCTTTCACAGCCAAAATAATCGAGAAGATCATCCAGCAGCAGCTTCAGGAACACCTGGATGTTAACAACATACTGGACCCTCAACAACATGGCTTCCGCCCGCTACATGGAGTCGAGACTCTCATGACCACGCTGATGAACACCCTCCTCACAGGAACTCAAGAGAGACACTCCGGATACGCCATGATCTTCCTCGATATATCTGCAGCCTTTGACACCATCTCCCACAACATCCTCATACACCGACTACAGACTATTGGGATCAAGGACACCGTGCTGAAGTGGTTCCAATCCTACCTGACAAACAGACAACAACTCATCCGCACCAGCACCTCAACTTCCCCCCCATTCCAACAACACCAGGGAGTACCCCAAGGATCCACACTATCAGCCATGCTCTTCAATATTTACCTCCAGCCACTCTGCACAGTCATACGCACTCACAACGTCAGCTTCCACATCTATGCTGACGATATCATGCTCTACGCCCCCATTACAACCACAAACCCTACAAACACCCACCTATCAGCATGCTTCACCGCAGTCTCTGACTGGTTACAAACAAACAACCTATCCATCAACATAAAGAAAACTGAAGCCCTCATAGTGACAAAAGACCCAGACTTCACACCACCCACACACCTCATCATTGGAACTACAAGCATCCGAATACAACCACAGATAAGATACCTGGGCATTATTATTGACCAAGCCCTCACCTTAAAGCAACAGATCACTAAAACCTCCGGAACTATATTTCATAAGGCAAGAACAGTGCAACGTCTCAGACCCCTCCTGGAACATCAAGACTTCCGAACAGTGATGCAAGCCATGACACTCCCACATCTGGACTACTGCAACATAATCTACCATGGCCTTCCAGCCACACACACCAACCCCCTCCAAACTGCATTAAACACCACTGCGAGAATCATTCAGCGGGCAAAGAAAACCGACCATATCACCCCAATTCTGAAAGAACTACACATTCTCCCCCTCGAAGCACGGACAAAATACAAAGCCATCCTACTCACCCACAAAGCTATCCATCAAACACAGGACACCCAGCTTCGCACCCTACTGACTCGTCCAGCCCACGGCAGATCTACTAGACAAACCTCCAGCATTTTCCTCACCGTCCCTCACAAAAGAACCAAATGCTCGCAACGGACCTGCAATTGAGCCTTCGAACTTTATGCTCCGTCCTTATGGAACTCTCTACCGAGCTATCTCAGAAACAATGCCGACCTACTATCTTTCAGAAAACAGCTAAAAACCATCCTTTTCCAGGAATACTTCAACTCGAACCCCACCGAAAAACCCACAAACCCCTGATCTCACCCAAAATGAACCTCTAAACCTGTCTATGTCCAACGTTTGTCCTATGTCCAAAGTCTTTCCTATGTCAAAATAAGAACATAAGAACATAAGATATGCCATACTGGGTCAGACCAAGGTCCATCAAGCCCAGTATTCTGTTTCCAACAGTGGCCAATCTAGGTCATATGTACCTAGCAGTTTCCCCAAGGGACACAGGTTCCACAATGCTTGTATTGGTTCAAGCATTGATATCCTGGGTCCCTTCTTAATAATGGCTTATGGACCTTTCCTCCAGGAACTTGTCCAAACCTTTTTTAAACCCAGCTACACTAACAGCCTTTACTACATCCTCGGGTAACAAATTCCAGAGTTTGATTACATCAATGTTGCCTCCCCGGTGATGGCCCTACCCTTGTACTTAATTCCCCCACCCCCATGTAACACCGCTTTGACCCGGTGAAAAGCGGTATATAAATACAGCTAAATAAATAAAATAAATAAATAAATTGGAAGACTGGACGTTCAAATGGCAGATGAAATTTAATATGGACAAGTGC
The DNA here is from genome assembly GCA_033557465.1 of Ichthyophis bannanicus. Taxonomy (NCBI): domain Eukaryota; kingdom Metazoa; phylum Chordata; class Amphibia; order Gymnophiona; family Ichthyophiidae; genus Ichthyophis; species Ichthyophis bannanicus. Next base: position 403,404,929 of record CM066038.1, read on the forward strand.
AAAGTTATGCAGCTAGGAAAGAACAACCCAAACTATGACAGTTGGGGGCACTTCAGGGGTGTGAAGAGGCTTAGCTTGGAGTGGAGGGGGGTCTTTGGGATGGGGAGCTTGACCTGGAGGTTCTGGATGACTTGACTGAGGGGAGAAAGGGAGAGTCTGCATGGGACTTTCTTTTTCAATGGCCATGCGCAAGGCTGGCCCAACCACTAGGCAAACTAGGTGGTCACCTAGGACAGCAACCTCTAGAGGGTAACAAAAACAGGACCTTCAAAGCTAAATAACAGATTTTGACAGCCAGAAGATATGTAAAGTTTGAGGTTCACCAAGGTCCCCAACACTTTGGACCAACTCTAGGGCTGGCCCTGGCCATGTGTTAGCAGCGCCGTGCTTCTAGGGAGTAGAAGAACACAGTTTGTGAGGTTGATCACAAGTTGTGTTATTGAAATGTCACAGGAGTCACTAATTTTGGACTGCATTAATGAAGGTTAGTGACTTCCATGGTAAATTAAACTGTGGCAAAATGTGATATTTTACTGAAGCTTAGTAAAAAGCTCCCTATATCACTATATTGTGGCTGAGGACTTGACAATTTTGACTCTAATGTATATTTGAAAATTTAACACGAAAACATTTCTATTGAATCTCTAGCATATCAGAATGCATCATGAGTTTCTTCTGAGGACTCCGGAGCTCAGCTTCTAGCTTAAAAAATGCATGTTTGTATGAAAAAGTTCTTACCTGTCTCAAGTACATAAAAATGAAGTGAACAACTCATTAGTTTGATAGATGATACTGACAAGTAAAATGCCCAAGGCATAGGGTTATTACGAGTATAAAAGAAACTGTAGAAATAAACAGCCTTCTAATCTATTGCATTTTTTCTCAACATGATTTGATGGATTGGCTATTAATGTTGTGGTGATAGCCCTCTGTGGATCATTCTAAAGAAAGCCATGATTTTTAACAACTATCTGATCTCTTCTATGAAAACCGGGCAAAGACGAAAACATTATTATTACTGCTGAAGTTTTTAATTTTGCTTTCTATGAGACTACTGCAAGCGCAAGCTTTGCAAATCTCATGTATTGAGGTATCCGTTTGTTGGGATAAACACTATATTCAGGATACAACTACAGAAGTTATATGAACATTTTAAAATATGAAAATATCATGTACACCGCCTTGATATCATGAAAGGCGGTATATAAGAAATGTTAAATAAAATAAATACAAATAAATCCCTTTGCAATGTGTTTCAACCAAGCCCAGACACTTCTGTATTTACATGAATGTTAAACAACATTAACACAAACTATTCACTGAGTGCTTAGAATAAAATGAAATTTGCAAAGCAAGTGATTTAACTTGACTGGTTTCATGAAAGGAAATGTATCCAAAGGCATTAATCCAGTAAAATTTAGGAATAAATTAGATAAACATTTGTTATTAAATTTCCTGAGGTGCTAAACATATTGAAAGGGATTACCATAGCCTGGTAATATGTGTAGCAAACAAAAATCTCTCAAAGCCCCTGCCCAGCCATCACCCAGTCTCTCTCTCTCTTAGATCCCCCAGGCTTCACCCAGTCTGTCATTGTGTTAATGCCCTTGGCTGGAATATTCAGCAGCACCATCATAGCTACCACCACCACCACATGCCCAGATGCTAACCACTTAGCATCGGGGTGTTCTGGGGGTAGCACCTGGCAATAACAAGGCAGTGGCAATAGCGAGCTGCTCCCCAGTTATTGCAATGCAGTGAAAGTCAGGCACAATAAAGACTGGCCTAACTTCCCCAATTAGCTTCATAGCAATTTGGGCAAGCTGGATACTCAATGCTGCGAACCGGATATGGCTCTAATATTGAATATCTGGGTCTAAAGTTCAGCAGCTGTGGCTAGCCACTTTTAGCAGTGCTAGCTTCCACTGCTGAATATCTGACTCATTACTCTTGACTGGACATCTTGACATCTTTTTAAAATGTATCCATTTAAAATTAGGAGCTCTTAAAGGGTGATGCATGTTAGTGATCTTATTCAAACACTGTCAGGGTCATTTAACATAGATTAATAGCATGAATGCATGCAGCGGGCTATTTACTGTAAGGACCATTCTATGCAATGGGCCCTGTCGCAAATGCACATTAATGGTGCCAGCACACATTGGGGAATGCTTACAAAACCTAAGGATTGGCATCTTAGCATGTGTTTAGCACCAAAAATTAGCATGGGAGGTGTGGCCAACCCCGCTGACTGCTAAGGGTGCAGTTAACATGGTGCAAACTGAAATTTAACATAAGAACATAAGAACATAAGATATGCCATACTAGGTCAGACCAAGGTCCATCAAGCCCAGTATTCTGTTTCCAACAGTGGCCAATCTAGGTCATAGGTACCTAGCAGTTTCCCCAAGGGACACAGGTTCCACAATGCTTGTATTGGTTCAAGCATTGATATCCTGGGTCCCTTCTTAATAATGGTTTATGGACCTTTCCTCCAGGAACTTGTCCAAACCTTTTTTAAACCCAGCTACACTAACAGCCTTTACTACATCCTCCGGTAACAAATTCCATGTGCACTTACTGCCACCCATTGACAATCAGTGCATGGTAATGATACCCACACTAATCACAATGTGCAGGCAATGCCTTCTCTCTACCACTAGTCCCTCTCAGTCCTTGCCCAATCATATGCTAAGCAGTTAGCATGGGGTTTTAACTATTCTGGTATTTTTAGCACAAGGTAATGGTTATTGCAGTCCCCTACTAACCATTTACCGTGTTCTAATCATTAATGCACTTTAATACATATGTCCCATTGTTAGTAAAGGACTTCTCCATCTCATTAAAGTTATCCAGATAAGTTGGCTGAAGATATAGCAGGCATAAGATATCTGGATAAATAGATCTAGCTTTCTCTAAGCCAGACTTTGACAATTTATTTTGGAATCTAGGAACCAACTAAAAAATTTAGGAGCTGGCTGCTGAGGCCTCATTCACAGTGCCCCCTACCCCTCCAACAGGTATGGGAAAAGAGAGCTTAATAAATCAGGTCTTTAATGTGCCATTGCACAATGCCAACAGTAGGCAGTGATCTTTCTCCTCCTCCCCCTTCCACCTACCCCGATAAGTACATTATCAGTAGCATATTGGTGATGCTTTATAGCTGCACCTGCGGCAACTTCCTTTTTCACTACACATCAGCATAGCCTGGTAATATGTGTATCAAACAAAACTCTCTCAAAGCCCCTGCGCATTAATCATCAAGTCTCTCTTTCTCTCTCTTAGAATCCCCAGGTCTCAACCAGTTTGTCACTATTCTTCTTGCACTGTTGTTTGTGGCTACACTAAAAAGGCTACATTTCTCTCACTACGATTGGCTCTCTGCAAGGACCTTAATCCATGTGGTGAAGGACGTTCAGGCTGATCATGTGGATTCATGTCTCATGAGACTTGAAACTGCAAGATCAGTCCAAGCTTCCTCCACCACATGGCTCAAGCTCCTTGCAGAGAGATGAGTACAGTAGAAGCAATAAGCTTGGGATCTGTAAGGAAGCACCAATGCATAGAAAAATATATTTTGGGGGGGCTTGAAATCTCAGTTACCAGGGTTCAATTTCTAGGCATCAGGATGACCTGGCACCCAAAATTTGTCAAGCCCTGCTCTAAGATATCTAGATAAAATTTCTAGATATCGTTAACCAGCTATATTCAGCAGCACTGTCGTATTTGGATATATTTTTATTTGAGGCTTCAATTGAACGTACTTCTGTCTCTTTGGATTTATTATGCAGTACGAGTATAAGTTTGGCATATTTTAGTGTTTACGTTGATTTTATGTTTAATGTTTATTCTATTTATAGTCATGATTATTTTTTATTACTTATTTATTTATAATATGAATATATCACCTTTCTGGTACCCAGCCATCCAAAGCGGTTTACAGAAAAATTAAAGCATAATAAATAAGCAAACATTTAAACAATACTAAGCCACATCTGTCACCCAAGTCCAGACCCTGCCAGGTATACTCCTCACTGCCAACTCAGCCTTGTGGAACTAAAAAGAACTTAAGCTGCAAAAAACCTGGTTTCCAAACGCAATCCTAGTGAGAGCTGATTCCATAAAGGGGGAGCAGCTACACAAAAGGATCTCTTTTGCCAGCATCTTTTCTCATCATTCTCAAAGGTGGAATATCTAATGATGAGCCCTGTAGCATACAATGTATATCTCTTAGATTATATTGATTCAACTCTCGTACTGGCAGCCAGTGCAATTCATACAAAGAGGGACAAACACTATCCCTTCTGCTTAAAGGCCAATGTCGTACATTACAATAATCTAACACTGTTAACACAAGTGTCTGCACTACATTATGATGCATATTCTTATCCAAATAAGCCTTTAATTGCCAAACAAACAACAACTTACAATAAACATTCTGACACTCTAGCAGTCTGTACCCAAAATGTCTTCATCCCCTCCAGTTCTACCTTAGATTCCCTATAGACTCCTTAAACGAGGCTGGCATGTTATCAGTCATTGGTCTAATCTATAACCTTAATCAATCCAGAATTGCAAAACCTCACCATTGTTTTCCCACATGTTAAGAAACAGCCTGCTACTGTTAAACCAAGCTACCATCTGTAATAGACAATTGTTTAGTCAGACAATATCTCGATCAAGGGCTTCCCCATGTGGTACCAAAAATTGAATGTTGTCTGCATATATAAAAGGGGTAATCCACCATGAACAAATCAATTGCCCTAATGATTGCATATAGATGTTAAAAAGCAAAGAGGGCAATGCCAAACCTTGGGGGCTGACTGTTTAAAAACCTCACTAAAGACCGAAATACTTTAAATGTCATGCAAAAGCTTCTGTCTTTCAGAAATGACTCCATCCAGCTCCAAATCCTCCCAGACAATCCTACTAAAACACACCTATTAATCAACACTTCCACTTCCACTAAAGCTTGAGCTTAAATCTAGGGCAATCAACAGAACTGGTTCTTTCTTATCCAAATGAGAATTAACAAAATCCACCAAGCTAATAGTAGAGATTCTGTCCTACATCCCGTTTTGTCTATTTTATTATGTTTTTTGTTTTGTTGCCTAAAGATTACCTCAATATGCCTGTGATGGGGTCTATAGAGTGTTATCTGTCCCTCTCCAGAGGGATTATCAACAAGCTCCTTTAAGAGAGCCTACAGCCCGGAGTTCAAATCTAGAAGAGCGTGGCTCACAAGGAGAGGTTAAAAACCCAGCAGGCTGCAGGAGGGAGAGAGGCCTGTGGAGCCAGGAATCCTTTCAAGGCAAGCCATCCAAAGGTAGGAACTTTAACTGGGCTGAAGGAAGGGCCAGGAGACCAGCTTTGTGAAGGTATAACAAACTGGGTCTAAATAAAAACAAGTTTTGTTCTCCCTGAACTGCCTTTTGTTTGGTGTATGAACAGAAAATCCCTTCCCACTGCACGCCACACTACTACAATGCCTAACATTAAAGAACCCCTTGCTCAATACTAATAATCCAACATCATACAGGCCCATATTTAGACTACCCATCTTGGCTAAGATAGTTGAAAAAATAATACAACAACTCCAAGATCACATCAATATGTACGCACTGCTGGACTCACAACAACACGTCTTTAGACCACACCATGCAGTCGAAACACTATTAACCTCTCTCATAGACAGACTCATACAAGGCACCAGGCAACCTAAGCAGGGTTTCATACTAATATTTCTGGACATAGCAGCAGCATGTGACTCAGTCCTTCATAGCATCTTATTATTGCGACTACAAGCAATTGGAATACAAGGCATAACATTAGAATGGTTCTGCTCATATTTAATGAACTGCAAACTACAGATGAAAACAGAATCGATCAAGTCAGCTCCATTTTATCAACAATAAGTTGTCCCACAACTACCAGCTTTATCCTCCCTACTTTTCAGTGTATATATATATATATATATATATATATATATATATATATATATATTTTATTTATTTATGCTCAATCATGCATTCTCACAAAGTTCACTATCACACATACTCAGACAATATTATGCACTATGCACTCTTCAATTTAACAAAACCTACATATAATATAATAACAGACTGCTTCAAGGATATTGCTCACTGGCTAACAGATCATGGCTTATCAATAAACTATAAAAAAAAAATGGAAGTACACATCACCAGAGATTAAACACTCATCCCACCAACAATGCTACAAATTAGTACAATTGAGCTAGAAGTAAAAACCAAAGTTAGATACTTAGGAATGACTCTAGGCCAAAGATAAATCTAAACACCCATATCAATATAATACACCATAAAATGTGAACCCTGCAACACCTACGCCCAATTACTTGAACCACATGATTTCTGTTCAGTCTTTCAGGTGATAGTCTTCCCATATTTTGACTATGGCAACATTATATTCCATGGATTACCAAAATGTACTCTCCATCCTTTACAAATGGCACAACATGCAGTGGCCGGTATCATCCAAGGAGCATCAAGATTTGAGCACATTACACCAATACTGAAAGAACAGCACTGGCTCCCAATAACAAGTCAAATTAAATACAAAATCCTTCTACTGATATTCAGAATCATGTATAACTTATCATCCACATACCTAAACCACTCTTACACATGACCAGAACAAGAAGGCCAGAAGTCAAAGCACACAAAGTATGCTAATGATACCAATCGACAGAACAAAAAGCAACCAATATGCCTGCAACTGGTCATTCTCCCTTCCATTCTCCAGGACTGTGGAACGCACTGCCTGAAAAGACCAGAAACATATCAGAACTTATAGTATTCCGCAAGGCACTAAAAACACATCTATTCTTAGAGCACATAATAGCATAAATCTCACACCTCACCACCTATTGACTATGCTCAATCCCCTATTGTTAAGTCTTTAGTAACACCCTCCCTCTTCCAGTTGAAGAACATGAATAACTTGTACATCCTATGTTAGCATGTTTTCAGTTCCTTGCTACTTGTAAAACTGTTACTGTTTCTTGTAGACTGCTTTGACCTGGAGAAAAGCAGTCAAATAAAAAAATACTTTGAGATTTGAAATAGAAAGGTGAATGATAAAAATTGGCTACACATCCCGTTTAGTTTGGTAGGAGGCGTATTTAAGGGTGTGGAGAGTGAGTGATTTGGATGGGCATAAAATACCAACAAGAATGCCCGATTTTACAAGAGGAATCCACGTCCATATGAGAAAAAAAAACCCTCAGTCCAATACCTCCTCAAGGCATCCAAGCTGTCTCAAATTTCCCATTTTGCCCTTGTTTGGCAGCCTTGCCCCCTAGTGGTAGTACTGCAATATTACTTCTAGGGGTTACTAACAACATTTTGAAATCTGGGACTGGGAGAGTAGGAGCTACTGGGGATCGCTGCTGCTCCCCGTAGATACCAGGGACCTTGGTAAGACCCAGGGATGGGACTGGGAAGTGAAAGATTGGCAAGATCTACTGGAGGAGTCTTTGGGAGAGTGTTCTTTAAGTGGGAGGGTGGGGAGATTGTCATGTCCAGGGGGTTGGGAGGATTTGGATTCCTCAGAGGAGGGGCATCAGAAGCCATGGGGGATCAGATGCCTCAGGGAAGGGTGGAAAAACTGGATACTACAGAGGGATGATGAAGGAGGCGGGGAGGGGAGGGGTAATGGCAGGGGGTGATAGATGGAAACGTCTGCAGCTGCATCAGGTGTGCATGGAGGTGGGGCGGAGTAATTTTGTAAAGCTTATCTCAGGCACATGTGGCATGTATGTGCACATTTTCCCCTGACATACAGCTTTTTAAAATCATTGCTTCTGCTGGACATGGAGACAATCAGCATGCAGTCCTGCATATCCTTGCACATCTTTTACAAGAGGCTCTGAGTTTGGCAAAGCCTCTAGTAGAATTTTTCACATCCCAACCTGGGCATCTTAATTCCCAGCTCCATCTCCTACCTCAAATTTGTCTTCATGTTTCTGAAACTTTACTAGCAACTAATAAAAGTAACTTCTTTTCCCAGTGCATGACCTGGATTAAATGTTAAAATGACTCAGACTTACAGTGAAAATTGCTGTTGTAGACTGTCATTATAAGCAAAGGTGGTATTCAGTGGTCAGAACTGAAAGACTTAAATGGAACATGGACAGCTCACCTGTGCCATTTGTGGATGCTTCTAGGGTTCAAGTACATGTAAGAAACCATTTAAGAAACACAAATTAAATGGACTGGTGTGGATAAAAAGAACTTTTCTGGGAACACATTTTATCTTGTTTAGTGAATACTATTCAAAAGAATACTAGATATTAAAAGCATACTCACAATAAGTGCTTCCTTCCTGGAAATGGTGCACCTAAGCAGTCAATAATTTGGAGGAAAAATGTACTATTTACAGCAACACGAGAAGCAAAATGATATTTGTAGGACAAAATCTTCTAGAAGTAAACTGAAATATTGGGCCTAAAATATGGGTTCTTATCAATCCTCGGAATATTTAGGAGATGAGATGGCATAATATGTCTTTTGAGAGCTATCCAAATCAAGTATGAGTTGGAGCTTGAGTACCTATTATGGGGTCATGAAAATACAGTAGTAGATTAGTTCCTTGACTGAAAGTAAGCCATGGTAGACGTAGAAGTATGCATCACATACCAGAATGGAGTTCTCACAGACTTTAATTTAATTAAGTAGTCAGTGGTAATTCCATAAATCACTGGATGCAATATTTAGTGAAGCAAAATAACTTATTTACAGTTGATTGCCTCATTCTGTTGCTAGTGCTGAATTACTTCCTAGGGTAAGTGGGACTTGGTTTAAATTCAATTTAACTCTTAATTCTTGGGCAAACCTCTCATGTTCTCTTTAAAGGTGACTTGTCCTTGCCACAAACTTTGCAGGGTGTGATGCTACTTTCCTCCTATTAAATGTGTTTGCAGTATTGGAATTACATCAGACTCTCACCCTGGCCACCTCTGCAAACAGGATATTCAGCACTAGCATCGTTATAGTGGTCACTACTGCTGCTGGTGCTGCTGCTATCTATATAGTGATGATTTTTGGTATTACTATACAGATATCTAGTTGAATGACAGCTTTGTTTTTGTCCTAGGCTATCCAGCTATATGGATAACCGATGGTTCTGCCCTCTCTCTACCCCAGGACACGCTGGCACCCTGGCACTGTGCGTATAGTGTTGAGACAGTCAGAGAATATTCAGCCATTGAATAATGCCACTGAATATCTTCCAGTATCTTTCTTTCTCACCTGACATTTCAGGCATCAGTTCAAAAGCTCATTTCTTCATTCTCTCACCTCAAAACCTTCTCTTCCAGGGGAGTGGTAACAAGTCAAGATGGCGGCAGACTAGGCTGTTTAGATAGTAGTCTCTGAATGTTTTATCTCAATATAGGTAGGAAAACTGGTAAATGTAAAGGAAAAATGACCACAAAAGCACTTGTTAACTTCAGAATAGTTGTCGGGCCTAGGGATCATTTTGCCATCCACAGCACTCCAATTTGCGCCCTGGAATGCTGCAGAGTATGGCGACAGTGGAATGAAGTCGGATCTCTCCCACAAGTCTCTTGTAACATCTTACATTATCTCTTGTAACATCTCTTTGATGATAATGTAAGCCTTAAATTCTTGGAGAATTTATCTAGGAACAGGAACTTGAGACTGACTGATTAATTTTCCTAAGTCTGATAAGTTCCCCTCAGCACAGATGTTTAAGAAATATTTAGTGGATATTTTATAAATTCCTTCAACTTCTTTACCTGCAACATCCGGCGTTTATTATATTCCACTTGGGAGTAGCTCTTCTTCAGAGTTTGTTATGGCTCCACAGAGGTTCCTATAGATTTGACTGCTTTCTTGGAGTCTTCGAACTTTGGAAAAGTCACACCTTCTACTCTGTGATCCCTGCTCTTTGAACCTGATAGAGATCTGATTATGCATTTGTTTTTACATCATCGTATGGAAAACCTTTTGGGCTTGAAGGTCAATATTTTTCCTGATTTAGCCTGTGTTACACAGAGGAGAGGGAGGCAGTTTTACTCCTTCATCCCCATGCTATTCAGATTGTGTAAATGTTGATTTATTATCAAAATACTATCAAATATGTATCACAGACCCATCATGTTTATGAATGTTTCTGTGTGATAAACTTGTTCCTAGCCAGGACTCTGAGGTTTCTGAGGAAGATATTACATAGCGCCTTGGCTTCCTTTTGTTTTTTTATTTTTATTTTTTTTTATTTAACAGGTTTTTTTATATTGCTTTATCATTTAGTCAAAGTGGTTTACATTATTATATAAACTTAATGATTACATTACAACAGAAACATTTAACTTGGAGTATCATTAACATTAACTTCAGATGAGCATTATTAATGTTACAGAAGGAGTATACTTACTCATATATAAATATAGAACTTGGGTTGAACATTAATTATGTTACAGAAAAGGTTAGTGTGGCAGGCTTATACTGGGCTATGTGATGGTTCCAAAGTGTTCAGAGAAAAGAAATGTTTTTAGTTTCTTGCAGAAATCTCGGATGCCTGTAGCTGCTTTGAGGACTTCTGGTACGGAGTTCCATATTCATGGTGCCGATATAGAGAATGCCCCATTACATGCTTGTTTACTTCTTGTTTTGGTGTTGGGAATGATAGGCTCTTTTTGAAATATTAGGGAGTTTATTGTCTGCCTTTTCCATTTCTTTACTTTTTTTCCTTTATTTTTTTAGGGACTACTCTCCTTCTTTAGTGGACTTTTTATATGTACTTATGATGGAACTTCCTAGTGCCTTAATTTGTAATGTTGTTTCTCTCCCTTTTCATATCAAGATTTGTAGCTTGTGACTATTTGAAATTGATAAAAATAAAATAATAAATGTTAAAAAAGCCCTTCTCTTCTATTCTCTAGAACGCTTTGTGAAAAATAACACAATCCTTAGTGGAATGAATCAAAGTGATACCCAATGAATCAAGGTGTTTATTTATTTAATTCTCTTATATACCACACTATTCTGCATCAGTGCGGTTTACATTGAACAAACTGAAATTACATTGAACAGGGCATTATAACTTGGAGATAACTATTTTACAGGGAACATGGGCTATGGAGGGTTAAGTGGCTTGCCCAAGACCACAAGGAGCACCTGTGGGACTAGAAACCCCAGTCCTTCCGGCCCAAGGTTGCTGTCCTGTAGTGGGATTTGAACCCCTGACCCCTGAAGTACCTTGCCCCAACCACTAGGCTACTCCTCCACTCCAGGTGTTATCCATTTTCCAAAGCTATGGATATCCTTTACACCGTTAGTTTTACAGATCAATCAGCTCTTACTCCCATCATGATGATGTCCCAAATGAGGGCAGATTGAGGAAAAAGTATGGTTCGTATAAAAGATGCAACAAAGAAAAAAGTTGAGGTAGAATTATTTATTTATTTTTAAGACATCACAGTGATCTATGCACCCTCCTAAATGGATTACAATTAAGCATAAGAAATGCTATTCTACAATAGAACAAGTACATATTATCAAAATGCATCATATACCTCATTCGTTGCTAAAAGAATACAGCACAGTCGGTGCAAGGAAATGAGGCGAATCTCATCTCTTGCTCCCACCCCTCCCCCCATGGCACCCATTGTCACCACTGTCACCCCTCTCCAGCATGTACAACAGTGGTAATGGCCACAAACAACCCTCTGGTGCTTACCTTTAAGGTTCGGCACATGGGGCTGTTAGCTTCCTCCCTCCTCCAACGCCTGATGCAGACTTCCTGTTCGGCATTCGGCATCAGAGACGGGGCAGAAGCAAACAACCCTGCGGTGCCAAAGCTTAAAAGTAAGCGCCGTGGGGCCTTTTGCGGCCATTTCACATCCTGGAGAGGGGTGACAGTGGGTGCCCCTGAAGGGTCAGCAGTCAGCACTCTAGCAACTGCCTAGTTTGCCTAATGGTGATGTCGGCCCTGAATATAGCCCAAATCAGAAACATACACATAAATAAGACCACAGCTCTCATGTAAGTAAGTAGCAGTCTGTATTTCAAGGCCTCTCACTCACACAAGCAATCATATTTCAACAAAAATCATTTTTCAAGTGCCCAGGTTTTCTGACTAACTGACTATACCAAACAAGAAGGATCGATGGCTTCGGCTGCCACTTTCTGTTACGCGGAGCTTACTAGGACCGCCCTTATGGGAGGTGATCAGGCTCCCTTGTCTCGCGCCTACTCATGCGAGATTTCCCAGTTAGTCTATACCAAATCAGTCTTGCGCATACTTATGCAAGACTTTTTCCCCAGGCTGCACTGACCTTTAAATCACAAAAATGTCTACTCACCGGATCCAGTTCCTGATACCAAACCAGTTCTTGGGTTGGACCCTGGACTCCCCTCGGGTTCGGAAGGTGTTGGCCAGCTGGACCCAGTGGCCTGCCGAGGCAAGGTGGAACCCTCTCCGATACAAAGGGATCGGCGGCGCCTGAGAAGTTCCCCTGCAGTCGGACAGACATGGTTCCAACCGGACCAAACCTATGAGGTGAGAAATCGTGGTATATTTACTTGCATACCATCCCCCGCTTGCACATTCCGGCCAACGCACCAAGAATATGTAGCAGCACTGATAAGCATGCAATAAATAAAACCAGGAGTCTGTTCAAAGATCCAAGCCAGTTTATTGTGCACAGGCCCAGTCAGTCAAAGCTTCAAAAGGAACTAAGCCCCGCTTTTCACAGAGACATAACCATTTATACCTCTTTTTCAGTTTGATACATGAGAACTTTCTATTGGTTCTAACTTGATACATGCAAACTTCCTATTGGTTCCAACACCCCCTGCACCTGTCCAATGAGAAATCCCTCCGGGGCCTAGCAACCAGCCCCCTCCCTTAGGATTGTTCTAACAATGGTGCAGTTCTTGATTTTGTTACTTCTCTACTGCAAGGTTATCCCTAGCATCAGGAATGCATGTTTTGTAACATTTCTTTCTTTCACACACAAGAGAATAATGGAAGACTTATGAATTCATGTAAAACTTCTTATTAAGCAGTTTAAAACAGTTTTCTTATTTTCCACAAATTTTTGGTTCTTTTCTAGCTATAACGGAGGTTAGGATCCAGGCCTAACTTACAGGCCTCTCATAGTAGCAGACCATGCTAGGCCATAGCCTGCCACACTGATGCATCTCCACTGGCTCCCTATAGATTTTCGCATCCGTTATAAAATCCTCATTTCCGTTCATCAAGCTATTTACACTCATACACTGCAATATCTAGCAGACCTCCTTCATTTTCATATCCCTACACGTAGTCTTCGATCAGCTTATATAAACCATCTCCACTTTCCCTCACTTTCCCATGCTCACCTACAGTCCACTGGTCAATCTGCTTTTTTCTTCTTCAGTCCCACTCTATGGAACTCCCTTCCCACCCTCCTGCGTCTAGAGCAGAATTACATCAGATTCAAGTCACTCCTCAAAGCGTACCTTTTCTCCGCTGCCTATGACCTCCCGCTTCCCACTCCCTGACCTGGTTATATATGCGTTGTTTTCTCCTCGTCCTGTCTGTTTGATTAACTTTTCTTTCCTGTGGAACATTGTAGTTCCTCTCCTTTCCAACCTCTGTCCCTACTTTTATATCTTTGGTTTGTACACCACCCCGATGTCACTAAGGGTGGCATATCAAATAATAATAAACATAAACATAGGGAAAATTCATTGTAACCCTTTAAGTCAAGCCAATAAGTTTTTAAAGAATTTAAAATATAGAATTTTCCAAATAAATCTACAATATCTTTTTCCCAAGCTTTAAGTCACCTAAAATTTCTCAGCAAAGCTGTGTTCACTTACCTGCAGAGGCTTCTACTGCTCTCATATTTCCCCTTAGGAAAGAGGACACTAGAGATCTTTCCTTAAATATATGTCTTTGTTTCTAAAGGTAATGCTTCCAACAAGACATTTGATGACTAACAATTTAATTATTCTGCTAGTGATCTTTTCAGTAATTTTACTTATCTAAGAATACCTTAGATAATACCTATTCCCCTTAATATCAGTTTTCTCACCCTTTTTCAAAGAAATCTTCCCTTCCTGTTTAAAGCAATTATGCACTGAAAATTCTAGGGATAATTATAGGCTTTTGTTTGTGCATTAGGCCTCTAAAAGGCCTAACCATAACTAGAAACATACAAAGGAGCAGAAGGAGATGATAGGCTGTAAACAGTCCTTTTATTTGAAGCAAAGCCCAACCTGGCCAAGTTTCGGCAATATAAGCCTTCGTCAGGAGTCAGACCCAGTTTAGATGAAGTTTTCAAAGATAAAAGGCAAATGAGCATCCAAATTGTTAGGCACTACTGCGGACCTAATAAGCAAAACCTCATACCTGCAGATGTAAAACAGCCTATGGTCTCCTGCTCCTTTGTTTTTTCTGATTATTTTGTCTTATGCAGAAGGCACTACCTTTGATCCATCTCTACTAACTATCACTAGAACAAATTAATTCTAAACCTCTATTTCAAGTAAATAGTGCTCTGTTTGTATTAGAGCTTAAAAAGGCCTAACTAAAACTAGAGCAAATTAATTTAAATCTTTAAGCCAAGTCAATAATTAGTGCTTTTAAAGAATTTAGGTCTGCTAGCATCGGGGCAGTCTGGGAACAGCACCCAGTTATAATAGGGCAGCGGCGATATTGAGCCTGGTAATGGCTAAGTGGCAAAAGTAATGCGTAGCAAAAGCTGGCCTTACTTTCATCGCAGAAACTAACCAGGCTGCGGCTGAATATCGCAGCTTCCTAGTCCAGGCAATCTGGATATTCAATGCCAGAGCCGGAAGTGGCCCCAGGCATTGAATATCTGGGTTGAAAGTTTGGTGGCAGAAGCTAGCTGCGTTAGATTGGCTATCCGCTGCCATAGAATATCAGGCCCTTAAAATATAGAATTTTCCAAATAAGTCCACAATATCATTTTCCCAAAAAGTTGTGTCCACTTACCCCCACTGTGGCTTCTACTGCTCTCTGATATCTCTCAAGAAAAAAACACTTAACGCTAGCATTTTATAAAGATATGTAGCCACTATTTGTCTTTATAAAATAGGCTTGATATAAGAATCTTAATTGCTTTAACTAGGCCCACCCTTACAAAATTACCCTCAACATGATTGAATGCACCAATTTTAGGATTCGGCTATACAAACTATTTTCCCTTTGATTCAACGGCCTCGTTTTGGGACCCTTTTACTAAAATGTGTTAGGATTTTGCATTAAATGTAAAGCCTCCATGGTAATTGTTGAGGTGTGACTAGCATGTTTCTGATAGTTACTGCATGGATGCGTACCCCTCTCTTTTCTTAACTGCAATATATTCACCATGCCAACTCTATACCCCTAACCTATCTATTTGGCACCCTAATGCTCAACTGGCAGTTAGAGCTACCATCAGCATGTGTTAGCAGTTATATCCCATGGTGACTATTACCGCAGGCCCCAGCGTGCAGTTAGCGCATGCCTAATCATGCATAAACTGCATAGCACACTTTACTAAGAGGGCCCTTTTGTCTTTACACAGCATTAATTCCCACAGGGTTCTGAATCCTACATATCTGTAGGCTGTAATGAGTACAGTTTTGGTAGAGATCGCTGAAAATAACAGAAAATTACCCAGTATTCAATAGTCTGCAGAACAATGTTCAATAGCTATGATCATGCTTATGCATCTTTTTGTATATGTGCATTTCTATCAAGACTAGGTTACACTCAAATTTTAGTGTGCCAAAAATTAACAAATTATTGCTTGTCTCAATAACATAAGGAATTTTATAAACGTAAAAATATTTAGACAATAAACTCTGAAAAATGAGGCTCCCTGAAGAGTCCTGGATTTACCTCAAGTACTGTAAGACATTAACTGTAATTCTCCCAAAACTTGATATTTAATGACATAAAACAGTATATTCAATTGTGTGGCCAAACTATCCAAATTAGGGGCATGTTTACTAAAGCACATTAACCTTGCAGGGCCTCTGATCTGATACGCGGTATTTTCCAGGGTCACTGAGCCAATTCCTAAGGAGGTCGGCAGTCCTTTGTTATCAGGCTCAAACAAAGAACTGTATTTATCTCAGCTCAATGTAGCCTAGTCTGTTTTATTTATTTAACAACTTTTGATATGCCGTTTTTCTACAAGTCAAAACTGTTTAAATTGAACTGAGATAATACAATGAACAGGTTGAAAGGAACATTAAGAACATTTCAAATATAAACAGAGAACGAGGAACATTTTTTAAAGCTCAATATATTCGCACAAAGGCATATGTAAAACTATATTCAGTGGGGAGTAGGGGTTGGGGAGCGTGTGGGGTTGTGGGAGCTTTATGGGGGTAGGTTGGGGATGATGTATTTGCTTGCATGTGGTTGTTCTGAACTGTAATTGGTGGGTGTCCGTTGCCAAATTGCTCCAGGAAGAGATAGGTCTTTAGTTGTTTGCGAAAGTCTGTGGTTGATTTGATATTGCGAATTGAGAAGGGATAGTGAATTCCAGAGGGTGGGGGCGTACAAAGAGAATGCTCTTATTCTTGTGGTTTACTTGCAATTGCGAGTCTACGGTGGGAGACTGAGGTGGTTTTGGGTGCTCTTTCTTCTTGGTCTGTCAGAGTTCAAGGTGTGAATTATTATTTGGAGATGCTCAAAGATTGTTTGTCTAGGGTTTTGTGGATGATGGTTAGGGCTTTGTATTGTATTCTTGAGCTGATGGGAAGCCAGTGGAGGTGTTTGAGGATAGGAGTAATATAGGTTTGCCTTGAGGCTTGGAAAATGGTTCAAGCAACACTATTCTGGGAGAGTTGTAATGGGAGGAGTGTGTACTTCAGTAGACCTTGGTAAATAGAATTACACTAGTCAAATAGAGGTGTGATGGTGGCTTGGCAGACTGAGCGGAATGTATCAGTGGATAGGAGGGGGCATAGGTTTCGGACAGTTTTGAGCTTATTGTATACTGCCTTGGTGATGCTTTGAATTTGGGCCTTGAAGGTCAGTTGCTGGTCAAGTATGATTCCGAGGTATATTATCTTTTGCATTTTTCTGTAGCATCTCAGAATCTTTGTCTTTTCAGGCTCCATTTTCTTTGGTTCATGTAAAGAACATTTTAGCCCTTAGGAAGAGACTGCTGCTGTAGTTCCTACATGCCATCAAAACTGTCCCTTAGATCATATAAAAATAAGTGATACCTTTATCTCCAGGAACAAGCAGGAATGAGTCTTCACATATGGGTACGTCGGTACAGACGGAGCCTGCACGGGAATGCTCCCCAGCATCCAATCAGAAAGCCTTTGGGAGCATCCCTCGCGCCTGCGCACTGCCTTCCCGCCTTTTCCACTGCCTCTCCTCAGTTTTCGTTTTTCCGCGGAGCCGACAGGACGTCCTCCTGTCACCGCAGAAACTTTTTTCTTTAAATTCTTTATTCTTGTTTTCTTGTGGTCGCAGCTGTATTTCTCGCCGCCACCGGTCCCACCGGTGGGTTTTTCTTAAACTCAGAGAGATTTTTCCCTCTGTTTCTGTCTTAACGTTTTTGGGCCTACAAGGCCTCTCCATCATGGAGCCTTCTTCTCCTAAGAAGTTTAAGGTTTAAGGTTTAATTATTTGATAAAAAACGCCTTTCTATGTCAATCAAGGTGGTGTACAATAATAAAATACATAAAAAATTTTGGCCGAGGCCGGTAAAAGAAAGGAAATGTACAAAATTAAAAAGGATAGAAAGCAAAAGGATAATAGAGACAAGACAAGATACAGGAGGCAGACAAAAACATGCAAGAGAACGAACTCATACAAAAGGGGAAGGGACATTAAATGCTAGGGAGAATAGATGGGTTTTGAGGTTTTGTTTGAAAATGACATATTGTGATTCTAGACGGAGAGAGGAGGGGAGAGAGTTCCAATGAGCAGGACCAGCGAAATAGAATGCAGAAAGACGTGTGAGCTGCAGATGGGCACGGGAAAGGGAAGGAAGGGCAAGACGGTTAAGGTGAAAAGAGCGAGGTGTATACCGAGGAGAATGAAAAGAAAGGAGATCGATCAGATACGATGGAGTGCTAGTGTGATAGACTTTGTGAAGCAGGATCAATAGCTTAAATTGAAAGCGAAACGAAACTGGCAGCCAGTGAAGACGAAAAAGTAAAGGAGTGACATGATCCCGAAGAGTAGAGTGTGTAACAAGGCATGCAGCAGTGTTCTGTATTCTTTGAAGTCTAACTACCTGATTTTTGGGAAGACCAAGGAACAGTGAATTGGAGAAGTCCACCCGTGACATAACTAAAGATAGCACTAGTGTGGTTAGAGCAGAAGTAGAAAGGAAGGGACGAATTGAACGAATTTGACGAAGAAAAAAGAAAGGAAGTTTTAGTGATGTGAGAGATATGAGAGCGAAAAGAGAGATCTGAATCAAAGTGAACACCTAAATACCGGAAGGTGGTGACCAGTGGAACGGGGGAGTCAGAGAAAGAAGGGGCTAGAGAGGGAGAGGGGTCACCATGGGTAAACCAAATGGCAAGGGTCTTAGTAAGGTTGAGGTGAAGACAGTTGGTAGTGAGCCAGTTTGCAACAGAAGAGAGACAAGAGTTCAAAGGGGTAAGATCAGGACAGGAAGGAGAAGTGTGATGAAGTAGGAGAATATCATCGGCATAAAAGAAAGCTGAGATACCTGACTGCTGTATGAGAAGAGCAAGGGGGGCCAGAAAGAGGTTAAAAAGAAGAGGGGCGAGGACAGAACCCTGTGGGACCCCACAGGAAAGGTGCTGTGAATCAGAAGAGGGAAAAGCAGGTGAGGAGGAAAGAACTGCACAGGAGCGGGAGGAAAGAAAAGAGTGAAATCAATGGTGGACAGTGCTACAGAGACCAGCTTCCCGGAGACGATGAAGAAGAAGAAAGTGATCAACCAAGTCAAAAGCAGCTGAAAGATCCAGAGCAACCGCCACCGAAATATCACCACGATTGTTAGCTACATGCAGTGTGTTAGTAAAAGCTAGAAGAACAGTATCGACGCTATGCCCGGGGCGGAAACCTGATTGGTGGGGGTGAAGAAAATTGATAGATTCTAGGTGATGGGAAAGTTGAGCAAAAACAAATTTCTCTAGGAGCTTAGACAAGAAAGGGAGATTGGAAACAGGGCGATAATTAGAAGGGAGTGAGAGATCAAGAGCGGGATTTTTCAGAATAGGACGGACCAACGCATGCTTCCAAGAACTGGGAAAGATCCCTGTGGAAAGACTGGAATTAAACATAGCAAGAATATAAGGGAGGACACCCAGGGAAGGAGTGGTAAGCCACGAGGAAGGGATAGGGTCGAGCAAGCAGGAGGTCTTCCTGGAGGAGGAGATAAAGTGAAGAAGTTCAGGTGCAGTGATGGGCGAGATAGTAGCCCAAAAGTGAGAGAGTTGGGAAACAGGTGGAGGCGAGGGAACGGGGGGGGGGGGGAAGTGATAGGAGCGGGACATGAAGGTAATGAATCTCTCAGTAAGGCAACCTTAGAGATGAAGAAATGAGCCAGCTGTGCAGGAGAAGGGGATGACTGAATAGCAGGGGTTGGTGAAGGGGCATGTAGGGAAATAAGGGAGCGAAGAGTGGAGTAGAGATGACAGGTCTGATTGGGAGCACAGGAAATAGCTTTAGAGAAGAAGTCACGTTTAGCGGAGTGGAGTTGGGAGCGATAGAAGGAATAGTAAGACTTGAAAATAGATAAATTGGCAGGAGAAGGGGCCTTGCGCCATAATCGCTTGGCTCTCCGGAGGTGTGTGCTCAGAAGCCGCAGGCCACTATGGAACCAAGGATGGGAAGGACGTCGACAAGGTGGACGAGGGCGTAGGGGGGCTAATGAATCAAGAGTGGCGGAGAGGGTAGAGGACCAAAGAGCAGCTTGGGAGTTGGGGGAAAGAAGTGGAAAGTCAGCAGGCAGTAGTTCAGAAGCAGGGGGAAACTTTTGTAAGGTGAGAGGAGTAAGAGCTCGAGATAATTGCAATGGAGACGATGGGGAAGAAGATATTGGAGAAGTAGAAGGTGAAACACCTGAGGGGGAACATAAGAGAGTGAGATGAAGATGATCTGTCCAAGGGAGGGACGTGGCGGAAGGAGCCGAGAGAGTAAAAGAGGAGGAAGTGGAGGTCAAGAATAAATCAAGGGTGTGGCCGGCCTGATGGGTTGGGATGGTAACATGCTGGGTTAGAGATAGATCCTGGAGAAATGAAAGAAAAGAATGCTCTCTCACTGAGGAGGGAGCATCCATGTGAAGATTAAAATCACCCGCAATAATTAGGTGAGGAAAAGCTAAGGAGACATCAGTAACGGTTAGCAAGAGAGCATCCCATAGTTGCGAACGAAGGGCAGGAGGAGAGTAGATGAGAAGAACATGAATAGAAGGGGAAGTGTGGAGGCGGAACAAGAGAGCTTCAGCGTAGTGCAATGATCGGGAAGAAATTAAGGTGTAGGAAAGAGAAGGATGAAAAATGGCAGGCACGCCACCACCGGACCGCCCGAGGCGAGGAACAGAAGCTGCAGAAAAGCCAGGGGGGAGACAACGCGCAAGGAGAGCGTCCTCATCATCACGGAGCCAAGTCTCCGTGAGGAGGGTAATCCCAGGAGGGGATCTTAGAGCTAGATCTTGAATGAGAAGAGTTTTGTTACGAAGAGACCGACAATTGAGAAGGCCAATAGAAAAGGGAGCCCAGGAGGGATTAGAAAGAGCAGGAGTGGGAGGAGGGAAGGACGAAGAGAGAGGACATAAACGAAGATTAGTTGAACAGTGGAAGCGTTGGTTAGGGGGCTTGTCAGGCCGCCTGCCCCAGATTACAGAAATAACGTCCATAGGGCAGAGAGATAAGAGAAGAGATGGAGGGGAACAAGAGAAAGGCACTGCTAAAAATAACGGTCCAGGAGCGAGCCCAGGCGATGATAGAAGTAAAGTGGGCGAGGAGCTTACCTTACCAAATGACGAGGTAGAAAGGACAACAGAAAGCAAGCCTATCCAGCTTAGAAGAAGAAGTGGAGCTCCACTGCTGGAGCGGCCCCAAGGAGTGCACCTAAGGAGCACGTCGTGAGGTGCGCTCCTTCGGTGCGCGCCCCTGTCGCGCGCCGCAGGCGCTGCTGTTATATAGTGGCAAGGCAGCGTACCTTGCTGGACGCGGTCGCGTTCACGCGACCGCGGGGAGACCGGAAGGGGAGGACCCCACTGAACGGCAGGAGACTGTTGGCCCTGATTGGAAGGGCAATGGCTGAGGAGACACAAAACAGCAAAATGAACAGAACACCAGCAGAGGGACAGTATAAATAGACAAAACAGGGTAAACTAAAACCGCAGGTGCTGCTGTTATATAGTGGCAAGGCAGTGTACCTTGCTGGATGCAGCCACGTTCACGCGGCCGTGGGGAGACCGGAAGGGGAGGACCCCACTGAACGGCAGGAGACTGTTGGCCCTGATTGGAAGGGCAATGGCTGAGGAGACACAAAACAGCAAAATGAACAGAACACCAGCAGAGGGACAGTATAAATAGACAAAACAGGGTAAACTAAAACCGCAGGTGCTGCTGTTATATAGTGGCAAGGCAGTGTACCTTGCTGGATGCAGCCACGTTCACGCGGCCGTGGGGAGACCGGAAGGGGAGGACCCCACTGAACGGCAGGAGACTGTTGGCCCTGATTGGAAGGGCAATGGCTGAGGAGACACAAAACAGCAAAATGAACAGAACACCAGCAGAGGGACAGCATAAATAGACAAAACAGGGTAAACTAAAACCGCAGGCGCTGCTGTTATATAGTGGCAAGGCAGTGTACCTTGCTGGACGCGGCCGCGTTCATGCGGCCGCAGTGAGACCGGAAGGGCAGGACCCCACTGAACAGCAGGAAACTGTTGGCCCTGATTGGAAGGGCAATGGCTTACTGGACGTGAAACACAGTTTTCTTTTTAGACTCCAATGCCTGGTGTCTAACCTGTTTGGGTCCTGACCCTTTTTCCCCTGAACAATCAGGCTGCAAAACTGTGAGAAGAACTTCCCTCTTTCGAGTTTCCCTCAATACCGTTTTCCCTCCCGGAGTGAGGGCACCGGCCTTTTCTTCTCTACAGGATCAGGTAACCCACAAACAGTCTGTTAAGACTAGCCAATCCTTGAGTGGTAGGTCTCATGCCAAGCATGATGACGGCTCCGGCCTTGCCCTCAAGACCCCATTGGCATTAAAACCCCGGCGGGAGTTTCCGGGCTCCAAAACATTTCAGGGGTTTCAGGTTGTTCCTGGGGCTCACCCCTCACAGAACATACCTGAGCCATGCTCAGTGGTGGCATCCGCTTCGAGCGGTACCGATACCCCAGCATCGGCACCGGTGTTGAGTGTTCCACTCTTCACCAGGGATCGTCATCTGGCGTCCTCGGTACCTTCGGGACCAATCGATACGTTCCGGATTGACTTTCCTGTATCTGAGCCATGCTCGGGGGTGGCATCCGCTTCGAGCGGTACCAATACCCCGGCATCGGCACCGGTGTTGAGTGATCCACTCTTCACCAGGGATCGTCATCTGGCGTCCTCGGTACCTTCGGGACCGATCGATACGACCCAGATTGACTTTCCTGTATCGGCAACATCGCCGATACCACCACCGACATCGGTACCCTCTAGACATGCATCGATAGACTCGCTCCCTTCGATGCCGAGTCTGGAATCAATATCTAGTCTAGATGACTGGGTACCGACGTGTCTCGGAACCGACCCTTATCGTTTCCGGATACGCAGTACCGAGGATATTCACCAAGTGTTTCTGGTTGCCTCGGTACCGCTTGAGCAGCCTCCGATGACTGCTTCGATGGCATTACCGTCTCCGATTCCGACTCAGCTACCGGTATCGGTATCGGTATCTATGTCGGTTCCTGCAGTTACATCGGTACCATCGATCCTTTCTATGCCTAGTTTGGAATCGATACCTGGCATGGACGATGCAGTACTGACTGCCTCAAATCGTGACTGCCAGTACCACTATCCATCTAGTGGGGTTCTTTTTCTGCACCAGACCAGTACATCCTCTGGTGCTCAGGCTGCTCCTTCAACCTTAGCCTACCCAGGGATAGTTCCCATTGGAGATCCCTCTTTTCAGAAATTTCTCCTTGACATGGCAACCTTTCTTGCTATTCCTATCCCTGGCTCTGATCCTACTCGAGGCTCTCCTGCAGAAAAGAAAAATATAATGCTTCCTTTACATCATTCTTTGCAGGATCTTCTTCTGAGAATATGGGAATCACCTTTAAGGGTTCCCTCACCTTCTACAGCAACTAATGTTCTGTATCAGGTGCCCCCTTCTCCAAGGTTTCAAAAAACTCAACTTCCCCATCATTCCATTGTAATGGAATCAGCAAAGAGGAAGGTAAAAAGCAAGAAGAAGCATTCTTCTTATCCGCCAGGCACTTGATGCCTTTAGACGTCAAACCTTCCAAACATCTATGCTGGCATCAAGGATTATCTCATATATTTTATATGAGTCTATCTCTCCAGGAGGTCACAAAGAAATTATCTCTTTTGACTCCTTTTTTATCAGAGCCTAAGGCTGCAGACTATTCCTTGCTTCTTAGTCATAGCCAGAATATCTCTTGGTTTCTTTCTCGTGCTTCTCTAGACTCTTTTGAGTCTGTTAGCAGATCCTCTGCTATTGCCATTGGAGCACGTCGTAGAGCCTGGCTCCAAGCTTCAGACTTGAGCAGATGGGCACAACACACACTGGGTAATTCTCCTTGTACTGGAGAAAATCTCTTCAATAAGGAGGCTTTACATCAGGTTGCTCATTGCTCCACTGACTTCCCTGGTTCTGGAGACCATCCTAAGCCTTCTTCTTCCCCAGGGGGTAGGAAATGTCCTACCAAACCTTCTTTCCCTAAGAAAAGAAGGTTTCACCCTTCTCCTGCCCATCATCCAGATGTACCCAAGCAGGGGACACCTCGTCCTGGTCTGAAGAATCCAAACTCTAGCCAGTCTGAGCATACCCAGCAACCATAGGTTCCTGAAGGTTGCAACCTACAGTTAACTTCTTCTTAGCAGAAGTTTGTTCACTGTTTTTTCTTTAAAGCTCTACACGTGGTTTCCCTTCTTCATTATGCTAAGCTGTCAGGATATTCTTGTCCATGGGTTACAGATTTCTCCTCTTCTTCCTAACAAGAAGAGAAGTTACAACTATCCCATGATAGTTTCTGTCCCAACATGAACATTTTTTCCTTCAGCTGACTCACCATATGGTAAGTCACCCTTCAGTGACCTGTTTTCTCTACCCTCACATCCAGGGTTTCCCCTGAATGAGTGGTACCATACTGAACAGCTTCTCTAGCCTTTCATTCCAGTGTAGACTTTTTTTCCTTGAATAAATTCTCTGGACAGCTCATCAGACAGGGACAGGAATATTTCCTCTCCCTTTGTCTGTTCTCTCTGTTTTACACAGGAAGATTCTCTCTGCTGTCTCTTTCAGCTGCTGTTCTATATATATATATATATATATACACATATCTATATATACATACATATATATATATATATATATATATATATGTATCTGTCGAGATGCTTTTTATAGGTAGATATGTATTTACATACTATCTCTCTAACTGTCTATGCTATAAAGATTTTTACCTTCTTAGAGGTTCCAGACAGTGGGCTTGCATATTTTCATACTGTCCCTCGGTATGTGGGGGTTGTTATGCACACAACCACTACTGTGGTACTAACAGCTTCCACTTTACTCTAGGTCTCGCTATCCCTGAAGCATCATGCTTCGATATCTTTCCTATCTCTCACCAGCTAGGAAAGACAGTGTAGATCTTCAGTAGTTCTGAGTTTTCAGCCCTTCACACATCTGTTCTCCTTGGGAATACGGGTTTTTTTTCATACCCCTTCTTCCCTCTAGGACTGGGCTAGTTGTCCAAATCAGTCAGTCTTCTTCTTTTAATCCTCAATGTTAATGACTCTGTAGCTAAAAGAGTTTTCAGCTTTTTCCCATAAAGCTTTCCGCTGAAGACCTGCCATTCTTATACTACCCCAGTTGACACCTGGGTCACCTGCCAATTCCAGGTTTGGACCTTCATCCGCACTGCTGTGAGGTCACCTTGAGGATTTCTCTACTGAATCTCCAGTAGACTCCATCACGCTCTCTACTTCCTACAATCCAGTAGGCAAGCTCCATATTATGATTGTTCATTAAATAATTTTAATGGTACTTATCATACATACCAAGGACTCCTCTCCTGTAGTCCTTAGGTTCGCTGTTTTTTCTTACAGCTCCTCTCTTTTCAACTCCTACCCACCATCCCTTATGGGATGCCGGAGATCCATGTGTGGGAAGTTCAGTCCTGATCCAGGGACACACATTTTATGGGATCTCCCTCTGGCATCTATAGCTAGGGAGTCCCCATATGTGAAGACTCATTCCTGCTTGTTCCTGGAGATAGCACAGTTACTTACCTGTAACAGGTGATCTCTGGGAATAGCAGGAATAAGTCTTCACAACCCACCCACCTCCCCTAGGAGTTGTATCTATCTATCTATCTTCCTTTCCTCTTTCTCTCCTTTTGTCTCAGCTATGAAACTCAACTGAGGAGATGCAGTGGAAAAGGCGGGAAGGCAGTGCGCAGGTGCGAGGGATGCTCCCAAAAGCTTTCTGATTGGATGCTGGGGAGCATTCCCGTGCAGGCTCCGTCGGAACCGACGTACCCATATGTGAAGACTTATTCCTGCTGTTCCCAGAGATCACCTGTTACAGGTAAGTAACTGTGCTTTATGTGCCTACACAGGTAAATCATGCTTAATAAATGCAAAATACTTCATAAAATTATCTCTATCATAGCCAAGAAAGCTAGAATCTCAGGGCCTGATATTCAGCGGCAGCTAGCGCGAGTACAGCACCTAGCCATCGCCACTGAAGAGTTAACCTGGATATTCAATGCCAAGACCATATCCAACCACCGGCATTGACTATCCAGGTTTGCCACACAGCCGCACATGGCACAGAAGCTAACCAGTCAGCAACGACATTCAGCTGCTGACCAGTTAGCTTTGGCAGCAAATCTTAGGACATCTTTTGCTGTGCCTACCTTTCGCGACTGTGGGATAACCAGGCAGTGATTGAATATCGCCATTGACCATTTATCCCCAGGTACCGTCCCTGGAATGCCTCCCCGACATACCCCAAAGCTAAGTGGTTAGCATCAGGGCATATAGTGGGGTTACTCAGGGGTATTCAACAGCACTAACACGGTAAGTAGTGCTGAATATCCCACTTAGGGGCATTTAGACAGTTTACTGCTCTGTAAACAGTGTAAATGCCTTGCAATATCAGGCCCTCAAACTTTAAATGTAAGTCATCAGACCATCCAAAAGAGTGCAAATAAGATGTCTTATGACCTAATCAACTCTTCCACCTAATCTAGGGCATGTAGCAACAAGAGAGATATCAAAGGTGAGTATCCAGTTCAGAGGCAATCATTATTACAGAATAATATGGAATTCATTAGAGTAATCGGTTCAAGAAAGGTTTAGACACCTTCATGAGGATCAAATAAGAGTTATTAAATAAACCTGTCAAAGTCAGCGCCCTGGCATCAGGACCCTCAAACTATGACTGCTGGGAACAGGGATGGTATAATGAAGTAGATCACTCTTTAGATGATGTGTTTCTTGTACAGTTTCTTTGAACACCTACTACTTTATATTCTTGTGAGCTTTTATCTGGTCTCATATAGCAGTTATGTTCTTCTGAGACATGCTATCCCTGCTTCAACCAGCAGGATGAAAATTATAAATTCAGTCATATTAGGGTTCCTTTAGATTTTGGCCAGGAAAGTCAAGGCATGTAGGTCAGAATTAGCAGCAACTCTATATAGGAACATCACTAGACATTCTGTTCTGCCTCAGAGATGGCTTTTTTTTAATCCAAATGAATACAGTCATTCAAGCTGATATTCTACTTTATAAAAATATTCAATTATCTACTGCAACTTCGGCTCCGAGTACTGCACAAAATGCACATGAAATTAATTTTAGTCTGGTAACTTGCGCTTGCTTTTGAAGCAATTCATGTGCATGTAAATTTCAACAATGATTCACTTCAAACAAGAGCTAACAAACACATAATTTACTTTATTGGCATTTAAGAAGTAAATGCCAGTGGTTGTTAATTGGATTCTTAGGGAAAAGATTTTGCTGAGCCAAACTGCTACGGTAATAATATTTGAATTAATCTTTTCATTACTGTAGCAGTTACAATTTTTTCATTTGTCAAGTTTGTTTCTTAATATGGCAAAGTTTTGTTCATACCGTATGAAAAACAACCAGCTATAATTGCCTGCTTTTAGTATAGGAACATGATGCGAAATTCAGAAGGGTGGATATGATAGGCTTTAATCGGGGCTAATTTGTAAGGGTGGACTATAGATAGATCATGGTCTGCAGAGGTTTGTGACTCAAGAATGAATCTGTTTTCAAGCAAAGATCAGTAGTTTCACTAGTCTCTACTAATCTAAATTTGGAAGGCTAGGGCTGGTGTAAATGCCCGCACCTAGATTTTTAAGGAACATGCATAAGTTGGAGTATTTTATAAATTACTTGAGTAGATTTCTCTTCTCCTGCAGTCTGCCCAAGCTCTCCCCTGTGCATGCCCATGCTGAAAGAATGTGCCAGCAGCCGGATGTGCTTACTTAAAGTCAGATTCTATATAGGCCGGTTATGCTTAAATCGGGAACGGGCATGATTTAAATCGAATTCCACAGACACAGGCCATGGAGTGAAGCGTAGAAACACATTCTTCCACTAATGCTATCAGCCATGGGTAAATACCAACATCGTTTTGGACATCCCCATGCTCACCATTTTCTGAAAAGATGCCTATTTCTGATCGTGCCTGTCTCTGCGATATATCCGTGGAAGGCTCTGATGGTCACGCCTCTTTGGTAAAAATGTGCATCTCCTAAGCTGCTGTCCTCAATGATAGTAGTTTGCTAATGTAAATTAGACATAAATACTAATGATAAATGAATGCTGATGCAAACTAGACTATATAATAGTCTAGTGGAGGAGTAGCCTAGTGGTTAGAACACTCAGGGGCGGCCCAAGGGGGCTGCGGGGCCATATGCGGAGACTCGATGCGGGGCCTCATTTGCATAAGTGACATTATTTGCATAAATATTTGTATAATGTTACCATACACTAACTTATAGTAAACATGTCTCTTAATGAGTGTATGGATAAAGAAAGACTAAAAGATTTCTACATTACTATAATCCAGTGCCAACCGCCAGGCACATTAGGAACTACTACAAACATTGCCCATTTAGAACCCATAGCAAACCCGCCGTATCCTGACAGCATTACCAGGACTCACAAAGCACCATACCCTACCTATCAAACGGCAACACTGCAAATATTAAACCAATACATTTCAGAGAATACTGGGGAAAGAGAACAAGTGGCAATGTCAAATAGGAATTACATAAACAGAATACCTCAGCTCAGTTACACATGCAGAACATAGACCATCACCAAACAAGGAATCACAATTTAGAAACAGGAAGGCAATAAACTGGGAACCCCAAAAGCCAAACTTGGAATGTACAACAACACTGTAGAAATAAAACTATAAATTAATTTCCTCTTGTACCAAACAAAGCGCAGACGTTAATGATGCACATTTCCCTGAGCTTTCATATTCCAGTTAATACATTCAAAATGAAGAGATATCTTTCTACCTTTTGTGCATTTTTTTTTCAGTTGCAATTGCTCCAGCCACTTTCTTCTGGTTTCTTCATGTTTTCTGCTAACTCTCCATCGTCTGCTGTCCATTTGTCCTTTCTTCTCTCTTCTAGTTTTTTTTCCATTCTCTCTCTCTACATCTGCTTTAACATACTAATCTTTCTCCTTTTGCTCTTTTCTCATTCCTATTTCATCCACACAAATTTTACCCCTCCATCCTCAATCCCCACTTACTCTCCCAATACCCGGCCAATTGGCGCAGAGGGGCTCAGCCGGGCCGGGAGAGCTCAGCAGGGCAGAGGGGGCCCCGCGGGACACTCCATTTTGCTGCTGCTGCGGTGGCAGCGGCAGCAGCCAGGTTTTTTTTTTTAATTTAATTTTTAAAAAAGCAGAATGTTCTTTGCGCGGGGTCCCCTGAAACGCGGGACCCTGTGCAAAAAACATTCTCGCTCAATGGATGGGCCGGCCCTGAGAACACTGGCTTGGTAACCAAGCAACCAGGGTTCAGTTCCCACTAGCACTCCTTGTGGCCTTGGGGAAGTCACTTAACCCTCCATTGCCTCAGAAGAAAGGCCTGGCAGTCTACTTCCAGTGACACTGCCAAGAAAACCCAGGAGCTTCTGGGTCACCAGGAGTCAGGACTGACTCGAAGGCACACATTCATTGCAAACTAGACTATATAATAGTCTTTTTGCATGCCCAGAAAGTGCTAATTTATTTCAGTGCACTCTAATATATTATAAGAGAATGTAAAGATGAACATATATGTCATGACATGCCATGCATCAAAAAGTACTTGGCATTATAAAAAGATTTCAGATATTCCTACATTGATCATCTCTAAAAACACTCTTTAAAATGCTAAATATGGACCTTTACCAAGTTCACAAACACCTAAACTAACATTGCATTTTCCCAAAGAATGCATAATATTGCTGAGCTGCAAAAGTATGCTGTATTAATGACTATGGTCTTCTGGCTATAGCATCTGTTTCCCACATATCTGAATACTGGCATGTCTCACAGCAGCTCCCCTACATGTGACTATACCTGTTCCATACAATGTCCACTCTGTCTTGGCTTATGTCAGTCTGTATACATCTGCTATCTGTAGGGCAACCCTGCCTGCCTTCCCACAGTCTGCTTTGTGGGCATGGGCATCATACCAAGTAGCCAGCCTCCAGATTTATCACCACTCTCACAGCTTGCATAGATCCTGGACTGGGTAAGGATGTAGTCCTCATGGCACAATCTGGGGAATGTTGGCACATCAGTCATGTCTTCCAGTTCCTGGCACAGCTAATATGAGTGCCATATCACAGTGGAACCTGGTGAGACTGCAGTCGTCTGTAAAGTGCAGATAATGGCCAGGCAGTCATGTCCTCCCTGAATTGCAGATCAACACACCAGATAATCCTATGCAACCTTCAAATCATGCGCGCACACACACACACACTTACTCGCAGTCACAAAAGACATAATTCAGCCAAAAAGATGCTCAGAGCCTATAAATAAAAGCTGGTATACCATGATAGCATGAAGTCCCAGAGTTACAAATATGATCTCCCTTTCACACTCAAACAAGATTCTTTTCCTGACTCACTCACATGCAGTTCTTACATCGACATTCCTATTTTTCATACCACAGAAATTTAAGGTCCCCTAGATTAGCTCTTTTAGCACAAACAGCAAATTTCAGCATAGCTAGAATAAACACTGTGCTTTTCTTAATAGTTCTTAAGTTCTTTAGCTTACATGATTCCCTCACCTCTGATTTATTTTCTTTATAACTGCATCTTGTGGTGTTTTTCCATACTGCAGTCGCTTCAGTTTAAAATATACTTGTCACAATCTTTATACAATTTGGGAAAAATTGTAGAACAGAGCAGAATATTTTTTAAGTACTGGCCTTATTCCACGTCTCCCACAGGAATTATGAGCATGTCTGCAGGGAAGCCAAAAAACATGCAAGGGCCATTCCTGAATACACTATATATGTCTCTGTGACAAACCACGCCCCCATTTTGACCTTCCTGGGCATGTTCTGAGATTCCTATGCAAGCACCATGGACATGCGTGAGGGCTGTGTATCAGAATACGGTCATAGATGCTTTCGTGAGAAACACGTCTCTTGCACACATACAAATGGCCTCTTTGGTTTAGGGAATAACCTCCTTAGGGAATAGTGACCAGCAAAAGTATGTATGTGAAGGGTCATCCACTTGTGGAAGGTACTCAAAATATGTGATTTATGTACCTTGATGGCAGATAAGTTTATGCAGCTCCTTACAGGGGTTCCTCCATAAGAGCTTTTTAAAAAATGCTGGCATGGGCAGCAGCTAAGTTTTGGCTGTTTGTTTTTCTGCCTCCTTATAGCAACTTAATCTATCTCTACACTTGTCCACACAAACTGCCACTGCCTTGAAGAAGGACAATTTAATAAGCAGGAATCATTTTGATTAATAACCAAACAAGCCTCTCCCAACTTCTCTTCTTCCATAATCCCATGGCTGATGATGCCAGCTGGAAACTGAAAAGAGAAAGCAACAACATGTTCTATTCATATCTTTCCTGAGTTTTAGATAGATGGGGTCAGGGCCGGCCTGTCCACTAGGTGGGCTAGGTGGCCGCCTAGGGCAGAAGACCATGGCTTGTGGCACAGCAGCTTTATGCTACCCTTTGGTGGCAGTGGCAGGCCAAGTGTTTCAGTACATGGCCTGCTGCTCAAGATCCTCCTCCGACACAACTTCCTGTCGAAAGGGGGTCAGACATGGCAGGCCATGTGCGCCAAAGCATATGGCCTGCTGCGAGAACCAAAGCAGCGACACAGCAGCCGCTTTTAAACTGCCACCACCGCTAGCCCTCTAGAAGACAGAATTGATGAAGGTGGCAGCTGAGGGTAGCGGCAGCATGACTCAGTGCAGGGGTGCCTCGGCATTAGTGGGACGTTTAGCATGGGGGCTCGGGTGGGGGCTCAGCACGGGTGGGGGCTCAGCCAGAGCTCCTGCCCGGGGTGGCAGAAACCCTTTGACTGGTCCTGGATGGGGTGGTTTATTAGCCTGAGGCTGGGAAAGTTAAAAAAGACACAACATTTGAAACTATCCTCAGCCTTAGACAAAAATAAATCTTAGGGCTCAGGTACAGGTAGAGAGGGACAGAGATGCCTCATTCAATTGGTCAGAAAAATCCTGAGGCTGTGTGTGCTGCAGAATGCAAATATAGAATAGAAATCAAACACCATAGTGAAGGGCTTGACTATGAAAGAGCAGAGACTGAGAGAGAGAAAGGGTAGGGGAAGGCTGGGCAAAGAATACACACACAGTCTTTGTGTATGTGAGTTTCAGTCTGCTAATAACATCTGGTGTGCTTAGTACACAGAAGTAGTGTTGTGCCATAGTGTCAGAGATGGCCGTGCAAACACTTCTGAATTACTGTACTGTAATAATAACTATGCCCAGATACATGTTCAGTACAACAGACTAGCTTGTTTTAGCGAAGCATTTTCAAAACAGGCAGGAATACAGAACTTTAGAAGACCTGTTTCGAATACCCAAAAAGATGCAGCTAGAATTATTCATTGGTACCAATTTATCCCTTTCCTGGTGTCTCAGGGTCTTCCTGCCAATACTAGTGCCATGTTGCCCTTTCACAGTGACTTTTAATCTTCATGCCACTTTAGTACCCTTTGTCCGACTTTGGGTATCATGGGGTTCATGGCACTCTTGATGCCTTGGAGTGCAGTTACCTCTGTGGCAGATGCTTGCCAGCAAGTTTTCAGCAGACTTAAATTTAATGGGTCCTTATAGGTGCTTAGTTTGCCTTTACCAAATAAGCATAAAATAGGTGTTTTTTAAAAAGTTTTTAGGTGCCCTGTTATGAAATTACCCACCATGTGGGTACTTCTAATTTAACACGCATTGTCATGCACGTTTTTTGGCACCTATTCTATAAAGTAAAGGATCTGCATACTTTATAGAATAGCGATGTAAGCGGTGAAATACGTGTGCCAACTCTAGGGGCACACGTATTTCAACTCTAGGAGCAAAACCTAATGTGTGGTAAGTGTGGTAACTGGACAGATGTATTAAAGGCTTCTTTTCCATCTAGTTTCTATGGAAAAAATGTTGCATACATTTGTGCCCACATTTGAGCACCACTGACTTAGAGCATTCAAAACTACTTGGTTCCGGACCCAGCTCTACTGCTCACTATTGGTTACGTCTGTTCCACCGTTTAACCTATTGTTAGGTAATAATATTCATATCCTTCATTTTCTCCCATCCCTTCAGAAGTTGTCAGGCCTGCTACTTGCAGGTGGTTATTTGAGAAAACATCTTCAGCCTTTGCATATGGAAAGGGGGCTATTCGGAAGTCCTGCAGCAATATATGCGCGTGTAAGTACATGTGCCATCAATAATATGCATTCTTAAACAAACTGCATGTAGGCATTCCTGGAGCGAAGCTCCAATGTATGCATTTTCTAAAATGCACATGTGCATGAAGAGAGTGTGTGTACACATTTACTCCTGTCTTGAAGCTGGTGCAATTATGTGGGTCTGGCTTTGCGCATGTTCTGGGTGCTAATGTTATAAAGGCACATGGTGATCTATGAAATAACACTGCAGACCATCAAAAATATTTTTGGGTAGTCGCTTAACATAAAGACTTAAAAGCCTTACAAAGGCTTTTTCATCATAAGTCCATTTTTTAAGTTATATCGATCAAAACTATAGATTTTCACTCTCCCGACATAGCGCTTATCTTTCGGCATCGGGGTTGACACTGCTCAGCTCTTCAGTTATCCAAACTTTACAAAAGGAGAATCGTCTGCTCCAGTCAGTTCTCCTGTTGCTTGCAATCATACAAACTAACAACAAAACAAAACAAAAAACCTGTGTCTTAAGTCATCTGAGTATTGTCGAGATAAATATGTTACAAGCTCCCTGTATTTGAGATGTTGGTATTATGAAATAAGAATAAAGTAGGCATACAAATGAAAACTTTTTAGGTGCCCTGTTATAAACTGCCCCTTTTCCTTCCATAAACATTCAGTGCTTTGATCTACTAAATCCTAAAATTCTACCAAAACAAAGTGGGAGCTTATTCCAAGTCATCTCCAGGTAATGTGCTACTTTTTATTTGCGATGCACTGTTTCACCTTGCAGCATTGCCAAAAGTCAAAGCCTTGTCTTAGGGACTTTGCCTGTTTACAGGGATTATTTCAAGCAAATACAATTTCAGAGGGAAATGAGATGTGATATTATATGACAGTCAGTGTAACCTTCAGCCAATCTTTAACTGTAGCTACTAAAATTATAAAGTAGATATGAATGAGTTTATTTATATTTAACTGCACTTTGAGAATAAAGTAGTCTGATTGCCATGTTAGTCTTACTAGATACACAGAATAAGTTGTAGGCAACGATGTAAGTTCTAATGGGGGGGGGGCCCAAGCAAACCTTTGCTGAGGGTCCCCCATTCTTGCAGTGGTGTTTCCCCCCCCCCCCCATTCCGGCGTGGGCAAACTTACTTTGAATGTCTGCCGCACTGCTTCCGCTCTTCACCAGGCTGAGGTCTTCAGGTGAACTGTTATTGCGAGACTGTAGCTGTATGTAAAAAAGGTTTGGACAAGTTCCTGGAGGATTAGACCATCAACCAAAGAGGATCAGGGAAATCCACTGCTTATCCATTGGACAAGCAGCATGGAATCTGTGTACCTTTGGCAACCTAACAGATACTTGTGACCTGCATTGGCCACTGCTGGAAACAGTATACTGGGCTTGATGGACCCAGTATGGCATATCTTATGTTGTTATGACTCTGGCTCGGCAACAGGAGGAGGAGCGCAGAGGTAGTATGGCAAACATTTTGAAGTAAGTTTACTGCTCTGCCTTTACCGCTGTTGTGTGGAGCACCTTTGTGCCTGGGGCCCCATGTAAATGCAGAAGATGTTGCTGGAATATATAAGTAATTCATTGGTAGACCTGTACTTAGGCATAGGCAATGAACTTCACTGCCAAATTTTGAAAGGCTCAGGACCATGGCTGCCAATGCTGTGCCTTGATCTAAGTTCACTTTTGTCTTGAAGAGAGATCAACCCCACAGCAGCAACTCCACTCTAACAAGTCATTTTAGGAAGCAATAAATTCTGAAAATGTATACACATAAAGAATGTAACTAAGGATGCCTTTTATCAAAGTGCAGTAAAATTGCACAGGTGTTCATTCATACGTATAATATGTACAAGCGATTTGATTGCACTAAATTGTTTAAGTATTTAAATAAATTAAGAGGGATGTTTATTGAAGACCATGCTGGCAGCACGTGATTGCAATGCGGTATCGGAGCAGAGGCCTTTGATAATGTTAGTGGGTATGTGCCTCTGCCCATCATGTGCAATCACTTGACACTGTGTTAAGTGGCATGCAGGTACACTTATTTCCACCCACTAAGGTAGCGTTAAGTGCATCCATGCTGACAACAGTCACAGCATGCAGCCATAAGGCTCATGCTAACCATGATGCCCTGTCAACGCCCACGTTATGTCCCAAACCCATGCGGTCTCTGCCCACTAATGTGTTAATTAGTTAGCATGGGGTCACTAGCATAACACTCTGTTGCTGAACCCCATGCTATTCAGTTGCACACTTTAGTAAACATACCCCTAAGTGCATGCTCACAAATGCACACCCCTATTAGCTGCTTTATGTTGAACCTCTGTAATATTAGAGGCAGGTTTACTAAGCTAGTCTAATGGTTAACCTGTGCTATTTGTAACTAGGTCTCATTGAATAACATGGGGCCTAGTTGCAAAGAGTACGAGTTAACTATTAGCCCAGCTTAGTAAACATGCCTCTTATTGTATAAAACCATTAGCATTTTGACAGCATTCAAATTTTGAAAGAAAGAATACAACAGAATATAGTAGTAGCATTTACTCAGAATATAAGCCATCATACATTCAGCTTCAGGGCCGGATTTACCTATACGCCAACTACGCCGTGGCGTAGGGCCCACAGCTGACAAGGGCCCACAAAAACTGAAAAAATTGTTAGCGTTCTTAAAATTAAATTTAAAAAA
This sequence comes from Ichthyophis bannanicus, assembly GCA_033557465.1. NCBI lineage: Eukaryota > Metazoa > Chordata > Amphibia > Gymnophiona > Ichthyophiidae > Ichthyophis > Ichthyophis bannanicus. The sequence continues at coordinate 403,440,776 of CM066038.1, forward strand.
AAAAATGCTGGCTGCTGCCGCGGCAGCATGGACTGTCCCGCGGGGCCCCCTCTGCCCGGCTGAATCCGTCCCTCCCTCCCTCCCTCCCTCCCTCCGTCCGTGCAGGCTTTGAGAGGCAAGCGGCGACGTCACGGCGATCAGCGAATCAGCTTCTCGCAACCCGCCGGTGACGTCTCAGCGCTCCGCCAATCAGCTTCCCGCGTCCCTCTCTGCTTTTCCGGTTCAACCGTTGCTAGGCAACCGCTTCCCACGCCGCTGCCTAGGCGCCCTGGAGACGCAGCGGCCGCAGCCCGAGCATGGAGGAGAAAGTGGTGGCCGGGGTCAAGGTTTTCCCCCCGTTCTTGTACTTCACCGACGTGGTGGTCGGGGTCGGGGCCGTGTACCGCCAGACCGTTACCGTGAGGAACATCAGCAGCTCCGGCAAGAAAGTCACTTTCTACGGCCCCCAAAGCCAGGAGGTGAGAGACGCGATAGCGGGGGGTGGGGCCAAGGCCTCCCCATGGCAACAAGGCACTGCGCGCCCCCAGCCTCCCTCTCTGAAGAGCGGCTGGAAACGTCCACGACTGTCAAGTGACGGGCGGGCACGTGTGGCATTGAGAGGCGCGAAGGGAGAGTGTCTCTCCCTCGCGTCTCTGTTAAGCCCGCAGGGGCTGATGGGAAATTTCCCATCAGCCCCTGCAGGCTTAACAGAGACGTGAGGGAGACACTCTCCCTTCGCGCCTCTCAAAGCCGACACGGAGGGAGGGAGGTAAGGACGGATTCAGCCTGGCAGAGGGGGCCCCGCGGGACAGTCCATGCTGCCGCGGCAGCAGAGGGGGCCCCGCGGGATAGTCCATGCTGCCGCGGCAGCAGCCAGCGGTTTTTTTTTTAAATTTAATTTTACTTGAGCCGATGGGGGGGGGCTGGGACTGGAAATGGGCTGGGGGGGTTAAGACTGGAGGTGGACTGACACGAAGAAACCAGAAGAAAGTGGCTGGAGCAATTGCAGCTGAAAAAAATGCACAAAAGGTAGAAAAATATCTCTTTATTTTGAATTTATTAATTGGAATATGTCAGCTCTGGTAAATGTGCATCATTAACGTCTGCGCTTTGTTTAGTACAAGAGCAAATTATTGTATAGTTTTATTTCTACAGTGTTGTACATTCCAAGTTTGGCTTTTGGGATTCCCAGTTTAATTATGACGTCAGGGCCAACAGTGCGCAGCTGATCTGGCATGCTCGTTTTTATCTTTTCTGGGGGCCCACAATTTTTGTTGGCGTAGGGCCTCACTCAAGGTAAATCCGGCCCTGTTCAGCTTCATAATAAAGATATTGTTAAATGTTGAAAAGATTTTTGGATCTTGTACACTTGGTAAATTGGTCTTGAAAATTCTGAAAATCTTTCTTAGGACCAATTTAGTTAAACCAATTCAGCATGATCAAAATATTTTAAAACTGGTTTAACTAGAGTTTGAGACTTCCATTAGAGCCAGTTTGCAGATCAGTTCTTAAATATGTGCTATTTTAAAGCTCTGCGTTTTCCATGCTAATGTATTTTGAATGAGTTTGACAAACTGGTTTAAGAAGTTCAGTGTGGAGAAGAATAGATTTGATTAATAAAAGAATTTATGTAAATCCTCCTTCTCCCCCTCGCCCCCCCCCCCCTTACATTTCAATCACTGACTGCCCTGTTAATTCATTTTAATCTTCCACCAGGAGAAGTCCCACAAAAGCAGATCTTTATAAACTAGCTCTGCTTTGCAAGGTCACCTAGGTCATTCCAGGACATTTTGTTTGCATTTAAGCTATGGAAAGTATCAGATAGAACCTAATTTGGACTTTATAGCATGCACTGACAGACAAGCAAAGGTGAATAAAACGTGCCTTACACACATTAGCAATTCATCTGAAAGACATCTAGGAAACTAAGTTATACATTCTACTAGTTCAATGTTTCTTTTTAATTGCATAATTTGTTCCTTTCATTTTACATGTACATGCTTTGCTTTACAGTTTATCCTCATATGCCAAGATCTTATTACCTCTCTATAAAAAGCACCTAAACATAGCAAACTGGATGTTATAGGTCCATAGATATGCTGGAGCACTGAAAAGATTATTTGGTATACAAGGTAACTTGCTATGACATTTTGCATATACCTACTCAGAAAAGACAATAGGAATTTTCTCTCTAGAATCTCCCCAAAGATTTACAGGGCCAGATATTGGGCTAGGCTCATTTTCAAAGGGCTATGTGCCTCGTCAGCGCACAGCCCTCCCCAGCGTCCTCTATCCCAGATAGTCAATGCTGCGGCAATGGCATTCAATATCTGGGGATCACCGCATACCGCCCGGTTAGCTCCTGCCTCTTAAAGATAGGTGAGGGCTTTCCTTGAATATCTTTTTGGTGCAGACCACTCATTGCCACCTCCACTCCATTCTGGAACGCCCCCGACATGCTCTGATGCTAACTGGATAGCATCCGGGCACATAGGGGAGTTAGAAAGGGATATTCGATAGCACTAACCATGTAAGTGCCGTTGAATATTCTCATTTAAGGCATTTACATGGTTTACCGGGCTGTAAACCATGTAAATGCCTTTCGAAAATCGGGCCCATCGTGTCTAATATACAATAAGATTGCTAAAACAAGTATTTCTGGAGACTAGTTTATTATCTGTCAGTGTATTGCCTATGTGGAGAAGCTGTCAATTAACTGAAAGGAAACATTGATGGAATCAGAACAAGTTACCACAGTGATAGGTATGAGGTGTCCATCTCATTGTGGTCTGGGTCGGTTTTATTGCAGGTGCCATCAGTTGTTTTGTAAACACTGAACCCTGTAAGATCTCTTAACTTTTACCCTGGTTGGTTGGCTAGCTTTTACCCTCAAAGCTAACTGACCAATATTCAACTGAAATTATGCGTTTGCTAGCAGGTAGCAAATGCATAATTTTCCTGTCCTTATTTTGAAAAATTAAAGGGCCCTTTTACGATTGCACAGAACTAAAGTGCAGTAAGTGCAATCGGAATGCCCAGCAAGTTCCTAGCAGTTAGCACAGGGTCGCATACCTGAACATATGGGCAATTAACATGGGTATGCGTAACGACATCCATCGAGGTGTCATTATGTGTGCTTGTGATAACTGCCACATTGCCATTAGGCGTGTGGCAATTGCCCTCACACTGGCGACACTACGCTCTCCACACCCACACTCTGCCCCAGCCCACATAATCTCTGCAATAGTGCACACTGGCTACTTAACATGGGTTTTAGCGGCCCATAGCTGGCACAAATGTGTTTTAGTATTCTCATCTGCCAGTTACCATACTCTAAAACACACATTGCTTGGTTAGCAGCCTTTAGTAAAAGGGCCCCTAAATGGATAATATCAGGCTGTTTAAATTATTAGATATTAAACGACAATTAATACATTTAGAAATAAGTATTTCTAAAATCATTTTATCCCATGGGTATTAATGCTAGCATCAAAGTGGATAGCAATAAAATAGAACCTCTTAAAGAAACACGCAAAACAGCTGTTCCAGCCCAATACAACCTCTTTCTTTCTCCCATTTTAATTTTGCATGCCAAATGTAGGGAAAGGGCGTTCTAAGAGAAACCTACGACACTTCCAATAAGAAGTGCCTGATCAAAGTGACAACTGAAGCTTATTCCACAAGTGAGGACAAAAAAACACTGAAAGCCATCGTATGAGTGGATTCTAGTCAACCCTCAGAATGAGAGGGAACAATCACGGAAATGTGATCTGAAAAGCACAGTGCTCTGGTGGTATGTACCTAACCAATATGTTCTCAGTTAACATAGCAGCTGGATTAGGGGCGGAGCAAAGGTAGTGTCAGGGACTCCGTAGCAATGTTCTTAAGGTAATATTCAGCCACTAGTTTCTGGTGTGGTCAATGCTCGTATCTATATTCAGCATCACCGATTAAATGGATAGTGGTACTGAATACATGCATTAATTGAAGCACCAGTGACACTTCTTAGAAGAACGCGTTGACTGTGCCGGTTCAGTACTGGGCCCTGTGAGTGCTACACATCCTTTCTATTTCCCACAGCAATATTAAATCAATACAGTAATCAAATACTGGCAGTAAACGGAGAGCTATTCTTTAAGGGATTCTTGGCCAGACCGTGCTAACCAAATTGTTCTCAAACTAGTCCTTGGGACATACCCAGCCAGACTGTATTTCTCAGGATATTAAGAACAAACTTGCATGAGATAGGTTTTCATACATGGGGGTAATGCATTCAGATTTATCTCATGCATATTCATGAAAACCAGACTGGGCATGTCCATTGAGAACCACTGTAGTAAAGCAGTTTTCCGATATTGTGCCTGTGCTAAAAGAGCTATATATATACATATATATATATATATATAGATATATAGATATATAGATATATAGATATAGATATATAGATATAGATATATATATATATTTGACCTTCAGTGGCTTTTGCCTGTCTATCTTGTTCTTGTGTGTTGATGAGATGGTAAGATCTATGGAGCAGTAACAGTCTACTATGTGATTCTGTACAGACCCGATAGTGTTATTATAAATAGTTAATTGTATCAGTAGCAGGAGGAGAGAATGACATGAACAGATAGGATTCTTCTTTAGCTTACTTGCACAATCTTTAGTGTGAAGTCAAAAGGCTGGAAGGTCAAATCCCAAGAACTATTGCTACATAGTCAGCTGTGATAGTGTGTCGTAAAGTTCTGTGCTCTGAATCAATGCGCAGTCCACAGCCATTCTCTGCCCTTAATCAGCCCAGTTCCTGCCCCGAAACATAGCATGCAGTTAGCACGCAAATTAGCATGTGTTCTTATGCCTGTGCAGTAACAGTTACCATGCTCAGGTGCTAAACAGCACATACTAATTCATGTGCTAATGGCTTAGTGCACTTTAGTAAACAAGCTGCTAAATTTACCACGCACAGAAAAAGACAGTAAAGTTCATTTTTGGAGCATGCCTTTAGTAAATAGCAAGGCGATGACTAATGAGGTCATTGCAATGCGATTTAACAGTTTGTCAAAACACATGTGCTTATGTGGTAAATAATGCCATCTTATCCCCATATGAGGTTCTGAGTAAACTGCATACTACTTGCAGCATGCAAAGAACCATTGATGCAGGGCTGATGCAATATAGTAAATACAGTAAGCACAGCCTAAAATGCCGTTACTGATACTGGGTGAGTTGGCCATTATCGTTTAGCTTGTGCACTAAAGTCCTTACATTTGCTAGATGCCCCAATTATACTTGGGTGTTTAGAGAATGGTGCAGCGTTGGCACTTTTCTTTGTTAAACTGTAGAACAGACAGGAGAGCATATGGTGTCCCCAGCAAGCATCATGCATGCACATTTTTTTTACGCCAGCTCACAGTGATACATTATGATGAGCTGCAAAACTTCACAAAGTAGTGAGCCATCTGGTTACTGGTGGAAAACAAACTGTAGTCATAGATATTGTTCAAATATATGCTAGTACCATGCTGAGCTTAATAAACACATGCCTTTATGCAATAGGATCTTTTTCAAGGTTTATCCATTTGCTCAGTGACATTCTTACTGTAACTTACTCATAATAAATCGTGGAGGCATAATTCATTCTCAAAGTATCTATCTGATTGAAGAGGTCAACTTATAAACAAGTCCTGCAAACAAGAGATTAAGGTATTCCTTAAATGTGGCCTTATCCCAATATTTCCATAAACTCCATGTGCTTTATTGATTAAAGCTGTGAATTATGCTCTAGCCTCAGATATGTTAACTACTGAACTCATTTAATTCATTGGCGTGAGCAAGTAGAATTTTTAAAGACTGGGCTTCAGAAGTGATTTATTTTCAACTGTAGGATTTTATGGCAAAAGTCTTTCAACAATTTGTGTTTAGTCATAAAGCAAGAGATGGGTATGCACAGATCTGTTACCAATTGCTTGTCAAGACATCTCTCTACTGCATAAGTGACACTTTACATAAGAAATGTCATACTGGGTCAGGCCAAGGTCCATCAAGTCCAGTATCCTGTTTACAACAGTGGCCAATCCAGGTCACAAGTACATAGCAGGTTCCCAAAAAAGCACACAGGTTCCGCAATGCTTGTCCTGGGGCAAGCAGTAGATTTCCCAGGTCCTCTTTAATAGTGGTTTAAGGGCCTTTCCTCCAGGAACTTGCCCGTACATTTTTTAAAACCCAGCTACACCAACAACTTTTACTATATCTTCCAGTAACGAATTCAAGACTGATTACGCGTTGAGTGAAAAAATAGTTTCTCTTATTACTCTTAAATGGATTACATTGTAGCTTCATTCTAGTCTTTCTACTTTTTCATGGCATAAACAATCTACGTTTAACCGTTCCATTCCATTCATTAATTTATAGACCTCTATCATACCTCCCCTCAGCCGTCTCTTTTCCAGGTTGAAGAGTCCTAACCTTTTAAGCCTTTCCTGATAGAGGTATCCTTCCATTCCCTTTATCATTTTGGTGACTCTTCTCTATACCTTTTCTAATTACGCAATATCCTTTTCAAGATATGGTGACCAGAATTGCACACAATATTCAAGGTGAGGTAGCACCAAGGAATGATACAGAGACATTATAATATCCTTTGTTTTATTCTCCATTCTTTTCCTTATGATTCCTAGTATTCTGTTTGCTTTCTTGGCTGCCACTACACACTGGGTGGAAGGTTTCAATGTGTTATCCATGATAACACCTTTGTTTTTGTAAAGTTATGGCAGGGGCAGGTGTTACGGGCTGAGGTCTTCTTTATCCAAGTCTCTTGTTGTCTCTGAGACTGGAAATTCTAACTTGGTGAATAACTGTTCTCTTTTTCTAAGACACTTCCAATTGAATTTATCCCATTGGGTACGGAAATAAATCTAACACCAAAAAATGTTCCTGCAGACCTTTACTCTGTCTGTTACTAGCAGTTTGAAAAAGAAATCAAAGAAAACATTTTCAACAAATGGTCTTTACAGTATCTTTTCTTTCTACCATCACTTTTGTTTAACTGCCTGATCACTTGGCTTTCTCTCCTACAGTGTGTTAACACAGCAATAGCATTTCTAGTGTATTGGGAATCTGCACCCGCCCACCCTGCACTTGTGAGACTCCATCCCCAGAGTCCAGACTACTCTCAGAAGCAAAGGTTACTTGATTTGTAGTCCAGATTTTCCGACCAATGCAGATCCTTTTAGGTCTATCATTGTAGTTAGCACCCTCTCTGTTGGTATATAGAAGCAGGCTTAGACAGCAGCAGGCATCCTGAAGTCCTGCCTCTGTAAGGCTTGGATTGAGGCATAACAATATAAGCAACTGTCTCTGGCACCATATTTTATAGGTGCCATAATGTTGCCACTGTTGTCATGTCTCCATGTGGGCCCACACTGGCAACCTCAGCAACAAAAATTCAACATGAGGTCTTGTGAGCCCTCCTTGGCTGACAGGCCCTGTGGCACCCCACTCCTGGCATGAGATTTCACAATGACACAAAATCCATGTGAGTAGAGACCACCATGGGATCAGTCAGCATGTTAGGGATCATAGACTGCATGTGGAATTTTTTTATAGGACTTGCTACTGCTGTGCAAGGGCTGGACCTTATTCAGGATAAATAGCAAAGGTCGAAGAGATGGAATTGGGCGGGGGCATCTGGAGGAGAACATAGCATTATGATTATTTCTGGTTGGGGGACTCCCTCCCTCCAAGGTAACCTATGGAGTTCTGCAATTTAAATCCAGCTCTGGCCTCAGTGATATCACTCAACTTCTCCAAAGTAGCTGCTTCGGTTGTTGGAGTCCTGGTCAATTCCATGCACGCTCCACCCACCTATCCATCCCCACTTCTGAAAAAACAGCCCTGAGTTATAGTGACAATAGAGCACTATATTGAAAGTGTCACTGTCCCATCGCCTCTGCTCATCCCCCCCCCCCCTTTCATTGAGCTATAATGACAGAAAGTTCAAGACCTAGACCTACAGTAGATGAATTTGTACTATCGGAGTTCAGTGTAACAATATTGCTTCTTAATTGACTTGATAAAGAGAGGATAGCTTTCAAAAGCTTGCAAATATACATTAGTCTGTCCTTCACACTCAAAAATGCATAGTTGTGTTGCCTTCTCAGACAATTTGAGGCTTCATTCTGCTTTCTTAGGCTCTCCTCTTATTTACCATTCAACATTCTCCCTTAGGGCCTTATTTACTAAGTATTTTTCCTATAGACAGATGGGCTGTAATTCTATAACAAGCCATATAAATTTAAGCATCATCAACACGTATAAGTCATTTAATTTGAATGCCTTATGCATGGGGATGGGCATTTAGTTTCATAATTTAGACAAGCTCTATTCTGTTACTACAGTAAATGCATCAGAGTGATGGTGCGTTATTGTGGAGTTGGCAAACATGAGGTGGAGCTTGGACAAAGAGTAGGCAGAGCACATATTTATGCATATAAGTTATAGAATAGTAGAACTTACACGCTTTTCTATAAATCTAGTTATGGACATTTACACCAAGTCCAGGGTAGATGGAAAAGAAGCCTTTAATACATCTGCCCAGTTACCACACTTACCACACATTACGTTTTGCTCCTAATATCTGATAAAGGACCGTATCGAGCTCTTTACGAGCGGTGCGGCCGCACAGGGTGCAAAGACTTAAAGGGCGCATTTCGGCTCTCTGTCGTTGCCTGCCGCCGCCACTTTTTCAGCGGCAGGCAGCAGCAGAGAGACGAAATGCGCCCCTTAAGTCTTCACGTCGGCACACTAAGCAGGTCTGGTCTCTCCGGGAGGGACCAGACCTGCTTAGTGTGCCGGCAACTTGCAGATCGAGCGCATACCCCCATAAAGTGTCTAAATGGAGGTGCGGGAGGGGGTCACGCACCCGATGTGCAAGTCGCACAGGGTGCATTTCAGTCTCGGTACGGCCCTGATCTGATAAGTACAAAAACATACCTTCCTCAGAAAACAAGACTCGCTTAAGCTCATTTTGGGTCTCATTAAAGATTGTGGCAGAAAAAGGCTCATAACAATAGAAATTATATCAAAAGTTGCTTTCGGTTTATCAAACTGTTTCTACATAAAAATATAATTCTGTATCAAAAGATCTTAAACACCATTGTTTCAAATTCATCTTGTTGCACTTTACAGCTACATTGCAGATTTAAATTACCAACATAAAGATTGTCAGCCCAGGCTTACAGCTGCTAGTTAGGAGTGTGTGTTTGTCTGTACCTTTTCTTGTTGAACTGAGACCAACTCTTCCAAGGACTGATCTCCAGTCCATTCAAAGAAAGGCAGCAAAGCAACATCAATGCCGGGACTCTTTAAAACTGGGAATTAACTTAGCCATCCTCCAATCCTCAGGTGCTATAGCTGATTTGAATGAGGAGAGATTAAAAGTAATAAGTTTACAATTTAGTTTTTGCATTTTTTCAGAACAGTGGGTGAATATCATGTCGTACTGGTGATTTGTTCATCTTTAGTTGGTCAGTTTTTTCTATTGCATCTTTCCGACTCAAAGTGCTTTGCTTCAGTTCCTCTGAATCATTACCCCAAAGAAAGTTTCCAGCATAGGTATCTCCTCAGTACCCTCCTGGCAAAGACCAAAACAAAGTATTCGTTTAGTTTTTCTACTCTGACCATGTCTTTCCTCTTTTATGACTTAGGAGTCCTTTTATTAAAATGTTCTAAGCAGTTAGAGTGTGTTTTGGCAGAACCATACCAAGCTAGAAATACACCCTGTACGACCTGTGAACCTGGCGCCCCTTGCCTCTCCAGTCACATGCAGGAACTCGTTCTTACTGGGCTTCCTGAAAACTCAGTGATTATATTAGTGCTCCCATCTGTACCTGTGCACTGTGCAACTGTGCCGCCCACAGAACCCTTGGAACAAGGCCTTGTGTTTTGGTGCAAGGTAACTTATGCTTAGGTTACCACAGGGGCATTCTAGTTACCTCACACTAATTCACTGAGCTGCCATTTGCACCTTGGGGTGGAGAATGGGCAGGTTAGGGGTGAAGAGCGGGTGTAATGAGCACATTGTAGTTAGCGTGGAGGGTGTATATTGCGTGCTGTCAATGCTGCAATTAGCGCAGGTACAATTTCCCCCATTTCGATAGGTCAAGTTAAGTGTACTCACATTAACTGTAAATGCCACTGCTACATTATAGGGTTCCGTTCTGTGCAGTGACTGCTGGGAACATTCTGGACACAACCCCAGAAGTTAGCGCACAATGGTTGTAATTACGGTGTTTTCATATGTGCGCTAAACTAAAGTGCCTTAGTCATCTAGTGGGGCAGCCAACTCACCTACAGTCTTCTTTCTTAAAACATACTTCAAAAGTACATCTAGCAGGCCTCTCTTCAAATTTTATTTTGGCTTGTCTTATTGATTTACATTGAGGTGCACAGACCGAAAATTTGTGTTTTGTTTAGTTTTCTGTGTTTGCAGGATTTTTTGTTTTTGTTTGTATAATTTTGTTTTGGCAGAAAATGTTTATAGTGCTGAGTCTCATTCAATAGTGCATGCTATCGCTCAATAGTGCGTACTATTTATGTATAGCTTGCGGTATTAAGCGATAGCATGCACTATTCGCCAGTAATGCACACTAATTATGACCAATGGTAAGTGATTAAATTTCAGGTGTTTTACTTCTGTTTTGGATTGAAAATGACATGAAATGATCTAGGAAATTTTGTTGACATTTAGACTTAACTTTACAGTGGTTATACTCTCATATGTTTTTCATTTGGATCCACTTTCAAGTTTTTGAAAAATGTTCTTTGGGCTTTAATAGCCTCTTTCGCCTCACCATTTACCTTTTCTAATGCTGAAGCAGTTGTTTTCATTTAAAAACTTATATGTCTCCAGTTATCTTTTTGCTGCTTAATGCTTTCATTATAGAACCCTCCATATAGCTTATAAATGTTTTTGTTGGATTCAGTTTTCAAGATAATATTGGCACCAAATCTAGCCAGTCCAATATGGGCCTTTCTACTTTATTGATACTTTATTTCTATTTTATGTTAAATTTACTCATTTGTAATTTCACGTATTTACTCTTTCCAAACTCTCACGCTGTCCATAAACATATCCATTCAACCCAATAAGCTTTCATATGTTTGCTTTACTGACACAATGCCATGTTTCGAATGGTTGATTTTTCTAATTTGTTCTGCTTCAGGTACATTAATAGAATAGCGTGCATATTATTAATTTAGTTGTTAAACTTATCTCATGGCAGTATTCTTTATGCAAAATATCTTCTCATGGCACAAATCAGTCCTTCCGTGCCAGATTTCTTTCTTGGCTACTAATCCAAATATGGCCATGCATTTATTAAACTCTCAATGACATGATCTCCCATGCTAACAATGGGCCCAAATCCATGGGGCTTAGTAAATATACCCCTGTGTAAAGTAAGAGCACCGCATAAGAGCAGAAATATGCAATGTAATTTAATGATACCCAGTTTTCAGAAAGATCTCTGGTCCTTTTCAGGTGTGAAAGCATGCATAGACATATAGATTTCACTCCCATTAATACCTGTTTGGCCCATATCTCATCCTGACTACAGGATATCTTTCTCAAACTGAATCCATTAAAGTCAACAGCCATCTGGTTCACCGATTCCCACAATCATCTTAACCTGGCTCCAGTTTTAGAAGATGTCTCATTATAATTGCATTCCTCTATCCATTATCTTAGTATTATTCTTGAGTCCGCTCTTACCTTCTCCCTTCAACGAGCTTGTGACCAATCCACGTTTCTGGCCCTTCGGTGCTTCCACAATATATAACCTTTCCTCAGTAGACCAGCCCAAATCACCGTCTTATTTCATACTGTGGTTTCCAGGCTGGATTATTGTAATATCACGTATCTCTGCCTTCCCCCGTCTCAACTCGAGCATCTTCTGTCCTTCCAAAATACAGACATTTGCCTACTCACCCACGCAAAGACGTTCGACCACATTACTCCATTATTCATGCAACATCATTGGCTGCCAATCAACCCCTGGATTCTATTTAAAACCCTCACCCACAAAGTCATTCACAATGCATCACCAGACTATCTTTCTTCATTAATTACTCTTTATACTCCTCCATTTCCTACATGGTTTTTGCCTTCATTTCCTTTCTCTGGCACTAATAAAATATGAATCCACATAGAAAACTGCTTTCTCTGATGCGGCCTCAGCCCTTTGGAATGGTTTACCTGCCCCTCTTTGCACAGAACTGAGTTTTAAGAATTTCAAAAGATGCTTAAAACTCATCTCTTTGAATCTGCGTTCAACATTCAGCCCACTCAACCTTGAAGTAGAAGATACTCTACATTGGCTCTAGCAAAAGTCATTTCTATTACACCCCATGTTTGTGTGTGTTTTACTCTCTCTCTCTTCTCTCATGAATCTCATTGCTGTCCTATCTGAAAAATGGAGTTCTTTTCCAATTTTCTCGAAAGGTTTTTAATGTATTGTAAACCGCATAGATTGTGGCAACTCTTGTGGTATATCAAATAAAATTAACCATAATCATAAACTTTATAATCCAAAAATATAAAATACGATCACTGAACCTTATTTGATTTTTTCAAGCATTTGACATTAATTCCCAGTGTCCTAAAGTAGCTTAATTAAGGCACATCCCATGACATTCCCAGCATTCTCTTTGCTTTAAAGAGCCACGAAAAGAATGTTAGAGGGTAATAGGCCCCTCCTTTGGTACATCAGCGTTGATTACATTAAACTCTAACTCTTCAACAGTTTTTTGAATATATGTTTGCTTGATAAGCTAAGAGTGCAATTTTTGATCAAGTAATTTATCTTCTGATCTCTTAATCTTCTTTTCCATCTGTTCCATTATTTTATCTTGCTAATTTAATTGACTAGAGTAACCGGGTAAGGCGGACCAGGTGCCCTGTCCCCGCCCCCACCCCAGCCCCATTACCGCCCCCACCCCCACCCCCACCCCCACCCCACCCCCACTCCACCTTACAAATAACCACAACACACTCATTGGGAATCAAACTGGTCGCAGCTTTATTAACCGTACAACATTTTCCTTAAACCACAACCAACAGCAAACATTCATTAATTGAATACGGCCGCGGAACGAATCCTCACCAGCCGCGTGAGTAGCAAAGTGAGTTCCGCCCGCTTCCGCCGTGAACCGGCCACAGGCCATTCCGTCGCCCCTCTTCCGGCTTCGCCCTATTATTAGCAAAAGCCCCGAGGGTTTCACCGGGCCGGGGGTACCCCACCCCCGCCTGCATCTGGCCCCCGGCTCCGTCCCCCGCACACTTCCGGTATCCCGCCACCCCCCCCTCCAGCTGCAACACCCCCTCCTCCAATCCAGCCCAACTGTAGGGATGGGAGGGTGGGACGCCAGCCACCTTCACTCGCTCCCCCGGTGACTGCCGCTCCTGCCGTCTCACGCGGCCTTGGCCCCACCTCCCTCCCTGCCCAGACAATTCCCCCATTGGCTCCCACGCCGCCACTCACACCCGGGAGCCAATGGGGGGCCAGCCCAAGCCACGCTGAAGAGGACCTCCTCCCGACGCCTCGTGGGGGCCGGGGCCGCGCACCCGCCGCCCCCCGGTTATCAGCGGCTAGCGGGCACGAGGCCCGCGGCCTTTCCGTAACCGGGTAAGGCGGACCAGGTGCCCTGTCCCCGCCCCCACCCCAGCCCCATTACCGCCCCCACCCCCACCCCCACCCCCACCCCACCCCCACTCCACCTTACAAATAACCACAACACACTCATTGGGAATCAAACTGGTCGCAGCTTTATTAACCGTACAACATTTTCCTTAAACCACAACCAACAGCAAACATTCATTAATTGAATACGGCCGCGGAACGAATCCTCACCAGCCGCGTGAGTAGCAAAGTGAGTTCCGCCCGCTTCCGCCGTGAACCGGCCACAGGCCATTCCGTCGCCCCTCTTCCGGCTTCGCCCTATTATTAGCAAAAGCCCCGAGGGTTTCACCGGGCCGGGGGTACCCCACCCCCGCCCTGCATCTTGCCACCGGCTCCGGACCCCGGACACCTCCGGGATCCCGCCACAGGCTCAGGGACCACCGACCCTGAGCCACCCCCCACGGCAAGCTGCGACCAGTCCCCCTTCCCAGCCCCACATATTCCAAAGCCTCTTGCTAGCCATATAGGAACAAGGGGGTACACACACCCCCGCCCAGGCCATACACCGGCACCCTCGGGAGGCAAGATAGAACTTACGGTTCCGGCGGCGGGACAATCCCTCACCAGCCATATGGGCAGCAAGGTGAGTTCCTTCCCGCCTCCACCGAGGACCGTTCCCGGCAATTCCCATCCCCCTCATCCGGCTTCGCCATATTACTAGCAAAAGCCGAGGGCTTCACCGGGTAGGGGGTACCCTCACCCCCCGCCCTGCATATTGCCAGCCTCCGGACCCCGGACACCTCCGGGATCCTACACACACCCCCACCCAGCCAGACACCGGCCCACTCCGCCTCCAACCAGGAGGCCAGATTAGCCATCAACCCTGCGGACACATTCCACGGCCACCCGCCGAAGAATGTGTAAGCAATCTGCGAGACCACCCCTGGGGACCCAGCAGCAGGCCTTGGAAATATGTCTGACCCCAAAACCACACCTTCACCACTCTGCAACTTACCCGTCCTGGCCCCAGCGCCAGCAACCCAGGCACACCCGACTCGCCGCCCTGGCGCCGAAGCCAAGGTAACTACGGCCCCCTCTGGAAGCAAAGGCAGCAACGGCCCCCTCCGGAGACCGCGCATGCCCAGCCATAAGACGGGCACCTCCGAGGTGTGCAACCCCCAGCTGCACAGGAATGGACGAGCTGAGGCATCCAGCAGCAACCTGTAGTCCAGCCGACATCTAAAAGAAAGGAACAGTTAGCACCCGATAAACCCCCCCCCACCCCCGAACAGCTCACAACCCCTGACAGGTAGCCGACTGCCAGCAGCCCCTCCACCGACTCTCCCGCTCAGCACAGTCCAACAAAGGAGCCCGAAAAGAAGGCGAGACAAGACCAAGCCGCACCCATCTACCCTCCCAGTAGCGGAAGCGTGCCCACCGCCCCGCCCCCACACCCTCCCCGTCGCCGCCGACACTGTACTCCATGGCAGGTCCACAAGGCAGGTACACATAGCAGCAGGCTACCCGTGCTCCGGGACCTGCAATCCAATGCCTGCTTCCCCCGGAGCCAAATTCCAACCAGCTCGCACCTGGGCACCAGCGCCTACCCAATCGGTCGGGCCACCGATGCAACGCCACCAGGCCGGGGAACTTCCCAAGCCCAGTCATATTATCGATGATACCCGCCACCCAGGACCCCAGGACCCCGCGCACCCAGGGCTTCACAATACCAACCAAAGTGCCGCCACGTCAGTCCGGAAAGAGACCGGGGAATTGCCGACCGCCGGCCGAAGTCCCACCGCTCCCTCCAAACACGCCCCCCGCCATGACCGATGTACCACCCCCTGGTCCCGAACCTCCCATCGCAGCTACCAGGCCCCACCCACCTACGACTGGGAAGCTTCGAACTAAAGGCAGATGAGGCGACCAGCAGGTGGGAGTCCCCGTACTCCAGCTCCCGCGCGCCCGCCCTTCTCTTCCGCCCTTAGCACCGGACCTCTTCCTACCCCCCGGCAGACTAACACGCCCACCTACTGCCACCTCCGGGTCCCCTTCCATAACTGCCGCGGCGCCCCCAGAAAAGCAAAGCCAGCGAGGGCCCCACCCAACATGCTCGGGAAGCCACAGCCGCCCGCCACTCGAACCCCCACTCCACACCCCTTAACAATGAAGAAGCCCCGCAAGACTCAGAAGACGAGGATCCCGACCCGCGGCTCAAACCACAGTAGTGTGGCCGCTGCGTGCAGCCGCTCCTGCTTTCCTCACCGCCCACCCCGTGTTCCCCCCCCACCCGGTGACTCACCTGCCACAGCAGCCTGGGCACCCACGCCCACCGTCCAGCCCGCCGTCCGACAGCAACCCGTCCTCCGGATCCCCGTCGACTTCAGAGCCGCTCACTCCCTGCACCATCCGCCTCGACAGCAATCCTTCGGTCCGCATCTGCAAAGACAAAGCAGAACACACCACGGGGAAGCAGCAAAAACCCGCATGACTCCTGCCCCCATCCCTGATCCCCGGGCGGCCAGCTCAACGCCCCCAGAGGACTCGGCTAGCCCCACGGACCAGTTAAACCGTGCCCTCCCGACTGGCCATTCCCCTGCCACCATACCCTGCCCCCCCCCTGGTAGGCGGTGTGTTCAAGAGGGCTGGGTTGAGAACCCCCGCTTGAAATTACCAATGTATCTATAAACAGAATCAACACCATAATGTTTCGTGCGCTCTGTTGTAAAGCATGTGCGCTCGCTCTGCGAAACGTGCGCGCGCCCAGCAAGCAGCTACCCAGATGGAAGAGTGCAAGCAGCCAGCCGCAAGCCCCCCTCCCTCCCTCCAGTCTCTCGAAGTCCGGGGTTGCACAACCTCTGGCAGGGTAGACGCCAAAGTCGGAAGCGCCTCCTGGAAGTCCTCCCGCTGCGCCATGGGTACCTCCGCCGCAGTCCGACCTGAGCCGCTCAATGTCGTCCTCCCCCCGGCTCTGGACGGTACCTGTGGAGACCGGAAACAAGGAAGGGGAACCCGACAAGCCCCCAGGGCAGTTTTGGCAGCCCAGCTACCTCTGGGCTTTCTAGGCAATGTATCAGTGGAAGTACATTACCAGGCCTTTTCTTCTGAGGCAATGGAGGGTTAAAGTGACTTGCCCAAGGTCACAAGGAGTGCCAGAGGGAATTGAACCCTTGATCTTCTGAGCATGAGGCAGTTGTTCTAACCACTAGGCTGCGCCTCCACTCCCCCCCCAGGAACCATAGGCCAACCCCATGGGCCTCCCCCAGACCACCCATCCTGACCCGCAGGCAAGCAGTAGTACCAGCCGGCCCCCGATGGACGCCGCACCCCGAACCCCGCTGGGTACTGGCCCCCCGACCGCAGAAGCCATCTCCCGACCCCGGCCAGCCCTGCTCCTCCGAAGTCTACCGGAAGTATCCGGGAGAGATGTTTCCCCACCCCTGCTCGGGACACTGCGTCCAGCCCCTGCCTTCCCCCTGGCCTGCCCCCTTGAACCCCTAGGAGCCCGCCCCGGGGCCTGTCTACCACCCTCGTGCCCTTACCCCTCTTCCCCCTGCCCCCTTGCCCTGCCAGGAGGTCAACCCCCCCACAGGAAAAGAAACTATCCCCTGAGCCCTGGACTGTTTAGGATCGTTGGAGCAAATCCCTCCCGTAGGCGCATGATGTAATCTAGCTGGGCGTCCACAGACCGTATGTTGGTACAATGGCTATAGGCTAAAGACAGCCCACCACTCACCCTCGGGAGCCACTGTGGTCCTCACCACATATGTCTGGCGTATACGCCCTCCAACGGCCGAAGATATTTCGAATGGCTCAATACCGCCCCCCCCGATCCGACAAGCAAGTATTCACAATTGCCCTTTAGGTAATAACTTATTGATAACCCCTCTTTCGAGCATAAACTTTCTGAATAAAATGTGTTTCCAATAATGCAATAGGCTGCTGGATACGAAACCGGGCCAATCCCCTCCTGTGCACCCGAATCACCCGGTACCGTTCACTGCGCCCTCGGGACCCCAAAAGCCTCTCGCGTCCTCCCAAAACGAGTGGGAACCACCGCGGGACTGCAACGGGCAGCCGCGGCGCTTACAACGCCCCCTATCCCGCAACAAAGTCCCGCCCAACTGCGGCCGTAGGCACACGCAACGACAGGCGAAATATCCCAATTCCCGAAAGGCCCTAGAACAAATCTAAACAACAACAAAAAAAAAAATTATACACAAACACGGAAGCCCACATTAACAGAGTACCGAGGGTCTCAAACTAAGCGACAGGATCTATAAACTAAACTTAAGGCCCCATATACAAGCCATCCCAAATAAGAAAATAAAAGATACAAAGCACATTATCTACCCTGAAGAAAGATCTCCAAATGAGAGAGTTCAGAAAATCCCATAATTAGCCTGATATAAAATCATACATTTACATGGAAATTCGAAGAAAACAGGTTGCTCCAAGCACTAAAACCGTAGGCTTCAGTCCCAAGAAAGCCTGCGCCCGCTCGTCACCGGGGGAGCTCCCCGCACATACCTCTCCTCTCTCAGCTACGCCTACACCGGACGCCCCTCCACCGGCCTCTCCCGCCCTCCGGAGACAGCAGACACGCCAGCCACCTTCACTCGCTCCCCCGGTGACTGCCGCTCCTGCCGTCTCATGCGGCCTTGGCCCCACCTCCCTCCCTGCCCAGACAATTCCCCCATTGGCTCCCACGCCGCCACTCACACCCGGGAGCCAATGGGGGGCCAGCCCAAGCCATGCTGAAGAGGACCTCCTCCCGACGCCTCGTGGGGGCCGGGGCCGCGCACCCGCCGCCCCCCCGGTTATCAGCGGCTAGCGGGCACGAGGCCCGCGGCCTTTCCGATACCGTTGTGGGGCCTTATGATATTACCTTTCAACTATTACTACAAGCAGTAGTTTTGCTTATGAAAGACCACACCTTTAACATTCATAACAGCTCCTGTATGTTCTCTAGGGTGAGATCTCAAAACTGAGGACTTATCACATGCATCTGCTTTACTTTATTGATAGCAGCTGAACAGGAAAATAGCCCATCGTGCTTGGATTGTCAAGAAAGGCACAAAGGGAAGAGTGCTTGAAAAGAGCACCACTATTAGAAAAAAAATAAAGATGTTTAATTCAGAAGTTAGACTATAAGGACAGGTGGGGGATAAATCTCCATAGAACTTGAAGACTTCTACTTTCAGCAAATACAAATTAAAACATATTAGGATTTTGTTTTAACTTATCAATACAAAATTGATCACTCTGATTTAATATCCTTTGTATTTCTTTATTTGTTTGGGTAGCAGAGAAAAAAACACTTGTCATTTGTACACCAGATACCGTTGAGGTCAGGGCAGACATTACTCAATAGGCAAACTGGATGATCGCCTAGAGCACCAATGTTCCCAGGGTGGCCCACTGCCACCCTTCTCCAGGATTTGCAGCGACAGCAATGCCATTTAAATTGCAACACGGCATTGCTGTTCCTGCTCTATTTGACCTGCCACCTCCACCCCCTCTGCTGCAGACTTCCTGTTTGCATGAGGGTGAAAGCAGCAGCAAGTCAAATGGAGCAGGAACAACAATGCAGCACCAGAGAGCTAAGGTAAGTGCAACACTGCTATTTTTCCAGTCTTGTTACAATCTGCCATATATACACAAGGGAAAACTCTGAGCCACATTTATCAATCGGCAATTTAATTCCAAATTAGCACAGGAAGAAATTGAGTAATAGAAGTCCCGGCACCCATTGACTCAGCTTGTTCTTCACTATTGGGGGAACTTTGAACCACTCGAATTGGATCAGGAAGGGAAGGCAGTGTGTGGATGGAGCTTAAAGAAGCTCCATCTGAGGGAGACTGCTCTATGCACTTCAAATGTCTATCCATTAGTCCATAAGTTACTACAGTAGATTTTCACTCTTTTTCCATCTTGTTCTTCCTCTTCCCCATATGCAGCATCATTACCAAATCAACCTTCCAAACCATTCTAGGCAGTGTCTCCTCACTCCTCTGTTGCTGCCTTCTGAAGGAGCTCCAATGGGGATTTACCTGCCCATGGTCGTACACCTATGGGCATGGGCTGTAGCCTGCTTCAGATTTAAAAAGCCTTGACCGCTGATGTCACAAGGCTGCCCCAGAATCACCTGCCTTCTGCAGAAGATGGCTCAAGCATTCCAACACTACTTCTCTCACTCTTGCCGACAGATTGTTCTCATCGTCAAGTATCTCCATGTATCAAATTTTGATGACCATACCTGCAAAAGAATATAGACAGGATAGAGTTGGTTTAGAGAGCAGTTACTAAAATCCTCAGTGGTCTTCAGCATAAAGGGCATGGACAGAGATGTGAAACCCCATATTGCATATCACGATAAAGAGGAAATCAGAATGTCCAGACTGAGATGTTCACAGTTCCCCTGGTAATTTACAAAAGGATTTGCTGAATGTGGAGCCTTTGGTAAACTATGTATAAGGAAGCAGAAGATGTACAGCAGAAGCAATTATTTTGCAAACATACACATGGCTAAAAAGAACAGCACCACCCAGCAACTTCCATACAGAAGTGTTGGCACTTACAGTATATATGGAAGTGGCTCTTTGGCAACTCCCACGTTAAGTGTTGCCAATTACATGCATAGTAGGACACTTTTTAAAAACCTATAGGTGTAAGTGCTGCCAGTTAACTAGATAAGCTAAAAATACTTTATTTATTTTTGTTTTGAAGCTGAAATAAAAAATGGGGGTTTAAAGAGAATTTCTGCCTTAATCCTGTGTGCAAAGTCCTAGCCAAAATGAGCACTTTAAAAAAATTCTAAGTGTAACTCTGAGCTGGTGCAAAGCCTGATGGGGAAATTTGCTTTAAGAACATAAAAAAATGTCATACTGGGTTAGACCAAGGTCCATCAAGCCCAGTATCCTGTTTCCAACAGAGGCCAATCCAGGTCACAAGTACCTAGCAGGTTCCCAAAAAGACACAGGTTCCACAATGCTTGTACTGGGGCAAGCAGTGGATTTCCCAGGTCCTCTCTAATAGTGGTTTATGGACCTTTCCTCCAGGAATTTGTCCAAATCTTTTTTAATCCCAGCTACACTAACAGCTTTTACTACATCCTCTGGTAATGAATTCCAGAGTTTGATTACGCATTGAGTAAAAAAATATTTTCTCTTATTAGTCTTAAATGGGTTGCATTGTAGCTTCATTGCGTGTCCCCTAGTCTTCCTACTTTTTGATGGTGTAAATGGTGTTTTAATATACATGTATTCCCTTCGTAAGGTGAGGAATGCACGTATAACTCTCTGGGCCACTGAAACAGTGCTTCTTCGAAATCTGTGCATCCCCTGATCTAAGATATAAAAATAGCAGCTTTCTGAAATTGCAATCTACATGTATAAATGCTGCTGTTTCCATGTGTAGACATGCATACCCTGGAGGAAAAGAGGGAGGAGGGATATAACAGAAGACTAGGCCTTTTTTCAAAGTAAAGGAAGCTCAAGAGGAAAAGGGACTCAGGAGCAATATGAGGAAATTATTTTTTCAAGGAAAGGGAGATACATCTGTGAGGATGGTAAAGCCAATATAGTGTCTGATTTCAAGAAAACATGAGATCAATACAGGGGAGCACTGGCAGTGGGGAAAATAATGGAAATGCCAAGTATCTATTAAGTTTTGCTGTAAGTGGTACATACTGGAAGGGTCTTCTGATCTTTATCAACAATGTGTTCAATGTTTATATATAAAACATGGTTATATTACTTTCACAGTGCAAGGCTTGAAAAAATATCCAGTCTCTTAGTACATGCACTACTAAAGATGCATTTAATTTAGAAGATGGGGCAAAAGAAAAAAAAGGTTTGCACCCCAGTCCTATGATCACCTGTTATCCTTTACAATGATCCCTCACTCTTCGGCCACCTCCCCCAGACTCCTGATGTCTTTTAATAAGTTCTCCAACCTTTTCAGACCTCACAACATCCTTCAACCAGTTCCCCAATCCCCTACCCACAGCTCTTACTGAAGGATTTTGGTGTCTAATAGTGAGCAGGAGCAGGGCCGGATTTACCTATACGCCATGTACGCCATGGCGTAGGGCCCACAGCTGGCAAGGGCCCACAAAAATGAACAAGTTAGGCTTTTTTTAAAAATAAAATTTTAAAAAAAACCTGCTGGCTGCCGCCGCGGGGCCCCCTCTGCTGCCGCGGCAGCATGGACTGACCCGCAGGGGCCCCCTCTGCAAGCTCGATCCCTCCCTCCGTGCCTCCCTCCCTCCCTCCGTGCAGGCTGTGAGAGACGCGAAGGCAGACTGTCTCCCTCGCGTCTCTGTTAAGCCCGCAGGGGCTGATGGGAAATTTCCCATCAGCCCCTGCGGGCTTAACAGAGATGCGAGGGAGACAGTCTGCCTTCGCGCCTCTCACAACCTGCACGGAGGGTGGGACCGGCAGACCGACATTGCAGAGGGGGCCCCGCGGGTCAGTCCATGCTGCCGCGGCAGCAGAGGGGGCCCCGCGGCGGCAGCCAGCAGGTTTTTTTTTAAATTAAATTTTACTTTAGGCCGACGGGGGGGGGGGGGGGGTAGGACTGGTAATGGGCTATTGGGGGGGCTGGGGCTGGGACTGGAAATGGGTTGGGGGATTAAGGCTGGAGGTGGGCTGATGAGGTTAGGACTGGTAATGGGCTGTGGGCTGTTGGGGGGGTTAGAACTGGTAATGGGCTTTGGGGGGGTTAAGACTGGTAATGGGCTGTGGGCTGATGGGGGCTGTCTGGTAATGGGCTATGGGGGGGCTAGGCCTGGAAATGGGCTGGGGGGCTTAAGACTGGAGGTGGGCTGATGGGGTTAGGACTGGTAATGGGCTGTTGGCTGGGGGGTTAGAACTGGTAATGGGCTTTGGGGGGAGTTAAGACTGGTAATGGGCTGTGGGCTGATGGGGGCTGTCTGGTAATGGGCTATGGGGGGGATAGGACTGGAAATGGGCTGGGGGGTTAAGACTGGAGGTGGGCTGATGGGGTTAGGACTGGTAATGGGCTGGTGGGGGGGTTTAGAACTGGTAATGGGCTTTGGGGGGGTTAAGACTGGTAATGGGCTGTGGGCTGATGGGGGCTGTCTGGTAATGGGCTATGGGGGGGCTAGGATTGGAAAGGGGCTGGGGGTTAAGACTGGAGGTGGGCTGATGGGGTTAGGACTGGTAATGGGCTGTTGGCTGATGGGGGGGGTTAGGACTGGCAATGGGCTATGGGGGGCTGACTGGAAATGGATTGATGGGGTTAGGACTGGAAGTGGGCTGATGGGGGGTTAGGACTGGTAATGGGTTATAGGGGGGCTTAAACTGAAAATGGGGTGATGGGGGGTTAGGACTGTAAGTTGGTTGATGGGGGGCTAGGACTGGTATTGGGTTGGGGTATTGCTAGGACTGGAAATGGGCTGATGGGTGGCTAGGACTGGAAATGGGCTGATGCAGGGACTAGAAGGGAATGGATGCTGGGTGAGGCTGGAACTAGAAGGGAGCTGATGTTGGGGGAGGATTAGAATGGGATGGGGCTGGAAGAGTAAAATGGAGAAGGGAAAAATATTTTGTGTGGGAGGGATAAAAAATCTACAATTGGCCGGGTATTGGGAGAGTAAGTGGGGATTGAGGATGGAGGGATAAAATTTGAGTGGATGAAATAGGAATGAGGAAAGAGCAAAAGGAGAAAGATTAGTATGTTAAAGCAGATGTAGAGAGAGAATGGAAAAAAACTAGGAGAGAAGAAAGGACAAATGGACAGCAGACGATGGAGAGTTAGCAGAAGACACGAAGAAGAAACCAGAAGAAAGTGGCTGGAGCAATTGCAGCTGAAAAAAATGCACAAAAGGTAGAAAAATATCTCTTATTTTGAATTTATTAATTGGAATATGTCAGCTCTGGTAAATGTGCATCATTAACGTCTGCGCTTTGTTTAGTACAAGAGCAAATTAATGTATAGTTTTATTTCTACAGTGTTGTACATTCCAAGTTTGGCTGTTGGGATTCCCAGTTTAATTATTGTCTTCCTGTTTCTAAATTGTGATTACTTGTTTGGTGATGGTCTATGTTCTGCATGTGTAATTGAGCTGAGGTGTTCTGTTTATATAATTCCTATTTGACATTGCCACTTGTTCTCTTTCCCCAGTAGGTCATGTATTGTTGTTCTCTGAAATGTATTGGTTTAATATTTGCAGTGTTGCCTTTTGATTGGTAGAGTATGGTGCTTTGTGAGTCCTGGTAGTGCTGTTAGGATACGGCGGGTTTGCTATGGGTTCTAAATGGGCAGTGTTTGTAGTAGTTCCTAATGTGTCTGGCAGTTGGCACTGGATTATAGTAATGTAGAAATTTTTTAGTCTTTCTTTATCCATACACTCATTAAGAGGCACGTTTACTAAAAGTTAGTATATGGTAACATTACGCAAATATTTATGCAAATGAGGCCCCTTATGCAAATGAGGCCCCACACCCCCCTTGGGCCGCCCCTGCTGGGGGCCCACAATTTTTGTTGGCGTAGGGCCTCACTCAAGGTAAATCCGGCCCTGAGCAGGAGTGATCTCTGGTTGCTCTTACCCCATCAGTGGCCCTAGGTCAAAATGGTATCTTTGACCCCCTAGTGGTAGTCTTGCAGTACTACCGCTAGGGGTCAAGCTGCCAAACATGCCGTATAACTGCTTTTTGAATATTGACTTGCAAAATAATGAATGTTCACATGTCATTCCAAAACGTGTCCTTTAAATTTCAAAAAAATTGGAGGACAAAGGTCTGAGAACATTGAACAATTGCAAGAGCTGGCTTACTCACAGATGATTATTTGTTGATTTAATTTAAAGGGATTTATATTCAACTACTTATTTTATGCAATGGCTATTTATCTATTACCCCCTTTATTTTTTCCTGTAAATCTTCCATTGGACTACAGTCCAAAACATTTCCTATCTACCAGGTATTAGACAGGGCTTATTGGCCTGCTGGGAAGTTAAAGCAATCTGAAAACTTGAGGAATACAGAAAGTCCACAGTCATGTATAGGAACATGGAATCAGGCAATAGATAAGAATCTCAGTGCCCATCTTGTCTGCCTAGCTAGTTTTCTTTGGTAGGAAGGCAATTTTTAAACTGCTTGCCTTGGTGCAAAATCCAGCAGTTCCCTTTTATCTTTATTTAATTTCTTGATATACTGCCCATGCTGAAAGGCATTAGAGCGGTTTACAAATAAAATTGTCTGTGACAAAGAGGAAAGGAACGCCATAACTTAGACAGGACAGTGGAGAGAGAGACAAAGGCAAGGAAAGGAGAAGGAGAAAATAGGAGGAGGGGGGACCTCAAATTATGGAAGAGAGCGAGGGGTCAGACAGAGAGGGACATAATGCATCTTGGGTAGACTGAGGAGGAGGGATGTCGAAAGCTGTATGGAAGAGGTGAGTCTTCAGTATATTTTTGAACCCGGGGAAGGAGAGTTCTGGACGTAGGGTAGTAGGCAAAGAGTTCCAAAGTGCAGGTCCCAGAAAGAAGAAGGTGGAAGTGTGGGTTTGTTCTAGGTGTGCACGTGAGACTGACAGAAGTGCTAAATGATTGAAATGGATAGGAGAAAAGGAGGAGGCATATGAAACTGGAGGAGATTTGCGAGATATTGTGAAGTGCCAGTGTGAATGACTTTGTAGACTAAAGTGAGAATCTTATAGTGGATATGGTTCCTAAGTGAAAGCCAGTGGAGATGGATGAGAAGGGAGAGTGATATGGAAGGAATGGGAGCAATGGGTGAGGATGCAGGCTGATGTGTTTTGAAGAAGCTGTAAACATTGAAGCTGATAACGAGGAAGACCGGCAAGTGCAATGTTACAATAATCTAGTCTAGAGATGACTAGGGACAGTAGGAGTGCTGTAAGGAAGGAAGAGGAGAGGAAGGGACGAACCATGCAGATTTGACTTAGGGAAAAGAAAGAGCGACAGGTGAAAGACAATAAGTGGTCATGGAAGAAGAGGGAAAATCCAACATAATCCCAAGGTACTAGAGCAAGGTGATTGGGGGAGTGTGCAATTTCAGGGGCCATCGTGGGGCAAGGGGCATTGAAAGTGAATCAGATGGTAGAAGATTTTGACAGGTCAAGGTGAAGGTAATTTATAGACAGCCAGGAGGAGACACGAAATAAACAGGAGTTCATAGGGGCCAGATCAGGGGAATGAGAGGTAGGGTAGTGGAGAAGGATAATGTCATCAGCATAGAGATATGCAGAGATGCTAGACTGTTGAATAATGAGAGGTAGGGGGGCCAGGAAGATATTAAGAAGGAGATGGGTCAGCACTGAACCCTGAGGGACATGATAGCTAAGAGAGATGACAGGAGAGGTAGAGGGTCCGTAGAGGACAGAAAAAGAACATGCAGAGAGGAAGGACTGGAACCAGTGTAGAACAGTTTTGCGAAGGCCATAATCATAGAAACAGGAGTGTAGAGAGGTCAACTACAATAAAGGCCAAAGAGGGATCCAGTGAAACAGCAAGTGAGATTGCCCCAATCATGAGAGACATGAAGTTCACTGAGAAAGGAGAGGAGAATGGTTTCGGTGCTGTGACCTGGCCTAAATCCAGACTGACGGGTGAAGAGCATGAGTGGATAGTTGAGCAAAGGCTAATTTTTCCAAGATCTTTGAGAGAAAAGGTAGGTTAGAAATAGAGCACCAGTATGTGGGGATGGAAGAGTCCAGGATTGAATTCTTGAGTATAGGACGGATAAGGGCATGTTTCCATGAAGAAGGGAAAACACCAGAAGATAAGCTAGAATTGAACATGGAGAGTATGTAAGGGAGAAGAGCAAGTGATGGTTCTGTGAGCCAATGAGAGGGGATAGGATCCGAGAGACAAATATCAAAAAGAAAGCACTTGCCTGTTTTCCTTTTGAAAAATCTCCATGCATATAAAGTACTGGTGGATTTCCGTACCTGCTTTAGTGCAGGCAAAACTGTGGTGAAAAATAACCCATGTACATATGAGTCTTGAATCTAAGCACAGAACTTTCAGCAGCTACCCAAAACACTCCTAACCTGGAATGCTCTCCCCTTCCCCTCTCAAATCCAGCAAAAAACAGGGCTGGCCCAACCACGAAGCAAACTAGGTTGCCACCTAGGGTGGCAACTTCTGGGGATGGCAAAGAGAAGGACATTCAAAGCTAAACAATAGATTTTAACAACCAGGGGGAATGTAAAGCTTAGGGTTTGCCTAGGGTGCCAATACTTTGAACCAACTCTTCAGCCAGCCTTACCTAAAAGTGTGTATGCTGTGTATCTCTGCATGTTCTTTAAGCCACCTGGAGGGCGGACAATCTTCAGACAGCTGTGGTAAACAGCTGTTGACCTGATCAAACAGCTTTTAGAATTCTTTCCCCATTTTGTGAACCACAGTTGATCTCTGGCCTTCCTTTCACTCTGTTAAAACTACAGATCCTTGATTCTTATCCCGTGAAAATCAATAAACTCTGCCTGATCGTAAATCAACAGAGATAGCAAAGAGGGATGAGATCTTAAAGTTTCAAAATGTGGCAGAAAGAGAGAGTTATTTTCCATTGTTTTGGGTGCCACAGGCTTGATAAAGAAGAATTTTCAATCATTCCTTGATAACTTTCCCCAGGACGCTCTCTTTGGCACAATGCAAGTACTACACCGAGCATTAGCAGTGATTTTGAGAGACTGAGATTGTACTTCACATACCCCAGCTTAGGAGTGAGGTTCAGGACTGTCATGGTAAATGCAAAACTAACCCAATAGGAGAAATTGCCCAAAAAAATGTTTTCAGTCATAAGCCTGATTTACCTTTGTTCATTTCTGTGACTGAATAAAGTGCCCAAAACCTGCTTACAAAAAGTGACAGAGATAAAAAGCTGTAACTTTCACTGATTTAAGCAGTGTAAATTGTTTGAGGATCAAGAAACCTGGAGTATTTTATTAATCTCAAGAGATGAATATGTAGTGAGTTAGCATCAGTTATTATCACTCAAGGGATGCGCGTGGGATTATTTTTAGACACAAGAATGTGAATGAGAGATCCAATGAAAGGAAAAGTATTCATTTTGGTTTGTAATTCTCAGTGCAATGAGTAATATGACTTTTTATTGGAACTTCAGACTTTCTGCTCTACTAAGTATCTGGAATTCCCGCTAGTCAGGGATAAAAATATATAAAGCACCTAGATATGTTATCCTAAATAAGCAAAACACATTGGAAAGTACATTACCCCAGCAAGCTGAAAAGCAATGGTAGGCTTGCTTTTTTTAAAAAAAAAGATGTTAAACTGATTCAATCAACTATTCAGCATTTAGAGGGGGAGGGAAGTAGCATGAAGCCTGCAAGGAGAGGAAAACATCAAAGCTCGGAGGGATTTTTTAAGCCCTGCTGAATTATCTGGATAGGACATAACAATTGCCATACTGGGTCAGACCAAAGTCCATCTAGTCCAGTATCCTGCTTCCAACAGTAGCCAACTCAGATCACAAGTACCTGGAAGTGTCCCAAAAAGTAGCAAGATCCCATGCTACTTACTACACGACTAAGCAGAAGCTTTCCCTGGATCTAATGCGCTTGGCTCAACTGAATGATCTTTTCAATGCTTCTATAGAGTTGAGAGTGGTCACAGAGGACTGGAGAAAGTCACATGTGATCCCTTTACACAAAAGTGGAAGTAAGGATGAGATTGGGAACTACAGACTGGTTAGTCTGATCTCTGTGGTGAGTAAATTAATGGAAATGCTGCTAAAGCAGAGGATAGTGAGGTTTCTGGAGTCCAATGAATTGCAGGATCCGAGGCAGCATGGGTTTAGCAGAGGAAGGTCTTGTTAGACAAATCTGATTGATTTCTTTGACTGGGTGATCAAAAGGTTGGACAGAGGGAAAGCCCTAGATGTGATGTACTTAGATTTCAGTAAAGCCTTTGACACTGTTTCATACAGGTGACTTACAAATAAATTGAGCATCTTAGGGATGGACCCTAAAATGACTGACTAGGTTAGAAATTGGTTGAGTGGGAGGAGATAAAAGGTACAGGAATGGAGCTTATTCTGAGGAGAAGGATGTTACCAGTGGTGTGCTGCAGGAATCTGTCCTTGGTCTGATTCTTTTTAACATTTTTGTTAGTGATATTGCTAAGAGCTGTCGGTAAAGTTTGCCTCTTTGCAGATGATACCAAAATCTGCAATGGAGTAGACACCCAAGAAGGAGTAGATAACTTGAAGAGGGATCTAGCTAAGTTTGAAGAATGGTCAAGAATTTGACAACTGAGATTTAATGCTAAAAAATGCAGGGTCATGCATTTGGGTTGTAAAAATCCATACTATGTAGGTGGCGAAGGACTTCTGTCCACAAAAGAAGAGCAGGACCTGGGCACGATTGTTTCTGATGATCTTAAAGTAGCTAAACAGATAGAAAAGGCAACAGTGAAAGCTAGAAGAATGCTTGGGTGCATAGGGAGAGGAATGGCCAGCAGAAGAAAGGAGGTGATAGTGCCTATGTATAAATCTTTGGTGAAACCTCATTTGGAGTATTGTGTGCAATTCTGGAGACCACACCTTCAAAAGAATATAAACAGATCGGAGTCAGTGCAGAGGGTGGCTACTAAAATGGTTAGTAGTCTTTGTTATAAAGTGTATGAGGACAAACTTAAAGATCTCAATATGTATACTTAGAGGAAAGGCAGGATAGAGGAGATATGATAGAGATGTTTAAATACCTCCGTGGCATAAGGGCACAAGAAGAAAGCCTCTTTCAACTGAAAGCAGGCTCTGCCTCGAGGGGACATAGGAAGATGGTGAAACAGGTAATGCTTATTCTTACCTTTAGAAACTCCGCGACCCCGCAGTATAAAAGAGAGCAGAGCCACGGGACAGAGAAAAGTTCCTGCAGCTGCTTTCTTTTTCAAAGGACGAATCAGAGCAGACACAGAGGGGGGGGGGGAGGGGGGCTGAAAAGGAGCAGACACGGGGGGGGGGGGAGCTGGAATATAGAAAAAACTGGGGAGCTGGAAGGGAACAGACATAGGGGGGCTACAAGGGACAGACACAGGGGGAGAGCTGAAAAGGAGCAAATACAGGGGGGGAGCTGAAAGGGAGCAAACATGGGGGGCTACAAGGGAGCAGACACAGAGGGGGAGCTGAAAGGGAGAAGACATGGGGGCTACACGAGAGCAGACACTGGGGAGCTGGAAGAGAGCAGACAAGGAGGGAGTGGCTACAAGGGAGCAGACACAGGGGAGGAGCTGGAAGGGAGCAGACATAGGGGAGCTACACGGGGGGAGCTGGATGGGAGCAGATACGGGGGGAGCTGGAAGGGAGCAGACACTTGGGGATGAGGCTGGAACATGGCTGGGTAATAGGAGGGGAGTTGGAAGAGAACTGACAGGGGGGAAGATGGGGGCTAGAAGGGAGTTCCCATGGGGAGTTGGAAGGAAGCAGAAAAGAGGGCAAGGATGAGGCTGGAGGAAAGGTGGGGGCTTGAAGGGAGCTGACACCCAAGAATGACACTGGAAGGCAGATGGACAGAGGAGAAGGTGACTGGAAGGAAACTGACACAGGAGGGGGCACTGGGACTGGAGGTTCACTGATAACCTGGGATGGTATTTGGACTAGAAGTGGCTGGACAATGGAGAAGGAGGGGAACTAAAAGGGAATAGACACCAGTGGCGGTGCTGGGAATGCAAGGGGGTTGACTCTGGAAGGTACTGGAAGGCTGTAAAGGGGGCTGATACTGGGGAGGGTTACTGGGACTGGAAAAAGGCTGATGGAAGAAAGCAAAAGGAGAGATAAGAAATGGCAGATGGACTATAGACTGTAGAAAAGGAGCTAAGAGAAGACGGAGGAAAACAGAAACCTCAGATCAGGACCAGCATGATCAAAAATCATCAGACAACAAAGGTAGAAAAAATAATTTTATTTTTAATTTAGTGATTGGATTTTGCGCTATCTATATTTCACACAGTATGGGGAGCTGTCTCTCTTATCTGGTGAGGCACCGCATGCGGAGTCTGGCTTCTTGGGGTTTCATTTTAATTTTTGTCTACATATTTTTATTTTTACTTTAGGTTGTGGTCACTTATTCTTTACTTGGTGAGTGTCTGTGTACTGAGTGTGTGACCAAGGTCAGGTGTTCTGTTAACATGGAGTTTGTACGTAGGGATCTGTATTGTAGTAATTTGACTTGTACAGCTTTTCAAATAGGCGTATGGTGATTTTGGGGCCCATTGTAGTATTTGTAGTGCTGCTTTTTTCTGGGTAGGCCCCTTATTGTATGAGTTTTGGAAGTTTATACTGGTATGATATGATAGATTTAACTTTGTAGATTTTCAGTGACTTTTGCAGTTTTTTATATTAGTTCACAATATGCCTGGCACTGGAGAATGTTTATGTTGTTGTTAGTGAGATGACCAGAATCAGATTTTATTGTTTTGGACTATCACAGCCTGTTTGTATGATGCTAAGTATTTACTGCTAAGTATGTTTATTTTGGCTATGCATTTGCTCTTTTGCTGCAATTTTCTTACAATACTGGATTTGAAGGAGAAATACTAATATCGCTTGAAAAGAGTTCACAAAGCTGTTTTGGGAAAAAAGGAGAGTAGGGTGCAGCCAACATTAATAATAATGAGGGAGGGGCACCGATTTATAGGTTGCAGGGGGGCGCTAGAAACCCTAGTACCGGCCCTGCACTGGAAGTAGTAGAAATGAGGACAGTATCTAAATTCAAGAAACCATGTGACAAACACAGAAGATCTCTAAAGAAAAAAAAGGGACTATAGTAGTTCATTTGGAAGGGCGGACAGGATAAGCCATGTGGTCTTTTTCTGCCCCATGTTTCTATGTTACTTTCATAATGGTTTATGAACTTTTCCTCCAGGAATTTGCCCAAACCTTTTTTAACCCAGCTTTTACCACATCCTCCAGCAACAACTTCCAAAGCTTAATTAGGTGTTCAGTGAAAAATTGATTTGCTCCTGTATGTTTTAAATGCACTACTTAGGAACTTCATGGTATGTCTCTTACACCTGTATTTGCACCTAGCCTTGCCCATCCCCAGAACCAGTTACGGGCATGTTTATTTTCTGGGGTGGAGACAGAACGATTTCAGAAGACACATTTAAATATGCCTCTCTTCACTGCTGCCACTCCCCAAGTTTTTGGGCATTCTGTTCTTGAAGTCCCAGATTCTTCCTAAACATCTCTTCAAAAATGCCACTTCACGTAATTAACTAATTTAAGCTGGTGGGCATTCCAAGGAAAAAGGACGCAACTGAAGCAAGCTTTATTCATAAGAATGCAGATTGTAAAAAGGATTGGGGTAAACTACTTCCATACCCCACTTGAGGAAACTTAAGCACTGTAATATAGTCGTTACTGTTTAAGACTGCAATTTTGTTCAAAGTTGAAGCTGTTAATCAGTGACCCAGTTTAAGAGAACCCTTGGTTCCGAACAGAAACCTCTGACCTGAACTCTAAGGGGTATGTTTAGTAAACAGCGGTAGCACTGTTTAGTGAAATACCCCTAAGTTTTGAGAAAGGTGAATGAGAGTGTGTCAAGTTGCCACTAAAGATACATTCCTCCTTTCAAGTCGGAGCTCTTGATAATTACAGACCAAGAGTTCTGAGAAACTCTGGTTAATAGCTCTCGAATTTGGTGTGCTCCCTTGTTCTGCCTAGCAGTTCCACAGCATCTGCCTGGACTACAAAGAAACGGGGGGGGGTTACATGTACTTGTCCCATGCTTTCTTGAATTTAGATACTGCCCTTATCTCCACCACCTTCACTGGGAGGCTGTTCCACTTATCTTGTAAAGAAGTATTTATTTAAAATACTCCTAACCCCCTTGCTCCAGATCTTTGCTTCAATTGAATTAAGCCTGCCTCCTGTGCATTTATACCATGGAGCTTTTAGAGTCTGTATCCTATTTCTCTTCTCTTGTTGTTTTTCTATATCTTCCTCTTGCAAAGTTTGATTTTATCCACAAAGAGGCAAACATTTTACAATGGTCCTTCAGTGATGTTGTTATGATTATTATTATTTCAAAGCATTTAATATTACGGTATTTACACAACAGGCATACATCAAAGTGGTTTGCAATCAAAAAACACTACTTCTACTAGAACAAAGGAGAAATAGAACAAAACAAAGGGAGAAAGGAAAAGAGGATAAAGGGGCATTGTCTCTTGTCACCACCTCTTAAACATTCAATATTGATTAAAAAATGTGGAAAAAAACTATACCAAGGACTGATCCTGTGGCACAACAATGGCAGCCTGACCCCTAGCAGTTGTACCATGAGATTACCACTAGGGTCACAGCCATCATTTTTGAACCCAAAGTAGAAGGAACAGGAGCAACTGGGGATCCTTCCTGCTACAACTAGACACCAAGGACCATGTAACTCTGGTAAGAGCCAGAGTATGAGGATTGGAGATGGGGGTGGGGGTTCTACCTGAGGGCCATCAGGGGAGAGGGTCTCTATGCCAGATGGTCAGGTGCTGGAATTTGGATCCTGAGGAACCTTGGAGGAATTGGGGGATCATCTCCCAGGGGATCATCGGCTGGTGAGGGGGGTTTGAGGAAATCATTGGATGCCTTAGGGAGGGGTGAGGGTATAGGTTGTCAGGGTGACAGAGAGTGATCACTTTGGGAGGGGTAATCAGAAGGGACAGGATCAGGATATGCATACAGATTGCAAATTTAAAAAGCTGCTCCCATTCACATGTGTGGTACAGTTGCATGGTTTCTTTCCCTATGTGCAGCTTTTTAAATAGTAGCTCCCACTGGACATGTGGAGACTTCAGCATGTAGTCTGCATGCTCTTACTCCAGTTTTACAAGAGGATCTGGGTTGGTAGAGCTGCTTGTAAAATACTGTGGGAATTTTCCATGTGCCAATATGGATGTCAAAATTCCCCTCTCAGTCTTATCTAAGAATCTCCATTTATATGTAGCACTCTATCTGATCCATCTCTCTAGTCAGCCAGTCAAAGAGACTAATCAGATTTATTTGACAAGAGAGACTTGTAGATACTTTCCCGTAGGCATTTGTTTTCCAGCAACTTACATAGAGGGATATTTTAAAAGGTGTGATGATGCAGAGGGCTTAAACAGCAGAAAAAGGGGTTTAAAACAGCAGTTTTCCTCAAATGCACACATTAAGGCAGGCAAGGAAGGGGTTAAAGCACAAGCCCAGAGAAACTCTCTGCACAGAAAGGCAGTGAGAGAGGCACACCCCAGCTCCATGACAACCAGGGGAGCTGACGTAAGAGGCAAGGGGGCGGAGTCAAACCGGATAGGGCAGCCCTATGCTCTTAACCAGGAAGTAACAGAGAGAGTTAGTTCAGGAGGGAGTCTGAGTTCAGGAGCTAGTCGGAGTTCTAGTTCCAGGAGAGTTTGTGTGGGAGCAGGAGGAGTTCCTAAGAGAACAGGAAGTATTCGTGTAGGAGACTCAGGACCTGGCTCTGACCAAGTTTCAGAGAGAAGCAAAGGAAGGAGCAACCATTGCCGGGATAGCACACGGTGCTGGGAGAGTTGCCATCCAGACCGCTTAGAGCCACGGAGGTCTCTGAGAAAGCAGTGGAGAAAGCTTCCTCTGAGAGAGAGAGGTCACCACGAACCAGACAGCCAGGAGAAGCAGGTTAGAAGCTACGTTCATTCTCACGGGGAGAGGCTGGAACCCTTACCCAGAAGAGATAGCACTTCTACCCTAGAGTCTTCCCTAGAAGCTGTGAACAAAGGAGAGAATTTGAGCAAGTATAAAGTTCTGTATGATAAGCTGCATAAACGTTCCAAGTGCAGGCAGCCAGGTACTAGCAGAAGCTTAGAGAGTAGCCCAGCTGTTCTTAACTCACCAGCTGATTGTATGCTACGCAGATGAAAGCTAAAGCTAGCCCCTGCTGAGCCAGAGATACGGAAGCAGTGCAAAGACAGAGACTTGCCTTTTTACCAACCTTTACAAGCCAGACACACTAGAAGAAGATTAAGCCAGTTGGATTCCTTTAACACTACTTTAAAGGAGGCTGCTGATTCTAGTTACCCTCAGATACCACAAAGGGAAAGGAATAATAAGTGGAAACAGCTTAGACACCATTTGGAACAATGGAAGCCTGTTGATCTGCAGTACCCTGAATTGAATCATGAGATGTCTGACTCTGATGTTGAATCAATGCAGTTGGGATCAACTAAATCAGATAGCTCCTATTCTGAGATGGAGGCAGACTGTGCTGTTTGTTGCCAAGAGTGAAGCTGTTGATATTAATGTATATGATAAGTGCTGAGAAGTTATTTCATGCTACTGAGTTTGCACGGAGAGAAGCAGCGTTCTGCTGGAGTGAAACTCAACGTCTTTAAGCAGCTGGGAATTGTGAAGGCTATGGAAATGATTAGCTGCAACTAAAGCTGTTCATAACTGAAGAGAAGTTGAATTAACCTTGTATATAAACTGACAAACCCTGAGAAGGATCAGGTTGGACTTTGTCTCATTCTGGACTTTATTTTGGCATAAGAAAGTATCCACTTTTTGCTTCTGGTTAGGGGATGGTAGATGACAGAATCCTGTGCAACAAATAAAGTTTTTGTTATCACATTAAAAACCCTGGCTGTCTTCATTTGGCCCACAACTACACAGAAACCCCAAACATCAGCACTTACAAGGATAATCTGGCACGTTTCCCACTCTTCCAGGCAACCGCCTATACACAGAGAAAGGGGGTGTGATAAAGGTTTAGTGGTGATTTGAACGTCAGAAGACATGCACGTGGACATTGAAATCACGAAGACGTCTCCGTAGTCATTCTACAAATGATATTTGCAGATGTCTCAGATGCAGGGACATCCAAGTAGGCAAGGGAGTGTAGCAGAGGTGTATCTGGGGAGGAGCAGTAGACTTATATGTCCCTCTTCTATCTCAGAAATGTTGGAGATGTCTACAGGCACATCCATATTTATACCTGTTCCAGGCACAAAAAGGCATCAGAAAAGTACTTGTTGTGGCCTTAAAATATCCAAAGGGTGTAGAGAAGATGGAGAATTAAGTGACTAGTCTTAGATCACAAAGGCCCACACTGGGATTTGAACCTTGGCCATGTTGCTCTTAAGCCACTATACTAACCATTATGCTATTAAACATCTTGGGTCTGAAATGCTAACCTGAGGACATCTATATAGATAGACGCCCATATTGGGCACATCCACATTTCCAAAATCTTGCCTGAATTTTCATGTGCCTGCTTTTTTTTTTTCCCAGACGTTCTGGCTTTGATGTCCCATTGTGAAACATGCCTCCTAGTTTTGAAAGTATAAACGTATGCATGCCTTCACAAATCAGAGCACACATATTTTTTTAACTCACCCAGAGGGTGACCAGGTTTAATGTAGCCCTTTTACGTGGGTAATTAATTTACACATTTATTCCTACATATCCGTCAGTTGATATATTACTTGCATTTTCATTTTCCTCAAAAATATTTTTTGGGTTTTTAACATGATAATTTGACCATCTTAATCAACCCTTTTTCTAGAAATGGTGCATCATGCTCCAGGATTTAGTTGACAAATCATCTCCTTGATATTGAAAGGGATGTTGTGGTTGAAAGATCTGTAAAGTTGACTTCCTGCCTACTGGGTGCTAGCAGTTCAAAATGATGAAGAGCCAGACTTCCTTACTACTAATACCTCCTCCTCTTCCTTCCCCCTTGTTCCACTTTTTTGCCTTCCACCTCCCTCTAGTAGCACGCCACAGCATTCCAGCAGCCGTCTACAAGTGACTTTGATACCATCTCTGCATCGTCCACCTCCTTGTCTTCCTCTTCCATCCCATAGTAATCCAAAATCCTGGCAGCTCTAGTACCGACAAGTGACTTCAATGTCTAAGCTTTTGTATTTTTCCTAACTGCTGTTGTAGTTGCTAAGTCTTCCACTATGTACTGTGATAAGGAAGCCTGTAGTGAGCCTATGGAAATAGGAGAAACTAATGATTTTGCTTTTAAGAAAAGTGACATCCCTGCAGTGCACAGGTTTCAGCTTTTGCCTAAAGAAAGCAAGCAGAGAGAAACAACCTAGGCTGCCACACCCAAGCTCTGCTGACGTAGTTGCAGGCTTGGAAGATAATTGCAAGCACCTGTCCAGAGAGGGAGAGACACTGCCCAGGAAGCAGGGATATAAACCTTGGCTAGAGAGAAAGGGAGGAGAACCCAGAGGAGAGGCCGGGAGGAGGAGAGAGCCTGGAAGGAGAAGAGAGCCTGGGTGGAGAGAGCC
This sequence comes from Ichthyophis bannanicus, assembly GCA_033557465.1. Taxonomy (NCBI): domain Eukaryota; kingdom Metazoa; phylum Chordata; class Amphibia; order Gymnophiona; family Ichthyophiidae; genus Ichthyophis; species Ichthyophis bannanicus. The sequence goes on from CM066038.1 coordinate 403,477,685, forward strand.
TGGGAGGAGAAAGCAGAGAAGGCTTCAAACCCCAGTTCCTGATCAGAAGGTTCAGAGAGTTCAGAGGTGGGAGCCCAGGACTCAGCAGAGGAGTCAAAGGAGCCAAGCCTGGAAAAGGGAGCCGTGGCAGAGCTCCAGGAAGGAACTCAGGGAAGTGAACCAGGGACTGTTTCCCAGAAGCTGGAGGGAGACTGGTGAACACAGCCAGGGAGAAGTGTCCACAGCTTCAGGTACAATTTATCCTTACCGGGTGGAGTTGTGTTCAAGAGAGACACGGGGATCCTCAGAGAGAGAATACCCTGAGACATACGTTAAAAGCTCAGAGCAGGGCACTGCATTACCGGAGCCAGAGGAAATGCAGGTTGAGCCTATTGAGCAGGATTCATTGCCTCCAGAAGTACTCATGGACTGTACTCTATGTCAAGCTGTTAGCATTGAGTCCCTTTGCTAAACAGCTGAAAAGATAAAGTCTCCTGAAAAGTAGAGTATTGAACCCTAGCCTGAACTAAAGGTAGGAACTTGCTCTTTTAATGGGAAGATACCTGTTGCATGTATATTTGAAGGCTTAATGAAGACAAAGGTAAAAAGAAGATAGTTTTTACTTTGTTGAATGAAGAAGCTGTGTTTTCTTTATCCGTTATATTGATAAGCAGCTGCATATAGTTAATGACTGTGAAGCTCATCCAGCCTAAGTTGTAAATAACCTTGAGCGAATGAATGGAGAAGTATCCTGTTACAGTCTACATGGACTTTGTTTGCGTTTGGGGAATAAGTTTTGTCATTTGCCTTTACTTTCGGTTTCATGACTACACTTCATCTTAGAAGGCCAAAACTACAACTCCCAGCATGCTTCACTGGAGAAAAATAGTTTATTCAACCTTTTATAAGAGACGTTAATGGCAACCCTACCCCTCTAAGCCTGAGGCAGAGGGCTGGGGCGTGACAGTACTGATGCAGTAAAAATGCTTTTGCATCTAATTAACTTAGTGCATGTCAATATGTCAAATATTTTCTTTTTTACGGCACAATAAAAAAAATCATAATTTTAGTATACAAGCTTGTTAATATGTAATCATAGACCACTAGAATGCTAAGTTCATCATAATTTTACTTTGCTCTTTTAAATGTCATAATGCATTTTCAGTTATTTCGTTTGCCCAACACATTTTACATTACACACATTTTCATTTAATAGTCCTCAAAAGCATATGTTGGGTTAATACAATGGCATATCAAACTAAATGTTCCATCCAGTTACTCTGAAATAAACTCATCCAGTTATTGTTCTCTTCTAATCTTTCCTGGCAGACTTAACATTCTTGAGAGATAGTAAAACAATTTACAATATTTATACTGACTTTATTAAGAGGAGCAGCTACACTTGCTATCAACAGACAGTTTCAACAGTCAGTGGACAGATTATCCAGTACTTAGAGATTAGATAAATAAAAAAGAATAAAAGGGATCAAATTTCTATAAAATGCATCACAAAGAATGAGAAAGTATAATAGTCCATTACATTAGAACAGATCGGAGTTACCCGGAATCTGAACAGCTTCTAACTGGAATCTTGCAATCCTTGGTAGTCTGAAATTTTCTGCACATCAAACATTAATATAAAAAAACTTGCCCTAGGCAATGCAATGGCCTATTACTACAAACAAAGGTCTCATTTACTAAGATGTGTCAATGATTTCAAGTGCATTAATTTGAGTGCCTAGTTAATGCATTTTTAATGTGTCTATATTAAGCCTATTTTATAAAGACAAGAAAATACAAGCTTATTTTTATAAAATATTATCCTACAGCTTCTTAGGGGCACTTTTAGTAAAACATGGGTGCTGTCAGCATGGGTTTTGGAGCACATTAAGCATGCGCTGAAGTGCGCAATGACCAACAGCTTGGGGCCAGGACAGCATAGCATGTGTGCTGATTCCTGAGTTATCCGTTCATCGGGCATTTGAGGTAGTGAAGGGGCTGGCTAGGGGCAGAAAGTAAACATGGAGATCCCAGCATAGATAGCGTGTGGGTACACCCTGTTTGCTACCTGCGGCACATGCAATTAGCGCAGGTGCACTGAATGGCAGTTCAATAGGTGGTGGTCAATGCACCCCCGCGGTTATAGTGTATACTGTCACGGTGCGTTCTGTACGGTAACTGCCGGGAACATGCTGACCATTTAGCACGGGTACACTTATTACCACCTCACTAATTACCGGTAACAGTACCCACACTATTTTTATGCCAAGTTAGGGAACAATACACCATGTTAATTGCTGGGAACTTGCTTTCAACACTGGCAACAGTTAAATTCAGTGGTGTAGCGTCTAATGTTTGTTTATTTGTTTATTTATTTAGCTGCATTTACATACCGCCTTTCACCAGGTCAAAGCGGTTTACAATAAAACAATATCAAACAGGGGAGTTTACAATCAATAAAAAGGGGCGGGTGGGAATAATACTTTGAAAGAGGGGACCCGTCAACGAGGAAGGTGGGGATATTTACATATGTGCGATCTTGTTGTCTTATCAGTTCTTATAGGTTTTATGATTGCTTCATTATGGTTCCGGTGTTCATCTTGGGAGGAGTATCATTGGTTGTTGTCTTGTTCGATGCCGAGGTGTTCTCTGAATAGGTGCTGAATAATGTGCTATAGTTTTGGTGCTTATGCATGAAGAAGGGGCCCTGCTTATGTTTAAATTTATTGAGCCATTTCCACAGCAGTGAATGTACATAATTCTTGGTTGTTACAGCACTATCAGAAAAGTTACAGATTCAAGTTATTGGGAGCAAGTGACTAACATGCACGTTACTCGCGCGGGGCTTACTAAACATGCCAGTGAGATTCTTTTTGCGCTTCATGAAGCCTTCTCTGGCAATTCACTCAAGTAAAGGCTCCTACTTGGATACAGACACAAAGACCCAGGAGCTTGTCCCACACTCGCACATATCTCGATTTCTCTTAGACTGGTAAGCAAAGTCCTTGCAGCAAAGGGTACTTCCTTTTATTAGGAATTCTTGCTTAGAACCCCTCAGAGTGGCTTCAAGCACCCCTCCTTCTCTGAAGATCCAAGGATGACTATCTCGAGCCCCAGATCTCACCAAAAGAGAGATCTCAGTGTGTTCACTGCACTCGGTAATATACCAGCCAGCCTCAATAGCAATTACCGATAGGCCTAGCAATAGAAAATATAGAAAAGATAAAAGCGCACAATTTATAGGCTCTCAAAAAAACATACAAAAGAGTGTCAAGCTTTTGATATTGGTGTGGAGCAGATAGCAACTCTACTGCTCCAAGACTCAGTGATAAGAACTGCAAAGATAGAAAAAGGTATTTTTATTCAATAAAACAGCACCGATGATATCTAAAAATAAGTATTCTATTGTTATCTGTCTTAGCGTTTTTACTGTTGATAGTCTCTAACTCCCTTATTATGTCAAGGACATTATTTTAGAAGCCTTATTTGCAAATTACATGTGTAAATACTGGCATTTACATGCACTGTATAAATGGCATCCAGGGCTCTATGTTCTTCGTATGTGAAAGCTGCAAAAGGGAGTGTCAGGGAATGGTTAGGACACGACCATGGTGGGTCAATAATCTACATGTGTATTCCACATTTCATATGGGGAATACATGTGTATGACCAAAAATGTCCACATCAGGATTTACGCCTACTCCCTGGCACCTTTAGGTTTTTAAAGGATACTTCTTACAGCCAGCTCTTTACAGAGAAGATTAAGGGGATTATTCTCCTTCACTCCACATTATTTTTTTCCCTCTCCATATTGAAATTAGAAAAAGATAGTGGCATCTGTGGTTAACTGTCAGCATGGACACATGTGGACTTGAAAACTGGCTCACGTACATGTGTAAGTTCATGGCATCTACATATGGTAGTCGCAAAATACCAGCCTGCACGTGTAGGTGCTGCATGTACACGATGTAGCTGTTTCCTCGGCTGTACTGGATGAATATCCTTGTACAGTCCTGCACCTCCCTTTTTGGTACTGTAGAAACAGCTCCATGATTAGCAGAGTCTTTTCTAAAATAACGCCGGAATTATTAATATTGCAACCTCAAAATCCCAATTCCAAGCTCCACATTTTTTTTCTAAAAGGTGCCTTTAATTCAGCGTAAGTAGTGATTGTTCTGCTGGATGATATTTAATAACTAGTTATCAAGAACATATGAAACAGCATTTTAGAAAGGACATCAGTCAAATTGAGGACGTCCAGGGTAGAACGTGCACAAAAACATTAGGGATGTCTGTCGCCGGCCAGTTTTAGGAACCTACATGTCCCTGACATTGATGTCCATGCCAGCAGCCACATAGACATACCTCTTAAAGTGTGGAACGGGGACGTCCAGCTCATGCAAGCTAGCATAAGGGGACATCCAGCAGCATAGCAAAATGAAAACATAAGCCTCCATTCCCCATCAGCATTCCTTGATATAGTGCAGGGGTGGGCAATTCCGGCCCTCATGCACCACAATCCAGCCTGGTTTTCATGATGGCCCTAATGAATATTTGTGGACCTACTTCCATACAATGGAAAGCAGTGGAAGCAAATAGATCTCATGAATATTCATTAGGGGCATCATGAAAACCATGCTGGATTGTGGTGCATGAGGGCCAGAATTGCCCACTCCTGATATATTGTAAAATAAAAAGAGGTGCTAGTGTAGCTCCTTCCCCACACCCTCCAGGCATTTGCCTGACAAAACCAGCACTTTTCAGATGTCTGTTCATGTCTGAAGCAGGTATAATGTAAGCTGCACCTCAGAACATCCAGGATGTTTCTGAGATCAGGTAGCGACATCCAGGTTCCTGGGAACACCCTGGCCACACCTTTGCCACACCCCTGTTCAGACCTGAACATCCACAGACCCGGCTTCTAAAATGTCTTTATGCTTGTCTTCAGATGTCCAAAGCACAATTTTTTTTTTGTGTGCCTTAGAATCAATGCTGACTCCTGGTGACCCAGCACCTCCTGGGCTTTCTTGGCATTGTGACCAGAAGTAGATTGCCAGGCCTTTCTTCCGAGGCAATGGAGGGTTACAGTAAGTGATTTGCCCAAGATCACAAGGAGCGCCAATGGGAAACAAACCCTGGTCTCTTGGTTACCACGAGGCTACTACTCCTCTACCTAAAGCACAAATAGGGCTTCCACAAAAAGTATTTCTTATATACTGCTTTATGTTTTTTCAGATTTTAGAACTCAGATAATGGGGATTATTTTGAAAGCACAAATAGGACTTTCAAAATAACCCCCATTACGTGAGTCCAAAAATTTGAAAAACTGTAAAGCAGTATATAAGAAATACTTTTTGTGTATTTAAATGGCTCAATAGTAGCTAAATACCAACATAAAAAACACATGTAGAAAATTGTATACCAGGAAAACATGTTGGTCTGTTTGTTTGGCAAAGAGAGACAGAGAGCTTGAAGTAGCACTTCTGCAGTGATTAAGCTTGTGCTGTCAGGTCTCTAGGCTGGATCTCTGGCAGAGGTAGCCCAAGGGTGAGGTGGGGCCTCATTTGCATAGCCACTGGACTTCATTTGCATACATTTAATTTATTTTATTTTAAAATGTACAAGTTGTCCATCTAAAATTGTAGGCCGCTTTCAAAGGAGCCCTTCGCAAGCCTCCTTTTTGTCCTAGCAGTGACTTAGGGGCATGTTTATTAAATATTAATGTGCATTAAGTACCACTGCGCCAATAGAAATAAATGGGTGTTCCTGCACTTAGCGCACATTAACATTTGTGAATACGCATTAACTTTTAGTAGACATGCCTATTAATAAGTGTCTTAATACCATTTGCATGGGCAGTGAGGATAAAGAGACTACCAGATTTCTATATCACTATACTCCAGTGTCGACTGCCTGGTATATTAAGAAGTACTATACACCCTGCTCATTTAGAATGCATAGCAAACCCGCTGTATCATAACAGCACTACCAGGACTCACAAAGTGGCACTGTCAAATAGAAACTACATGAACAGAATACCTCAGCTCAGTTACATATGCAGAATATAGTCCGTCACCAAAGAACAAGGGATCACAGTTTATAAATATGAAGACAATAATTAAACTGGGAACCCAAAAGCCAAACTTGGAATGTACAACACTGGAGAAATAAAATTATAAATTAATTTCCTCTCGTACTTAACAAAACATAAAACGTTAGTGATGCACATTTCCTAGAGATGATATATTCCTGCTAATAAATTCAAAATAAAATAGTTATTTTCTACCTTTTATTGTTTGTGCATTTTATTTTTCAGTTGTAATTGCACAGTTGCTTTCTTCTGCTTGCTTTGTGTCTTCTGTTAACTCTCCATTGTCTGCTGTCCATTTGTTGTTTTTTCTCTCTTCTAGTTATATCTGTTCCCTCTCCATCCTCACTCCACCAGCTTCTTTTTTTCTCCCGCCAGTCCCAGCGCCACCCACTTTTGGTCCTCCCCAAGCATCAGCTCCCTTCTAGTTCCAGCCCCTCCCAGCATCCACTCCCTTCCAATCTCAGTCCCCCATCCACCAGTATCAGCCCATTTCCAGTCCTAACCCCCCAGTATCGGTCCTCCTCCAGTCCCTCCCAGCATTAGTTTTCTCCCAATCCCCCATCCCCAGGCCATTTCCAATCCTAAAGCCCAGTATCAGTTCCCTTCCAGTCTCAGTCCCCCATACCCAGGCCATTTCCATTCCTAATCCCCCAGTATCAATCCTCCTCCACCCCCTCCCAGCATCAGCTCCCTTCCAGTCCCCCAGCATCAGCCCATTTCCAGTCCTAACCCCCCAGTATCAGTTCCCTTCCCGTCCCAATACCCAAACCCCAGGCCCCCATCCCCAGGTCATTTCCATTCCTAACCCCCAGTATCAGTCCTCCTCCAGTCCCTCGCAGCATCAGTTCCCTTCTAGCCAGTCCCCCATCCCCAGCCCATTTCCAGTCCAACATACCCCCATTTATCCTCCTGGCAATCAGCGCCCTGGCAGGTTCCTTTTTATTGCAGCCATGGGAGAGAAGGCAAACGCCGTTCTTTACTCTCACAGCTGTTCCGAGGTTAAACAGGGCTTCGGTCCTCCCCGGCTCCCTCTGCAGTCTGTCAGTTGCAGGGCCCTCCGAGGTGCATGACCATGTGCTGGCCACATTGCCATACAATGGATGGGCCGGCCCTGATCTCTGGAGATGTGACTTGAAATGATTTCAAATTTACCGTAAGAAGGGCACTGAATAAAGAGGGTCAACTATTTGAGCATCAAAAAGCAGCTATCATTCATTTTTAAGCATGCTATTTTTTTCTTATTATTATTTTTGCCTTCAAGTGTATTTATTCATACTATGATAGAAGAACTACCAAGCAGGATTAAAATTAAGCTGTACAACCTCTTTCTCATTTGAAAGAGACTTTTTTCAGCTCTCCTGGGCAAAGCCGACCTACTTATGTGTTGCTAATCTAATGCTCTCTCTCATTCTCCTGTCAAATTTGGGTCAAGTATTAGATCACAGCTTCAGGAGGAGGGGAGAGAGAATGCACTAAAAGACTACAGTATATTTATTTCCTCGAAAAGAATTCAGCCTTGGTGATCGAAGTTGAGCCAGTACTTGACCCAGATTAGAAGAATGAAAGGGGTGTTAGCTTGGCAGTGTGTAAGTGCATTGGATTCCCCTGCTTCGTCCCTTCTTGCAATGGCAGAAGCAGAAGCTAAGGGTTACCTTCGCAGCACAACTTCCTTTAACAATTCCAACTGTGGCATTGTGAACGACGCAGTCTGGCAGCAGGCCCCATGAGAATATTCTGAGATTTATGTGTCATGACATGTTTCATGCAAGCACTCAAATTGTAAGTCCCCTGCAGACTTGCCTGCACTGGACAAATGTGTTACATGTAAACCGCACTGATTCCAAATAGCACGGTATAAAAGAAACATTAAATAAATAAATACCTTGTGTAGACACCCATAAAAATGTGTAAAGGAGTGTGAAGAACCATCAGAAAGGAGCCTTTAAGGAAACAGCATGTTATATCTAGTGTCCTTGCACGTCCCACCTCAATCATCAGTTGTTTTTTCATACTCAACTTTAATTTATTATTCATACCAATTTTTTTTTTCAATATATATTAAAAACTGTGCTTGTGATATTTGAAAATGAGCTCAAAATAATTTTTAACAGCAGTCACTACGATAACTCCGTTTGGTCATATATTGTAGTTGCTTCATATACTTCATCACACCTTCAAAAGGATATAAACAGGTTGGAGTTGATGCTTAGGGTGGCTACTAAAATGGTTAGTGATCGTCAATATAAAGCATATGAGGACAGACTTAAGGATCTTAATATGTATACTTTAGAGGAAGGGCAGGATAAAGGAGATATGATTGAGACTTTTAAATACCTCCATGGCATAAATGAACAGGAGAAGAGCCTCTTTCAATTGAAAGCAAGCTCAGCTATGAGGGGGACGTATGATGAGGGTGAAAGGGGATAGACTCAGGACTAATATGCGGAAACGTTTCTTTACAGTAAGAGTGGTAGATGCATGAAATAGTCTCCCAGTGGAGGTGGTAGAGATGAGGATGGTATCTGAATTCAAAAAAGCATGGGACAAACACAGAGGATCTCTAAAGGAAAAAAGGGAACTGTTATAGAAGTTGATATGTAAGGGCAGACTAGATAGGCCATGTTGATTTTTTTCTGCCGTCATGTTTCTATGTTTCTATAGATAGCTCTTGTTCAATATATCTTACTACTGTGTGTAACGCTTATTCGATAATTGTCACATCCATTCATAACATGCCCCAAAAAGCTGCTTTCATGTAAACTTAGTTGGCGATTCAAGGGGCAACCTGTTCCCCAATTTTTCAATATATTCTGTCTGCCAGTATAGCATTGGGACACTTTGATGCTTCCTTTCACCCGACCTGCATGCATGTTTCATTTCTGTTCTTCAGGGGTGTGGCATTGTCCTGCGAATTTCCTTGTAACTCCAACACGACGTGCAAAAAAAGGACGGAAAAAAGCACTTAAATATAGGTGGCCATGGCACACCCACCATCCTGGGATTGTATGATGTCAGCAGCTGACAAAACAACCTTTAATCATAATGAACAAAATCACAACAAAATATGCCACTGCACAGCGTCATTGAGACCAAATGGTTTTACTGTGTTTAGATGAAAAATCCAGTACTCTTCTCTATCTGATAAAAAAGCTCTCCGATTTCCCCCCACCTCCCCACTTACATGGTACATGATCAATAACATGCCACCGCAGCTCTTGGAATTCATGAAAGCAGATGATGCAGTGGGAAACCAAAGGTGCTGCTTACACCTTATGCACCAAATGGCTCCGATGTTCTGTAAGACAAACCTTCACCTTCCATGTTGTTTTGCCCACTTATAGCAACATATATAGGCACTGGATGGTATAGATCACATAATGGGTATTGCAAGAAGTGTTATATTTTAAATGGAATTCCATAAGAGATAATTGGCGTACCCATGTGGCACCCGTCAATGTCAATGCAAAAAACTAGACTGATTAAATGGCAAATATACCAGCAGAATATATTGAAAACCTGGGGAACAGGTTGCCCTTTGAATTGGCAGCTAAGTACAAATGAAGGCAACGTTTTGGGGCACGTCATGAATGGAAGTGACAATTATCAAATAAGTGTTATGCACAGCAGTGAGATATATTGAACAAGAGCTATCTATAGTACATGAAGCAAATACAATAATATGAACAAATGAAGCGATCATAGTGACTGTTATTAAAAAGTCTTTTGAGCTCTTTTTGAAATATAGCAAGCACGGTTTTTTAATATATATTGAAAAATTTGTAAAAAGTTGGTGTGAATAATAACTTAAAGTTCAGTGTGAAACAAGGACAGATAACTGAGATAGAGAGCACAAGGACAACATTGGTCTTGATATATAACATGTTGTTTCCTTAAAGGCTCCATTCTGATGGTTCTTCACACTTCTTTACATATTTTTATGGATGTCTACACAAGGTATTTGAGTGTTTGTGGGCTCTGCAAATAGTTTTGCTGTTAATACTATTTGGGTGAGAGCAGGGCCGGTCCAAGGGTTTCTACCGCCCTAGGCAGAAGCCCCGGTCATGCGCCCCCAAGCTATGCTACCCCTCCACATGCCGAGCCATGCCCTCCCCTCTGTGCTGAGTCTCGCTACTGCCGATTCCGGCAGCAGGGTCGAGGGGGGGGCATAGCTCAGCTCAACGGCAGGTCATGTGCTTCGGTACACATGACCTGCCGCTTCTGACCCCCTCCAACATAACTTCAGGGGTTCAGAAGCAGCAGGCTATGTGTGCCGAAGCACATAGCCAGCCATCACAGAGATCTGCCACCCTAGGTGGCTGCCTTGTCCGCCTAGTGGATGGGCCAGCCCTGGGTGAGAGGTTTTTGGTACATTGTATGAATGTTTCTTCTTACACAAGGGGTCTTCAGTGATTGACATGTTTCATACAGTAGCACTATTAATGGAAACTTCAGAAGTGACACAAGTATGAAACATTGCTTAGCCTCTCCTGTGCCAGAGGAAATAGGAAATGATGAATCTGGGACCATGGGGATGCGGAAACAGAATGCGGTGTGCAGATCGCCACTTAGGCCTGTCATGATTCCTATGGAGTCAGAGACAACACAACATAAAATTCACTTGCAACAGCTGGTGAATTGCTGTGTATCTCTGAGGGGAAAGAACAAGGTTTCCTTCTTAAGTCTTACTGAGTACCTTCACGTGGTGACCCTGTTGTATAACATCCATCCAAATCTCAGCAAGTTGACACTACAGTTGAAATATGATTGGAAAGAAAAGAAAAATACATACTGGCCATACATCACCCAGGATAAAAAGGTGCCAACCCATAGCTTACCCACTAGGGCTAACGATAGTGCAGATACTGCAGATGAAGATAACAGATCTGCAGCAGATAAAACCATGGTGAGCTTGTTCATGAACCAACCATTGCAGAAAATAAGCCACAGAAGTTAATGAAAAAATTAAGAGGATCAGGGGTGGCGGAACACCGTTCTCTTTGGGGGGGGGGGGGCAAGCTCCGCCCCATGGCCAACCAAACTGTGCTGCCGCAATCGCTGGCCTTCCTTTCCTATCTGTCCTCAGAGATCCAGTCTCCCATGGGCAGACAGGCGGAGTCTTTGCCATGATTGTGATGTTCTTCTGCCGGGCTGCGATCGTGGTCTTCTACTGTCTCTCCGTGAGAGATTGGAGGGGAAAGCCGGCGATGCAGTTTTGGTTTGGCCAGGGCTTGTGTGGCCCATCCCTTTTCAATGCCTCTGAAGAGGATTAACTACTTTAAGTGGACCCCCAAAGATAAAGAAAGATAATGTACTGCTTGCTGCCGTATGCCATAAGCCCTATATGTAAACCAAAAGGGCATACAAAGAGAGTCCACCAAAAACTGGAAGAAAGAGGTATTCTTCCACTAGAATAGATGCAAAAAGTAACCAATGCAAATTTAAGATCCTTACTACTTTACTTTGATGTTTAAAATTATGTGAGAATTCCAGAAATAAGCTCTCTTTGGCATGATGCAAGTATTATGGCAAGAATTAGCAGTAAATGTGAGAGATTGTGATCATCATACCACATACCTTGGACTAAGAGTGAGGTTCATGACTGTCATGGTATGCGCAAAACTAACCCATTTGGAGAAACGGCCCTGAGGACTGCAAAAAATAACTTTTTTACTCATCCTTTAATCTGTTCCTTTATCTTCCTGAATGTTCACACAAACCTTTAGGTATCTTAAGACGTTTCTGTCACCAACGCTAATTCCAATATTGACAACACCTATGGACATATCACAAAGGCACAGATAGCTATAGAAATACAGCCTTGCGGCACCATGCGGTGCAGGTGAAGTCTTATGCTGAACTATGATATATGCACAAATAAAATTAATTGGACTTGGCCTCATTCTTTTTATAAAACTAATTTCATTTTTCTTTTGTTTTAAAAAAGAAACTGAGAATTTTCTTAATTTCTTGTTTTGTCTCAAACCAAAGCACATTCCTGGCATTTAGTAGAAAGCTATTTATTACACTACAGAAAAATATTTAAAATAGCTATTTTTTAAAGAAAAGATACGAATAATACTTGAAATCTGTGAAATGCATACATTATGGAACAATGTTTTAGCATTGCTTGGTTTAGGAGCTTTTTTTCTGAAGTGCTCTGTGTGGTTAATGTGCTTTTAGTGTATAATAACTATAAGCGTGGGGGCTGCAGTAACTATTACTGCGTGGGCATCACAACCACCATGTGCTAAGATGCACATTGCTTGCCCATCATCTGGAGGGGCAGGGAATGGGCAGGTTAGAGATGGAATGTGGGTATGAAGAGCACACTGCAGTTAGCACAGGGGTGCATATTGTGCGTTTACTGTCAATCTGGCAATTAGCGCGGATACAGTTGATGATTACATGCCCCCACGTTAATTGTGAATGCCGCTAGTACATGTTAGAGTACAGTTCTGTGCGCTAACTGCTGGGGACATACAGAGCATGCCTCCTATAGTTAGCACATGACTGTTGCACTTATTGAGCCTCAGGCTTTTCTCTCAATGCATGGTAAGTACAGACCCTTGTCAGCGCTTTAGTAAAAGGGCCCCTGAGAGTTTAAAATCAGATTTCTGTTGCAGAAAACAAGCTTGATTTTATGCATGCATAATGCAACGTAGGTGCACCACAAGATTGAGCCTACAGTTACGTAATCTGCACGTAGGTGCTCCTGGGAGCATAGTTTGGGTGCAGCTGGGGCAGAGTTAGGATGCACATTTATACCTTTGGAGCAGGTAAACATTTGTGCAAAAGAGCTAGAAGTAATCACTAAGCTGCAATAAAATTTGGCATTTTACCATAGCTTAGTTTACAGAGGGAGACACTAACCTATTGGGGGGGGGGGGGAAGAGATGCTAGCTTATTACAGAAGGAATAGAGAAAGAAAGAGAGAGAAAAAGAAAATAAATGCTGGGTAATTACAGAGGGGATAGAGAGAGAGAGGGTAGAAGCTGGACTATTAGAGAGGGGACAAAGAGAAAATGTGGGACTAGGCATGGGTACAGAGAGAGGGGAGATGCTGGACGGGGGGGGGGGCAGAGAGAATGAAAGAAATTTCTGGGCCACTTGGGAGGCAGAGAAGGTGAAGGTGATAAGAAGAAAAAGGGTGGAGAGTGGAAGAGAAAGAGGAGAGATGCTGGACTCCAGACACTGGGGTGGGAGAGACTGTGGGCATGGGGAGGTTGGCAAGAAGATGAATAAGAGGAGGATGCTGAGTATAGAGGATAGAAATGTGGTAATGAGGAGTGGATGAGAAAAGAAAATAACAGGCCAGGAAAGGAGCAAGACAAGAGACATGGGAGAGCTAGGGGAGATGGACTGAGCTGATGCTAAGAGGAGGAGATAGAAAGTTGAAAGCTAAGTGAAAAGTCAAAAGGATTTTGAGAACTAAAGGATGAGTGAAATTTAAGTGGATGGAGAGGGAATAAAGAAAGAAGTCGAGGAAAGAACAAAAAAAGGAAAGATTGATGTGTTTAAGACAGATATACGGAGGGAATGGAAAAAGACAGAAGAAAGGGGATAAAGAACAAATGGGCAACAGACAATGGAAACTGTATGAACAGAAGACAAATGAGGAAAGTAGAAGAGAGAGACTGGGGCCATCATGACTGAAAAATAAATGCCCAGATAACATAGAGCGGGACCTAGGCGTAGTTGTGTCCGATGATCTTAAAGTAGCTAAACAGGTAGAAAAGGCGACGGCAAAAGCTAGAAGGATGCTTGGGTGCATACGGAGAGGAATGGCTAGCAGAAAAAAGGAGGTGATAATGCCTCTGTATAAGTCTTTGGTGCGACCTCATTTGGAGTATGGTGTGCAATTCTGGAGACCGCACCTTCAAAAGGATGTGAACAGGATGGAGTCCGTGCAGAGGGTGGCTACTAAGATGATTAGTGGTCTTCATTATAAAGCATATGAGGACAGACTGAAGGATCTTAATATGTACACCTTAGAGGAAAGGCGGGATAGAGGTGATATGATTGAGATGTTTAAATACCTCCATGGCATAAATGTTCAGGGAGAGAGCCTCTTTCAATTGAAAGCAAGTTCTGCTACGAGGGGACATGGGATGAGGGTGAAGGGAGATAGATTCAGGAGTGATATGCGGAAATATTTCTTTACGGAAAGAGTAGTGGATCCGTGGAATAGTCTCCCAGTGGAGGTGGTAGAGATGAGGACAGTAACTGAATTCAAAAAAGCATGGGACCAACACAGAGGATCTCTAAAGGTAAAAAGTGGACTGTTGTAGTTGTTATGGAAGGACAGACTAGATGGGCCTTGTGGTCTTTTTCTGTCATCATGTTTCTATGTTTCTATAGGTAGAACAATTATTTTATTTTAACTTTATTAACTAGAATATCTTAACTTTTGAAAATGCGTATCACTGGTGTCTTTTTATTTTGTCCAAAAGAAAATGCATTTCTAGTTTTGTTTTTCTCCAATATTTCAGTACATTGGAAGTCTGGCTTCTTGGGGTTCCCAGTTTGTGTTGTCTTCATATTTCCATTTCTAATTTGTGGTCCCTTCTTTCGAATTCAGTGATGGTCTGTGTTTTGCTTGTGACCAAGGTAATGTATTCTGTTAGCATATAGTTTCTGTGTAGCAGTCCACTTCCATTTGTCCAGTAGAAGAGGTATGGTATTCTGTAAGATGTATTGGTGTAAATTTGTATTGCTACCTTTTGATAGGTAGGGTTGATTCTATATGAGTCTTGGTAGTGCTGATATAGTATCGCAGGTTTACTATAGGCTCTTAGTGGTCTTTTTACAGGGATTCGTAGTACTTCGTAATGTAACCGGTAGTTGGCACTGAAGGGTAGTTGTGTAGAACTCTGGTAGCCTTTTTCTAACTCCACTGCACATGTAAATGATATTCAGAAACCCGTACACTCATTAAGTTATTGTTGGGACAGAATAGGGGCTTGTGAAGGGCTCCATTGTGGGGACACAGGGCAGCACAGGTCCTGATGGCCACTTCCTACAGCACGTGAATATCAGTCCCTCTGTCTTCCTGCACTTCCTTCCGTCTGTCTGCAACCCAGTTTTAACAAGCACGTACATTTTGAGAGGCCGAGATGGGCCGATGTAAAATCGACCTCAAATATGCACAGCCCCTCTTCTGAGGCGGACATAGATGTGCAAACATTTTCATTTCCGTATCTCTCCCAAGATATAAATGACCTTTCTAAAATGAGTCTTTTTGTGTGCTAATGAGGGCAGCTCTGGGAACCTATTTTATAAAGCATGTAGGAACTAATGTTACTTTTATTAAGTAAGCTGAAAAGGAGCATTTTTTTGACATTTCACATGGGAGAGGAGATTTTAAATTGGACAAGCTGCTAAGTTTAGCTAATTA
The DNA here is from genome assembly GCA_033557465.1 of Ichthyophis bannanicus. NCBI lineage: Eukaryota > Metazoa > Chordata > Amphibia > Gymnophiona > Ichthyophiidae > Ichthyophis > Ichthyophis bannanicus. Next base: position 403,493,149 of record CM066038.1, read on the forward strand.
AGTTGTAGTATTTGACATAAAAGAGATGCAAAAATATTCTTTTTGATAGTTCTGTTACACAGCATTAGATTAAAAGTAACAAATCCTTTTCAAGTCGTATGTATAAATATAGCTTGACTTATCTTTGGAATACTGTTCTACTTCTACAGTAGAGCTCTGGTTATGTTGATCCTCGAGAAAACTGAAGTCTTTGAAGTCTGTGATGTGCACATCTGAAGAAGGAACCTTTATATTCTTGAAAGCTCATGTACAAGGCTCTTCATTTTCCTTTTTAATTTTTTTTTTCTCGAGAACATAGCAGTGTTTAAGAAAACAACAAAATGTGGAGAAAAATGGTACAAAAATGACTCAAAAATGTTTCAGAATATTGGGGTATATTTGCTGGATACATTAGCAACTACCCCCATTCTCTCTTTTCTCAATCCCTACCCCCACCTCCAATTTTCTGTCATACGGGGTCTTTTATTAAAGGATGGTAAGGTGTTGCACCTAATGCACCAGTAGCACCAAAACTAGGGCGTGTTAGGTGCAACACTACTGCATTAACTGTCGGGAGTGTGGAAAGCATTCGCCGGTCAATTAACGCAGAGCACTTTCCCCTAATGTGGGATGGATTAGCTAGGGTGCACTTAACTACACCTATTGAAACCACGCTAATGCAATTAGTGCACAGTGTGAATCCTGCACTAAGTGCACTGAACTCACCATGCCCACCTTCTGCCCCCAACCTACTCACTCACAACCTTAACGTGGGTTGCACACAGTGCTGGGATTCAGCTGGTTCATGCGAACCAGTTCCTGCCACAGGCCACGTTTGCCAAACCGGGCCAAACATGGTGTCCTGATGCCAGCACTGCACTGGCAAAAATCCCCCACCCACCAGTCATTTGAAGGCAGCGGGGGAAGCCCCCGATGCCGTCAAATCACTGGGGGGTGGGGGGAGGATTGGGACGCTGGGCCACCAGGGAGTTGCTGTCCTGCAGTGGCCACAAGTAGCCCGAGCAGTGTCAGCAACGCAAATGTGTGCCATACTGCCACCCACTCTGCTGCTTCAGTAGTGGGATCGATCCAAACTGGTTCCTGGTCAGATCGAATCCCGCCACTGGTTGCACAGTTAGTGCGGGAACTGACCCGCATTGCCATTTCCCCACACTAGCTGGCAACACGTGTCCAGTGCGCCTTCAGCACATACCAGAACATGTGCTGTCAGCTAGCGCCCTTTAGTAAAAGGCCCCCTAAGAATTGCCTTACATTGCCCTTTCATCTAGCAAGTTCATTTATAGCATGGTGAAATGTGCTGTGCTGGCAGCAGGCCTCATGAGAATACCGTGAGATCAACATGGAACTACATGATTCACAGCATCAGAACTGAAATCTCCAGAGGGTGTACGAGAATGAAGAGCTGTTTAGCTTCTCTTTTTGTGGTAGCGTGGTAACACAGCAGTAGCAACAACAGGGGAGTGGGGTAGGTAGAGAGAAGTGCAGAATGCAGGGCCGGCCTGTCCATTGTGCAAGAATGTTGTTTGCACAGGGCCCCACGTTTCAGGGGGCCCCGCGCAAACAACATTCTGCATCTGCCGGTAAATTTAAAAAAAAAACTTGCTGCTGCTGCTTCCGCTGCCGGCGTGGCAGCGGCAGAATCGAGTGTCCCGTGGGCCCCCCCTGCCCGGCAGAGTCCTCCATGCTGCCTCAGCTCCCTAAGTGCCGGCTTTCAGAGCCTCGAAGGGAGAGCTTCTCCCTTGCAGCTCTGTTAAACCGCTGGCGCTGATCCCATCAGCCCCACAGGCTTAAACATAGCCACGAGAAAGGTAATGGGCTATGGGGGGGCTAGGACTGGTAATGGGCTGATGGGGGGTTTAGGACTGGTAATGGGCTATGGGGGGACTAAGACTGAAAATGGGGTGATGGGGGGTTATGACTGGTAATGGGCTATGGGGGTGGGGCTAGGACTGGAAATGGGCTGAGTGGAAGGGGGCTTGAACTGAAAATAGCTGATCGGGAGGTGGGCTTGGAATGGAAATGGGCTGTGAGGGGAGGGAGCTAGCATTGGAAATGGGCTGAGTGGGGGGGAGCTAGGACAGAAAATGGGCTGATGGAGGGGCTAGGATAGGACTGGAAATGGGCTGTTGGGGGGTGCTAATATAGGAACTGGGCTGTGGTGGGGGCTTGGATTGAAATGGACTCATGGAGGGGCTAGAACTGGAAGTAGGCTCATGGGGGGCTTGGATTGGAAATGGGCTGAGTGGAGGGGAGCTAGGATTTGACATCGGCTGATGGTGGGGCTAGGAAAGGACTAGAAATGGGCTGATGGGGGGCTGGGATTAGAAATGAGCTGATGGAGGGACTCGGATAGGACTGGAAATGGATGGGGGAGATAGGACTGGAAATGGGCTGATGGTGTGGCTAGCATAGGATTGGAAATGGTCTGATGGGGGGCTAGGACTGGAAATGGGCTGATGCGGGGACTAGAAGGGAGCGGATGCTGGCTGGGGCTGGAACTAGAAGAGAGCTGATGTTGGGGGAGGATTAGAATGGGATGGAGCTGTGAGAGTGAAATGGAGAGGGGAAGATTTTTTTGTGTGGGAGGGAAGACAAATCTACAATTGGCCGGGTATTAGGAGAGTAAGTGGGGATTGAGGATGAAGGGGTAAAATTTGAGTGGATGAAATAGGAATGAGGAAAGAGCAAAAAGAGAAAGATTAGTATGTTAAAGCAGATGTAAAGAGAGAATGGGAAAAAAACTAGAAGAGAGAAGAAAGGACAAATGGACAGCAGACGATGGAGAGTTAGCAGAAGACACGAAGAAACCAGAAGAAAGTGGCTGGAGCAATTGCAACTGAAAAAAAATTCACAAAAGGTAGAAAAATATCTCTTTATTTTGAATTTATTAACTGGAATATGTCAGCTCTGGGAAATGTGCATCATTAACGTCTGCGCTTTGTTTAGTACAAGAGGAAATTAATTTATAGTTTTATTTCTACAGTGTTGTTGTACATTCCAAGTTTGGCTTTTGGGGTTCCCAGTTTAATTATTGTCTTCCTGTTTCTAAATTGTGATTCCTTGTTTGGTGATGGTCTATGTTCTGCATGTGTAACTGAGCTGAGGTATTCTGTTTATGTAATTCCTATTTGACATTGCCACTTCTCTTTCCCCAGTAGGTCATGGATTGTTATTCTCTGAAATGTATTGGTTTAATATTTACAGTGTTGCCTTTTGATAGGTAGGGTTTGGTGTTTTGTGAGTCCTGGTAGTGCTGTTATGATACGGCGGGTTTGCTATGTGTTCTAAATGGGCAGTGTTTGTAGTAGTTCCTAATGTGGCTTGCGGTTGGCACTGAATTATAGTAATTTAGAAATCTTTTAGTCTTTCTTTATCCATACGCTCATTAAGAGGCATGTTTACTAAAAGTTAGCATATGGTAACATTATGCAAATGTTTATGCAAATGAGGTCCCTTATGTAAATGAGGCCCCGCACCCAGTCTCTGCACATGGCCCCGCACCCTGCCTTGGGCCACCCCTGGCAGAATGGGTCCCAGTCTGGGAATGTCGAACCATAAGAGGATCTACGTCCAGTCACGTAAACTTTCTAGAGAGTCTGGAAAAAGACAGTAATGACAAGATTTTCCTCAGCCCTGGAAAGAGCAAGGAAGGAGAGAGAAACCAAAGAATTGTTCTCAGGCTAGCCAAAGGAAAAGCCTGGTTCTCGCAGCAACCAAAGAGGATGGAGCCAAAACAGGGCTGGGCTGGGGATATAAAAGCTTGAAGAGGAAGCCACCGCTCATGCTCCCCTAGGAGACTGAAGGTGGAAGAGGTGATGCTCTACACCCTTGGAATCAAGGTACTAACTAAGGTTTATTTGTGGAGTAAAGTTTTGAAGTAAGTTAAACTGTCAGTTAAATTGTGACAAATGAATTTGTATTTGGTTTTTTTCTTGGACAAGTTGATTACAAGTTATATTTTGATACTGGACTTTTTACTTTGATTAACCAACTGTCTACTTGTGGATGGTGGTGATTTCCGTGGCTAAAGGGATTGCAGGCGGTCAAATGGGTAGTGCAGACTAGAGCCTACGACGTAGTCTCTTCTTTTTGTTGTGAGCTTTGCAGCAGTTTTCGTATTTCATTACCTGACTATGGGCAACAGTGAATGTTGACATGTGACTTCAGAAATAAGGGCTAGTCCAGTAGTTCACAGAGACTTAAAGGGGCAAGGAAAGTGTAGATTCAAGGAGACAGTTGATAGCTGTCCCAACGTTTCCCTAGCTGCCTGGAAAGTTGTGCTCAGCCTAAGCCTGTCTGTGGTAGTTCTTTGATATTTCCAAAGGGACTCTATTTGTATCTGAAGCCCAGAGCAGCAACCAAGATTACAAAGCAGAGCTTCACGGAAACCTAAGGGGGAAAGGGTGCCAATTTTTGCCATGCTGTGGTGATCTCTGCTAATTGGTTATCTTCTGAGCTGCTTCTTGTTTGGAACTGAGCGTGGTTAAGGAGAAAAAAAGAACACTCCAATAGGGCCCCACCCCACTTTTGGTAAAGGGATAGGGTAAACCGGTCCATTATCATGTTATGCATAGCAGTTTCAGGACACCACCAACCCCCGTTTAACCAGATAGCTCATTCATACTGTAACTATTTCAATGAAGTGAAAATGTTTACAAGAACCGATAGGTAGGATGTATTAAAATGAAAGATCAAACTGTTTGCAAAGATATAATAGGGTTCATGCTGTATTCTTTAGGTACAAAGAGCAACTTAATTGAAAGATGTATTGCACTTCTATAAGGTCACTTAATTTTATTCTCATTTTGTTGCTCTTTGTGGGACCTTATTATTTTGTAATGTTCAGTTGCTCTTTACTCTCAATGTTTTCCAGTAGAGATGTCAAGCTAGTTTGTAGTCTATCATAAAATGGATTGAAAAAGCAAAGCATGACTCATAGGGAAACATGACCAAGGTCAAAGATTTCTACCAATCCATAAATAACGCATTGCTGAGTCACAAGTTCAGAACAAACCTGGGAAAGGGAAATTTAAGGATCAAACAAAACATTTATTAATATCATATTCCTGCAAACAAAAAGAAAATGTTAGTTGCATTTTCAAAAGATATGCAAATACTTGGGCGCAAATTGATTTTGCATGCTGCTAAACCACATTAACACAGCAGTAATTTTTCTTGTTAATGATATTAACACGACAATATCACAGTATCCCCTCATGACTCTGACGGTAAGCTCCTTGGGCAAGAACTTATATGTATAAACTGTCATAGAGAGATCTGGTAAAAGATGCTTTATATACACCAAAATAAATAAAGATGACTGACTGTCAGTAAGTTTAAATTTACTTTTTTTTCCAGAAGTGATTTCAAACCTGTATTCTACCACCTGTGACAACTGTTATTCTCTAATTTAAAAAATGGCTGTCTTTATTTTTTTTTTCCAAACTCATTATGAAAGTTTACTAGACACTGTAAAATATTAAGATATTTAGTTTAGCTAACAAATATATTAATGTAGCAGGTAATACCAGTATTATCAATAACTCAGAATTTACAGTAGTAAAACATATCAAAAATGTTGCATTATTTGAAATTGAAAATGTTACATATGTAATCTAACAATACAATAACTATAGAAAGTCAACATCATTCTGATCTGGTGCAAGAGATAAGGGTGTTGGGGCCACTTGGCAATAGTGATCATAGCATGATCGCGTTTGATTTAATTAGTGGAGGAGGGATAGTAAGGAAATCCACAGTACTACCTTTTAACTTTCGAAAGGGAGACTATGATAAAATGAGGAAAATAGTTAAGAAAAAACTAAAAGGAGCAGTTGCAAAGGCTAAAGACTTACATCAAGCTTGGGTGTTGTTGAAAAATACTATCTTGGAAGCCCAGACCAGCTGTATTCCATGCTTTAAGAAAAGTGGAAGGAAGTCCAAAAACCTGCCAGCATGGTTTAAAGGTGAGGTCAGAGAGGCTGTTGCCAAAAAAGCATCTTTCAGAAATGGAAAAAAGAGCCAAACGACGAAACCTGGAAACAGCACAAGCACTGGCAAGTTAAATGCAAGGCATTGATAAGGCAGGCAAAGAGAGAATTTGAGAAGAAGCTTGCTGCAGAAGCAAAAACGCGTAATAAAGACTTTTTCAACTACATTCGTAGCAAAAAACCTGTGAGAGAGTCAGTTGGTCCATTAGATGATAGAGGAGTTAAAGGGGCACTAAGACAAAACATACACCCAAAAGTACAAAAGAATGTTTAAAAAGGAATAAATGGCCTGTTTTAAACTGGCCAGCAATGAGTCCTGATCTCAATCCAATGGAGCCTTTGGAAAGAGTTGCAATCTGCCATTGGTAAAAGGAATCCTGGAAACATTCATGAGATGGAACAAATTGCAGTTGAAGAGTGGGAGAAACTACCAGCAGACAGATGTACCAAACTTACAGATGGCTACAAGAAAATTTTGGAGGCTCTCCTCACTGCCAAGGGTTGTGCAATCAAATATTAGTGAAAGGCGCCATTAATCCTGCGCAGGTCATATTTTGGGGTTTTTTTCTCAGAAATTACTACATCTGAGTTGCATGGACATCTTTTTTTTTGTTGTACACCTTTGAACATACTATTAAAATAGTATGATGACATACAGTTGGAATATTTCCATAGCCAATGGTGGTATATCAAACCTAAATAAACGATAAACGAAAAATAAATGAAGATATTGTACACAGCATACCTAAAATGCAAGGGTGCCAATAATGTTTGCCATGACTGTATTTCCCAATTACGATGTCTTTCAATGGATATTGTAATATGCATGATCATCAAAAATAAGGCAGCAAGAGGAGCAAGGCAAAGAAAAACTCAACTCTTTGGTAATGGTGAACCAGCTGTGTTTCAGCAGTGTTTCGGCAAGATTGCCTTCCTCAGGGGTAAAACGTCCAACAGATAAAAACATAAAAACATTAAAATCAAATCCATAAACCATAAGTCAACTAATAAATGAATAGAACATAAACTGAACATTAAAACATGATGATCAAAAAAACAGCCATAATATCATCTTGCATAGGATAAAAGTTAATGGTTCAATAAAAGCTGGGGTTGCGTTTTTCTTGCCTTGTTCCTGCTGCTGCCTTGTGTTTGTCTGCGAGTGTGAGTGCCCCGTTTTGGACTCTCTATGACCATCAAAAATATACATCATATGTCAGAAAAGAATACTCACTATACACAGCACCATATGCCTCCTCAGGAACTGTGAATCTCTGTGGATGAAGATGACTAGCATGTGTCTGGCAGTTTAATGGAGCTTAATGATTGTATTTGAGTCAACCAGGAAAGAGCTAACATACATTCCATCAGAGTACTAAAGATAAGTTAATCAGGCAGGCCAATTATAGGCTGGCAAACGAAGAAGCAGGAAACTAATCTGCCAATCATTCTGTATTTGAAAGAGATCAAGCTTAAATTTCTATGAAAAAAAAATCCAGAACTTGAGCAGCCCTCATTATAGAAGCTCTTGACTTTCAATTCAATATTCATCACAATAAATGAGATATCAAGAGGTATCCTCTCCTCACTGTAACTGAACCCTCTCCAACACTGAAAAATAGATCTAACAAGGAGAAAGACTTCCCCTTAATGTTTAAAAACAGGGGCTTCTCTTTTGAATATCTGATGTTCTGGTCAAGTGGAATACATTTTCTCTGTGCCAATTGATTTTACATTAGCAAAACAAAATGGAGTGTCTCGAATTTCATCACTGAACATCTTAGCAGCGTCAGCTGTTCAAAAGAAAAAGCCCCTCTTGTGAAACACTAGAAGGAATCCATCTGTTCATCTGGAAGCACAGAGGGTGGAGCGGCTCAGTGGTTGGGACAGATTACCTCAGGCCAGAGGGCCAGGGGTTCAAGTCCTGCATGGGGACAAGCAACCTCAGGCCAGAGGGACTGGGGTCTCTTGTCCCATGGCCATTCCTTGTGGCCTTGGGCAAGCCACTTAACCCTCCATTGCCTCAGGTACACTTAGATTGTCAGCCTTTCAGGGACAAGGAAATAAAAAAGTACCTGTTAGTATACATGTAAACTGCACTGAATCTAAAGAGCACAGTATAAAAAAAGAAATTAAAAAAAAATATAATAATGCTTCACAGAGGATCAGGATTAAATTTTATTTCATTCTTTTCATTGATTTACTTATAACCTACACATTCTTAAGCAATGCTGACTAGGATACAAAAAACATTTGCATCATTTAAAACATACAACAAAACATACTGTTAAAACTCCTAAAACTTGATCCCCCTGTAATTATGGCGTGACATTAAAAACATGGACATAGAGTACATTTTATCATAAACAACCTCAGCTGTTGGATTGTAGATTCAGTCACAGTTCCCTGATAACTCGCTGCCTGTTTTTCCTATGAAAATAGTGTCTGCATCTAGCCAGAATTTATAGTTCTTTGACTAAATGGTCCCTGATGAGCAGGGACCATCTCTGTATAACGCTGCATACACCTTGCAGCACTATAGAAATGATTAGTAGTAGATTGATATTTTTCAGATTGAGAGTTAGCGCCATACATTTCCTCCAGTTAGAAATTATAGATGAGTGCAGCAATTAATGTATGTTTGGGATGTGCATTTATGAGTATGCATTTGATTTGTCGGGGACTGTAAATGTAGTATGCATAAATTACTTCATGGGTATATGTTTTTTATTTATTTATTTATTTAGACAGTTTTGTATACCGCCTTATCCTTCAATCAAAGCAGTCACAACACAATTGGGGGATACATTTAACACGTGGGGATATGAGACACATACACTAATACTTACAGGGAACATGGGCAATGGAGGGTTAAGTGGCTTGCCCAAGACCACAAGGAGCATCTGTGGGACTAGAAACCCCAGTCCTTCCGGCCCAAGGTTGCTGTCCTCTAGTGGGATTTGAACCCCCGACCTTCCGGCCTGAAGTACTGTGCCCCAACCACTAGGCTACTCCTCCCTCTGTGCACGCAAGTACATGTAGGAACTCTTTAATTAAACGTTAATGTGCATCAAATGCTATTGCACCCATAGAATTAAAGAACTGTAGGCTAGATATCGGTCTGTAAATGCCCCACATCTTACAGACCAATATCTAGCCTACCATTCCTATCCAAAATCATCGAAAAATCAGTCCTACTGCAACTCCAAGACTTCATTGACTCAAGTGCCCCACTTGACCCCCATCAGTATGGATTTAGACCACATCATGGTGTCAAAACTCTATTAACATCTCTATTTGACACAATCATACAAGGAATTGACAACATGAGACATGCATTCATTCTCATCTTCCTCGACATATCCTCGGCATTTCATACTGTAAATCACAATATCCTAATCAACCGCCTAAGGCACCTTGGCATAGGTGGCACCACTCTACAATGGTTCCAAAATTACCTGTCCAACCGTTCCCAACAAGTGCACTTCAACAACAAACTATCCAACCTATTCATGTATATAGTTCCACCGGTTGAAACCCAAGTTTAACCTCCTGTTCACTGTAAGTGCCTAATAGTGTACCTATTGGCACAGAATCTTTGTATGTAAACCGCGCTGATTTTTAAGAGTGCGGTATATAAGAGCAATAAATAAATACATTCACCCAGCCTCAGGGAGTCCCCCAAGGATCTGCATTATCTTTCAACCTATCTGCAAAATCATACAATCTCATGATATCGACTACAGAATTTATGCAGGTGATATAATGTTATTCACAACCTTTGACACCTCAGACCCCTCCTATAAGAAGATCACCAACTGCTTCAATGACGTCACTGCATGGCTCAACTCTGTCAGCTTTGCAGTCAACCTGAAGAAAACTGAAGCACTCTTCATTACTAGGAACAAAGCATTCAACCCTCCCTGCTCACTCCATGTAAACAACGCAACACTGGAAATAAAAAAAGAAATAAAATACCTTGGAATCTACCTAGAACGACAGCTTGACTTGACCAGACATATCCACATGACCACCCGTGCAATTTACCATAAAACCAAAATGGTACAGCACCTGAAACCACTGCTCTCCCACACCGACTTCCGCACTGTAGCCCAAGCACTGATTTGCCCACACTTTAACTACAAAAATCAAAAGATCACGTCGTTTAATCTTTAACCTCAGCAATGCAGAAACTAAACATATTTCATGTATGAGGTGCTTGTCTCAAAAAAACTGACGGCACTTAATCATGGGCTAATAGCCACTATTTAGTGCCAGCTTTAACATCAATGACCAAGCTCCCTCATTAGATGTTTTCTTAAAGTGCATATTATCAATGATTTATCTTAAAAAAGTCTCAGATACTCCCTCGAAAACTTTCAAATTTTAAATCATTTTTTGAAAGGAAGAAAAGAGACTTAGCTTATCACAGCTCAAAACTAGCCGAATGATCAGCGACAGACAATTCCAACGCCTTCTATTAGGCACCTCAAGCGTTTCGCAAAAAAGGTTCTTCAGGGAATTGTTCATCCGCGGCTAGATAAAAACAAAAACAGATGAAATTAATACAATGTTTCATATTGCTTCTCCAGGCATTTAAAAAATGTTCATTCTCAAACCTTATATCAAGACGCCGATTATGCGCTGAAAAACGCGAACATGATGAAATCTTATCAGTTAAAAGTCCAGTTCACATGAACGCTGCGCATGCGAGATCTTAATCCGACCTCCATTTTTAAAGGGCTACTCCATCACATGTTCCAATCAAAGGACATGATTGACTGGCTGACTCCCGCCCAGATGAAAAGCATATTGATGTCAAAACTACACAAAAAACTGTTCTTGCTAAAGGCAGGACATTAAATCCAATCGGAAATTTAAACCCCTTGGACTCACTGTGTCCAAGGTGAAAATCCATTTTTGCTCCTTCCAGAGGAGCGTATCGGCTATCGTCTTTCCCCGCATGGCAAAGGACACCTGATCTAAACAAAAACAACGTAGTTGCTCAAATATATGATTTTCGTCAACACAGTGCTGTACTATTGGTGCTTCAAGCACTTTACATTTTAAGCGACTACAATGTTCACGCATTCGTGTCCGAAATGAACGAACCGTTTTCCCCACATAGGGGTGGCCACATGGGCAGACTATCACATAAACCACATTAGTGGAGTCACAGGTTGTTTGATGTCGAAACTTATAAATAGTTCCCCGATGTTCAAATTGGTTAATCTCCATGGTCACATCACAAATATTGCAATGTCCACATTTAAAGTGACCAAAAGCAGACGGTAATATTTTATGAAAATTGTCAGGGGGCAAGATTTAATGTCCTGCCTTTAGCAAGAACAGTTTTTTGTGTAGTTTTGACATCAATATGCTTTTCATCTGGGCGGGAGTCAGCCAGTCAATCATGTCCTTTGATTGGAACATGTGATGGAGTAGCCCTTTAAAAATGGAGGTCGGATTAAGATCTCGCATGCGCAGCGTTCATGTGAACTGGACTTTTAACTGATAAGATTTCATCATGTTCGCGTTTTTCAGCGCATAATCGGCGTCTTGATATAAGGTTTGAGAATGAACATTTTTTAAATGCCTGGAGAAGCGATATGAAACATTGTATTAATTTCATCTGTTTTTGTTTTTATCTAGCCGCGGATGAACAATTCCCTGAAGAACCTTTTTTGCGAAACGCTTGAGGTGCCTAATAGAAGGCGTTGGAATTGTCTGTCGCTGATCATTCGGCTAGTTTTGAGCTGTGATAAGCTAAGTCTCTTTTCTTCCTTTCAAAAAATGATTTAAAATTTGAAAGTTTTCGAGGGAGTATCTGAGACTTTTTTAAGATAAATCATTGATAATATGCACTTTAAGAAAACATCTAATGAGGGAGCTTGGTCATTGATGTTAAAGCTGGCACTAAATAGTGGCTATTAGCCCATGATTAAGTGCCGTCAGTTTTTCTGAGACAAGCACCTCATACATGAAATATGTTTAGTTTCTGCATTGCTGAGGTTAAAGATTAAACGACGTGATTTTTTGATTTTTGATATTCATCGTTTAAGAAGAAGTAGACTGCATTTATTTATTGTTTGCCACACTTTAACTACAGCAACAGCATACTTCATGGACTCCCCAAGAAAACACTAAAACCATTACAACTTGCTCAAAACATGGTTGCACGTACAATTATGCATGCCAAAAGATCCGACCACAACACCAATTCTATTCCACCTCCACTGGCTCCCAATTCTTCAAAGAATCAAATTAAAAGCCCTTACAAACATTTATAAAATAATATACAACATTGCACCAACATACCTCAGCACAATAAGAAACATGCAGCAATATACAAGGACAACAAGAGATAACCTGAAAAACACTCTATCCATCCCAAAAAATGCAAGAAAAGCAAATCAATCAACCACCAACAGAGCTATGAGGATTACTTTAAAAGCATCTCCATGGGTAAATAGCAGTATGTACATGTGTAGATCAATTACTGTATATATGTAAATGATTTCAGAAATCTGTTTACCCATGGAGATCCACACCAGAGGTACTAAGAGGTGTGGCTGGGGTGTGGATAAGGCAGTTTGGGCAGGCCCAACATATAAACATGTATTCCCCATTTTAGAAGGGGAATTCATGTGGATAAAAAATAATTCCTTTGACAGCTTGTATACCTGTCCTAAGGCATGCACATGTGCCAAGTTAAAAAGACAAACGTAAAGGCCAATTGCACCCCAACACCTTCCCCCCACAGCATCACGACCCACCCCTCACCTCCTGCATCAGTTCAGAACTCCAAGAAATGGTAGAATACCTTATTTAGCAGTTTGACAAGACTACTCCTAAGGTCAACAGTACCATTTGGAGCCCAAAGTCCAACAATAGTTGCAATTGGGGATCACTCCTGCTTCCCCCTAGACCACCATGGAGAGTCCCAGTAAGTTGGAGTGGGCGACAGGTAGGTCTGTCCTAGGAGGTTCAGGGGTACCTAACTGCTTCAGGAACTTTAGGATAGCTTTTTGGTGTATTGGACTGCTTCGGGGGAGGACAGTTTGGAAGAGGCATGGAGGTATTAGGGGTGGCATGTATATCTGGAGCAATAATCCTAAAATGCTGCTCCATCGCTGTGGAACTCCCTTCCTCCCGCGCCTCCATTGTAAAGTCCTGACTGAGTTAGTTGGGCCTTGACTATACATGCAGGCTGGGCTGAATCGTAGTTCTGGCCTGCATGTACAGGGCTGTTCGCGATTCTGGCCCGCGGGGCTACATGTGCCCCATGGGATCAGAATCGCAACCCCCTCTGTACGTCGAGTTCAAACCAGACCTACAGAGGGGCAGTACATCTGGGATGGAATGAGCCTGTTTATGCATAACAGGGTTTACTTGTGAATAATCCTTTATGAAATTACCCCTTTATATTCATGTATATCTAAGCTCAATTGTTTTCATTTTGCTTTGGCTGATGGAGGCAAATAATTTTTGCTGTAATGCTAATTTAACTCAATACTCAGACCTTCTGAGCAATTCCAGAATAAGAAGTCTTCAATCCAGTATTCTACACATCATTATTTCTTGCAATAAGCTTGGGCACGCTGGTTCACCTTTTATATGGCATTTCCTTGCAGTAGTGCACAACACTTAGAATATTATAAGCTTTGAGTATTATTTCTAGAGGCTGCCTTTTTCCTATTCCTTTTTTTTTTTTTTTTTTTGCTTGCATTATTATGGAGATCACATAAACACAGTGAATGGGGTTTTCAAATTTGCTTTGATTTTTTTCCCTATGGCAACAAAAATTTTGTTTGCATGTTAAAACAAACAAAACCTGAATATGTTAATACAATTTCTTCTTATGTGGAGGATACCAAAATAAAACTGCAAGTTTAGTATGCATTATATTTATACTGTGTTACCTATTTAGAAATGGGCTACCCAAATCAGCCTTTAATTCGGTTAATTTTCCTCCTATCTAATACAGTTACATGGTAGATGACAGTAGATAAAAATTAATTGGCCCATGGCTTCCCAGTCATCCTAGTTATATGAAATCAAGCTGATACAAATTGATATAAGCAATTCTAGACAATGCGTCAAATCATAAATATCCAAAGCCTAATTTTAACAAAGGTTTACTGCCATTACACCTTGCTGATTACATTGCTATTAAATGGCCAAATCTACTTTGCACATGGTAGAAGTTAAACTAGTTTTTGCTCTCAGCCCTAGAAGCTTGAGTGCTTGTAGAATATCGCTACTTATCCAACTCAGTTTTTATGGTCTTCATCTTTGGTCCTCTATCTTGCTGGGTAGATGAAGCTACAAGTTCCCATATGGAAGAAAGTAGAGATAGAATCAGTCTCAAGTGATTGAAGGATTATTGGTTATCTTTCACCTACTGGGTTGAAGCTATGACCAGAAGCTAGTGACTTGCAGCTAGGAAGACAGAAATTATATAGCCTGAGCCAATGTCCAAAGAAATAATCTAGAAAGATAGAAGAAGCTCACTCCCAGGAAAACCCTATTGGACCAGCAAGTGATGTGGCTTATTAGTGATCACATATAAGGAAAGCCAGGTATACACCCTTGTTGGTTCAACAGTTTTTGGTAGGCATGACCTGCATCTACTGTCAACCCAGCTCCTAGTACTTCTCCAACCTAACCCTTGTTTTCAAACCTCACCCTTTTCTGCTCCTGATTCCTGGTTCTCGCCTGGTTCCTTCACCTCTCTAGCCTCAGCCCTGCTTCTGGCTAAAAGACTTTTTGGCATCTGCCTGACACCTGCACTTTTTTGCCCTGGGCTTAGCCTCTCCATCTATGCTCCTGTTCAGGGCAGGCCATTACATTATATCACATTTAGTTGCTGAAGCATAAGTTGTTCAAATTTACAGGAAACAAATTTTGCAACTGGGGAAAATTTTGATTCAGAGTCAAAACCTAATGATTGAAATAATCAGTCAGTTAAAATTGTAGGATTTTTATTTGACATTTAGATATTGAAATAGAAATTGCATCAGGTCCGTAAACTATAGTTTTTCTTGGATAGGAAATCTTCAAGTTGGTATGGCATTAATTATACCTAGTCTAGATTATTTCAATATCCTCTTCACTGGACTCCTATTCAGGCTTATGCAGATATTGTAGCAACATCATTTACTGATTTAATATTTATTGAGTTTTATCATATTAACAAGACAGAAAAGAAATATCCACAACAATCATATAAAAAGGAAAAGTTAGTACACAAAGAAACTTCACATGAAAATCCTTTTAGTCCACATTAGCAAGGGAACGTGTAAGAAACAACAGTGGGACAGAAGGAAAATTCCACTGCCTTAAAAAGAAAAAGTAACAATCATGAAATTATAGATAGCCACAGAGGGCTCTAGGCTGACTATAATACACAGTCAAGCAACTCCATCATGGTCAGTGGCAGGCGAAGTAATGGGCATCCTAGCATTGATAAAGGCTAATAAATCATTAGGTTGAAAGAAAACACATCTTTACAACTTATATACCACTAAACATTTACATGGAAGTCTTAAATAAGAGGCTCCCAACTGCAAAACGCCAGATTTAAGAGCAAAAATTGCTTTTGCCTCTTTTGAGTCTCACATGCAATATCAGGAATGATAGAAATCGTTACTCCATAGAAAGGAAGAGACCGCTTCTTATAATATAGTTTCAGCAACCATTCTGTGTCAAACTAACGCACAAGTAACAAGAAGCATGGAAACTTGCAAAACTTCAAAAGTAGAACTCTAAAGATCAGAGACATTGAGACCGTCCATATTAGTATATGGGGAGGCCGCGGGCAGGGTCCCGGCGGCCGACCGTAACCGGGCGTGCGGCCGGTGCGCGGGCCCTGCGCGCGGCCTCGGGCATTTTGAAGTGATTGGCTCCCGGCGGTGGCTGCCGCACGGGAGCCAATCAGGGTGGTTCCTGGCAGCGTGGGGGTGGTAGGAGCCGGCGGGCAGCCTCCGCGTGGTCATTCGCGGCGGAGGCTGCTCGGGGGTGCCGGCTTGCAGCGGACGGGCTGTGGAGGACCGGTTGAGGTGCGGCGGTGATCGTCGGGCTCCCGGCCGACTCGGCGAGGGCGGCCGCGGCAGGTCGAAGCGAGCAGCACGAGGAGCGCTGGTGGTTTTGGCTGGGCACATGCGGTAGGTGCTGGTCCTCTCCGGGCTGCTGGGGGCAGGCAAGCCTTCGTTGTTGGATGGACGGGCAAAGGAGGGGGGGGAGGTAGTAGGTAGAGCTCCGTGCGGGGGGGGGGGGGTAGGTAGGTAGAGCTCCGTGCATGTCGGGAGCGGCAGTGGAGGTAGCGTCGAGCACGGGTGGCTTTCCGGGGAGCAAGACGGGGAACAGGGGGCAAGGGGGGGGGAAATTAGTGGGTTCGGGTCGGGGAGCCGCCACAGTGCCTTGTAGGGGGGCCGCCACAGTGCCTTGTAGGGGGGCGGGGAGCCCAGGCTCCTAAGGGCGGGCTCCATGGGGAGCCGCAGGTCACGCGGTCCAGGGGCTCACGCAAGGTGCCGGAGTCACGGGGGATTGGTGCCGCGAAAGCTCGTCGGGGGATGGGGGGGGACCTTAGGGTGGCGGGTCAGGTGGACCCTTGTAGTCCTGTGCCACGGGGTAGGGGGTTGGTAAGGGGTACTGTGGGACAGTGGGCGGACCGAGGTTCAGAGGGGAGCACGACTTGAGGATTTGTTCCTGTTCACCGGGGGCGGGGTGAGGCAGGGGGGAGGGCTTGGAAGGGGGCGATGAGGGTGAAGGGGGCCAGCGGGTATTGTTCCCTCTAATTTTCTGGAGGTGCGCATTGAATATCAGCTGTGTGCAGTTGCAGAGGTAAATATTGGGCGCCACATAGCGACGCTTGCAGTTCTATATTTTAAACATTTGACCGCTAGGCGGAACACAGTATGTACACCACCTTGATTTTAATCAAGTCAATACCGCCAGCTGATTATTAAATGAAGTGGGAAATTTCTAGTTATTGCATTCGTAACTTTTAAATTTTCCGACGTCTGTGTTGTTTTCTATCAGAATCAGCGACATAGTTTGTGTGCCCTGTGGTAAAGTATGTGCGCTCACTTGGCGAGGTGTGGGCGTGCGCACACGCGCACAGCTTGGCGGGATCGGTCTTAACGGGTGCGGTTAGCTTGCATGAAATGCAAGGGGGTGGGTACCCGCCGGGGGGGGAGCAGTGGCGGGGGGGGGGGCAGGTAAGGCTCTTCTCGGGTGGAGTGGTTAGGGGTGTGGCAGCATCCTTGGTCTGTGGCAGGTGCCTTTTCGCCTTTTGGTCTCTTCTATCCTCAGGTACCACCTGGATGGCGGCAGTCCGAGGCGGCAGGAGCGAGTGCTGTAGTGCACGGCCGGCGACCGCGTGGCGGACGGACCACAGGCGGGGGGCCCCAGCCAGTGACGGAGCATCCCGAGACTACTTGACCGCGGAGAGGGTGAGAGGTGCGGCAGGTGAGTGGATCTGGACGGCGGTGCAGAGGGGGGGATGGAGTGGGGGCAGCTGAGGGGTGGACAAGGAGGTGAAAGGAAGCGTAAGCCTTCTTGTTGACGGCGTTGTCGGCCTGGTTCCTCGTACGCGTCGTTCACTGCTTCATCGTCGCATTCGGCTAAGTTGGAGGGGAGCGGGCGGGGGACCGGGGCCATGAGTGCTGTGCAGTTTTCATGGGCGGTGTTCTCGGGTCGGAGGGTTGCTAGGAAGGTGGTTGCTTGGTCTCGGCCCCCCCCCTGTTTTTCGCTTATGTCTCCACAGGGGCCGGCGCTGGTGCCTTAGTCGTAGTCGTGGCGGCCTGGGGCTAGTCCACTCGGTGTGGTGCTGCAGCGGAGGCTTCCAGTGCGGCGCAGTGAGACGGCGCAGACCTGCGATGACATCGGCCAGCTGGATGCCGGGACTGCAGCTGCCGGGGCAGCCGGTCGAGAAGCAGGTGAGTGGTCGGGCCCCCCCCCCGGGCGGGTAATGGCATGGGCTTGACGGTCGGGGGAGGTAGGGCGGGGAGGGCAGGCGGTATTCCTCGGCGGCTTCGGGGTTGGCTTCCTCATCCTACGCGGGTGCTGCATCGTCGGCGGCTGTGTTTGTGCTGCCGTGGAAGGGGTCGGATGGAGTAGGGGTGGTGGGGGCCCAGGGCTGGGGGAGGCCCGCCGGGGGTCACGTTCTCTGAGTCATTGGCAGGGATAACAGGCCAACTTGACATTGGGGCTGCCTGTCTTAATCGATACAGGCTTGCGACTGTTTGGGGGCTGGAAGCGCTTGGGTGTGAGCATACCGGGGGGCGTGGAGGATGGTAATGTGTGGTGGGTTCTGGGGGTTGCGCGCATGGGGCATTGGACTTGCTCCCTCGGTGCTTAGGCGGGTGGGGGGACATCGCATGCTCGAGCGCTCCGGGATGATATGGGTACGCGATTTATTGGGGGGTACCGGACACGCAAGGGGGGGCGTGATTGTGCTATGTGGGAGGGGTCCTGGGGCGGATGGCAGCCGTTTGGTTGGTACTGGAGAAGGGGTGCGTGGGGTTCCCAGGAAGGTGGGTGGGGGGGGTTCGTACCACGGGTTGGGTGCATATGTCCACCTGCCTACTTCCGGACTGCACTCTGTTGCAGTGTGGTCGTCTATGGGTCACGCTTTGCATGGGTGGCTTCGGCGGTATCCGCGACTCGGGTTTGGTTTTTCATTAGGTGTTGTTTTCCAGTGCCGGGCATAATGGGCCGGTAGTAGTGGCTGGTGTCAGGTTCGGCTGCTGAGATCTCCTTCTGGGAGCGGTTTCGGTTATGGGTAGTGGGGGAGCTTTGGCCTGCTTGGCTCCGCAACCGTGCGGCGGTATGGTGGGCGGCAATGCGGTGGTGGGCAAGGGAGGCCATTGGTGCTCCCGCGGGGGTGTGACAAGGGCGAGTTGGATGCGGGTGGCGGTGTTGGCATCTCTACAATTGCGAGTGTTGAGGGAGGCTTGGCTTCTCTCTAGCTGGGTGGCTGGGATGGTCATGGCTCTATCGAGTTCCGGTGGACCGGGTTCGGGATTTGGCCACGAAGTGGACAATGAGGGATCTGGGGCCAGGTGACCTTTAAGGAGCCCTGTCCCGGGATACATGCGGCTTTTACTGCGGCATTTGGTATCACAGGGGCCGTGGTGTGGGTGTCATCAGGGCTGTGCCTACGTGGTCCGGTTTTGGTCGTGCGCAGGCGGCAACCGGAGTCCCTGTTTGGTGGGTATAGCGGGGTGGATAAGGGTGTGGGGGGGGTTTCAGAACGGGGTGGGCTCGCCGTTGGGACGGTTTTC
The DNA here is from genome assembly GCA_033557465.1 of Ichthyophis bannanicus. NCBI lineage: Eukaryota > Metazoa > Chordata > Amphibia > Gymnophiona > Ichthyophiidae > Ichthyophis > Ichthyophis bannanicus. The sequence goes on from CM066038.1 coordinate 403,512,428, forward strand.
TTGAGCGACGGAGGTCTGCGGATCGCTAGTTGGGGGATTGGTAGCTCGCCGGTTACTGCAAGGGGGGGGTGAGGCCCGGCCGTCCGGCCTCGCGCCCTTGATGTGCTGGGCTGTCCCCCTTTTGGTGCGCTGCGGATGTCCGCATGGGGGTATGTAGTCTTTGTCTGGCCCAATTTGAGAGGGCCTTTTGGAAGGGGGAGTGGGTGGCGGCTCCGGTCGGGATTGGGGGCGGGAGAGGGCTTCCCCCCACGTTTGGTGTGCTGGGCGGTTTGGGATGTTTGGGCGCATTTCCCAAACGGCTCATCTGGGTGTCAATGTGGGGCTGGTGGAGTCGTGCAATTCCCTGTGGCGGCCATGTCTTTTGGGGGGAGGGGGTGTGGGTCTCCTGCCCCGGGGTATTCCGGCGCTTAAGGTGATAAGAATGGCGCGGTGCTTGGTGGGGGGTGAGTCTACTTCTTTGCACCGCACTCTGTTGCCTTTTGGGTGGTTATACAAGTCCTGTAGAGTATAGGATGGTGCTCTCGGGCAGGTAGGGCTTCAGTGTAGCGGTACCGGACCAGGTGGGTCGGGGGGTGGGGACTTTTCATTGTTCCTTTATTTTGCAGGGGGGGTCTGGAGCCTTCTGGAGGTTGGGGACCCTGCACTCCTTTGTCCGCCGAGCTGGCCGGTGAGTTCTGGTGAGGTGGTGACTGACATTTGGGGCGTGGCCCAGGTGTGGTGGCTATACCATGGCTAGGTGAGCCCGGACCTCGCGGGTCGCAGCGGCTTCCTTTGCTACGGCGCCACGGGTGGTTATCGCGATGGCTTGCAGTGTTGGATGCAATGATCGTGTTTCAGGTAATGCAAGCATCTGCTCAGAGCGGCGCCAGGGGAATTTTGCTGGGGTTTTTGCAGGCGTTTTTTTTTGTTTGGTTTTTTTTTTGTTTTGGGAATTTTGCTGGGGGCTGCCTTTGCTTCAAGGCTTGCATGTTGGAGCTGGCGGCGTTGGCCGGGGGGCGGGGGCTACTAGCTTGCTTGGCCGCCATTGGGGTAGCAGAGGATGCCTTATCGGGTTCCCGGTAATGCATCTGCTCGGAGCGGAGCAGGGTTTTTTTTTGCTGGGGTTTTTGCAGGCAGTTCTGGGTACTTGTGCGGGGGGCTAGCTTTGTTAAAGGCCTGCATGTGGGAGCCGGCGGGGTTGGTCGCGGGGGCTGGCTAATAACTTGCTGGCTGGCGAGAGGGGTGTCAGATGATGCCTTATTGGGGAGGTGGAGGCCGGGGCTGTATAAGGATGATGGGGCTGTTCTCACCAGTAGTGCGGGCTCTCCTCTTTTAGGTGCGGCGGCAGGTCTGGGAACTTGTTTTGGTGGGGGTGCTCACTGATCGCAGCTTGGCTTTGGGGGGGGCGGCACAGGAACAAGGTTGTTACCTGTGCCGGTGGCGGGATCCCGGAGGTTTCCAGGGTCCGGAGCCTCAGGCTACACCTAGGGCGGGGGCGGGGTGCCCCTGACCCGGACAAACCCTGGTCGACTTTTGCTATAGCATGGCGAAGTCGGGGGAAGGGTTAGGTAACTTGCCGGGGGGGCAAGTTATGGCGTTAGCGGTGGCAAGGCACTTTGCTAAGGTATGGCTGGTGCGGGCGGGTGCGGCTAATCGATTGAGAAGGTGTAGCATGTTGGCATATTATGTTGGCATATTGTGAAATTGTTAAAGGTTAATAAAGCTGCGACCAGTTGAGTTCCATGAAATGTGGTGTGTGTCTTTTGTTGGGTGGGGAAGATTGGGGGGGGATGGGGGAAGGTGGAAACGGGCCCGATGCACCAAGGTCCGCCTGCCTCGGTTAATGGGGAGGCCGCGGGCAGGGTCCCGGCGGCCGACCGTAACCGGGCGCGCGGCCGGTGCGCGGGCCCTGCGCGCGGCCTCGGGCATTTTGAAGTGATTGGCTCCCGGTGGTGGCTGCCGCGCAGGAGCCAATCAGGGTGGTTCCTGGCAGCGTGGGGGTGGTAGGAGCCGGCGGGCAGCCTCCGTGTGGTCATTCGCGGCGGAGGCTGCTCGGGGGTGCCGGCTTCCCGCCCACCCGCCCACATTATTTATGAGGGTGTGGTTTCTGGGGTGTTGCAGCTTGGGGGGGGGGGTTTGGCGGGATCCCGGAGGTTTCCGGGGTCCGGAGCCTCAGGCTACACCTAGGGCGGGGGCGGGGTGCCCCTGACCCGGACAAACCCTGGTCGACTTTTGCTATAGCATGGCGAGGTCGGGGAAAGGGTTAGGTAACTTGCCGGGGGGGCAAGTTATGGCGTTAGCGGTGGCAAGGCACTTTGCTAAGGTATGGCTGGTGCGGGCCGGGTGCCGCTAATCGATTGGGGAAGATTGGGGCGGGGATGGGGGAAGGTGGAAACGGGCCCGATGCACCAAGGTCCGCCTGCCTCGGTTACTGCAGTTGTAGCTCCTGGTTCTTTTTTTCCCTTGTGGCAAATAGATTGCCTTAGAAATTGGTGGAACCAGTTCTTGAGGCACTAATAGAATTTCAATAAGATATTTTTTAAAGCTATCTACAGCAGACATTTTAAACCCACAAATTTTCAGCCCAGGCTGAATTCTTAAGCACCTCTACTTTAGCTCTAAGAGCTATATTATCTTTCGTAAGAGCCATAGTTAAATCGGAAACAGAGTCCAACTTCTGGGTGCTCTCCTCCATTTTAAGTTTTAAATCGTTAGTCAAACTCACATAGCATTCCAGCTTCACCATATTCTGCTCCATTTTGTTCGATATTGTTGAGAAATAGCTTCTGACCAGTTGATAATCACATCCCAAATATTATCCAAAGTAATCTTGTTTACATTGTAGCAAAATTTAACAGTTGTAACAAGACAAAGACTGTTTTGAGCATCCAGCAGTTGCAATGGCTTCTGATTAGTTTAGAGGGAAAGCTAAATTTAATAGCATTGATTTTTTTCTTTTCCAGTGATGAGACCAGAGCCCAAGCCAAAGTTGTTTAGGCAGAGATACCTTCTCTGCACTTTAAAATATTGTGCAGGTCCTTAACAGCAGCTCTGCCAATGAAACTGCTTGTTTCATTATTATAGTATTGATCCCAGCAGATTAAAGTTGTCTACCATTTATTTCTTCTCCAAAGATAAAATTATTAATCTTTCCAGTTTTCAGGACCTTATCTTCACATTAAGGTACAGGCCCATTTAAGACTGTTCATTGATCTTGATAAGCAGTCATGTCAGATTGTCTTCACTTTCAGCTAGTGATATCATAAGCATAGTGAAGGTTATTGAATCTTAAACCAATCTTAACACCTTGGTTGACTTCATACAGTCCTTCCTTTCTAATTTATTCTGCATATAAACTGAAAAGATAGGGGGAAAGTATGCTGCTGTGTCACACATTTTGCCAAATTTATATCATTCTTTTTCTCCTTGTTCTCTTTAAACTATTGTTGCTTGGTTGTGTATGAGAACTTTTGGGTATTCTAGTATATCCATGCTTAATGTGGCCCAGAGTTTTTCATGATTTATGCAATCTAAGGCCTTGCTGTAGTCAAACACATGTAGCTATCCCTTTTTGGTATATTTTTGTCTTTTATGAAAGAACCATCTCTCATCCATAATGTCTCTTGTTCCTTGTCCTTTCCTGCACTTCAGCAAGTTCTCATTCCGGGTATGGTTATAGTCTTCACTGAATGATCTTGAGTAAAATCTTACTACACTGTAGGATCATAGCAATTGTGCGACAATGTCCAACCAATTGGATCACCTTTCTTCATTATTGATATGAACACACATCTCTTCTGGTCAGTCAGCCATGTTGTTTTCCAAATTTCCTGGCAGAACCTTGTAAGTACCATAACTGCATCGGATTACAGTAATACTTCAATGGGAATGCCATCAATGCCCGATGCTTTGTTCTTTCATAATGTTCCAATGCTGCTTTGACTTCTCTCATCACCAATAGTTCCTGATCGTAAAGTACAGCTTGAAACAGCTGTTGATCCACTTGATCTTTACGGAATAATTGTGTATTCTTTCCAACTTTTCTTGATCTTCTCAGCATCATTCAACATGGATCCATGAAAAGATCGAAAGAATACACAATCATTACACCATAAAGATCAAGTGGGTTTCAACCTGTATAGTACTATATTGACACATGTAAGGAAATAAAATCAAACTACTGTATAAGAGAAACAACATCAGTGTTGCTAAAGTTACAAGAATTAGAGGTTTGTCTAGGATGCCTATTACCCTTGTACTCTCCTTGCATATAATTTTGTTGGAAATGAAATACTTTCCCATTTCATTTCAGATCATCCAGCCCCAGCCCCAGGTCCCCACTAGAAAAAATATTTGTAATTTAACACAACACCCCCCCCCCCCCCCATTGAGCTTGTGGCCAGTCCTCCTGTCTGTTATCATAATCATGGGTCTTTAGGGGCAGGAGTTGCTGTATTTGATTAGATTTCAAGAACTATGCTCTCTTCATATCAGTACAAAATGAAGCAAGCATGGAGTTGCCCAATTATACAAGTAAATTACAGGTTGCGTTACAAATATGGTGTTTATTTCCACACTAAAAGGATAGAAGTGGTAGTGATGTGTTTGTAAAGAGTGAGAGAACTGACAGACTGGTCCTTCTGTATCTGTAAATTCCGTGGTTGTTTTCTGTCAGTTTTTCTTATTCCTTTGCAAAGTGCAAAAACATCACCCCCCACTCCATCATTTTACTTTATGACTCACAGCAGAATGAAAACAAACAGTGTCATACCACTATTGCAATACAACCCATTCTCTCCCTTTATTGCTCGGATCCTCTTTACCCACTAGGATCCTATTTCTTTGACCTGCGGCTACTTGGATCCTTTCTTCTGCCCTATCCTGCCTCCTCCATAATCCCTTTTCCTCCAACTTGCTGCTACTACAGCCCTTCTCTTCCTCATGTTTGATGCCACTCCAGTCTTGTTCCTTTCCCTCTTTGCCAAAAATGTGCACTGTTATCTCTTACACCTGGCCCAAGGTACAGCTTGAAGGGGCAGCTGCAAAGGCTGATGATACCATCTCTCCCTGAAACTTCCCAGAAGCAGATAGCTATACCCCTGAACACAACCCCTCTAAATCAAGAAACCCACCACACGCCAAATCCCGCCCCCAGCACCTACCGAGGTCTTTCCATGGTGATCTAGAGGTGAGCAGTCGTCCCATTCTGTACCCAGGTTCAAAAAGACACCAATGAACTCTAGCAGAGTCTCACAGTGCTTCTGCTAGGTGGCATGCTGCCAAATGAGGGTGAAAAACAACTTGACCTCGTAGCAGTAATACAGAAGAGACTGTCACTAGGGGTCCTAGGTACCATTTTGAACCCGAGTGAAAGATGGGGTGGGGCAACTGGGGATCACTCCTGCTCACTTCTAGACCACCATGAAAAGACCCTGGTAGGTGCCAAGGCATGCATTGGGATGGGGTGTCTTGACTGCTGATGGTTGTCTTGACTGCCAGGGGAGATGGGTGGTTCCACAGTCTGGACTGGCACAGGTGAGGGATCTGACCAGATGGGGAAGGGGATCAGGGGTTGAGGGAATGTGTGGAAGATGGGTGTAGCAATTTTAAAAAGATGCTCTGATGCACAATTTCCCATATGCAACTTCCTAAAATCTCTGCTCCTTCTGGACGTGTTAGGAAATCACATGTATCTGCTGATGTCTATCCAGTTCCTTTACAAAAGCCTATGCAAGGATAATTGGGCATATCCAGTCCTAGATGTCTCAGTTCCGCTTTCCATAATCTTATAAATATACATACACAGGGCTGGCCCCCAGAGTTGGTTCAAGGTGTTTGCATCCTAGGCAATCCTTGTTGCCCGGAGTAGCCAGAATCTAATGTTTAGTTTTGAATGCCCTGCTCTTTGCAAACTAGCTGTTCCAATGGCTAAAAGTGTGCAAATTAACTGAGATTTTTGTTTTGTTCCATTTTGTAAATAGTTCCCAATGTCTGTTATGCCTCTCTATGTAGTGATAAGTTGAATTAAGTTCTCTAAGACCTAATTTACTAGCAAACTATATTGAACACTTCATGGTGCAGTTATGATTATCAAGGCTTGCAAGGCAAATATACCATCTAGTACCTTATTTACTAAACTGTGCTAAGGTTTTGCAGTTAAGACACAATGAGCAAAATGAATGTGTAGTAAGTACAACATTTTTGCATTAACTGCTAGGTGCATTCCCTGCACTTTGGAAAAGTGAGCCATGCTGTAGACGCTGAGAGAACATCACTACCACGCATGATGGCATGGTCAATAACATACAATGCAGGTAACAGGCATCAGCTTGAAGTGTTACCTGCCACTTTAGCAGCTGAGGGGGTAGTGGGGTCCCAACGGATTTCCTCCCTCCCCTACCCCCTGGCCTAAGATAAACAGGAAGGATGCCTCTATTAAATGGAAAGTGTAGTCAGGGCCGGCTCAACCATCCAGGCAGTTGCCGAGGGTGGCAACTTCTGGGGATTGGCAAAGAGCATGCCATGCAAAGCTAAACCTTGGATTCTGACAGAGAAAGGGAACTTAAGGCTTAAGGTTTGCATAGGGTACCAACACCTTGGACCAGCCCTGGGTGCAGTCCCTGCCCATTCCACGCCCCTTTCCATGTTGTTGAATGCAGTAGTTAGCATAGTCTTGCAATACTTTGTTAGTTTCTGCATTTAACCACTAACACAGCTTAATAAATAGGCTCCCTAATGTGTTTTTTTCTTTTAACATATAAACCAATACAACCTCACAAACCTAACTTTAAATTGCTGTAAGGAAATTTCTCCCCAGTACCAATGAACCATAATTCAAAGGGCTGTTAAACCACCTGATTGTCTGAACATTGCAAATCACTCTATAATATAAGATCTTATGAGCGGACCATGACATCTTGATAGGATTAAGCGATCATAGGAAGACATCACAGAGGTGGTTCTATGTTAAATAATATTCAACAAATAGAGTCACTATGAGAAACAGAGATTTAGAAAGAAGTGGGTGTTTATTCAGCATTTCTCAGCTGGACAAGAGGGTAGCCATGCCTCCCCATGTACCCTCCTCCCCCTCCCCCACCTCAATAATATCCAGGCTCATTTTTTCGATATCCAATAATGAATTAGTTTATTGGTATTTCTTGGCCACAGCATTTCATACTTTATATAGCCATTAAATATCCACATACAATTCACATATAATACGTACAACCCATGCAACTCTACAATTCAAACTTAGAACGATTGACTTATGCATTTTAATGACCAGGTTCACGAGGGACACACAGCCTTGGTGCCGAGCCATTTGAGGCCTGCCCCTTTTCTTTCTATCATTCTTGCCCATCACTTAAAACATGGTACCAAGGGAAAGGAGGCCGTAAAAACATGCCTTACCCTCATCGCAGCAGGGGTCGTATCTCCCGGCTCCGATCCTGACCTGTCAAAGATCAGTTCAGAGCCACTCACTCCTGTGTCAGCGATGTGGCTCCCCCCCCCCCCCCTCATGCTGTGTAAGCTTGGTGGGCATGGGGGTGGTGCCATTCACTCACTGTTCCTGCTGCAGCTCATTGCCCTGTCTGGAGAAGGACAATTCCCTCTGGGCCACTCCCCCTTTTGTTCCCTTGCATGACTGTGCACCCTGTCTCGTGACCCACCTGCCCGCAGCCATGCTGCAACAAAGTGTCTTCCGGTTAGGGAGTGGGTGCATTGGAAGTCATCCAGCTGGCCTCATCCGGAGGGGCAAGAGGGTGATCCTGGTCCTGCAGGCCACTAAAATAGGCCTCCCCCAGGCCTGCCTTCCTGCTCCTCTGCCCCCTGGCCACCCGTAACCTGATCCTGCCTGGCATCCTCGGCCTCCCTGCGTTCCATAGCCACAATTTGCCACTGCAGGGGTCTCAGCCAAGCAAGAAGGTAGCCATGCCTCTCCATGTACTCCCCTCCTCCCCGCAATAATACCCAGGCTTGTTTTTTCAATATCAAATCACAAATTAGGCCTCTCTGAGCACAAATTAGGCCTCTCTGAGCAAAAAGGCCTCTCTGAGCACATCACACCTGTACTAATTGAGCTACATTGGCTCCCCATTGCGGCCCGCATTCAATACAAAATGTTAGTCACTACATTCAAACTCATTCATAACTTAGCACCCTCACACCTCAACAGCCTAATCTCCAATCTACCCAACAACAGGAGTAGAAGAACAGTAAACCTCAATACCCTCTGTCTCCCAAAGTGCATCAGAAATGTTAATGCATGTTCAAGTAAAAGAGCATTCTCACTTATAGCTCCACTACTCTGGAACCGGCTCCCATGCGAACTGCGTGCAAACTGTGACTTGAAAGACTTCAGAAAAAAACTTAAGATGCACCTCTTCCAATCGCATTACAATGTAACCTAGACACCAGGGCCGGATTTACCTATACGCCATGTACGCCATGGCGTAGGGCCCACAGCTGGCAGGGGCCCACAAAAAAAGAAAAAGTTAATTTTTTTTAAAAATAAAATTAAAAAAAAAAACCTGCTGGCTGCCGCCGCGGGGCCCCCTCTGTTGCCGCGGCAGCACCGACTGACCCGCGGGGGCCCCCTCTACAAGCTGACTCCATCGGTTCCTTCCTCCCTCCCTCCGTGCAGGCTGCAGGCTGTGAGAGACGCGAAAGTGTCTCCTCGCGTCTCTGTTAAGCCCGCAGGGGCTGATGGGAAATTTCCCATCAGACCCTGCGGGCTTAACAGAGACGCGAGGGAGACACTCTACCTTCGCGCCTCTCACAGCGTGCACGGAGGGAGAGAGGGATCGACGGACCGACGGAGTCAGCTTGCAGAGGGGGCCCCCGCGGGTCAGTCCGTGCTGCCGCGGCAGCAGAGGGGGCCCCGCGGCGGCAGCCAGCAGGTTGTTTTTTAAATGAAATTTTACTTTAGGCCGACGGGGGTGGGTGGGGGGGGTAGGACTGGTAATGGGCTATTGGGGGGGCTGGGGCTGGGACTGGAAATGGGCTGGGGGGTTAAGGCTAGAGGTGGGTTGATGGGGTTAGGACTGGTAATGGACTGTGGGCTGTTGGGGGGGGCTTAGAACTGGCAATGGGCTTTGGGGGGGTTAAGACTGGTAATGGGCTGTGGGCTGATGGGGGCTGTCTGGTAATGGACTATGGGGGTCTAGGACTGGAAAGGGGCTGGGGGGGTTAAGACTGGAGGTGGGCTGATGGGGTTAGGACTGGTAATGGGCTGTTGGGGGGGGTTTAGAACTGGTAGTGGGCTTTGGGGGGGGTTAAGACTGGTAATGGGCTTTGGGGGGGTTAAGACTGGTAATGGGCTGTAGGCTGATGGGGCTGTCTGGTAATGGGCTATGGGGGGGCTAGGACTGGAAATGGGCTGGGGGGGTTAAAACTGGAGGTGGGCTGATGGGGTTAGGACTGGTAATGGGCTGTGGGCTGATGGGGGGGTTAGGACTGGCAATGGGCTATGGGGGGCTGACTGGAAATGGGTTGATGGGGTTAGGACTGGAAGTGGGCTGATGGGGGGTTAGGACTGGTAATGAGTTATAGGGGGGGCTTAAACTGAAAATGGGGTGATGGGGGGTTAGGACTGTAAGTGGGTTGATGGGGGGGCTAGGACTGGTATTGGGTTCGGGGGTTGCTAGGACTGGAAATGGGCTGATGGGTGGCTAGGACTGGAAATGGGCTGATGCAGGGACTAGAAGGGAATGGATGCTGGGTGAGGCTGGAACTAGAAGGGAGCTGATGTTGGGGGAGGATTAGAATGGGATGGGGCTGGAAGAGTAAAATGGAGAAGGGAAAAATATTTTGTGTGGGAGGGATAAAAAATCTACAATTGGCCGGGTATTGGGAGAGTAAGTGGGGATTGAGGATGGAGGGGTAAAATTTGAGTGGATGAAATAGGAATGAGGAAAGAGCAAAAGGAGAAAGATTAGTATGTTAAAGCAGATGTAGAGAGAGAATGGAAAAAAATCTAGCAGAGAGAAGAAAGGACAAATGGACAGCAGACGATGGAGAGTTAGCAGAAGACACGAAGAAACCAGAAGAAAGTGGCTGGAGCAATTCTAGCTGAAAAAAATGCACAAAAGGTAGAAAAATATCTCTTTATTTTGAATTTATTAATTGGAATATGTCAGCTCTGGTAAATGTGCATCATTAACGTCTGCGCTTTGTTTAGTACAAGAGCAAATTAATGTATAGTTTTATTTCTACAGTGTTGTACTTTCCAAGTTTGGCTTTTGGGATTCCCAGTTTAATTATTGTCTTCCTGTTTCTAAATTGTGATTACTTGTTTGATGGTCTATGTTCTGCATGTGTAACTGAGCTGAGGTGTTCTGTTTATATAATTCCTATTTGACATTGCCACTTGTTCTCTTTCCCCAGTAGGTCATGTATTGTTGTTCTCTGAAATGTATTGGTTTAATATTTGCAGTGTTGCCTTTTGATTGGTAGGGTATGGTGCTTTGTGAGTCCTGGTAGTGCTGTTAGGATACGGCGGGTTTACTATGGGTTCTAAATGGGCAGTGTTTGTAGTAGTTCCTAATGTGTCTGGCAGTTGGCACTGGATTATAGTAATGTAGAAATCTTTTAGTCTTTCTTTATCCATACACTCATTAAGAGGCACGTTTACTAAAAGTTAGTATATGGTAACATTATGCAAATATTTATGCAAATGAGGCCCCTTATGCAAATGAGGCCCCGCACCCCCCTTGGGCCGCCCCTGCTGGGGGCCCACAATTTTTGTTGGCGTAGGGCCTCACTCAAGGTAAATCCGGCCCTGCTAGACACTGTAGCCCACCACCAATTGTCTACCATGCGTGGGAAAGCCACTGTACCCCATGTAATCTCACAACGAGAAATGCACTCAGTTTATGTGTAAATATGTATATAATATATCCTGTGTGAAGTGTTTCCCATCGATCAACTGTAATCTGTAACCCTATGTTTGCTGTGTACTATCTCTCTCTCCCAATCACAATGTATATCCTTCGAATTCCTAGCCGGTACAGCCACCTTTACCATGTATAGCAACCGCTGCTGATCGCTGGAAGCAGCGGGATACAAATGTACACTAAATAAATAAATAAATAAAATAAATAATAAATTAGTTTATTGGTATTTCTTGGCCGCAGCATCGCATACTTTACATATCCATTAAATATCCAGATACAACTCACATATAATATGCACAACCCATGCAATTCTACAGATCAGACTTAGAACAATCAACTTATGCATTTTAATAACCAGGTTCATGAGGACACATAAATCCTTGGTGCCGAACCATTTGAAGCCCGCCCCATTTCTTTCTATCATTCTTGTCCATCACTTAAACATGGTACCAAGGGAAAGGAGGCCGTAAAAGCATGCCTTACCCTTGTCGCAGCAGGGGTCATTGTTCCGGGCTCCGATCCTGACCCATCAAAGGTCAGTTCAGAGTTGCTCGGTCTTGAGTCAGTGATGTGGCCCTCCCCACCCCGTGCCGTGTAAGTGTGGGGGACATGGAGGTGGTGCTGTCCCTGCTGTGGTCCGTTGCCCTGTCCGGGGAAGGAGAATTCCCTCTGGACCACTCCCCCCTTTTGTTCCCTTGCATGGCTGTGCACCCTAATTATGCCACTGCCCACTGACAGCGACTCCTCGCTGGCCAGTGGGCCCCCACCTATCACTTAGCTGCGGCCAAGCCTTGACCTCCCCCATAACATTTCAACCATGTTTTGCATTATACAGAGGAAAACATTACTACTACTACTATTTAGCACTTATAAAGCGCCATGCATGCAGCGCTGCACAGCTAGCCTACAAGAGGTGGCTAACATACAAGAGACAGTCCCTTCCCGTCAGAGTCAGGATCATCGGAGCTTACAATCTAGTTAGTACAGTACAGAGTATTAGTCAGTTCTGCGGAAGGTACGGTGTGGTACAGCTTGGTCTATAGTTTGGTCATAGACGTTAATGGGGGTTAGGGTAGAATAAGGATGGAAGTCAGGATCCGAATGCAACGGTGAAGAGGTGGGTCTTCTACCTGGATTTGAAGAGGGCCAGGGAGGGCGCCTGGCGCACAGATGCAGGAAGGCTGTTCCAGGCATGTGGCACAGCAAGGTGAAAGGAGCACAGTCGGGAGTTTGCGGTACGGGTGAAAGGCATTGAAAGAAGCAATTTGCTAGCAGAGGGCAAGTTTCGAGAGGGGACGTAGGGAGAGACAAGAGATATGAGGTATTAAGGGGCCATAGAGTGAATGCATTTATAGGTCAGTAAGAGAAGCTTGAATTGGATGCGGAATTGGACAGGGAGCCAGTGAAGTGACTTGCGGAGAGGAGTAATGTGGGCATGGTGAGGCAGGCAGAAGATTAGTCGAGCAGCATGATTTTGCATAGATTGGAGGGGAAGGAGGTGGCTCACGGGGAGACCAGCGAGGAGTAGGTTGCAGTAATCAAGGCAAAAGGAGATTAAGGAGTGGATAAGCATTTTGGTGGTATGTTCAGAGAGGAAGGGGCGGATCTTGCTGATGTTGTAGAGGAAAAAGCGGCAGGTCTTAGCTACAAGCTGGATATTAGCAATTTATAAAAAAAAAAAAGGTAAATTTGCCTCCAGCTAAAGTTTTTTAATAGATTTCGAAAAGATCAGATTTTGGACAACTCATATCTGACCAGATGGGAGATTGCATCAAGCTCTGTGCCAAAGGGATTAGCTTGGAAGCTTGTACCATTGATAAACCAATATTGTCCTATCAAACACTGCTCATAAATCATAGTCCCTCCTTCCAAAAGTTTATCTATTTTGTACAAGCCCTTATCAACCCACTTTTTCTAAAAAAAACCCCTTTCTTCCTTTAATTCGTATATTTAGGGGAAGCCAGAGGGAAGAAGCCTCTGAATTGAAGCATGGAACCTTACAGCAACTTTCCAATTCCCTGAAGGCCTCAATGGTGCTAATGATATGTGGAGACTTCTATTTATGACTAGAAATGTATTTATTTATTTATCCAGGTTTGTATTCCACTTTTTCCTTCAATCAAAGTGGTGATTACACAAAATAGGTTTACATTGACTAAGGGATGACATAACATACAAAGGGATAATGTAATACATAAAAGCCTATTTGTGCTATATACATTCATGGATATTTAATGGAGTTCATAAGCTGCTTGGTCATAAAATTCCATGAATAAGAAAGTCTTTAGGGATTTGCTGAAATCCTTTAGGTCTTTTATGGCCCGCAATTTGTCCGAAATCTTCATTGTGGGCAATTCCTGAGGCCTGAAGGGTTTTACCAGGATTTTTTCAATATCTAATAGCTAATGTTAAAATGTATATAGTTCTGTAACAATAATCCATGTTAAACTGTATTTAGTTCTGTAACAATGTTCCATGTTATCATTTATCATGTTAACTGTACATAGTTATGAAAAAAAACGATGTTCTATGTAAAACCATGTTCACTAAATGTTACCTGTAAACCGCCTTTGATCTTTGGAAAAAGCGGTATAGAAATAAGCATAAATAAATAAATAAATAAAAATCTAACATTGGGGGGACAAATCATTCTGCAGCCAATGCATCCCCTAATGCAATAATGATGCTGCATGGTATTTCCAAAAGTCGGGAAAGTTTACCCCCTATTTTACTCCTAGGAAGTTTCAGTTTAGAGAAGAAAATGCATGTTCTTTTTACCCTTCCATAGAAAAACAGACAAGGACTTATCCAATTGGGTGTAGAATATCTTTTTACAAAAACCAGGGAGATAGTCAATTTGTAAACAATGCTGGGTAGGACCATCATCTTGACGGTATTGAGTCTGCCCCGCCAAGACAAATGTAGGGGGGACGAACGCTGCAAAATTATTTTTAACTTGGAGAGGATAGCGTCATAATTATTTTTTATTGTTTCTTCTGTTTATAAAACTACAGGCTCAAATACTTAATGCCCATGGTGGACCATTTGAAAGGAAAGACTTTAAGGTCCCTCCTGGACATGAGATCATTCAAAGGAAGTAGTTTGTATTTCCCCCAATTAATTTTAAACACCAAAAATCTGGAGAACCAATCAACCAGGTTTAAAAGATATCTTATGGAGATAGATGTATCAGTAAGAAACATCAGAATATCATCTGCATACAACGCCAGTTTCCAACACTTCCTTTCAGAGCTGATGCCTCTAATGCCTATATCACTTTTAATCTTTAGAAGAAGGGGCTCAAGTGCGAGATTAAAAAAACAGTGGTGAAAGAGGGCAGTCCTGCTGCGTTCCACATCCAACAATAGTCCATTAACCACTATTCTGAATCTGGGGCAAACATATAGAACTTTGATCCAATCAGTTAAGATTGCGCCACAACCAAACCAATCTAATACACAATATAGGAACAGCCATTCAATGCAATCAAAGGCCTTCTCAGCATCTAAAGAAAGCGCTACTGCTGGCCTCTCAATCTGCTTGGATAACATAATCAGATTGTGGAAAGTTCTGGCATTATCTCCTATAGACCCGATATTTAAAAGGCATTTACATGGTTTACAGTCCAGTTAATCATGTAAATGTCTTAAATGGGGATATTCAATGGCACCTAAGACCCCGGATGCTATCCGGTTAGCATCGAGACGTGTTGGGGGCATTCCAGGGCAGAACAGAGGCAGGGAGAACCACTAAACTGGATAGCGGCAATATTGGACTGCTACCCAGTTAGTGATCTACTGCTAAAATTAGGCTAGCATTTGGCTCGCCTAGTTTTGGCCACGGATGCTAACTGCGTAGTGGTCCAATATCACCGCTACCTAGTTAGACTTTGTGACAGTTTTCAATGGTGCCAAAACCAGATATTCAATGCCGCTGTGGGATTAGGGGTAAGCGGTCAGGGCTATGTGCCATGGTGGCGCATAGACTGCCTACTTGAATATTGGTCCCTATGTATCTAGCCATAATGAATCCTGTTCGTTCTTTCCTTTGAGAAGATGTATTATATGACCAAGCCATAAGGCCAACACTTTCGGAAGTATCTTATAATCTACATTTAGAAAAGAATTAGTTCGATAGCTACTCAAGTTGTTAGGCTCATGACCCGGCTTTACAAAGAGTACTATATTAGCTTCAGCAAAATTAGAAGATGCATGAGGTTGCTGCAGAAGACTCTGATATAGCCATCTAAGCTTTGGGGCTAGGATCGGTGCAAACTGCCTGTAGAATTCCATAGTTAAATCGTCTGGTTCTGGTATCGTATTATTGGATAAAAGTTTAATTACAGTCACAATTTCACCTACTTGTATAGGAGTGCCTAGACAGGTCCGCTCCTGTTCTAAAAGTACTGGGTGCACTTGAGCGGATAAAAAAGACTCTCAGATCATTATTGTCAGAATTATGAAAGGAAAAAAGCCTTTCATGAAAGGATGCAAAAGCCTTGGAAATATCTTCCAAATTAGTTAGAATAGGGGCCCCTTCTGGATGTATTGATGAAATAAAATTCCTCTTCTGAACTTTTCATAAATTAGCAAGTAATTTTCCCGATTTATTGGATCCTGCGTAATAATCCGTCTTCTGCACAAAAATTTCTTTCACAGTTTGACTGGTTAAAATTGTATTATAGTTATAACACAGTTGCGAGAGGCACCAAAAAACCATTGTGTCATTTGTTCTAACATGAATCTCTTAGTTGAGCAAGCTAGCACAAATACTTGGCAATACTAGATTAAGTTTACCCAGTTAAAAGGGTAATTTTATCATATTGTGCTCATGTGAAAAGCCTCCAAAGGGACCTATTATATGCCTATCTCGTAAAGGCAACAAAGGCACCAATATGCTGTTATAATCTAGTCACTCAGATCCATCTCCAGTAGTACACAGATTCCCCAAAATAAATTTATACCTGCTCCGAAGAAGGTAAAAATGTGTGCATGCATTCTACATGTATACTCAATTATCTTATAAAATACATACATACATTACAATTCTGCACCTGCTCCACTCAATCTAAACCCTTGGGATGCCTTCCAAAGGTGCACGTGTACATGCATGTCATCTTGTTGGTACGCAGATTACATGCATGTGTAGGCCATCTGCTATTATAAGACATTTTCTACATGTAAAATTAAGACTTGTTGAAAAATACTTACTCTGTAGTTAACTGGATAAAATTACTCATTTAACATTCTGTATTTTCGAACAGCTAGACCTATGTAATCAGTTCTTTTTGACTATCCCCTTTAAGATAACCAGGTAATATCTGATTATCTTTAACCAGATATCCATCGGCTGAATATTGGACTGCTAGCTATCTGATCTTCCAAAAATCTCAATACTAAAACGTAGAAAGGATAATAGCAGCCTTGGTTAAATCCCTATTCATTTTGTACTGAAAATTTGCCAAATTGGCCCTTCTTACATGTCCCCCAACTGCTCAAAGCTGAAAGTTCAAGGGTCTGTGGTCTGCCCAAGGGTCTACCAGGTTTGGTAAGCCTACATCCATACATTGTCAAGTTATAAGGGGGGGGGGGGAGAGAAACATAAAAACCATATCACATACAGGTATTTGGTATAATCCGATAAGCCTCTGCACATATGAACTCAGGCTAGACAGCAGGACATTTTGGAACATTCTACACAAACCTTTACAGATGTCAGAATAAAATGCATTTGCTAAGATGTTATGCCAGACATTCAAGGGATCAAATAATAAACAGAGAAGGTTGGTATTTGTATTCGTTCCATTGGTATTTTGTAGAGTGCAGCCTTTTCTTATATTCCTGAAGTTTAGTTTATTGTACTGAAAATTCTCCAATTTCTCTGAATGCTGATGTCCTTTTGCCTGGGGAGAATGTTTCAGGCTTCAAAGTTTAGGTTTCATAGTAGACAAATGAATTTCTGTCTTTTTTATTTTTAAATCACCTACTTTATGTTCACCTGAAACATTATGCAGATAACCTCAGGGCCTGAAAAACACAGGAAATAAACCAGTTAATGGACTACAATTGATCATTCTGATGAACTATTTAGTTGTAATGAGTGCCATGAAGAAGTCCAGACTCCAGTCCACTGGGAGGCAGGAGGATCTGGATGATAAAAAATAAGTAAATAAATCAGGGGAGAAGGTACAGAGGTATGATTATTCTGAAACTCCCGGCCCCACCAGAAGTGAGAACTTAATTTATTTCCGGTCCCTTTCTGAATGTGCCCCCCAGTTTTTTACACCCTCTATGGCTGTACCACTCGCACTGGGCTAGGTATGGTCCTGTGGAGTAATGTTGGCCCTGCGCTAACAAACAATGGCATGCATGACTTGTCTCCATGCAGTTAATGCACATCCAGCATCATCCCAGTTCTAAGCCATTTACTGCAATTACTGAGAGTACAGTTACACCATCCACTGTGGTGGTTTTAAGTGCACCCATGCTAACTACAACTTCAAAGATGAGTGCATGCCAAAGACACCAGTGCTAACTGCCCACACTCTACCCCTAACCCATCCAGTCTCTGCCTCAACCCATGCTAAGCAGTTAGCGTGGGATTTTTAGTACAGCTACATTTTTTGCTCTTGCTCATTGTTACCATGGTGAACTTGGTGCACGGTAAACCCAGCACCGGCAGAAGAATTAGGTGAACTAGGCAGCCACTTAGAGCACTATAGTTTGGGAGGGACAGCTGCAGCAGCAGCAGAGCCCTTTAAGGTTTTGACCCCTTTTCCCATTATGAGCAAAGGGCTCAAAATAAGATGCACCACTGCAGCCTGCGAGAGGCCCCGCCATAGGGAAAGCATCAGCTTTGCCTACAGTTGAAGCTGCACATCCTTCTCCTGCACGACGTCCTGTATCACCACGTTGTAAGGGAGTGGAACAGCCAAAGGCACCTGGAGTTGCTGCTGCAGCCACTGGAAAACGTGGCTGGTTGGCAGCCACAAATCACTACAGTGGTTGTAGCAGCAACCTGCAGGCTTCCCAGCTTCTCAGTGCCTGGCCGTGTCCATGCAATGCCGCAGACCATGCTATGCAACGTTTGCAGCAAGTGGTAGTGGCAATAAGCTTAGCTGGGCCCAGTGACATTCATCTTGAGGGCAGCACCCCGGCCAAGGTAAAGGCTGACAGAAGTGACTCGATGAGACACAGAAACAGCAGGACACTAACTGTGCACTGCATAGCCCCAATGAGGTGACAGATGGAAGGAAGGGTGAGAATTTGGGAGTCAGGCTGGGTGCATTATGTTTTACAGCCTGGGGGGTTGCATGGGTCAAGGTTCGTCTACTCTAGGGCATCAAATATCTTGCACTGACCCTGGGTAAACCCCAAGCTAACTTTTAGCATGGTTTAGTAAACATGACCATTGGTGTAGGTCAGTTTTAATGGGAAAAAGCAGTTGGTATTAAGATGAGAAGGGTAAAATATATGCAGCATTTTCATTTTGAAATTCCTGAACATATTGTAATGTACATACTTTACATCTGCTTCACAGCATGAAGGAATTTAGGAATGAATGTTGATGCTTTTTCTATTAGTTCAATGGAGTTCCTTTCCTTTTAACTTGGTTTTATTGTAAACTGCCCTGCTGTGATTGTGAAGGGCAGTATATCAAATTTTAATAAACAAACAAAACGTATGTACAACATACATGGCCATAAGTTCCCACGTTCCCCTGCTGGCCCACATTTTCCAGGAGAGAGCCTGCAGACATTTCCCTTTTGCAAAGCTGCTGCAAGCACCGTAAGCAGTCTTAAAATTGTCCTCCATAATATATTAGGAGAAGAAAGCATATTTAAAAATAAGACCCAAAGTGGAAGCAATAGGATCAATGCAAACAAGCAGGTATTTAGAGGAAGCAAGCTGGTGCGGCCATTTTGTATCTTGTTTAGCTTGATTATCCCTCCCCAGTATTATAATACACATATTACTGACTGAAGGCTAAACAACCCTTACTTTCACAAGATGCATTTGGATGAATTAAGCATGGATAGAGAATGCTAAAAATAACATTTTGGACAGATGGCGGCTCTTTTAACTTCTCCTTTGATAGCTGCCATTTCTCGCTTGGGTAGACAATTGGTCTATAAAATTCCATGAATGCTGACTTTAGACAAATTGGTAACAAAATTAAGTCAATACTTTAACAAAATGATCCATATTAGCATCTTCATTTCTTTTTTCAAGGAAGTGTCTTTGGGCAAACACTTATGATATTCAAGTGTTTTGGATCTCTAGTAATGCCAACATGCATTTATCCCTTGTAATCTTCCACTCTCGCTCTTTTGCTATAAAGCCCCCCTTTTATTTGGGGAACAGATATAGTGGGTTGAAGATTATATTTAGGAAATGGGAATACATATGAAAGCACATTTTAGATAGTACTGGAGACTGGAGTTGAGATGCGGAGGTCACAATGTACACAATTCTAAAAGTACTTTAGGAAAGGCTCTGTTAAACATAGAGCCTTTTCGAGAATAGTGAAAGCGTGCACATGTATTTGTTGATATGTGAAGCCAGAGGAGCCATTTTGAAAATCCACATGGGGGAAACTCAGCAACTTCCATGTCTAGGAGTGGAGGAGTGACCTAGTGGTTGGGGCGAGGTACTTCAGGCCGGAAGGTCAGGGGTTCAAATCCCACTAGAGGACAGCAACCTTGGGCCAGAAGGACTGGGGTTTCTAGTCCCACAGGTGCTCCTTGTGGTCTTGGGCAAGCCACTTAACCCTCCATCGCCCATCTTCCCTGTAATATAATTATCTCCAAGTTATAATGCCCTGTTCAATGTAATTTCAGTTTGTTCAATGTAAACTGCACTGATGCAAATAGCACGGTGTATTAGAGAATATAAATAAATAAAATAAATAGGTGCCAGCAGTTAAATGTAAAAGTCCATATTTCACATCTTCCACATGTACTGTGTATTTCAGCCATTTTGCAAACCTACAGATGTGTAAATGCCACCAACTAGCTACAGGTGCTGTATCTTTACTTCATTTCAATTTGGAAGAGAAAACTGCGGATTAGAAAGGAAAATCCCTTAATCCCCCCTTTAGAGGGCTGGATGAAATGAGCACATTTTAAAAACTTACATGTGCCAAGGAGCAGCTGTAAATCCTATTTGTATTCCCTGTATGAACTGGGGAATGCACGTGTAGATTTTTGACCCACCCAGGTTACTCCCCAACCACACTCCAGATATAAGGTCAGTCCTTTTTAAATCGCCATTTCCGGAAGTAAATGCCTGAGTGTACATGGAAATTGTAACATAGTAACATAGTAAACGACGGCAGGTAAATACCAGCATGGTCCATCCAGTCTGCCCAGCAATATGGCAAGAGTAGGTGCACCTGTCGCTCTGTGGAGGCCACCCCTCCCCATGTCTTTGTTTAGGGGTGGACCCACCACTCCATGTAGGACACCCCGATTTGTTGAGAAGTTAGATGGTTCAGTTTATTCTGTTTTTATCCTGTTGCTATAAAGGAATCTGCTGTGCTTGTCCCATGCCATTTTGAATTCCGTCACCGTGTTTGCCCCCACCACTTCCATCGGGAGAGCATTCCAAGCATCCACCACCCTTTCAGTGAAAATACATCTTCTAAAATAACCCTCTAATTATAGCAACTAGATAAAGTAAAAAGCATAATTTTAGCGTGGGTGATTATACAGGAAAGAGGTAATAGTATCTTCTTGCCACCCTTGCTAGATCATTGGGAGTGCAGGACCATGATTCTTGTATGAAATCTATTCCACACTTTTGATTTTTTTTTTTTTTTTTTTGCAATGGTGATAATCGTTAAACAATAGCTATTGGCAAGATGCAATTGACAGCACAAAAAAAAAGAACAGGGGTAAGCAGAATGTTCAGAGTCTTTAAGCCCAACACAGCTGTGTTTCGGCACAACCTGCCTGAGTCAGGGGCAAATACTAACTTTAAAAAAAAGGACAATATTGCCAGACTTCAGTATTGGCATAACTTGGATCTATACAGTACAGCATACCCTTGCACAACTTAGAATTGTGCTTTTTTTGCAGTCTTGAACTTTTTCTTAGGGGTTTGTACCCCTCCCCTTTTATTTGTCCTGTTCTTTGGAACAAACTGAGACTTTGGGCCAGATTTAAAGTTTGCACAAATGTGGGGGTAACATATTACTTTTCACAATTTTGAAGCAGTGCAACTTTCCCAAGATTTTAAATTCCTGTAGTTTCTGGAAGGGGGAAAAATCAATTTTAAAAATGGTGCGAGCAAACATTTACTTAAAGAAGGGCCACACATGCTATGGCCACTACTGGAAAAATAACAATTACAAAAAAATATATACAAAGCACCAATATAAAAATATGAAAATATGTATAGAGGTAATAAGGAACCATTGGAATTGGACATATAGCTGAGAGAGGGTATTGACATTAACCCATGGAAAATCCAATGGGTTAGTACATTGGTCTCTTGGTTTTCAACTGAATATTCACCAAAATAGCTAGTCAAAATTAGCCTGACCAAATTTAGGCCTATTGTGAGGCTGGTTGGTTGACATCAAGGAGTTAAGTCATAAGCCCACTGTAAGAATGCTCCTGCTGGAGCCTTCTTTGCCTAGCTAATTTGACTATACTGTGGAATTTAAGGAGGCAAATTAAGCCAGTCAGAGGAAATGAAAAGCACTGTGTTAGCCAACTAGCTCTTGAAATGAGTTGGCAAAACCTGTTGACCCTCACTTGGTTTGCAGCTTGTCATGCCGTGAGGGCTTGTGTGCATCTGATGCTGAGAGCTAAGCTATCGGTCGCTTAGACTACTGGCAGGGTCTCCCAAGATGGACAGGTCTCAGCTGAGATGCCAGACAAAGACAAACCATCCATCTGGGCAGCAGCAGAATGGGATGGTGTTGGCGGTGGAGGATCGCATTTCTGTGACAACAGCAACAACACTAGAATTTCCTGCATGGAAGAAAGGCCTAGCAATCTATTTCTGTATCTTGACACAAAAATCTAAAGGATAGTCACAACAAAACAAATTGTACTATAGTGCTGGAAAATGAGACCCCCAGGTTGGAAAGCACTCAACTGGCTACTGGGGATGAGCTGAAAACCTCTCAGAGTAAAGCTATCATGCACGATATGATTGGATCAAAGTCTTCGGACATCTGACTACTGATGTAGCTGCGCATGAAATGAGAATCAGAAGCTGCAAGATGTTTTACACAACAGCAGCAGCTATGGATGCCACTCTAGCAACACTGAGCCGCCTGGCTGAATGCCAAACACAGTTTAGGACAACTATTCACAGGGTCGCCATGAGTTGACACTGACTTGATGGCACTTAACAACAAACCTGTTGAAAATTGACCCCAAAGGGAGAAAGTTCCCTAAAATGGTATCTGAGAATTTCAAAAAGTGCACCTACATTATAAAGACAATGTGACTGTCTATGTGCCTTTAGAAAATATGCTATCAGAAGTGTCCCCAACAGTGCAAAAATACACTCACAAATTTGCACTTGTTTCCAAGGCAGGTGTAAAGGTATGCGTCTACTCTGCAGGCGTTATCAAATATATTTTTTCATGCAAAAAAGGCCATTTGATACACAAAAGGCGTTAATAAATTACCACAGGGGTTAGATGTGTAAAACTATGCATGGTGCCAAGAAAGCATGTACTTTTGTGACATAAGTTAAGGCATATCCTGGGGGGAGCTTGGCTTGTGGGTGGAGTTGCTATTGACATGCACACAGTATTTTATAAAATACAAACATATTTATTTATTATTTATACATAAATTTTTATGCGAACATTTACACATGACTTCTGCTTAGATGTGATTTATGCCTCTTTACAGCTCGTACTTTATAAAAATTCATAGACTACAACTAGGCACCGACTTGGCCTTCATACATTGGCGACCTGTAATAAAATTATCCCCTGTGTGCACACACATATAAATCACACCACCACCCTGCTCTCCCCAAACTACACCCCTGAGAATTCCCATGTACAGACTATAATAAAGTAGATGCCATCTTTTGGTGTGTGTGTGTGTGGTTTTTTAAGCATGACATTTTTATAATAGCCATGTTTGACATGCAGAAAATGTTAGATAAATTAGACAGAGACATTAGACACTTTGGAAGTCATTTTTTGTTTTAGTTTTTTTGCTATATTCTTAAGTCTATCCCATATAGTAACTGCTACAAACCTTCACAAATGGGATGACAATTTATTTGAAACACCATATACAGCTCCTCAAAAATAACATAGCATTCCAAGATGTTTCACAAATTTTGGTTTCCTAGTTGACTATTGGAAGATCTCTTCTTTTGTCCAAGTTTTTCCCCATTTGAACATATTTTCTTCCTTTAGCGAGGAAAGAGGTGATTACTTTCTCCTTTGTGGATGTCATGCAGTGCAACGGGGCTCTTCAATTTCAGTCCTTGAGGACTGTAAACACAGATGGTATTGTGAATATTCATCTGATATGTTTGCATATTTTGATGCAGAAAGCAAGGGATACCTTTTGTGACTTTGGTTCTCAAGTCCTAGAGACAAGTCTAGCTTTCAGAGACAATGACTCCTTCTGTATAATTTAAGAGTTATAACTAAAGATATTTCTATTGATAAAGCCCGATTCAGGGCTTTTTTATAAGTGGGGACTGGTGGTACTGAGTACCAACACCCTTTTCATTGCCTGCTAAATTTGACCCAAGGTCCTCATGTATTAATGAAAGAACCCCACAAATGAATACCAGCACCTTTCTTGCTAAGAAAAATGCACAGGTCCTATTGAATAGAAATATTTTTTGTTAAAAAGAGAAGGGGTATATACAATGTGGCAGAGCTCCCCCTGCTGGTTACTTCAGGTACTGTGTCCTATTCACAGGGTCACATGAACCAGACAGGTTTCCTGGTTTCCTTTGTAGCTTGGGAATAGGTGGTAAGCTCCACCAGTGGCATTAGTGTGGCCAAATCAGCATGCCTGCCACATTTTAGTTCGTCCAAAGAATGTTATGCAGCCACACTCCAGCAGTACCATCACACTATAGATTCTGTCAAAACAAGCAGGTTCTTAACTCTTCAGGGCCAACTTATGCCCTAGTGCCTGCCAGTACCAGAGAAGGACCCTAACCTACTCTTTGTCACAACCTTTAACTCCTGGCGGCAGCGATACAGAAAGAAAACACTATTCTTGACAGTTCTCAGTTCATCGCAGTATACAGTTCATGGCAGCATCAGTATAAATAAAACACTCTTGCTTCTCACAGGCTCAGTGCAAACTGGCATTGCGGTGCTTTCCCTTTGAGCCTTTATATAATAAGCTCAAAATAGCTGCCTACTTGGCCTGTCTGCCTAGGTAACCAGTTATAAAATTACCTTCTACACATAAGTGCTTATATTCGGACACTATGGGCCCGATATTTGAAAGTAATTCACACGGTTTATAGCCCAGTAAACTGTGTAAATGCCTTAAATCGGGATATTCAACAGCACTCCCATAGTTAGTGTGATTAAATATCCCCTTCTTACCCCGCTACATGCCCCTATCCAATATGGTTAGCATTGGGGCGTGTTGGGGGTGTTCCGAGACAGAGACTGTCTATAACTGGGTAGCGGAAATATTGCACTGCTACCTGGTTAGCAATCGCTGGCCTAGTTTTACCCGCTGAAGGTAACTGGGTAGCATTGCAATAAGACCGCTACCCAGTTAGCTTCGGTAGCTCCAGGGAATGTGCGGCAGCCCCGGATATCCATTGCCATCACCGTGGCATTGAATATCCAGGGTTAAGGGAGGGCGGGCAGGGCTACATGCCATAGCAGCACACAGCCTGCCCAATTCAATATTGTGCCCTATATGTACAGATTATGTCATGCTGTGCTATCTGAAAACCAGGTCCAACTCGATGACGTGGCAAGACGCATAAAGCTATGCATTTAGCGGCTTATAGTCATTGCTTTTACAGAGGGCATATGAGGGTCATTTTAGAAGGGTTGTTCAGCACTGGCATAGTGCAAATCGTGGCATTCACATTTGTGAATCATATGCACATGCAAATAGAGGCATTTACACATTCTAATGTCTCTTTTACAAGGCTTCTATTTCCTAGTATAAAAGGTGCATTCTAGGTGTGGTTAGGTGGCCCAAAAAATGCCCATGTCCCATTTTTAAAATGGGAATATAGATATATTTTTTTTAACTTTCCCCATCATTGTTTAAACCTGCTTTGAGGCATGTCAATGTCAGCTGCATACTCATTTAGAGCACATCTCCACCAGTGATTAAGGAGGGCAATTGGACTTAGCGCGGAGGGGTCTAACACTGCCTTAAAAGTTTCAGAAAAGCCATTTCACTTCCGCACCCATGTAAAAGGAAGTTGAATTGGAGGGGGGAGGCAGCAGGAATGGCACCATAGTGCCGGAGCTGATGGTAACTCCGGCGCATCAGCACCATTTTAAAAATATTGCTGTCACTGCACATGATGGAGAGGGGCGGCAGGGGTGGCAACGGGTGCGACCAGGGGTTTGGCGCTCTAGGCAACATCTAATTCTCCTGATCGTAGCGCTGGCCCTGTCTGGCAACTCAACCCTGGGGTTTTTAGGGAAAGTGTGACCAGAAGTAGATTGCCAGCTTTTCTTCAGTGCAGTAAGTCTGTTTGTGGTGGTCTTCCCCTTCACCGAAATGTTGCCAAGCTCCTAACAGATTCAAAGCCCTCTTCTATCATCTCATCCATGCATATGCTGTGTACATCAAATCTACTTTTTATTGGTCTGTGCACAAAATTTTAAGGGGCATGTTTACTAAAGTGTGGTGAGGGGGTTTTTTTGCACTTACTACAGTACATGGTAGTGCAGAGGCTACCCACCACATGAGGCTGTGTTAAATGCATCGCAGATGGCGTGGATACACCAGCACTATCTGCAATACATTTAATGTGGGGCCCAGCGGTGAGAAAACATTGTCCAAACACAATTAGTGAAAAAAAACACCAATCCCCTGTTCCACAATCCCAACCCTCCCAAAGGCAGGACACCTCTGTGATCCAAGCCCTGACTAAATGTAGAAACAACCCCCCCCCCCCCCAGTCTGTCTCCTCAATGTAAGCTCCCCTTTAAAAATCACATCCCGATCTTCAGTCTCCAACACCCCCTCTGGGGCTTACCTGTGGTTTTCAGTGCATGGCGTGGGACTGATCCCTCTTTGCTGCCACCCTATTGTTGCCTAAGTTCAGGATGGATGCTATGATGCCTAGTGGTAGTCTTGTGAAACTACCACTAGGGGGTCAGTCTACCAAATAAGGGAACTTGGATTGAGAGGGCAGGGGTGCTTTGATAAGGAGAGTGGATGATTGGATCAAGGAGTAGGGATTTTTTATTGGGGGGGGGGGGAGTTGGACAACAGCAACACAAACTTTTGCTGGTATTGCAACTGCATTTAACCCCACCTGTCCACACCAGCGCAAATCATCTTGCTCCCACTTTGCAACATTCTAGAGTTAATTATTACATTTTGGCATGCCTCTTTCAGATGGGGGGGGGGGAACTGCATGATTTCAGCCATTTGTCATACAAAATTGTCTAAGGGATATATGAAAGGCATGGAATCTCTTAAAACTACATTCAAGAAGTTTCCTCAAAGGCAAAGAATGGGTGCAAACTTTCTAAGTCAAGCCCTAAAACTTTAAAGTAAACCCCTGAGACAAAACATTTAAAGTTCAGCTTTTTGGGAAATTGAAAGCTAACATCAGCTTCCATATTAACACATGGAACAAGGTTATAAACAATTCAGCAACTACTCTATCAACAAGCACTATACAGACACACAAACAAAATACAACCTAGTACTCAAGGGAGCTAAGAAACTTAAAAAGAGAACTCTGAAAAATACAGCGAAGATGAAGGAACTCAAGATGACAAGAAATCCAAACAAGCTATATGCACAAATTAAACAAATACCATAACATGGTTAACACAGTGAAAAGAGAATATCATACAAAACTCATAAATAACTCAATTAACCACTCAAGAGAACTATTTGATCAGGGGAGGCTCTATAATGAGGCCGAGTGAGGTGGTAGCCTCAGGTGGCATCTTTTTTGGGACGGCAAAAATTGCCCCCAAAAAAGACCGACTCACTCGGCCTTCAAAATAATTAAAAAAAAAAAAGAGCCACAAACGCTGTTGCTGCTGCAGTGGTGGCAGCATGAAGTGCCCCACAGTGGCTGCCTCCCCGGAAGAGCCCTCACAACCCCCCCCCCATGCCAGCTCAGCTTTGCAGAGCCGTGCGAAGGGAGAGTGTTTCCCTTTCACATGGCTCTGTTAAAGCTGAGCCCGCGGTGCTGATAGGAAACAGGAAATGCTGTTTCAGATCAAACCACAGGCTCAGCTTTAAGAGCCGTGCGAAAGGGAAACACTCTCCCTTTGTGCAGCTCTGCAAAGCTGAGCCGGTGGGGGGGGGGAGAGGTCTGTGAGGGCTCTTCCGGGGAGGTAGCTACCGTGGGGCACTTCATGCTGCTGCTGCCGCCACTGCAGCAGCAACAGCATTTGCAGCCATTTTTTTCCCAGTTCCCTAATGGTCTGGAGCTGGGCTGGGGGGAGTTAGCGCATTGGCTGATGGGGGGTTAGAACTGGAAATGGGATGATTGGGAGGGGGGGCTAGGACTGCTAATGGGCTATCGGGGGTTGGCTAAGACTGGAAATGGGCTGATGGGGGGGTTAGAACTGGAAATGGGCTGATGGGAGGTTAAGAATGGAACTAGGATAATCTGAAGGGGAGGTTGAACTGGAAATGGGCTGATGGGGGTTAGAACTGGAAATGGGCTGATTGGGAGGAGGGCTAGGAGTGCTAATGGGCTGTTTGGTGGGGTTATTCCTAAAAATGGGCTGATTAGGGTTGCTAGGACTGGAAACAGACTTATTGGGGGGGGGGTTAGGACTGGTAATGGGATGATGGGGGGCTAGCACTGGAAATGAGCTATGACTGGTAATGGGCTGATTGGGGGGCTAGGACTGCAGTGGGCTGACAAGGGGGATAGGACTGGAAATGGACTGGGACTGGAAATGGGCTAATGGGGGAGGGGAGGAAGGTGCTGCTGGCCCTGGAAGAAAACTAGGGGCTAGGGCTACAAATGGGCTGAATGGGGGGGGGATGGTAGAATAGGACTGGAAGGGAGCAGATACTGAGAGGGTCTGCCAGGGGAAGGAGGGGGCAGGAAGGAAGATGTCACAGGGGAGGAAGGGGGCTGGAAAGGAGCTGACACCTGGGATGTACTGAAGGGGAAATGGAAGGGAGCTGACACTTGGGGATGGGAGTAGTAGGTGACTGAGTAATGGGAAGGATGCTGGAAGGGAGTTGACATGCGAATGGCACTAGAAGGGGGATGGACAGATGGTAGGGTGACTGGAAGGGAGCTGACTGGGAGGGTGACACTGAGAGTGGACGTGAGCTGATACCTGGGATGGTATATAGACTAGAAGGGGATGGACAGTGGGGAAGGAGGGGGACTGGAAGGGAATGGACACCAGTGGCAGTCATGGGAATGCAAGGCAGTTGACAATGGAAGGTACTGGGAGGGGAGGACTGGAAAAGGGGCTGATACTGGGGAGGGTTACTGGAACTGAAAATGGGCTGATGGAAGGAAGTGGAGAAAACAAAAGAAAAGAAATGGTAAATGGACCATAGACCACAGAAAGAGAGCTAAGAAGACAGGAAAGCAGAAGCCTCAGATCAAGACCAGCATGATCAGAGAATAAAATGGTCAGACAACAAAGGCAGAAAAAATAATTTTATTTAATTTTAGTGATTGGACTTTGTGCTATCTTTATATTTTACACTGTATTGGGGAACTGCATCTCTTATTTATCTGATGTTGCACTGCTTGTGGACTGGCTTCTTGGGGTTTCAGTTTAAATTTTGTTTACATATTTTTATTTTTACTTTAGATTGTGGTTACTTCTTCTGTACTTGGTAAGGGTCGATGTTGTGTGTGACTGAGGTCAGGTGTTCTGTTAACATGGAGTTTGTTCATAAAGATCTATACTGTGTTGTAGTAATTTGACTTCAGCTTTTCAAATAGGTGTATGGATGTTCCAGGGCCCACTGTAGTATTTACAGTGATGCTTTTTTTGGATGGGCTCGTTATATGAGTTTTGGAAGTTTGTGCTGATATGGTATGGTATGGTAGGTTTGCTCTTTGGTGTAGGGTTTTGTATTAGTTCACAATATGCCTGGTACTGGAGAATAGTGGTTATTGTTGTTGTTAGTGAGATGATCAGAATCTGTTTTTTTTTTTAAATATTGAGTTCTGTGGGTGAATGTCCTGGTTCTGCTCTGCACCTACTGTGGATGCAAAATATATGTTGAAAAAAAAAAGCAAGAACCATAACACAGTTTATAACAACAAAATAAAAATGAGTTATAATTAAGTTGTATAAACTGTGCTGTTGGTTCTTGCTGTCTTTCAGTTCCTTGGTATGCAAACAGGACCGTACCTAGCCCTGTGGAAGCAGTGTAGCCGAAATGTGCCCCCAAGCCTTTTCGCAGCACTTTAAGCAGGTCCGGTCCCTCCCTCCTCCAACGCGATGTCAGAACAGGGAGGGATAGATCTGCTTAAAGTGCCGGCGCCTTTCAGATCGGGCGCATGCCCCCCTCCTCCTCCCCATACCTCTGTTCAGCGCTGCCTGTTCTTTCCCTGCTGCCGGCGCTGCCTTGAAAAAAACAGAGGGCGGCAGCAGCAGGGATAGATCAGGCAGCACTGGACGGAGGTATGGGGGGAGAGGGGGGGCGTGCGCCCAAGCTGCAAGTCGCACAGAGTGCGATTGCAGCTCGTTACGGCCCTGTGTGCAAACATCTTGCATTTCCTCCATATAATCTAATCAGCTTTTTTGTTTGGTTCAGTCTCCGATTGGATTTCTGAAAAAGCCCCTCCCCCCTCTAAGGTGTGTGTGTGGGGGGTGCCATCTCATTCTTTGCCTCAGGCAGCATTATGCTTTTAGCCGCCCCTGTATTTGATATTGTATGACCACTAACTAAAGACCCTAATAAAGACAAAACAGACAATATTCCCTGTCCAGAAATGCAGATGTTTTCTAGAACAAAACTGGATGCAATTATAACAATATACAAACGTCACAAGACAACACCGCCACCAACAGGCAATGACAAGTCTTCAACTCAATCTCTGTAGAAAACATAGAACACCTAATCGGCACACTAAACACCAAAAACCTCACTTCAACCCATGCTTGGTCAGTTAGATAAAAATAACCAGAACTGAACTATCCCCTATCCTCTTCAAATTATCGCAATTCTCTCTCGAACAAGGTTACGTACCAAAAGAGCTGAAAATGGCCTCAGTGCGTCCAACACTGAAAAATTCCACCCTACCCTTTATCTCAAAAATTATTGAAAAGGTAGTTCAACAACATATCAGGAATCATGCCACTCTGGATCAACACCAACATGGCTTCAGGTTATCTCACAGAATCAAAACTCTCCTAACCTCACTACTCAATGCAATCATGAAAGGTATAGTGAAGCTCAACCAGGGATTTATACTAATCTTCAAAGATATAGCTGCAGCATTTGACTGCATTGCCCACAATCCCTTACTAGCAAGCCTACGAGCAATTGGAATTTATGGCATCTCTCTAAACTGGTTTCAATCATCCTTATCAGACCGCTATCAACAGGTGAAAGTAGGATCATACAAATTAACACCATATAGGAGTGGAGGAGTAGCCTAGTGGTTAGAACACTGATTTGGTAACCAAGCAACCAGGGTTTAATTCCCACTAGCACTCCTTGTGGACTTGGGCAAGTCACTTAACCCACCATTGCCTTGGAAGAAATGCCTGGCAATCTACTTCCAGTCAAACTGCCAAGAAAACCCAGGAGCTTCTGGGTCACCAGGAGTCAGCACTGACTTGAAGGCACACATTGCATTGCAAGTAGTATCAAGGTGTTCCACAAAGCTCGGCATTGTCCTCCCTACTCTTCAACATATACATACAACCCATGTGTACCATCTTCCATAAGCACAAAATACACTACAATATTTATGCTGACAACATCATGCTGTATACATCCCATGACATTTCAAACCCTGATCAAACCAAAATAATAAGCTGCTTCAACGAAATTACACAATGGCTAACAGAACACAAACTTGAAATAAACTACAAGAAAACAAGCATTCATCTCCCCCAAAACACTAAGGAGTATGCTTGCAAAGCAGTGGTAGTGGCTTCCATGTGATATTGGAGCTGCAGCCCCATTGAATTCAATAGGGCCGTGGTTCCGATATCGCACGGAAGCCGCTACCATGGCGTTGGAAACATGCCCCATAGAGTCAATAATGCAGAACTAGAAATCAAGCAAGAGATGAGATATCTAGGCATAACACTTGACCAACAACTAGACTTTGCATAACACATTAGCAAGACCACCAGAGCCATATACAACAAAATAAAAATCCTACAGAGCCTATGACCATTACTAATGACATATGACTTCTGCACGGTATTCCATACCTTGACTTTGGCAATAACATCTACCAAGGACTACCCAAACACACCTTACATCAGCTCCAAATGGTGCACACATTGCAGCCTAAATCATAGTAGGAGTGGCAAAAAACAATCACATTACGTGAATATTCAGACAATTACATTAACTACCACTAACAAACCGGATGAAATATAAAACATTAATGAATATATTCAAGATCATACACAACCAATCATCAACATACTTAAAGTCCCTCATCCAAGAAACAACAAGCACTAGAAGAAAACATAAATGTATGCAAACCATACTGGCCCTACCACCTGAAGTAACAAAAGCCAATCAAACAACACACAATAGAGCCTTCTCCATGTATGCACCTGATCTTTGGAATGCTGACAACATCATGCTGTATACATCCCATGATACATGAAGAGAGATACATGAAGTTACAATATTCCGTAAAGAGCTAAAGACCTACTTATTCAGAGAACACTTCAAAGACTAACAATATGACTCCAATGAAAATGGACAGTACATGTTCTCCCAGAAAACACACACCTCCTGAAACTCATACCAATATAAACCCATCAATCCATATTTCAAAAAACTGACAGCAGAAGCAGACTCTAACATTCAGGCAGCAGACATCTTCCAGAACTTAACCAATTCCAAATACTCTAGCTCACCATATCTCACTCTCATACACAATGGGGCTAGAAAGTTATGATACATTATATAGTGAATCATAAACCTGTACAGTCCAATATAATGCTAGAACTTTATTCCCCCAGTTCAAAAGTCCATGTAACCACTTATGATTACAATATTATATGTTAACCTTTATTAAATATAGTCTCCCTTTTTCAATGTTCTATGTAACAAAGTTGACTGACATTGTTGCAAGTAAACCACTTTGATTCCCAGATAAAACAGTATTTATAAAAAAAACAGAAAAGCAAATAAATAAATAAGTTGTGTCATGCCACAGTTCTACATTTACACACAATTCACTATGATCACTTCAGAATTGGTGAGAGTTCTAAGTGCTGCAATCGATGTAACAAAGGATATCAAAGTAAAAAGAGTGGTGACTTCCTGCCAGGTTGCTGAACTTGAATATTTTTTTAACTTACTTCCTTTTCCCTATTGCAGACTGAGTGAAAGCCGTTTTCCATTTCCTCTTTCTTTTTTTTTCCTAGAAAATTACTACTATGTATAAATCACTGATAGTGGACGTCACCGGTCACAAAACTATAGAATTTTTATAAGGAAAAATCATTCATAGTGTATTGCATTTTATGACATTAGGAAAACCTTAATGGTAGAGGATGCCTTTCCAAACATGGCATCAAAGAAGCTGGAAGCATTGTTAAATGCAATTATCTAGCTGAAGAAGGTCATTAACTACTGGTCTATTGCAAGCCTACCAAAAACCTCAAATATAGGAAAGCTGTTGAACACAATTAGGAAAGCTGTTGAGATTGGAGAAGTGTAATTATGGAGGAATGCAACCTTTTATGATAAGTGTATCGACTGAAAAATCTCTCAAGTATATAAACAACCCTGATTCTTAAAACCTTGGGGAAACATTTTTCAGCAAAAACAATTAGAGAAAACTGGAGGCTAAACAGATTTCTAGCTAGTGCCAAATGGCTCAGAACTGTAGAATGTGGTTATGTAGACATGGATGTAGTCACTGCAAAATGATTCAGGGTTTTTTTTGAAAGCTCAAATTACTGCACAATTAGTAGGCACAATAATACAATTCCAATGAAGAGATGTGGTAAGGAGCTGCAACAGAAAACAAATATTAAACAGGATTCCAGTAAAATTTGTAGATATGATACATAACCGTAACACAACCTATCCTGCTTAAATTTTGGCAAATAATATCACCCTACTGGATCTTAGGGGTATGTTTACTAAAACCCCTTTAAAGTGCGGGCCGCGGTAGTGTGCGGGTGCCATATAAGGAGTGGGCGTTTCCTGCTGAAGAAGAAAATCCAGAATTTACATCTGCGCTAAAGTGCGCGGCGCCCTTGTGCGCCCCGCACATTAGCACATCAGATAGCTGCGCGGGAGGCATAAGTGGCGCGCTGATGTGCAGACAGAAGAGCAGAGCCACAGCACAATGGTTAAGGCACTTGCCAATGCTGCAGGAATCAGGGGTTCAATCCCCCACAGTGCTCAATGAACAAGGCTGGCTGATGTGTTAATTTATGAGGCATATTAATACTGGGCAGCATAAGGCTGCACGCTAATGTTTTTGGCGACATATTAATACTGGGTGGCATAAGGCGGCGCGCTGATGTTTATGGAGGCATTATAATACTGGGCGGTATAAGTGGCGCGCTGATGTGTACACAGAAGAGCAGAGCCACAGCACAATGGTCAAGGCACTTACCAATGGTGCAGGAATCAGCGGTTTGATCCCCCCACAGTGCTCAATGAACAAGTCTGGCTGGGGTGTTACTTTAGGAGCCAGTCTAATATGGGGCAGCACACTGATGGGCATTAGGCAGCGTGCTATTGATTTAGGAGGCTTTTTAATATTGGGCAGCATCAGGCAGCGCGCTGATGTGCAAGCACAGGAATAGAGCCACAACACAATGGTTAAGACACTGACCAATAGTGCAGGGATCAGGGGTTCAATCCCCCACAGTGCCCAATGAACAAGGCTGGCTGAGACATTGTGTATTATGGGGAAGATTGCTTTAGGAGGCATTTTAATTATCATTAATAGCAAACGCACTCTCAAATCGTGTTAACATAAGGTGCCCTATAAGGTACATTTTAAAGTGCACTGTCAGCCAAGGCACCCTAGAATGTTGCTTATAGGGCACTTTAGAGGGTGCCGTATGAGGTACCTCAAGGTCAGAGTACTGTTTTTTATGGCAGCACTGTGCAGTTTAAGGAATGAAAGGCATAAGTAGGTGCGGTGATAGGCAAGGAGGAGCAGCAGTGGAGCACAATGGTTAAGGCACTGACTGCTGATACAGGGGTCATGAGTTTGCTCCCCAGTGTGCCTAATACATAAGGCTGACTGTGGCATCAGCTTTGCATTGTATATATTTTTCCTGCAGCACTATATTTTTATTTTATTAATTGCTGGCAAACACGCCCTCACGTGCCGTAATTGAAGGTGCCGTATAAGGCACCCTATAAGGCACTCCATAGGGCACATTATAAAGTGCACTGTCTGCCACAGCACCCTAAAATGTCCCCTATAGGGCACCCTATAAGTTGCGTCACAGGATAATGTATAGTGCACCTTATATGGACGGGAACCATAAGGTGCCCTATAGGGCACCCTATAAAGCACCCTCAGAGGCACCCTATAGGTACAGTACGCTGAGGGTGTTTTTGCTGGCATCAAATTATGTACATTAAAAAAAGATAATGCATTGGACAACCCTATCAAATAACCCCACCATGGGTTTGAACCCATGACTTCTAGCTCCACAGGCAGTGATGTAACCATTGGGCTACAGCTCTATAGCTGCTAGCAAGCCCATGGCTGGCTGAAGAGAGCCTGCATGTCACCACACAGACAGTCTGCTGTGGTCACCAGGATAGGGTTAGCCCACCCATACCCATGATGCACTGCACATGCAAATCAGCTGTCCACAGATAAACACAAGATGGGCAATGCACCCCCACAGCACCTCGGCCTGGTAGGGGGAAGTGACCATGTGCACCCACACAGCACCTCGGCCTGGTAGGGGGTACTGACCGTGTGTTTTACTGGCACAGAGTAGCAACACACCGTCACATTGTGCAGGTACTGTGCTCACCCTGAGGCGCCCAGGACCAGGTCCACAACACCTTCCATGGCTGAAAGAGGCCATGCCAGAGGTCTAAAGCAGTGTTAATATGTGAGATAGGTAGTATCTGCACAAACACCTTGGATATCTCTGTCTGTTTCAGTCAGGTGTAGCCCCTATGGATCCCTAGGTGGGCCATGTACCACCACCCCCCTCCTCCGGGGCTGAGGGTGGCAAACAGGGTCTCCTATCAATAGATCCACATTCTACCTCCCTGCAAAGGTGGCAGTAGAGGGGACCATCAACCCCAGTCCTGTTGAGGAACAGACACCCCACAGGGCAGTCAATACAGCTCTATACACATCCATAACACAATAGCAGACAGACATTAGGCCTGGATATGGTAAGCTGCACCCCACCACTGTCTGATATTCCCCTGCAGCAAGCCATCAGCCACTGCACTCTGCAAGCCACTCCATACACATACCAGTTGCAAACAGTATGCTAGTTAGTCCATAGTGCATGTTCCCAGTGGAGATGCGTGCACCCAGAACTGGGATGTCAGCATACACAGCAAGCAGATAAATCAGTGACTGGGCCCCAAAAGGAAACCCATATCTATCACATGAGAGAAATACTATATAGCACTATGGGGGTGCCTAGCCATGCTGTGGTCACTGCACAGTCAGGGTGAGAGTGATCTCTCAGCAGGACATACTGAGGTCACCCTGTCTGTGTAGGTGGTGGCCGGGCACTACAATGTCCCAGTCAGTGCCCTATGCCCTGTGCAGATGCACCCTGGCCAGGCCACCCTGTCCGGCCTATACCCATGGTACCTTGATCCTCATTATGCACATTGGCAGCCCAATACTGGCAACATTGCTGGCAGTGTGGGCTGTGGAAGGTGTTTGCAGCCACCACACACTGGATAGACAGACAGCCACCCCCACACCTATGCCAGCATTGTGCTACTATAGAGGAGTTCAGCAGCCATACCCACCACACCAGTCCTGGGCACAGTACAGGCATGGATATGGTACGCAATACTGTTGGGGGTCACTCCCCAGGATGGTAAACACTGTCAGAGACCAGACCTGCAGCACACACCGCAGACATCAGAATGATTGTTATGGTGGAGCTCAATGAGCAAAATGTGCTTAACGTAGGAATTGATATCTGCCAGTTATCATGGGAAACATTTGATAGCTGTGTACCATATACCCAGGTGTAGGGTGGCATTGCTAACGTATGCAACTGCTAGTATTGGGAGATACAGGCAGGGCCCAATGTCCTGCCTCTCCAGGAGGCATTGGCCAATGGGGCCTGTGGGTGTGGGTGTGTCTGGCCCTGTTGGCTGCTGCTTTACGGCAGAGTTTCCCAACTCCAGTCCTGGTGTTCCAAACACTGTTTGGGTTTTCATGCTGTCCCTCATAAATATGCATGAGCTACATCTGCATACCATGGGGGTGGTGCATAGATATGCAGCACAGGCATCTTTATTAGAGGCAGCATGGAACCTGAATGGTGTGGGGCCCTCCAGGACTGCATTTGGGAGACTCTTCTCTAGGTAATGCACCTGTTTATGGTATCTGTGTTTGGTGTGGTAAAATATAGGCGTATTAACCATGCGTATGTTCTCAGCAATAAAGGTTTGTCCTTACTATTACGGTTTAGTTGTGGGAAAAATATGTGGACAGGATTGGCAGTGGCCCCAACTGGCCTTTGAACCTGTGACCTTCTGTTCTTGCACATACTGTCTGTGTGCACTGCACCACCGTGTTGCCACAGATATGCTGTATTCCCTGGGGAGTCCATGACTGTACATCCGACAGGGCCTGTCTGTTCCGGTGGACGGTGCCAGCCTGCACAGGTGTAAGCCACTGTGTGCTGTGGCTTGCAGCCACTGGCCCCTCCACCACCTGTACCCTTCCGCCAACATGCAGACATGTCCTTATCTTGGAGAAGCATATGACCTGATTGAGTTGTGGCACTCCAGGACTGCATTTGGGGGACTCGGCTGTAGGTAATGCCCATTGTTATGGTTTGTGTGCGGTGAAGGGTAAAATATGGGTGTTTGAACCATGCTTATGTTCTCTGCAATAAAGGAGTGTCCTTACTATCACTGTTTAGTGGTGGGTAAAACTATGGGGACTGGGTTGGCAGGAGCCCCAGCTGGGATTTGAATCTGTGACCCTCTGGTCTTACAGGCACTGGTTGTGTCTGTTACACCACACTGTGGCCACAGAGACAGTGCAGTCCCTGGTGATAGGAATCCTGGCTGGACGAGTCAGAAACCCTGCTCTGCACAATTTTACTGTGGGCTCATTTACCTTGTACGGAGACAAAAGTGCAAATAAGCCTCAAAAATGACCTCGAAAAAAGGGGCAAAAACCCATGACCAAGCTGGGCAACAGTGATATCACTGGGCAACCATAAAAAACACTCCCAGGACAGCTCCAATAAAATGAAATGATTTTTGAAAGGGTCTACGGAGCGTAGACCCTTCCAAAAATAATTTCCTTTTTTTGGAGCTTTCCTGGGAGTGTTTTTTATGGTTGCCCATTAATATCACTGTTGCCCAGTTGGATTATAATTTTTTATGAATTTGTTGTGATCATTTTCAATTTATATTTGCTATTTTGTTCTGTGCACATGTATCACACTGCTCACGTTTTCAGGTTTCCCCGGTTTTGCTGTACATTGCTGACGTAAATGGTTTCTCTTCCCTTTAAATCGGCTCTAACGCGAGGGTTTCACTCGCGGTATTTTATTTGCCGAAATTCAGCCCCGCTCCTGTGCGGGGAGCCTCTCCCCTCCCACTCTCCACCCATTGACCCCGTCCCCCCCGCCCCTCGGGAGCCTTCCTCCGCCCTCGAAATGCCTTTCCACGCCTCTATCGCACATCAGCGCGCCCCGCTCTTGTGCGGGCGGCGTGCACACGTGCGGGGCACCAAAAACACACTATTAGCGTGCGCTAAGGTACCTTAGTGCACGCTCAAGTGCGCCCCGCACAATTGCGCGGCTTAGTAAACATACCCCTTAGAAATTCTCTGGGAATATACTATGCACCAAGCTTTATTAAGTAAAATGAAGCAATGCTATTCCCAGTACTGGGAGTAATTTTATGATTGCGCATGCATAAATGGTACAGTTTGCACATAATTTTCCCTCTGTAGATACAAGCAAATATTTAAATGAAATTATACAGATACTTGGTGCAAATTACCACAGGAAATTTGTGTCTACATTTACACCTGCTTTTTGATATGCAGATTTTTGGGGTTAACTCCTGCATCCATGCATGTATTTTTTTTTTAATTTGTGCATAAATGCAGACCCTTCCAGGAACGCCTTTGCTCAGTTACAGGTAAGTTATTTACATATAGTCTGCAGATGCACACCTTAAGGGCCTATTTTCTCAGATAAAGCACAGAAATGACTTTCAACATTACCTTCCTTTTCACTTGTAGAAGAGCTAATAATGCTTCTCCTAGGACAAGCCATATGAGTCAGCCACACTTGGTGACATCAGCTGATGGCGCCATGGATACGGAAGTGCTCTCCTAGAGCTCAGAAAGGTGAGCCTTTCTGAGCATATGCTATATGTCTCCACCCCTGGCCCAGCCCCTACCTGGCTCAGTTGTTGTTCTTCTGCCCTGCCACACGGATGGAATTCTAGCTCTCTAGAAAGTCACTCCATCATGGATAAAGAAAAATCAAAGAACCACCAAGAGAAAACCATCAAACTGGGGTTTAAAAAAATGCCCGAAATGCTCCAAAAAAGATTAACTCTACAGACGCCCATGATCGTTGTGTGTGCTGCCTGGGAAAGGATCACAGGGTGGACGACTACCATCTCTGTGCTCGCATGCCCCCAGGGCCTGATGATCCCACAGCCACGCACGGGTAGACTTTCTTTCTGGCAAGGACTCACCTTCTGAGCATCGCACTCCAGTCCCCAGCAATGGTGAGAAGCAGAGGAAGAGACAGCCTGTAGAGACAGGTGCAAGGGACTGCATGGCTTCCCCCATGATGGTCGCCACCTCTCTGGGCCCGCTGCCTTCAACCACTGCCCGGAATGTGCCTCCAGAGGCCTACATCCTCAACGTGGTCTCTGCTCTGACTCCTTCCCCGGCAATCGCAGTTTCCCTGGTGAAGTCTGGCTCAGTCACGGCAGCAGAAAGACCAGGGGAACGCTGACGGCTCCTTCCCATCACTGAATCCCGCACCACTAAGAAGGCTCTGTCCACTGATCGTGCCATTGGCTGACATCATAGTGATGTCGGCCTACATAGCGTCTGCCCGGAGACCACCCAACTCAGCCCTCAGCGCCACATCTTCCTCACATTTACACCTGCTTTTTGATAAGCAGATTTTTGGGGTTAACTCATGCATCCATGCATGTTTTGTTTTGTTTTTTAATTTGTGCATAAATGCAGACCCCCTCCAGGAACACCTTTGCTCAGTTACAGTTAAGTTGTTTACGTATAGTCTGCATGCAATTAACCTTTATGTGCCTAGTGGTTAATATAAAAAAATATATATAAATTTTTCATACTGGGTCAGACCAAGGTCCATCAAGCCCAGTATTCTGTTTCCAACAGTGGCCAATCTAGGTCATATGTACCTAGCAGTTTCCCCAAGAGACACAAGTTCCACAATGCTTGTACTGGGTCAAGCATTGATATCTTCGGTCACTTCTTAATAATGGTTTATGGACCTTTCCTCCAGGAACTTGTCCAAACCTTTTTTAAACCCAGCTACACTAACAGCCTTTACTACATCCTCCGGTAACAAATTCCAGAGTTTGATTACACGTTGAGTGAAAAAATATTTTCTTTTATTAGTCTTAAATAGTTTACCCTGTAGCTTCATTGCATGTCCCCTAGTCTTTCTATATTCTGATAACGTAAACAATCGATCTACGTTTACCCGTTCCACTCCGTTCATTAATTTATAGACGTCTATCATATCTCCCCTCAGCCGTCTCTTTTCCAGGTTAAAGAGCCCTAACCTTTTTAGCCTTTCTTCATAGGAGTATCCTTCCATCCCCTTTACCATTTTGGTGGCTCTTCTCTGAACCTTTTCTAAAATCGCTATATCCTTTTTAAGATACGGCGACCAGAATTTCACACAATATTCAAGGTGCGGTCTCACCATGGAACGATATAGAGGCATTATAATATCTTTTGTTTTATTTTCCATTCCTTTCCTTATCATACCTAGCATTCTATTTGCTCTCTTGGCCGCCGCTGCACACTGGGCCGAGGGTTTTAACATGGTATCCACAATGACGCCTAAATCTTTTTCCTGGGTGGTGGTTCCTAATGTGGAACCTTGCATCGTGTAACCATAGTTTGGGTTGTTCTTCCCTAGGTGCATAACCTTGCACTTGTCCACATTAAATTTCATCTGCCATTTTGATGCCCAGTCTTCCAATTTATCAAGATCCTCTTGCAATTTTTCACAATCCTCTTGGGTTTTAACAACTTTAAATAGTTTTGTGTCATCTGCAAATTTGATCACCTCACTCGTTATTCCACTTTCCAGGTCATTTATGAATATGTCAAAAAGCAGCGGACCCAGCACAGATCCCTGGGGTACACCACTATTCACTTTTCTCCATTGGGAAATTTGGCCATTTAGCCCTACCCTCTGCTTTCTATCTTTTAACCAGTTCCTGATCCACAATAGTACACTGCCTGCTATCCCATGACTCTTTAGTTTTGCCAAAAGTCTCTGATGAGGGACCTTGTCAAAGGCTTTCTGAAAGTCCAGATACACAATATCAACCGACTCACCTTTGTCCACCTGTTTATTCACTCCTTCAAAAAAACATAACAGATTAGTAAGACAAGATCTTCCTTGTCTAAAGCCATGTTGGCTGTCTCCCATTAGGTTGTGACTATCTACATGCTGAGTAATTTTATTCTTTATGATGGTTTCTACCATTTTTCCTGGTACTGACGTCAGGCTCACCGGTCTGTAGTTTCCCAGATCACCCCTGGAACCCTTTTTAAAAATTGGTGTTACATTGGCGATCCTCCAATCTTCAGGTATTAGAGATGATTTTAATGATAGTTCACAGATTACTGATAGCAGGTCTGCAATCTCATATTTCAGTTCTTTCAACACCCTTGGATGTATACCATCCGGCCCAGGTGATTTGCTACTCTTCAGTTTATCTAATAGTTGTAAGACATCTTCCCGATGTATCGATATTTCCTTCAATTCTTCCGCACCTTTAAATACCACTTCAGTCATGGGTAACATCCGTACATTTTCCTCAGTAAAGACCGAAGCAAAGAATTCATTCAGTCTCTCCGCTATCGCCTTGTCGCCTCTTAGTGCTCCTTTAACCCCTTTATCATCTAATGGACCAACTGACTCTCTCACAGGTATTTTGCTACGAATGGGGCAAGTTACCTCAGGCCGGAAGGTCGGGGGTTCAAATCCCACTAGAGGACAGCAACCTTGGGCCAGAAGGACTGGGGTTTCTAGTCCCACAGGTACTCCTTGTGGTCTCTCCATTGCCCATGTTCCCTGTAAAATAGTTATCTCCAAGTTATAATGCCCTGTTCAATGTAATTTCAGTTTGTTCAATGTAAACCACCTTGATATCATGAAAGGTGGTATATAAGAAATGTTAAATAAATAAATAAATAAAAATAAATAAATATCAGATGCACACCTTAAGTGCCTATTTTCTCAGATAAAGCAATGCTCTAGCCACAGAAATGACTTCAACATACCTTCCTTTTCACTTGTAGAAGAGCTAATAATGGTTCCAGAAAGCTCTCACATGGCTTCTAATTACTGCAATTTAGACAAGGGTGGGAATTAAAGGGCCAGAAAAAGTGTTGCAATTACCATATGAGGACCATAGCAAAAGATACAAAGAGAGAGTACTTTAGCATGGCAAATTCTGTTGTAAAGTAGACTCTCAAAGCCAGCTAAACAGAACAGTTTAAAGGGCTTTGAAGAATTACTGGTACAAATTTGAATAAATATTGCTAGCGAACAGAAGAGGAATGGAGATGTAGAATTGTCAGAGAATAGACACTCTACCAGAGATAATGAGCATACTGTGGGAAATTCAAAACGGAAAGGCGTATGTAAATTATTGCTACTGCTTCTACTTATCATCTGTATAGCACTACAAGGCGTACATAGCACTGTGCATATATATATATACGAGGGAGAGGCAGTTCCTGCTTGATAAAGTTTACAATCTATGCAATTCAAACAGAACACTAATCAGCTGTTTCTGACCCCATGAAATAGAAAGTCGACATTGGGCATTAGAGGGAATGGACGCACAAGTTTTAGGTAAGCACTGCAGGGCTGTTTCAAGTCATTACCATCACTGCAGGTCTGTAGCACCAATGAACTAAAGTTGACTACTGATTATGTATCAGCAGTGAGATAGGGGTTAATTGAACCTCAGTTTTATGGAAGAGAGAGAGTCCTGTACAATTTGGTGAAAAACATCTTCTTGCATAATTGCTTTGATAGAACCGTGTGAAACTCCTAATAGCGAGTCTTAGTACAGAGAGATACTGGTATACATGATAAAAAGAACTTTGCACCTGGCAAATATATACAAAATAAAGTGAAGGTCATCTACCAGAGTTCTGAGCTTCCGAATCATGGGATGGGAGATGCCCCTCCCCTGAGCATTCTCAGGCGTCTGGACAGCACCTTGATTATGTTTAATGGACAGCTGATCCTATTCTGTGTGTGTCACCTGATGGAAGATTACTGGCTGCTCTTGCAACAGGATAAAATGGGTGCTTTTTTCAGCCAGAGGAAAGAGAGAAAAAGGGATACCATCCATGGAGTGAACACGTGTGCTGCCTGGAAGTCTCCCAACTGAGAAGTCTCTCTCGCCAGGCTGAATCCGGGATCCATTTAGTCAAAGTGTGGCATGAGATGAAGTTCATGGCTCTGTCGGCGAAGTATCATTTTCCTGTATCTTGCCGTTTGTAGATAAGTGAATTACTTGCTTTCAAGTTACCTTTTCTTTATTTTATAAATAATCTGCTTATCTTTATTCCAAAGTGTGTTAGCCTTTATTTTTGCACCCTGTTCAATTAGCAAAACAAGGTCCCAGAGAAGGGTAGCAGTGGGAGAGGGAGCAGGGGGCACCAGGAATGAGGTTCACCTAGGACACCTCATGTCCTTGCGCCAGCCATGTGTACAATACCAAATAAAATAAGAATAAAAACAAAATCTAACAGTTAACAAAAACCAGAGAAGAAAAAGAGGAGTAGAAAGGAGGAAGAGGAGCTGGGAGGCAGGAAGTATTGCCACAGGGCAGCTCTTCCAGTTGTGATCACAGCCTTACGCTCCTCTTCTTCCTGTTGCAGTCTCGTCCTGCTGGAGACGTGTCTAGCATACACATATGTGTTTGTGCAAAGTGAAACACACCTAAAACGACCATCAATAAATAAGCATGTCATCGTTTGTTTGTTTTTTAAATCACAACCTTAGTTTTGCAGGATTATTGTTAACATAACAGCCATTTTGCATTTGGCTATTTTCTGAGGAAACCTCTTAGTGAGTTCTTATACCTCATCTGACTTTGTTCACAGCTGTGAAAATCCTCCCACAAATCTATGGAATGTAAGAGTTTCCTTACTATAATATCTTTTTAAAGAGCAGCAGTAACTAAATCCTCCTCCACTGCATTAAACGCTTAGCCGGAGAAGCAGACAACTCTTCAAAATGTAAATTAAAAGTTAAAGAACTTAGAGGAAAAACAGTATTCTCCTAATTTAAATAGTAATAAGACACTTTAGGAAAATGTATGGAGCTGTTGAACAGCTCATCTTCATATTGGGCTAAGTCCTGCTGAGACCTACATTCAGCAGAATTATCCAGATAGTTTCATCGACTATTTCCTCTGACCTCCATGGCAGTGTCTGGATACTGCAGGGGGAGTGCATGGGCAAAGTTATGGAGAAACCAGTACTTATCCAGATAGTGGTGCTTTTCAGCAGGATCTGAGGAACTTAGGACAGGTAAAAAGCTGTCCTAATTCTAGGCAGTTTGAGCTATCCAGATAGCAGCTGAATGTTGCCTCTATCCAGATATCCACAGCGCTGACCTCAAAATATGGATAGTAAGCCGCAGCTGCTGCTATCCAGAAATTGGTATGGAATATCTGGATTCTGTTTAGCCATGGTAGCTGGTGTTTAAAAAAAATGCTGACCAC
Source organism: Ichthyophis bannanicus (assembly GCA_033557465.1). Lineage (NCBI taxonomy): Eukaryota > Metazoa > Chordata > Amphibia > Gymnophiona > Ichthyophiidae > Ichthyophis > Ichthyophis bannanicus. Next base: position 403,556,819 of record CM066038.1, read on the forward strand.
TGCAAGCTAAAATATCAGTACTACAGTATTTAGCTAGGTAACTTTAAAGTGCAACGGTTTATCTGTTAAGTTTAAATTTAAAAAAAAAAGCTTTAAGAAGCATTTAAATATTCAGACTTGGATTGAATTGATTTCATATATGTAATTCATTGAATAATACTGACAGTCGGGACCATTCCTGATACTCTTCTGCATCACTTATACAAGCACAAATCGTTCTCACTCATGAGCATAAAGCACATTTCAAGAAGTAGGTTGTGGATATATAAAAGGCAGCAGCTTTATAAAATAAAAACTCAAACCTATATTTAAGTCAGACTATTCAACCCCTGCAACCCTCACACATGGAACAACTGCCCACGATAGGATCAGCTGAGTCATCTGTAATTCATCTTCCATGAGACCAGCAAGGTTTGTAAGCTTTAAAGGTTGTACTTTTGTGAGGATATTGAGGGGATGAAAATAGTTCAAAGGCCTACAAAAATGATACAAGGCAGGCAACAGTCCTTACAAAGAAAAGCTTCAAAGGCCAATTTTAGATAGGTCGTGCAGAGGAACTGAGATGTCAAGATCGAGAGGTGCTTCCCCTGGTACCCTATAAAAAAGATCTGCCAAAGACAGATCCTGTGGTGAGGGGGTGAGTGCCAGGTCAAGATGTGCATCCCTTGCTTGGTATTCTGCAAAAGGCTCTGCCAAACATAGAGCCTGTTGTAAAATACTATAAGGCTATGCCCGTACATCCAGCAAGAGCAGCAATTTTTAAAAAGCTGCAGGTAGAGTGAGCATCCTACTTGCCTCAGGTCTCCATCTTCAGCTTCTTAAAATTGATGCTCCTTTAAAACAATGATCCTCTCCCCATCCCCACACTCCCCCAAACAAAATAGGAGCATCTCACACATGCCTTACACCTCCCAACATCCCATCCCCCCTCCCCCCCCCCCCCCCCCCGTTCAGCCCAACAAAGACATGAGCCTTCCACAGTTCCAAATACAGGCTGCCCCCACCCATCCCCACAGACACCCATCCTAGACTTCCTTGGGTCTTACCACTGGCCTCCCTGGTGCCTACTGGGGGAGGGAGGGAAGGGACAGGAGGAATCCCCAATCACTCCTGTCCCTTCTGGTGCTGACTGACGTGACATAGTTTTTAGCCCTAAATGAGCAATCTTTTAAAGTGAGTATGTGTTTTCTTTTGACACTTGTATCTTGCTCAGGTGAATGTGAGAGTGGATTGAAAATGGATGGATGCGTTGCAAATTTTAGGAAAGAACAACAGAAAACTAAGCAACCTTTAGAAGTGTCTAAAAAAAAAACAGGGTGCTAAAATCAATAAAAAATGATTAATGCAATGTAATGTATGAAATGCTTCTCCAGTCATTTCCTCTAGTTTTCATACTAAAACGTTCAGGTGAATTGCTAGGAGAGCACACAGCATTCTAAATAATGTTGATGCTACCACAACATAAACCTTGAATTTATCTTCAAAACTGTGCCAACTATTATGAATTATTTTTCACTAATTAATTTAGAACCCTGGTGTGTTTTGACACAAGGTTGCTCAGCTTCGTGCTGTTTCCTCCTGAAACTTGAAATCCATCCATTTTTAATCCTCTCTTCCACATTCAACAGAACATGATACAAGCATCAAAAGAAAGTGCATTTGCACTTTAAAAAGTAGTTCATTTACAGTTCCTTACACAGTATATTTTGACCTTTTTTGTGTTGTCAGCCCTAAAAAGATATGAAGCTAAACTGCATTGAAGCATTTCAAATGACCAGTGGATGATACATTCTTAATCTGAATTAAATTCATGCAATAAGGTTATCTGTCCATGAAGTTTAAAGTATTTGCCTCTGCCTGGGGGCACTTTTCATTCACATCCATCACAAAGAGCTACAAAATAGCAATTAGGAAAGTTAATATCTGCTTTCAATCTGGAATACTCTGACATTAATTGCACCAATACTTTCAAAACAGCTCTTTAATAGTGTGTGAAATACCAAATCTATGACTATGCAACATTATAAACAAGCTAGAAGTCATCCTCTATTCGATAACAGAGTTGTTTCGCAGTTGTTCCACAGTGGGTGGTCATATTCTTTGACAGGTCCTACATCCAGCAAAAGCATCTAGGGCAAGCAGGAAGGTGAGCTTGGCGGCATCGAGGGACAGCAGGAAGATGAGCTCCTCCTTGCTCCCCTCCGACACGGCCAATCGGGCCGAAGATCCAGCCCCCACCGCACAATTGAAACCACCGGCAGTCTCTGCATTCTCCAGCTTCAGTCTGATCGGCAGCATCGAGGGAGAGCAAGAAAGTGAGCTCCTCCCTGCTCCCCTCTGACATGGCCAATCGGGCTAAAGATACAGCCCCCAATGCACAATTCAAAGCCCTGGCAGGATTGGGCGTGCCCGCACCTGAGGGCCTCGCCAGAGGACCCTTTGGCATGGCCCTTAGGTGGGGACCAAAGCCTACAGAAGCACTGCAACAGCTCTCCACACCACTGATAAAGACACAGAAGAGCCTGATAAAGACACAGAACAGCCCTACTGCAAGACCAACATCAAACCATCTTTCCGCAAACAGGCAAAAAACAAGAAAACTGGACCTACAACAATCTACCTAACTGTAAGTCACCACATATTAGACACTTGTTAGATTGTTTCAGAAAGTAAAAATGAGTAACTCTAGTTCCCCAATACCTCACTACATTGTATTGAATCACATTCTATCAGTATAAGACTTCATAAACTTTCATAAACTATAAACCTCATAAACTCCACAACTATCAAACACCACTCAACTCCTAGTAACCACAACTCTTCCTCGACAAATTACTATGCTCAACTACCATTTACTAGCAACCGTCCTGCTGGTGCTCATCATCACACTTCATCACTCTACCGCCCTCACAACAATCGCTCAGCACATTCCAATAATATTCAGAACAAAACAACAACAACACCACAACTCTCATTGCAATCCCTGGACTAGAAACAGCAACAGACTCATACTAATTCAACCAACTCACTACAGCCCCACCAATCAAAAAACTAATCCAAATGGAAAGCAACACTTAAATTGCTCCCGCACCAATGCACGCTCAATATGCAACAAAGTCCCAGTCATCACCAACATACTCCAGAAAGACAAATCAGATCTACTATGCATAACAGAAACCTGGCTGACATCTACAGATATAGTACTGCTAAACCAAATAACAACCTCAGAATACACAGCCCTTAACTGCCCTCACAGAAACAAGAGAGGAGGAGTCCTAATCATAGCCAATACAATCTACAATTCAGTATCTCAGAATCTATATTTTCTGATTACCTAAACAGCCTTTCAATATCTAATGGCCACATCACCATATGTCTAATCTACAGAGCACCCTCAACCAACCCCAGCAACATAGCCGACATCCTACAAACTGCAAGCGTAAACAATACTCCAGACAACCCTTTGATACTGCTAGGAGACTTCAATCTAACTGCACTATCCAAAAACCACACAAACGCATTCCTTGAGGCGATCGATACACTGAACTGCTAGCAAATAGTAAACATCCCAATGCACTCAAAAGGAAACACACTAGACCTCATATTCATACCAAAACCGTCAACATCAGACAACAATTCCTCTGTGACACAAACGCTCCCAGTCCCATGGTCCAATCATTCCAGGATCGATTTCTCCACCACCTTCTCCTCCAATAAATCCACAAAAAACCCCATCCACACCTCAAAACGCAGATTCCATACCTTCGACCAAAAAGCAATCCTGGAAGAAATTTCACCCTACCTCCAATCCAGCACCCTTAACATTGAAACCATGATAACAAACTGGAATCAAACACTAAACAACGCAGCAACCATGCCCCCTACCAGATCTTCATCAAAACACAAACCAAATGCCACATGGTACTCCAGAGATCTCAGAAACGTAAAACAAGCACTACAAAGAATAGAAAGAAAATGGAGAGTATCCAAGCAACCTGAACTCAGAATAAAATTCATGTAAACTCAAACTATACTGTAACAAAGTGAATGACGCAAAAAAAGATCATCATACAAAAATTCTAAATGGTGCCTTAAATCGGCCAAGAGAACTTTTCAGCATAGTAAAATCCATGACCATCCCACCCAATCAGGAAACTGAAGAAGACTTTCTTTACCCACAAGTCCTGGTGGACTTCTTTCAACACAAAATGGGACCATCAAACAACACACCATGTCTGACATCAAACCCCCCATGACTCAATGGACAATCTTTGACTCCATCTCCAAAAGAAACATAGAAGACACAATCAGCAACCTTAAAACAACTTCACCACTAGATCCATGCCCTGTCAGCTGGATCAAGATGACTAAATCTGAACTGTCCTAGAACAGAGGACAAGATGGTGGACGTTTGTTAGCCGGTGCTCTGTTGGCTCCCACTTTTGCTTTATTTCCTCTTGTATTACCTTCAAAATGCCATGCAAGCATAAGGCCAAAGTCTGGGAGCTTCTGAAGAGAACAATTGTGGCTAAGGGTCCTCTCGATGCTTTCGTAAGGCCCGCTGGTGCAGAGGGAACTCTGGAGCTAAGCATGCTAGGAGTATATGACGGCAGATAAAGACCAGTATGATCCATCTAGTCTGCCCAGCAAGGTGGCAAGAGTAGGTGCACCTGCTGCTCTGTGCCGGTCACGCCTCCCCATGCCTGTTTAGGGGTGTACCCACCGCTCCTTATAGGGCACCCCTGTTTGTTGAGATATAAGAGATAGTTAAGTCTATTATGATTTTATCCTGTTGCTATAAAAGGATCCACTGTGTCTGTCCCATGCCATTTTGAATTCTGTCACTGTATTTGCCCCCACCACTTCCATTGGGAGGGCATTCCAAGCATCCACCATCCTTTCAGTGAAAAAGTATTTCCTGACATTGCCTTTCAATTTACTCCCTTGCAGCTTCATGTTATGTCCTCTAGTTTTACAGCTTCCCTGTCTTTGGAAGAGGTTCATTCGTTCCTTAATACTCTAAGTATTTAAAGGTCTGAATCATATCTCCCCTGTCCCTCCTCTCCTCCAGAGTGTACATATTTAGGTCTTCAAGTCTCTTCTCATAAGACTTCTGACAAAGGCTACAAATCATTTTGGTCGCCTTCCTCTGAACAGTTTCCAGTCTTTTTATATCCTTTGCGTAATATGGTCTCCAAAACTGAACATTGTATTCCAAGTGAGGCCTCACCTGTACAGTGGCATTAGTACCTCTACCTTTCTGCTGGTAATTCCTCTTTGTATGCAATCCAGCATCATCCTGGCTTTTGCCACCGCCTTGTCGCACTGTTTCGCCATCTTGAGATCCTCAGAAATAATCACACCAAGGTCCTTCTGCTGTCTGTGCACACCAACCTCTCACCCCCTATCTCATACATTTCCCTTTGCTGCACTGTTTTGGATACATTGCAATTTATAAACTGACTTCTTAGACATTCTCTCAAATAATGAGTTACAGAAGTCCAAATCACTCAAAACCGTCAACTGAACCACCATCCAAAAATCCTGAGATCTCAAAACGGGTCTCAGCTGACTAATCAATTTTAACTTATACCACGCCTTTTTGTTCATTTTTCACATGTGGTTCAAAAGTCATATTTGAATCAACAATAATGCCCACGCTATGCACCTTATAGGAAATATCCACTCTCTGTCCTGAAATTTCAAATAACAATGTCATCTGGGATTTTATCCTTCCCAACCCAGAAAATATCTGTTTTCCCAATATTAAATTTTGATTTATTATCTGTCAATCAGTTCCTACGGCACATAGATCCTGCTTCAACTGCTCTAGATTTCTTCATAGGGATAAAAGAAACTGAACACCAGCATAAATATAAGGAGAAAAAGTCAGTTCCCTAAATAAACTGGCAAAAGGACTAAAAAGAATAGGGAGAATGGAGACCCCTGTGGCACACCCGTCTTAGATGTATAATCTTTAGATCTCTGTCCATTAAACTCTATCTGAAAAGATCTATTTGTTAAAAAAGAAACACACCATTTTAAAGCCTTATCATCAACATCCATCAATTAGACTTCTCGCATCTTGTTATAAAATTAGGCCTTCTATGCCTTTTATCATAGTTTACATGCTCTTTTTTAAAAAAATCTTATTGGTCTTACTTTCAATCTTCACATGTCTCTGCTGTTGTGATTCTTTTATGTATATTCATAATTATAGTGTGGACAAGTTGGAGGCGCTTAAAGCCCTAAAATCAATTCAATAAATTCAACCAGTGCAATATCTATAAATTGCTAGTACAACGTGTTATATATCAGTATGCAAATGTTAGCTTCAGTTACTTTAGTATGAGCCAAACGAGTATATTATAATCAGAGGCCACATTGCTGTCTGCCTACTGCTACATTTTGTCTTTGCTACGTCTTTCCTTCTGGATAAACCTTTTATCTCATCTTCTGCCTGTCCTCACCCACTCTAGGAAACAGCACAACTATTTCATGATGGTGATGAATGTATCCCATCAGCCCACGTTTGAGGAGCAGGAGGTAAAATCAGAAAAATCAGAAGTAAAATCAACCAAACAGTAGCTTCAGTCAAGCAAATGGATCACAATCTGTCAAGTACCTTATTTTTGGAAGAAGTCACCCGGGAGTTGTGTGATTTTTACTATGATGTGGTATGGCGTCTCTTCTTTTTTTTTATGAATTAAGAATTCCAACTGGGTCATGTTGAAGAGTTTAACCTACTGAACGTGGCAATATGAGATGTGTTCACTGTAGGAGTATGCAGTCACGAGCACCCATTCAGTTTAAAAATGTTAAATGCACACAAATCGTTTGCTATGCGCGTGTATACATATGAGTTAAACCACGTACAATCAATTGCACATATATTCAAGTTTTTGCTTACACACAATGGGGTATCTTTGCTAAAATGCAATAGTTTATCATATGTTCAGTCCCAAAAATTAACCTGGGGGTGGTGCAAAACCGGTGCTAACAAATGGGGGCATGCAAGACATGTTCCATGCAATTAGAGGCATGTTTACTAAATCATGCTACGAATGTAGCACGGGGTTAGTGTGCAATTTGAATGCCACACAAAAAGTAGCACAGTAATGTGAATCGGGGAAGGGAGAGGGTGGCACAAGGGCATGCCTTGTGCATCGTGGGTATTAGTGGCCTGCAAAGATTATGCGCAAAGTTCACAAGTAAGCACATTTATGATGAAATACCTTAATCTACGGACATATTTAATGTATGTTAATTTACACCTACAATTGAGTGGGTATAAATGTTTGCACCTACATTAAGGTACAATCTCTGCTTCTTACAGAGGAATTTTATAAAGATCCATCAGCACCGAATGTATCTTTATAAAATAGCACCTTTACAGGCACTAGGGATGTACATTCCTTTGAAACAACATGGAAACTATCAACGAGATTTCCTATGTCATTCATATTGTTTTTTTTCATGCAAACATGACATGAGAGAAATCAGTTTCAGGTTATCCCCAGTGTTGTCACAGACTGGCCTCAAACCAATGATGCCTGGGTTGGAAGGAAGTCAATCTTGCAGGAAGAGCTATTTTGTCTCCAGAGGGAATGGCCCTGACCAGTCTGTTTTCTTAACTATTGCTTGTATTTTTAGTGCTTGTTTTTCCCATTTCCTGACTGACCCAAAATTTGTGTGGTCTGGAGCTCCGTGAAAAACCCATTCCTGGATTTTCTGCCTTGTGAATCTATTGACTCCTCCTCTAGAATGTTACTCCAAAGGCTTTTCTTCTACTGTGTTCTTGTGCCAAAAATTCAGTGAAACTATGTCTAAGTACATGATCAGACATTTGCCAAACTTACTCCATATCCTATTTTTCCAATTAATGATCATCACAAATGGATGCATAATGTCACATCTGCTCTCATTCAGTTGCAAAGCATTCAAGTACATTGTGCCCATGATCCACTGAATATACATACTGTATATATAAGCTGTACAGATAAGCTATCTATGCAAAACTATGCCTGACGTTTGGATGCCATCATCGAGGACCCCCTTTACTAAAACCAGTTAGCTAGTTAATGGGCATTTTAATGCATGAAAATGGGCAATCAAGAACAAAAATGTGAAATAGTGAACTGCCATCACACGCTAAAATGCATGTGAATTGGCTGCCGTGAGATGGGGCAGGGAATGGGCAGAGTAGGTCTGGAGACCGCATTACCACTAGCACAAGGGCAACTGTCATGTTCTCAGCAGCAGTGTGACTCCTAACATCGGTTCACCTATCATCTCCTCTATAGGAGCCATTAAGGGCCCAATCCTGAGACATGAATAGCAGGGCTATATGTCCCAGAGGCTGGCATGCAATCTCCCTGCACGCACACAGCCTTAGTGTGGGCGATCTGGATGGGGGCGGAGCGGGGATGGCCCTGTACATCCAGCGGTCACCAGGAGGATGCCCAGCTTATCCCATCTTCGAGGTGGAATAAGCACAGGGCACCCATGCAATTCAGCCTGGAAGCTCTCCAGATGCATTGGAGCCACTTGAAGGTGAGACCCTGCCACCTGATCTTGGCCCTGACAGACCCTGCCAAGGGTCAGGTGGTGTGAAAACTGGTCTGGTGGGGAGTCAGACCTTCAGCACTCCCGCTGTGCATCCTGGTGCCATGGCAAAAGAACGCCATGACACCAGCAGAAGCAGAGGGAGACCTGGCCGTGCTGCTTCCTGGATGTCTCCTGCAGCTGATGCAAGGGCAAGCCGGGCCATCTCAGTGCCTGATCCTTCCACTGTGGGAGCATCTTGCTCCCGTAGTGCAGAATCGGGTACATTCCAGCCCGTCCAGTGTTTGGCCATCCAGATGGCCCAGACGTGCCCCTTTTGTGATTGTGCTCCACGGGAACTCACCTTAGTGGAAGGCAAGTTAGGAAAATGTATCTTGCATTAGTCGCTGGGGACACCTGGACACCCCCCCCCCCAAAAAGCTAACATGTTTCGCAAGAAATACACGTAAGATTGGCATGTTAATGGCAAATCCTTAGCAGGCTTTAGTAAAAAGAGCCCTTAATTGCATACACTTTATACTGAGAATGACTAGTCTCTATAACTTTAAACCCCACCTCTGGAATGCCTCTAAGCTTGCCTCTTTAGGTGCATAAATTCTAGCCATATGGAGACTAATTTTATAACAGGTTGTCTGGGCTAAGTGAGCTGGAAGATGTCTATTTTGCACCTTTTTTAAAGGCAAATAAACGCCTATTTTTCTTTATACTAGCATAAGCCCTGTAGAGATTGTGCCTATATTGCAGGCACAGATATTACTCCTGCTTCAAGATCAAGTATAAATATTGTCGCGCCCCCTAGTGGCCAGGCGGTAGCCTAGTGGTAGGAGACGGAACTTATTTATTTTTTCATGTCCCTTGTTTAGCCTCTATGCAAAGTAGTTGTGAAAAGTAATTCAGCCGAGAGGTTTTGTTTTTCAAGGCACACAGGATTTTTATTTATTCTCCAGGCAAGATGAACTTGGCAGTTCAAAGAAATATCAGAACATAAAAATGGGTGGATACTTTCTCCAGTGAAACAAAAACAGAAACTTGCTTCTTCATTCAGCTTTTATACAATACTAGGAAATCAGTGTATCTTCAGGTAGAAAATAGCCAGTACTCTTTAAGCCAAACAGCTTCCAGGTTGGTTACAAACGTTTCTTAGAGGCTGAGTTAACAACTCTGGCATTCACTTGTAACACAGTCTTTTAACAAGTCTGAAACAAACCACGGAGCTCAGTAGCTCATTAGCATAATCTTCTCAGCACTGCTCAACTGAAATCCAAGCCTCTAGGTTTCTTCACTTTTTAAAACCTTATGGCTTGTCAGTTTGGGCATAGACTAAAGAACAATCCATCTCCTGATCTGAAGGTAAATCTTCCAACACAGATTCTCCCAAATCCATACTTTCCCCTTCAGAATCAGAGGGTAAATGGTCAGACTTTGGGTCAGAAGTAACAGGCTTTAATCTTTCTAAAACCTTTAAAATTTTCTGCCAAATGGCTTCTTCTCTCTGCTGGGGACTATTGGAAAAATTAGGAGACTTCTTATCTCTCAGGAAACTATGAGAAGCTTTTAAGGTGCTCACCTTGCTGTGGGGAAACAAACTCTCCTCAGAGTTTAGTGCCACAGGGTCAATTTCCATACACTCAGGTGGAGACAACTCTCGGCCATTTCCATAGCTTACTTCCTCTCTCTCATAAGCTTTCCCTCTCACAGGATTACTTCCATACCTCTTGCAGGACTCCTTGGGCTCTTGCCTTACTCTGCAAACAGGCCTTGCATCGTGTTCCTCCTGTTGCTGCCTCCTGGGCTGCCTAGGCTCCACGTGCCAGCAAGGCTTGCCACTTGCAGAGACTTCTTGGCTTGCCTCGTCACTTCCTGCTTCTCCTGTAGCTCTGTTTGCTCCTCCTCTCCTTTCGGTCCTCAGGCTTCCCTGGCTCCTCCTGTCTCTAATTTCCTCCACCTTATATTGGTGAATCTCCCTTTCCTTTCCTAGCTCCACCTCCAGCTGTTCCTCATTATCAATGCTGGTTGCCATAGAGCTAGGGCGTGTCTTTCTACTACTGACTCTGTGCAGGGAGTTTTTTTCTAACTCTGAAGTTTTAACTCCTGACATCCTGGAGCTAACTGCATTTTTAGGGGAAAATGCCTGTTTTTTCTCCCTTTCCTCCTGCTCTCCGCTAGCTGCGCCATCACAATATCTACTACTACTACTATTAGTAGTAGTAGTAGATATTGTAAGGATGTAAGGATGTGGTTGAAAACTACAGGCCGGTTAGTTTAACTTCGGTGGTGAGTAAATTATTCGAAACGCTGCTGAAAGAGAAAATAGTGAGGTTTCTGGAGTCCAGCGGATTACAGGATCCGAGGCAGCATGGATTCACCAGAGGCAGGTCTTGTCAGACAAATCTGATTGATTTCTTTGGCTGGGTGACCAGGGAGTTGGACTGAGGGAGAGCTCTAGATGTGGTGTATTTAGATTTCAGTAAAGCCTTTGACACTGTTCCTCACAGGCGACTTATAAACAAACTGAGCACCCTAGGGATGGACCCTAAAGTTACTGCTTGGGTTAGAAATTGGTTGGGTGGGAGGCGACAAAGAGTACAAGTAAATGGAGCTCACTCTGAGGAGAAGGATGTTACCAGTGGTGTGCCCCAGGGATCTGTCCTTGGTCCGATTCTTTTTAACATCTTTGTTAGTGATATAGTGGAAGGGCTGTCGGGTAAGGTTTGCCTCTTTGCGGATGATACCAAAATCTGCAATAGAGTAGACACCCAGGAAGGTGTAGATGACATGAGGAGGGATCTAGCTAAGCTTGAAGAATGGTCTAGAATTTTGCAGCTGGGATTTAATGTTAAAAAATGTAAGGTCATGCATTTGGGCTGCAGCAATCCAAGGGAGCAATACAGTATAGGAGGTGAAGTACTTTTGTCCACTAAAGAAGAGCGGGACCTAGGCGTGGTTGTGTCTGATGATCTTAAAGTAGCTAAACAGGTAGAAAAGGCGACGGCAAAAGCTAGAAGGATGCTTGGGTGCATACAGAGAGGAATGGCTAGCAGAAAAAAGGAGGTGATAATGCCTCTGTATAAGTCTTTGGTGCGACCTCATTTGGAGTATAGTGTGCAATTCTGGAGACCGCAGCTTCAAAAGGATGTGAACAGGATGGAGTCGGTGCAGAGGGTTGCTACTAAATGATTAATGGGCTTCATTATAAAGCATGTGAGGACAGACTTAAGGATCTTAATATGTACACCTTAGAGGAAAGGTGGGATAGAGGTGATATGATTGAGATGTTTAAATACCTCCGTGGCATAAATGTTCAGGGAGAGAGCCTCTTTCAATTGAAAGCAAGTTCTGCTACGAGGGGACATGGGATGAGGGTGAAGGGAGATAGATTCAGGAGTGATATGCGGAAATATTTCTTTACAGAAAGAGTAGTGGATCCATGGAATAGTCTCCCAGTGGAGGTGGTAGAGATGAGGACAGTAACTGAATTCAAAAAAGCATGGGACAAACACAGAGGATCTCTAAAGGTAAAAAGTGGACTGTTGTAGTTGTTGTTATGGAAGGACAGACTAGATAGGCCATGTGGTCTTTTTCTGTCATCATGTTTCTATGTTTCTATATTTCTATTAATCATTTATATAGTACTACAAAGCGTAAGCAGCGCTAAACAGACACATATAAAAGGCGGTCCCTGCTCGTCAGAGCTTAAAATCTAATCAAGACAGACAATACAATACTTGAGAACAAGGATGCACATAGGAAAAGGTGATGAAATACAAGGAAAACAAGGTGTCAGGATCCAAAAGCAGCCTTAAAGAGGTGAACTTTTTAGCAGGATTTGAAAAGGGGGAGAGATGAAACCTGACGTACAGACTTGGGACATTTGCTCCAGGCATAAGGAGCAGCAAGGTGAAAGTATCAGAGTCTGGAGTTGGCAGCGGAAGAAAAGGGCAATGAGAGAAGCAGTGGAGTTCATGAGGAGGAGAGAGTAAAGGTAGTGAGGAGCAATAGAATGAATAAATTTATAGGTCAGAAGGGGAAGTTTGAATTGGATATGGAAACACAAGGGGAGCCAATGAAGTGACTTGAGAAGAGGGGTTATATGAGTGTATCGGGGCTGGCAGAAGATTAGCAGAGTTCTGAAGGAGAGAGAGGTGACTCAAAGGGAGAGCATCAAGGAGGAGGTTGGGAGGTGGCTAAAAGAGTGGAGAAACGTTTTAATAGTGGGCTCAGAAAGGAAGGGGCAAATTTTGTTAAGGTTATAGAAAAAGAAAAGACAGGATTTAGCTATCTGTTGGGTATGTAAAGAGAAGGAGGGGGAGGAGTCAAAGATGAACCCAAGGTTGCGAGCTGAGGAAACAGGAAGTAGAAGAGTGCTATTTAACGAGATAGAGAAAGGAGGAAGGGCGTAAGTGTAGGAGGGTTTATGGGAGAAAACAAGAAGTTTGGTTTTCGCCATGTTCAATTCAAACAGCGGTGAGACATACAGGCAGCGATGTAAGATAGGCAGGCAGAAGTACAGGGATGGAATGTCAAAGAAATATCAGGGGTAGATAGATAGATCTGAGAGTCATCAGCATAAAAATGATATTGAAAGCCATGGGAGGAGATGAGAGCACCAAGGGACGGGATATAGAGAAAGAAAAGGAGAGGGCCCAGAACAGACCCTTAGGGTACACCACCTGAGAGTGGGATAGCAGTAGAGGAGGAACCACCAGAACGAACACTGACAGAGCAAAGGAAACCAGGATAGCACAGAGCCCCTAAAACCAAGTGAGGACAATATGTCGAGAAGAAGTTGGTGGTCAACAGTGTCAAGCAGCAGAAAGGTCAAGAAGCGTAGGAGAATTGGTAACCACCATGACAGAGGGCAGTGACAGAAGCAGTGTTGTCAGAGAGGAGTCAGGTCTCAGTAAGAGCTAGAAGATGTAAAGCTTTAGAGATCAAGAGATCTTGAGTAAAGGAGAGTTTATTAGATATGAAATGAGCATTCCATAAGGCACAGGAGAAAGGGGCAAAGCAGAGGAATATGAATGAGATTGGAGTGAGGAAAGTGATGAAATATCATGAGTGTGAGAGAAAAGTCTAGGGGGGGCCGGGGTTGGGATTAATGTCTCTGGAGAAGGAGCAGAGAAAGGAGAGGGATGAATGATATGAAGAAACAGATGAAGTTCAAGAGTTGAAGAAAGGGTGGAAGACAACATTGGAGAAGATAGAGAGAGAGTAATAAGGAGGGGGGGGGGGGTTTGAAGATCTTAGTATGAGGGGAAAAGGTTAAGGAGTATCAATAATAGGAAGAAAATGATGTGGAGCCAGGAGAAGAGATGGAGAGGAAAACAGAAGACAGATGAAATGATTGAAGCATTGGTAGGAGAAGGATCAAGAGATAGGGAGCAGCTGGGAGAAGAGGTGGTAAAAAAACACCCTTAAGAAGAGATTGTGAAAGAGGGTGAGGATCTATCAAAAAGAAAAGGAGAGGGGTGAAATTAGCAAATTAGTTAATATGTAAAATAACAAATAAGTAACAAACTGAAAAGTGAGTGTTGATTTCAGGCTAGATCAGGTGGAAATGCAGCTAGTAAAGACTTTGACTATTTAAAAGGCCAGGGGAATTAGTAGAAAAGCTATCTTACCAGCACTACTAGTACCACCACCACAGATCAGCCATACAGCGCCACAAAGCATACGCAGTGCTGCACACGCACATGCAAAAGACTGTCCCCATTCATAAATCTTTGAGCTGAGAGTTCAAGGCCCAACTATAAGGTGCACCACCAGGGCTGAGCTGGGTTCCATGGAGGTGCAGGGGATGGCAGGACATATCAAAGGTCTCAGTGGTATATATTCACAGTTAAGATCAAGGCCGCATCTGTGCATAGACAAGGGCATTTACATCAGTACATGCATAAATGAACATTTTATATTCTACATATGCACTTTTTGACTGTTCACACCCAGATCATGTCCCTAGCAAAGCCTAGAGTAAAAGTACACACGTGCATACTATCGTGCATATTTTTATACTTTGGTGCCGTTTTTAAGAACCATTTTATGCACATGTGGAGAGTGTAGTAAGAGGCATCTAGTCTGTGTGAAAGGCATCTGCATAGGCGCTATTTTATAAAAACAAGTAGACGCCTACGACTAACATAAGGAGAGAGTTCTGCCACTTATGCTAAAGTGTGGACCTTTAACCAAGCCATAGAACTGATGTAAATGCCCTTGTCTATATTCTGTAAGAATGCATGTAAATTATAGCATTTTGTAATCTATGTGCATTCTTGCATGCTCCGCCCAAACTCCTCCCATGTGCATCCACAGCAGCAAAGCACATGCCATCAAATCCACTGGTTGCCATGTAGGTTCCTCCTTATTAAATGATCCCTCTATTGCCACACATGCATAAAAATAACTTTGTTCCAATCACTATGGGAGTACATTTTATAGCCAGAATATGCTGCTGGCCAAAATAAAATTAAAAAAGAAACACTTAGGGATGTGGCACCCACTGCTGATTGCATATGCGTTTTTGTATATTGGCCAGATGGAGCATGGGGAATTACACAGCCAGTAAGTATAGTAATCCTGATCAATTTAATACTTTAAAAGCGACAGTTAAAGCTTTAAAGTGAACTTTTCAAAAAATCGCAGGAAGCTGATAAAGTGCTTTTAGCATTAAGGTGATGCTATCACTGTAACCAACTCCTGTCAGATCCCTCACCACAGCAATTTGCAGAGTTTAGAATCAGAGTTATTGTTAAGGAAAAACCAATGGAAGAAGCATTTTCCTATTGAATATATAACATAACAAAGTCATAAAGTAACTATATAAAATCGGAGTTATTAAATGTCTACAGAGATAATGCAGACACTGAAGACAATAAAGGGCAGTCTTTTAGCTATATTCAGGATATAACCCTCTATGCCAAACCATAGAACTTGGCGGGGGGAACCGCTCCCCCTGCCAAGGCCAATTGGACCCAGGAGCAGCAGCCGACCACAGATTTAAAAGGAAAGCACCATCAGGCACACCCGCGCCTTGCCAGAGGGCCCTTTGGAATGATCCATCTCCAGAACCAACTACCACATTTACAGCTACAAGAGCACGGAAAATAGTACCCCCACACAACGATAAGATATCCAAATACCCATACTAACCAATGGATTACAGAGCACTTTTTCAAACAAACTGCAACTAATGCAACAGAGAAGAAAGGAGAGAGCATTGGTTTCCCACTCTCCACCACAGGAATAGACAGCCTAGCCAGTAAGACTCCGAAACTGAACCACCAGATACCCACAGAAGAAAGCAACAAGCAGCAGGTCCCAACTCAGAGGAGGTAACATCCGCTCCCTAAACTCTACCATGTATTTGTGTATTTGTAATGAAGCCACGCTCATCTACTCAGAGGCTGAACACACCATTGCACCCTCAAGACACCCCCCCCCAAGCTAGACATTTCCAGACAAGAAAGTCTCCCAGCACCTCTCAACCACTCTCATCATACTGCTCATCACACACAAAATCATTCAATTTATGATCCATAATTTATTCCTCTGTTAAATTCCCCCTCTCAATATAGTTGTTGTTACTGGTTTTGATCCTAACTATTTGAATGTTTCATTAGTTGTATATTTAGAAAGTTCCAGTTCCCTGTAAAACAGCTGCTCATGCACTTTTATATTGTTGGCTCCATGTAAACTGCCTTGAATGGTAGAAAGTCAGTATATAAACAACGTTAAATAAACAAATAAATACACAGTTCAGCATTCACAACCATAGCAACCATCCTCACTATTTACGTCCATGTCAGACTACTGTAGATCCTAATCAAGCCATGCTCCAGAGACCCTTCCTACCTCCTAAGGATCCAACCATCACTCTCCTCTAACCAGACAGATTTTGTCATGCTTACCAGTATGTAATTTCCCAGATCATTCCAAAACATCTCTCAATAGCTGACATTACATTGGCCACCCTTGAATCTTCAGGTACCATGGACCTTTTTAATCATAGGCTACAAATTATTAATAGTAGATCTAAAACTTCATTTTTGAGTTCTTTCAGCACTTTCGGGTATATATCATCAGGTTCAGGTGATTTCCCTCTCATTTTAGTTTGTCATTTTGCCCTATTATATCTTCAAATTAATAAAGTTGATATCCAGAACTTCAAGGGTAGTGTTCTCCAAAATGCTTCCCGTTCCACGCGCAGGAGCCAAAAGGCAGGCAGACCTCCCATATCTCAATGTGTGGATGAGATGATGGTACAAGGATGAGGGTTTTAGATTTGTTAGGAACTGGGGAACATTCTGGGGAAAGGAAGGGCTCTTCCAAAGGGATGGGCTTCACCTTAACTGGGGTGGAACCAGGCTTCAGGCATTAACCTTTAAAAAGGAGATGGAGCAGCTTTTAAACTAGATAATAGGGGAGAACCGACAGTGGCCCAAGAGTGCATGGTTCGGAACAATGTATCCTTGAAGGATACTACCAAAAAAATGAAGTTAAGGCACATCAGCAGAGAGGTTCCAGTAAAGACAAAGGTAGCCCAAATGCCCTTGAGTACAGAGCAGACAGAGCTTAAAGATTCCAAATTACCCCTGCCTACCGATTACCAGATCAATATGAATAAAATACAGTCTCTAAAATGCTTGTATGCAAATGCTAGAAGTCTAAAAAATAAGATGGGAGAGTTAGAATATATAGCACTAAATGAGAAGTTAGATATGATTGGTATCTCAGAGACATGGTGGAAGGAGGACAACCAGTGGGACACTGTGATACCTGGGTACAAACTATATCGTAATGATTGACTGATGAAATTGGTTGAGGGGTTGCGCTCTATGTTAGACAGTGCATTGAGTCACAAAGGATTAAAGTTTTGCAGGAAACAAAATTCGCTGTAGAATCTCTATGGATTGAAATTCCATATAAAAAGGGGAAGGCAATAGCAGTGGGGTTATACTATCAATTGCCTGGCCAGAATGAACAAATGGATGATGAAATGCTCAAAGAAATCAGGGAAGCTAACAAAAGTTACAGAACAGTAATAATAATGGGTGATTTCAATTACCCCAGTATTGACTGGGTCAGTGTCATGGCAGGACATGCTAGGGAGATAAAGTTTCCAAATTAAATAAATACTTCTTGGAGCAGCTCGTTCATGAACCAACAAGACGGGAAGCCATTTTGGACTTAGTCCTCCGTGGAACACCAGATCTGGTGCAAGAGATAAGGGTGTTGGGGCCACTTGGCAATAGTGATCATAGCATGATCGTGTTTGAGTTAATTAATGGAGGAGGGATGGTAAGGAAATCCACAGTATTACCTTTTAACTTTCAAAAGGGAGACTATGATAAAATGAGGAAAATAGTTAAGAAAAAACTAAAAGGAGCAGTTGCAAAGGTTAAAGACTTACATCAAGCTTGGGTGTTATTTAAAAATACTATCTTGGAAGCCCAGACCAGCTGTATTCCACACTTTAAGAAAAGTGGAAGGAAATCTAAAAAACTGCCAACATGGTTTAAAGGTGAGGTCAGAGAGGCTGTTGCAAAAAAAACAACTTTCAGGAAATGGAAAAAAAAACCAAATGATGAAAATGGGAAACAGCACAAGCATTGGCAAGTTAAATGCAAGGCATTGATAAGGCAGGCAAAGAGAGAATTTGAGAAGAAACTTGCTGTGGAAGCAAAAATGCATAATAAACACCTTTTCAAGTACATTCATAGCAAAAAACCTGTGAGAGAGTCAGTTGGACCATTAGATGATAGAGGAGTAAAAAGAGCAGTAAGAGGGGACTGATGAATTCTTTGCTTGGGTCTTTACTGAGGAAGACGTAGGGATGTTACCCATGATTGAAGTGGTATTTAAAGGTGATACTACAGAAGAATTGAAAGAAATATCAATACACCGAGAATATGTATTACAACTATTTGATAAACTGAAGAGTAGCAAATCACCTGGACCAGATGGTGTACATCCAAGGGTGTTGAAAGAGTTGAAATATGAGATTGCAGACCTGCTATTAGTAATCTGTGAACTATCATTGGCTACAAATGGTAGGTAGATTGGAGTATCGCCAGTGTAATGCCAATTTTTAAAAAGGGTTCCAGGGGTGATCTGGGAAACTACAGACCGGAGAGCCTGACGTCATACTGGGAAAAATGGTAGAAACTATCATACAGAACAAAATTACTCAACATGTAGATAGTCATGGCTTAATGGGAGACAGCCAACCTGGCTTTAGACAAGGAGGATCTTGTCTTACTAATCTGTTATGTTTTTTTGGAGGTGTGAATAAACAGGTAGACATAGGTGAGTCAGTTGATATAGTGTATCTGGACTTTCAGAAAGCCTTTGACAAGGTCCCTCATCAGAGAATTTTGGCAAAACTAAAAAGTCATGGGATAGGAGGCAGTATACTATTGTAGATCAGGAACTGGTTAAAAGATAGAAAGCAGAGGGTAGGGCTAAATGGCCAATTTTCCCAGTGGAAAAAGGTGAATAGTGGAGTTCCCCAGGGATCTGTGCTGGGTCTGCTGCTTTTTGACATATTCATAAATGACCTGGAAAAGGGAATAACGAGTGAGGTTATAAAATTTGCAATTGACACTAAACTATTTAAAGTTGTTAAAACCCAAGAGGTTTGTGGAAAATTGCAAGAGGATCTTGATAAATTGGAAAACTGGGCATCCAGATAGCAGATGAAATTTAATGTGGACAAGTGAAAAGTTATGCACCTAAGAAAGAACAACCCAAACTATGGTTACACAATGCAAGGTTCCACATTGGGAACTACTACCCTGGGAAAAGATTTAGGCGTCATCGTGGATAACATGTTAAAACCCTCTGCCCAGTGTGCAGCGGCAACCAAGAGAGAAAATAGAATGCTAGGTATCATAAGGAAAGGAATGGAAAATAAAACAAAGTATATTATAATGCCTCTGTATCATTCCATGGTGCAACCGCATCTTGAATATTGTGTGCAATTCTGGTCGCCGTATCTTAAAAAGGATATAGCGTTATTAGAAAAGGTACAGAGAAGAGCCACCAAAATGGTAAACGGGATGGAAGGATACCCCTATGAAGAGAGGCTAAAAAGGTTAGGGTTCTTCAACCTGGAAAAGAGACGGATGAGGGGAGATATGATAGAGGTCTATAAATTAATGAATGGAATGGAACGGGTAAACACAGATCGATTGTTTACATCATCAGAATATAAAAAGACTAGGGGACATGTAATGAAGCTACAGGGTAACCTATTTAAGACTAATAAGAGAAAATATTTTTTCACTCAACGTGTAATCAAACTGTGGAATTTTTTACTGGAGGATGTAGTAAAATCTGTTAGTGTAGCTGGGTTTAAAAAAGGTTTGGACAAGTTCCTGGAGGAAAGGTCCATAAACCATTATTAAAAGGGGCCCAGGATATCACTGCTTGACCCAATACAAGTTATGAGGAACCTGTGTCTTTTGGGGAAACTGCTAGGTACTTATGACCTAGATTGGCCACTGTTGGAAATAGGATATTGGGCTTGATGGACCTTGCTCTGACCCAGTGTGGCATATCTTATGTTCTTATGTCTGTGCTGACTCTTGGCAACCCAGCAGTTCCTGGATTTTCTTGGCATCTTGACCAGAACTAGATTGCCAGGCCTTTCTTCTGACAACACCAACAAAGATGAACTCCCAATAAATCTTACACCTCATCAACCTAAATCAAAATAAGAGCTAAGGTGAACTTATTGCCATAAACACAGGGACTGCCAATCAAGACAAGATAAAGTAAGTTATCTTCTCAATAATAAGGGTAGTATTTATCTATCTAACCCACATATCTATGTTGTCTCTCTGAGGCATTGGGACTGGCCTCAGTAATGGGCTGAGGGGTTTCATTTGCGAGACTATTTCATGCTGCAAACACCCATCTTTTTAAGCCTCAAATCTCAGTGATAGGCCTTCAACTAGATTTTATAATTTTTCAAATGTATTTAAAAGGTTTGAAAGAACTTAGCTAATGTTGTAATGCCCAAACCTCAAAGCTGATATTTCTGCTTAACCCACTATGTTGACTCAAGTTTTGCCATTCTCCTTACAGGGTTGCCTCAGGACTGGACGAATCATAACACATCCATCAACATACCAAATCCCACAGTTTATACATTAATACTCTTGTCGGAGCCAACCGAGGGAGGGCTGGAAGTGCATAACCAACCCCTTCCAGATGGTAACCTCCTTTTATTTTATTTTTCACCCCCAAAAAATGGATAAATTAAACAGTCACTTATCTTCAATAAAGAAAATTCTTATCCTTTCTAAAAAGTGGTTGCCAAGAATGAAGTTGGACGACGTGCACGTTTCGGGTGGAACCCTGTATCAAGTGCTTCAAACTTCTCTTTCGGGCAATGGAAAAACGCCGTCCTCGCGGCTCGGGATATTAAGACTCATTGGACTGGCTGAACAGCATTAAGAACAAAAATCCATTTCTATTTGAGCCTGGCTAAACTTTGCTCCACTTGGCCAACTCGAAGATCCTCAATCCTATCTATAATCAGCCAACGAAGATGACTCCAAGAATGTGCATAATGTGATGATGAGAGCTGTGCTGAGCCGATGGAAACAGAAGAAAACAGTGAATATGCCTTTAAGGTGAGAGACAGGCAAGGTATTCACAGGGTTCAGACTGCAGGCAAAGGCAAGAAGCACGTAGTTGCTGGCCAAGCCACACCCAAGCTCTAACGTAAGTGCAGGCTTGGAGGGTAATGATAATCACCTGTGCAGAGACAGGGGAGTGTTAGTTAGGAAACAGCTTTATAAGCCCTGTTCAGAGGAGAGGAAAAGGAGAAGTGGGAAGTTTGACTTCGAGTTGGAGAACGGCTCCAGCAAGAAAGGAAGCAGCAACAGAGGAAGCAGTCCTTGTAAGAGAGGTACTCTTAATTCAGAAACCAGCAGATGGTTGGCTGGGAGAGTTGCTGACAACGAGGATCAGATTGCAGTGCAGAGTGTTCGTGAACCAGCTCAGAGAATTCAAGCTGCCAGAAGGTGGGTGAATACGGTTACAACTGGAAGTGACCAGAACCCAGCCGAGGGCAGAGAACCAGAGTTGAACACGATTGAAGCATTGAGGCAATTAATCCAAGGGAAGAAGCCCCACTCTCAAGGTACAAATATTCCATATCAGGGAGAGCAGCTGTGGAAGGAAATTCAGAAGTTCCTACAGAACAGTAAGCTTGAAGGAGTTAATGAAAACCCAGAGACAGACAAGCATTTCGTAGCACAGGAAGAAATGCAAATTGACTCTTTTGGGCAGGATTCTGTTACTGAGGAGTCTCCTATGAACTGTTCTTTGTGTAAGAAGGAAGTTTGAAAGTTGGCGATAAAAAGTGTTAACAGAAGAAGCTTTTGAGAAGCAGGGTTTTACCTAGCCATGTGAATGCCAGGAACTTCTTCTAAGGTAAAGAATCCTTGCTTAACCTAGAGTTTGATAACCAAAGCAGCACATGATATGTGAAGAAATTTAGCTGTGCTGGATGAACAAAGGAAGCTGTGATTTCACTTGCTGAAATGTTTTTGCTGAAAACAGCTGCACATGTTTAAAGGTTCTTTCAGTTTCTTCAGTTCCAGTTTGTAAACGGGGGCGTTGGTCGTGAATGTCCACAGTCTTGGCAAAGGCAAAATATCATTATGACTTGCAAAGGATTGTGGGGGATGTAGTTCATTCATACCAGAATCAGCCGTTCACAAAATAATGAGTTGTGATGCTCGAGTGTAAGCAAAGAAAAACAGATTTTATTCATGGGGTTAATTCTCCCACAAAGATTTACTTGATAACACAAAAGGACACTTGCTTCAGTATTGTACTCAGGAAAAACAAAACATGTTATAAGGTAACTGAACTTCTTAAGCAATAAATCAATAAAGACCTTGATGGGAAACAGAAAAGGTCTTTTTGATGGCCCCTGCTAATGACCTTCTTAGCAGTGCTCCAAAAAGGCAAAAACAAAACCCAAAAGTAACAAAAAAACAGTTCTTTATCAAGGATAACTTTCTTCTATTCACACACACAAAAATAAGTTTCCTTCCAGAGCTTACGTGCACTTGTGCCTGGCTCAATTACCAATAATTAGCCAGCTGCAAACCCCTTTGCTGGTTCACTCTCTCTACGTGGCTCAATCCTACCCCAAAGCTTTCTTGCAGAGACTTTTCTGGGTAGATAAAAGAACAAGTTACAGTTCCTTTTGGTGGTTGTTGTATTAGTGAGATACTATTTTAAAACAGCAGCCTAGACAGAGAGCAATCCATGTATTCATTCTGATCATTTGATATATCTCCTTCTTCCTCAAATATCATGGAATCAATATCATGGTCTGGCTCAGAGGAATTCCTTAATTGATCACTCTCAGGATAATATTTGTTTCCCTGCTGTCTTCCTGGAGAAGAGCTAGGGCATAGATCAAAGTTCATACCTGAGCTTCCTTTGCTGTCAGGTTTCCTCTCCAGGTATCCTGGCCAGAAAGTAGTCCAGCTTTTATGTCCAGCCTTCCAATCAAGATCCCTGGACACTGGGTCTCTCTTCACATACCTTCTTGCACCGGTCTTAGGGCCCCTTCCAAATGCAGCCGTCTCCTTCAAAGGTGCCGTCTGGGAATTCCTGGCTTTATAACCCCACTCCTCTGGCTTCCTCCAGTCCAATGGAGTATGCTTGCCTCTGGAATCACTCCTAACACACGTACTGCTGTGGGCTCCTTCTTTAGACCTCCAAGATGTCTTTCTCTTCTTCCTTCCACGTTGCTTCTGCTGTTGTCTCTCCTTGTTCTCCTGGTTCTGTCCATTCTCCTGGTTCTGTCTGCTCTCCTGGTTCTGTCTGCTCTCCTGGTTCTCGCTCTGGTTCTGTGTAGAATATCCTTTACTTTTAATGTGCTTAGAGGGACACTCCACCCTAGCACAGCCCAGGTGTGCTGAATCAAGCCCTGCCCTTGGAGATGAGTGATTGGGGATTACCTCATAGCTCTCCTGATTGAACACACGTTTCCCCACTTCAGCTCTTCTAGAGGCTGTTTGTAACCTGGTGCATTCTGGGACTGGTAGTCTTTTATGAAAACATTCTGTTTTAGTATTTCTACCAGCAAAGACAGGCTGCTTGTTCAGAGCCAATTCACCTCTTTTATAGCTCCCTCCTGAACTATGATAAGCTTCCTTATCACAAGTTGCATATGTTTCCTGTTATTATTTACTAGGAGAATAATCCTTATGTCTGCGTTGAACCTTAGTGCTTATGGGAACCTAAATAAAAATTCTTGTTTTGCCTTAAAAACCAACAGTCTCACACTACTTTGTCTTTGAGTAAAAGAATCAACTACAAGTCCCAGAGTTCCCTGCTGGAGACAAGGATAGCAACTCTTTATTTAAGGACAAACATTGGCAGCCCTATGCCTGTAAGCCTTTGGCCCAGGCGAGGGTCATGACAATAATCAACACAATGCTGAATGATGGGCGCTGTTAGTACTTTGTTCTTTAAATGAGATTTGTTTTTGCTAAGGCGTACAGGTTTTACTAACAACAATTCTAAACCCAGTCAATCTAAAAAACCAGCTTATCAGATCCCGTTTTTTTTGTCAGAATGGCCAACACAGTAAAGAGGAAACAACTTCTCACCACCGTGGCCCGTCCATTTTAATTAGAAAAAAACCTCTTTTTCAAAACAGCATATACTTAGCTGGATAATAAATTTGTGCTGTATAATACTTAGCTGTATAATAAATTCAACTGATTTTTCACCGAGCAGTGGTTTGACCTGAAGCAGGGGGATTATTGTGAAAACCCCGAAACATGTCACGTCGTTTGAAATTACTGTTGACGGTATTGTTGGAGAAGCCTAGCACGAATTTATTATACAGCTAAGTATATGCTGTTTTGAAAAAGAGGTTTTTTCTAATTAAAATGGACGGGCCACAGTGGTGAGAGGTTGTTTCCTCTTTACTGTGTTGGCCATTCCGACAAAAAAAACGGGATTTGATAAGCTGGTTTTTTAGATTGACTGGGTTTAGAATTGTTGTTGGTACTTTTTGACCTGCTTATAGGTTTTTTTATTGTTCTCTACAGGTTTTACTGACATAAATCTGTGGACATGGGCAGATAGTAATATATACCACCCATTAGGTTTAGCAATCAGTTCTCAATTTCAAGGGATACTTGGTATTATGCACAGGGTCCGTCCACTGATCAATGTTCAGAACCATGCAGAAGTCATGCGTCAGTTGTCAGATCAGAGGAATTATAGACAAGTCCAAAGAAATCCAAAGTTAAAACTACAGTTACATACTGAATCTCCTACAAGAAGCACGGTATGGAAACATCCTTACTGTACAAGAGCACCATTTTTTGAAAATGCAAAATCCTAGAGTGCTGGTGTTCTATACGGTCCCCAAGGTCCATAAGATCCTTCAGTCACCACCTGGCCTCCCTATTGTATCAAGTAAGTCCTTATTAGAACTGTTATCCATTTTCTTCAATCATTTTCTGCAACCATTTGTGCAACAATCAAGGTCGTGCATTAGGGATACATCCCACTTTCTTCAGAGATTGGCACAACTGGGTATGTGGCCAGAAACAGCAATATTAGTGACGTTCAACATAGTAGCATTGTATACCAACATTCCACAGGCACGAAGTTTGGTCTTGAGTCAGCGTTCCACCACCAAGAGAGTTACCACTTCATTTTTATTTGCCATTGCCGAAATAGTACTTACTAAAAATTACTTCCAGTTTGAGGAGAATTACTACATACAAATACATAGAATAGCAATGGGAGCTAGTGTAGCTCTGATTGTTGAAAACCTCTATGTGACGTCTTTTGAGGAGACCATTTTGTATGAATCTGAATGGTATAAATATGTAGGTTTATGGGTCAGATTCATTGATGATATTTTTTGTGTTTAGTTAGATACAGAAGATACATTGGAAGACTTCTCAGCATGGTTGTACAGCCATGACCATTACCTACAATGCACGATGTCCAAATCTACTACTCAGTTGCCATTCCTGTGTTGGCACAATGTGAGAAAGGGACTTTGTTTACATCACTGTACCAAAAATCGGTAGATTGGAGTAAGTTGCCACATTTTAGCAGTCACTATCCCTTTAAATTGAAAAGAGCACTTCCAATCAGGCAGTTTTTGAGGGTGCACCGGATCTGTTCTAGTAATCAAGATTTTTTTATTCAGGCAAAGGATCTTAGTAACAGATTACTACAAAGAGGGTATCCTAGGCAGATAGTCCACAGAGCCTATTTGTGTGCTAAATATGCACAACGTCCCCTCCTCTTACAGATAAACTGCAAAAATAGGATGGACAAACAGGTATGTGTACTCCGCTACTCTGAGCAGGCACAGAGAATAGCAGGAAGCATTTATAAACATTGGCATATCTTGGCATTACATACTGTGTTCCAAGCAGGATCTTGTATAGCTTTTACCTGCGCCCAAAATCTGAAAGATTCTGAGCGTGGTGGAAAGGGGCACCATGAACCATGTGGACATTGTAACATGTGTACGACGTCATTGAACATTGATCAGTGGACAGACTCTGTGCATAATACAAAGTATCCCTTGAAATCGATAACTGATTGCCAAACCTCATGGGTGGTAAATATTATTATCTGCCCATGTCCATGGATTTATGTCGGTAAAACCTGTAGACCCATTAAATTATCCTTTATTTATTTTATTTATTTAGTATACCGCTACTTCCAGTGATCAGCAGCGGTTTTGATTACAGATTGGAAATTGTCAAATCATGACAGGAAATTTTTGAGGTATAAACAGATTGATTAGACAGGAAAGCACAGCACACAGAGAACTATTTTACAGGGAACATGGGCTATGGAGGGTTAAGTGGCTTGCCCAAGACCACAAGGAACACCTGTGGGACTAGAAACCCCAGTCCTTCCGGCCCAAGGTTGCTGTCCTCTAGTGGGATTTGAACCCCTGACCTTCCGGCCCGAAGTACCTTGCCCCAACCACTAGGCCACTCCTCCACCCCATAGTGAATACAAATCTCACTTAAAGAACAAAGAACTAACAGCGCCCATCGTTCAGCATTGTGCTGATTATGCACATTCTTGGAGTCAACTTCGTTGGTTGAGGATCTTTGAGTTGACCAGGGGGAGCAAAGTTTAGCCAGGCTTGAACAGAAATGGATTTTTGTTCTTAATGCTATTCAGCCTGTAGGATTAAATGAGTCTTTGGACTGGATGACAGCACTTTGAATTCACTGGCCCGTCGATCCCCGAAGTGCCTAATGTATGTCATTTAGTGAGCCATCTATTGGGATGTTGGTTGTTAGGGCTCTGTTTTTATTGACTCGGTAGCTGTTTGTTCAGTTGCTGTCTCCATTTAAAAAGCCCCCTATTGAGGGCGTTAGTATTCCTGAAGGAGCGTTTGTGGTCTGCTTGGTCCGGTCCTGGGGCAGCCCTGTAAGGAGAAGGGTGAAACTTGAGCTGACATAGTGGGTTAAGCAGAAACATCAGCTCTGATAATTGGGCATTACAACATCAGCAAGTTCTTTCAAACCTTTTAAATGCATTTGAAAATTTGTAAAATACTAGTTGAAGACTTATGACTGAGATTTGGAGATTAAAAAGATGGGTGTTTGCAGCATGAAATAGTCTCACAAGTGCAACCTCTCACCTCGTGACTGAGGCCTGTCCCAATACCATAGAGAGATAACATATATGTATGGATTAGATAGATAAATACTTCCCTTCTTATTGAGAAGATAAGTTACTTTCTCTTGTGTTGCTTGGCAAAGCTATGGGTTTACTGCAATAAGTTCACCTTAGCTCTTATTTTGATTTAGGTCTTTCTTCTGAGGCAATGGACAATTAAGTGACTTGCCCAAGGCCACAAGGAGTACTAGTGGGATCAAACCCTGGTATCTTGGTTACCAAGCCAGTGTTCTAACTACTGGACTACTCGATCACAACAATCGCTTTGTCATCACCAAAATCCTGAAAGAAGATAGATACCACGTTGTGTACCATTGTGGTGGAAATCACATGAGAACTGCCTCGAGTTTCACCTTTTAGGAAGCGAGGACACATTGACATTCAAGTCTTCAAGGAAGAAAGAGTATGAATGACCAGAAGTCTCTTTTCATACCTTATTAACTCAATACAAGAATGAAAGAACCCACAACATCAGATTACAGTGACGGTCATTCCAGAACCATATCAAATGGAAATGAATTCTAGAAGTGCTTCCACCAGTCCACACATTACAAACATACTGACCTCTATGGTCTTTATATCACCAAACAATAATTTAACCATAAACCATCTATATCATAAGCACTGCGAGAGCATGCGTAGAGTGTGTCCAGCCCAGCACATACAAAACTACATTGTCACAAGTGAACGCTAAGGAAGCCTTCTCAAAAGAAATTGAATATAAGCACTTAGAATTCATCCGTTGACATTTCCATCTGCTTCAGGATAGTTTAATCTAGCCAATATTCACTGAATTCACTATATTCTTCACAGAAGAACTGTTGACTTACAAAAGACCGGGGGGGGGGGGGATATTTAGCGCTGGCTGCATTGAATATCCAGGGTTAGCCGTAAAATCCGTAAGTTAACTGAACGATATTGAGCCGCTGCCCAATTAGCTTCCGCAGGTAAAGTTAGACCAGCATTTGTTGCGCCTGGCTTTACCCACTTTCACTAACTGAGCAGCTGCTCAATATCACCACTACCTGGTTAGCGATGGGTTCTGCCTCAGCTCCACCCCCCAAATGCTGATGACACGCCCTAATGCCAACAGCATAGCATCAAGGCGTGTAGTGGAAGCACTCTTGGATATCCAGCAGCACTAACCATGTCAGTGCTGCTAAATACCCCACCAACCAGCATTTACATGGTTTGCAAGTCTGCTTTTGAATGCTTTTGAGTATTCCCCTCAAGTATTTTGTTGGAGCTGGGCCCATTAGTGATACCAGCCGGAATGAAAGTAAACCATGTTCGATATGTGATTCTGAAACTTAATGTCTGAGTTGACGGCAATAAGGTATTTTAGAGCATGTCATTAAATTAATGTGAGTAGTTATTATTCTGTGCCAACTCTTGGAGACCTGGTGGATAGTTGTCCATGTCTTTATTAAATAAGTCCTTTTGAGTACAGAAGTCAAATAGTTCGGCTACAGAATTCTAATAACTTCAAACCAAAGTTGATCTCACACAAATAAATCTTTATTTTCTTCTAATTTCCTTAACAAAGGAAATGTTTAACTAATCAGCAGTAATGGTGCTTCTGCTGTGCAGATCAGTGATCTATTCTCAGAATTAGATGACATACTAAGAGCAAATAAACGTAAAACTACTGTTCTTCCTGTCCATCCCCTCAGTGTCTCACAAGCTGGACCTGGAATAACCCCTTGCTACTATGGTTATGGGATTTCCACAATGCATAAGCATGAGAAGGACCGGCACTACCATTAGATTAGGCTTGTGCTCATTGTCATCCTTTAGAGGGTATCCCATTGGAGCCGCTGCTTGTCCTCTCTGGGACCTGCCACAGCAGCAAAGACAAATCATTAACTTGGTTCTTACCCACAGCCTCTGACATTGTGATGTTGCTCCTGTGGCTCACCAGCTAGTTCCACCCCCATGCAAATAGGAAGCCTGTGTTGGAAGGGGCGGAAGGCCAATACGAGTGCAAGATGCAGCCTCCAAGGCTCTGCTAAGCACTGCATTGACAATTCATTGTCATTACTGCTGTTGTAGGTCCCAGAGAGGAGCGGCAGTGGGTTAGGGGTGGGGGCAGGGGAGAGATAAAAGAAAGAGGATTCATCTAGAGCGCCTCATCCTTGCACCGGTCCTGTGCATGAGATCCATTTTCATGCAATTGAAGCAGTGCACGCACATCTATTTCATGCCTATTCACTGCAGAAATCCAGAAAAATAGTCTGTCCAGGGAATACCTTGGAGCAGTCCAAACAACAAAAGGTACAACCACTCGCAAGGAAACCACAGAAACAAATACAAAGCAAGTAGCACTAAAAGAACTTTATTATAGACACGGAGGTCAAAACATGGGAAACAAAGCCGAACACGGCCGTGTTTTGGCGTGCCTTCAACAGGAGCTACAAGCTGTAGATAAATAAGGACAAAAAATGAACTAATTAAATAAACAAATCATAAGGAAGTACTAAAAACAATATAAAAGTATAAGGGTAAAATCATCCAAATTGTAGGACATGAAAATAAAAGCAAACAGGCAGAGACTAAACAATAGCAAACCAGAATGATTACAATATATAAATAATTTAATAAAACCATTAAAAAACTAAGACAATGATATATAAAGTATAACATATCAATAATAAAAGAGATATCAAACAAAATCAATAAAATCTAAAAATAATATCATAAAACGATTAAGAAACAAAACTATCATCATGTAAAAACAAAAAGATATAAATAATAAAATTAATATAAAACTGTCAGTATATATAGTAGTATACCCATGGAGTAACAAGAATGTAACATGGGGAGGGCTGTAAGACTTACTACACAGTATTATTAGAGTATTGTATTATATGGAACAATCGGAAATTGCCTTAGTTTTTGTAAGTTTTATTACATTTATATATTATAATCAATTTGGTTTGCTGTCGTTTAGTCTCTGCCTGTTTGCTTTTATTTTAATGTCCTACAATTTGGGTTATTTTTACCCTTATACTTTGTCGCGCCCTCGCCCCGCCTAGGCGGTTGCCTGACAAGGAAAGGGGGCGAATGTTCCTTTCAAATGAACTCCAGGGCAAAGGCCTCTGGGAGTTGTAGTTCCTTAAGCTTAAATTGTAGTTGTAATGAAGTGCTGAGCCGAGGGTTGAAAGCAAACACAGGAATTTTATTCACCTCCCTTAATAACAGGAATTTCTTAATGAAGCTTGGCTTTTCACGTGTACAGACTTTTTACAGGAAAATAAAAGATATCAATGGCTCTTGCTTACTTCAACAAGGCACATGTGGTTTCTTCAAAAGTAAAGGCTTCCATTCACATTGCTTAACTGAAACTTAAATGTCCATTGAAAACTTCAATGCTACAAAACTCAAGCAATAAACTTTTCTTCTTAGCTTATTTCTTTTAGGGTTTTAATTAGCTTCCTAGAGACTTCAGGCAGTCCTCCTTAATAAGTCTCATTTCAAGCAGCAACCATGCTAATTAAAACTTCCTGGCTTCTTAGAATAACATGCACAGCAAACAAATGGATATTTCTTCAAGGTTAGAATTTCCAAACATTCTTACTTTACTGCTATGGACAAATCACACTCCATTTCTATCTCAGGCTGACTCAAGACAGTATCATTTTCTCCCAGTTCCATTGATTCACATTCTGAACACGATGGATCTGTGACGTCATTGTAAAACAGCTGTTCCCCTCGAGACCTCTCTCGGTACACAGAGCTGTTATTACCACAAGCTACTTCCTGGTCTTTTAACAGACCTTTTAAAAGCTTTAAAACATTCAGGCTTTGTTTGTTAAGAGGTTTTCCTACCAGACCTTCCTGGGTTCTTGAACCACCTGCAGGCTTCCTGTAACCCTGGTACTGGCTTACGTGCTGGAGCTGGCTTTGGGGATATCCTTCCCTCCAACTGCCATCTGGGAACCTTTCCTGAGAGCTTTGGCTAAAATCCTTATGAGCAATACCTTTTGGAACTCTCTTCAACAGTGCTTCACTGCCACTTCCCTGGCCATGCTGGTTCCTGGATAAGTTAGCCCTCACGTCTCTCTTCCTCCTGCAAGAGTGAAACTCTTGCTCAGACTGAGGTTCCTGCTCAGACTCCGCCTCTGAATCAGACTCAGCTCTCCTCCTCTTGTGCCTTGTTCTCGTCCTTGCAGCTGATCTGGCTGCTGATCTCCCGGCTGCTCTATCTCTCCCTGTTCTCTGGGGCTTATATGAGTGGGTCTGACCTGTATCATTCCACCCCGCCCCCAGCTGCCCTGCATTACCACCCTCAGTTACCATGGAGCTGGGGCGTGGCTTTTGGACAACAACTTTTGAGAGGTTTCTTTCAATGTTAGCTGCACTTTTAAAGTGACCATTTCTTGCACTTTCTTTCTGACTATGGGAAACTGCTTGCGTTTTCTCTATCTCCATAGGGACCTGGCTGTCTTCGCCACCACATATCCCCCCACTTAAGATATTACGGGCTGGCGTATCAACTTCAGCACAGCTCGTAATACGTGAAAGGGCGTCAGCATTGGTGTGTAACTTTCCTGACCTATGCTCTATATGAAAGTCGAATGCCTGTAAGGCCATGTACCAACGCGTAAGACGGGGATTATGATCCTTCATCTGGTTTAGCCAACATAACGGGGCATGATCCGTCACTAGTAAAAACTTACGGCCCGTCAGGTAGAAACGCAAGGCGTCCACCGCCCACCTTATGGCCAGCCATTCCCTCTCTACTACGGAGTATTTCCTCTCTGGTGGTGTTAATTTTCTGCTGAGGAACATAACCGGATGTTCCTCCCCATCAAACGTCTGTGACAACACAGCGCCTAACCCTGTATCGGAGGCATCTGTTTGTACGATAAAAGACTTACTAAAATCTACACCCCTTAATATTGGTGCCTGGCAGAGCTCTTCCTTTAACCTAGCAAAGGCTTGTTCTGCGTCCACTGACCATTTTACTTAGTTGGGTGCATTCTTCTTCAATCCCTCCGTTAAGGCAGCGCTCTTGGTAGCGAAATGGGGAATGAATCGGCGGTAATAGCCGATTAAACCTAGAAAACTACGGAGCTGTCTTTTTGTCAGGGGTCTAGGAAATGTCCTAACACTTTCCACTTTTTCAAGTAGAGGTTTTACAGTGCCTCGCCCTACCAAATGTCCCAGATATTTCACTTGCTTTCCCCCAAACATACACTTGGCTGGGTTCAAGGTAATACCCGCACCACGCAAGGCCTTTAAAACGGCATCAATGCGTGCCAAGTGCTCATCCCAGCGAGAGCTATGGATCACTATGTCGTCCATATACGCGGTCGCGTATTGTTGATGGGGACGTAAGATCACATCAACCAGTCGCTGGCAGGTCGCAGCCGCCCCATGCAATCCAAAAGGCATGCGACGAAACTGGTACAGACCGATAGGGGTGCTGAATGCGGTCTTTGGGCGAGATTCCCTGGTGAGGGGAATCTGCCAATACCCCTTGGTCATGTCAAGGGTGGTCAGGTAAGACGCCTGGCCTAATCGGTCCAGCAATTCTTCTATCCTTGGCATGGGATAGGCGTCAAACCGGGAGATGGCATTCAGCCTGCGGAAATCAATGCAAAACCGCATTGTTCCATCTGGCTTAGGTACCAGCACTATGGGGCTGTTCCATGGGCTATGGGACTCTTCAATTATTCCCATCTTAAGCATGTCCTGCACTTGGGAAACTACCTCCTGGCGTTTTGCCTCAGGTAACCGGTAGGGTCTCTGGCGTACTATCTCCCCTGGAAGGGTAACTATCTCGTGAGCCACGAGTCTTGTCTCACCTGGTATGGGTGTTAAAACATCGGGGTACTTCCGTAGGAGCCCTAATACCTCCTGCTGTTGAGACCAGGAAAGTTCTTCCCCTAACCTGGGGACTGGATCTCCCTTGCAATCGGTTAATTGCAGGCCTAGATCCTCCTCCTCGGTCACCTCACAGCGGGCAGCTAAACCTTTTACTTCGGTTTTACCGGTGGAACCAAAACCTCCGGTCCCCCTAGTGGTAGGAGTTAATTCCATTACCTCTTCCAGGGCCGGAAAACCCACCCGCTCACAGATCATTTGAGCTATACGGTCCCCTATATTTACCCTAAAATCCTCTTTGGCAAAGTTAAATAATAGCACCTTAATCGTCCCTCGGTAGTCGGGGTCGATTACTCCGGCGCCTATATCAATGAAATTTTTCCAGGCTAGGCCTGAACGAGGGGCAAGACGTCCATAGCAACCCGGGGATATTTCCACTTGTACTCCCGTTTCTACCAGGGCTTTTCCCTGATGGGGAATGATTATCTCTTCTGCACTACACAGATCAAAGCCGGCTGCCATCTGGGTAGCCCGCTTAGGAACTTTGGCATTGGGAGTAGTGCGGCAGAACCTAAGAACGAATGAGGACTTCTTAGGGATGTTCTCCTTCTTAGCTATCTCCCCTTTGGCCTGTTGCTGTTTGGAACCAAACAATGGTTGGGGAACTGACCTAGCCTTAGTGTTCCCTGTACGTGTAGATGGTGCTCGGTCTCCCTCACTCTCCTTCGCCCGGGGTACTCTCCCACCCTCCAAATGAGGTGAATCCCCTGGTGGTGCTTCTCTCTTGTCTTTCGGTGGTGCTAAGGTGGATGTCTTACCTGCTCTATTCTGGAGACCCTCTGCTATCCCACGCCTAAACTGGGGCCAGTCCCTTCCCAGGACTAACGCTTGTGGGAGCCTTGGTACTACAGCTACTGGTATCTTTCTCTTTAGCCCTAAGCCTTTTACAGATACAACATAAACAGGGTACGATGAGGCTGCCCCATGAATGCATCGTATCTTGATAGACTTTTCTTGAGGCTCGGGAGCCGGACCAATCTGGGATGCTATCTCTTTCCAGAGCTTCCTTGAGATCATTGACTGGTCCGCTCCAGAGTCCAACAAAGCCTCTACCTGGACACCCTCCACCTCTACATCTAGAAGGAATCCTTCCCCGCTCTCTTCAGAGTGGGAAGTCATCAGGGCTGTCCTAGCTCTGCAGTCTTTTCTCATGTGTCCCTCTTCCCCACATGAAAAACATTTTCTGCGCCTATAACCAGGTTTATCAAAAGGCACTGCTTTCATACCTTCTCCCCATATGGGCTTTTCCTTCCTTTCTGAGGCTACTTTGACTGCCTGCATTAGACCACCCACTTTAACCGGGCTCGCCACACTGGCCTCCAGGTAATGCTCAGCCAGTGCGGTCGCTGCCTCTGTGGTCCTGCAGTCTTGTAGGATCAGGAAGGATCTCATATCAATTGGAACAGCGTCCATGAACTGCTCCAAGATAATGCAGTCGAATAATGACTCCTTGGTTTGAGTCTCAGGTGTTAGCCATTTTACCGCCAACCCCTTGATCCGCTGGCATAAAGCACGTGGTGTTCCACCAGGTTTTAACCAGGAGCTTCGCAGAAGGCGGCGGTAGACCATGGGGTTTAGGCCCAAGCGGTCTCTTATTGCCTTCTGTAACTCCTTGTAATCAGTGGCTAATTCCACGGGCATAGCCCTATATGCTGCTAGCGCTTCTCCGGTTAAAGAAGCGGCAAGGCGTATGGCCCATTGCTCTTTATGCCAACCTGATAACATTGCTACCCTTTCAAAAGCAGCTAAAAAGTCATCAACATCATCCTCTTTTGTTAACTGTCCAAAGGAAAGTGTCCCAGTCCCAGGCATCCCAAACCCTGGTGTATCCCTTAAGGAACCTGGTACTGTCCTTGGAGACTCTGCTGTTGGTTTCTGCGTTCCTAGCCAATCGTCCATCTTCTGAAGCAACGGCTTCTGCTGGGCTTGAAGCATGGCCGCTGTGTGTTCCAATGTCCGTGCCGACATCTCCTGTTGCTTTTGAAACTGCTCGGCCATCCATCGCAATAGCTCCGTCTGCTCCATGCTTAGTAGTGGCTGAAACGAGAAAAACAGAGAGACAAACACCAAGTGCGGCCCTCCAAAGTATAGGCCCTCTCTCCTTTGCTACCCTGGTGTACTGCTGCAGTCCCACCCGGCTCTGGTATCCGCTTATATCCCTTATGAATACGGGTTACCTCAGGCAGGTGTAGACTCGGGCTTATCAACCAGCAGGAACAGCCTCAGGATTCTGCTCCACTCCGGCCCTTCTGTTGTTGATCCGGGTCTTCCTTCCAGCAACAGCTTGTATCCTTTGGGCATGTGAGAAAAAAAAAACTTTTTCCTCCTTTTTTTTTTTCCTTTTTCTTCCTGTAGTTCCGGTGTCTTGGGAACACGTGACCAAGGCGAATCCTAAATACTACGCCACCTGTCGCGCCCTCGCCCCGCCTAGGCGGTTGCCTGACAAGGAAAGGGGGCGAATGTTCCTTTCAAATGAACTCCAGGGCAAAGGCCTCTGGGAGTTGTAGTTCCTTAAGCTTAAATTGTAGTTGTAATGAAGTGCTGAGCCGAGGGTTGAAAGCAAACACAGGAAATTTATTCACCTCCCTTAATAACAGGAACTTCTTAATGAAGCTTGGCTTTTCACGTGTACAGACTTTTTACAGGAAAATAAAAGATATCAATGGCTCTTGCTTACTTCAACAAGGCACATATGGTTTCTTCAAAAGTAAAGGCTTCCATTCACATTGCTTAACTGAAACTTAAATGTCCATTGAAAACTTCAATGCTACAAAACTCAAGCAATAAACTTTTCTTCTTAGCTTATTTCTTTTAGGGGTTTTAATTAGCTTCCTAGAGACTTCAGGCAGTCCTCCTTAATAAGTCTCATTTCAAGCAGCAACCATGCTAATTAAAACTTCCTGGCTTCTTAGAATAACATGCACAGCAAACAAATGGATATTTCTTCAAGGTTAGAATTTCCAAACATTCTTACTTTACTGCTATGGACAAATCACACTCCATTTCTATCTCAGGCTGACTCAAGACAGTATCATTTTCTCCCAGTTCCATTGATTCACATTCTGAACACGATGGATCTGTGATGTCGTTGTAAAACAGCTGTTCCCCTCGAGACCTCTCTCGGTACACAGAGCTGTTATTACCACAAGCTACTTCCTGGTCTTTTAACAGACCTTTTAAAAGCTTTAAAACATTCAGGCTTTGTTTGTTAAGAGGTTTTCCTACCAGACCTTCCTGGGTTCTTGAACCACCTGCAGGCTTCCTGTAACTCTGGTACTGGCTTATGTGCTGGAGCTGGCTTTGGGGATATCCTTCCCTACAACTGCCATCTGGGAACCTTTCCTGAGAGCTTTGCCTAAAATCCTTATGAGCAATACCTTTTGGGACTCTCTTCAACAGTGCTTCACTGCCACTTCCCTGGCCATGCTGGTTCCTGGATAAGTTAGCCCTCACGTCTCTCTTCCTCCTGCAAGAGTGAAACTCTTGCTCAGACTGAGGTTCCTGCTCAGACTCTGCCTCTGAATCAGACTCAGCTCTCCTCCTCTCGTGCCTTGTTCTCGTCCTTGCAGCTGATCTGGCTGCTGATCTCCCGGCTGCTCTATCTCTCCCTGTTCTCTGGGGCTTATATGAGTGGGTCTGACCTGTATCATTCCACCCCGCCCCCAGCTGCCCTGCATTACCACCCTCAGTTACCATGGAGCTGGGGCGTGGCTTTTGGACAACAACTTTTGACAGGTTTCTTTCAATGTTAGCTGCACTTTTAAAGTGACCATTTCTTGCACTTTCCTTCTGACTATGGGAAACTGCTTGCGTTTTCTCTATCTCCATAGGGACCTGGCTGTCTTCGCCACCACAACTTTTATATTGTTTTTAGTACATCAAACAGCCTCGCAGCACTTGCTTAAACCTCCGGCACTGTAGGGCTGTTTGTGTTTTAGTTTAGCTATTCCATCCAGTCGCACAATTACAGTAGCAGACCTAAATGGAACCAGATAAATTTTGAAAAGTTAGATGTTGGTGAATTTTCAGCTGAAAATTTAGCTGGTTAGTGCGAGTTGAACATTTTATTTATTTATTTTATTTAAAGTCCCTTTTATACCGCGCTCTTTAGAATCAGTGCGGTTTACAGGTAGCAAATTTGTGCAGTGCAGGGAGGAACTACACTGGACTTACAATAAACAGGGGTTTTATACAGGGCTAACAGGGTAACTATGTACACTTTAACTGGCTGTCACAGGCTATGTGGCAGCTCAACATTATTTACAGATTGGCTCAACTATATACAGGGTGACAATTTAGAGTGTGTATACCTCCACATGTCAAGGGGATAAGGATCTAGAGGGCTGAGCTGCAAACCTGTGGAGTGGCTGCATTGGGGGTGTTAATCTGGGTCCTGAGTATGATTGGCTGTGTTTTCCTAAAATTAACATCTCTGCATTTTAGAATCTTGTCTAGGTCCTTCATGGGCATTCTGCCAAGAGCAATGCATCACTGGATTTCTTGACTGCTGTTTCTTTCTCGATTATTGATCCAAGCAGGGTAAAGCTGTCTACTATTCCTATTTCTTCTCTAAGGATGAAATGATTTTTTGTCAGTGGTCAGGATCTTTGTCTTCATGTTAAGCAGATGTTTCCAGTGCCATAACTAGCCCCGTGCCAGCGGTGCAGCCACATAGGGTGCATTTGGGGTTGCCATCCTCAGCTCACGTTCAAGCTGCCTGTCCTTGGCCCGCTGCCTCCACTTTGTGTTCCCGCAACAGCAGCAATGAAGCGGATATCCAACTGAAAAAAAAAAAAAAAACCCTGCAGATCTTTCCGACTCCACGCTTGCATGTTGGCCTGAACCCTCCCTCCTCTGACGTATTCTCGCATCAGAAGAGGGAGGGACCAGACCAGCCATTCAAGCACGGAGTTGCAAAGACCCATGTTTGAATGGCTAGTCTGGTCCCTCCCTCCTCTGACATGAGGCTATGTCAGAGGAGGGAGGGATCAAATCTGCATACAGGCATGGAATCAGAAAGACCCACGTGGGGTTTTTTTCAATTGAATATCCGCTCTGCTGCTTCTGTCACTGGAACACAAAAAGTGTCAGCGGTTGGGCAAGGGCAGGTAGTGCGAAGGGGGGGGGCAGAAGGACATGGAGGTAAGATGAGAAATGCTGAGCATAGGGCAAATGACAAACTTTGGAGGGGAGGGGAGGGGGCCGCGCTAGATCTGCAAATCACACAGGGTGCATTTATGGCTTGCTGTGCCCCTGGATGTTTCAGATCATCCTCACTTTTGGCTGGTAAGTTGGTATAGCAAAGGTTGTTGATGAGTCTTCCATCAGTCTTCACACCTTGCTATTCATACAGTCCTGCTTCTCTGATTGGTTCTGCATATAAATTAAACAACTATGGAGAAAGTATGCACCTTGGCTGATTTTAAACCATTCTGTTTCTCCTTGTTCTGTTCAAACTGTTGCTTCTTGATCATTGTAAAGATCGGGCATGAGAACTCTAAGGTGTTCTGATATACCCATGCTTCTTAAAGTGACCCAGAGTTTTTCATAATTTACATACTCATAAGCTTTGCTGTAGTCAATAGCATATTGTGATACAGTGGATAAAGCAGAGCGTATGCAAATTCAGGAAAGTGAAGAGCTTACCTCTGATTCAGATGTAGGAATGAATGCAGGGCATAGGAAAACAGCTGAGCAGAAAACGCCGTTACTACAAGAAAAGCCAAAAGCTCATCAAGAGCACCTGTCCCCTAGTTCTGACGTTACGTGCAGGGCTAGGAACCATAAAAGGGAGAGTTTCAGGCAGGGTAGGGTGTGCTACCAGGGGAACTGCCAGGACACCTGCAAAGGAAGTTGCAGAGGACAGCTGGGAAAGGAAGCTGAAGTCCAGGAGCCAGGAAGTGGCAGCAGTTCAGGAAGACGCTATCCACAGTCACAGAGCACAGGTCAGCTCAGAGGGAGTTTACCCAGAGGAGGGAACCTCCGACGTAGCTGTAAGCTAAAGAACAGCTGGGAGCCTGACACAGAGTTGCTTAACTCACAGCCTGGCTGGGAAGCCGGGGAAAGGAGCTACTGCAACCCCCGAGCTAAGCATAGCACCAAGGTACAGAGAAGAGAACCTTCTGCTTTTAAAGAGAGGTTTAAAGCACATGGCTATTGTAAAGGGTGTAGCCCAGTGAATAATGCTGTAAGGGAGAGATATCCCAAACTCCCACTTTATGAAGAGGATCAGCAGAGAGCTTTCCTCAGACCAGGAGATTACAACCCTGGGTTCATAGAAGCTTATGCAGGAAGCAATAGTGATCTTTCTCAAGAGATTGGGCCAGACTCCTATATAGGGGAAGA
Source organism: Ichthyophis bannanicus (assembly GCA_033557465.1). Taxonomy (NCBI): domain Eukaryota; kingdom Metazoa; phylum Chordata; class Amphibia; order Gymnophiona; family Ichthyophiidae; genus Ichthyophis; species Ichthyophis bannanicus. Next base: position 403,596,329 of record CM066038.1, read on the forward strand.
AGCTAACTCAGACGGTTTGGGAAGTGAGTCTGAAGGGATGGTCTGGGAGAGTAGCAGCCACCTTTCAGAGCCCATTCCAATGGACTGTAATGTATGCTGCAAGAATAACCAGATTGATTTGTGTTAACCTTTTTGGAAGAGAAATACTTTGTGAAGAATAACAAAGAAAGAAAGTTTTGTTATTATTTTTGTGCACTGCTGTGTTTAAAGTTTTGGTCCTTGAAGAATGTCCGTGCGGGACGGGGAATAAAACCCATGCTTTATTTTCCTTACCACTGACCACAAGACTCTGTTTTTCATTGCAAGAGCAGGGTAAAATTTCTACAACCCTAGGCAACTGCCTAATTAGGGTTTTAAGGGCTCCGACATACGGGCCCCATCACAATATGCATATTCTTCTGCCATTCTTCTGTCTTTTCAAGGATCCATCTAATACCCATGATGTCTCTTGTTTCTTGTCCTTTCCTGGACCCTGCTTTCATCTCAGATATTTCTCATTCCAGCAGAATCTTGCTTGCACGTGGGATCAAATGGCTCTCTAAATGATCTCTTCTGAGGTAGGGAAGAAAGGCTTTTCCATGGAAAATTCACAAATGTATCTGACATTTTAAATGAAAAGATTGTTTTGCCTAGTTCTCTCTCTCTCTTTTTTTCTTGTTTTTTATATTCACATCAAAAAGTCTTCTCATTTTCTTTTCAGAAACATGAGATTCTAGGGTGTTTTGACAAGAAAGCAATCTGTCCTAAAACACTTTCATTGATTTTCAAGCTAACGCATGGTACTGCCGTTCCATGCTGAATGATGAAAGAAAGCTGTTCAAGTAAAGGATGCTAACGCATCATGCCTAACATAATATAGTATAACATACTAAATGACAGCAGATAAAGACCATCATGGTCCATCAAGTCTGCCCAGCAAGGTGCAAGAGTAGGTGCATCTGCCGCTCCGTGCAGGTCACCCCTCCTCATGTCTTTGTTTAGGGGTGAACCCACCACTCCGTGTAGAGCACCCCTGTTTGTTGAGAAATTAGATAGTTCAGTTTATACGTTTGCATTTTCACAAAAGATAACAAGCACAAATTTCTATCTGACTTTGCCTCCTCTAATAACCGCTATAGATCATCAATTTGGTAAAATAGCTTACTAGGGCTCTATTTTCCTTTTCTTATGAATATAAAAGGTTTATGGAAGAACAGTGTTAATTGCCTAATTAGTCTGTGGATCTGTTGCGAAGCAGTAGGAACAAAACAATAGATTTTTGATTGTCTTTCTTTGAATATAATCAATTATGATCAGCCAGTTAATCTATTATGTCTCTTACACTTTCTTTTTTAATAATCAAATACATTTTACTAATCAGATACATTTTACTTTAGGAAAAATGTATCTGATTTTGGCATTAAAGATGTTTTCTTATGCAGGCAATATTCAAGTCCATCCATTGGACCAAAATAGGATTGATGCTGTTTCTAATCTTATTATGGGGGAAGACTTCATCCTGGATGAATAAAATGAAAATTAACCTCTTCAAAATGGAGAGTATCTGGATCTTACTAAAGTACAGCCACTGATTGTTTTAGATGTGGTCCAATTAACATTTGTGAGCAGTGGCAAAAGTTCTATTGAGGGCCTCCCATTGTGGCCCCCCTCCACGGTGAGGCCCATTGTGGTCCCCCCCCTCCGCCCCCCCCCCCCACACACACACACACGTACATTGAAATCTTGCAGCGCGATGATTATCACAATACTTCAGCCCAGGAAGTAACAGCCACGAGACCTGAAAAGGAGGCAGTGCAGCAAACAAATTAAAGTAAGTTTACCACACTGCCAGGTGTGCCCCCTTCCTGCTCAAGCCCTCCACATTGCTGGGTTTGCTTGGGCAGAATTTACATCACTGTTTGTGAGTCATTGATCACATAGATCACATTTTATTATGGCTCATTGAATAATGTTATCCCTTCCTGTGGTTACCCATCCTTGGATCACTAATAGAAGAGACCATTGTAATTTGCTATTAGGCCTATTCACAAAAGGGTGTTAAAACAGCCACCACCAAAGGTGCCGAGACCTTCCTGGCAGCCATGGATTCACTCTAATACACCCAACTTATCACTGCCCCCACACACACAGACACGGCTCCTCCCAAGACCTCAGTTTTGTACTCAACCAACTAATGGACCACAACTATGTGACAACCCCTACAATAACACCAGTCCCATGGTCCGATTACTACATGATAAGAATCAATCTACAGATCCCCAACATAAATTCACGGGGAAACCAGTTCCACCCAAGAAGAAAATTTAAGAGCTTCAACAGGATCCAATTTCTCCAAGAAATACTCCCCAACTTGAACAAAGACTCCAAGGACCTAGATTACCTTATTGAGAATTGGAATATGATCATTTCCACTGCAGCAAAAGCACCAAAATCCAGGAACCCAAAATCCCAAGGCAATAGGCCCAGATCAGCCTCCTGGTACTCACATGACATACATAAAGCAAAGAGGGCCCTATGAAGAATAGAACGACGCTGGAGATAGAATAATTCTGACATCACCCAAGAACTCTACCAAAACAAGCAAAAGGAATATAACAACCTCATCAATAAACAAAAAAAGAATTATACCCCAACCTTGTACTCAAAGCTGCCAATAGACCCAAAGAACTTTTCGAAATAGATTGTACCCTCACCAAAGAAGCCAACCTCAAAGAAGAAGATTTGATTCATCCACAGACCTTTGCTGACTTTCTCCATTTCAAATTCACTTATCCGCCACAGTGTACTCCAAACCCACAGAAACCAATCAGATCTGGGGAAAATTCAGCATCCCATCTGTTGAGGAGATAACCCAAACTAACCTCTGTACTCAACACCACCACTCTGTACTCAACACCACCACTGCCCATTCAGACCCATGTCCAGTAGCCTGGATAAAATCAATCTAAAGAGGAACTCAGTCAATTCATCCACAATACAGTATTGTTCACCAATCCCTCTCTCAAGGCATCATGCCAAGCACCTTAAATCTTGTTACCATCAGTCCAATACGCAAGAACTCTGCTTTAAATAAAACCGACCCAGCTGCTTACCATCCCATTTCCAGCCTCCCCTTCCTAACTAAGATCATCAAAAAATTGTACAATGGCAGCTTCATGACCACATCGATTCTCATGCCCCATTAGACCCTCACCAACATGGCTTTTGACCCAACGATAGCATTGAGACCCCTCTAATATTCCTTTTCGAAAATCTGATCAGAGTTATAGATAACATCAAGATGGGATTTCTCCTAATATTCATTGATATCACCTCCGCATTTGACATGGTCTCGCACAGCATCCTACTGGGCAGACTAGAAGAGCTTGGACTGTACGACACCACACTCTTCACCTCTTACATCACTTACAGACAACTTCACAACAAATGTGGCACCAATACCTCCACATCATTCACAGCAAAACAGGGCTATAAGGATAATCCCTTTCTGCACTTTTGTTTAACTTATACAAGCAACCCATCTACTCCATCATCAAAAGCCGCAAGATCCACTATACCATATATGCAGATGACATAATGATTTATAAGCCAATCAATCTAGAAAACCCAGATTACTCAAAAATAACAGGAAGCCTGGAAGAAATGATGTGCTGGCTAACTCAAAATAACCTAATGATAAACTACAAGACAGAAGCTCTCATCATCACAAAAACTACTGGATTTACCCCCTCCCACCCTCATACAATTAACCTGAACACCACCACTATACTCATTAAGAACATAACATAAGATATGCCATACTGGGTCACACCAAAGTCCATCAAGCCCAGTATTCTGTTTCCAACAGTGGCCAATCTAGGTCATACATACCTAGTAATTTCCCCAAAAGACACAGGTTCCACAATGCTTTTATTGGGTCAAGCATTGATATCCTGGGTCCCTTTTTAATAATGGTTTATGGACCTATCCTCCAGGAACTTATCCAAACCTTTTTTAAACCCAGCTACACTAACAGCCTTTACTACATCCTCCGGTAAGAAATTCCAAAGTTTGATTACACATTCAGTGAAAAGATATTTTCTCTTATTTGTCTTAAATAGTTTACCCTGTAGCTTTATTGCATGTCCCCTAGTCTTTCTATATTCTGATAATGTAAACAATCGATATATGTTTACCCGTTCCACTCCGTTCATTAATTTATAGACTTCTATCATATCTCCCCTCAGCCGTCTCTTTTCCAAGTTAAAGAGCCCTAACCTTTTTAGCCTTTCTTCATAGGGGTATCCTTCCATCCCCTTTACCATTTTGGTGGCTCTTCTCTGAACCTTTTCTAATAATGCTATATCCTTTTTAAGATACGGTGACCAGAATTGAACACAATATTCAAGGTGCGGTCGCACCATGGATCGATACAGAGCCATTATAATATCCTTTGTTTTATTTTCCATTCCTTTCCTTATGATACCTAGCATTCTATTTGCTCTCTTGGCCGCCGCTGCACACTGGGTGGAGGGTTTTAACATGCTGTCCACAATGACGCCTAAATCTTTTTCCTGGGTGGTGGTTCCTAATGTGGACCCTTGCATCGTGTAACCATAGTTTGGGTTGTTCTTCCCTAGGTGCATAACTTTGCACATGTCCACGTTAAATTTCATCTGCCATTTTGATGCCCAGTCTTCCAATTTATCAAGATCCTCTTGCAATTTTCCACAATCCTCATGGGTTTTAACAACTTTCCAGGTCATTTATGAATATGTCAAAAAGCAGCGGACCCAGCAGAGATCCCTGGGATACACCACTATTCACCTTTCTCCAATGGAAAAATTGGCCCTCTGTTTTCTATCTTTTAACCAGTTTCTGATCCATAATAGTACATTTCCTTCTATCCATAACTCTTTAGTTTTGCCAAAAGTCTCTGATGAAGGACCTTGTCAAAGGCTTTCTGAAAGTCCAAATACACTATATCAACCTACTCACCTTTGTCTACCTGTTTATTCACACCTTCAAAAAAACATAACAGAATAGTAAGACAAGATCTTCCTTGTCTAAAGCCATGTTGGCTCTCTCCCATTAAGCCATGACTATCTACATGTTGAGTAATTTTGTTCTTTATGATGGTTTCTAGCATTTTTCCTGGTACTGATGTCAGGCTCATCGGTCTGTCGTTTCCCGGATCACCCCTGGAGCCCTTTTTAAAAATTACCGTTACGTTGGCCATCCTCCAATCTTCAGGTATTACAGATGATTTTAATGATAGTTCACAGATTACTAATAGCAGGTCTGAAACCCTCGCGTTAGAGGCACATTTGCAGGAGAGAGAAACCATTTCAGTCAGCAATGTACAGCAAAGGCAGGGAAACCCAGACAAGTGATAGTAGCGATACATGTGCAGGAACCAAAAAGGCAAATAAACATATAAAATGACCAGAACCACATCTGAAATCCCAATAACCAAGCTGGCCAATAGTGATAGTAATGATAAACATAAAGCAACACTACTGACAAAGCGTAAAAAGGAAGATACCATGTTTGGAAGGGTCTATGCTCTGTCCTCCTACAAAGTGAATGATCCCACATTGAAATAGCGGTGATCAGGGTTTTTGTCGTTTATATTGGGCAGGTTTATTAGGGCGTGCACATGTGCAGCAACAGCAGAGTGAGCACGTAGGAAAGGGCAACTATACTGATGCTGTAAATGGGATACAGGGGGCTACAGGTGGCACATGCTGTGGTCAAGCTGGGGCACAGTGCGGACTAGGCAGATGCCTAGGTGGCACATAGGAATGCCGAAACTGTAAAGCAGCAAGACAGCAACTGACGAGGGACCAACATGGGCATGAGTGTGTGTCCCACAGCGTCACAGGGGATATTACCCAGCAGGTACCCCCAAGGGCACATAACATTGGCAGGTAGTGCCGGGGGGAAGCACGCATGTCCATGTAGGCATCCCTACCCGAGAACCCACACCATAGGCAGCTGCATACCGGCACACTGGATGGCCTGGGACTGCGCACCACCAGCACCACCGGCATAAGGGCATGTCAGCATGGTGGCAGAGGGGTGCTGGTGGCGGAGGGGGAAGTGGCATCTGCCCACAGCAGACCACGGCCAAGCCCCGTTTAGGTGGGTGCCATGCACTGCAACAGATAAGGTCTGTCTGATGAACAGTCATGGTATCCCCAGGGAATGATCTGCCCCTGTGGCAGCAGTTTGGTGCAGTACACACAGCCAGTGTGTGCAGGGGCAGAAGGTCACAAGTTCAAGTCCCAGCTGTGGCTCCTGCCAACCTTGTCCCCATATTTTACCCAGTACTAAACCGTGGTAATAAAGATGGAAACTTTATTGCAGATAAATTAAACATGCCTGAAACGCCTATATTTTACCCTACAGAGCACAGACACCATAAACATGTGCAATCCCTAGATCAGTTTCCCAACTGCAGTCCTGGAGGGCCAAACACCATTCAGGTTTCATGCTGTCCCTAATAAATATGCCTGTGCTGCATTTGTATGCATCACCCCCATTGTATGCAAATGTATCTCATGCATATTCATTAGGGACAGCATGAAAACCTGAACAGTGTTTGGCCCACCAGGACCGGAGTTGGGAACCTCTGCCCTAGAGCAGCTGCCAACAGGAGCACAAACACCCAGACCCACAGGCTCCACTATCCAAAGCCTCATGGAGAATCAGGCAGTTCGGCCCTGCGCGGAGCAGCATCTCCCAATACTGGCACCTGCATACCTTAGCAATGCCGTCCTAAACTTGGGAACACATTCCACATATATCAAAAGGTTGCTATGATTAATGTCAGATAACAAATCCTAAGTTAAACACAATTTGTTGATAGAGATTTATCATAGTAACCTTTCTGATATCTATGGAGTGTGTTTCAGTTATTGCTTCTGACAGTGTTTACCACCCCGGGGAGTGACCACAACAGTATTGCGTATCATAGCAATGCCCTCACTGTGCCCATGACTGGTGTGGCGGCCAGGACTGCCACAAACCTCCATATTTGTATAATGCTGGCATAGGTGTGGGAGTGTGTGTATGTCTATACAGTGTGTTGTGGCTGCCTACACCATACTGAGCCCACACTGCTTGCACTGTTTCCAGTGTTAGCCTGCCAATATGCATAATGAGGAGCAAGGTACTGTGGGTATGGCCCGGACAGGGTGGCCTGGGCAGGATGCATCTGCACAGGGTATAGGGCAATGGCTGAGACATTGTAGTGCCCGACTACCACCTGCACGGACATGGTGGCCACAGCATGTCATGCTGGGAGGTCACTCTCACCCTGACTGAGAAGTGACCACGGCATGACTAGGTTTCCCCCATAGTGCAATGCAGCATTTCTCTCAAGTGATATTTATGGGTTCTCTTTTCTGGGGCCCAATCACTGACATACCTGTTTGGTGTGTGTGCTCACATCCCATTTTTGGGTGCACACAGTTCCTCCAGGAACATGCATTATGTAGTATCTAGCAGACTGTCTGCAGTTAGCATGTGTATGGCTGGAACACCTTGCAGGGTGCAGCGGATGGAGACTGACTGTGCCCTCTGCTGGTGAATGTCAGATAGTGGTGGGGGGACAGCTGAGTTTCTCCAGCGTTCTGCCTGTCTGCCATTGCCTTATGTGATGCGTACAGATCTGCATCGACTCCCCTGTAGGGTGCCTGTTCCCCAGCAGGACTAGGGTTGATGGTCCTCTCTACTGCCACCATTGCAGAAATGTAGAATGTGGATCTGTTGGTGGGAGATCCTGTCCCCCCACCCTGAGCCACAGAGGGTGGGTTGGGTGATGCTACATAATCCGCTTTTGGGTCCAAACACCCCCCTTCACCTATAACATGTGACCATGGCACCCACACAGGATATGCACTATTCTGGGTGCATCATAGTCCACAAGGGCTAGACATGACTGGTAAATACAGATGGACACAGGTGTATCCTAGGTGTGTCTGCAAGGACTACCTATCACACATTGGCACTGATGGGGACCTGCAGCATAGCCTATCTCAGCCAAGCCAGGTGCTGCGGACCTGGTGCTGGGTGCCCCACCTCACCCTCAGGGTGAGCACAGGACCCACACAATGCCACGGTCTGTAGCTACTCTGTGCCAGTAACACACATGGTCAGTTCCCCCTACCAGGCCTAGGTGCTGTAGGGGTGCATACCCCATTATGTGATCAGCTATAGACTGCTGATCTGCATGTGCAGTGCATCATGGGTATGGGTGGGTTTACCCTATCCTGGTAACCACAGCAGACAGTTTGTGTGGTGACCTGCAGTCTTTCTGTAGCCAGCCAGCAGTATGGCAGTAGCTATAGAGATGTAGCCTACTGGTTATTTCAGTGACTGTGGAGGCAGAGGTCATGAGTTTGATCCCACAGTGGTGTTATTTAGGAATGCTGTCTCAGGCTTTTTCTTTTCATTTCAATCAGTGCTGCCAGCAGAAACACCCTCACAGTGCCGTAGCCTAAGGTGCCTCATAGGCACCCTATAGGGCGCTCTATAAGGCACCCTGTAAAGTGCCCTATAGGGCACATTATAAGGCGCCTTGGCAGACAGGGCACTTTATAATGTGACCTATGGGGCACTTTATAGGGCACCTTATGAGGCACCTTAGGTTACGGCACTGTGAGGGTGTTTTTGCTGGCAGCACTGATTTAAATTAAAAGAAAATGCCTCAGACAGCCTTTTTAGATTACACCACTGCAGGACTGAACCCATGACCTCTGCCTCCACAGTCATTGCAGTAACCAGTGGGCTACATTGTTATAGCTTCTAACACTGCGCTGGCATGTACTTAGGGTTAACGCGTGTTAATGTGCCACGGCGCCCACTATCACGCGATACAGATTCTTGCTACCTTAGGACTGGAACGCCCACTCCTTATATGGCATTCTTCACATTATCGCTGCAACTAGCGCCGGTAACATTAAGACAGTTTAGTAAACATACCCCTAAGTATATGAACATAAAAGGAAATAAAAGGGTAGAACAACAAAAGTAGTAATAAAATGGGTAATGTGATATCACCAAAAAGTTCAGAGTAGTGTTGTCTTCAGATTCTTTTTAAAATCCTTAGCATCAGTGATAACTCAGATAGTCAGGGAGTAAATTCCAAAGGGAAGGAGCAACTAATGAAATAGCTCCTCTTGATGTTATTTGCTTGGCTTTTATATAATCATTAGGGATTGCTAAGATGTAACTTTTGGATTGTTTTCTGTGTCTGTTTGAATCAATAGTGATTAGAGATTTAAGAATAGTTGCAGTAGAGTCATGTATGATTTTAAAGATCATCAGAATAGACATATATTTAATACGGGAGATGATAGGCAGCCAGTGAAGTTTGTTCAGAAGGGGGGTGACATGGTCTCCTCTAGAAGTGCCAGTTAAGATGAGAGCTGCAGTATTCTGTACCATTTGCAGAGGGCGGATTGATTGTTTGGATAGTGCAAGGTAAATAGAGTGTAATTATTGTGTAGAAAACAGCACGAAGTGATCATAGTTAAGCAGAGGTTTCAATATTCTGGGGATACGCATTTTATAATAGGCTGATTTGGCTGTTTTATTGATATGAGAGCGTAAGTTTAGATTACCATCAAGCATATGTAGAGCATAGATAGTTCATACTGGTAGGGAAAGACATGCTCCAAGATATTTAATATTTTATATTTACTGTCTCTTTGTATGTTTTTAATGGGCTTAATCTTTATTATCCGCTGAAATAAAGAATGCTCTTAGGGGCTGGTTCACTAAAGCAGGCTACCTGGGTACCATGCATTTTAGTACTGCGCTAAAAAACTTGCACTACCCATGCAGCATGTGTCTGGGCAGCGCCTGGGTTGGGCATGGGTGTTTCTGCTGCGGCACCACTACTGCGGGCCTAGAAAGTCTATGCTGCTGGTGCTTGACGGGGAGCAATAAATGCCAGCACAATGGGTGGCAGTAGTTGCTTCCCACGATGGTGCAATCACAGTGAGCAATGTCGAATTCAGAGAGATAGCTGTCCCGCCCCTCCCCCCCCCCCCCCCCCTGCATCTAGTGCAGTGCCCCATGCTGGTAATATGGCCCAAGTCTGCATTACTATTTTGGGGCTTAGTTAACTGGCCCCTATCGGCAACATGTGAATTCCCGCTAAATAAATATCAATGTACTTCAGAATCATGCCAGTCATTGCAATGATATATCTAGGTACTGAACACTGAAGGAATTCATATGCTCTCCATCCTCAACAGTAATGTTCGCGGGGGATTCAGCCACACACACCCAACAAACCTCAAAAGCAGGAGACCTCCCAGGGACATGACTGGTTGGTGACATCCCCACCAAGTCGCCTCAAAATGATATAACTTTTTTTGCCAGGCATTGAGGTGACTGGACAAGGTATTTGGTCACCAGGTCAGCAAAATCAAAAGTAAATATTTGCAGATCAACTGTTGAAGTTAACCAGGCAAGTCTTTTAATGTCTTTGATTTATAAATGTATGCTCACTGTTTTGCCCTGTTCTGCAAGCCACACACACAGCAGATGCAACTTGGCACATTTGCATGGGTATTTTCGAAGGGAAACTAGAAGCTTGGCCTCCCTTTTTGACATTGGCTGTAATATCTACAGGCTAGACATATCTGCATACAGTATAAACAATGAGAGCTATACAAAATGGCCCCCAAAATGGGAGAAATCCTTTAGAATATTTGGCCCTTGGTGTTAGCCATCCTTTCAAAAAAATTATTTTTCTCTGTATTTGCTGCAGTTCTGGTCCACCAAACAATCCCTTCTCATCTCCTTATCTTTATAATTAAAAAACAAAGCTTGACCGGTCTATTCATGGAGATAAAAGAATTCATGAAATCAGGCCCAATTTCCCTGGTTTTACAGCTCCACTTTGCTGCTTCCCACTGAACTCTTTTGAGCATTAAGTGCATATTTGCTTAATTTTCCACATCTATCATTTACACTTTGTTCTGAATCAAACCTTCCTCCTCCACTTTCTCCTTTCCAAATTGCTGCATCTCAAAAGCAGCGGTTATAATTTCCAAGTCAAATGCTTTCTGCTCAGTTTTATACATTTCTTCAGATCTGAATTTAACATTCAGGAAACTCAATGATAGCAGCATAAGAAAGGATGGAGAAAGAGAGGGCATTCTTACAGCACATTCAGTAAATGGAAAATGAACACTCATCCACAACAAAATACTTTGGCTGTTGCCTGCCTTTACCAACTAATATTGAAAATAACTGGCATATGGGCAGAATAATTTTGCACCAATAGGCACAAGAGGACAGCCTCTTTCAATTTAAAGAAAACTCTACAACAAGGGGGCATAGGATGAAGATGAAAGTGGATAGAATGAGAAGTAATTTGCAGAAATATTTCTTTATGGAGAGAGTGGTAGATGCATGGAACAGCCTCCCAGTGGAGGTGGCAGAGACGAGGACAGTATCTGAATTCAAGAAGGCATGGGACAAACACAGAAGATCTCTAAAGGGAAAAAGGGACTGTAAAGCTTAGTATGGTATGAAAGGGCAGACTGGATAGGCCGTATGGTCTTCATCTGCCATCATGTTTCTATGACACTTTTCTCATTCATTTTTATTAGGCAGGGAAAGGGGAAGATAACAAAGAGAAATCTCTGCTTCTAATTGGCTATTGACTACAACTACTTAGCATATGTATAGCGCTACAAGGCATATGCAGCACTGTAAATGTAAGAGACATTCTTTGCTCATCAGAGCTCACAGCCTAATCAAGACAGACCACACGGCCACTGGGGACTAGGACACATCGAGGGGAATGGTAAAGATACATATAAGTGAAGAAGAGGAGATCCAAAAGCAGCCTTGAAGAAGGCTAGAGATGGTGCAAGGCAACAAACACAACAGTCATAGCCATATAAAGATAGACAAATGATCCCGTTTCCATTTATTGGTACGGATAGATAAAATGAACTAGTTAGTTAAGTCAACTTAAACTGACTTACATAATGTCAAATATAAGGCTAATTAATCATGAAGAGCTATTTCATGAATTTTTGCCTATAATTCTGCCCATTAACAGATAGTGTTCTTTATCCTGATACGGTGGCTGCCAAAAACAGACAAAAGTTAAATGAATCTCTCTTATATATTTACCTGAGCATGGAGAAGTGCATAAAACATGATCAAATAAAAGATATATTTGATCTGAGGAAGTGGGAGAAGAGCATGGGATGTTCACTATGGGGGTCTTTCTGAATCACGTTTAGTGGGTCTAAACGCCGGGATGCTGATTCAGGTCACAGAGCTCCCTGTACATACAGGCTAGATGTGCTGGGAGCTCTGTTCATGGGCGGAAGGGGGTGGGCTGAGGGAGGATAGAGGGCGGGACTGTAGGCGTGACCCATCACCAGGACATATAGGGCCCATACCGATGGTGGCCCTGTATGTTTGGGTAATGGAGGATAGCCGGGGAACTTATTCCACACTGGAGGTGGAATAAGTTCCCCCAAAGATTGCAGCGGCCATCAGAGGGACCCGGATCCATGGCAGGCTCGATCAGAGGTTGGGCTGCGGGGAAAGCAGTGTCTGGAGGACAGCTGGGGAACACAGACCCTGCATGGAGCAACAGTGCCATGCCAACATGATGCCATGGCACTATGGCTCCATGCAGGAGCCTAGCTGAGATAGCCAGGTAGTGTGCCGGACCTCCGGGAGCCCTGAATTGGGCCTGGCCTACACATCCAGGCTGGTTGCACCCGATTCTGATCCCATGGGGATGTCTAGCCCCCCGTGGGATCAGAATCAGGTGCAACTCCTGGCCATCCCGATTCTGTACACCCGGACAGGCCAGGCATATACAGCCCGGAATTGGCCTCCACGGGGGTTATTTTAGAAGCCCTGTTCATTTTTTGGATGTCTAGAAATGGGCATACAGATGTCCAAAGCATGAAGAAATTCCTGGAGCCAATTTAGAAAGTGGTTTTAAGGACCTTCCTGGCACGAAGACATCTAAGGCTGGACGGGGGCGTGGTCTAGGTATGTCTGAGGCATTCCCAAGTACTTGTCCTCACCCTATTTCAGAATCTCCCTGCAAGCCCCGAGCTACTTCCAAGTTTATACTTGCTCCAGGTTTGGGGTGGGTAGAATGAGGGTGAAGGGGAAGACAGGTTCTTTCATATGTTGGATAGATTTGGAAAGATGTTATAGAATGTGCAAAGTGGGAGCAGCCAGGCACTGGCTCCCTCGGGTGGTATCGAGCAATACATCTTCACGGACACAAGATGGGCTAACAAACATAATAATGAACAAAGGAGTTGGAAATAGGAGAAAAGGCAGGAACATCATTAGCAGCCAAATCAGCAGAATATATTTGCGCCACCAGTGACATAGACAGTCACGTTTCAATAGGGGTAAAGGAAAAAAGTCAGAGAAATGAATAACTAGATATCTTTTCACTGCTGCAGAGGGACGAGAGATTAGTTACCAAGGGAAACGCAAGCTTCTTTTGGGCCAAATACTGGATTTTACTGAATATCTCCTATTATAAAAGGGGATATTTGCTATTTCATTACTTTAAGGCCCTTCCAAATATTTTTTGAATATTTTAAAAGATATGATAGTACCATTCCTGGGATAATTATTGGGTTCCCCTGTTCAGTGATGGCCTGACATAGTACAACATTGTTTTCTTAAGGGTATTTTTTTCATTTTTCTACTATATGTTTCTAATGCACTTTACTTTTCAAGTGTATACATTTTGGTATATTTTGTTCAAATCCAAGTAAAAGGTTTACAAAATCAGTAATAATAATAATAATATTATTATTTGAGTCAATATTCAAACGCACTAATCTGAATGGCATGTACCTGCTACCTGGGTAACCTCTCTACACATTTTCAGCAGCACTATCTGGATAGTGTCGCTGAAAATAGTTCTGGGGTGATCAGTAACAATCTGGATGTTGCCAGGGCAGAGCATGAACATTTCCAAAATGCTGTCTTAACATTATATGGATAGCGAACTGTATATTGCCGCTGGGATAAAAGCGGTGCTAACCACTCTCCACTTATATTCAGAGCCTGTCGCTAACGGGATTGCAACTCTGAATATACAGACATCACTTAAGTGCCACAACCAGCATTTAAAAACAACACTGAATAGTGTTTAAATAGCCTGATTTTATCTTATACTCACCAGCTCTCTATAATAGCGGTTTCTTAACATCAGGGCTGTCCCCGGAATTAGTTCACAATGTTGAGGTCCGAGAAAAACCTTAAACCTTACTTTCCCCCTGACTGTCAGAATCTATTGTTTAGCTTTTAATGTCCTGCTTTTGCCGCACCCCCTCCCTCCCTCCCAAAACTGTCACCCTAGGCAACCGCCTAGTTATCTGGATGGTTAGGGCGGCCCTGGTAAACATCTCCTTTCTACTCTCAAAATTGGTAAATCCACCTCTAAGAGATTGCTCAGTAAGTTAAGCATCTTTGAATGTTCACCCAGTACCTTGAAACAGGTTAAGACAAAAATTTAGAAAGTATTCTTCTGGGTCCTACTGCGGTATAAAAGTATAAAAAGGGTTATTACCATTTCAATCAAATTTGTGTCAAAGGAAGATATTTCACATAGAATAAAAGAAGACAAATTTCATTTTAAGTCAAGGTAGGCTTACTTGGAATCCGATGAAAAGATGTTTTCAGTATGAATTCCAAAACCGTAAAACACCCTGCTTCATTTACAAAAGAGAATATTAAACAGTTTATATTAGTTTTTAGATGAATCAAAGTATAGAGATCTTTATCGTTTTTGTCAAGTTATAATTTAATTCTATGAATGTGTAGTTAGAATGAATGAGCAGCAGAATATGCCGTGTCTGGTGAATGTATAATAAAGCCAAACATTATGGATACATTTGTATTCCAATTCTAAATTTCAATCTCCAGGAACAAGCAGGAATGTAGTCTTCACATATGGGTATCGTCGGTACCGACGGAGCCTGTGCGGGAACGCTCCCCAGCATCCAATTAGAAAGCTTTTGGGAGCATCCCACAGCGCCTGTGTGCTGCCTTCCCGCCTTTCCCAACTGTCTCTCTACAGTTCTTCATTTTCCGTGGAGCCGGCAGGACACACTTCCTGTCACCGCAGAAAATATCCCATTTATTCTTCTTTTTTGTGATTGCGTCTGCCTTCCTTCATCGCTACACCAGTACCGTCGGTTCTTTCTTTCTTTTCCTTGTAAAAAAAAAAAAAAACTTTTCTTGGAGTCTTCCAGCTTTTTTCTCTTCTGGTGCCATGTGTCATTTTGGGCACTAGGCCCAACTTTCCTCTACAATGGGAAAACCCGCTTTGGGTTTTAAAAAGTGTTTCAAGTGTGGCGGTACCATCTCCGTCACCGACACCCATGAGTGGTGCCTCAAATGTTTAGGTCCTGACCACTCTATCTCCGAGTGTGTTGCCTGTGGGATGATGTCGAAGAGGGGTCGGCAAAACCGAGCTGCTAAACCTAGCACCCTTTTTCCCTCCGATGCAGCATCTGTGGCATCAACATCTTCCAGAGCTTCGTCTTCCTCCCATGGATATCAGGTAACTAAACATAAGTCTAGCCGGTCCTCAAAGGGTAGATCTCCTTCTAAGTATCAAGATGCCTCTGGCGTTGCCCTTGAGGGACTCACACCGGCAAAATTGCCCCGGCGGGAAGCTTCGGCTTCCAAAGCATCATCGGGGCTCCAGGATGTTCTCGCGGCCCCAACCTCGGCAGAACTACTGGTGCCATGCTCTGGGGTACCGGCCGCTTTGTCCGGTACCGATACCCAGGCATCGGCGGCGTCAATAGACCAGAGATTCTTGGCTATTGAATGCAGTCTGGCGGTTCTTCTTTTGACATCGATGCCCCCGAAACCATTTCAGACAATTCATCCGGTACCGGTACCTATATCGGTACCGGGGCCAATTGCATCGACATTGGCAGGTGGACTACCGGTACCGACGCATGCTGTGCCCTCCGGTACTGACAAGTCGGTACCGGACCCTGTCGATAGCGACTTCGATCGGTACCAGTATCGTACGCTGCACGATTACCCAGACAGGAGATACTTTGAATCCTCTGACGAGTCTGAAGACTCTGACAGCTCTGTCGATACCAGAGTACTTCTTCCTGAAGATTCTTCCTCTCCTAAACGTAGGATGTCTCCTCCAGAGGATATATCCTTCAGGATTTTATCCGGGATGTGGCTCGAGGTCTTTCCATCACAGTGGCTCCTGAAACAGAGCCTAGGGCAAAGGAATTGGAGATTTTACAGTATCCTAAAGCTCCCAAAGAGGCAGCTACTTTGCCTATTCATGAGATCTTGCATGATCTCATGCTAAGGATGTGGGATACACCTCTCACCACTTCTCCTCATTCTCGTAGGCTCGATACCATGTATCGAGTTCCTCCCTGTCCTGGATTTCAAAAAACTCAGCTGCCCCACCATTCCATGGTGGTAGAATCAGCTATGAGAAGGATCAAGAGTGCAAAAAGGCATGCATCTAATCCTCCAGGACATGAATGTAGAACTCTTGATGCCTTTGGGCGTCGAATCTTCCAGGTCTCTATGCTTTCTGTCAGGATTAGTTCCTACATTTTATATATGGGAATGCTTGTTAAGGAAGTTACAGGAGATCTAGAGCTTATGAGCCCTCTCCTTCCTGATGATAAGAGACAAGATTATCTTGCACTTATCAAACATGCTCAGGATGTTTCCAAATTCATAAATCGTGCAGCTTTTGATTGTTTTGAGTGCATAAGCAGAACTTCTGCTATTGCCATAGGCGCACGTAGGATTGCCTGGCTCCAGGCATCTGACTTGGAACTTTGGGTACAGGACAAACTGGGGAATATTCCTTGCACAGGAGAGAATCTCTTTGGCAAAAATTGGCAAGAGAAAGCTAATGAGCTAGATGCTGATAATCTCACCTTGGATAGATCATCAAAATCTACAGCTGATCCTGCAAGGAAAAAGTCCTACAAAAAAAACATTCTTCACTAGAAAGAAAAAGTTCTACCCATCCTATACCCAGCAAGGGCATCGTTCGGGTCAGTCTGCCCAAAAGGGTCAGCAACAACCTAAGCAAAGAAAAACAAAGGCTGCTAAGCCTCAACCGGCTCAGCAGATTCAGCCTCCACAGGGGCTTTGACTCCCATCTAGAGAACTTTGTCTTCCTGGCCCTGAATGGGCCAGAGCCTTCCACCATTCCAGGAAGGTTATGTTGTTTTGCCCCCAGATGGGGGCAGATAACAGCAGAAAGTGGACTCTGTCCATTGTAAGAGGGATACAAGCTTCTCTTCCTCAGCATGCCTCCTCCTACAATGATAAGACAGTTCAATTCTCAGACCTCTCTCAACTCCCAGTTAGATTACGAGGTCAGTCTGCTTCTTGCCCATGGGGCAATAGAAGAAGTACCTATTCATCAACAAGGTGCAGGGTTCTATTCCCCCTTTTTCCTTATTCCAAAGAAAACAGGAGGGCACAGACCCATTTTGGACCTCAGAGAATTGAACAAATTCCTGTTCAAAGAGAAATTCAAAATGATTTCTCTGGGAACTCTACTGCCATACCTTCAGAGTCAGGACTGGCTTTGTTCTCTAGATCTCAAGAATGCGTACACTCATGTTCTCATCCATCCAACTCACCGAAGGTTTCTTCGCTTTCTATTTCAAGGGAAGCACTACTAATACAGAGTTCTTCCTTTTGGCCTGGCCTCGGCACCAAGGGTGTTCACAAAATGCATGGCTGTGGTGGCAGCATTTCTCCGCACCCTAAAAATATTCATCTTCCCTTACTTGGACGAATGGCTCATTTGAGCCCCATCAGAGCCAGAGGCCAGGTTTTCTCTATCTCGCACAATGCGTATCCTTCAATATTTGGGACTTGTCATAAACTTCCCAAAATCCAACCTAGCTCCCACTCAGTCTCTAGAGTTCATAGGAGCCCTGCTCGATATCAGACAGACAAGGGCCTATCTTCCACAGTCCCGCTGCCTTCGCATTGTGCAGTTAGCTTCCCAAGCAATGCTAAAGTCTCACCTCACTGCTCGGGAAATGTTACAATTGCTAGGCCACATGGCATCCACCGTGCATGTGGTCCCTTATGCCCGCCTCCATATGAGGGCAGCCCAGTGGACTCTATCCACTCAGTGGACTCAGGCGTCAGGTTGCCTGTCAGACAAAATAGCAACCTCAGATCGTCTTACTTTGTCTCTCCAATGGTGGCAGTCACCCCAGAATCTGTTGGTGGGGGTACCCTTTTCAGCAACCCCCACCCCAAGTAACTAACAACAGATGCCTCACAGGTGGGTTGGGGAGCCCATTTGCAAGACCTCTCTACCCAGGGTTCCTGGACTCCACAGGAGACCGATCTTCACATCAATCTCCTAGAGCTCAGAGCAATCTTTCTTCCTCTTCGAGTGTTTCAAACCCAGCTCAGCTACAAAACTGTCCTAATTCATATGGACAATCATGTAGCCATGTTCTATGTGAACAAGCAGGGTGGAACAGGCTCTCTGTTGCTCTGCAACGAAGCTTTGCAACTTTGGGCCCTCGCCAGAGAGCATCAAATTTATCTGCTTGCAGTGTATCTTCCAGGCATTCAAAACTCTTGGGCAGGCAGACTCAGTCAAGTTCTGCTTCCACACGAATGGTCTCTCCATGCAGACCAGGTGGCCAAAAGTTTCCAATTTTGGGGAACCCCGGACATAGACCCCTTTGCAAGTCTGCTGAATGCCAAACTTCCCCGGTTCTGTTCCAGAATTCCGGCTCAGGGTTGTCATGCCAGGGATGCCTTCCTCCTCCATTGGGGTCGGGACTTTCTGTATGCCTTCCCACCCATTCCCCTAATTCCCAGAACTTTATTCAAGCTTCAGAGAGACAGAGGCCATATGATTCTCATAGCCCCATATTGGCCATGACAAGTGTGGTACCCTCTGCTCTTACATCTCTCTCAAGCTCCATCTCTGGAGTTGGGATCTGCTCCAGATCTCCTATCCCAGGAGGACGGGATGCTGTGGCATCCCAATCCCCAGTCTCTACATCTCAGGGCCTGGTTGCTGAAAGCCTAGAACTTCATGGTCTTAACCTTTCTCAGCAAGTAAAGGATATCCTTTATGCTTCCAGGAAACCATCCACAAGACGCTCTTATGCTTTCAAGTGGAAAAGGTTTACCATATGGTGTTCACAGAAGGGTCTTAACCCTCTTGCAATACCTCTGGAATCATTACTGGAATATCTCCTTCATTTGTCTAATGCAGGGCTTAAGACCAATTCAGTGAGAGTTCATTTGAGTGCTATTGCAGCTTCTCTCAAGCCTTTAAATGGGCAACCTATTTCCTCTCATCCTATCATAGCGAGATTTATGAGAGGCCTTCTTCTAACTAAGCCTCCCATTAAGCCACCACTGGTGGCATGGGATTTAAATCTGGTTCTTGGCCAGCTCATGAAGCTGCCTTTTGAACCATTAGCTACTACCTCTTTGAAATTCCTTTCCTGGAAGGTTATTTTTCTTATTACAATCACATCAGCACGTTGCATCAGTGAATTGCAAGCATTGCTGGCTGATCCTCCTTATACAAGGTTCCATCATGATAAGGTAGTCCTTAGAACTCATCCTCACTTTATGCCAAAGGTGGTTTCACCTTTCCATTTAAACCAAGCAGTTTAACTTCCTGTTTTTTTCCCAAGGCCTCATGCCTCTAATGCAGAAAGGAATCTTCATACTTTGGACTGTAAAAGAGCTTTGGCTTTTTACTTGCAAAGGACGCAGCAACATAGATTCAGGAGTGATATGCGGAAATATTTCTTTACAGAAAGAGTAGTGGATCCATGGAATAGTCTCCCAGTGGAGGTGGTAGAGATGAGGACAGTAACTGAATTCAAAAAAGCATGAGACCAACACAGAGGATCTCTAAAGGTAAAAAGTGGACTGTTGTAGTTGTTGTTATGGAAGGACAGACTAGATAGGCCATGTGGTCTTTTTCTGTCATCATGTTTCTATGTTTCTATAGAAAATCCTCTCAACTCTTTGTTGCTTTGATCCTAGTCATTTAGGACTTCCAGTCTCCAAAAGGACACTGTCGAACTGGATTGCACAGTGTATATCTTTTGCCTATCAGAGTAAGAACCTTCCTCTTGTAGGCCATGTCACTGCGCACAATGTGAGAGCCATGACAGCCTCTATGGCTCATCTTCACTCTGTGTCTATGGACGACATCTGTCGAGCAGCTACCTGGGCCTCGGTTCATACCTTCACAGCCCATTACTGCTTGGACAAAGACTCCCGCCGGGATGCCTTGTTTGGTCAGGCTGTTCTTCAACACCTGTTCCATACTTAATCAACTCCTACCCACCATCCCTGGTAGGATGCCAGAGATCCATGGGGGGAAGTGGAACCCTTTCAAAAGGGCACACAACTACTGGGGTTTCTCTCTGGCATCTGTAGCTAGAGAGTCCCCATATGTGAAGACTACATTCCTGCTTGTTCCTGGAGATAGCATAGTTACTTACCTGTAACAGGTGATCTCCGGGAACAGCAGGAATTTAGTCTTTACAACCCACCCACCTCCCCTAGGAGTTTTATCTCTCTCTTTTTCTCTCTCCCTCTCTCTCGCTCTCTTTGTCTCAGCTTTAAACTCAACTGGAGAGAGACAGTTTGGAAAAGCGGGAAGGCAGCACGCAGGTGCTGTGGGATGCTCCCAAAAGCTTTCTAATTGGACGCTGGGGAGCGTTCCCGCGCAGGCTCCATCGGTACCGACGATACCCATATGTGAGAACTAAATTCCTGCTGTTCCCAGAGATCACCTGTTACAGGTGAGTAACTATGCTTTACTCACCTTTCCACGTTTTCTTTTCTTTGACTATGATCTTTGCTCTGCAAAATGTCCGTGGAAACGAAACCGACAAATATTTAGGAGAAATGATCCTTGTGGCATTTTTTGGCACTTACTACAGGCGACAGGACCAGCACAAGGACACTGTCAGCAGTGAGTCTTTGAGCCTCTGTGTGTGCACATGCGTGCACAATCAAGGACTACCCCATCCCACCCTAATGTTGGAGTGTGCTGGTTGTGCAGATATTCAGAGGTCCACCACTGACAGCAGCTTTGAAGGGCTGTCTTCTCCTGTCTTTGCAACATTGTGCTGCCACAGCCCCCAAAGCTTGATTTTTACTTTTCTGACCTTCTATGGAGGTTGGGTGCTGGGGCAGCAGTTATGGTGGCAGGGGTAAGGGAAGAGGGGGAAATATTGGATAACTGGGGGGAGAGGAAGAAAGAGTGGATTGATGCAGGAGACCTGGGGGAAGCAAGGAGAGAGATTGTGGAGACGAGGTTAAAAAATGGAGATGCTGGTTTATGGGTGGAGTGGGTAGGGAAAGGGAAAAGGAGAGATGATGGGCACTTGAGAGTAGTTTTATAAACTCCCACAGAGTTAATGCATGTTAATACAGGTGTGTTTTATAAACTGAAGTATGTGTACTTTTCTTTATAAAAGAGGTGCATAAGTGCTGTAAAAATGCTCATCAAACTATTTTTAGCCATTATGATGTGGTACATAGAACTTGATAAAGGATGGAATTTGGAATACAAATGCTAAGAACAGCAGTAACATAGCTCCACCATGTGGGCTGAGTTGTGATTTCTTGTTTCTATTAAGAACAAACCAAAATGCAAGAGAGACCAGTCAATCTCAGTTCAGTAAGGGTTTGTTTTCAGATGTGCTGTAGCAGTTATTTTGGTTCAAAATCTAAAGACATTTAGATAGCAGGAAATAAGGATGTGACCTTTTGCTGTGTCAGCATTTGGAATTTTGGGGGACGGGCAAGGTGGATGAGGGTGTGGGGAAGTGAGAAATGATTGGGGTCAGGGAATTCAGATTATTTTCTGAGATGGGAGCAGGAGGGAAACTGGGTTGAGAAGTAGAGGTTCTTTTGGATTGGGGTTGGCAAGGTTGATCTTTTGGGCAGGTTGGTGGGACAGAAAGCAGAAACGGGGAGGGTGTTATTGAATCGGGTGGATTGGAGAGGAGATTGGGTATCATGTTTTTGTTGGATCATAACCCCGCTCACTCGCATCAAATACCTCCTCTATATGTACACATGCCTCCACAAATACACTACACATAAGCACACACACAGCCAACTGACACCACTATCTCCCACACTCTCACAACCCCATACATGCTCTACACACACGTACTCCCCTCCCACACATACAGATACATACACATGCTAAGATACGCTGAGGGTAATTTTATAATAGGCCACCTAGGTTAAGAAGGCAAACAGATGCCTATTGTAGCCTATTTGATAAAAGCACATAGACACCTATTTGTCTTTATAAAATACTAGAACAAATTCTGCAAAAATCATAGCTAGAATGCTATATTTCCGCCTGCTTGGGAGCGGGTATAAATGTACACAAGTGAAGTATGCATGTACGTGGATATTATGTAACCTACGTGTATCCTTTACAACACAGCCCAAGCTCCGCCCCAGAACATGCCTGCATGCAGCCTGTGTACAAGTATGCGCATTCTTGTCACCGCTCGTACTTTAGGTGCATAATCCATGGGGTAATATTATGCATGAAAGCCCCCACTGATATATCTGAGATTTCACTGTTCACTGTCTCGGTGTGCCTGTGCATGTGCGTGTCTTTGTATATTGCTATGGGGGCTGATGCAGAAATCCTGCGCTATAGCCCAGTGCCAAGCTCTAGTGCAGGGTTTCCAAATGCGGGTTTAGCTCAGAGGTTTTGCACGGGCATGCAGAAAGCAAATAGTGTGCAAATGAGCTGTGCACAAAAAGCCTGTGCTAAACCTGGAGAGCAAGCCAGGCACATGCGCACAGGTGTCTGCATTAGCAGCACCTCTATTCTGTGCATAAAAAGGCACTTGTGCGCAACTGTAATTGTTCAGCTCAGAAGTTCTGCTCCAAAAGTATCCTTGAACACTTCAAAGCAGAACTGAGTAACTAGGCAGTTCTGTAAGAACCACCCCATAGACGTTTATAAAATCGGAACTGTGTGCAGCTACATTTTAGAAACGCAGTGATCAATGCTGTCTCTGACCACATAATGACACCTGAGGAAGGTGGTGAACTATACAGAAATGCTCCTGGGCCACGAGGATATTTATTTATTTAACAATGCTTTTATACCGCTTTATATAAGAGACTTACAACAAACTTAATTTACATAAGCTTTACAAGGAGTGTATGATTTACATTAGATTGCTACATGCTAAGAAATCATGATTATATTGGACTCTTGCTAATATACATGCATATTACATATGCAACACGTTAAGAAGAGAGCATGTGTCTGCCCTGAGTAGGTGGCTTTTCACCTCATCTTAGGTGTCAGATCCAAAATATTCTAGAAAAAGGTTTATTTTAGGTTTCTTCTGAAATAAGTAGAGTGTTTATAGTTCTTAAATCAACCAGAAGTGAGTTCTAGATACATGGTGCATAACATGAAAAGGATTCATTGCATATGGATTGACTGCTTTTTGCTTTTAGGATTGGTATGGTGAGGGTGTTTTGAGCATTGCACCTTCTTGCTTGGTTGTTTGAAGCTTGTTGTATTAAGGTTTGGAGAAGATGTGTACATACGTTATTCAGCGTCTTGAAGATGTTGAATATTGCTTTGTATTTTATGCAGAATATTATTGGTAGCCAGTGTAACTGTTTTAGTATGGGTGTTATGTGAACCTATTGTGAAACACCATTTATGATTCAAGCCGCTGTGTTTTGAGCCATCTGTAGTGGTAGGTATTAGATCGTGTTATAGTAGTTAAGATGTGGAGTAATTATGGCTTTGGTATACCATTTGGAAGTCAGTGGTGTTGAGCAGTGGACAGAGGTACCTTAGTATTTTCATTTTGTGGTATGCAGCTGATATGGTTTTCTTGATATGTATTTATAGGTTTAATCGCTGGTCTAGTTTTATTTGCAGGTCAATATCCAAAATCATTAGTGTGTGTGGTGGACTGAAGGCTGGTTCTCTAGTCACAAAGAGGATAAACCGTATGAGTGCCTATCAGAAGCAGAGACCCTGGCTGGGCATCTGTCAGTGACTGAATACCATCTATTTCCACAACCAAGAGCCCAAGGACCAGAAACAGAAGTGAAGGGAGGTTAAGAGGAGGACCAAGTCCAAGGCTTTTATGTTCATTTAACCACAACTGTGTATTTCGTTTAGTGCAGTGCACATATAATCAAATAGATGACAAACACTGACTTTTATAAGTCCTGTAATCATTTGGATTTATCCATTCAGTGCCAGCTATCATATGTGTATACCAATAGCAATTGCCTCATTCTTCATGTCTTATCTTGAGGGGGGGGACAGGAACAAAAAAACATTGGGTGACATACCCTCCAACATTTTTCTCCCTTTCAGTAAGCTATCAGTGGGAAATCTGTAAATACTGAGTGCAGCCTTAACATCTATATTGAAAGGTATGTACATTCTTTAAGATCAAATATTTTTACATAAAAGATTTTATCCATTAAAATCTCTTTAGAAAGAAATAGATATGAAAGAATAATTTAAATTTAAATTTTTGAGGAAAACGTGTTTCTTATCAGCTCTTATATAGGTACTCAAAATGAAATAAAAGCTGTCTGGAGCCATCAGTGGAAAAAAACCTTAAAAGAAAATTGCAAGAGACACAACCTTAATGGTGGGGATTTAAATAAATATTTGCAGCAAAGCAATAAAATATAATCTCTTATGTATCATTTAATATTTACTAAACAGAGTAGCCTGGATACCCTCCTACCACACTGAGCTCCCCCACCCCCTTCACCTAACCAACCACATAGGACTTTAGCTCTCCCCTTCTGTTCCCATAATTACACGCACAACTGATTTGGTATTAAACTGGTCACAGTTTTATTACAGAAAAAAAAGCTTTATACAACAATCCTACCCAAACCAACACATAACTCTTTCACAACAATCCAACTCATAATCCCTTTATTAACCGGGCAGTGTTGCCACTAGCTATATTACAAGCAAAGTGACGCAGCACCCTACCCCCCCCCCCTCTTTTCCCCCACCGCCAGCCTTGCCATATTATTAACAAAGGCCAGCCCCCTCTATTTTGGGTGAAGATCCCTACCGAGATCTTCCCCACCCCCACCCCTGCCATCTGCAACAACCCTCCCAAATCCTCCTCTCACTGGGGAGGGGAAATCTGGAGCCGCACCTAACAATCACCCCCAAAACGATAGGGAAAATGCTGGCCACCGCGTGTATGTCTGCTGCTGCCCCCCTTCCCCCGAGCACCCTGGCATTCCACCAATGAAATCCCATGGCACTATTGCATCAGGAGATTTCAAAAACAAACCAGCCCTCCCTCCACCTCTTCTCCCCATCCATAGGATCCATCAACAGATTTCCTCCTGACCAACCACTGTGTGTGAGGATGCAGGCGCCAGGCACCCAGTTAGTCTGCGGCTCCGGGATCCTGGCCTGTTCATTAACCAGGGTATCCTGGACACAGTCCTCACACATTGAGCCCCCCCCCTTCACCTATTCTAACTGACCACATAGGTCTTCGCCTCCCTCCTTCTCCTTCCGTTCCCATAATTACACATACAACTGATTTGGTATTAAACTGATCGCAGCTTTATTACAGAAAACAAAACTTTATACAACAATCCTACCTGAACCAACACATAACTCTTCCACAAACGATCCAATTCATAACCCCTTTATTAACTGGGCAGTACCGCCAACAGTCATATTACTAGCAAAGTGGCACACCGCCCTACCCCCATTTTTCCCCCACCGCCAGCCTCGCCATATTATTAGCAAAGGCAAGCCCCCTTCCTATTTACGGGTGAAGATCCCTACAAAGATCTTCCCCACTCCCCCTTCCTTACCGAGCTGAGATCACCGAATCTCGCTCCCAGCCACTACGCCTTGCTCAAACACTGTAACCTGACTCGGGTCACCGCCACCACCGCTAGGTAGTAAAACTATCATAGCGATTCCTCCGCCATCTAGCCTAGCTGCGACCAGGCAATTTCTCAGAAATCAGAACCTCCAAGGCCTCCTGCCAGCCATTCTGGAGCAAGTCCTGCCCTGCAAGTGAAAGATGCATCCCATCCATATGGAAAAGACCCGCACAGCCCACCTCCACCCAAGAATGCCTAATTTGGAATCAGCTATTCTGTGCCAGCCATCATCCAATCTGGCGATTCACCTTCATCAGCCCATGACCACCTCTGCTCTGACTGACAAGGCGGCCTCGGTATGTCATCAGACCAGCAAATAATCACCCCAGGCAACATAGAAAGAATCTATATGAAGTCCTGCTGTGCAGCCCTAATGAGCTGCTTGCAAATCCAATACGTGAGATCATTTCTGCTCAAGTGAACCAAAATTCCCGCTGGTGGTCTGTGCAGGGGGATATGCAGACACAGGAGAGGAACGAGTTGGCCCCAGCACATCCCCCTCTCTCCAAACCACTCCAACTAGACCCCAGCCTAGATCAACCCAAAATAGGCCACAAAGGGGCAAACTGCAGAACGTCTCCCTGCCCAGTGCATGAAAGAATGTCCGAGAAGCCACCATTGCTGCTGACACCTTGCGCTATCTGGAAGAATAAGACCAGGTTATATAGAATCATCCCCCGCCCGCTTCCCAGCCTAAAAGCCCTACATGTCAGAGGGGCGATTATAGCCCACAAAAGCCCCAGACTGCTGCCTCCCAATTTGCAGTATGTCCTCCGCCCCTAGATCCGCTGCAGTGGCGTTTGTTGCCGATCCTATCCGAAATGAGTGAAACGCAAATTGCCACTTGTCGCACCCGAGAAACCAAAGTACTTTACACAGCACCATCATAAACTGATAGCTTGTCAATGGCAAAGCATTTGCGTATATGAACAGGGGGCTCTGTATGGTCTGTATCCGCGCTGTATAGTCCCGCAAATTCCACACTGGACAAGTAACCAAGTGACCCACCCCACTCAATGGCACCCACATCCCTGCACCTTTCTGATCAGGGCAAAAATAGGCATACTTGCGCTCCTTCAAACACCACATGCTCCACAGCTATGCCCTTAACTGCCCAGAGTAGGCCATCAATTCACTAACATGGAATGCTCCAAAAAAGGCAATGCAAAAAAACACCTGAAATAGCTGCATCTCGTACGCTGAACATGCGACTGCTGGCAATGCATCCCATAGCCGCAAGAGTAACTCGTGCGAGATCAGCTGCCGATGGTCACCAGGAGCCAGAGTCATCCACTCCCAACCAAGCAAAAGCCGCCAGACCCCAAACATTGTCACATGATTACCCCAGCCAGATACCTTACTAAAAAAAGGAAAACCCTGCTAGGTGCGGTCGTACCGCTGCCTTAGACACTCCCGCCTCTTTTGCCTGGACAATAAACAAGGTGAACAGATCATCCAGAATGCACCCTCCCGACCATCCCTTACATGCAAGGAAGTCTGCCCCTTTCCGCTAACCCTTTTGGTACGATGTCCATGTTGCCAGAGATACAGACCACTGCAACAAAAACTATTACATCTTGGTTCCAAGTCTCCAGAGATGATCTGGCAATGCTGTTGTTTCTGCATCCACCCCGACACCAGCGTCCAGAATTCAGACCACTTAAAGCGAGAGAGAGAGTCAGCAATTCGATTCTCCACCCCCAGAATATGACACGCTCTAGCAGACACATTCAGGCGGAGGCAATACAACACGAAGGCACACATTAACACTGCAACCTGCTTTCATCTGGGCAACTGCCGATTAATAATCTCTATTACCACCACATTGTCACACCAGAAAACCATGGGGTGATTACACAAGCGGTCCAGCCATACAACCAAAGCACCAGGATAGGAAAAAGTTTGAGGATTTCAAAAACAAACCACCCCTCCCTTCACCTCTTCTCCCCTTTTCCATAGAATCTGTCAACAGGGGGAGCGATGAAGCCTGACGAACAGCTTCAGGAAGAGAGTTCCAAGCATAAGGAACTGCAAGGTGAAAGGACCGAAGTCTAGTTAGCAGAAGAAGAAAAGGACAAAATAGGAGCAGGCTTGAAGAAGGACAAAGCTCATGAGGAGGGGAGTAGAGGGAGACGAAAGAAGAGAGAGCAGAACAGCAGAATAAATGCATTTAAAAGTCAAAAGGAGGAGTTTGAATGAATACAGTAACGGAGGGGAAGCCAGTGAAGTGATTTGAAGAGAGGGGTGATATGAACAAAACAAAGCTGGCGAAAGATGAGCAGCGCAGCAGAGTTTTGAACTGATTGAAGTAGAGAGAGGTGACTTAGAGGGAGGCCAATAAGAAAAAGGTTGCAATAGTCGAGGCAAGAAGTAATTTTAGACACTGTGATCAATGTTCCCTCTAATTTTCTGTAGGCTGTGTGCGCATAAAATATCAGCTGTGTGCAGCTTTTGAAGGAAGGCTAAATTTTTGTGCGCCACATAATGACACTCGGAGGTTATATACTTTAAAATTTGACTACACGTCAGAATACAGTATGTACACCACATTGATATTAATCAAATTAAATGAAAATAGACGATTACTAAATGAAGCGGGAAATTTCTAGTAATTACAATCATAACTTTTAAATTTTAAGATGTCTGTGTTGTTCTCTATCAGAATCAGAGCCATAATTTTTGTGCGCTCTGTTGTAAAGTATGTGCGCTCGCTCAGCGAGGTGTGTGCGCGCGCACACGCGCACAGCTTAGAGGGAACAGTGACTGTGATACAGACACTTGACT
Organism: Ichthyophis bannanicus; assembly: GCA_033557465.1. Classification (NCBI taxonomy): domain Eukaryota; kingdom Metazoa; phylum Chordata; class Amphibia; order Gymnophiona; family Ichthyophiidae; genus Ichthyophis; species Ichthyophis bannanicus. The sequence continues at coordinate 403,625,096 of CM066038.1, forward strand.
ATTGCAATATTGTTTATCTAGGTCTAGGCCTTCCACAAGTCCATCTCCATTGCCTCCAGACCATCCAAAATACAACTCTTCGCGTACTAGCTCACACACACAAATTTGATCATATTACATGAGAATGAGCCGCAACCTGTAACTGAAATGGTTGGAAAGTTCTAATTTACATCAAAAGGAAAGACCTACTGACACATTTAGAGTCTGTTACCCCAGTTACGTCCAAGTTATTGTTCCTGTTTATTGTAAATACAATGCAGCCCTGACTGCATTGTATAAGGTTCTGTTAAATGTACACCGCACTGATTTGAATAGCGCGGTATAGAAGAGACATTAAATAAATAAATAAATAATTAAATTTGCGCTTTGTATCATGGGGAGATTACATCAGGGCCGGCAGTGCAAGCTGATGAGAAATCTGCCGTCAATGTCCCCCTAGAGCAGCAGTGCTACCAACTTTGTGTCCAGAGGAGATTGCATCAGGGCCAGCAGTGAGTGGAATATCAGCAAGCCTGGTGGGTGTGGCCTCTATGGACAAAGGTCCACAGAACATGGGTGCTGAAATGCATTATATCATAGACAGCCAGTGACTCTGGTGCATATTTGGGATCACCCTGATATGACAGACTTTACTGAAGCTCCAGCAGCTGAATGTCCACCACATCCTGTATATACATATGTTCATTGTAAATATGTTATTTATTTAGACAGTTTTGTATACCACCTTATCCTTCAATCAAAGTGGTCACAACACAATTGGGGGATACATTTAACACACGGGGATATGAGACACATACACTAATACTTACAAGGAACATGGGCAATGGAGGGTTAAGTGGCTTGCCCAAGACCACAAGGAGCATCTGTGGGATTAGAAACCCCAGTCCTTCCAGCCCAAGGTTGCTGTCCTCTAGTGGGATTTGAACCCCCGACCTTCCAGCCTGAAGTACCTTGCCCTAACCACTAGGCTACTCCTTCAGATGCAAGGGATGCTTCAGAGCATCCCTTGCATGTCACACCTCCCTTCCCCCCGCCCACAGATTTTCATAATAAGTTCTATGTAAACATGTGAGTTACAATGTAAACCACTTTGATTCAATGATAAGGCGGTATATAAAAGCCGTTAAATAAATAAAAATAAATAAATTACATCACTATTCGTCAAATATCATTGACTACCTATAAATTCTCAGATCATCTTCAAGCTTTTTATCCTGACACACAAAATTATTCATTACACAGATCCGGATTCCTTCTCTACTATTGTCTCCCTATATGCCCCAGCAAGATTTCTTCACTCAGTCCATGGTTTTCGTTTACACCTCCCCTCCTCGCGGGAAAAAAAGTATGAATCTAAAAGAAATTAGCTTTTTCTACTTTGGCTCTGGCACAGTGAAATAGCTTGCCGGGCCACCTCCACACAGAATTAAATTTGAAGTGCTTCAAAAAATCTCTGAAAACCTTCCTTTTTAGGACTGCTCTTATCTTTATCTTTATTTATCTTTATTTAAAATTTGATAGACCGCTTTCCATCGAGATATAAAGCGGTGTACAATAAAAGGCTGGCAGTGCACGGATAAAAAGAAAAGAACGCCAAAAATAAGACAGGAAAGTAAGAATATAAAAGTATAAATAGATAAAAAAGGATAGTACATAACAAGGACAAAAACAAAACAAAGGGCCAGTCATTTAAAAACATAGGTTACTAAAAACATAAAAATTACAACCAAAGTAATAGGCCCCTACTAAAAAGGACAAAACAGCACGGTGGGTAGACAGCCGATGGGTAAACAATACAGGACAAGACAACTTTATGAACTAACAATAACACACACTGAACTGGAAAAGAGGAAACATCAGGGAGGACCATCGGGTGAAAGTTGAAAGGCTTGCTGAAACAGGTGGGTCTTGAGTAATGTTTTAAATTGAGAATAGGAAGGTTCCAGTCGGAGGGATGGTGGTAATGCATTCCATAATACTGGGCCTAGAAAGAAAAAAGCTGCGTGCCGGGTTTGTTCGAGGTGTGCCTGTGACGGGGAGGGGAGGACTAAACGGTTGGCATGGAGAGAGCGAAGTTGACGGTAAGGGGTGTGAAGTGAAATCCGATCGGCTAAATACAGGGGAGTATTGGTATGAAGAGCGCGATGGATAAGAATAAGAAACTTATACTGAAAACGAAAACGGAGGGGTAACCAGTGCAGGCGAAGGAGAATAGGAGTGATATGATCAAAGCGGTGTGAAAATGTAATGAGACGAGCAGCCGCATTTTGGATGCGCTGAAGACGAAGTAACTGAAACTTAGGAAGATTAGCGAGAAAAATATTGCAGTAGTCTAAGCGATTTATGACTAATGCTAGAACAAGGGTAACTAGGGAGGAGGAGGGGAGAAGGGAACGAACCGCCCTGATTTGACGTAAGGCAATGAAAGAATGACGAATAAGAGAGGTAAGGTGTTGGTGAAAGGAGAGAGTGGAGTCAAGAATTACACCAAGATAGCGGAAGGAGGACACAAGCGGGAGGGGGATAGAATCAATTGAGGGAGACAAAGAAGGGCAAGAACCGCTTAGTGAGACCCACATAGCTGTGGACTTAGATGGATTTAAGTGCAAAAAATTATGGGACAGCCAGGAGGAGATCTGGGAGAGACAAAGATTTAACTGAGTAATATCTAAAGATAGAGGTGAAGTGTGAAAGAGTAAGATAATGTCATCCGCATACATATAAAATGATACGGGGAATTGTTGGATCACCAGTGACAGGGGAGCCATAAAAATGTTAAACAAGAGAGGAGAAAGAACGGACCCCTGGGGAACCCCACAAGTGAGAGGGAAAGAGACAGAAGACTGATCACCAGAGTGAACAGAGAAAGAGCGAGCTGTGAGAAAGGAACAGAACCACTGCCAGACTGCACCGTGAAGCCCCATCTCAGACAAACAAGAGAGAAGAGTACGGTGGTCAATGAGATCAAAAGCCGCAGAAAGGTCGAGGGAAACCAGAAGGGTGATATTACCGTGGTCGTGAGCAACGTGAAGATCGTTTTAATAGTGCAAGAAGAACCGTTTCCATACTGTGTCCGTGACGAAAGCCGGCTTGACGAGGGTGAAGAGTGTTAGTAGATTCGACCTGAGAGTTTAGTTGGTCAAAGACAAAACGTTCCAAGAGTTTAGCCAGAAAAGAGAGATTCGAAACAGGGCGCCAGTGAGATAGAACAGAGGGATCAAGGAGGGGTGCTTCAAAATGGGGCGGACAACAGCTGATTTCCAGGATGTAGGAAAGTGGCCAGTAGACAGACTAGTGTTAATGATGGAGGTGATGAAAGGTATGAGCTGCAGGGAAGGGTCCGAGAGCCAATGGGATGGAATTGGATCTAACTGGCAGGTGGTCTTATTAGATTTTGTAAGGATCTGCAGAACTTCAGCAGGGGTGATTAAATGGAAAGAGGACCAGGAATGAGCTAAAGCAAGGTTGGGTGGAGAGGGGGATAATGATAATTGATGAGCAGTAACTAGGGGGCCAGAAGAGCAAGGTGGGGATAAAGGCGGTGGAGGGGAAGGGTGGGAAAAGGATAAACGAAGATTAAGGACTTTATCCGAGAAGAAAGTGGCCAAGGCCTGAGGGTCAGGGGCCAAGGGTACTTGCCGATGAGCGGGACCAGTGGTGGAGAGTTTACGCAAAATAGCGAAGAGTTGCCTAGAAGAATTTGCGGCAGTAGCGATTTCTTAACTTACCTGAGTAGCTTGCTGGTATGACGACGCCCTTTGGGCATGGTAAGGACGGCCCTATAGTCTAAGGAAATTGTGTGAATTTATCAGTGTGTCTTATTCCATTTGCCTATCTTTGCTATGCTGTTCCTATCTCTCCTATACTGTCCTATCTACACTATGGAGTTCCTTTCACTTCTTTTGTTTTTTTAATTATTCTACACTGCATAGACTGTTATGCAATGTTATGGTATATCAAAAAAAATATAACCATAACCATTAAAGACTGGACAAGCGTTTGTGCAGTGTTAACAGAGAGGAAAGGATGAATTTTATAAATATTACAGATAAAGAAATGGCAGGATTTGTTTTGTTTTTTAACTTCTTTATTTATATTTTCAAACAAGAAATGGCAGGCTTTAAAAGTCTGCTGTGTATGTGCAGAAAAGGAAAGAGAGAACATAAGATCATATGATATGCGATACTGGGTCAGACCAAGGTCCATCAAGCCCAGTATCCTGTTTCCAACAGTGGCCAATCTAGGTCATACGTACCTAGCAGTTTCCCCAAGAGACACAGGTTCCACAATGCTTGTACTGGGTCAAATATTGATATCCTGGGTCCCTTCTTAATAATGGTTTATGGACCTTTCCTCCAGGAACTTGTCCAAACCTTTTTTAAACCCAGCTACACTAACAGCTTTTACTACATCCTCCGGTAACAAATTCCAGAGTTTGATTACACGTTGAGTGAAAAAATATTTTCATTTATTAGTCTTAAATAGTTTACCCTGTAGCTTCATTGGATGTCCCCTAGTCTTTCTATATTCTGATAACGTAAACAATCGATCTACGTTTACCCGTTCCACTCCGTTCATTACTTTATAGACCTCTATCACATCTCCCCTCAGTTATCTCTTTTCCAGGTTAAAGAGTCCTAACCTTTTTAGCCTTTCTTCATAGGGGTATCCTTCCATCCCCTTTACCATTTTGGTGTCTCTTCTCTGAACCTTTTCTAATAATGCTATATCCTTTTTAAGATGCGGTGACCAGAACTGAACACAATATTCAAGGTGCGGTCACACCATGGAACAATACAGAGGCATTTTAATATCCTCTGTTTTATTTTCCATTCCTTTCCTTATGATACCTAGCATTCTATTTGCTCTCTTGGCTGCCACTGCACATTGGGCCGAGGGTTTCAACATGTTGTCCATAATGACGCCTAAATCTTTTTCCTGGATGGTGGTTCCTAATGTGGAACCTTGCATCATGTAACCATAATTTGGGTTGTTCTTCCCTAGGTGCATAACTTTGCATTTGTCCACATTAAATTTCATCTGCCATTTCGATGCCCAGTCTTCCAATTTATCAAGATCCTCTTTCAATTTTCCACAATCCTCATGGGTTTCAACAACTTTAAATAGTTTTGTGTCATCTGCGAATTTGATAACCTCACTCGTTATTCCCCTATTCAGGTCATTTATGAATATGTCAAGAAGCAGTGGACCCCGCACAAATCCCTGGGGTACATCACTATTCACCTTTCTCCATTGGGAAAATTGGCCATTTAGCCCTACCCTCTGCTTTCTCTCTTTTAACCAGTTCCTGATCCACAATAGTACACTGTCTCCTATCCCATGACTCTTTAATTTTGCCAAAAGTCTCTGATGAGGGACCTTCTCAAAGGCTTTCTGAAAGTCCAAGTACACTATATCAACCAACTCACCTTTGTCTATCTGTTTATTCACACCTTCAATAAAACATAACAGATTAGTAAGACAAGATCTTCCTTATCTAAAGCCATGTTGGCTGTCTCCCATTAAGCCATGACTATCTACATGTTCAGCAATTTTGTTCTTTATGATTGCTTCTACCATTTTCCCGGTACTGATGTCAGGCTCACTGGTCTATAGTTTCTAGAGGCATCAAAGATAACACCAAGGGTACGGGCTGAGGTAACAGGAAGGAGAAGGGTGTTATCAACAGAGATGAAGAACGAAGGAAAGGGAGAAGAGGGTTTGGGAGGAAAAGTAAGCAATTCAGTTTTATTCATATTAAGTTTTAAACAACGGTGAGACATCCAGATGAAAATATCAGAAAGACAGGTAGAAATATGGGCCTGCAATGCATGGGAGATAACAGGTGCAGACAGATAGATTTGAGAATCATCGGCATACAAATGGTTTTGAAAACCATGTGCAGAAATGAAAGAGCCAAGGGATTGGATGTAGAGAAAGAGAAGAACAGCGGACCTGGATCATTTATTTAGGCTTCCTTGTTGAACACTAAGGAGATAATTTTACATAGGTGTTCCTGTGTGTATGTTGCTAAATGGGTGCATAAATGGTCTCTTTTAAAATACTGACCAACGAAAAAGTACATGATGGCACATACTTTGCCTATATGCATTGCTGGAATGGACCTTAGCTGGAGTAGACAAGTACATGCAAAGTTGTAAAGTATGGTAATCTATACGTGCACTGATAAATTATAAGTGCAAATATCTGCACCTGCTCAAGGGCTGGTCTCAATTCCACATCTGCAATGTAGATGCATATTATACCATCTACACTAGTATTTTATAAAAGCACTTAGGCATCTAGGAGGCACTTACTTTCACAATCACCCTCTTAAAATACATCTTACTGTATTAAAAGAACAATATTCCAAAAAATAAAATCACAGAAAATCTCCAAATAAATATATGAATGTAGGGTCCTTAACAACTCGCATATACTCACTCAACATTGATTAAGGAGATATCTTAAAGCCCTCAGAATGGGAGTATACAGAAAAAACAATAGAATTATCCTAATTTACTGATTCAAATATATGACTGTTAAAACCTGTTTTTAAAACAGTCACACAATGTTCACTGAATTAGAGTTCTAACCTATTTGTTTCTAGTTAAATTATTTTGCTGCTTACACCACTATGTGGGTAAAAGGAGAATTACAAAAAAATGTTAGCTGTACTGTATGTTCTAAAGCAAAGAAATGCAGTGTGCGCTATGATGTGCTTGACTTTCAAAGTACAAAGGTACAAGCAAAGGTCATCTACAATTTTGAATAATGTTTATTTCAGAGACCACAATGTCTTTATTTTGACAATTTTAGATCCAGCTTTCACAAAACCAAGAAGGAAAGGCCTATGCAAATGAAGCCTTCGTCAGGGGTCTAAAATAGTAATAAGACATACAATATATTACATAAACATGGGAGTCCAAAAAATTATAAAAAAGGAACAGTACTTGGAAAATATGATGACTGAAAATATAAAAAGACATACTAAACTTCATACATTGTTATATATCAGCCATAGAGAAGCACCGTACCATCTAATAAAAGAAAGGGGGGGGGATACATATGAAAACCATTGGTAGAAGCTAGATTTGGATAAAAAGGCACCAGAATTACAAGGGAACATAATAAAAATCATAATACCATAACACGGCATATTAAAAAATCATAAACATCCATGTTATCCATGTTTGTACCCCTGTTCGATGTAAAACCTAACAGCTTGTTGTTATGGTCGTTGTGTTATAATGTAAACCGCGCTGATGCCGAATAGTGCGGTATATAAAAAATTATAATAAATAAATAAATAACATGCATTTCATATTGAAAAACTGAAAAAATAACATAAAAAATGACATATAAAAAATATATATAATGTATTTAACAACCACAACATTAACCGGGTACGGCGGACCGTCCTACGCGCCCTTGTTCCCCCTCACCCCCTCCCCCACCACACTCTGGGTCCAATCACTTTCCCTACAACACAACACAAGTGCACATTAATTTGGACTTAAACTGGTCGCAGCTTTATTAAACTTAACAATAGCCAACAACAATTCAAAACATGAACATATCTCAATGCTCCCCCCCCCCCCCCAGCAGAGCGAGCCATTACCAGCCATGTTATTAGCAAGGTGACGCCGCTTCTGCCTCCGCCGGGCCTAGGCCCGACTAAAACGCTTCGCCCTCCCTCAGCCGGCTTCGCCATATTATTAGCAAAAACCAGAGGGATCGTCCGGGTCGGGGGTACCCCACCCCCACCCTAAAGCTTGCATCCGGCTCCGGACCCCGGAAACCTCCGGGATCCCGCCACCGGCTCAGGACGCCCAGACCTGAGCCGCCCCCCTAAAGGCAAGCTGCGACCAGCACTCAGTCCGTACAATATACCCTCCAAGGCCTCCTGCCAGTCGTTAAGGAGCAAATCCGTCCCAACCAGGGATAGATGTACGCCGTCCGACCTGTACAACCCAACCCATTCCACATCCACCCAAGGGTGTAAAATTTGGTACCCCCCAGCTCCATTACCCACCTGCCAATTTGGCGATTAATTTTGGACAACCCCCGTGACCATCGTCGCTGAACCTTGCAGGCCGGCCTTGGAATGATATCAGACCACACTAAAATTATGCCAGTAAACATTGCCAACACCTCCCTCAAGTCCTTGTGCACAGCACGAATCAACTGCCGGCAAGTACAGGACCTCAAATCGTTGCCGCCGAGGTGATTCACCAAGATATCCGGCTGCCCTGTCAGACGCTCATGGTGCCTCAGCAAAGGCAGAAGCTGAATCCACCGCAGGCCGCGCTCGCCCAGCCATGAGACGGTCACCCGGGAAGCCTCCAGTCCGATGTTCGAACCAACAGGCCGTGTTGCTGCTCGCCGACCGGCCCAGTACACAAACGAGTGGCCAGTCACCCAACAGCGACACAGTCCTTGAATTCCTTCTGCAACATAAAGAAACACACCGTTAGCACCCCCACCACCCCTATAGCCGCACATAGCTTCTGAACGCCTGCATCTTCCACCGGCCGATATGCCGAATCTCCCACTCTGACAGACCTTCCCCCGCTGCACTGGTGGCTGCACTTATTCTGAATGAGTGGGGAGCAAAAACGCGCCAGATCCTCACCAATATGCTGAAGGAACAATCGCAGAACCGCCGTAAACTGGAAACGAGTAAGTATCCGCGTGTCATCATGCACAAAAAGAGAACCCGCCCCCGCGGGCCATACCAACCTGCGCCCGCGGGCCGTACCACCAAGAAGTCCCTCAAACACATCACGGGACAGGTCGGAGATCCAGGAACCACGTGTAAAACCACCCGCACTCTTTTACCTATCTGATCAGTTTTGGAACGCCCCAGGGGAATACAGGCGCACCCGTCAACCAGCTTCACTTCGTGAACCTGCAAGCCACCACCGCTCGCACTATGGCCCAATTCCGCAACCAATTCCCCGACCCGAAAAGCGCCAAAGAAGGCCTTCATAGCGCGACGAAACGACCAGCGGTAAGGAAAGACATAGTTGACGAAGAAGGTCGTGCGTTATCGGCCGTCGTCCATCAGGAGGCGATGGGACTGACCACTCCCATCCCTACAACAACCTCCGCGTAAAGAACCCTCTGCCAGCAGCCCCCCACCCCACCGCCTTCCGCAGCCTTCGCTGCCTCCCCATACTGATCGAGCAGGAATTCAGATGCTGGACCCTGCAGCCTGCCATACCCCGACAGGACGGACAAAAGGTTATATTACGCGTCAGGCCTGCCTCCTGCCCAGACTGAGGCCATTCCGTGGTGCACCAAGAACCGCCGAAGTAGCCGATATCCTGATCCGATGATGAGGTTTACGAATCCCCTCTGTAGCTGCAGACAGCCGCCGCAAAAATACCCGACCCATGGGAATAACCCAACATGCAAAATTAAGAGTGCCCAGGAGGGCCGGTATCTCCCGTAACGTCAACTTCGGGGAAGACAGCACGTTCGCCACAAAATGCGCCAGCCCTCCACCGTGGCCACAGGCAATCGTGCTACCATCAATTCAGAATCCAACTCCACCCCCAAACGGTCAGGCAAGTCGTCGGGCCCGCCGTCTTCCCAGACGCGAATGGTACTCCCCACCCCCGTGCCAGCCGCATGAACCCAGCCAAGACATCCCCGCACTGACCAGACTGCTCCGCCCCCACGAAAAGAAGTCGTCCAAGTAATGCACCACATGCCTAGTGCCCAACTCCTCCGCCACGGCCCAATGCAACAAAGTACTAAACCGCTCAAAGTAAGGGCAAGATATCGCGCCTCCAATAGGCATGCATTCGACGAAATAAAATAGTCCCTCGAAGCGAAAACCCAATCAAGGAACCGCAGCTGGGTGCACAGGCAATAAACAGAAGGCGGATTCCATATCCGCCTTCGCCATCAAGCAACTCGAGCCCCTATCCCTGACCAAATGTACGGCTTCGTCAAAGGATGCCTAACGCACCCCACACAAGTCCTTAAGGATGTGGTCGTTAACTGAAGCGCCCATAAAAGCGGAGAGATTATGGATTAATCAATACTTTCCCGGTACCTTCTTCGGTCTGATGCCTAATGGAGATACCACAAAGTCCGTAAAGGGCTGCACGGGAAATGGGCCGGCAACCCTTCCTAACCTGAGCTCCGCATCCATCTTATCCCTGACAATCTTGGCAAAACACCGAACTAAACGAAAATCCCCATTAAAACCCCTTGTCCGGTATGACAGCGTCCTTCCTCCTGGGATACTGCTGCAACCAGGGACGGAGAACTGAAAGCCTAATCGGAAGAGGAGCAAGGACCCGCCAGGACCTATGGCTTAGCGAAGGAAGCACCGGAACCGGTAACCCCCTTTTTAACACATTTAAGGGCCGAATGGCCCCCGCCACAGACGGAGGAAGCGTGCCGGAACTTACAGTCCGGAAAGGGGCATGAAGATGTGTTAAATCTCCAACAAACATCTCCTGCACCCCCTCCCCCCGCGGGCCTCTGCACCGACGGGGGCAAGCCCGCTCGAAAGGGCCGCACCGCGCCCCCTGCACTGCTCAGTCCCCCGCGTTGCCCTCCCACCCCTCCGCCACCTGCTCTAACCGCCATCTGCGTCAGCCATAAGTTAATATCTTGCGTCCCCCAAGATAGCAGCTGGCTCTCCTCCATCTTATCGCGGAACATTTCGTCATAATTGAGCCAGGCCCACCCTGCATGCATAACCGACGCCTCTAAGATAGAGTCAGCATAGGCCAATAGCATCCCGTACTGCTCCGGGTGAGAGTTCCCCCAAACGCTGGCCAATCGCAAAAAGGCCCGCGTCCAATTGACTACATTCTGAGCCACTCTTCGCACCCTACCCGCCTTCTCATCCTCCTTTCTCTTACGACGACTGTCACCAGACCGCTTCCGACCTTCTAATAACCTAAAAATGTCAATATACCGGCGCCTTTGAATCCTGCGCCGCAACTTCCTCAGTACACCCTCCCATAACTCCGAGAATGCTGCCAACGAAGGAGCTGCCCCCCCGATCATCCCCGTCCCAGCCGATATCCCCTGCTCACAGCCCCCAGCGCCCCCTTCGGACGTTGAAGCAGACGAGGAAGTGGTGGACGAACTGGACAAGGACTCCGATCTCCTATGCCTACGACACGAACGCTGCCTCTTCCGCCCGTTATGCTTACGCCCCTTGCTGACCGCCCCCGATCTACCCCTCTCCAACGCAACTTGCGCCACTACAAACTCACCTGTAGCACTCTGCGCCATGGGCGCTGCGACTCCACTCCCTGTACGTTCAGACTCCACCTGACGGGTGTCCTCCGCCTGCCGTGGCGCTCCTACCGCCGCAGGGCTCCCGCCCGTGATCTCACTCGCACCATCACCTGGCCGCAACACATTCCACCACGGGCTCCCTGCATACTGCCAACTGGGTTGTACCTGCGGAGAGAAAACAGGGAAGGGAGAAGAAACACCCGCCAATGCCCACGGCGGCTGCCACACCCCCAACCACTCAGCACGAGAGGAGCCCTGACCGCCCCCTTGCCAATGCTCCCAAGCCGGCGATGAAGCTCCCCTAGAATCCCCCGGACCCCCTGCCACCCCCGCTAAGCCCCCACTATCCCTGTCCCCCAAGACACTTGCGCTCCCTTCAAGGGAGGAGGAATCCATACCCGAGCAACCCCCGGACCCCCTCCCTGCCCCTTGAGCCGAAACACCCCCGGCTAACCCTCTACTCCTGTTACCCCTACTGCCCCGAGGCCCATGACTCACCGCCCCTACAACCCTCCTCTGAGGGCTCCCCGTACCTGCGCTCTGCGCCTGAGTCAAATCCCCCTCCCTTGTGTAAACTCCCCGCCCCCTTTTTCCCGTGCTGGACCCCCTTCCCTGCCCCGAACCCGAGCCCCTTTTTCCCCCTTTTCCTTTGTTACCCTGTGACCTCGTGGCCCCCCTCGCCCAGCCGACCCTCTTGCTATGGAGCTGCACGGTCCACCCCCCCCCCCCATGCACTCGAGCCCCGATCAAGCTCCTCATGGGCAGCCTCAATGCCAGGCCGGCCCTCGCCTCTAACCGCCCTACCCCCCTTTTTTCCCCTGCAGGACCTGGTTCTTTCTCCGGCACCCCCCTCCATGATAATACAGCGATGAAAGTATCACCAGAATCCCTACTTAAATGACCGAGCTGAGAGACCCCAAGCGCTACAACATGTGTCCCCGGAGGGCTCACTTTCCTGTGTGCAGCCCCAATAGCTGGCCCAAAAAAGGCCTGAGCGCTCCAACCCGACACCACCCCCGAATGTGCGCGCCTCAAATTGTACCAGACCCACCGTTGTCCAAAGAACAGCGCTCACACGGGCGTCCGGCGTCTCCGGCAGCAACCCCGAAGAGGCCGGAGCCACGCCGCGTCCCCCCTCAAAACCACGACGCCAGAGAGCCAGCGATCCGATTGGCTCTCGCGCAGCCCAGCAACATGCGGCAGCCAATCGGAGCGCACGCACCGCTCCTAGCCCCCCCCCCCGTACGACGCTCGACGTCGTACCATGCAGGGCGCGATCGTAGCCGCCCCCCCGGTTAATGCCGGCCACGAGGACAGGGCCCCGCGGCCTTGCGAATATTAAAATCATAATAAAATAAACATAAATACACAATTTATAAAAGAGACACATTGCTACAAAATACATCAAAAGGAAATTAATATGATAACTTTCACAATGTACCGTAGATACTAAAGTGGTCCTTGATAAGGTATAAGAAACATCTCATTATTACAGTGAGCATTGAAAGAACTGGCAACACCGACATATGTCAGTCAATTCTATAAGAAAGACCTAGAAATCGTGACTCAACTCATAGCAGAGGCAGAAGATCCTAAAGTACCAAGAAATGTAGTCAGAGACCAAGAAAATGTGGCAGAAAGATAGAGAAATATTTCCCATTGCATTGGGTGCCACAGGCTTGATAAAGAAGACTTTCCAAGCACATCTTGACAAATTACCCTACATATTACATCTTACAAACTCCAGAAAAAACTCTCTGGCATGATGCAAGTACTGTGCCAAACATTAGCAGTAAATTTGAGAGACTGACATCATACTCCACATACCCTAGCTTAGAAATCAGGTTCTTGACTGTCGTGGATTGCGCAAAACTAATCCATTTGGAAAATTTTATTTTTAATGACAATAAATAATAATAAATGCAAAAAGATGATTGTAAAAAATAATTATTCATTAGCTGTTTCTAGCACAGAAAATATAAACATTACAAAAAATATAAAGGAGTCACACATATATGGAGGCGCTAAGAAGAGCAGAAATCTCAATATTGCATGGATTGATTATAAAAAAGCTTTTGACAGCGACTCACACTCTTGGATAATAAATTGCCTTGAGATATATAAGATATATCCTAGTTTGATGGAGTACATTAAGTTCACCATGACAATTTAGCAAATTATCCTATTTTGGAAATATGAAGATAGCCAGTACATTATTCTTAACATCAGGATCCATCGAGTAATATTTCAGGGAGATTCCTTGTTACCACTTTTGTTTTGTATGGTGCTTAATCCAATGAGTGTCCTCATCAATTCTTTGGGATACGAATTTAGCCTGAATCCAAAAGAAGGTAACATCCCAGAGGTAACATTACATTTACTATTTGTAGAGGACCTGAAGCACTACAATTCCAGTGACCAACAATTAGCAGAGCAACTCCGCGTAGTGAAAGTTTTTCTGATGACATCAGGATGACTTTTAGCCTAGACAAATGTACTAAGGCATATTTTTTTTAGAGGAAAGTTGAGCAAAACAGAAAACATCTCCTTGATTGAGAACAGTGACATTAAGGAACTTGAAGAGGAAGGCATACATAAATATCTTGGAGTAGAGGAAAGAACGACACTCAATCAGAAATTACTGAGAAAAGATAAGTAAATAATATTATAGAAGGTTAAAAACATTACTGAAAATTGCCTTAACACCACGGAATAAGATATACGCCATCAATCAGTTGGCAATTCTTGTACTCTCATACAGCTTTGGAATTGTAGATTGCCTTCTTAAAGACCTTGAAAAACTGGATGTGTGAACAAGAAAACTCCTCCATGCCCATGAGATAATCTACAAGAATCAGTGCATGACAAGACTGTATATTCCTAGAGCTGAAGGAGGGCTAGGCCTCAGAGATTTATTACACATATAGAGCAACTATTATTTATTTTATTTATTAAACAGGTTTCTTATACCACTTTATCATTTAGTCAAAGCAGTTTATATTGTAACTTTTTTAAAACTTTGTAATCTACATTAAGCAGGGACATTAATAACTTTGATTCTTCTGAGGCAATGAAGGGTTAAATGACTTGCCCAAGGCCACAAGAAGTACTTGTGAGAATTGAACCTTGGTCTCTTGGTTCCCAAGCCAGTGCTCTATTAGGCTAATCCTCCACTCCAGGCCTACCTAACAGCATCATCAGATCCAAATACACAAAAAGTGTAGAAATATGAAAGTAAATGTCCATAATCTGTCTCCATCATCAAACTTGGACCAGCGTTCCAATGACTAGAGGGAATGAGTGAGAATCCACAAGCACACACTTGAAAAGCAGCAACAGAATTTGCAAAACAAGAGAAAAAGCTCTTCAAAGATTTAGATCAGCAGACAAGGAAAAACAAGTGGCAAATGCACAAATACAGTGGGAAATGCAAAGTGTTACTCTTGGAACACTTTATCGATCACGAACGGACACATGAATGGTTAAGGAGAGGACTGAAACCGAAGGATGAGAGATTAATAATTGCAGCACAGGACAGCAGATTACGGACGAGATGATTTACAGTGAGCACTGAAAAAACTGGCAACACAGACATATGTTGATTCTGTAAGAAATACCTGGAAATGGTGACTCATCTCATAGCTGTCTGTGAAGTTCTGATGGTGGAAAAGTTCTATATGGAAAGGAACAAAGTAGCACGCCTCATCCATTGAAAACTCTGTAAACACTACAACATCATTGTGCCTTTAAAGCACTGGGATGATGACCCTAAGAGAATTAGAGAGAAGGAAGAAATTATGATCACCTAGGACATTCCCATTCTGACGGATAAGAAATTCGATGCGAGAAAACCCGACTTAGTGATAAAGCGGAAAACCCCAGAATGGCATTGATAATAGAGGTGTCGGTTACGAGTGATTATTCTGTGAATCGTGTGGAGAGGCAGAAGATCCTAAAGTACCAAGAATGCAGTCAGAGACCAAGAAAATGTGGCAGATAGATACAGAAATATTTCCCATCGTACTGGGAGCCACAGGCTTGATAAAGAAGAATTTCCAAGCATATCTTGACAAACTACCCATACATGTTACATCTTACAAACTCCAGAAGACACAATGCAAGTACCACACCGAGCATTAGCAGTAAATATGAGAGACTGACATCATATTCCACATACCGTGGCTTAGAATTGAGGTTCATGACTGTCATGGTATGCACAAAACTAACAAAACAAATCCCATCCCAGTAGTACTAAAACCCACCAACCAAAATAAACCCAGGTCAGACACATAAATTATAGCTGTAACAATCAACTAAAGTAAATTTTCAAGGTCAGACCTAATACTCCTAAACACTGAGCAACTTCATCAGTCTGCCTGAACAGCCACCTTAATTCAAAATATATGACTAACTTTTTCAAAATGTTTTAAACAGAGAGAAAAGGCCTCAGTAGTTCTATCATATTCCCTCTATATTGCAGAAACCTGCCCAAAGGGGAGGCTCTTGTTCACCATCACCAGCCGGAAAAACTCTCCGATATAATTTTATTATTAAATATGGAGACCAAATCTTTAGCAATTATATTGCAATAAAATAAGTAAACTTCATCAAAGTAAAGCATTTCCACAAAAAAGAGTGAAACCATCACTTCACCACCACTCAATGGTACTAATTCTCCAGCAACAGAAAACAGTAATCTTACGTAACTGGAGAAGGCAACAAATGGTCACAAACAATTGCTCAAAAGTACTTAGCTTGCAACAGTCAGCTCTTCAGGCAGAACGATCACCCACGGCCACCCAACAAAGATCTCTTTTTCGCCGTGCCCAGCTTCATTAGGGGTGATTCTCACAAAATGTTTGTTCTCAGCATTCAGCATACACAAACATTTCATGAGAATCACCCCTGACGAATGAGAACAAACATTTCGTGAGAATCACCCCTATCAAAGCCGGGAACGCAAAACAGAGATCTTTGTTGGGTAACTGTGGGTGATCGTTCTGCCTGAAGAGCTGACTGTTTCAAGCTAAGTATTTTTGAGCAATTTTTTGTGGCCATTTGTTGCTCCCTCCAGTACGCAGTCAAGCCTAATTTGTAAAAATATTAACGTCTACAGCATTTACACCAGCTATAGGATGAGCATAAGTGCTTGCAACTTTAATATGTGTTTCTGAACACTTTTGCCCTTATTTTATAAAATACACATGTATTTGATTTTATAAAATAGGTATGAAATACGCACATAACCATGCGCTTAAATCTAGTCATGACTTCTAAAACTACCCCTAATTGTCTAAATTATGGGGGGTCATTTTCTAAAGCTTGTCCTCAATATAAAGCCAGTCTTACATACAGAAAAAGGATTTTATGAAGTGCATGACCACATATGAACATAAAAAAATGTGTGCATGGAAAGTACACTTACTTTTGCATGAACTGTGCATAGGTTTTCTCAGGCTCACAGCTTGAGTAGTTGCAATATGTGTATGTATTTTATAAAATACACAAGCATTTAGGGGCACGTTCACTAAACTGCGTTAGAAGCTACAGTGGAAATACCACTCGGTGGTGACAGCTAATGCTATGGAAATGCAGATATCGTAGGCATTTTTCTGTGATATCTGCATTTCACACTTCTGGAGGGATGGGGAAAAGAGCAAGGGCATTCAAAATTAAACAATAGATTCTGACTGCAAGGGTGGGGACAAAAGGCTTAAGATTGGCCTAGGGCAGGGATCTCCAACTCCAGTCCTGAATGGTCACAAACCTGTCAGATTTTCAGGATATCCATATATGCATGAGATAAATTTGAACAAAATGGGGGCAATGCATGCAAATTTATCTCATGCATATTCATTAGGGACATCCTGAAAACCTGAGTGGTTTGCGGCAATCCAGGACTGGAGTTGTAGACCCCTGTCCTAGGGCACCAATACCTTGAATCAGCTCTAGGTCTAGCCCTGTCCATGACACACTGAACTATCTAAACAAGACTTTTCAATTTATGCCAATATTCAGCATAAATTATATGCATCTGGACATGCACAAAAATGGGTGACGAGTTTAAATGTCTGAGTGCCAAAAATAGATTCTTAGAAGTTTTGACTATGCGTTTGGCGAGGCACTCCAGGTTAGACCTGGTTTTGCAGCACCTAAACCAAATGCATTGTCTAGGTATCTAGGTGCTGAAAATTGGTGCCTAGACATCTAAATTAGTCATTTCAGCCACCCCATCCCTGGAATGCTCCGAACCTGCCCTCCCTACCAAATGCATAGTATTATACGTAGAGCAGATATTTAAATCCTACTTTACATCTAATGCTGATGAAAATTGCAACTAGAAAGCAGCTTGATGTTTGAAGTGCCAAACATGCAGGTGCATTTTAAAATTGGATCCCCATACTTTTAAATATTAAACTTTGCTTTGTAAATATATACAAAATGAGATAAATTTCCAAAAGCCACTTTCAAGGATAAATGGACTATTTGCAAGTTGACTATGTGCGGCTCTTAGAACCCTTTGTTTTGCTTGCCTTGAAAGTAGCTGTGCTTTGCTGCCCCCCCCCCCACCCCATCCCCAAAGCTTTTGCCCTAGAAGGCTGCCTAGTCTGCCTGATGCTTGGGCCAGCCCTATGACACCCTCTGTGTAAGGAAAAGTAGGTACTGATGGTTTTTCGAGTTAGTGTAGCTATCAGAACTTACTGTATTTGCTAAGTTGCAGTTGCCATTAGCCATCATCAAGAAGCAACTGCCCCTCGGCAACCACTTAATCTGTCTAATGCAGGGGTGGCTAACTCCGGTCCTGGTGCACCTCAATCTAGTTTCGTTCTCACGATGTCCCTAATGAATATTCATGAGATATATTTGCATCTATTGCCTTCCCTTGTATGCAGATATAACCATGAATATTCATTAGGGACATCATGAAAACCAAGTTGCCTTGTGGTGCACGAGGACCGGAGTTGGCCACCCCTGGTGTAATGATTAAGCCAATTTCTGATGATATGCAGTTTAAGTTTAGATTTGTTTTTATTGGTTTGTATAGTGTCAACTGTTGATTTCTTTGGAAGTCTGTATTCAACTGAGAACAGCCCTTTCGGTCACATTGGCAGATAAGTACTTTTTAAAAAATTAATCAATCATTTAATTAACCAGGTAGCAAACTATATTCCAGGAAGGCAATGCTAGTCTTTCACATTTCCAGTAGATATGGGAAAATTGTGTTGCTCAACATGATTTATGTTGAAGCATCTTAATATGTATGAGCCTCTTTGCATGATTTTCATATGACACAGCTCATTAAATTTTATTACATCATAGAAATATAGAAAAATGACGACAGAAAAAGACCACATGGCCTATCTAGTCTGTCCTTCCATATCAACAACTACAACAGTCCCCTTTTTTCCTTTAGAGATCCTCTGTATTTGTCCCAAGCTTTTTTGAATTCAGATACTATCCTCATCTCTACCATCTCCACTGGGAGACTATTCCATGGATCCACCACTCTTTCCGTAAAGAAATATTTCCGCATATCACTCCTGAATCTATCCCCTTTCACCCTCATCTCATGTCCCCTCGTAGCAGAACTTGCTTTCAATCGAAAGAGGCTCTCCCCATGTGCATTTATGCCACAGAGATATTTAAATGTCTCAATCATATCCGCCTTTCCTCTAAGGTGTACATATTAAGATCCCTAAGTCTGTCCTCAAATGCTTTATAATGAAGACCACTAACAATTTTAGTAGCCACCCTCTGTACTGACTCCATCCTGTTTATATCCTTTTGAAGGTGCGGTCTCCAGAATTGCACACAATACTCCAAATGGGGTCGCACCAAAGACTTATACAGAGGCACTATCACCTCCTTTTTTCTGCTAGCCATTCCTCTCCCTATGCACCCAAGCATCCTTCTAGCTTTTGCTGTCACCTTTTCTACCGGTTTAGCTACTTTAACATCATCAGAAACAACCACACCGAGTTCCCGTTCTTCTTTAGTGAACATACAGACCCACATAGTGAAATGCATTGAATAACAGAGTATTAATATATGTGACAAATATTAGCCGTGTATTTTATAGGCATTTCTTTATTTTAAACAATTTTCAACCCAGCTTTCTCTATATGGCACTAGCTGAGTAAATATTAAAATAAACAGAGATGGCACAGTTATATAGAACAGACAAAACATAAACACAAATAAAATACCTCCTAAAACTAATATCTAATACAGCATATCATCCAATGACATTAGCAGAACAATCATGTTCTGCATCAACATATTAGCCTTAACACTCTCTAGTGCATTGGACCCTGTGTATTATATACAATTCAATAATCTTCTAGAAGGCAAGGACCTGCTGAGCAATTCTAATTGGATCACACTATTCTGTTCCAGGATAGTGTTATCATGATTTGATTAGATTTTGCTTTATAACATGCTTCCAGTTGGCATCATTTATTGATGATAGATATTCCTTTCATCCGTACTCTCTTACTGGTGGATTGAATTTGGCCGTAATTATATTTTGTCTGTGCAAATTGCTTTATAATTGATTGTGCAAGGATATAGTAGTGTTGTCATTCTTATCTCTTAAAAGAGTTTAATGTGATCAGTGCTACCTGTATCTTTCATGTTTTGCCTCTACAGTGGTTTTACTTTGTATTGTTTAAAGGCTTTGTTAAAAATAACTTGATTATTCTACTTATGAACAGATAACCTGATCATAGAGCACTGCATATACAGTACTGTGTACTCAAAATTCAGCCTTAGAGTTGGGCCTGGAGGCTTGATCTGTTCCTCAATCACTTGTCTTATCAATAACTGAGTCAAACATAGGTCGACTCAGACTGTACTTTTTTGACTCTGTTTAAGAATACCGGAGCATAAAAGTGAACAGGCATAAAAAAATTATATTGTATGACATTCTTTCTGATTAATGGAAGACCAGCAGAAGTAAGAGGAGAACTCCTATTTAGCTAATTTTCAGCAGGAGTGGTGATCAAATTAAGTTAAATGCTTATATTTAACTTAATCCTTATATTCAGTACCACTAACTATATAGTTAATGGCACTGAATATATGTATAGGGGAGATTGTATATAGGGCATGCAGGATGATATAATGAGAAACATGCATAAATCCCTGTTTTCAAGGACTGAGCTAGCTGTTTACAGAATAGTGAACATCTTACGTGTGCACGTATGTGTCACCGCACATAAGTGCCATAGGGGCATGCACGGACGGGGTTGTACTTGGGCGGAACATGGGCACAGCCTCTGCTGACACGCATAAATTATAAAATGCTATGACTTACGTGCATCGGGTTGCCGATCTAGGCACGGCAAGTTGCACCTGCTGCTCCCCAGGTTCCAATGCATCCGTATACTTCTATTTTATAATACAAAGCATCTGGGTGCTTTATTTTATAAAACAGGCCCAAACTGCACACCTATTGCTTGAGTAGGAGTGTAGCAAATTACCCTGCGTGCGCAGTCACTATGTCGGTACTATCCATTTAGTTTAGGCCTGCTACTCAGCAGGCCTAAGCTAAACATGTGAAGGCAGATTTCAAATAGGACATGGAGAGGGAAGTTTAGATGTTCAGGACATGGAAAAGTCCCGCTGTATTTTAGAAAAGGCTGTGCCATATGCAGAGCCTCTAGTAAAAATACATGCAAGGACATGTGGAAAGTCTGTGTCACTGTAGCCCACCTGTATATGGAGCAACTTTTAGAATCACTGCTGCTGTTCTCTATGCACACCTATCCAGCAGCACAGCATCGCCCTCTGCTCACCCCTCCCCTAACAGTGATAACCCCATTGCCCTTCCCATCAACTGATCCCCCAGCATCAATATTCCTGCATCCAACCCCCTAGCATTAAGAACCCCCTCGATGGCTCCAGGCAGACCTCCTCTCATCCCCTGATCCCCGTACCACAGCTTTTAATGAGGTTCCAGGGTCCCTAGTGTTGTGTGAGCAGAGCAATCCCTAGTCACCCCTCCCCTTCCAGGTCTGGGTTCAAAATGACTATCGATGGGGATCAGGCCTGCCTTAACCACTCCTTCTCCACATACTAACCATGCCTCGTGCCATATTAAATATGGCATGCACCACCATGTATAAATAGTCCCTTTTCTAAAATGCAAATTAAATGTGTAGGCCAATCCACACATGCAAATGTTGCTATTTACATATGGGGATGCTTCTAAAATAACCCCTGTAACTTATCCTGATAGTAGCTGAATATTTATCTGAGTATTTGCAGAAAATATATGGATAATACTGGGCTTTTAAAATTGCTAAATGGTCCGATACTCTCTGTATAAAAAGGGGCCAGACACAAAAATTATCCTGATAGCATCAATATAGCTTATATGTTGCTTTGAATATTGGCCACTGTATTGTTTGTTGGCATCAGGCAATCATTGCTTCAAAGCCTCCCAAGTATTCATACAATCTCAAAGGATCCCAGTCTAATACCCAATACCTGCCCTCAAGATTTGGCTCTCTGTATCTGTTCATTTACCAGCAGTGTTATAAATATTAAAGGTTGTTCTCAGAAACCACCTAAAATAAGGGCATAGCACTTTCATCCAATCTGAACTGACATATCTAGTCATTTTGAGCCCTTAACCTTTATAGAATTGAGTTGTCTCATGCATTTTTCATTTGGTTTGCAAGTAAAATAGAACCTACTGTATCTGTTTTCACTCTTGTTCTGAAGGAATATCAGTTAATATTCGTTAGCCTTTAACGTGAGGGAGTATTTGTTTCCTTAAGGATAAAACAGAAGCATATGAACCGCACTGAAACCCTGCATATAAGAATGATTTGAGGTTTGCTAAAGACTCTTCAGAAGTCAACCAGACAGGGCCCACCTGGTGTTAGGACTCAGTTACAAACTAGGTTCACATCTAAGACTTATTGTTGTTTTTAGAATAGAGTACATGGATTGCAAGCTTATTGATACTTTGAATCTTATTCCATGCTCAAGTGGGACTTACATGCATGCTTACAGATAGCAACAGCTTACAGAACACATGTACGAGAGGTGCCCATTCATGCATGTAAGTCCTTTCTAATAGGGACTTACATCGTAACTAGCGGATCACTTTCCATGCATCCCTTAGAAAATCAACCCCTAAAGACTATCACGGGAGGTGCACAACTTCAAATCAGCCACAATTAGTAGATACAATTTATAGGGGGAGTCATTAGTGCCTCTGGGATTAAAGCTAAATCTGCATGCTAATGAATTAATAAGAGCATTCAGTAGATTTAGGGTGGGAACATGGCTTCCTGCTGATATATTCCTTACAGGATCATGAGGTTAGACATAAAAAATTCCCTAACTTCATAATTTACATGGAATGTAGCCACCACGTTTTCATGGTGAACTTGATGTATTAAATCATTCCAGGATTCACTCTGCCCATTTCAAGGCAATTTATTATTCAAGTGTGTATCACTTGTACTTTCGGTTTGGGTGTGCACAGGGACCTGACTATAGGCGCAGCCTAAACGTACATGCATATTTTATCAAATATTATGACTTGCCCATGTTACTGACTAATATAGACACAGGCATTCACTCTAGAGCAGACATAACTGCCATGACTAGGCAAAGACGTACTTGGCAACACCTGTTAACCGCAGGGGTTTGTAGACGTGCCCTCATACTGGCCATATCTGCTTGTGTGGCAAGTTCTAAAATCACCTCCATATTTTGTACTTAATTTATTTCACTGTTCACATTTGCTCTAATTTATAGGGAGGTGCTTTTTTTGCACACTAGGATGCATTATCATGCAATGGGGTGCATGAATAATGCACACACTATAGCACAATATGTGTCCTACTGCACAATGATACACTTGATTGCACAATGGCATGCACTATTGTACAATTGCACACCCTGTTCACGCATGCATGAATAATGGGCACTCCACGCATTTGTGAACAGTGCATGCTATTGCACAACAGGACACACTATTACCACTTTCGTTTCAAAACCAAATCACATCCCTATAAATCAGAGTGAATGTGACCAACTGTGAAATGAGGCACACTCTTGAGAAAAAGAATACAAAGAAGGAAAAAAAAAGAAAACAGAACAAAATGAAACTTTTTGGCCTGCACATCCCTACTCATTTCTAAGTTCAAGCTTTTCTTAAAGGGATGTTATAAATGTATATAAACATATATAAAACATATTTGAGGGCTACAGGGATACATGGATTGGGGTTATTTTTCTTCCCTTGTTGGAATATTGGACGTTTTTGATGAAAAGGGTGTTTTGTATTCCATGTGCCACTAGGTGGCAGTGCAGTATGGAAATCAGTGGACAAGAGCTCTCAGGCATTGAATAGTATTCCTTTTCCCCAAGGAAATAAAACAAAAACTGCACTGTTCCTGAAGGGTTAGCCATTAGCCACTCTTAAAATGTAGATTGTTAATGCTACATGGGAACCTGTCACTTTAGTTGTAAGCTCCAGTAGGGACGTGTAGTGGTTTTGAAATGAAAAAGAAAACACGAAGCAATAGTCTTCTTTCATTATATTTCAAAACAAATGCGCTAAAAGAAAAGAACCAAAATGTGTTTTGTTCTGGAAATACTAATCTCTATTCCAAAACTGTGTACAAATAGCATGTACTTTTTGGAATTGCAGGCCATATTTGAAAAAGGGTGCACACTTCTTGAAACTGAACAAAACAATAAGTACCCCGAAATGAAATGAATGACAGCCCTAAATGATACAGCCACCAACAAAATTAAACACATAGGGATATAAACACATGACTAGACCTCACTATTGCTGTTTTATTCTTATGATTATCTTGTCACAATATTGCTATTTAATGAAAATGGGTCCGATATTCAGTGGCATTGACTGCTAGAGTGATTACAGCGATTAGCTGCCGCTGTGGAACATTAAACCCGGATAGTCAATGACTGCACTATAGCCAGTCACTGGCACTGAATAGCCGGGTTCACTGCCGAAGCAGGATACTAACTGGGCAGCAGCGATATTCAGCTGCCAGGGGATTTACCAAGCACTGATCATACCACACTTCGACTACGCAAACGCAATTCTCCAGGGGCTCCCACAATCCACCTTGATCCCACTTCAGCTTGCGATGAAAGCCGCAGCGAGAGTTCTACACGGCGCACCCAGAAGCAAGCACGTGACACCCATCCTGAAACAGCTGCACTGGCTCACGATTCACAGCAGAATCACCTTCAAGACCCTCCTACTGACATTCAAAGCCATCAAACAATTAAAAAAAGCCCTTAAACACCACCTTTTCATCGCACACTTCAAACACCTAAACACCCCTTCCCCTCCCCCATCCTTTTAATCTCATACCTACCCTAACTAACTGTATAGATTTTATATATCTCCAACATGTATTTTCTAGAATTATAAATGATTTCCCTGTTTACTTCCATGTTAATTTTCCTGTTACTTGTAATAGGTCTGTTATATCTGACCAATTGTTGTATTGTTTCAATGTAAACCACACTGATGACAAATAGCGCGGTACATAAGAAAATTAAATAAATAAAATAAATAAATCAATGGGCTCTCATCTTCTTCCCTCACGGAACTGGTCCACACCATACCCCCCAACAGGTCCAGAAGGTCTGCAGCAATTAATACACTGGAAGTTCCAGAAACGATAACCCAATGCACCAAATCAACAGCAAACAGGGCCTTCAAGTTCTGTGCGCCCAGATGCTGGAACGCCCTACCACCCACCATCCGTGCAATTCCTAACCTAATCCAGTTTAGGAAAGCACTGAAGCACCATCTCTTCCTCAAGTGCTACCCTGAAACCAATGCACGTACAACCCCCTCCCCATACTAGAATGGCAAACCACCATACAGGCTTTCCAACCTTAACTCAGCCTATCTCCGATCCAAATTAAACATGACGCCTATATGTACATATATGTATATAGTTCCCCTGTTAGCTAAGTTTTAGTACCCATTCTCTGTAAACACAGAGTGGCTCGTCACCTCGCTGTACGTTTTGTTCTATGTAAACCGCGCTGATGCCGAATAGCGTGGTATATAAGAAACTGAAAATAAAAATAAATAATAAATTAAATAAAATACAACTGTTCAGCGGCTGAATATCGCCGCCAACCGATTATACCCGGGTGCCGCCCACAGACCACCTCAATGCTAACCAGTGTGTAGCTGCAGCACCCGTGGTATTCAGCGTCACTAACCGTGTTAGTGCCGCTGAATATCCCACTTAGCGGCATTTACATGGTTTGCAGGTCTGCAAGCCGTGTAAATGCCTTTGAATATCAGGCCCTATGTTTCTTATTTTAAAATTAATCACTTGTGATGCTTTTCTCTCTTCTCCACTGGGACATTTTGTAATGATCTTGCGGGTTAATAATTGTGCCAAATAAAATAAATTACAATCAGCAGTTCAATTTCTCGTTTGTATCTGTAAGGATTAATTAATAATTCAAATGTGGCTTCATATAGGTAGCGTGAACAGGATGAACCTGCTCTGATGAAGTAATTTGCAACCCACACACTGTCAATTCAAGACTGGGAAGTAAATGTTATAATAGGCCATTTAATTTGTGTCACAGGTTTGCACATAAACTTTACCAGTTTCAAAGGAAAACACACAAAAATCTTTCCATTTGAAAAGTACCCCACCAAATCCCACAAGTGCAGATTTATAGCTGCTATTTAGTAAACACAATTTTTTTTATAAAATTTACAAACATATTTTTGGAAATCTAAAAGGATGTATATTATTCCAAACCCCTTCTCATCCTGGGACTACCTTTGCTCAGCACTGGTAAAAGTATTCATAAAACGTTATTATGTGCTTACTTTTACACACATATTTCAGGCAATTTTACAGGTAATTTTCAAACCTAAATCTCAGTTTTATGCATAGAAATGGCTTTCACAATTACTCATTTTATAATATGTCACCTAGGTTTGGAGGTGAGAAGGCACCTATTTTTAATCCGTGAGGCACATTTCACAATACAACGTCAAAGCCGGAATGTCTGAAAAAAAAAAAAAAGGCACATGCAAGTTCAGGCACAATTTCAGAAACCTGGACGTGCCTGATATGCATGCTTATGAAATGTATATATAGATGTTCTCCGGGTTGGCATTTCAGAATCAAGACATCTAATAGCTAAGTGGATAGAATAGTGTTTTAGGAGCAGGGTGGCTAGAGTGCAAATCCTAGTGTGCAGGGCCTTTGTGATCTGAGGCTAGTCGCTTACTTCTCCGTCGTCTCTACACTCTCTGGATGTTTTAAGGTGAAAACAAGCACTGTCCCGATGCCTCTTTGTGCCTGGAGAAGGTAATATAGAAACATAGTATATGACGGCAGATAAAGACCAGTATGGTCCATTTAGTCTGCCCAGCAAGGCAGCAAGAGTAGGTGCACCTGCTGCTCCGTGCAGGTCACCCCACCTCATGCTTTTCTTTAGGGGTGTACCCACCACTCTGTGTAAATCACCCCTATTTTTTGAGCTATAAGAGATAATTATGTTTATTTTTTTTTTATTTTATCCTGTTGCTATAGGTGTAAATATGGATGTGCCTGCAGACATCTCCAATGTTTCTGAATAGAGACATGTAAGTCCCTTGCCACTTCCCGGACATATCTCACCACACCCCCTCCATGCCTACTTGGACATCCCTGCACCTACTTGGACATCTGCAAACATCATTTGTGGAATGTTATGAAGACGGGTCTGTGAGTTTGACGTCCATGTACACACATCTTCCGATGTCCAAATCACGTCTAAACCTTTTAAAATGACCCTCTGTGTCTTTATAAAATCTTAAGAGGGGAACATCCAAACTCACCGCTAGATTGAAACTGCAAACCTTTATACCTCATGGTACCAGGTGTCACTATCCGTATGTAACTCATGACTCCACCCGCGTTCACCTAGACCTTCCTCTGAAACCATAAAGGTTGCACCTGGGGACATTTTCTAAAATCAGCCCTATATGAACTGATGTAATATAATACCAAAAATGGTGGCATAATACGATTTTAATGAATACTTTTGTCTATATAGTATCTTATACTGTTACCTTGCCAATGTTTTTTATGGGGGGGGGAGGGGAGGCATTAAATATAGGTTCTCAACCAATTACTTGGGACAAATTCAGCCAGCCTTGTTTTCAAGATATCCACAATTAATATGCAATAGGTTTGCATGCATTGCCTTCCTTACATACACATCTGTTCATTGCATATTAATTGTGGACTTCCTTAAAAAACTGGCTGACTGACGATGTCTTCAGCGATGGACTGTAACCACTTCTCTGACAGAATACTTGAGCTCTAGCCCCATGTCTACTGCCTACAATGTGACCTTCAAGAACTCAATTCTTTCTTCCTGTGCCTCAAGATTCCCAACTATGCCTGTGTGGGGGGAGGTATTACTAACATGCATTAAGGCAATAATAAATGCTATATACCAGTTAACACATGTTAAATGGTACAGTTGTGTGTTATTTCACCATAATGCACATTAGTTTCTCAGCAAATAATAAGATGCGAAGCATGCAAATGCATACAAAGTACCTCATTATTCAAACTGTAACACACAGGGCAGGCGCAACCATTAGGCAAACTAGGTGATCGCTTAGGGCGGCAAATTTTGGGGGCGGCAAAGAGCAGGGTATTAAAAGCTAACTAGTAGATTTTGACAGCCAGGAGAGGTATAAAGCTTAGGGTTTGCCTAAGGCACCAACGCTTTGAACTAACTCTGGGGCCATCCCTGATAACACAGCTTGTGGTGAACTTCACATCCTCATCCGTATTTATGCCGTTCTCCTCCACTGCCGACTCCAAACTGTTCCCTCTACCTTGCTAAGACACTCAACTGGAATAGATTTCCTTGGTCCATAAATAATGCTCTCTCTCTGGTCCTATTCAAATCCAAGCTAAAAGCCCACCTTGTGGAGGTTGCTTTAAAATCTTAACCCCTTAATTTCCTATTTCTATCCATGTTGTTCTAAATCATTTCTTATAATAAATGAAATTCCCTAATCTCTTTTTTATCCTGTTTATTTGTCTTGAATAGACTGTAAGCTCTGCTGAACAAGGACTATCTCTTACGTGTATGTCTACAATGCTGTGTACTGTATGTTTAGTAGCACTATAAAAATGATTAATAATATTAGTAGACCTGTATTTAGGTATAGACAACCACCTAGGGTGCCAAATTTTGAAGAACCTGATCCCTCTTACTTTAGGGCCCTATTCTTGTGCTGTCTCAAAGAGGTGCTACTGTGGTACTATGAACATCCTCTGCTCTTATTCTTGCCCTCCAATACTTTTAGGACCTCTGGTATCCCCCTCCTTTGCTTGTTCTCTGGGATCTGTTATCTGGTCTTGATCTTAAATTCTTCCCTGAGTATTACAGCAAGCTGCACTATTCACTGAAAAACCATGCCACTTAGAACTGACATTATTTTAACTTCTGGGTGCATGAGTCTACGAACTCATGGCCCAATACTCCTGGGCATCATCTTAAAGGAGCCAATGTTCAGAAAGTCCCATACTGACCCCCCTCCCCCCACAAGATGTATTGGGGGTTTGCCTTGCATATAGCAGCTTACCAAAAAAATCTCCAACGGTAATCAATCAATGAAAATACTCAATAAACGATACCGTAAAAACCCCCTCTTTCCTCTACAATTATTTTTTGTCGGGCATAAACCGTGGGAGGAAGGTACTATTGAACCCCCCTCCTGAAAAGTACATGTCCCTTTTATTCATATGAAGTGCACGTTTTGGGGAAATCCAAACCCCTGTGTCAAGCGCTCATATTGTTGATCCAGCATGTCACCTAATCTTCAACTCCAACCACCAAAAAACGTCGAACATAAGGCTGATCAAATAGGGGATACTAACTCATGATTGGCTAACTGAAAAACAGTCATCATCCCAGAACACCAGTCACATACAGGGGGTTCCCACAAATCAGGGAACACCCATGGAGGAAAGGTGCTACGTCAGGGGAGTCCCAACCAATCAATTTCTCGATTGAGTCCCATAGGAGAAACAGCATGCAATTGAAAAATCCATCGTTGTTCAAGATGGCGTAACTTTGCTATCCGATCTCCACCTCTAGGATCCAGCGGAACATGGTCTATAATAGTCCACCTTAATTGATCAAAAGTATGATGAAAATCCAAGCTGTGTTGCACCATAGGAGCAGTAAGAACTGCATGGCGAAATCTTGAAGCGTGTTCACTCAATCTCACCTTAACGGCCCGGGTAGTGCTTCCCACGTATCTGGAGGGACATCCACATTCTATAAAATAAACTACGAAAATGGACATACATGAAGTCTTCCACCGGCAGTGATAAATCCGACCAGTGTGTAAATCAGACTATGAAGTCCCTGAAATTGTTTTGGCACAAAAGTTACAATCTTGACACGGAGAGTGGACACCAGTCCCCCTCAACGGGTATTCAGGTCGATCCACGTTATATATGGCAGATTTGGAGGAACGATATATATGTAAGTCCCCATACTTTTCACATGTTCTTTTGTGGAAACGTTATTTAGATGACATTTTCTTTGTCTGGTCATCTGATTTGGTTTCTCTACAAGAATTCATAATTTGGCTTGATACAATCAGGTTACATATTAAATTTATGCCTCACATTGATCCAATTCAAGTGGAATTTTTAGATATGATGATATTTCGAGAAAACTCTTCCCTATTTACTACCTTATATAGGAAACCAGTCCAACGGAATAGTTTACTAAACTATCGTAGTTTTCACCCTGGGTCTTTGCGGAAGGGACTGCCTTATGGTCAATTTTTGCGGATCCGCCTGCTCTGTACATCTATGGAACAATTTAGACATCATGCACAGGAGCTGTTTGACAGGCTTATGGGTATCCGAGATCGGTACTCTCTAGAGCGTACCGTAGAGCGTTATTTACTCATCGTGAATGGTTTTTGGAATCCCCTTTACAGCCAGTAAAAACTAATGATGAAATGTTGACAGGTGTTTTACCCTACATGAGTCATTCCTCTACAGTATTTGCAATTTTGAAAAAACATTGGCCAGTGCTTTCTTTGCATTCATGTTTTGATAAACCATTGCGTGTGACTTATACTCGGGGGACCAATTTGCGTGACATGTTAGTAAAATCAGCTGTGGCCGTGGATTGACCTGAATACCCGTTGAGGGGGACTGGTGTCCACTCTCCGTGTCAAGGTTGTAACTTTTGTGCCACAACAATTTCAGGGACTTCATGGTCTGATTTACACACTGGTAGGAATTTTCACCGCCGGTGGAAGACTTCATGTATGTCTACTTTCGTAGTTTATTTTATAGAATGTGGATGTCCCTCCAGATATGTGGAAAGCACTACCCGGGCCATTAAGGTGAGATTGAGTGAACACGCTTCAAGATTTCACTATGCAGTTCTTACTGCTCCTATGGTGCAACACAGCTTGGATTTTAATCATACTTTTGATCAATTAAGGTGGACTATTATAGACCATGTTCCGCTGGATCCTAGAGGTGGAGATCGGATAGCAAAGTTATGCCGTCTTGAACAACGATGGATTTTTCAATTGCATGCTGTTTCTCCTATGGGACTCAATCGAGAAATCGATTGGTTGGGACTCCCCTGACGTAGCACCTTTCCTCCATGGGTGTTCCCTGATTTGTGGGAACCCCCTGTATGTGACTGGTGTTCTGGGATGATGACTGTTTTTCAGTTAGCCAATCATGAGTTAGTATCCCCTATTTGATCAGCCTTATGTTTGGCATTTTTTGATGATTGGAGTTGAAGATTAGGTGACACGCTGGATTAACAATATGAGTGCTTGACACAGGGGTTTGGATTTCCCCAAAACGTGCACATCATATGAATAAAAGGGACATGTACTGTTCAGGAGGGGGGGTTCAATAGTACCTTCCTCCCACGGTTTATGCCCGACAAAAAATATTTGTAGAGGAAAGAGGGGGTTTTTACGGTATCGTTTTATTGAGTATTTGCATATAGCAGCTGGCAAGGAGTAATCCCCAATTGTTCCTGTCTGTCAGACTCTAGATACAAAATGGTGCCAATTGAACCCTAGCAGTAGTCTTGCAGTAATACTAATAGGAGTCAAGGGCCAAATAAGGCACGCATACCCTTAATTTTTATGTATATATTCATGTCTGATGTAAGATGCAAATAAAGCACAAATTTAGCACAAATGGTATTGACACACAGGCATTTTGTGCATTTTAACACACATAGGAGGCCGGTGTTCAAAAGCACACCTACTAACTGGAGAAGTGTCAGCCAGCGAGATATTCAGTAACACTAGTGCACGCCATGGGGCTGAGAATGGGTGTGATGGTCAGTGATGTGTAACACATGGGACGTTGCTGTCAGGACTGACAATAGCACCACTGCATTTAGCACACTCTCAAGAGAAGGTACTAACTGCTGCTATAACTACTGGCAGCCCAATAGCTTGGCCACGACCCATAATAAAATATGCATCGACATCCCCTCTCCCCCCAAATCCTGATCACACCTCGAACAAGCCACCCATAATCTGACAACCCCCACACAGACACACCCCAATAGATCAAAGCCCCTCCCAGTATGAACCCCTGCGCACCCTTCGATTATCACTCAAACTCAAAGAGTAACCCATCACCCTAGTCTCCCCCATACCTGATTAAACCCCCCCCCCTGAGATCCAACTCTGGACCCTCCCCTCACCATTCTCACTCCCCCCTGGTTTTACCCAGGGGCTCCCTAGTGGTCTCAATGGGAATGATAAATAATAGTAGTAGGTCTGTATCTAGGCGTAGACAACAGTCTAGAGCGCCAAATTTTGAAGAACCTGCTGCCTCTTACTTTAGGGCCCTATTCTTGCGCTATCACAAAGAGGTGCTACTGTGGTACTATGAGCGTCCTCAGCTCTTATTCTTGCCCTCCAATCCTTTTGGGACCTCTGGCATCCCCCCTCCTTTGCTTGTTCTCTGGGATCTGCTGTCTGGTCTTGATCTTAAATCCTTCCCTGTGTAGCTCCCCTCCATTCCTGTCCCGGCTACCGGAGCCTGACAAAATGTGGGCTTTGACTCCTAATGTTTGTCTTGGGGGTCAAATGGGGAGGGCTTTCATTGTTGGGGGGAGTATATGTTGGGGGGAGGGGCCTTGATCAGGTGAGATTGGTCGGGGAGGTGATCGAGATTTAGAGGGGCTAGATTATTTATTTTATTTATTTATTTAACAGGTTTTATATACCACATTATCATTTCAATCAAAGCGGTATACACTGAAAGATTATTGCAGGCACTTATCATGCCCTTTGATTTTGGTTACCGGTTTCCTGCTGAAGCAGGGAACGCAGGTCTGTGCGGTAAATGTCTTCCCTGTGCACTAAATACAAGTCACTTGCTGGGCACACCTCCTTCATTTACCGCACCTTAACTTTGCCAGTGAAGGTGTGGTAAGTACGAATACTTACCGCACCTTAATAAAAGAGCCAATGTATGAATAAAGTGAAACGTCAATGCTCTTGCTTAAGCTTATGAGCTCTCTGGGCCATCTGTATATCAGATCCATACTGAATTTAGGCTACTTCACTAGCAAAGGCATTATTTTGGTTAATTCAAACAAATTACCTACTTTAACATAAAAATGCCTTGTTTTCTCCCAGCACTTCGCCTCTTAGCTACTTTCCCAGCCCAAGAATCATGTTGCATGCTTGAAATCACACCTAATTTCTACCTCTCTTCAGTCTCTACCGTCTATTTTTTATTGCAGGCTTCAAAGTGACAGCTCTGATTGGTAAATATACCCAATGAGTGCCCAATGTTCAGTACCTCATTGGCTAACAGAGATGGATAGGTCCTGTATCAATTAAGCAACGTGAGCATCATGTCACTAAGATCTTTTACCAATTCACAGCTTGCCGGTTTGAATTTTAACACTGTCTGATAGGGTATAGGCTGCTAGATCCAAATGGTGGCAATGGCTATCCTCCCGTCATTTTCCTTTGAAGCTATATTGTCCATACTGCAGTAACCCATTGATGAACCAATGGTTCATAACCTGAAATCTTGTGTCTTTTAAGAATGCATTCTCACATATTTTAACTTTGTGTACTGGTGCTAGAGCAGCCCAGAATCCAGATAATTATGATACATTTCTGAATATTAGTACACAGCTGCTTGAATTAAGTTTGCAGTATGGAAATGAGAAATACAATTTCTGCTGTTATTTTTTAAAAGTCGACTTCCATACTGCTCATGGTAAGAGCCAGTAGGGGTGATTACAAAGTAACATGGCCAATTAGAGCCCAAAGGTTTACCACATAAAAGAGGACTGCCTCATATCTATAGTTATCTTATTCAGTGTTCCAAGGAAACATTGCAGTTTACCTTAAGGTCTGTGATGGATCTCTCTGACAGATCCTCCAGTCTAAAAGAATGGTTGAAATAATTGCCAATATGCCTCTTGACTTACAAAGCTTTTGCATCTATTGACCTCATTAGCATCGATTTTTTTCTTAATACTATTACAATGTAAACAGCTTGCAACAATATTTCGGGAGTTATAAAAGCTTTAGTTGCAGTTTCCACATGTAAAGGCATATGTTGTTGTTGTTACGTGCCTTTGGTGTCGACTCATGGCGACCCTCTGGATAGTTGACCTAAAAGCATATAGCTACGCTGTAAACCGCCATGGCTTTCAGATAAAGAGGTATATAAAAAAAGTTAAATAAAAAAATAAATTTACACCTGGAAATGGCATCTACATGTAAATGACAATTTTAGAAAATTGAATGTTGTGACGATGAGAGTGGTGTTGAACAGATGGAAACAGAGGAAAATAAGGAATACGCCTTTAAGACAAGAGACAGGCAAGGTTTCCACAGGGTCCAAGCTTCAGATAAACTAAAGAAA
Organism: Ichthyophis bannanicus; assembly: GCA_033557465.1. Lineage (NCBI taxonomy): Eukaryota > Metazoa > Chordata > Amphibia > Gymnophiona > Ichthyophiidae > Ichthyophis > Ichthyophis bannanicus. The sequence goes on from CM066038.1 coordinate 403,659,325, forward strand.
CACATACTAGCTGAGGCTGAGCCACGTCCAAGTCCTAACGTAGGTGCAGGTTTGAGCTCTAATCACAGGCACATGTGCAGGGAGCAGGGAGTGGTGGCAGGAAAGCAGCTTTTTAAGCCGGCCTCAGTGAGAGCAGAGGGAGGAGAAGGAGAAAGAGCAGCTGAGAGCAGAGGCGTAGCGTGGGGGGTGCAGGGGGGGCCGGCCGCACCGGGCGCAACATGGGGGGGGGCGCGCTCGAACTCGCAGCTCTCTGCAGTGCTGGCTGTGCGAATCGGTCCGAAGGCACAGTAGACGCTGCAATCGGCCAGTCGCTCAAACCACACCTAAAACAAAAGCAGGGTAATCCCTTTGAGGTGAATGCAGATTGCTGGCCCCCAATGAAGCCGTTTGGTGAAACAAGGACCTTGTTGGGCAAACTGCTTACAGGGTAGGGTAGGCACGCTGCGCGCATCATTTAAAGTGATTGGCTCCGCTCGAGGTTGAGCTGAGCGGAGCCAATCAGTGCCGCGGGAGCTGCATGTGCTCCGGCGTTTGCAGCGTGGCCGGAGCACATGCGATCGGGCGCCCAGGAGGCAGAATCGTTGCTGGGGAGCGTCGTTGGCAGCGGAGGGAGCAGGTCTGGGCCGGAGGCATTGATCGGGCCCGGTGTGTCCTCGGATCGCTTGGAGATTAGCATGCCGGCTGTGGAGTGATTTGCAGGTGAGTAGGTTTATGGCCACGGTGTTAAAAAAAAAGGAAGGCAGGGCAAGGACGCCGGGGTTGTAGGGCTCGTTTAATATATGAAATAAAGTAATACAAAAAAATAATAAATAATAAGGCAAAAAACAACGTAGAATATAACTGGTATTTGGTTCCTCAGTCTAGCGGGAGGGGGTAATATCGGGGGTTTGGGGGGGCAGCCCAATTATGGTGGGTAAGCACACTGGGGGGGGGGCGGGGGGCTAATGGGGTTGCTGTGGTTAGGCAGGGAAGGGGGCAAAGGGGGCAAAGGGGGAGGGGGTCCGTCAGGGGAGAGAGATCCCGACAGCGGAGTATGGAGAGAGGGATGTTTAGTTTTTGTTCTTGATATTTTTTGTCGTTTACGATGGTTGTGAGACGACATATAATAGCATGGCCCATGCTAGGTTACTACATTTGTAGATTTGTATTCATAGACCTGCTGAAAATGTGGAGAATGTGTAATGCATGTTCGCACTCAATAAAGTGTTTGAAAATAAACTTGTATTTAGATGCATTTTACTTTAATTACATCAGTATTTTCATAACAAACAATACATGTGCTTAGGGGGTAAGGGTTTCTTTAACTAATCTAGTGGAAGAGACTCGAGTGCTAAAATCCACGGGTTAGGGGGCGCAAATTACTTGCCTTGCCCCGGGTGCTGACAACTCACGCTACGCCACTGGCTGAGAGTCCAGCAGCTGTGAAGCCAGAGGGTTCAGGAGCAGTGAAGCCTGGTTCAAGGAAGCCAAGAGAAGGCAGATGTGGAAGGCTTTACTCCACGTGGGAAAAAGGTTTTAGCAACCAAAGAAGCAGTTCTAAGGTGAAAGGTACGCCTGCTTCAGAGTCCAGCAGATGGATAGCTGGGGACATTGCTAATGAGCTGAGCCAGACTGCAGAGCAGAGTGTGCAAAACCCGGTTCCAGGAACCCAAGCTGAGAGAAGGTGGGTGCAAGCAGTTATAGACAGAGATAACCAGAACCCAGCCTCGAGCAGAGAGATAGACCTGAACACAATTAAAGTATTAAAGAAACTGTTCCAAGACAGAAAAGCCTACTCTCAAGGTACAACCAGTTCTTATCCAGGAGAGCAGCTTTTAGAGGAACTCCAGAGGTTTTTACAAAACAGTAAACAGTAAACATGTTGTTGAAAACCCAGGGGAAGATAAGCAATGTATGGTGCAAGAAGACATGCAGATTGATCCTTGTGAGGAAGATTCTAGGTGTAATGAGGCACCGATGGATTGTTCTCTATGTAGAAGGGAGGTTTAATTATTGCTAAGAAAAGGACTGAAACAGGAAGTCTTTGAAGAGCAATATTGTACTTAGCTAGGAGAAAGCTAAGACCTTCTGTTAAACTAAAGAACATTCACTGAACCCTGAGTTTATTAACTAAAGCTACATTGGATATAATGGAATGAATTTACCTGGTTTGAATGACAAGAGGTAGCTGTGAATTAACAAGCTGAAGAATTATCTGGGAACAGCTGTGATGTGAAAAGATGTTTTCAGTTCTGAGGTTCCCGATGCAATTTTTGTTCCTGTTATCTTTGGAGAATAATCCTATTTTGCCTTGTGTTTGAATTTGATGCAAAAGGGGAACCCAAAATAAATTTTCTTGTTTTGCCTGAACAAACCCGAGTGGTCACACTACTTTGTCTTTAAGTAAGAACTACAACTCCCAGAATTCCCTGGTGGAGGAAATCAGTGACTCTTTATTTAAGGACAAATAAGGCAGCCCTTTTTGTCCTAAGCCTCTGGCCTAGGCAAGGGGGTATGACAATATCCATAAGTTGTAGAAATCAACCTCCACCCTTTGTCCAGCACTTCGCCTCTTAGCTGTTCCCTGTCTAGTCTGCCAGCCCCAGAAGTACTGGGCTGACATCAGAATCAGCCCTGTATGTCAGGGGATGCGGACCACCCATTGCTCACCATAACTCCTCCTCTGCACCACCCCTTCCCACCCCCGTCTAGCCTCCCCATGCAAACGCCTTGTTCGTATGGGGCTGCTTCGGCAGGGATGGGAAATGGGGATGAATAGCAGGGATGGACATCCCAACGGAACGTGCATCCCTGCTATTCATGTTACAGAATAGAAACCATACTGTATGTAAAAAGTAGTTGCACCTCAAGATAGGTGCACCTACTCGTAGGTGTTTTCCAAGGATTTGGTTTAGATAGAGCTGAGGCAGTTTATTTATCTGCATTTATATTCCACACAATTCAAGAATTTCAGCAAATCATAATGAACATACATAATAAAAACATAAAATCACATAAAATAAAATCAAATAAGCCAGTGGCGTAAGTTGCAATGAAGGACCCCCAAGCAAAATTTTGCTGTGGACCCCCCCCCCCCCCCCCCATTGTCAAGGTGGTGTGCTCCCCATCCCAATGCGGTTGTGGAAACTTCAAGATGTTTGCGCACTGTCTCCACTCTTTTAAAGTTCGCCGCAGGCCTGGTGATTGTTCCTTGCTGGCTGAAGACTGGTGGTTTGGCTGTTATCACAAGACTTTGGCCTGGCGAGGAATAGCCACCAGGCCCCTGGTGAAGTTTAAAGAGCAATGCTGTGCTGCCATTGCTGCTGCTGTTGCTGCTGCCGCCTCCTTGTGGGCCCCCTCCCCAACCCCTCCCCCCCGCCCACCTTGCAGGGACTAGCTTCCCATAAGCTATCTAGCATTACCAGTACCGGCTTTTCCAACCCCCCTGACCTCGAAGGTAGCTGTGTGGAGATCTACCCTTGCAAGCCAGGAGGCACACCAACCAGAAAAAACAACTCCTGGGCTCCACTCCCAGCCACAGACACTACCAACATCTGCTTCCGCTGGATGCCCTCTGCAACAGTTGGAGCACCAAACTTTGAGAGCTCACCAATCCATTCTTCCTTGGCAGAACACCTGCTTCCGGATTGAAGCAGGGATGCCTGTATGGGGATGAGTTCTACCCCACTGCTCAGTTCCACTGTTGAGTTCAGCAAATCCACTGAAGCCATGCCTGACACCACTGGGAGACAGAACAAAGCAATAGCTTGCTGCACCAAACTTGTCGGAGTCGACACATAGCCAGAGGTCTGGCTCGTTGGCTTCCTCCTCTTCCCCATCGAGAAACTCAAGGGGAATGACATGGCACCAGCAACTCACAGTAATGCTCCTGACTCAGCGGTATGCTCCCAGGGCCAGCCCGTCCATTGAGCAATAATGTTGTTCGCACAGGGCCCCGCGCTTCAGGGGGCCCCATGTGAACTCCATTATTGCACAACGGACGGCTTCAGAGGGAGGCGGGAAAGCCCGCTGGAGACCCTGGCCCCCTCTGCACAGCTGCCAGTGTGAAGAGCCTTTTCCTTCATGCTGACGGCTGTTTCTGTGAAGCCGTGACTGCCGGGAGAGGTTAAAGGCAATGACCCGGCTCCCTCTGAAGCCCCTTAGACAGCTGCAGGGCTGTTCAGAGGAGGGGGGGGCTAGGACTGGATGGGCTGTGATCGGGAGGGGGAGAATTTGACTGCAAATGGGCTGTGATGGTGGGAGGGGAAACCTGGACTACAAATGGGCTGTGATGGTGGGGGGGGGGGAACTTGGGCTGTGATGGTGAGGGGGGAACTAGGACTGCAAATGGGCTGTGATGGGGGGACCTGGACTGAAAATTGGCTGTGATTGGGGGGGCTAGGACTGGAAATGGGCTGTGATGGGGGGGCTAGGACTGGAAATGGGCTGTGATAGGAGGGCTAGCATTGGAAATGGGCTGATGAAGAGCTGGAATAGGACTGGAAGTGGGCTGACGAGGGGGCTAGGATTGGAAATTGGCTGAAGGGGGAGCTTGGAGTGGAAATTGGCTGATGGGGGGCTGGAATGGAACTGGAAAAGAGCATATAGGGGGCTAGGACTGGAAATGGGCTGATGGGGAGCTGGAATAGGACTAGAAATGGGCTGATGGGGGGAGCTTGGACTGCAAATGGGTGATGGGCTGGAATAGGACTGGAAATGGCTGATGGGGGAATAGGGCTGGAAATGGGATGATGGGGGGGGCTAGGATTGGAAATTGGCTGATGGGGGAGCTTGGAGTGGAAATGGGCTGATGGGGGGCTAGAATGGAACTGGAAAAGAGCATATGGGGGGATGGGACTGGAAATGGGCTGATGTGGGGGCATGGGAGAATGGAACTAGAAGGGAGTGGGTGGGTCTAGAACTATAAGGGAGCTGATTTTGGGGAAGGACTAGAAGGGGATGGAGATGGGGAATGAGAATGGAGAATGCAGAGGGGAAAAGATATTTTGTGTGGGAGGGTAGAAAAGTCTACAATGGGCCGGGTATTGGGAGAGTAAGTGGGGATTGAGAATGGAAGGGTGAAATCTGAGTGGATGATAAAGGAATAAGGAAAGAAATGGGGGAAAGAGCAAAAGGGAAGTGATCAGTATGTTAAAGCAGATATAGAGAGAGAATGGAAAAAATCTAAAAGAGAAGAAAGGACAAATAGATAGCTTGCAGAAGACAGAAGAAACCAGAATAAAGTGACTGGAGCAATTGCAACTGAAAATAAAATGCCCAAACAGAAGGTAGAAAAATACTTTTTATTTTGAATTTATTAACTGGAATATGTCTGGTCTGAGAAGTGTGTATTGCTAACATTTTTGCGTTTTTGTTTAGTGCAAGAGGAAATTACTTTATAGTTTTATTTATCCAGTGTTGTACATTTCATGTTTGGCTTTTAGGGTTCCCAGTTTAATTATTATCTTCCTATTTCTAAACTGTGATCCCTTATTCTTTGTGTAGTGATGGTCTATGTTCTGCATGTTTAACCGAGCTGAGGTATTCTATTCATATAGTTTCTATTTGACAGTCCCACTTGTTCTCTTTCCCCCAGTGAGTTGTATTGGTTTAATATTTGCAGTGTTGCCGTTTGATAGGTAGGGTTTGGTGCTTTATGAGTCCTGATAGTGCTGTTATGATACAGTGGGTTTGCTATGGGTTCTAAATGGTCAGTGTTTATAGTACTTCCTAATGGGCCTGGCGGTTGTCACTGCAATATAATAATGTAGAAATCTGTTAGTCTTTCTTTATCCATACACTCATTAAGAGGCATGTTTACTAAAAGTGCATGTTAACATTATGCAAATATTTATGCAAATGAGGCTCATTATGCAAATTATGTCCCGCAATTAATCGCACATGGCCCGGCACCCCCCTTGTGCCACCCCTGTATCCTCCACCACTATCTTGGATCCTTTCAGTATCAATTTTAATCTGTCTATGATTAGTCTTAAATATGCTACAGTGTAGCTTCATTGCATGTCTCCTAACCTTTCTACTTATTGAAGTAGTAAATAACCAATCTACATTTACCCGTTCTACTCTGCTCATTATTTTATAGACCTCTACCATATCTTCCCCTCAGCCGTTTCATGCATATTTATTCCCATAGCAAAAACAATTGAAATTCTCCTTCTGGGTTTTCAAAAGTATGCACATAGGTTTTCAGCAATTTTTTGTGCATATTAAATAGCAGGTTCAGGTATTTTTTTGTGACATTATTTGTATATTTTTCCACTGAAAATTGGTATAACTTATACATGTCTATTGACTGTACATTAGGAGTCATGTTACAAATTTGCACAGATACACCCTTTTGAACATTGCTCACCTTGCGAATTAACCTTCGTATATGTATGCAGTTAGAGGGTAATTTTATGAGGACTGGCTAGATTTAACATATGCGTTTCATGCCTATTTTATAAAGGGACACACACACTGGCTAGATTTAACATATGCATTTCATGCCTATTTTATAAAGGGACACACACAGGCACACAGGCACACAGGTACTTTATAAAATAGGGGTGTAAGTGGTCAAAACACATGTGAAACTAAGCACGAACACTTATGCCAGCCCTATGGCTGATGTAGATGCCTCTGCCTAGATTTTGCAAGAACATGCATGAATTCTAGAATGTTATAATTTACGTGCATAAATTTATACTGCACCATGTACACCCCCGCAGTGCAAGTATGCACCATTGGTCTGACACACATTCTTTCAGAATAGCGACTGACTACATTAAGCACGTATGTGGTCATTTATGTATATAAATTACTAACATGCCATTCTTTCTGCGTTGAAAAACACATACAGAAATGTAGGCATGCCTTAGAAAATTAGCCCCTTAGTGGGATAATATTTAATAAGCTAGATCTAGATGCTTAACTCTTAAACATACTGTAGATGTCTTGATCTTTAAAAAAAAAAAAAACAACCTATCAGCTTAGCTGCAAAAGCCTAATGCCCTTTAGTAAACATGCTTCTGAGGGTCTAATGCTGCTATTGGTGATCCTTTGTCTCTCCAATAACATCTGAAGAAGAGAACTGAGCAATTGCTGTATTAATTAAAATCTAAGAAAATCAGTTCCACCAAACAGAGCAAAAGAGCTTATTTTCTTCTTTATTCTCGTGCATGCATCAAATTGCTGTTTTCCATATAAATTGTCTAATGTGCAGCCTGCTCGGAATAAATACAGGACTCGGTGAGACCACTGGCTTTTGTTATAGAGCAAAGAACACAGCATTGTGCAGGTGATAAGTCTTCACTTTCCTGAAAATGAAGTTGGAAATTCTTCTAGATTGCGGCCTGCCCATTTGATTTACACTTCATAGGAAGAAGTAAGGACACAAAGAAAGGATTATAACAACAAGTAACTGCTATAGCAGATTCTGTTTTCAAACTACATTTCAAACCTGGCAGAGCTGAAACTAGTGGGCAATGAGACGGTTTGATTTCTCTCTGTATTTCATGGGAAAATATGGTGCATTGTAATTGAAGAATAGAGTATTCTTGAAATTTCAGCTGCCACTTATTGCGTGAAAATAACAAAATAGTGCAAGCACTCAACGCATGACAATGAATCAAGACTAGATCTCATTAGTCCAAACTGGTGCACACCCTGGTAATTGTAATTCATTTAAAAAGATTGAAACAAAACAATGGTAAACTAACAAGTAACCATGAAAGGGACACACACAGGCATTTGGCATAAATCAATTCTGAATTAGTCAGGCCTGACTACATTCCTTGGACTAAGTTTGCTTTTATCTTTTGTTACCACTGACCATAAAAGAGAATTGACTCTATTTACTAAAGTTCATCATTTATGTGCATTGTTACTGTACATTTAGGGGCTAAGTTTGAAACTGCTCACATGCATAAAAAATGCAAGATCAACATTCAGAGGCATTTATGTTGCTGGAACTGGTGAGCGCGGTGTGGCACGTTAACTCCGTTCTAATGACAGGTGGACGGATGCACATGCCCCCAAATGTTAGTGTGGGTGTTGCTGCTAACCTTTGGCCCCCAGCACGTGCTACCAGCGTGTTTCTTAGTAAAGTAAGCACGCCCCTGAATGTGTTTTACCCACCTTCCCCAAAATTAAACCAGCCCAAAGTCCATCTAATGTTTGCCAAGATAAAAATTGCTATGTAGATTCTTGCATATTTTCGCCTGGGAAAAGGATAGGCATTGGGCAACCAGTTTCCCTAGCTAAATGATTTTGGAACATTATGCTGAATTGGGCTGAATGTACATAAACATATGCATTTTATTAAACATGCCCTGTACTGTTGTAAAATCCAGCACTTACACATGCAAGCATGTACCCAGTCCGCATATATGTTGCAAGATCGGTGCCTACACGTGTATTTCCTGGTACTTACACATCTAAAGACCCAACTTGTACTGTTCTTTTTTGAACGTGTCTCTTTGTGAAATGGCTGTTGTTGCTAGTTTAGTTCTTTACTGGCTGCATAAAACAGCTGCTGATACTGGCTGCTTCAACGTTATTCAATTCATGAAATTCTTTGTTTAGGGGATACATCCAAGAAGGGTCAAAGTGTCCTCTACAGCAGACTGGCTAACCTACTAAAGAAGGCTTTAAACTAGATTCGTCGAGGATGGGTGAGGAAAGTCCCCAGGTAAGTCGAAGCTCTCAGGTAAGTGAAACATTTAATATCTCTATAGAAATGGGTAAAAGAGGCAATGCCTAGAAAGCAGAGTGCATTAATGCCCATAGTAAGGGGAATAAGATTCCAGATGTTGAGGAAGACTTATTTATTTATTTATTTATTTATAGACTCTTATATACCGCACTATTAGGCATCAGTGCGGTTCACAAAAAACAGTGAGATACACAATTCAACAGTACTTTGTGTTTACAGAAAACAGGAGAATATAACTCGGATAACAGGGTATATAATTAATAAACATAGTCATAATATCATCATGGCTTCAGTTTTGTGTGTATGTGGTCTGTGGGGTATCTGTATTGTATGTGTATGAGTGGAAGGTCTGTGGGTTGGTTGAGATGTCTTTATTGTTTACTGGATAAGATAAAAGGAAGAGGTAGTGTTTCAAAGCTTTGCGAAACTGCAAAAGGTCTGGTATTGCTCGGATGTTTTGAGGGAGGCTATTCCAACACCGTGGTGCACAGAATAAAAAGGCCCTGTCTGAAGTAGTTTTGGTACACTGTGATATTGATTTAGGGACTAACAGAGTATTGAGTGTTACTGACCTTCTGTCTCTATTGAGGGGTGGTGTTTGGATCAAGTCTGATATTGATGAAGATGAGAGTTCTTTGAAGGCTTTGAATGTAATTAGTAAAATTTTGAAAGTGAGTCTACTTTGAATTGGGAGCCAATGAAGATGTTTTAGAATAGGTGAGATATGGTCTTTCCGGGAAGCTCCATGAAGGACTCTAGCTGCAGCATTCATAGCCATTTGAAGTGGGTGTAAGGTGGTTTGTGGAAGACCTTGTAAAATTGAGTTCGCATAATCAAAATGAGGTATGATTAGCGCCTGATAGATGGTTCTAAAATCGTCTGGCTCTAGCAAGGATCGAAGGTGTCTAAGGGAGCGTATTTTGTGATATACTGCTCTTACAATATTATGGAGACATAGTTCACAGACAACCATGACTGGGATGTAATTATACTGGGCTATACTTCATTCAGGAAGGACAGGTTAGGAAGAAGGGGAAGAAGAGTGCCACTAGATGTAAAAAATCATATTAAAGCTACAGAATTAGAGGGCTTACAAAGGAAAGAGGCGGCATTGTGGGTTAAACAAGAAAGAGGGAATGTGGAATCCATTTGCATGAAATACAGATCTCCTGCACAGGCAGAAGTGGACAGAGATTTAATTGAAGACATTGACAGTATTGCCATGATAGGTGATTTCAATATGCCGGATGTTGATTGGCGCATCCCTGCTGCGCTGTAACATAGTAACATATTAAATGTTGGCAGATAAAGACTAGTATGGTCTATCTAGTCTGCCCAGCAAGGTGGCAAGAATAGGTGCACCTGCTGCTCCATGCAGGTCACCCCTCCCCATGTCTTTGTTTAGGGGTGACCCCGCCGCTCCATGTAGGGCACCCCTGTTTGTTGAGAAATTAGATAGTTACGTTTATTTTGATTTTATCCTGTTGCTATAAAGGGATCCACAGTGTCTGTCCCATGCCATTTTGAATTCTGTCACTGTATTTGCCCCCATCACTTCCATCGGGAGGGCATTCCAAGCATCCACCACCCTTTCAGTGAAAAAGTATTTCCTGACATTGCCTTTCAATTTACTCCATTGAAGCTTCATGTTGTGCCCTCTAGTTTTACAGCTTCCCCGTTGTTGGAAGAGGTTTGTTTGTTCATTAATACTCTAACTATTTGAAGGTCTGAATAATATCTCCCCTATCCCTCCTCGCCTCCAGAGTGTACATTTTTAGGTCTTCAAGTCTCTTCTCATAAGGCTTCTGTCGCAGGCTCCAAATCATTTTGGTCGCCTTCCTCTGAACCATTTCCAGTCTTTTTACATTCTTTGCGAGATATGGTCTCCAAAACTGAACACAGTATTCCAATTGAGGCCTCACCAGTGACTTATATAATGGCATTAGTACCTCTTCCTATCTGCTGGTAATTTGTCTTTGTATGCAACCCAACATCCTCCTGGCCTTGTTGCACTGTCTTGCCACTTGAGGTCCTTAGAAATAATCACATCAAGGTTCTTCTCCTGGACCGTGCACACCAACCTCTCGCCCCCTATCTCATACATTTCCCTTGGATTTCTGCTTCCCAAGTGCATGATACTGCACTTCTTCGCATTAAATCTTAACTGTCAAGCATTAGACCATTCTTCCAGCTTTTGTAGATCTTTCCTCATGTTATCTGCTCCCTCAGGGGAGTCCACTCTGTTACAAATTTTCATATCATCTGCAAAAAGACAGACTTTTCCATTCATTCCTTCAGCAGTATCACTCACAAATACATTGAACAGTACCGGTCCCAGGCCCGAACCCTGGGGCACCCCGCTAATCACCCTCCTTTCATCTGAGTGAGCTCCGTTTACCATCACCTTTTGACGTCAGTCAGTCAACCAATTTCTGATCCAGTTCACCACCTTGGGACCCATCCCCAAACTATTGAGTTTATTGATAAGCCTCCTATGAGGAACAATATCAAAGGCTTTGCTGAAATCTAGGTAGATGATATCCATCGCATGCCCCTGATCTAGTTCTCTGGTCATCCAGTCAATGAACTCAATCAAATTTGTTTGGCAAGATCGTCCTTTGGTAAAACTATGTTGCCTCAGATCATGCAACCTGTTGGTTTTGAGAAAGTCCACTATTCGCTATTTCAGGAGCGCCTCCATTACCTTTCCCGCCATTGAGGTAAGGCTCACTGGCCTGTAGTTTGTCATTTCTTCCCTGTCACCACTTTTGTGAAGAGGTACCACATCAGCCCTTCTACAGTCCTGAGGAACTACTCCTGTTTCCAAGGATCTGTTAAAACATCTGTTAATGGCCTTGCAAGAACCTCTCTGAGCTCTTTCAGTATCCTGGGATGTATCCCATCTGGTCCCATGGCCTTGTCCACTTTCGGTTTTGCAAGTTGTTCTAACACATCATCTTCTGTGAATGGTGTGGTATCTACTTCATTCCCATTTTTATATTTTTCATCTAGAAGTAAGATGATCCTGGATTCTCTATAGGGCTACTGGTAACAGAAACTGAAGCTGGGGTGCTTACCAAGGGGGAAAGTGTTGCTGATGTTATAGTGGGGGAGCATCTCGCATCCAGTGATCACTGTTCATAATACTTTTGGAGAGGGATGGGTAATATTCTATATACCCCATTACAATCCACAAATAGGAACAGTAATGAAGGAGATCTTGAATGATTTTCAGAAAACTGTTTTCTTGAGGAACTAGCTAAGGTTAAGAAAAGGGGCAGAGTGAGGCATCCCTGGGTGCGACTTTTAAATTTAGCATGATAGCCTGATATTCAAGGTTTCCTGGCTGATTTAGCCCAGTAAGTAAAGCTACAAAAAAAAGAGACAAGCCTAAATCCAATTGCAAAAATTTTGTACAATCAAATTTAGTTATTTGCACTTTTAGCTGGTTAACTGAAAAGGATTGGCTAGCTAAAAATAGATAAATTTACGCAACTTATACGGAACATTTCTCAAATAACATAATTTAATTACCAACTCACATATTTTGTCTATCATAGTTTTATGTAACATTTTCTTTTCTTTAAGTCTTTGTTCTATGTAAAGCCTCAATGGCCTTGTTGTTCTTTGTAAGCCGCTTAGACTTTTAAATTTGCAGTATATAACTTTAGCTAAATAAACAAACAAACAAACGTACCTTGCTGAAAATCAACCATGAAGTAATCAGCTTCCCCGGATAGCTGTAATCATGGATACTACAGAGGCAGCTCTCATGGGTATGTCTACTAAGCTGGGCTAACAGTTAACTCGGGCAATCTGCAACTAGATTCCATGTTTTTCAATGGGACCTAGTTGCAGATAGCCCAGGTTACCCCTCAGAGTTTCAGATGGTAGGATGATCCAGACACTATACACATCAAGGACGACAGGGTTGGTGCTTTCAGGCTGCATTGGAAGCTCCAAACTGTAACCTCTAGCCAAAGAACTATCTCAGCAATGGTTGAGCTGGATTCATTTATTTATTTAACTGTTTTTCTACCAGTCAAACAGTTTATATCGAACAGTGTACAAACGGGAGAAATGGGGATGCATGCAGGTTACATCAAAACTCTTTTTTAAACATCAAACAGTATACAAATGAGAAAAACATAGGCGCATGCAGGTTACATTAAAACGTTTTTAAACAATGAACAAGATGATTATAGGAATAATACTTAGTAATTAACAGTACAGATTAGGACATCCCAGCTTGAAGTGGTATTACATATGAATGGACATGTCGTTGCTTGGATGGCTGATTAGGGAGGAGGGGAAGGGGGATGTTCTGTGAGAGAGGTGGGTGTTCCTGCTGAGGGTCAGTCAGAGGGTTTGTGCCATAGTGTTCATCAAAAAAGTATGTCTTGAGGTGTCTTTTCAAAGCTTGGTATGACTGGATGCTCCGTATTGTGGGAGGTAGAGTACTCCAGAGGGTGGGAGCGTAGACTGAAAAGGCTCTCATGCAAACGCGTTGCGTGCTCTTATGTACTTGAGGTGGCAGGTGAAGCGGGTTGAGCGTACTTTGTCTACGTGGCCTACTGGTGCTGGGGGATCTGATCAGCATCTGGAGGTGCTTGGAGGATAAAAGAAGGAGTTAAAAGCAGTAGGGAAATTTCATACTGTTGTACATGAAGGCTCATAGTGCCACTACCCTTGTAGGGCCGCTTCCAATTGAGCTGGAAGCCCAGAGGAGCAGGATGAAGCTGCCATGCAGAAAAGACAAGCAAATAATCGCATAAGTGTTGGAAAGGATGGGCCACACAGGCCCTGGCCCCACCAAAACTTTGCTGCCACAATAGCGGCAAAGACCGTTCCTGTCTGTTCACAGAGATTGGATCCCCACGAGTAGAACAGGAAGGGTCTTTGCCATGATTGCAGCCTGTCAGGCAGCAAGCTGCTCGTGGGGATCCCATCCCCCGTGGGCAGAAGAAGAGAAAGCCACAATCGCAGCAAAGACCCCTCCTTTTTCCCTGCAGGTGATTGGATCTTTGCCATGATCTCAGCCAACAGGCAGCAGGTTGCCCATGGGGCGGAGTTGGGGTGATGCTTGGGTCCCCCCACCCCCCTGAGAAAAAGGTATTCCATCGTCCTTGAATAATCTTATACCACAAATCTTGCCAGGTCTGCTTACCAGCTAAAGCACTTTGCATATCCCTGCCCATAGCCTTTACATACAACAGTCACAGCAATTAACATAATTAAGCTCTTCTTAACTTGAGGTCAGAGCCTAACCTAATATACTTCAATGATACTCTATTACCTTTGATCTTTCCTTTAATCAGGGGTCATTTTATGACTACGCATATGCATAAAACAAATATATAATATGTTTCCCTCCATGAAATCTGGAAAATTTTCAAAACAAAAGTTCTGTTAGCACATTCTTCTGTTTTGAAAATTAGCCCAGGGAATTTGAACACTTCCATTTATACCTGGTGTTTGGCATATACAAATTTCTAGGGTTAGTTTACATGCATAGGTGTATATTTTCTGAAAGGTATATATATGTGCAATTTAATCCCTCCTCAACCCATCCCCAGTCCAGTCTGTACATTTACCAGCTATCGAGGGTATTTGAGACGTTCTATTTGTGAGTTGGATATCAGAAATAAGTACTTAAGCTAGGCAATGCACAAAGATGTCCCTGGGGCCATATTAGAAGCCAGGTATATAGATGTATTCTGCATGAGAAAGTCCTTGTAGCAAGGGAGAACGATGGAGGCGTGGCCTGAGTGGAACAAAGGAATTACACATTGTGGTGCAATTTCAAAATGGCAGAAGCATGTTTGGCCCTGGTTGGTGAAATGTCCATGCCTATACCTGCTTCTGGCCACAAATAAGGTGAAAAAAAGTACATGTTTCATGGACGCAACACTTCTAGGGGGAAGCACATAATGCGCTTACATCATTTCAGCCTGCATAGTCCAAACATTTTATTGACCCACCGCCACATATCTGAGTATCTAAAATCAATAATCAAAAAACAAAAGTTTATGTGACAAAAAGACCTACTCGAGGCATATCTCATTACTGAAAACACCCACAAAAGAGGAATGTTAAAAGGGTCTTCTAACCACTTAGCCTCTTGGGAGAGAAATGAAATGAGGCCTCAGTAAAGTGTTAGTGACTTACTAGAGGCATGTTAATGCTCACTTGCAACAGCACACTATTAACACCATTATATGTCATTCATAATTCCCAATAGCAGTGTATGTTTACAATTTTTAAATGCATTTAAAATAACTGAACAAAAACACTTGAATACCGATAACTCTTCCACTTTTAATGGAGAGAAGTAGCTGTTAGAAACTAAGTCGACTCAAGTTTTGCCCCTTTATTAACGGGGCTGCATCAGTACACGTCAAACAACAAGGTCCCCAAACCGGTTATGGGGACATTCATTTTTGGGAATGGAGACATGGTGATTTGAGAAATCACTTACACGTGTCTCCCTTCGCTGCTGCCGCTCCCCCCAGATTTTTTAACATTCTGCATTGGATGTCTCAGATTCAAACTAGATGTCCCTTCTAAAATGCCACTTTATACATGCATAAGTTATTTTATTTATTTACATTCTCTTATATACTGTGCTATTCTGCATCAGTGTGGTTTACATTGAACAAACTGAAATTACATTGAACAGGACATTATAACTTGGAGATAACTATTTTACAGGGAACATGGGCTATGGAGGGTTAAGTGGCTTGCCCAAGACCACAAGGAGCACCTGTGGGACTAGAAACCCCAGTCCTTCTGGCCCAAGGTTGCTGTCCTCTAGTGGGATTTGAACCCCCAACCTTCCAGCCTGAAGTACCTTGCCCCAACCACTAGGCCACTCCTCCACTCACGAGTTATGTGGACAATTTTTCTAAGCACTGTTTTATGTGCAGGAATACTTCTGAAAATTGCCCTCTTATCTACAGCTTCAAATAACCAATATTCATAGAGCCCAGTTGGCCACGTGCCTTTTGAATATACAAAGCTTTTTGTTAAATTACATGTTCATGTGGTAAAATAAAGTGACTTAACATTCTATAAAGCAGTTTAGCTTGTTTTTGATGTATTAATACTGATACAGCATTTGGGATTATTTAATAGTCATGGTTGAGCAGAGATTGTAATGCAACAATCTGCAGGAAGAACTGGCCAGACCTCTCTATAGATAGAAAATGATTCTACAGATGTTACAGATTAGATATAGACCTGGGACCTCTCTTAAGGTATGCAATGCATTGTGAGCACTCCAGATAGTGTGGTTCCAAAAGATCTTTTTAAGTACATAAAGAAGTTATTTACAAATCCTATCCACAGATGCAATCACAGACAGATTAAATTATTTTTTGTGTTAAGATTGTGCAAGCAGCAAACATATTACAAGGATTTTATGGCTCTTCTTTCTGGGTAGACTAAACTAATCAGTTAAAATTACAGGCTCATAAGCACTTCAAGGACAACTACAGCAGCCTATATGAACTAAGTCACATCACAAAACAAATAAATCTCTGAATGGTGGAGATTCCAGCTAGAGGGACCTGACTCTTTCAGAAACTCAGTATAGAGTCACCCAGACACCAGATGCAGATGGTGGAAAGCACTTCTTGGAAAGAGATAATTCTTAAAGCTCATGGTACACCTTCCTCTTAGGAGCTATGAAGTTGGCAGTTGTAGGAATGGGCTGGAAAGCTGGAGATGTCCATTACAGACGTAGGAGCTAGCATGCAAAGATGTTCGCTCTTCAGTTAGTCCCTGCAGATCTGAAACTGCTATTCTCAAGTCTAAAACCTTTTGGCACCCACAAATCACATACAGAGTTTCTAAATGTTATTTAGCAGGGCCTCCAGCACACCCAACAACTTTCTACCACTGTATAGACAAACAGGAGACAATTGTATAAAGTCATTTCTGCACATATGTGGGCACATGCACATAGCCTCTTATAAAATTCTAACATGATGCTGCATACTTTGGGCAGAGTGAGCAAGTACATTTTATAATTTATGATTACCGGGGGTCATTTTAGAAGCCTTATTCATGGTTTGGATGTCCGAAAACAGGCATAGAGACCAGGGGCCACCCGAAGGTCATGTGGAGTCATATGTGGAGACTCAGAGGGGCCTCGTTTGCATAAATGTTTACATGGAGGGCAATTCTATCCTAGCCATCCTGCCCCTATATGGCCTATCAGAATCTGGGCGCACAGCGGAAGCATGCAATTCTGATCCCATGGGGCCTAGATGTGCCCAAGGGATCAGAATCGGATATACTGACCTGGACATGCAGTCTGTGGCCCAATTCTGATTGGTCGCATGGCCAGCAGATCCCCGGCTATCTCAGCCAGGCCCCATGGCACCATGGCTCCATTCAAGAGCCGTGATCCACAGCCACCAAAGAAAAGGCTCTTTCCTCACAGCCCAACCCCCAATCAGGCCTCCCATGGCCAGGGCCAACACTAAAACTGGCTGGCGACATACTTAGTGCTGTGTGGGAGCGCGTGGCACGGCGGCACGAGATGAACTATCCGGATCAGGTATGTTTTGCCCCGGGTCTGCTATAAAAGATCCCAATGATGCATGAGTGGGCAGGCACCAGCGTTTGATGAAGAATGAGCTTACCTTAGTGTGTAAAGCACAACTGAAGAAGCCTCATATAAATCGGAGCAACAAATATCTGGTATACAAATTAATGTCGGCTTGACCTTACATAATTCTCTTGTGCTTGGTCATACAGAAACATAGAAAGTCACAAAAGCACAAGAATAATACAGAGTTTAGCCATTTTTTTGCCCCTGATGAAGGCAGCGAAACACGGCCTGTGTCAGGCAAGTGGCTTTTGATTGAATAATAAAGACCATTCTTCCTTCATCTCCACGGTTTTGGACTGGTTCCCTCCCATGGCCAGGGTCAGGCTGTGGGGCTCGCCTTGCACCCACCCTCACCTTTTTAAAGTCACCAGGTTTCGCGGTCCCCCAACATCCAAGGGGACTTATTCCACTTCCTGGGTGAAATAAGACCCCATCTACCTTACCGACCCCAGACGTACAGGGCTGACCTCAGAATCAGCCATGTATCTCCAGGGTCGCATTCCCACCCACCACCCGCCCTTGTTCCTCCCACGGCCCTTCCGCCCACAAACAGAGCTCCCCGTACAACTCGGCAATACGTGCAGGGAGCTCTTCTGCCACAAGCATGGTTCAGATATTTAGCGGGTCTGGGCATTCAGATCAGATGTCCAGACCCATTAAACGTGGATCAGAATGACCCTCATAGCCATTGGACCTCATTTGCCTAAATTTAACTTATGTAATGGCCGAGAAACAAGTTAAAAGTATCTTCTGACAGCCCCATTAAAAATAAATGAAAAGGGTCAGTAAAGTCTCAAAGAACGAAATAAACATTTAAAGTGAAAGGCTGGCTAGTTCAAATGAAGTGTCAAATAAATACATATTTACTGATTCAGAAGAAATGTGTGTGTGTGAATGTATGGGGAATTAGACTGCATTTTCAATACAGTGTTGAAGGAGTTAATGAACACAGCAGAGCCTGTGGCAAGCATGGGGAAAGCTCACTGGAAATAAAGCATGATGAGGAGTGGCTTAGTGGTTGGGGCAAGGTACTTCAGGCCAGAAGGTCAGGGGTTCAAATCCCAGTAGAGGACAGCAACCTTGGGCCGGAAGGACTGGGGTTTCTAGTCCCACAGGTGCTCCTTGTGGTCTTGGGCAAGCCACTTAACCCTCCATAGCCCATGTTCCCTGTAAAATAGTTATCTCCAAGTTATAATGCCCTGTTCAATGTAATTTCAGTTTGTTCAATGTAAACCACACTGATGCAGAATAGCACAGTATATAAGAGAATGTAAAAAAATAAATAATACAGATCCTAAGCAAACTTTATAGAAAATGGCTTATAAAATTATTTTGAGGGGGGGAACGATCTTCTAGGGGCTTTAGAGCTATGAAAATGTGCTTTGTGAATTGGAATGAAGTTAGTAAGGAACTATTTCCAGACGAGCTTATAGAGAGGGTAGAATCCTCATGCAGGAACTTCAGTGCCTGTGATAGAAGAAAACTCTTATGGGGTAAGACATGCTAGAGTGAATATCTGTGTGAAACATTGATATTATAGTTTGATATCAGAATTGTAAGTAATTAAGAATTTCTGTTATACTGATGATATTCAGCTCCTATTTCGTTTGCCCATCCGCTCCAGCACTGCTGTGTCCAAAATTGCACTGCTATCCCTCTACACAACACTGTTAAGATCCCCGGGGTTCACCTTGACTTCTCTCTTTCCTTTTCCTCTCATATCTTGATCGGTCTATCTTCTCTTTTGGCCTGCTTCCGGCTCGCTGTTTGGGTGTACTTCCAGGATGTTTTCTCCCTTACCCCTGTTTCCTTGTGCATTCTCTTGTCTCTCCCTTCTGTTTGTGATCTTAGATGGTTGCTATGACTTTATAACCTAGGCCCCCTGCTCCCTTTATCATCGTTATTTGTCTTGTTGTTTTTTTGTCTGTCTCTCTATGTTATTTGCTCTGTTTTATTATACACTGCCAAAATATGGCCCATGATTGGTGACATAAATTAATAAACTATAAACTTTAACTGTAATTTATTATAGGAGAGAAGTGTGTATGAACTTTGAATGAATGCTGACGAGAAAACTTAAATGTAAATGTGAGAACTTTTTCCTTGGTGACTGGAGTAAGGCTTAGGAAGTTCTGAAGCTCATTTAAGCAGTTTTAAAACCAAGCTGAATGAGGATTTGAATTGATTTATCAGAAAGTGAGAACTTGAATTGTTTTCTTGAAGTTTAATTTGAGCACTGTTTTAAGAAAAGTTCAACAGTGTGTGAGACTTGCTTACATGAGTACTGGAGTCCTTCAAGCAGTGAAGGAAATGAAGGCTGAAAGTATAAAACTGTAGTGAGAAAAAAACTTGAAAGTGAGCAGTTTTAAAACAGAGCACTGTTCAAAGTATTTATTTAATTCTGAAACATACTGAACTGTTTCAATGAAGATGCACACATGTGAGAGAGAGGGGGATTGAATGCATAAAAAATGCCTTATTTAAAGAAATAAAGTTAATTGGCAATTGGTATTGTAGAAACTTAGAATTTAGGAGTCAAGACCAGATCCCTGAAAGAACAGCTTCACTTTATTACAAAGTACACAAAAATAAAATAGACTGTAGCTGCAATTGAAAATTTTCAATGCCAGCCTGCTACTCACTAAAGAAATATGCCTGAGCACCCTGTGCAATAGCTAATAAAGTAGGCGAGCTTTTCTGATATCATCATGACTCTCACCAATCCCTGCTGCTTTCACACCCTCTTTCACCATTCACACTCCCCCCCCCCCCACCCTAAACTCCCATACATGACAAAGCTCAAGTTTGGCTCTTAGCCAATCACAGTGATATGGTAGTATAATTCCCATATATGGCATCTGCATCACAGCTTAACACATGGTCAGTAGTGTTTTCTTTGTCGTCTCAGGAGCAGCCAAGCAGCTATCTTAAGCACATGGCTTGAAACAAAGGACACAGTCCTAAGAATCTGATTTATGGCTTAACTCTCACTATCCTCTCCTCCTCTCTCCCCACCCCTTCCATACAATATGTTCTTCTTTTCTCGCCACCCCTTCTATCCAACATCTCCTCTTCCTCTCTTTCTCCACCCAATCTATTCATCTTCTGTCTCTTCACCACTCTTTCTATCCAAGATCTGTTCTTTCTCTACCCCCTTCCATCCATCATTTCCTCTGTCTCGGTATTTACCCATGTGTCCAGTATTTCTCCTTTCTCCCTACCTCCACCCCCATGTCCAGCATGTCAAGCATATGTCCCATCACTCTTTGCAGCCTCTCTGACCCTAGTATCTATCCTTTGTGTCCCTGGCCTTCCTTTCCCTATCACTGAGTCAGCATATCGCCTCTGCTACCCTATTCCTCCTCCTGTGTCTGCCTCCAAGCGTCCATCTCCAATTCAGCACCACCGTCTCCATACACCCCCCCCCCCCCCAGGCCCAGCACTTCTATCATGTATCTTCCCTTAAATACCATCTTCCTCTTCCCAGCATCTTTCTCCAATCCTTCCCCCCTCTGCTGATGCTTTCTTAGATCAGCCTCTGCAGCAGCGGCAAAGGAAAAAAAGTGCAGCAATCAGGGCCTCTTATACTGAGCGCCTATGGCAGTGGCTGAAAGGAGCAAGGATAGCCCCGATTTTTTTTTCAAGTATGTGGGTGGCCGGGCACAGGGCCTGTAGTGGAGCAGGGCCATGTGCAGGCAACATGCCCACAAATGCCTAGGACCGGCCCTGATAGAGATGTCTAAAGCACAGAGAGGTCTCCAGAGCCATTTTAGAAGCCATCACTAGGGATGTCCGCAGCATGAAGATATCCAAGTCTGAATGGGGGGTTTGGTAGAAGCATGGCCAGGGTGTTCCCAGGAACCTGGACACACCCACCTGATTTCAGAAACGTCATGGATGTCTGGCATTGCAGATAACTTTAGATCTGCTCAGAACACCTGAAAAATGCTTGTTTGGCTGAAAAACATCCAGGGGTTGTGGAAAAGAAGGTATTCCATCATCTCCAGTAATCAGCATAATGGAATTTGAACCTTGGTTGCCCTGTTCTTAGCCCATTACTCTAACCATAAGGCTATCCTAGATATTCAGCCTTGAAATATGGTTCTGGGGATGTCTATGTAGACATCTCCACAGACGTCCATATCGGGCACGTCCACATTTGTGAAATAGTGTCTGCACCTGGACGTGCCTGCATTTTTTTCAGACATTCTGGCTCAGACGTTCCAGAATGCAGTCAGACGTCCCTTTTGAAATTCCCCTCTATAGGCATAGAGGTTTATAACAGCTCTAGGGCTGGTGTAAATGTCCATGCCTGAAATGTACAATAAAGCTTTACTTGTTGAGTATGAAAAGGAAAAGGCAGTAGAAAAAACAATGATTAATTGACAACAGGAGCAATAGCTACTAAAAGGCATTTTAGCCATGGTGCTAAAAGTCTGAAAGGGGATTTTAGGCTGAATGTTGAAACAAGAGATTCACCCTGTGTATTTGTGCCAAAGGCTACTTGTCCCACCAAATCCCTTTATTCTAGTACTTCATTGAATTTGTCATTGCCATCAGTTAAGGAGTTTAGACTCTTGAAAACATGTTCTAATTGCTTTTCAAAGACTGCCCCAGGCATTGGAATAAATTACCAGAGGAGATGAGACATGGAGGATTATCTGCGCTTTAGAAAACATTTAAATACATGGTTATTTAAAAAGTAGTTTGATTGTTAGAGATATAGGCAGTAACATTGCCAAAAATTATTTTTTGGAGGGGTCCAAGATTATCATGGGGTGAAGGGGGGACCAACGCATACAGGTCTGAGTAATGTTAGTTTTGTTGTTACTGACAAATAATGCTTTCATGTGCACCTAAACATGGATTATTAAGTCTGCGTTGTGCATGACTCTTTACATATTTTAAACTCATTTTTTTCAATTACTTATGAATGCTACATTTAAAGATGTCTCAAGAGGCAGAGTTCCATGACTTCATTTAAACCTGACAATAGATAAGCCATTCATTATAGAAACATCAGAGCTAAACTTATCATGTACTAAAACAAACCACTGTATTTTTTTATAAAGTCCCTTTTCCAAGCAGAGAGCAACATAACCAGAATTTGGGTTAAGTACCGTCAACTCAATGCTGACTCCTGTCAACCCAGTGGCCCTTGGGTTTTCTTGGTAGGGTATGACAGGAAGTAGATTGCTAGGCTTTTTTTTCTGAGGCAATGGAGGGTAAAGTGACCCAAGGTCACAAGGAGTGCCAGTGGCAATCAAACCCTAATGCAATGTGTGCAGAGAATAACTAGGATGTTTCACTTCACTACTCAACTTATAAAAAAATTATATTAAGGTTCTGAAAACAATGGTTAGCAAGGTCAGTGCAAGGACATTAGGTATCCTAGGCAAACCTAAAGCCTTGCACCCCCTTTGAATTAACTTTTAGACCCTAGCACCCTCCCTCCTAAGGTTAGATAATTAAACACTATTCACAGAACAATCCTATAAAACACATATTTAGACATCATACTTGTAGATATTAAACTTTTTTTGTAAATATATACATAATGAGGGAGATTTCCAACAGATACTTAACAAGGGTAAATGCAGGGGCGGCCCAAGGGGGGGGGGCATGTGCAGAGACTCATTGCAAGGTCAATTTGCATAAGGGATCTTATATGCATAAGGGACCTTATATGCATAAGGGACCTCATATGCATAAATATTTGTAATGTTAACGTGCACTAACTTTTAGTAAACATGCCTCTTAATGAGTGTCTGGATAAAGAAAGACTACCAGATTTCTTCATTACTATATTCCAGTGCCAAACGCCAGGCACATTAGGAAGTACAAGACCATATAACCCCAATACTACACGATCTACACTGGCTACCAATCTCCTCACGGGAAAAATATAAATCAGCGCTCACCATCTTCAAAATTAAGAACAACATCTCAGCAGGAATACTACAAGAACTCAATGGAACCTAAACAAACAGAAACAGTACTTCACAAGAATGAACAAATCCACATCCATTAGAGCCTTCTCTCTTGCTGCACTGCCCATTTAGAACCCATAGCAAACCCACCGTATCATAACAGCACTACCAGGACTCACAAAGCACCAAATCCTACCTATCAAAAGGCAACACTGCAAATATTAAACCAAAACATCTCAGAGAATACCAATACATCTTCTACTAGGGAAAGAGAACACATGGCACTGTAAAATAGAAACTACATAAACAGAATACCTCAGCTGGGTTACACATGCAGAACATAGAATGTCACCAAACAAAGAACAAAGGATTACAATTTAGAAATAGGAAGACAATAATCAAACTGAGAACCCCAAAAGCCAAACTTGGAATGTACAACAATACTGGAGAAATAAAACTATAAATTAATTTCCTCTTGTACTAAACCAAATGCAAAGACGTTAACAATGCACATTTCCCAGAGCTGACATATTATTTATTTTTATTTATTTTATTTAAAAGTATTTATATCCCGCTTTATCCTTGAATCAAAGCAGATTTCACTGCAAACCAATGAAGTAGGGTAGTGCAGGGGTGTCAGTATGCAGTGGTTGTGAAGGTAGTGTTCGTGAGTGTGTAGATAGGTAAATCTTGATTTGGGGTGCAATATATACAGGTTGAGCTATGTACATTGGGCTATATACATTTTAATAAGAGTAATAGGATGTTTTTATGTTGTGGATGTCATGTCTTGTGTAACTCGTTTTGTGGGGTGGTTAGGGTGGATTGATGGTCTTCATTGAATTGTTCAATGAATAGGGTGGTTTTAAGTAGCTTCTGGAAATCTTTTATATCTGCTGTTGATTTTAGATTATTTGGGAGGACCTTCCAGATAGCCGTGCAGCAAGAGAGAAGGCTCTAATGGATGTGGATTTGTTCATTCTTGTGAATAGCATAGGTGTTGGTATGTTGTTTTTGGTACTGTTTCTGTCTGGTCTTTTGTTTGTTTTGGTTCCATTGAGTTCTTGTAGTATTCCTGCTGAGATGTTGTTCTTAATTTTGAAGATGGTGAGCGCTGATTTATATTTTTCCCGTGAGGAGATTGGTAGCCAGTGTAGATCGTGTAGTATTGGGGCTATATGGTCTTGTATTGAAGCACTAGTACTAATGCGGGCAGCAGTGTTCTGGACTATTTGTAGGGGGCGGGTGGTTTGCTTAGGCAAACCTTGGAAAAGTATATTACAGTAGTCCAGTAGGGGTGTAATGATGGCCTGGCATACTGTATGGAAATGTTCTCTATTGAGGAGGGGTTTTAGTCTCCGGAGTGTTGCGAGTTTGAAGAAGGCTGTTCTGGATATTTTGTTGATATGCGGTTGGAGGGTGAGTTGCTTGTTTAGAATCACTCCAAGGTATCTGACTTTGTCTTTTATTGTGATCGTTATACTGGATAAGTTGATAGCAGTAGGGGGAATGAATGTGGAGTCTCTTGTGATGATAATTGCTTCAGTTTTTTTTATGTTGATGTTTAAGTTGTTGTTAGTTATCCAGGTTGTTATTTCTTGAATGCAGGTTGATATGGTGGTATAGTCTGGGGAGTCCAGTTGAATAGGGGTATATGCCATGATGTCATCAGCATATATAGCGTATTGTATCTTGTGTTTGTTAAATATTTTGCATATGGACTGAATATAGATGTTGAAGAGGAGAGCTGATAATGATGAGCCTTGGGGAACTCCTTGGGTAGTCTTGAAGGGTTCTGAGGTGAGGTTCCCAGATTTTACTCTCTTCTGTCTGTCTTCAAGGTATGAATGGAACCATTTAATTGTGGTATCTTGTAGTCTAGTCTCCGTTAGGTGCTTCAATAGGATGGGAAACTGTCAAATGCCGAAGATATATCGATAAATATTAGTAGGAAGCCCTGCTTTATCTTGTCTATTCCTTTGATTATGTTATTGAATAGGTGTATGATTAGTGTCTCAACGCCATGTTATGGAAGGAATCTGTGCTGGTGGGGATCTAGTGTGGCGAATTCGTCAATGTGATCTTGGAGCTGTCTCTGTACAATTTTTCAGTTATTTTAGCCAGGAATGGGTGTATTTTGCTTTCATTTTTCATTGCTGGGTCTTTCATTAGGGCGCAGACGATGTTGAAGAGCTCTTTAGGTTTGATACCAGCTTTTAGTACAATGTTTGTGTGGTATTGTTGTTTATGTTTGTTTATTAGGTTATTGTAATCTTTTTGCATCTCCTGGTATTGTTTCAGTGTGTTTTCTGATTTGTTGCGTATCCAGCGACGTTCCAGTTGCCTTCGTTTTCTTTTGGATTGTCTTATTGTGTTAGAGTACCATGGTGTAGAGCTGGTCCTGTTTTTGTTTTGGTGTGAGTTTAATTTGTTGTGGTGTAGATTTATGCGAGGTGTTAGTTGAGATGCAGCAAATATAGTGGTATTCCATGAGTTGATGGCTTCGTCCAGGTCGGTGAAATCCTGGGGTAGTGACTGCATGGTATCTTTGAGGAATTGCTCTTTGTTAAAGGCTTTGAAGTGTCTTGTTGTCGGTTCTGTTTTCTGAGCTGCCTGTTCGGTATTGAGGTGGAGTTCAAATGATATGGCATGGTGATCTGACCATGGTATTGGTGTAGTTTCAGGTGGTGTTATGAGACCTTAATCTAGGGTGTTAGTTGGAACGAATATGCGGTCTGGTGTACAGCCAGAGCGATGGGATGGGCCCATTAAGATTTGCTTGAGATGAATGGATTCCATTGCTTTGTGAAATGTGAATTCAGTTGTTGAGGCAGATTTCAGGTTTAGGTCTCCTAGCACAATGAGAGTCTTGTGTGGTGAGTTAACTGCGTATATCATGTCCAGGATGTTGGATGTATCCTCTGTTGGGGCATTGGGGGGTCGGTATATTAAGCAGATTGATAGATGTCTGTTTTCAGTGTTGATGAATTCACAGTGTTCGGAGCTTTTGGAGGATGATGTCTTGAGCCTTAATTCTGATCATACGGTTAGGGAGGACCAGCCCTTGCGGTTTCATGTTAATCCAAGCCATTTTCATTGTGGTTCCTGTCCTTATTGTCCTTTGAGTATTACTGGACTTTCTTGGATGGACAGTCATACTTCTATTTCATATACGTCTAAATGGCGCACGACATGTGAATCCTCCCACGTGGTTTATTTGATTATTTGTCCCTGTAATTTGTATTATGTGGGACGTACAATTCGACCCATCAAGAAGCACGGGAGAACATGCTTCCCGCTTACGCTTAGGTATTTTGACAGTGCCCATAGTAAAACACTGCATGAAGTTTGCACACACTTTTCAGCAACTTCGTTGGCGTATTTTAAATCATGTTCCCCCTGATCCCAGGGGAGGTAATCGCCTTTTGAAACTTCAAAAATCTGAACAGCGATGGATTTTTTACTTACAAACTGTATTTCCGTGGGGTCTTAATGCCTCTTTAGAATGGCACACTGTCATTTAACTACTTTGGACCAATCAGAGTAGGGGGTTCCCTGTTTTCATAGGGCTTTTCCCACCTGATTGGCGGGTAAACTTGTTTGAATTTTAATGGCTGCCTCCTTGCAACTGCTTACTGACGTCAGACGCGGTGGTTTCTCAAACCTTATAAATTGATCTTTGGTTACAATTGCATGTTCTGCATCATAAGTATTTTGACTACACTCCCCTACGAGCCTGATGCAGGGTCTATAGTTTTTCAGACCCGAAACGTGTCACGTCGGATTTTCTTGGGACTTTGTGGTATAATAGCAGTTTTCAAGGCAGATTTCAATGTTCACTATGGTTTGGGATATGAACAGGAGCTTCACGTTGGCTGTGAGATAAGTGATCAAACTTTTCTTTTTATAGTTTACCACTTTACGATTAAAAGGGAGAGACAACGGCGAGAGTGTGGTTTTAAACATTTCCCTCTCTTGGGTTTGTTAATCTCCAACAAAAATATAGTGATTGCTCTTTATTATAATTTTGGTTCAGAGTTCATTTTTATGGGGCTGGTTATTACACTCTGAGCAGGGTTTTCTATGTGAGATTTAATTCTGATCGGGCAAGGATTAATAGTCCGCCTCCTCATTTGTGGGTTCTGGGGCAGTTGTAAGCTGTGAATGCTGGTGGTGTTATTTGGTTCAGTATTACCTGGTCTGTACTCTTGAGCCATGATTCAGTAATGCATAGGATGTCAAGGTTGTTTTCATAAATGTAGTCGGTAATGGTATTTGTTTTGTTGCATATTGATCTTGCATTTATCAGGCCTATGTTTAAGCGGGTGGTATGTGGAGAGTGCGATTGTGGTACGTATGTTTGTGACGATGGCTCTATTCGGGTATATTTGGTGGGTCTCTTGTGAGTTTTGTAGTGTGCAGATGTGTATACAAGTTGGTATATGGTAGGGAAGTATGATATATATATAGGGGGAGATTGTAGGGCTGTAAAGTAGTTGATGTAGGGCAATGCATCTGTTTGGTAAGAGCATAGGGTAAGAATTAGTATACAAGCATACATTTTTAGGACGAGTGTTCCTTTGTCCTTTTGCTGTCCGTTTATGAGTTTTCAGCTTTTGGGTGCAGGAAGAGCACGATGGGGTTGAAGTTTCATGTTAGTGTCCTCCATGAGGGGTGAGCTGTTCACCGCTGGATTGTGTTCTTGGTTGTTAGTCTGGAGAGTAACTATTCTGGGGTGGGTTGGCTTATCAGAGCTTGGTTATACCAGACAGGTATCAGAGTTGTATAGGTGTTCTACTAAACAACATAGTATACAGTATGTAATATTATACAGTTGTATAGGTGGTCTACTAGATAACGTAGTATACAGTATCCTTTGCAGTCAGGAGGAGGTGCTTTCTGGGCAGAGCGTTGTAAGCCCACGTTGGAGGGGGGAATCCCTGTGCGGCCAGGTGAGGTGGGCGATAGAACGGGACAGTTTTAATAATCTCACCTCCCTCATTGCAGGCAGGCCTTGGTTGCTTCCCTCCCTCTGGGGTCTCCAGCGGTGATCGCTGATGGTGGATGGAAGTGTACTTAGACGCTGAGCTCCGTTCAGAGAAGCGTAGGAGGGGGAGAGCTGCAGGGTTCTTCGCACGCCTGTTGGCACTTATACACATGGGTGCAGCTGCATCGGAGAGTAGGAGGTCTTGCGGCGTGTGTCCTTTCCCACTATCGTGCCCGCGCCTAAGGGCCATGCCAAAGGGCCCTCTGGCGAGGCCCTCAGGTGCAGGCACGCCCGATGGAGGATCTGCAAATATGTCCCTCCCACTGCCCCAATTAGGCAGGAGCCTCTGAGCAGGAGAAGGTTGCTTTTGTTCCCGCTCAGGCGCTTCTTCCCCGATTGGGGGAGCCGGTGGAAATGGCTGCTTGCCAAGGGCTAGGTCCAACTAAGAGCAACCAGTCACGTCGGAAACAATACACAGTAGAGGAACGTGATGTGTCCAAGGAAAGAACAAAACAATCATATAATATTGAAAAGAGGCGTTTTATTCACAAACCAAAAGTTGGTGCCCACCCGACACAGGCCGTGTTTCGTTTAACAAAACTTCATCAGGGGTATAGGGCAACTTATTGGTTAATGCTGTAGAAATATCCTCTTTGCAACTGGCTCATCAAGCTGCACAAACCGCCGCGCAGAAATTGTAAAAATATTCTCAATTCGTAGCGAATCCGTTTCTCCGTCAAATTTCCCATCTGCCCCTTTAGACGCGAGGGGCTGATGGGAAATTTCCCATTAGCCCCTGCGGGCTTAACAGAGACGCGAGGGAGACGCTCTCCCTTCGCGAATCTGAAAGCCCTTGCAGAGAGGCTCAGCGAGGAGAGGGGGCCCCGCGGGACACTCCATTTTGCCGTGGAGGCCGCAGCAGCAGCGGCAGCAGCCAGAGCCAGTTTTTTGTTTTAATTTTAAATTTGCCATAAGCCGATATGGGGGGGGCTGGGCTGGGCTGGGCTGGGGGGGGTGTTAAGACTGGTGCTGGGCTGGGCTGGGCTGGGCTGGGGGGGTGTTAAGACTAGGGTTGGGCTGGGCTGGGCTGGGGGGGTGTTAAGACTAGGGCTGGGCTGGGCTAGGGGGGGTGTTAAGACTGGTGCTGGGCTGGGCTGGGCTGGGGGGGTGTTAAGACTAGGGCTGGGCTGGGCTGGGGGGGTGTTAAGACTGGTGCTGGGCTGGGCTGGGCTGGGCTGGGCTGTGGGGTTGTTAAGACTAGGGCTGGGCTGGGCTGGGCTGGGCTGGGGGGGTGTTAAGACTGGTGCTGGGCTGGGCTGGGCTGGGCTGGGGGGGGTGTTAAGACTAGGGCTGTGCTGGGCTGGGGGGGTGTTAAGACTGGGGCTGGGCTGGGCTGGGCTGGGGGGGTGTTAAGACTGGGGCTGGGCTGGGCTGGGCTGGGGGGGTGTTAAGACTAGGGAGGGGCTGGGCTGGGCTGGGCTGGGCTGGGGGGGGTGTTAAGACTGGGGCTGGGCTAGGCTGGGCTGGGGGGGTGTTAAGACTAGGGCTGGGCTGGGCTGGGGGGGTGTTAATACTAGGGCTGGGCTGGGCTGGGCTGGGGGGTGTTAAGACTGGGGCTGGGCTGGGCTGGGCTGGGGGGTTGTTAAGTCTGGGGCTGGGCTGGGCTGGGGGGGTGTTAAGACTGGGGCTGGGCTGGGCTGGGCTGGGCTGGGGGGTGTTAAGACTGGGGCTGGGCTGGGCTGGGCTGGGCTGGGGGGGTGTTAAGACTAGGGCGGGGCTGGGCTAGGGGGGGTGTTAAGACTAGGGCGGGGCTGGGCTGGGCTGGGGGGTGTTAAGACTGGTAATGGGCTGCGGGGGGGTTGGGTAAAGACTGGTAATGGGCTGCGGGGGGGTTAAGACTGGTAATGGGCTGGGGGGGTTAAGACTGGTAATGGGCTGCGGGGGAGCTAGGACAGATAATGGGCTGGGGGGGGCTAGGACTGGTAATGGGCTGTGAACTGTTGGGGGGGTTAGGACTGGTAATGGGCTATGGGGGGGGATAAGAAGGGTAATGGGCTCTGGGCTGATGGTGGCTGTCTGGAAATGGTGTGATGGGGGGTTAGGACTGGTAATGGCTGGGGGGGATTAAGACTGATAATGGGCTATGTGGGGGATAGGACAGAAAATGGGCAGAGGGGGAGGGGTTAGGACTGGTAATGGGCTGTGAGCTGTTGGGGGGGTTAGGACTGGTAATGGGCTATGGGGGGGGTTAAGACTGCTAATGGGCTGTGGGCTGATGGGGGCTGTCTGGAAATGGGGTGATGGGGGGTTAGGACTGGTAATGGGCTATGGGGGGATTAGGACTGATAATGGGCTATGGGGGGGGCTAGGACAGGACATGGGATGATGGGGAGGGTTTACTACTAGAGGAGAGCTGATGTGGTTAGGACTGGTAATGGCCTGTGGGCTGATGGGGGGGGTTAGGACTGGCTCTGGGCTAGGGGGGCTGACTGGAAATGGGCTGATGGGGTTAAGACTGGAAGTGGGCTGATGGGGGGTTAGGATGGAAGTGGGTTGATGGGGGGCTAGGACTGGTACTGGAAATGGGCTGTTGGGGGGGGCTTGAATTGAAATGGACTCATGGAGGGGCTAGAACTGGAAGTAGGCTCATGGGGGGGCTTGGACTGGAATTGGGCTGAGTGGAGGGGAGCTAGGATTTGACATGGGCTGATGGTGGGGCTAGGAAATGACTAGAAATGGGCTGATGGGGGGCTAGGATTGGAAATGAGCTGATGAAGGGACTCAGACTGAAAATGGATGGGGGAGCTAGGACCGGAAATGGGTTGATGGGGGGTAGGACTGGAAATGGGCTGATGCAGGAACTAGAAGGGAATGGATGCTGGGTGAGACTGGAACTAGAAGGGAGCTGATGTTGGGGGAGGATTAGAATGGGATGGGGCTGGGAGAGTAAAATGGAGAGGGGAAAAAATATTTTGTGTGGGAGGGATGAAAAATCTACAATTGGCCGGTTATTGGGAGAGTAAGTGGGGATTGAGGATGGAGGGGTAAAATTTATGTGGATGAAATAGGAATGAGGAAAGAGCAAAAGGAGAAAGATTAGTATGTTAAAGCAGATGTAGAGAGAGAGAATGGAAAAAAAAAACTAGAAGAGAGAAGAAAGAACAAATGGACAGCAGACGATGGAGAGTTAGCAGAAAACATGAAGAAACCAGAAGAAAGTGGCTGGAGCAATTGCAACTGAAAAAAAATGCACAAAAGGTAGAAAGATATCTCTTTATTTTTAATTTATTAACTGGAATATGAAAGCTCTGGGAAATGTGCATCATTAACGTCTGCGCTTTGTTTGGTACAAGAGGAAATTAATTTATAGTTTTATTTCTACAGTGTTGTTGTACATTCCAAGTTTGGCTTTTGGGGTTCCCAGTTTAATTATTGCCTTCCTGTTTCTAAATTGTGATTCCTTGTTTGATGATGGTCTATGTTCTGCATGTGTAACTGAGCTGAGGTATTCTGTTTATGTAATTCCTATTTGACATTGCCACTTGTTCTCTTTCCCCAGTATTCTTTGAAATGTATTGGTTTAACATTTGCAGTGTTGCCTTTTGATAGGTAGGGTATGGTGTTTTGTGAGTCCTGGTAATGCTGTCAGGATATGGCGGGTTTGCTATGGTTTCTAAATGGGCAGCGTTTGTAGTATTTCCTAATGTGCCTGGCAGTTGGCACTGGATTATAGTAATGTAGAAATCTTTTAGTCTTTCTTTATCCATACCCTCATTAAGAGACATGTTTACTAAAAGTTAGTGTATGGTAACATTATGCAAATAAGGCCACTTATGCAAATGAGGCCCCGCACCGAGTCTCCGCACATGGCCCCGCACCCCCCTTGGGCCGCCCCTGCTCCAAGGCACAGTACCTTACTGATTTCCTGCCCATTCTAGGCCCAAAATGTCATTTGCATTGGCCACTGAATGTGATATTTAGCATGTGCTAACAGTTAAAACACAATGATCCCCACATTAAACAGCCAATGTGGTGTGGGGAGTTATTTTAGAAGCCTTAGTCGCAATTTCCACATGTAAAATCAGGCATTTACACGTGGAAATCGCATCCATGTTTAAATAGCTATTTTAGAAAGGGCTGAATTTACACGTGGATTTCCTTATTACACAAAAGTTGCAAGGGGATTGTCAGGGAGTAGCCTGAGTGGGTCAAAAGTCTACAAGTGTATTACCCATTTTCTATAGAGGCCAGTTCTGCACCCTGCAGAATATGCAGGATATTTATGGGGCCAAGATATACCAAGATATACACACAACTTGACGCCGATAACCCAAACTACATCCACCTAGAAGCATGCCTAAGCGAGATGCAAACCTGGTTACAGCAAAGCAACATGGTGATCAACCATAAGAAAACTGAGGTGATGTATATCTCCAGAAAACCAAATTTTGACCCCCCTGCAACAATCACCTTGTCCAACAATACATACCAAACAAAGAATGAAATAAAATATCTGGGAGTAACGTTCGACAGTGACCTAAAGATGGAGAAACACCTCCGCAAAACCAACAGGGCTGTCTTCCACAAACTAAGAGTCCTACAACCACTACGGAGCATTATTGAACCTCATGACTTCAGGTCTGTTGCACAGGCACTCATCATGCCACATTTCGACTACTGCAACACCATCCTACAGGGACTTCCAAAGAAAACCTTAAACATTCTGCAAATGGCGCAAAATGTAGCAGCTAGGATCATCATGAGAAAACGTTTTGCTGATCACATCACACCTGTATTGATTGAGCTACACTGGCTCCCCATTGTTGCTCGTATAAAATACAAAACACTAATAACCACTTTCAAACTCATGCATAACATAACACCGTCCTTCCTCTCCACCCTAATCAGCTCGCAACCACCCAACAGAAGCAGAAGAACCATCAACTCAAACACCCTCCGGGTTCCAGCAGATATAAGAGCTATCAAAGCCAGTACTAGTAACAGAGCCTACTCATACACAGCACCGACACTCTGGAACCAACTGCCGCCGGAGCTACGAGCTAGCAAAGACCTAATAGACTTTAGAAAAAAACTCAAGACTCACCTATTTC
This sequence comes from Ichthyophis bannanicus, assembly GCA_033557465.1. NCBI lineage: Eukaryota > Metazoa > Chordata > Amphibia > Gymnophiona > Ichthyophiidae > Ichthyophis > Ichthyophis bannanicus. Next base: position 403,692,665 of record CM066038.1, read on the forward strand.
AGAGTCAGTACAACTTGATTTAAATCCAAGTGGTTTAGGCTATGCCACCCAGGGAGCCAGGGTTGCATTTATGTAAATATGTACATATGTAAGTTATTGCTTCTCGCTACTAAAAGAACCCATTCCTGTGTGTTGTGCTTACCCTACAAATCAACATGTATATACTTCAAATTTTACTGTCCTGATTTGACAGTTTCCAATATGTAATCAAACCCGCTGCTGATTGCAGGAAGTAGCGGTATATAAATGTTTGCTAAATAAATAAATAAAATAAATACCGGATTCTGCAACCACGGGAGCTATATGTTCCCACAGTTGCAGAATGTGGGCACTTGGATGATCCGGCGTGCACAGCATTCTGCGTTGGTCTGCGTCCAAGTGTCTGCCCATCCCCACTGTACATTGCTCCTGCTGATGTGCTGGTGCCACGGCTTCTGTTGCCATGGCACTGGGACACCCAGCAGGACCAAGCAAGGCCCACCAGCAGCACTGAAGTGCTTTCCTCACCACCTGACCCTTGGCAGGGGCTGCCAGAGCCAGGATCAGGTGGCGGGGACTTATCTGCCTCTGCACCAAGTGTGTGGAGGGGGGATTCCTGACCCGATTGCTGCAATCTGACTTCCATCTTCCCCACGGTGGATATATAGGGCCTGGACCAGAATAGGCCCTGTATGTCCGGGTTATGTGCCCCCTGCTCCATTCACACTCCGCCTCTGGTCCCCCCCCCCCCCCTCCATCCAGTGCTCCCCGCACAACACCGCTGTACATGCGGGCAGCCAGTAGCACTGAATACAATGCCAGCGAAAGGCAGACTTGTAAGTCCAAACCAGACGTACATCCCTGCTATTTGCTGGTCAGAATGACCCCCACAGGGAATGTATGTGTATGACTGCAGTTGTCCATGTCTGGATTTACACCTGCTCTGCGGCACATTTTGATTTTTCTGCAAAGTGTTCATTTGACTAGCTCCTTTCCGGAGGGATTAAAGGGGCTATCCTTAGTGGAGCACAAGTTCGAGTATCACTCGTTAGTTGCCGAGAACGTTCTTGTCACGTCCTTGACAGCTAATGTGGAGGCTTTGCAATTAACATGCATTTGTTTGGTTCATCAATGGCAAGTCCTTTGCATGCTTTAGTAAAAGGGGCCCTAAATATTTTAAGGAACACTAAAAACTGAATGCACACTAACGAATGTACATCCTTATGATGCACGATAGTTGCCAAATAATATATTGAAAGGCAGAACTTCATGACGATGATGGATAAAATGCAATCTATGAATGAGCCCAGCCAGCGCTTGGAATTTTATCTGGCTCCTGACAGGGAAGATGTTGAACTCAAGTGTTTATTTGGTAATTCTATCTCCATCTACCAGAAAAAGCCTGCAACCATGCAGTACCCCATGCACTGTAGCTTTTGCAAGAGCTTTAAGTTTTGGAAGTGCACTGAGATCATATTTTCGTTGAATGAGCAGAGTTATATTGTAACTAAATTTTTGCTCTGCTGTTTTTGGCTCAATAAGTAGACAGAAAGTGGAGCCAGAGCTATTATGAAATAAATTATAGTACACACCAACAACTTAAGATAGTAGTTCATTTTAACATCAAAATATGTTCTGAAATAAAACAAAGCTCTCAATGTTAAGTAATGGGGGTTCAATTCATGTCTCTTGAGCAAATGTGTCTTTTAGATGAAGGAATTTTTACACTGGGAAAGGCCAATGGGGCTAGTCTTATTGGTGGATTGCAGAGTTGCTAAATTATCTAGTTCCAGGAGGCAGACATTTTAGCTAATCCTGACTTTAAACTCACATTCAAAAGTGGTACGGTAGCCGCAGTCTCTGCTTCTACCCTCTGAAATCAATGCATCAGGATAAGATAGTCAGACACTGAGGAAAGGCCTACTTCCCCATCCAGTAACAGGGCCAATGTTCCCTCTAATTTTCTGTAGGCTGTGTGCGCATAAGATATCAGCTGTGCAGCTTTTGAAGGAACGTTAAATTTTTGTGTGCCACATAACGACACTCGGAGTTATATACTTTAAAATTTGACTACACGGCAGAATACAGTATGTACACCACATTAATTGCACTAGAAAATATTGTAGAACTTGTGAAAACCGTAAATACACAACAAATTTTCAATTTTAAGAATGTCTGTGTTGTTTTCTATCAGAATCAGAACCTTAATTTTTGTGCGCTCTGTTGTAAAGTATGTGCGCTCACTCGGCGAGGTGTGTGCGCGCGCACACGCGCACAGCTTAGAGGGAACAGTGAACAGGGCCTGTGCCTTTTTTAGGTTCCATATGTAAAGGGGACATGTGCCTTCTCAAAAGATTTAAATCAAGTCCTACAGACATTTTCAAACGAAAGTTCTTACCCTAAATGCCTTCTTTTCCTTCTCTCTCTGTCTCACATAATATGTAACACTGCATCTCATAGGTAAGCAGGTTTATTTATGAAATAGTTTCTCACCCTATTTTCCGTTAGCTTGCAAAGCAGTGAGATACAGTTGAGGAGGAGGAAAAATAAAAACTATTTTTAAAAGTGCTCAATGTGGAATTTTTGAATGCTGCTAACACTGTATTAATAGTCCTGGCAGAAACGCATCAATTGGAAAAATAAATGTTTGAGAAAGGGAAATATCGTGAGTCCACCAGTTGCTTGGTGGCAGCATTGCACACGGGTATGTGGGATACCTTGGCTCAACTCTTGGGCCTGCTTCTGCTCCTCAGGCGACTAGGGAATGGGGAAGGAGGCAGAGGAAATGTCCATAGTCACCACAAAGGAGGAAATCCCAGTCGGTGCATAACGGCATCGCCTATGGATAAGATATAGCATGCACTACACCAGGTTCGAAGGCCGTGACCCCTACTGAAAACCTTCCCCCTTATGCGAAGGAGGAGGATAAGAATTAGTTTTGTTTCTCCTATATAATGCTGCGGGATTAACATAGTGTAGCTGTAAACCAAGGAGGCCATTTAGAAGCCTTGCATGACATTTCCACATGTAAATCGCAGCATGTATACATATAGATTGCATTCACGTGTAAAAAGTGATTTCAGAATGCTGCTGTTTGCATATGGAGAATGCCCAGAACACATAGATATACAGGGGACATGTTTTGGGCACGGTTAGAGTGGGCCAGAGAATATTTTGCCAGCAGTTTTTGCATCACCATGCACTGGTTCTGCAAAATGCTTGTTTTGGCCAGAGTGTGAAACAAGTGATTGAGGGGATAATTGTGCTTAGCTTCTTTTGTACTTTATTAAGCCTTTAAAAATGTAAAGTTTTACCTTCAGGCCTGTGCTCCTTAATTGGCTCAACTTATGGTTATGGTTAAGTTTTATTTGATATACCGCAAGGTGCACGCAGTCTATGCGCTTACAATACAATACAATACAATACAATAAAACAAGGAAAAAACAGAAAGGAATGCCATTTTCAATAGAGGATAGGAAAAAAACACAACAGCATAGAAAGAAGGGTAGGGTACAGGCACAAAGGGAAGGGATATAGGCACTAAGGGCCAGGAAAAACAGAGGAGATTTATTTGTAGAGGTGTCTGGAATATAAGTCTTATGCATGTAGTTGCAACCACTTATACATGGAAGTAGTGAGAATCAGCATTTCCACGTGTATATTATGTAATTCTGTAAGTAGCGCATAGATTTATGTGCATATGTATGCACATTAATGGCACCTATTCTATCAAGTAAAATACGTCTGGGTTGGACTTTATAGAATACCAGCACAAGTGGCCAAGGATGGGCACAAATTTTGTTGTTCTCACACGTGCTCCAGAGCAGGTATAAATGACTACACATATGTTACATGTGTTGGGGCCTATTCTGTAAAGAATGACTGGAAATATGCACTCCCCCTATGGTCTGCCCAAGCTCCACCCCTGTGCATGCCGACACTGAAAGTATCCACCATCGGTTTATGGTACATACTTGAAGAATAGCACCCATAAGAACATAACATAAGAAATGCCATTCTGGGTCAGACCAAAGTCCATCAAGCCTAGTATCCTGTTTCCAACAGTGGCTAATCCAGGCCACAAGTACCTGGGAGATTCCCAAAGAGGCACACAGGTTCCACAATGCTTGTCCCGTGGTAAGCAGTGGATTTTCCGGGTCATCGTTAATAATGGTTACTAGACCTTTCCTCTGGGAACTTGTCCAGCTTTTACTACATCCTCCGGTAACGAATTCCAGAGTTTGATTCACGTTGAGTGAAAAAATATTTTCTCTTATTAGTCTTAAATAGGTTACATTGTAGCTTCATTGCATGTCCTCTAGTCTTTCTATTTTTTGATGGTGTAAGCAACCAATCTACATTTACTGGTTCCACTCCATTCATTAATTTATAGACTTCTATCATATCCCCTCCCCTCAGCCGTCTCTTTTCCAACTTGAAAAGCCCCAACCTTTTAAACCTTTCCTCATAGGGGTATCCTTCCAGCCCCTTTACCACTTTTGTTGCTCTTCTCTGTACATTTTCTAATTCTGCAATATTTATTTATTTATTTACATTCTCTTATATACCGCGCTATTCTGCAGCAGTGCGGTTTACATTGAACAAACTGAAATTACATTGAACAGGGCATTATAACTTGGAGATAACTATTTTGCAGGGAACATGGGCTATGGAGGGTTAAGTGGCTTGCCCAAGACCACAAGGAGCACCTGTGGGACTAGAAACCCCAGTCCTTCCGGCCCAAGGTTACTGTCCTCTAGTGGGATTTGAACCCCCAACCATCCAGCCTGAAGTACCTTGCCCCAACCACTAGGCCACTCCTCTACTCCAATATGCTTTTTAAGATATGATGACAAGAATTGCACACAATATTCAAGGTGCAGTCGAACCATGGAACAATTTAGAGGCATTATAATATTCTTTGTTTTATTTTCCATTCCTTTCCTTATCCTAGCATTCTTTTTGCCTTCTTGGCCACCTTTGCACATTGGGTGGAGGGTTTCAACATATTATCCAGAATGACACCTACATTTTTTTCCTGGATGGTGGTTTCTAAGCAGTACTTTAAGAATATGATATATCATACTAGGTCAGACCAAGGTCCATCAAGCCCAGTATCCTGTTTCCAACTTTGCATCATTTAACCAATGTTTGGTTTGTTCTTTCCTAGGTGCATAACTTTGCACTTGTCCACATTAAATTTCATCTGCCATTTGGATATCCAGTCTTCAATTTATCATGGTCCTCTTGCAATTTTTCATAATCGTCTTGTGTTTTAACAACTTTGAATAATTTTGTGTCATCTGCAAATTTGACTACGTCACTCATTATTCCCATTTCCAGATCATTGATGAAGATGCTAAAAAGCAGCAGGCCCAGCACAGATCCCTGGGGTACTCCACTATTCACCTTTCTCCACTGAGAAAACTGGCCAGTTAGCCCTACTCTCTGCTTTCTATCTTTTAACCAGTTCCTGATCCACCATACTACACTGCCTCCAATCCCATGAATTTTTAATTTTGACGAGACTTTGCGCATAAATAGCTTGAATATCTTGTTTTCCATGCATAAAGTCATGCAGAAATCTAGCCATTCCTTCCAGAATTACCCTGCACATCTGCAGCATTTTTATGGGGACGTTCCGAATGATGTCGTTTGTTTTTTACGTGTAGGCTCTTTGCATTTTTGTTGTTTTCAGAATCTATAGCTTTGCTTTTAATGTTGCTGCTCTTTTTTGCCCCCTTAGAAGTTGCTGACCTAGGTGACTGCTTAGTCTTGCCTAATGGTTTGGTTGGCCCTGTGCACAACTCGATCTGTTGGGTGTAAGTGAACTGAAATGAACTGACATTGGGCACTTTGAATCAGATGATCGTTTGCTGGAAATGAAAGAAAAAGAAGAAATGGTGTTGCATTTATAATTAAGAAAAATTTGCAAGAACTGTAATGAAATACAATGCAATCAATGAAGACTTAGGGCCCGATATTCAGCAGTGACAGCTATGCGCTTCTACAGAGCATAGCCATCGCCGCTGAATCTAACCCTGGATATTCAATACCGGAGCCATATCCGACCACCAGCATTGAATATCTGGGTCTTGTGCACAGAGTGGAAGATACCAGGCAGTGGCGATATTGAGCTGCTGCCCTGTTAGCTCCCATGGGTAAAGATAGGCCAACTTTCGCCATGAGTATCTTTACCCATGGGTCACTAACCAGGCAACGGTTGAATATCGTTGCTGCCCGGTTAGCGATGGGCTCTACCCCAGAACACCCACAACATGCTCCAAGACTACATGGTTAGCATCAGGGCATGTAGCAGCATTATTTGGGGATATTCAGCATTGGGTATTGGTGCTGCTGAGTACCCTTCTATGCGTCATTTATATGGTTTACAGGTCTCTAAACCATATAAATGCCTTTGAATATATGGCCCTTAATTTCTGTGTTAGTCAGATATATGCTCCAACAATTAGGGTTGCCAACTTTTTCACCGAGAAAAACCTGACACCTGTGGCTCGCCATGCTCCACCCATTCTCCGCCCCTAGTCCCACCCCTGCCCCGCCCCCAGCCCCACCCACAAAAATTACCGAGGATACGTGTAGGCTAACTTCCTTGGTCAGACAATAATTAAACTGGGAACCCCAAAAGCCAAACATGAAATGTACAACACTAGAGAAATAAAACTATAAAGTAATTTCCTCTTGCACTAAACAAAAACGCAAAGATGTTAGCAATAGACACTTCCCAGACCAGACATATTCCAGTTAATAAATTCAAAATAAAAAGTATTTTTCTACCTTCTGTTTGTGCATTTTATTTTTCAGTTGCAATTGCTCCAGTCACTTTCTTCTGGTTTCTTTGTGTCTTCTGCAAGCTATCCATTTGTCCTTTCTTCTCTTTTAGATGTTTTCCATTCTCTCTCTATTTCTGCTTGTTTCCCTTTTGCTCTTTCCCCCAATTCTTTCCTTATTCCTTTATCATCCATTTAAATTTCACGCTTCCATTCTCAAGCCCCTCTTACTCTCCCAATACCTGGCCCATCGTAGACTTTTCTTCCACACAAAATATCTTTTCCCCTCTCCATTCTCATTCCCCATCCATTCTAGTCCTCCCCCAAAATCAGTTCCCTTATAGTTCTAGACCCACCCAGCATCCACTCCCTTCTAGTCCCATTCTCCCATGCCCCCCATCAGCCCATTTCCAGTCCTATTCCAGCTCTTCAGCAGCCCATTTCCAGTGCTAGCCCTCACATCACAGGCCATTAGAAGTCCTAGCCCCCTCACCATCACAGCCCATTTGCAGTCCTAGCCCCCCTAATCACGGCCTATTTCCAGTCTACGTTCCCCCTCCCTCCACCATAGCCCATTTCCAGTCCAAATCCCCTCCCCATAGCCCTTTTCCAGTCCAGGTCCCCCCCCCCCGCCTCATCACAGCCCATTTGCAGTCCTAGCCCCCCCCCCTACCATCATAGCCCATTTGCAGTCCTAGCCCCCCTAATCACAGCCTATTTCCAGTCCAAGTTCCCCCTCCCTCCATTATAGCCCATTTCCAGTCCAGGTTCCCCCCTCATAGCACATTTCCAGTCCAGGTCCCCCCCCCCCGCCATTGCCCTTTCCCAGCCCAGGTTTACCCCCCCCCTCATCACAGCCCATTTGTAGTCCTAGCCCCCCCCCCATCAAAGCCCATTTGTAGTCCTTGGCCTCCCCCCCCCCCCCCGACCAGCACTGTGGCTTCACCACCACCCCTTAGTGCAGCTTCACCCCCCACCAGTGCAGCTTCACCCCTGCCACTTAGTGTAGCTTTGCCCCCTTAGTGCAGCTTCACCCCTTAGTGCTGCTTCATTCCCCCCCCCTTAGTGTTGCACCCCCCTTAATTCTGCTTCCACCCCTCCCCCACTCCTCAGTGCTGCCTCTGCTTTGCCCCGTGCAGCTGCTGCTTCTGCTTTTTACAGAGCAGCAGCTGCAATAAACTTAATTTGAAAAGGAAGAGAAACCTGAGGAGCCCTCCGGTTGTCCTTCTGCAGCCCCTGAGGAAGTGATGTCAGAGGGAGGAGGGCTCCTCAGGTTTCTCTTCCTTTTCAAATTAACTTTATTGCAGCCGCTGCTCTGTGAAAAGCAGAAGCAGCGGCTGCACGGAGGATCGATTGCGTTCGCGTTCGCGCTCGCGCACTGTGGAGAAAAGTTGGGGTTTTTTTGCTCTGGCCGCTCCTGATCTCGCGGCCAGAGCAAAAAAACGGCTTTTCAAGGGCCGGTTCTATATCTGTGCCGGCAGCCGGCCTGGCCATGGAAAAACCGGCCAGGCCGGCTGAAAACCGGTCAGTTGGCAACCCTACCAACAATGGATGCAGAAGAGGACAAAGTGAACCAGTTGTATGAACAAGTACAAGCTGAAATCGATAGAACATGTGTCAATATATACTGATAACAAACATAAAAGTTGGGAACAAAGAACTTAAAAGTTTTTGAAATATATGCACTTGGTAATAGAAATGAAGCTGTAGAAAGACTAATAGAATATGGCAAGACCAACAATTCCCCTCTTCCGCCCACAGCATGATAAACCCTAGACTCCTTGCAAGATCCCCCACCTCCACCCCCACCCCTGATCTTACCAGGATCCCTGGTGTCTATTGTGAGCTGGAGCGATCCCCAGTCATGCCTGCTCCTTTGGCCCCAAATTCTAAAATGGTAGCCATGACCTCTAGTGGTAATCTCACAGTACGACCACTAGGGGTCAGGGCTGTGAATTATTGATGGCCTGCAGTGCTGTTAAAATGCCAGTACTTCTTTGTCTTCTTATTCTAATAGAATATCATTCAACCTCTTCAATTTTGATTTAGCTAATGCCTTTTCACTAGTAGTTTGAGGCAAGTTAAATTCAGGTACAGCAGGTATTTCCCTGTCCCCAGAGAGCTTACAATCTAAGTTTGTACCTGAGTCTATAGAGGATTAAGCGACTTGCCCTCTTGCTGCTATACTGCTATTCCATGATTCAATACCATCCATTCCAGGTCCATCCTGTCATCTCTCTAAGTCTAATTCCTGGTAGAACATGGTCAGTCCAGTAGCTCTAGAGGAAGACAACAGGGTAAGTGTAATTTCAGGAAACTTCAAGTTAATCTGTAAAAGCTGGGAATCCTGTTCTACTGCTGCATTTGACCAATGGCTATCTCCAGTAAGAGCACAGCTTTCTCTGCTCTCTTATTCAAAATCAGGAATTCTACATCAGCCCCATCCCAATGTTGAGGACAGCATCTGACTCATATATCCAGCCCAATTATCTCAATCTATAATGTGCATAACTGGTTTGACCACTGAACTGGCTCTTGCCTGACATTTTTATTGCACATTTATTGATATGTTTGTTGTGCTGTGCTCATACATTGCTTACCCAAGTGCAGTTAGCCATGTGGCTGAATGATATTAAAGAAATAAATATGTCATCCTGATGTGGCGGAGAACCCCGACTTAAAAAGTTGTAATGCTGCACTCTGCAGAATTGACGAGATTTTTCCCGTTTCTCAGTCTTGTTTATTGTTTTCCTTGCTGTAGCTCAACAATCAATTGTGAAATATTGGAAAGGCTCTCTGTTCCTTGATATATGTTTCTGGTAGAACATTATTTTACAGATATAGAAAAAGGAAAAAGTAGTCGTCAAGAAAGATTGCAGGTCAGCTAAGCCTGAGAAAATTTGGAAGCCCTTAGAGGAATCCCTTCTCATGTTTATGACTGTAGTCGCAAGGATGTGAGAAACCCTTTCGGGGAGGGGTTTTGGAAGGTGGGAGATGGAGATGGGGCAAGTCTTTAGGGATTTCAGGTGGCTGTGTTCAGCCCATACTGCAGCAATTTGTGGTTTTCAGTGGTTCATTACAGAGTGAATGGGAATGAGGGAGATCATCTAGGGCTAAATTAAGACTTTTACTCTGTTCTGGGAAGATGGGACAAAATTTATTTTGTATGAAACCTGGACCTAGTTCATCATTATATATGGGTATAATTGTTCCTTTTCTTTTAGAAATAATAAAGATGATAAAACTAAAAAAAAAGAAGAAGGAAGGAGTATGTTGCAGTGTCAATGTGAAGTGGGATTTTAGAAAGGATGTCCTGGCAACTGGGGGGAGGGGGGGATAAGTGCAACTAAGTAAGTCTCATCAATGGAGCCGATTTTAGAACTAGGCCTGTGGATGTGCCTGAAATCGTTATGCAAACATCTGGGAAAATGGATGTAGGATGCCAGACTACCAACCACACGTTCAGTACATGGAAAATATGGTGATGCAGGAGTGCAGGAACCCTTTTCCCGACATGGGGATGGAAATGTGTATGCACGATGTAAAGTACTCATACACACTTGCATGCAGAGGTACCATATGTGGAGAGAGGGAGCAGAGAGATGGTTATGAGGCTACCAAACCCAAAGGTTCTGCCAGCTGAGCGATACTGGAGCACGAGACAGTCCTCTACCCACTGTGGTGACACAGGTCCGCCTACCAGAAGGCACACCAGTTCTGGCAGCAGTTCCACCACATCCTTGCTCAGTATGTGCTGGCAAAACAATGCCTACAGTTCTAGGCAAAAGATTAGTGCAGATGGAGGCAAGGGAGCAGGGCAACATGCATTGTTCACTGCCCAGCAATATTCAGGGAACAAAGAACAGATAGTGACAGAGAACGTCTTGGTTGCAGCATTCACGTAGTACACACAGTGGGAGTGCACATGAAAGCAGCTCAGTGAGTAAGGAGAAAAGTGGCAGCAGACCCCGAGAACAAAGCAGAGCAAGCTGCAGAGTGCAGGGGAGGGCACAGCATTTATCACAAGCCTGAAAAGGAAGACGCCCAGGCTGGGATCAAATATTGGCACTTGGAGACATGCTGTGCACCATGAGGGAGCCTGCACAGGATTCCAGGGCGGACAGAAAAAAACATGCACTCACACGAACACCAGAAATTGGCACCATATCATCCAGCACATCATAGAAGTTGCAATAGGAGCATGATTAGAGGGGGCTGCTGGGAAAGATCCCCCTCCCACCTGAAGGCAGGATGGGATCATGGCCCAAAGACAGAATAGCAGGCAATTCGGTCAAGGAGCAGCATTAATCACTGGGTGACACATGGTGAGACAGAGAGGGATAACAGTGGATGCAAGTTTGGCAGGATGGCTCCACATAGCATATTATACATTCCCTTTTCCCACAGGAAATTCCAAATGGGAAAACACAAACCTGCCCTGAGTTACCCCTATCAACACACAAGACCCACAAAACTGCCTACTGTCCATATCCACAGGTACACAGCAAACTAGATATAATCATAGGGATTTCTACACTGATATCAGTCTGCAAAGTACCACTAACAAGTGTACATGGAACTGTATCGATGTATGAAGAAGTGTTGGACACAGAACCACCACCAAAGATCAAAGGCTTAACCCCTAGAGATGGTGTCTGACTGTTTGTCCATTGTATTCTAGTGACATATCTGATGAAATATCCAACAGGCCAGTCCATCTTATGTGATGGAAACCACACCCGTATGCACTAGCTACATTTCTACCTCGCACTATGCCTCTCACAGATATTGGCCTGCAGCCGCTATCAAGGACAATCTGAAAAAAAAAAGAAGGGGGAGCAGAAAAGCTGCATTGAGTAAGACTATCCCAGATCATACTAGCAAAGCATAACACAGCACATCCAACTAAGGACATGCGTGTGCACGCAGGAGAGGCTGGATGTGGGGCCGCACAATGTTAAAGGTCCATACAGGCATGTAGCCGCTACCGCAATGGCTGTGGGATTCCCTTATGCTGTCACAAGCATTCTGATGCTAGCAAACATTGAGGACATGCATGTGAATGATTCTAGAAATGACTCTGTAGGAGTCTATCCCACATGAATGATTATATGAATGAGCCATTTTGGATGCGGGCACATTTTAAATCGGATACATACAAGATCCTCACACTTAGACGCCGATAAAAGTGACTCAACATGTCGGCAAATTCCATTTTGGAACTCCTTCACTAAGGTACTACTACAGTTCTGGCAACATGGCCCCCAAGGCAAAAATGTCAAGCTGAAAGGATAACTTCTGCCTGGGGGAAGTGGAGTTACTGCTTAGGGAGGTACAGGCAAAATGTTATTAAACCGCTCTTTCAAAAATTTCCACCTAGGGCAGGGTACAAAATACACATAATGCCCCACAATCAAAATAGCCCTTGCCCCCTGACTCATCTTTCCCACACATCTGCAGAACCACCAACACATCAACCCCCCTCCACCCCTCAAAAGCATTCAAAAACAGAAGCATTTTTAAGGTCTTCTGAAACTTCGGGAGATCATCTTGAAGGCACAACTCGTGTGGCAGTTTATTCCACAACACCAGTGCCTAGACGGAGAAGGTCCAGTTCCAACGGACCACACGCTGCATCACCTTATATGATGGCACCAATAGAAGCTTCTCATCTTGTGACTGCAAGGACCAATTCAGAACATACAAACTCAGCTTATCCAAAAGAAAAGAGGACGTCATACCATACAAAATTTAAATTACCAATAACAAAACATTAAACTCATCCCTAAACCTCACTGGCAACCAATGAAGTTCCCTCAAAATCAGGGTGACATGATTGTGCCTCCATAGTCCTTAATCATCTTAGCAGCTGTGTTCTGCATCAGCTGAATATGCATTAAATCCTTCTGGGCAAGACCTTGGAACAACCTATTACAATCTAATCTAATATTAGCATTATCAATGCATGAGTTACTGCTCCTAAACTGACCGCAGACAGGTAAGAGCGAAGCCGTCAAATTTGTTGGAGCAAAACAAAGACTGAACTTTGTAATACCTGTAATACCTGTATATGTCTGTATATAGTTACCCTGCCCTGTTCTAATTGTATCTAGTTACACTGCTTATCTACATTTTAAGTTACATTGTTATAGCTGTACTTTTGATAACTGTTATATTGTAAGTCCAGTTGCAGATTTTCTGCACTGAACAGTTGTGTTCGATGTAAACCGCACTGATACTGAAGAGCGCGGTATATAAGAAAAATAAATAAATAAACTCGGCTGGACACATGTCTTCTTGTACCCAATAGTGAACCCAGTCATGTCCGAACCAGGGTGCACCAACAATGGCAAGGCCTGAATATGTAAATCCCCACATTACGATCAAACCCCCCCCCCCCCCTATAATATTACTACCTAAGGACACCTGTTGCTCTTCCACCTCACCATCTGCGAAGAGTAACAGATTTGTTTTGGCAATATTTACCTTGAGGCCAAGGAATCAGAACCATTCCTTCAATGTTCTCATACAGATGTATCCAAGTCCCACATCCCATCTGACAATGGGATCAAGACTTGGACATCATCAGCATAAACATAAAAGAACATCCAGTAGCCTGTATAGCTCTATAGAGAAGAACTAAAAATACATTACACAGATATGGAGAGAGTATGGAACCCCGCAGGACCCCCACTAAAAGAGAAAAAGTAGTTGATTCCTCCTCCCCCATTTGAACAACTTGAAACTGGGAGTCCAAATAAGAGGCAAACCAGGATAACATCTTCCCCCTTAAACCCACGCAAGACAAACAATCTAACAAAAGGCCATGTTGGACCATGTCAAAAACGGCTGAAATATCCAGCAACAATAATGCAGTCTTACCCTTATCTCAACTGTTAATGACACCAAGAAAGCCTCAGTGCTACCATAACTATGAAACCCAACCTGACAAGCATCTAGAATTTGATACATGTCCAAAAAAACGAACAGTTGACTAGCCACTGCCTTCTCGATCAATTTACCCAAAAAGGGTAAATTAGATGCCGGCCTATAATTTTGACAGCACCTGTTGGCAGAAGCTCCTTTCAACACTGGAGTAACAAATGCAGTTTTCAAATCCTGCAGAAAGACACCTTCCCGCGAAAAGGCATTAATTCACAGAGACAATTTCACAGCCTCCCGGTCAAATGCAATAAAGCCACCGGAAATGAATCAGTCCCCAGAATTCCTGGCAAAACTGCTCCACATCCCCATGACCAGGCTGCCAAACATCTGAAAGCACTGCAGCCTCCCCATCCAGGCGGCCTACTTTATCCTGAAAACACAAAGCAAAAGGCTCACAAGAAAAGGCAGACTCCTTCCACCCCTTTAGTATGTGCTGTTCAGCCCAACGAGTGCTCCAGTCAGTGCCAATCACAAGCAGTGACTGCATCATGGCATGCGTATTAAACTAAATGCCATCTACCTTCACAACAGGAACAAAGCAAAGTATGGATCTATAAACTCAACAACTAAGGCAAATCAAAAGGATAAAAGCTATATAGATAAAACTATAAAATATCAAATAGTAAAAAAAGTGCAAACATATAAAAGTGCAGTGTATGGAACCGGAGGACTATAGGATTGTGTGTGTTAACGGTCTGTACTGTACATCAAAAGACAGTAAAATCTGAGGACAATATAAATATGAATATAATATATAATTAAAATAAAGGTATGTAATTGATAGGACACTTTCTAAGACTAGCAGGAACCAAACTTTCAATGGCCATAGAATACTTAAGGAAACGCCAAGGAGAAAAGAGAGGTCCATGAGAAGCTTGAATTTGCCTGATTATGTATGTGAAACCCTAGTCAGGGAAAGTGATAGGCAAGAGCGGCCCAAGGGGGGGTGCAGGGCCATGTGCGGAGACTCATCGCAGGGCCTCATTTGCATAAATATTTACATAATGTTAATGTGCTAACTTATAGTAAACATGCCTCTTAATGAGCAATAGCGATGGTCTCTTTGAGTTTATAGATCTTAAAGAGCGATAGCATAAAGAAAGACTATCAGATTTCTACATTACCATACTCCAGTGCCAACCACCAGGCACATTAGGAAATAGTATAAACACTGCCCATTTGGAACCCATAGCAAACCCGCTGTATCATAACAGCAGCATCAGGACTCACAAAGCACCATACCCTACCTATCAAAAGACAACACTGCAAATATTAAACCAATACATCTCCGAGAATACCAATACATGACCTACTGGGGAAAGAGGACAAGTGGCACTGTCAAACAGAAACTGCATGAACAGAATACCTCATCTCGGTTACGCATGCAGAATAAGGGATAAGGGATCACAATTTAGAAATAGGAAGAAAGTAATTAAACTGGGAACCCCAAAAGCCAAACTTGGAATGTACAAAAAAACTGGAGAAATAAAACTATAAATGAATTTCCTCTTGTACTAAACAAAAACGCAAAGACGTTAGCGATGCACATTTCTCAAAGCTGAAATATTCCAGTTAATAAATTAAAAATAAAAAAGTATTTTTCTACCTTTTGTTGTTTGGGCATTTTATTTTTCAGTTGCAATTGCTCCACTCAATTTCTTCTGGTTTCTTCGTGTCTTCTGCTAACTATCCATTGTCTCCTGTCCATTTATCTGTTCTTCTTTTTCTAGATTTTTTTCCATTCTCTCTCTACATCTGCTTTAATATACTGATTTTTCCCCCTTTTGCTCTTTCCTCCATTTCTTTCTTTATTCCTTTTTCATCCATTCAAATTTCATCCTTCCATCATTAATCCCCACCTACTTTCCCAATACCCGGCCAATCATGGATTTTTCTTCCCTCCCACACAAAATATCTTTTCCCCTCTCCATCAGGGGCAACTCAAGGCAATCTGCTGCCTGAAGCGAAGAATGAGATGGCTGCCCCCCTCCCCTTAGAGGGGGCAGGGCTTTTTCAGAACTCCAATCAGGGACTGAACCAAACCAAAATGTCGATTAGATTAAATGGAGGGAACACAAAATATTTGCACAAAGGGCAGTACCAAACTGCAATCGCGCCCTGTGCGACTTTAAGCTTGGGCGTGCACCCCCTCCTCCTCTCCATACCCCCATCCAGCGCTGCCTGCTCTTTCCCTGCTGCTGCTGCCACCCTCTTTTTTTTCATGGTGGAACCGGGCGCAAGAAAAGAGCAGGCAGCGCTGGACGGAGGTATGGGGAGGAGGAGGAGGGGCATGCACAGGATCTGAAAGGCACCGGCACTTTAAGCAGATCTGTCCCTCCCTGCTCTGACATCACGTCGGAGGAGGGAGGGACCAGACCTGCTTAAAGTGCTGCGAAAAGGCTTGGGGGGGAGCATTTTAGCTGCCTACTACTACTAATATTCAGCACTTGTAAAGCGCCACGCACGCAGCGCTGCACAGCTAACCTACAAGAGGTAGCCAACATACAAGAGAGAGTCCCTGCCCGTCAGAGTCATGATCATCAGAGCTTACAATCTACTCAGAACAGTACATTAATTACAACAGTACAGAGCATTAGTCAGTTCTGTGCAAGGTACGGTGTGGTACAGTTTGGTCTGTAATTTGGTTATAAACGTTGACAGGGGTTAGGGTAAGATGAGGAAGGCGTCAGGATCTGAATGCAACAGTGAAGAGGTGGGTCTTCAACCTGGATTTGAAGAGGGCCAGGGAGGATGCCTGGTGCACAGACGCAGGTAGGCTGTTCCAGGCGTAAGATGCAGCAAGGTGAAAGGAGCGCAGTCCTATAACAGTAGTAGCGCACAGTAAAAGAATGACATAGGATTGCTATAAATGAGCTCACTGGCTACCATTAAGGATATGGTAGCCAGTGAGCTCATTTATAGCGATCCTATGTCATTCTTTTCCTGTGCGCTACTACTGTTATAGGACACGTTGAACATTCTCAGCCCCCTGAGGAAGGCATTTGCCGAAACGCGTTGGGGCATTCCATTATTAATAAAGCGCAGTGACCACTATACCTCTTGCTCTGTGTGTTTCCTTTGGTCTGCTGCAAGTAGGTGTTCCTTTTCTGGTTTGCATCCCCCTTCCAGTACCATTCGCACGTCAGCTCCCTTCCAACCTCCTCCCCATTACCCAGCCACCTACCACTCCCATCCCCAAGTGTCAGCTCCCTTCCAGCCCCCCTTCAGTACATCCTAGGTGTCAGCTCCATTCCAGTCCCCTCCTTCCCCGGTCATATTAGCTCCTTTCCAGCCCCCTTCTTCTCCCGTGTCAGCTCCCTTCCTGCCCCTCCTTCCCCTGGCAGACCCTCTCAGCATCCACTCCCTTCCAGTCCTATTTGCCCATTCCCCCCCCCCCCCCGCATCAGAAGCCCATTTGTAGCCCTAGCTCTAGCCCCTAGTTTTCTTCCAGGGCCAGCAGCACTCTTCTCCCCTCCCCCATTAGCCCATTTCCAGTCCTATCCCCCTTATCAGCCCACTCCATTCCTAGCACTCCAATCAACCTATTACCAGTCCTAGCTCATTTGCAGTGCTAGCCCCCACCAGCCCATTACCAGTCCTAACCCCCCCCCCCATAAGTCCATTTCCAGCCCTAACCCCATCAATCAGCCCATTACCAGTTCTAGCCCCCTCCCGATCAGCCTATTTCTATTCTTACCCCCCCCAGCCCATTTCCAGTCCTAGCCCTCCCCCATCAGTCCATTACTATTTCCTGTGCTACCCCTCCCAGCCCAGCCCAGTCCAGCCCTTCTTGAGAACTTGAATAATTTTAAAAAAAGGATGCAGAAGCTGCTGCCGCTGCCACTGCCACTGCCACTGCCGCAGCAGCAGCCTGAAGTGCCCCGCGCCCGCCACCTTCCCGAAGAGCCCTCCCCTCCCCCCCCCCCACATGCCGGCTCAGCTTTACAGAGCTGCTCGAAGGGAGAGTGTTTCCCTTTCCCGCAGCTCTGTTAAAGCTGAGCCCATCAGCGCCACAGGCTCAGCTTTAACAGAGCCATGGGAAAGGGAAGCACTCTTCCTTCACACGGCTCTGCAAAGCTGAGCAGATGCGGGGGGGGGGCACTCTGTCAGGGCTCTTTGGGGAGGCAGCGGCCGCGGGGCACTTCAGGCTGCCACCACTGCTACTGCTGTAGTAGCGGCAGCAGCTTCTGCATCCTTTTTTTTTTTGAAGGCCGAGTGAGGCGGTCTTTCAGGGGGCAATTTTTGCCACCCCTAAAAAGTTGCCACTTGAGGCTACCGCCTCACTAGGCCTCATTACAGAGTCGCCCCTGCTCTCCATCCTCATTCCCCCAGTCCCATCCCCTTCTAGTCCTCCCCCAACATCAGCTCCCTCCTAGTTCCTGCCCCAAACAGTATCCGCTCCCTTCTAGTCCCATTCTCCCTTTCCCCCGCATCAGCCCATTTCCAGTCCTAGCCCCCCATCAGACCATTTCCAATTCTAGCCCCTCCATGAGCTATTTCCAGTCCTATCCTAGCCCCCCCATCAGCCCAGTTCCAGTCCAAGCCCCCGCATCAGCCTATTTCCAGTCCTATCCTAGCTTCCCCCCCCCCAAGGAGCCCCATACCCATCTGAGTGACTTCAGAGGGAGCCGGGAAGGCCGGCTCACCTCTGCACAGCGCTGGAGTGAAGAGAAGCATTTCCTTCACTCCCACTGTGTCATGGTGAAGCATGTTAGTGCCAGGAAAGGTTAAAGGGCATTTCCTGTTTCCCGGCACTCAGCATCCTTCACGAGAACACAGCACGAGAGAAGGAACACGCTGCTTTTCACTCCAACACTATGCAGAGGTGAGCCAGGGCTTTGCACCTCCCCAGATCTCTCTGAAGTCGGCCCTGCAAACTGAGACACAATGGACAGGCCGGCCCTCATTGTGGGAAGGCAAATAATGAACAACCAAGTAGCAATGAACATTTCACAAAATAACTAAAGAGAAGAGTTTCTCATTGTGGTCTAAAAATTGTATACCATGAAATGTTGGTGGGAGTAGGGGAGAATTTGAACCCAGATCCGCAGCTCCACAGGCCATTTCTGTGACCATTGGGCTACACCACCTATCCTAGCAACTCGCCAGAGGGCCGGTACGCCAAAGCTAGCAAGACAGCAAGATTCCAGACACCAAAACAGCCAGCCTGCGAGGCCCGATCACCAGAAGCAAGATTTCAACAACAACAAAGGCCAGAAACACAACTACCGCTCAAGGAGGGCTCAAATACAAGGAAGCAAGGGGGAACAAAGTAGAAAAGGGGAGGAAGCAAGCGACCACCAACTCTCCACGTCTAGAACAGTGCACAAACTGAACTCAGGTCAGTTAAACCACAAGCATGCATCCCAACTACCAGTACCTCATGGCCTACCTCACACTCCTGCACACTATAGCACCCTATACACATGGTACCAGACCCAACGAGCAGACTCCACTGCTCCACCTCCTGCCTATCCAACCCACACAAATGCCCCGGACGTCCCTCACTCAAGGGCTCCAGCGTACTAAGCTAACAACAAGCAATATGCACAATACCTCACGTACTACACTCACTCATCCCACACACAGTGCGCACACCAACCCAATCATAACATCCGCTATCAGATGTGCATTGCTGAATGCTAGATCAATCAGAAACAAACTGAATACTATCCACGACCTTATTCTGGACCATAAGCTGGACATAATCTGCATCACCGAGATCTGGCTTGATGACTCTGACCAGGTTATTCTGAACCAAGTCACCCCATCGGACTTCTCAGCATTCAACTGCATCAGAGCACACAGGAGAGGAGGAGGAACTCTAATATTAGCTAGAAAAGACTGCAGATTCAAATTGATCTCTATCAGTAACTCGACCGAGTCCAGCACAATCAACATATCCAATAAGTACCTCAGCATCTGCCTCACCTACAGGCCTCCTAGTGCCACGGCTGAACATCTCTCCACGGTACTCGAAGCAATATGCACACATAGACAACGCAAATCTCTTATTGCACTAGGAGACTACAACTTAACCTCTACACCTACCAAAGAAACTACAGCATTCCTTAAGGCCATGGAATCACTAAATTACCGCCAGACAATCGACGCACCAACGCATCAGCATGGTACCACTCCAGACATGATCTTTGTTCCAATACAACTGGTAGAACAGAGCAAAGTTACAACCCCAGCATTCACTCCAGTCCCATGTTCGGACCATCATGTAATTGCCTTCTCCTTGATCTTGGATAACACCACTCGACACACGGAGGAAGAGAACAACGCCAGACGATTCAGAGCATACAACAAAGATGCTTTTCTAAAGGAAATAATTCCACAGCTCCAACAAGAGGGCAACACCCTCGACAAAACCATAGAGGAATGGAACCGCATAATAGCCGAGGCAGCATCAGCTCCTAGCAGAGAAGGACCACACGCGCACAGGAGTCCAGTGCTCCCTGGTATTCAAATGACATCAGGGATGCAAAATGAGAGAGGAAATGGAGGCGTGACAAGTCACAGGACTCTATGGCCCAATACAGATCCAAGCAATTGGAATACAACAACCTGATCAATGAGCACAAGCAACAGCACCATACCAACCTAATCATGAGATCAGCCAACAAACTAAGGGAACTATTTAACATTGTACAGAAGCTCACCAAAGACACCACCCAGCACTGCACCCACCACCTGGATCCACAAGAATTTGCAGACTACATAAAATCAAAGAACACCAACCAAATGAACACTCCTCTCACCCAGACACACAACCTCAGAATGACGGAACCTCAGCAAACCTGGGAGGACTTTAGCATACCCTCAACACAGCAAATAGAAGACATATTGAATGACCTTAACACAACTACCTCGCCATCTGACCCATGCCCAGCGGCATGGATCAAAGCCACTAGAAGCCAACTAACCCACTACATCCACAAAATCGTTAAGGAATCACTCCAGCAAGGACATATGCCACAATCCCTGAAGCAAGCCACAATACGTCTGATCATCAAGAGCACCACACTAAGCCCATCCGAACCAAAATTCTATCGCCTCATCTCTAGCCTACCATTCCTTACAAAAATCATTGAAAAGACAGTGCAAAGACAACTACAGGACCACATAGATTTGAATGCCCCACTAGACACCCACCAGTATGGCTTTAAACCACAGCACAATGTGGAAATTCTGCTCACCTCCCTCTTCGACAATCTCCTGAAAGGCATAGACAACATAAAGAACGGGTTCCTGCTAGTGTTCATGGACATCTCTGTGGCTTTCGACACAGTGTCCCACACCATAATGCTGCAACACCTACCCCAGATCGGAATAAGTGAGAACACCCTAAAATGGTTTACCTCCTACTTGAATAACTGGATGCAGCAAGTCAAATGTACTCAAAAGAAATCACTGCAGTTCCCCGTCACACAAGGAATACCACAAGGTTCAGCACTATAATCTATACTCTTTAATATATACATTCAACACATGTGCAACATCATCAAAAGCCACAAGCTGACTTCCGGTGACGTCATCTACTGAATGGCGGCGTAGCGGAGGAGCTCCGCCACCAACCCGCAATAATTGAAGCATTTTAGCCCCCACGGGCAACGGAGCGGTGAGCCGAGGGGCGACGGAGAGAGCGGGGAGTGCCGGCGAGCCGCGGCGGCGGCGAAACAAGCGGGTGCGGAGGTGCAGAGAAGCTGGTGGGAGCGGACCGGACGAGGCAGCCTGACTTTCAGGGGGCTTCTGGGCCGGTGGCCGCGCTGAGCCGGACTTGTTGGGAGAGAGTCAGCAGGGCCAAAAGAGGCTTGCCGGTGAGCAGAGGCAGTGTGCTTCCCCGCGGAGGACGCCACGCCGTCGACCCCCACAGACCACGTGGTGGCAGAAGAGGGTGGCCAACAGAGAGGTGAATCCGGAGACAGAGGGGGCCGAGAAGGCCTAGCACGTGGCTGGGAGAAGCAGGAAGCAGGGACCTATGCTAAGCTGCAGCCCACAAGAAGCAGAGTGCAGAAGCAGCCAGCAGTGGTGAGTCTCATACCCCCCCAACTGCACTAAGAAAGGGAGCAGAGGCAGAGAACTACCAAACACCAGAATTGTTCCCAGCAGAAGCTATAGTGTGGTGAGTGGACGCCCTACCAGCTCTATAGGCCGGGGAGACCGGGGAGAGAGGGGCTAATCAGCCCAAAATGGAAAAAAATAATAAAAAAGAGACTCTGGCAAAAAAAAAGCTGGCCGAGTTCCGCTCCCCATATGCAACCACCAAAGGAGGGAAGGAGGCGGAAAAAAAAGCAGGGAAACCTGTGACAGAAAACCCCACAGAGCCCGGAGGGGAGTGAAGGAGGAGAGGAGGGCCTGTCGACAGCAGAACAGATTAAACAATGGCTCCTAGAGTTAAAGGAGGAACTGAAGATGGAGATGTGTGGGGTTAAAAATGAAATTAAAGAAGCAATGCAGACTATGCGCCAAGACCTGCTGGAGCTGGGGGGACGTATAGAAGAGGTGGAGACCAAGTTGGAGAGTCAAGAGGAGACCCTGACGCAGGTCCAGAGCAGCTGGGAAGAGCTTCAGAGGACGCAGGAGACCCTGAAAGCCAAAACAGAGGACCTGGAGGACCGCTCGCGCAGATGCAACCTCCGAGTGAGAGGGGTGCCGGAGGAACCACAATATAAGAACTGTGAGGAAGTGGCCCAGCGGATCTTCCGGGACCTACTCGCAGCAGCTGGCCCAGGGAGACCTGCAGAGGAGACCCGCCTCGAAATAGAAAGGGCGCACAGGGGTATGGGGCCCATCCGAGACAATAGGCCAAGAGACATTGTGGTCTGCCTGCACTCCTTTAAGAGTAAGGAACTACTGCTGGGTGCCAGCCGCAAGCTGAAAAATTTCCGTTGGGAGGGGCATATGGTGGAGCTGTACCAAGACCTGTCCCAAGGCACGCTACAAAGACGGAGGGAGATAAGAGAGGTCACCGCATATCTCAGACATGCTGACCTGCGCTACAAGTGGCTCTTCCCCTTCGGCCTCTTTATTACGGTGAAAGGACGATCGAGGACGGTGAGATCCAGTGTGGAGGCGTGGAGAGCACTGAGAGAGCTCGGTGCTGAGAATCTACCAGAGCAAGCCGAGGGCTCTTTCACTCCGCCAAGAACGGGATCCAGGACCGGAGGAGCAGCACAGCTGAAATGGCAGAGGGCAAGTGGACGTAGACTGGCAAGAACCACCAAGGACGTGCACCAGAACCGGACCACAGAACAAGAGACTGGCTGAGCTGAAGCATCTTTATAATGGACTGGTATTCTTGAATAAGTTGGGCTGTGGGGGGGGGGGGGGGAGGGAGAGATGGGCAGTGGGCTAAGGGGAGAGGGAGAGGGGAGGAGGCGGGGACTAGGCTGAGAGGGAGAGAGCCCAGGCTGGGTGGAGAGAGGAGGGGGTTTAGAGGGGGGAGAGTTGGAAGCGAGGGGGGCTTAGGCAGGGGAGTGGGGGGGGGGGGCTGGGGAACAGTTGAGGTGGGTAGGTGGGGAGGGAGGGAGATAAGGTCACCGAATTGGAAGTCGTATCTCCGCAGAGGAGAGTTACGAGGGGGGGAGAGGGAGGAGGGGAGGGAGTAGCGAGGGGGGGAGAGGGAGGACGGGAGGGAACAGCGGGAGGGGGAGTGGGGGGTGGGGGGAGGAGGGGGTGGGTAGGGGGGGAAGAGGGGGAAGAGGGGGTCAGAGTGGGAGGTGGGGGCGGAGGGTCTTAGGGGGACGAGGCAGGGATCTGGGGGTAGGAAAGGAGTTAAAAATTCTCACGTTAAATGTGAAAGGTCTAAATTCACCAATGAAAAGACAGAAATTATATAAGGAGTTAACAAGACACAATGCAGACATAGTGCTGTTGCAGGAGACACATCTATTGAGACAACATGAGACATTGGTGCAACCCCGGGGGTACAAGTACCGTATGTTCGCTTCTAATCTTAAAGAGAAGAAGAAAGGCGGGGTGGGGGTCTTCATCAGAGAGACAGGCCCCATGGAGGTCCAGGTAGTGTCCCGGGATAGGGGGGGGCGGTATCTCCTGCTGAGGGTAAAGATAGGTGAGGAGTGGTTTTGCGTGGTAAATGTGTATGCCCCTACGGGCCCGCAAACTGAATTCTGGGATGCTTTGAGTGCGCAAGTGGCGGCAATGGGGGATGGGGTCCTAATCTGTGGTGGGGATTTCAATGTGGCATGGGAGGTAGGGAGAGATACGACTGGGCGCAGGGAGGGGAGAGGCACAGATAGGAAACATTACCACAATTTTGTGCGGGAGAACGGCCTGATAGATGTATGGCGGACACTAAACCCGGGGCGGAGGCAATTTTCTTTTTATTCTGCAGCACATGGCACTTACTCCCGGTTGGATGCCATATGGGTAGGGAAGGAGTTAACAGGGCGGCTCCTAGGGGGCGAGATGGAACCCATTACCTGGTCCGATCATGCTCCGGTGGTGGTGCGGGTGCGGGTGGAAGGGGAAGATAGAGGCCGCCAGTTCTGGAAGTTGAATGAGGGGCTCCTTGAGGACGAGAGGGTGGTGCGGGAGATTGAAAGGCTCATCCCGGAGTACTTTGACCAAAATGGCGGTGGGGAAGTGCTGGATGGAACAGTCTGGGACGCCTTCAAGGCTGTAATTAGGGGGGTTCTCATAAAGTGGGGAGCCCGCCTAAAGCAAGAGAGGGCGGAGAGGGAGGACCGGTTACGTCGGCAATTGCGGGAGATGGAGGAAAGAGACGGTCAGGACAGAACTGGACAGGTACGGGGTGAGGTGCTGGCACTACGAGCCCAGGTGAATGCTCTTGAAGCGGAGAAGATACAATTCCGCCTGCAGCTGTTAAAACAGAGGTTCTTTGAAGGGGGGAATAAAGCGGGGAAACTTCTCGCGAGACAATTGAAGAAGCGGAGGGAGTGGAATAGGATTACACAGATTAGGAGTACAGGGGGGGTAGTGCGAGAGGCTCCACGAATAAGGGAGGAATTTGTGTCCTTCTATAGCAACTTGTATGCAGCCCGAGCTGCAAGGTCGGGAGAGGACATTCGGGAATATGTGAGGGAAGCAGGGCTCCCGACTCTAACGGGAGACGAACAAGAGGGGCTCGACAGGGAAATACAAGCTGACGAAGTCAGCCAGGCTATCAAGGGCTTAAAAAATGGAAAGGCCCCAGGGCTCGATGGACTGACGGCAAAGTTTTACAAGCGCTTTGGGAGCCTCTTGCTGAACCCGTTGACCAGGGTATTTAATGGACCGGGAAGGGGGGAGGCACTGCCTGAATCAATGGGCTGGGCAGGTATTACGCTTATCCACAAAGAGGGGAAAGACCCGCAGGAGTGTGCGTCTTACCGTCCGATCTCGCTGCTGAACCTAGATGCGAAACTGCTGGCGAAAGTACTAGCGGTGCGCCTCAATGGAGTGTTAGGTAAATTGGTGCATGAGGACCAGGCTGGATTTGTACCAGGCCGGCAAGTGGCGGATCATATCCGCAAAGTGTTAAATGTGATGTGGTCGACACAGCGGCAGAGGACGGGGGCCTTGTTGGTATCACTGGATGCAGAGAAGGCCTTTGATCAGGTGTCCTGGGATTTTCTCTACGCGGTGTTGGAGGCCCAGGGGTTTGGACCGGGGTTCACACAGTGGATAAGGGCTCTCTATGCTAGGCCGAAGGCATGTGTTCGCGTGAATGGGGGGTACTCTGGTTTCTTCCCCCTAGAAAGAGGGACGCGGCAGGGATGTCCACTGTCCCCCCTACTTTTTGTGCTATCCTTAGAGCCATTGGCAGCGAAGTTGCGCGGCAGCCCTGATATCACGGGGGTTAGGGTGGGACGGCAGGAATGCAGAACGTCCCTCTTTGCAGACGATATACTGCTGACACTCACGAATCCCAGCGAATCTCTGAGGGCAGTGATGAGAGAGATTCAAGATTATGGTGAAAGGGCGGGCTTCCGGATTAATTGGGGGAAATCGGAGATCTTGAGTGTAGGGGGGGAGGGGGAGGGGCAGCGTGACTGGCAGCAGAATTTCCCCTTCAAATGGGCAAAGACATCGATCCGGTACCTCGGGGTTCATCTCGGTAGAACCTTGGAGGAGTTGTATGATTTAAATTACAAGAAGTTGGTGGGGCAGGTGGAGGCGAAGCTACAAGGCTGGAGCAGGGGGTATTACTCGTGGTTTGGACGAATAGCGACGGTTAAGATGATGCTTCTCCCCCAGTTCCTCTTTCTGTTTCAGGCTTTGCCAGTCCCAATCCCCCCGAAAGTGCTAAAGAAGATCCAACAACAGGTCGAGCGGTTTATCTGGGGGTCGAGGCGTCCACGGGTGGCGGCAAGGACGCTACAAGTCTCGGTACGGGAAGGAGGGATGGGGGTTCCCAATTTCCGACTATATTATGCGGCAGCACAATTGCGAGCAGTCTACGCGTGGTTGCGGGAACCCCAGAAGCAGTGGGTTCAGCTGGAACTGGCCGAATACAGGCCGGGTGCACTTGAACGGTTAGTATGGGAGGGGAGGGGAGAGAAGGGGAGGAATCCCATTGTGGGGCATACTTTGAAAGTGTGGCAGCAGTATAGAAAGCGGCTGGTGGGTGACAAACGATGGTCGGCCACCATGTCATTACAAGCCTGCTGTGCGGAGAGCGGGGGACCGGGAGCCACAGTGCTCCGTAACTGGGCGGCGTTAGGATTGTCCCAGGTGTCCCAGATTGTGGTAGGAGGACATTGTAGAGGATTTGAGGGGGTCCGGGACCTCTATCCTTTGGGGGAGGTAGATAGATTCCCGTATAGGCAGCTATGTTCGGTAGTGAGTACAAAGGGAAGGGAGCAAGGGGGATGGGGGGGAGGTGAATGGTTTGAGGGTGCCTGCCTAGGATCCCTGGGAAGCCAGGGGATGCTCTCCAGGATTTACAGAGGGTTGACAGCGAGGGGGGAAGACAAGTTGAAATACATGGAAGCGTGGGAGAAGGATTTAGGGGTAAGCTGGGGGGTGGAGGAGTGGGAGACAATGGCATTAGGTATAGCACGATTCTCCATTGCCACGACATTGCGAGAGAATGGGTTTAAGGTGCTGAGTCGCTGGTATCTCACACCGGAGCGGTTGTGTAAGGCAGGGGTGTTGCAAACGGATGAATGTTGGTGAAAGTGTGGGGAGCGTGGCTCCTGGCTGCATATGTGGTGGACGTGTCCGGTAGTGGGAGAGTACTGGCACCGCATAGGGGCAAACATCAACAAAATGATGGGGGCGAACCTTGAACTTGGCCCTGAGATGTGTCTCCTGCATAGACCAGATGGGAAATGGGAGGGGAATTGGAACATTATTTGGTATTGTGTCACAGCGGCCCGCTGCGAAATTGCATGGTACTGGAATAGATCAGCTCTACCCTCCATGGCGAGCTATGCACGCAGGGTGTCGCATCTTTATGCCATGTATAAATTGACTGGGGAGCGGGGAGGGAGAGGGGAGCAAAGGGAGAAGCGGTGGGCAGGGGTTTGGAGGTGGTTGCGGGAAGAGGGGTGGAAGTAGGGAGGGGGTGGGGGGATGGCAAATAGGAGGAGAAATGATTAGACTGTGTGTTAGTTGAAGAGTTGTCTCTTATGCTGTTTGCTGAACCCTTGATGCCTTGGAGTTGTTGAGTATATGCTAATGTAACTGTTACAAATGTTAATAAAAATTTAAATAAAAGAAAAAAAAAAAAAGCCACAAGCTACATTACCACCTTTATACTGACGATATCATGATATATACCCGAATCAACCTACAATCACCTGACATGACAACGATGACAAGATGCCTTGAAGACATCCTGGCTCACCACTAACAACCTGATGGTCAACTTTGATAAAACAGAGGCTATGTTCATCACTAGAGACTCTACTTTCAATCCTCCCCAAACAATCAGCATTCTAAACAAAACTATAGCAGTCAAGGATGAAGTGAGGTACTTGGGCTTTACCCTGGACAGAGCTCTGAACCTAAAATCTCACATTACTAAATCTGCGGCAAGAGCCTACTACCGGTTGATGATCATCAGAAAACTCAAGCCCCTCCTTAACCATGACCACTTCCACACAGTCTGACAAGCAGTCATCACCCCACTGCTAGACTATGGAAACTCATTATTCCAAGGCCTCCCCAAGCAGACTATTCACCCACTTCAAATGGTGCAGAATACTACAGCATGCATCATCATGGGCACTGCAAGATCGGAACACATCACCCCTGTCTTACAACAGCTACACTGGCTCTCAATAATTGCAAGGGCAAAATTCAAAACAATCTTGAACATCTTCAAAATCTTCCACCACTGCTCGGCAGATGCGCTCCAGAATATAATACCAGAGATGTCAGCAACAGACCTAGAAGAACCAACAATGGCAACAGAATCAGCACACCTACAGGTTATCAAAAGACGAAGCAAGCAACTTCTAAGAGAGTTCCCTCGCTACTGGCACCTGCATTATGGAACTCCCTCCCTATGGCCTTAAGGACCCTAAACAACACCAAAGACTTCCGCAAGGCACTCAAGACCCTTCTCTTTACTGAGGCCTATGAGCAAACACCTTAAGTTGCCAAATACTAGATACCACCCAAGTGGCCCAACAGCTACCTTCACCACTTCGCCCCAACTACCCATTCCCATTTAGACCTATAAGCACATAGTATTTACGTATGTGAGTCGTACCCTCTCCTGTTAAATGTACACCTCCAATTGTGTTGTGACCACTTTGATTAAAGGATAAGATGGTATACAAAACTGTCTAAATAAATAGTTAAATCAGTCAGGGCCTAGTAGCAGCAGTTTAAGTTTAAATTTAAAACACAGAAGAGAACTTTCTGGTTACATTTCATACCCAGCAGAGAGCTTGTAGTTTTAATTTAATAGTAACTCAGGGCCTTGTATCAGCAAAGTACTTTTAGTTTAAATTTAAAACACAGAAGAGAGCTTTCTGGTTACATTTAGAACCCAGCAGAGAGCTTGTAGTTTAAATTTCATAATACGTTAGAGCCTAGCAGCAGCAAAGAGTTATAGTTTAAATCAAATAAGAATATAGATTAGCACAAAAGGCAAAACAGGGTCAGTACTCTTTGAACAGCAAATAAAGTTTTCTAGAAACCTTTACAAAGAGGCCTTCTACCTAGGGGGCAAGAGACCTGTGAAACTTTTTCAATAGGTGTTAACACCAGGTGGCAGTTCAAAAGGCCATTTTGAAAGACTCCTTCTCTCCAAGCAAGGACTGTTAATCATCCAGGAAGTTGGTCACAGCTTACCTCAGCAGCACAGGCATAAACAGCTCAAACAGAGCTCTGTGATCCTCAATCTTGAAGGACTAGAACAGGGGACTGTTACTTCTGGAGAGAGATCTGCAATTGTGAGTATATACTTCTGGGAATTTTCTGAAGGGAATTCTTTCTATTAAAGCTATTTAATCTGTGAACCCACTATTTTTTGTTAAATCAGCCAGGGCCTAGTAGCAGCAGTTTAAGTTTAAATTTAAAACACAGAAGAGAACTTTCTGGTTACATTTCATGCCCAGCAGAGAGCTTGTAGTTTTAATTTAATAGTCACTCAGGGCCTAGCATCAGCAAACTACTTTTAGTTTAAATTTAAAACACAGAAGAGAGCTTTCTGGTTAAATTTAGAACCCAGCAGAGAGCTTGTAGTTTAAATTTCATAATAAGTTAGAGCCTAGCAGTAGCAAAGAGCTATAATTTAAATCAAATAAGAATATAGCTTACCTCAGCAGCACAGGACAGGGTACTGTGTAGCAGCCCACTTTTAATAAGTGTTATTTCCCTCCCTCCCTCCCCACACCCACCCACCCCTGGGATAATCGTAGCTTTATAGGTACTTACACATCTTAAAAGATAGGAGGTGCTCTCAGGTGAAGCTCGTTATCCAAATCAGTCATACACTAAGGACCTGAGATTAATTAAGCTTCAGGTGAACAAGGTATATTAAACGTATTAGGTACAGTTTTATTGGTATAAATATCCATAGCAACCCTTAGTAAGTAAAGAACTTAAAGATCTAAACAAAAACTTAAAACTAAGATGCAGACAGCAGTCCAGCAGTGAGATGGGGGCTTTCCATTCTTTTGCATTGAGTGCCACACGTATGATTTTCTCCCAGTTGGTGAGAGGTCTTACGTGTGCACTAGGTGCAAGGAGCACTTTGCTCTCAGGGAACGAGTCCGTTCTCTAGAGGCTAGAATAGCAGACTTGGAAAACATAAGAAAGACAGAGAGGTACATAGACGAGACCTACAGGGATATAGTCTTGAAGTCCCACCTCCAGTCTGGCAGCATCCCTGTTGCCATGGAGGAGAGAGGTCACATGACAGGAGAGCATCACCCTGGTGTGGCAGGAACTGATCCTGTAACTAGGACCTGTCCTCCAGGTGATGTAAAACCCTCTCGCACCGAGGAAGTTTCTCCAGGGCCATGTGCCCATGAGGGAAGGGTTAGGACAGCCGTTATAGTTGGTGATTCGATTATTAGGCATGTAGATAGCTGGGTGGCTGGTGGACGTGAGGATCGCCTGGTAACATGCCTGCCTGGTGCGAAGGTAGCGGACCTCACACGCCACCTAGATAAAGTCTTAGATGGTGCTGGGGAGGAGTCTGCTGTCTTGGTACATGTCAGTACCAATGACATAGGAAAATGTGGTAGGGAGGTTCTGGAGGCTAAATTTAGGCTTTTAGGTAGGAAGTTGAAATCCAGAACTTCCAGGATAGCGTTCTCTGAAATGCTTCCCGTTCCATGTGCAGGACCCAAAAGGCAGGCAGAGCTCCGGAGTCTCAATGCGTGGATGAGACAATGGTGCAGAGATGAGGGGTTTGGATTTGTTAGGAACTGGGGTACATTCTGGGGAAAGGAGGGGCTCTTCCGAAGGGATGGGCTTCACCTTAACCGGGATGGAACCAGGCTGCTGGCATTAACTTTTAAAAAGGAGATAGAGCAGCTTTTAAACTAGATAATAGGAGAAAGCCGACAGTCGCCCAAGAGCGGATGGTTCAGAAGAATGTATCCTTGAAGGATACTACCAAAAGCAGAGAGGTTCCAAAAAAGAGTAAAATAGCCCAAATGCCCTCGAGTACAGAGCAGACAGAGCTTAAACATCCCAAATTACCCATGTCTACCAATAGACAAATTAATATGAATGAAATACAGTCTCTAAAATGCTTGTATGCAAATGCTAGAAGTCTAAAAAATAAGATGGGAGAGTTAGAATATATAGCACTAAATGAGAGGTTAGATATGATTGGAATATCAGAGACATGGTGGAAGGAGGACAACCAGTGGGACACTGTGATACCTGGGTACAAACTATATCGTAATGATAGAGCTGATCAAATTGGTGGAGAGGTTGCGCTCTATGTTAGAGAGGGCATTGAGTCAGAAAGGATTAAAGTTTTGCAGGAAACAAAATTTGCTGTAGAATCTCTATGGATTGAAATTCCATGTAAAAAGGGGAAGGCGATGACAGTGGGGGTGTACTATTGACCGCCTGGCCAGAATGAACAAATGGATGATGAAATGCTGAAAGAAATCAAGGAAGCTAACAAAAGTTACAGCGCAGTAATAATAATGGGTGATTTCAATTACCCCGGTATCGACTGGGTCAGTGTCACGGCAGGACATGCTAGGGAGATAAAGTTCCTAGATGACATAAATGACTGCTTCTTGGAGCAGCTGGTTCATGAACCGACCAGAGGGGAAGCCATATTAGACCTGGTCCTTAGTGGAACACCAGATCTAGTGTAAGAGATAAGGGTGTTGGGGCCACTTGGCAATAGTGATCATAGCATGATCGCCTTTGATTTAATTAGTGGAGGAGGGATAGTAAGGAAATCCACAGTACTACCTTTTAACTTTCAAAATGGAGACTGATAAAATGAGGAAAATAGTTAAGAAAAAACTAAAAGGAGCAGTTGCAAAGGTTAAAGACTTGCATCAAGTTTGGGTGTTGTTGAAAAATACTATCTTGGAAGCCCAGACCAGCTGTATTCCATGCTTTAAGAAAAGTGGAAGGAAGTCCAAAAAACTGCCAGCATGGTTTAAAGGTGAGGTCAGATAGGCTGTTGTTGCCAAAAAAGCATTTTTCAGAAAAAGGAAAAAAGAGCCAAACGACGAAACCTGGAAACAGCACAAGCACTGGCAGGTCAAATGCTAGGCATTGATAAAGAAGGCAAAGGGAGATTTTGAGAAGAAGCTTGCTGCGGAAGCAAAAACGCAAATAAAGATTTTTTCAAGTACATTCGTAGCAAAAAACCTGTGAGAGAGTCGGTTGGACCATTAGATGATAGAGGAGTTAAAGGGGCACTAAGAGACGACAAGGCAATAGCGGAGAGACTGAATGAATTCTTTGCTTCGGTCTTTACTGAGGAAGATGTGGGGATGTTACCCATGACTGAAGTGGTATTTAAAGGTGCAGAAGAATTGAAGGAAATATCGATACATCGATTCGGGAAGATGTATTACAACTACTAGATAAACTGAAGAGTAGTAAATCACCTGGGCCGGATGGTATACATCCAAGGGTGTTGAAAGAACTGAAATATGAGATTGCAGACCTGCTATTAGTAATCTGTGAACTATCATTAAAATCATCTCTAATACCTGAAGATTGGAGGATCACCAATGTAATACCAATTTTTAAAAAGGGTTCCAGGGGTGATCCAGGAAACTACAGACCGGTGAGCCTCACGTCAGTACCGGGAAAAATGGTAGAAACCATCATAAAGAATAAAATTACTCAGCATGTAGATAGTCTTGGTCTAATGGGAGACAGCCAACATGGCTCAAGGAAGATCTTGTCTTACTAATCTGTTATGTTTTTTTGAAAGTGTGAATAAACAGGTGGACAACGGTGAGTCGGTTGATATAGTGTATCTGGACTTTCAGAAAGCCTTTGACAAGGTCCCTCATCAGAGACTTTTGGCAAAACTAAAGAGTCATGGGATAGGAGGCAGTGTACTACTGTGGATCAGGAACTGGTTAAAAGATAGAAAGCAGAGGGTTGGGCTGAATGGCCAATTTTCCCAATGGAGAAAGGTGAATAGTGGTGCACCCCAGGGATCTGTGCTGGGTCCGCTGCTTTTTGACATATTCATAAATGACCTGGAAAGTGGAATAACGAGTGAGGTTATCAAATTTGCAGATGACACAAAACTATTTAAAGTTGTTAAAACCCAAGAGGATTGTGGAAAATTGCAAGAGGATCTTGATAAATTGGAAGACTGGGCATCAAAAAGGCAGATGAAATTTAATGTGGACAAGTGCAAAGTTATGCACCTAGGGAAGAACAACCCAAACTATGGTTACACAATGCAAGGTTCCACATTAGGAACCACCACCCAGGAAAAAGATTTAGGCGTCATTGTGGATAGCATGTTAAAACCCTCGGCCCAGTGTGCAGCGGCAGCCAAGAGAGCAAATAGAATGCTAGGTATCATAAGGAAAGGAATGGAAAATAAAACAAAAGATATTATAATGCCTCTATACCGTTCCATGGTGAGACCGCACCTTGAATATTGTGTGCAATTCTGGTCACCGTATCTTAAAAAGGATATAGCATTATTAGAAAAGGTTCAGAGAAGAGCCACCAAAATGGTAAAGGGGATGGAAGGATACTCCTATGAGGAAAGGCTAAAAAGGTTAGGGCTCTTTAACCTGGAAAAGAGACGGCTGAGGGGAGATATGATAGAAGTTTATAAATTAATGAACGGAGTGGAACGGGTAAACGTAGATCGATTGTTTACATTATCAGAATATAGAAAGACTAGGGGACATGCAATGAAGCTACAGGGTAAACTATTTAAGACTAATAAAAGAAAATATTTTTTCACTCAACATGTAATCAAACTCTGGAATTTGTTACCGGAGGATGTAGTAAAGGCTGTTAGTGTAGCTGGGTTTAAAAAAGGTTTGGACAAGTTCCTGGAGGAAAGGTCCATAAACCATTGTTAAGAAGGGACCCAGGATGTCAATGCTTGACCCAGTACAAGCATTGTGGAACCTGTGTCTTTTGGGGAAACTGCTAGGTACATATGACCTAGATTGGCCAGTTTTGGAAACAGGATACTGGGCTTGATGGACCTTGGTCTGACCCAGTATGGCATATCTTATGTTCTTATGTTAATCCTGTATTGCAAGCCTCCTACTTGCTCACTTAAGCACATTGTGCTGGGTCTGCATCCTGCCACTGCTCACTTTCAGGTTTGGCACCCTTCATACGCAACAGCCAACAGTGCCATGTGTCTCTGCTCACTTACCTAGCATTCAGTGTCTGGTAATCTTTCCGCTTGTCAACCTCTGGTACATACCAGCTTATGTGAGGCTGTAGGAATTGTGGCAGGACCCCAGGAAGCATGGAAAGATGCCTGTGATTTCACCCTGGGCAATACAGACTACCTGCATATTCATGGAGTAGAATACCTTCTTATTGTGGTTGGTGGCTTCTCTCTTTTGTGGGGGCCTGAGGGCCACATGTTTGCACTCTATGACACTCAAAACAATGGGGAAATGTGCCGCATAGTGGAACTGCAGCATAGTTTGGAAAAGGTGATATAAAAAACTGGATAAATAAATAAACAAATAAAATTAGTTTGCTTCTTCTGCTGCATAATGGAGGGTAAGTTTGTATAGTCATCTCTGCATGTCAGAAAGGTTGCCAGAAATTGGGGTATGCACAGTGACACAGCTGACTGGCTAAGTCCTGCTATGACAGCCAGTATGGATTGGAAGCTGCCTGTGGTCAGGGCTGTGGTGACCTTTGGGTGCACCGGCATAAGCTGATCCTCTGTTTGGTTGTGTGGAGGAGTTGTTCCAGTTCCTGACATAGATGGTGAATGGCAGTCATGTCAAATTTGAACTGGGTCAGATGCTGTCCATCAGTAGGTACAGATTTTGGATCCTGAGCTAGTACACCCTCTGCTATGGGTGTCCCTTTCTCCTTGTGGAACTCTTCCTGCAGGACCTTTGCAAACCATACAGACACAGCATCCATAGCTTTAACCCACCACCAACACCCTTATGACCCCACCATTAGCTACCTCTTTCACCCTCCACCTACACCCAGTGCACTGTACTCAGATAAACACTGACACACAGAGCAATCCACAGACAGACAGATTGAGCAACAGACACGTACCACAGGCCACTCATACACCACCTCTCCTCCACACCAGCACAAACACATACACTCATGCACTCTCACAGTGTGATGGCAGGAGCACAGACAGGGGATAAGAACACCACACAAGCTGTACGGGATCCCAGAGAAACACTCAGCTGTAAGGCAAAGGGGGATGGATGGTGGTCAGGGAACTACCAGGTACTTGTGACCTGGATTAGCCACTGTTGGAAACAGGCTACTGCGCTTGATGGACCTTGGTCTGACCCAGTATGGCAGCTCTTATGTTCTTATGAGTCAGGGAGGGGGGAGTGTGGTCGCTGGCTGTGGGTAGGCTAATGGGCCATGGCAGGGTACATTGGGCACTGCTGGGGGGGGGGGGGAGACACACAGCAAAGACACAGAGAGATAACTACAAAGACTACTCATTAGACACGGATACAAACAGATCAATCTCTCTCCCGTACAAGGTCCTCCAGTCACAATTGCAAACAGCGGTCAGCATGGACAGTAAAGTACCTTACCTATTTATGATTTATAGCAGGTGTAGGGGGCGGCATTTGGATACCACATCCAGTATATCCCGACCACTATGCAAAATACGTGCTAGATATACAGTCACTTGCACCGCTCTAACTACACCCAGAAGCATCTCCTAACACACTCCCTCTGGGACGTTCAGGGATGGATGTGGCTAATACAGAGGGATGCAGAATTACCCTCTTCTAAAATCAAGTTCAGCATATTCCTGCCTTGGCTACATCCTTCTCAGCTGTTTCGGATGTCCATCTGAAGAATCTCTCTTTTAAAACAGCCCCAGAGAATGTGATGACCTGCTTCCTTTTAAAGAAGACATCTTCCACTTGCTGAAAACGTAAAAGAACAAAATGTCTTGTTCATTTACATAGCCTAAACAGATGTTTCTTCCCAACGCAAAATTGCGAAACAGCTTCGAATGTAAAAACTTTCATCCATTACTTTTAAAAACGTTTGGCCAGCCTATCTCCCTAGGGGATGTACTTCCTATTTTTTTGCACCAGAGGTCTTGGGCTGCAAAAATACAGTTTGAAAGATAATTCATCTTTTGTTTTTTCCACATTCAGTTTCAGCTGAAGTATGATATCAATGACATTATGCCATACTTCTATATTATTTATCTGTATCTCTACTGTATTAGTGAAAACACTGAAGGCACATCAATTATCCAGTGCTATATACAGTATGCCAAAGCATGTTGATTGATTAGCTAATTGTCATGAAGAAATTGGAAATGTTGCCAAGATAAGAAATATTGTGCAATTTGAAAACGCTAGTCTTTCTGTTCCCTTGGCATTATTCAGTACACTTTTCTCCATCGACTATCAGAAGATCAAAAACTAAGCAGGCAAAAATTAAAGCAACAGAATTGAAACAATCTGTTTTCTGATGAGGTTCGGCCGTCTTTGTCTATTTTAATTGCATGGAGCTTGATCTACTGAAAATAAACATGGCCTCTAGAGGACAAATGTCAGGGAAGAGGATGAATACAAACATTTCGACAATAGTCATGAAATATGTATGTGAAAAGATATTCATGACTAATTATCATTTCCCCCCTAAAAAGGTATTCCAGGAGCAAGCATAAATAAGCACATGCATTCCTGCCAGGATTTAGATGTAGATGTGGCATTTTGCAAAGTAATGTACAGGATTCACTGCCAGTGCATTTAGAAGTAATGCATAGGATCGCTGCCAACCACAAGGGTAGTTTGCATGCTTACTTTGGGGGATAGGGTGGCAAAGGGTAAGGAAGTCATAGCGTTAACACCCAGAACCCTCGCCCATGCTCTTTCATCTTCAACCAATATTAATATGCATTGCCCCCTCATGTCCTCCTAAACTATGCCTATGCTGCCTATTAGGAGTGTGCGTTCATACACACACAGTCACACATGCGCTGTCTTGTACCAGCCTGAAGCTGGCCCTGGTTGGCACCAGAGAAAGAGCAGAACTGGGAATCTGGGACGGGAAAGGGGGAGGAGCATCAAGCATGCCTTTAATTGGAGTTACTGTATCTTTCCATATGTGCATCACTTTACATTTGTCGAAATTAAATTTCATCTGCTTACATGCCAGACTTTTAGTATTACAAGATTCTAATGTAATTCCTCACAATCCTTTGCTGTTTTAATGATTTGAATAATTTTGTATCATCCACAAATCTGATCTTGTCACTTGCTTCCTTTTCCAGATTATTTATGAAAATGCTAAGTAGCACAGGTTCCAGCGAAGATCCTTGGGACACTCCACAGTTAACCTTTTTCCATTTAGAAATGGACCATTTAATGCTTTCTTTTAACCAGCTGTAAGTCTATGATAAGACCCTGCCTCCTAACCCATGACTTTCATTCCTGAGGGGTGTCTGATGAGGGACTTTATGAAATCCTTCTGAAGTTCCAAACACTATAGAGCTTGTTTTAGAAGCATCTCTGCATTTACGTGTGCTGATCACATACATGTATAAATGGTGGTTTTCAAAAGCCACTATTTACATGTGGAGAGCCACACCAAATAGTTATTTCAAGGAGGCATGGGCATAATTTCAGCAGGCCAAAAACCTACACATGTAGCCCCCATCTTGCATAGAAAATACACATTAGGTGAAAGAAATTCATGTTGGCTTTCGCACCTGCTTTGGAGAATGCAAAAGTATCAATAAAGGAGCAGATACAAAACAGCACTGACCCGACCACTCTCCAATTCCCCCCCCCTTCAGTATTCAAGAAGCCCCCCAAATCCCCCAATAGGCAATAAACCATCAACCCCCAGCTTCCAAACATCCATTACCAGACTACGCCCACCCCCCAAACCCCCCGGTACCAGAGAAGATCCTCCATGCCTAATCCCACCCTAGCACCTATTGGGGGTTTCCCTGGGTAGAAGCAGGAGTTATCCTGCCCCAGAGGCGACAGGGTTCAACATGGCACTAGTCAACCTCGCAGTACTACCTCTAGGGTCAAGCTGCCAAATAAGGTTGAATGAGCAATCTGAAATGGGCAAAGAAGGAAGAGTAAAGAGCAAGGCAAGGGAGAACAGAGAAAGAGGAGAAAGAAGAGAGGGTAAAAAAGATCAAAGATCACTCCTTCTCTTCCCTGGGTTAATCCACACTAATCTTAGTAAGGTCTATGGTCAACAGCCCAAGGTACAAATCATATCAAAACGATAGAGAGGTTCAGATTGGTAGCACTATATATAAAGGATGCACATTTTTTGATGTGTTCGTTGGGCTGTGTTCCTACATTATTTACCCAAGTGCATTAACCGTGCGTTAAATTGTGTTAAAAAAATACATTTGTCGCGGTGTCATCTATATGACTATTTTTTCAAATGTTGACACCTTAATAGATATATAATATATCTAATGTGGCAGGAATGGCCTGCCTCAGTCTCCAGGGAGGTGGAAAATCCCCAGTCCCAAGAGCATACCAGAGTCCAGGACATCCATGCAGAAAGGACGATGAGCCCACGGTACGCCATAGGAGAGAGAAATCTCCCTGCACAGAGAACCTGGGATCTAGGTCAAAGAATTGGAGCTAGGGACTGGGTGGTTTCCTGGGGACCTGGGAAAGAGGGTGTGGCAGATATATCTCCATCGCAGGATGAGGAGTACATGAGGCCTCTCCCAAACCTCAGAAGAGCCCCTGTCTAGAGGTAGCCCCCATGAGAGTTCCTCATGGAATAGGGAGAAGCAGAAACCTTGAACTGCATATCTAGTGAGATGGAATATCAGAAAGGTGGTCAATCAAGCATGTGAGTGGACCTGCTTGCCTTTTGATTGACATGGACTGAATAGGGAATGCCTAGAGGAGGTATGAATGGAAGGCTTCCTCTACTCCAGGATATAAGGAAGGAGTAAGGGATTGCCCAGCTGTACAGAATGGAATGGATTGACTTGCTGTGATGAACTGTTTTACATAATTATTGAACATTACTATTGGTGGAAAGTGTGTAAAAGAGAACACACTTTCAAGAGGGATGGACTAAAGAGGCCCAAGCAGCCATGGCTTTGCTCCAAGGAGAGAGCAACTGGCTAGTTTACTGTAAAAAAAACTCTGTTGAAGACCCACACTGGCTCACTTTGTAGTTTTGCAAGCTTTATGCAGAGACTGCACCTACTGCAGGAAGGTTTTGGTTGTTCTTTTAATTGTTGCTTTTGATTTATGTGTGTGTCTGCTTGGAAGACATGTGGCTGGGACACACCCAGCCACCTTAAAGTCTTTTGAAACCAGAAGTTGGAAATAAATATGCTGGTAATCTACACTGTTGCAGACTTTTATTCCAAGCATAGCAGCAGGAACTTTGAAGCTAATGCAATGCTGCAGTGACGATGCACCCTATGTAGTGCATGCCAGACCCTAGCGCATGACAAGAGATAGAGATAGATGACCCACTGCCTCTTAAAGATGCTTTTACACTTGGCTAAACACCCATATGTTTGAGACTGTAGAAGAACAAAATGCCCTGTTCATTTATATGTTTGCCATTAATGAGCCAACAAAAGTTGTACAGGAAGCAAAATGTCATGTGGAGTCTTTATGCATAGAAATGCCATGTGTGACAGAGAATAGTATAATGATGGGGGCATACTACCATTCACCTGGTCAGGATGAAGATACAGAATTTAGGAAGGCTAACTAATTTAGTAACAATAATAACAGGAGATTTCAATTGCTCTAACAGTAATTGGGTAAATGTCTTATCGGGAGATGTTAGGGAGGTAAAGTTTCTAGATGCCTTAAATGACTGACTGGCTCATGAAGCAGCTAGTCCTGAAACGGATGAGAGGACTTTAGATCTAGTTCTTTTTGGAATGCAGGACTTGGTGGTAGGGATAAGTGTTGGCACTGCTTGGCAATAGTGATCACAATGTGATCACGTTTGCCATAATTAGTGGAACGAGGATACTACAGAAAAGCACTGCTATAATATTAAATTTTAAAGAGAGACTATGATAAAGTGAGAGCATTAGAAAAAATTACAAGGTGTGGTTCCCAGGATCAAAAGTTTGTTTGAGGCATGGACATTATTTAAAAATACAATTGTAGAAGCCCAGATAAAATATAATCCACACTTTAAAAAGAAAGAAAGAAGATCAAATAACTGGCAGCATAGTTCACTAGTAAAGTGGAAAAGGAGTGAAAGTCAAAAAGACATCATTTAGTAAATAAAAGCAGACCATAATAGGGATGAACACAAGCTTCAGTGCTAATGCAATGTATGCCTTTGAGTCAGTTCCAGCTCCTGGCAACCCAGCAGCTCCTGGATTTTCTTGGCAGTGTGACCAGAAGTAGATTCTCTGGCCTTTCTTCTGAGGCAATGGAGAGCTAAGTGACTTGCCCAAGGCCACAAGGAATGCTAGTGGGAATCAAACCATGGTCTCTTAGTTACTAAACCAGTGCTCTAACCACTAGGCTACTACTCAAATTCAACACTAATAAGGCAGGCTAAAATATATAATTCTTTGTTTGAAAGACACCATACTGCGACCCAAGGGGTATACTGTACACCTGTTATTTATTTTCACTGGCCTTCTCTCCACAGTCACTAAGGACATGCATTCTCACCTCCAAGGCAGATTCTTCACTGAGGGAAGGGGTTTACCTTCAAAGTCCAAAGTGTATAGTAACAGACTTGCCAATACCACACAGATGTGATGCTCCAATTTTTATTTTATTGACAAGGTATTTGATATACCATTGCTTGCAATAACAGATTATTATGCACTTCTACAAAACAGATATTTGCTTTGGGGTAGGTCTTTCATTCCATAGGTGTTCATCATTGGTTAAAGACTGTCTTTATTAAAGAACACACTGCTCCTTTATCTGTGTTTTGGGTCCATTTTTACTTGTCTTAATTCTTTAAGATAATTGGTTTCTCGCGAGCTAGGTAAACCTAGTCCCTTAAACAGAACTTTCACTGTAAATATACGAAGGATTCTCCCTCCACTCTGGAATCTTCTTTAACCCATAGACTCTTTCCAAATAGGAATTTCCAACACAGTGACATTTATCTTTCGATTAAGCTCTGATTTGGGGCACTCACTCTCCTTAAAGGTTTTTGTACTTGTGGCCCAAGCTAAAGTTTCCAAGTTGCTCAGATCACTCCTTGTTTTCAATCAGGGGTAGGGCAAATTCCTTTGTCTTCTCGCATGCTCTTCACAAAGGACAGAAACTTAAATTCAAGGGAGATCTATTCATAAGACATACTATAGGCCCAAAAGCTAAGCCAAACAGAAATAAACACTACCTTACAGCAAGCAAAAGGAAACCATACTGCCACCTAGGAGCCACTAGCTTATAAAGGTGTAGACATAGTCTCTGTAGCCATTCCATCTAGATTCCCCTAGATTTTTAAAATTTTGGACACAGTTAAAAATTTACAGTAAATATTGCAGCGTTTATACAGCAGTCATATAACATAGTATACATAAAACATTTCTTGGAGAGCATATACTACCGATTTCTGGCAATGGTGGGCCCTGCCTTACACAAGCTCGATACCTGGCACCAGTACTAATTTACACAGGTGCCACTGAAGTGAAACGATAAGTCAGTTATTAAATCACACCGGTTATGACTTCCTTTATCCCACAGAGCAAGTGAAGTTTCCCTACCGCATGGCCCTTACTTTGCAAAGCCTGTGTGTTTCTGATATTGCAATAGCTACACATACATACATATATTAAAAAAAATAACTGGGCATTTGCATTTACACCTTCTCCAAAGCAGGTGTGTCAGCTAACCGCTCATTTGGACTTGGGTTAAGCGATGTGTGATTAAGGGGGAAACTGTGCGTACCTCTGTGCTATTTAAAAACATTGCAAAAATTCTTTTTAAAAAAATGATCTTTACTCAGCTCTTTAATTAGCTCTTCCTGGATTGTCCAGTCTTCTAAAATTCAGCTCTTATGCATGTAAGTCCCCACCCAGTCATATGTTATGAAATTTTATAATGTCATTAACATGCATATGCACGTTAATGGCCTCAAAATATCGATTGGTGTAAAGGTATGCACTTTGACATGAAGGCCTGGCTGGGGTGCAGTCTGGGAGGAATGCAATAAAGTTAGCAGGTATGTATATTGCTTATAAAGTGCATTAATTTACATGCATACTTGCAAACTTTTACGTGTTTCATTTTCACATGCTAAAGAGCAGGTATAAATATTGCGGCCTTAGCAAGGCTTAATCCATGCTATTTATGCTAGTATTTTATAAAGATAAGTAGGCGCCTACTTATCTTCATAAAATAGACTTAAAATAGCATATTAAGATGACCTTATCCTAGGAACCCTGTTATAAAATTATACTCCATAAGCCCTGAGTGATGCCACACTTTTTTTTATTGTGTTCCTTTCTAGAATAGCTACAATCTATACAAGCATTCTTATGTGCATTTTTCAAAAAGTTCTGCATTCAGCGAACCTTTTGTAAAATATTCCAGGAATTGTACATCCCCTCCCTGGACATCCCAGTTTCTACCTAGATGCCCTATGCAAAATCAG
This sequence comes from Ichthyophis bannanicus, assembly GCA_033557465.1. Lineage (NCBI taxonomy): Eukaryota > Metazoa > Chordata > Amphibia > Gymnophiona > Ichthyophiidae > Ichthyophis > Ichthyophis bannanicus. Next base: position 403,735,069 of record CM066038.1, read on the forward strand.
GTTTTAAACTCCTAGAATATGAGTTCAAAAAATTCACACCCTCTATCACGTTTTCTCTGAGACACCTTGCCAAGTCATTTTATGTTCTCTTATTTCAGTTTATTATATTATTCTTTCTCTCCTATTCTCTTTGAAAGCTATCACATAATGCAATCACAAGGAATGTGCTGTCAGTCTGCTTCTTTTAGAGGCGAGGTAGCTGCAGGTATACTTCTGAAGTATCAACAGGTAAAGAGTTCTGGGATGTCATTTGGCTGAGATGCAATAAGCTGGTAATAATAGTAATTTGGAAATATTTGTCCAATATTGCATGATCCCATAGAATGACTCATTGATGCTCAGATTAAAGATAAAACTACAAAAGCAACTGAATCCTAAATCCTTTGAGGAAATATTTCTGTAGCACAGTGTGGTTATAACATAACCACATACTAAGGAATTTCTTGCAGAAAATATCCAACATATAGTAAACCAATCACTCTCTCAAGGAACCATGCCCAATGCCCTAAAGCTCTCTTCGATCCGTCCCATAATAAAAAACAATAAACTAGACCCAAAAGACCCCAACTCCTACAGGCCAATAGCTAGCATACCACTAATTGCCAAAATAATAGAAAAGACCATACAACTCCAATTACAAGACTACATTGATGAACAAAAACTACAAGACTACAAGACTACATTGATGAACAAAAACTCCTTGATGAGCATCAATTTGGCTTCCGACCCTTCCACGGAGTTGAAACCCTCCTAATCGCCCTAACAGATTTACTCATCAGAGGCACCAATGACAACAACAAAGGCTTCCTTCTCCTCTTCATAGATCTGTCTGCTGCATTCGATAGCATCAATCATAATACCCTCATTAACAGACTAGAATACCTAAAAATAGGAGGGACAGTCCTTGAATGGTTCAAATCATACATCTCAAACAGGTTAATACGGATACAATTAGGTAAAGACACATCCGAAACTTTCCCACAAGGTCAAGGCATCCCCCAAGGATCAGCCCTCTCAGCCCTCCTCTTCAATTTATACCTCCAGCCCATTACAAACATATTTAAGAAGCACAAAATTAACCATTTCATATACGCAGATGATATCATGCTTGCCACCCCCATAAACCCTAACAATCCCAAATATGATAGCCTACTCCAATGTATGAACGAGACTACTAAATGGCTTGAAGACAACCACCTAAGCATTAACCTCAAAAAAACAGAGGCAATGTTCATAACGAGGAAATCAGACACTGACTACATATACCCCAATACAATCACAATAAATAATACACCTATACCTGTTAAAAAGGAGGTAAAATACCTTGGAATAATCTTAGACCACTCACTCTCCATGATTCCACACATAAAACACACAGTAAAAACCATATTTTATAAACTCAAGACAATACAACATCTGAGACCCCTACTCAACACCGATGACTTTAGATCTGTAGTCAATACACTCATAACCCCCCACTTTGACTATTGTAATAGTCTCCTAAATGGACTTCCAGTAAAAAGCATATACCATCTCCAAAGAGCCCAAAACATATGCGCCAAGATGGTCACTAAAGCTAATCTAACAGACCATGTCACCCCAATTCTCCTAGACTTACACTGGCTCCCTATAAACAGCCGAATAAAATACAAAATCCTCCTAACTACATTCAAAATCGTCAACAACATCTCCCCATCACAACTATCCACCCTAATACACCCCCCATCAGATACTAGATCACGCAGACAGAACGCAACCCACTCCCTCAACATAAAAACAAATTTTAGAAAAACTAAAGCGACAACAAGTGACAGGGCTTTCTCCTTCGCTGCCCCCACCCTCTGGAATGAAATACCATTAACACTACGCATGATAAAAGACCTTCACCAATTCAAAAAAGAATTAAAAACCTACCTCTTTACAAAACACTTTGAAATCCCCTACCAACAAAGAACCTCACCAATACAATCACAGAAACACATACACTGTACCCAAGACAGAACAAATGACTAACACAGAAAATTTCTCTAACCCCTCACAACACGCTAATGAACCACTCAAACAGTTGACTATTTCACCACTGTAACTAACTAAGATGCGCTCCATGTATATAACTTGTAAATAGTTTGAAAAGCTCTGTTATAGTTAATGTTCAAAATATGTTCAAAATGTTGTTCAAAATATGTTCAAAATGTTGTTCAAAATATGTTCAAAATATGTTCCCTGTAAGCACACCTGTATATAGTTAAAGCATAATGTTCCTTGTAAATGTATACAGAAGTATACAATTGTTCTGTTTAAAGTTCAATGTAAACCGCCCCTGATCTCTGGAAGGGGCGGTATAGAAAAGACCGTTAAATAAATAAATAAATAAAATAAAAAAATAAATAGCATACACAAAGAGATGAAAATGCAAGCTAGGTACTTACTTTTCCTTGCCTGACCTAAACACGCCCCTAGGATATGCACCCGTAGAGTGAACACAAGTATTTACACTTGCTTCAGAGTAGGTGAAAATCTGTGCAAGCAGATTGTGGACTATTGCAGCTGCTTCTGGGACTCTTTTATATAAAGACACATAGGTTTTCCTTAGCAGTGTGGAGGAGTAGCCTAGTGGTTAGAGCAACAGCCTAGTACCCAAGTGAGCAGGGTTCAATTCCCACTTGCATTCCTAGTGAACTTGAGCAAGTCCATTTACCCTCCATTGCCTCTGAAGAAAAGACCTGGCAATCTACTTCTGGTCATACCTTGCCAAGAAAACCCAGGGGCTGCTGGGTTGCCAGGAGTCAGCCTTGACTGACACAAAATGTTTCCCTTATAAAATAAATATGTGCTAATGCCAATATAACAATGATATTTTTTCAATACTACTGAACTGGTTATTGTCACAAAATATATATCATATCATACAGGGCACCATTCTTCTTCAAACACTAACTTCAACCCAAATGTACTTAACACTATTTACAAAAGATTTATATCTAAAAAGAGGCATCAATAACGGCAGCGGCATCTGTTCCTTTCCCTCCCACTAGCTGTTATGTCTTCCTTTGCCTGTGCAGGTTGTTTTTGTATTTTGTGGGGGGACATATTCAAAAGGACCCGCAAACTACATTAATCCCGCCGTTCAGTAGCACGTACCCAGCCCATCTAAATGCCCCGATGCTAATTGGCTATCAGTGGGTCATGAGGTAGGCAATCAGCCAGCGGCAATATTGAGCTGCTAACCAGCTAAGTAAAACGGCTAAAGTTAAGACAGAAAAAAGTCTCTCCTTACTTTAGCTACTGGCCTGTGGCAGAACATCACCGAAGACTGGCTACTTAAAATGCTATATGGCCAGATTGCATATTCAGTACTGCTGTCCGGGTATGGCCCCAGTACTGGTTATCCAGGCATAACAAAGTAGCAATGGTCAGTCACTTTAATAACGCTGGTTGTCAGCACTGAATATACCCCCTCCCCCTCTATTTCTTTTCTCCTCTGCGCAGACACTGTTGAAAGATCACTGGTATATGCACTGAAACCTTGCACACAGATCACACCATGCTTTTTCAAATTATGCAGTTCAATACATTTCATCATTACAACCTCCCAATATTCATGATTTGTTTCTACATGTCTGGCACTGCTCATCCCAACTGCCTGCTTGGGAGGGGACGTCTGATCACTTCTGGTCTAGTGGTCTCCTACCCCTGTTCTCTCCAAACTCTCGTGGGGCATAAATAATTAAGGAAGAGTCTTCTTGGGGACTTAAAGCCCGGGGCTGGCAGTTTTCTAATCTTCCCAGTAGAGACTTGGGGCAGTGGTGATGAGCAGAGTCAAGACATACAGAGAAATTATGAATATTGGGAGGCTGTAATGCTGAAATATGGAAATGTATTGAACTGCAGCAAGATTTTAAAAAGCCCTCGGTGTGATCAGTGTAACATGAGTTAAGCGCAAATGTGAGTGATCTTCAAACACTGTGCAGAAGAAGCAAAAATATGCAATACAAAAAAAAAGTTGCAGAGACCAAATGAAGACAAATAACGGCTAGTGGGGGTGAAAAGAATTGATGGCGATACGATTGTTGATGCCTCTGTTTAAATATAAATCTAATTGAAATAGTGCTTGGTTTGAAGTTGATGTTTGGAGAATGGTGTCCTGTGTGATATAATGGAGATTATATTCAGTGATGGCAGCAGCCTGCCTGAGGAAAGTTGCTGGTTGTTGCCCCTTTATATTTAAAGCAGATATTCAATCCAGCCACCAGCATGGAATATCCAGTATGCCCGCATCATGTTTTAGCTATCCGGTCAGTGGCAATATTCAGCTAAACCGCCACTGTCTGGTTAACCCCGCTGCACTCGGAGAACACCCTGACGCTACCTACTGAGCACTGGGCGAATTCAGCCACATAAACCAGGGATATTCAGCAGTACTGAACGATTTACTGCCACTGAAATTCTCGGTGTCTGCATGTTAACCAGTTGGCAGGTATGCTAACTGGTTAAATTGCTTTGAATATGCCCCTCCCTAATATATTTTGTGGCCCTTATAAACTAGGCATAAAATAAGAGTTTTTGAGAATTTCTATAGGTGCCCTCTTTTAAGCTTACTCTCAAAGCGGTTAAAAGTACCTATGGAATAAGGCATTAACTTAGCTGCATTGAGGAAGAGCAGTTTTCATACAGTTGGTTCAGGTAAAGCGTGTGGTACTAGTGCAAGTTGCTTGAAAACTGATCATGCCAAGACAGTTTTGGTACCATTCGTCTATTTATGTTGAATCTGTTTTATTAAGTGCAAGAAGTACATGAAAGGGGAGCAATACAAATATTAACAACAAATCAGTAAGAACCCAGCAAAATCCTGCAACCCCCCCCTTTCCCCCCCCCCCCAAAGCAACACAAACACTGAAGATACAAACGAAATAGAGATATATTCAGTAAATAAATAAAAATTATTAGCAGGTCGAGCCAACAACGAGTGCAAAATACATGAACCATAAAGACGCCCCTGTCACAAGGGAGACAGAAATCACAGTTCCTGTTGCTAGGTTCAATTAAACCCCCCCCTTTACCCACCCACCCCTGATCACCCCACGACCGAAACTATCGCTAGCAGATCCAGGGTATACTCTTCTCCCAGATCTGTCACCGTATGAACAAACATAACCAACCCCCCCCCCCACCCCAACCCCAACCACCCCCCCTCCCCCCCCTATCCCTACACAGTCTGCACCTGGGACGAGAATGGAAGACGGAAGAGAAGTGAAAAAAGGGGGAAAGGGAAAAGGGAAAAAGGGGGGGAAACAAACCCCCAGTAAAGCGCTTCCAGTCCTGGGATCCCCCCCCCCCAGGCCTCCGTACACGCAATAGAGGTGGTCGACTATGGCTGCCCCCGATGTAGATGGGGCCCCCACCCCCCCAGGAATCTGGCCCAGCGACGCTCGTTGCCGGCCGCCCCGAGCTGTTCCATAAGGAGGAGCCGGTGGATTCCAACTTGCCAAAGCCCATAAACCGGACCCCTAGCATCCAGCCATCTTTGCAATACTATCATTCGGGCAGACATCAGTATCAAATGCAACCAACGTAGCGCCAAGCCCCCTAAAGCGGGCCCCCTATCAGCCTCCCAGAGGTCTAGAACTAAGTGACGTGCAGTGAGGGGTTCTAAAAGCGGCAGGCAGCGGAGAAGATACGATTGCACCCGTCCCCAAAACAGTTGGATCCGGGGGCAATGCCAAAACATATGGCCCAGCGAAGCCCTTTCGGCCCCACATCTGGGGCAGCAGTGGCTCGCTGCTATTCCGTCTTTCCACGCCCTAACTGGAGCAAAGTAGAGGCGATGCATGAGGCGGTATTGGGTGTCGCGATGTAGAACCTGAATGCTTACAGTGGGAATAGCCACTAGCCCTTCCAAAAAGGAGTCTTCTCCAATCTGCTCACCCAAATCTGTCGTCCAGGCCGCAGCCAAGGCGGCAATAGCACTAGGCGCCATCCCATCCCACAGCACCTTGTAAAGCACCGACACCCGAGTTTGAGGAGCACCCCCCAAAAGAGACAGCTCAAGATCAGAGCACACCGACCCATGTAGTGCCCCGTCCGGGATCGTACGAAGATAGCTCCGGAGCTGTGAGTATTGGAAAACATCCCAGGGCCCCAGAGAGTATTGCCGGCACAGCTCGCCAAACGCCATCAGTGTACCACCCGCCGTCAACAGATGCTCTAAGTTCACCAAACCAAGGCTCTCCCAAAACTGAAAACGGGTCTGCCCAAGACCGGCGATGAAATCAGCATTGCCCCGCAAAGGGAGGTAAGGTGTATAATAGGCGGATATCTGACGCCCCGCACAAAAGAACCGCCATGCCTTCCGGAAGGGATCCAGAAAAAGATCACTAAGAATCGGTGAGATCCCCCGGAGCGCACGAGCATGTAGAAGGTACCGAGGATGAAGAGGGGTCAACAGGACCCCGAACTGTCTCGTCGGGGTCCAGTCGGAAAGATCCCACAGCCAGTCCCGGACGTGTCTCAAGAGGCAGGCCATATTGTACCGCCGAATGTCGGGAAAACCCAATCCTCCTAGGGACCTAGGTTGTTGAAGTACCGCCAGGCGGACCCGAGGTCTGCGCCCTCGCCACAGGAGCCGGTTAAAATAGCGGTCTAATTGCCTGAGGTCTGTCCGCCTAACAATCAACGGGAGGATCTGGAGAGGATAAAGAATTTTGGGAAGAAGGGTCAGTTTACATAGGGCCACCCGGCCCCCCAGTGACAAGGGTAAGTCCCGCCAACGATCTACACAGGTCGAGATCTCACCCAGAATCTTACTAACATTCAACTTGAAGAGATCCTCGAGTCACGCCGGTAGATAGACACCGAGATACTTAAATGTCCAGTCGCCCATCGCAGCGGGAATGGTCCCTGCCAACCCGGGTGTCCTTCAGGAGTCAGGTAGAGCGCCTCTGATTTATCTAAGTTAAGCCGTAAACCAGAGGGTGCACCATAGTCCCGGATAAGATCCAGCAAGTGAGATAGACCCGTCTGAGGGTCCCCCAAATGCACGAGCAAATCGTCTGCGAAGGCGGCTACCCGAAATTCCCCGTCTCCCAGTCTGATGCCCCTAAAGTGAGAAGCGGATCGAATACGCAGAAGTAGGGGCTCTAGCGAGAGGACAAAAAGCAGAGGCGACAGCGGGCAGCCCTGCCGGGTCCCCTTCTGGATGGCAAATGCAGAAGACATAACTCCATTGACCAGAATGGCCCCTAAAGGGTCTGCATACAACAGTTTAATCACATCGACAAAGAAACCTGCGAAGCCCATCTGTTCTAAAGTCTGGTGCATAAAACCCCAGCTGACTCGATCAAACGCCTTCTTGGCATCGAAACTAATAAGCAGCGAGGGCTCCCCAGCCAGTCGCCCGGCACAAATGGATAATAAAATCCGTTGCAAATTGTAGGCCACCCGGCGCCCCCGCACAAACCCCGCCTGGTCCTGATGGACCAGGGATGGTAAAAGAGGTGCTAACCGATCAGCCATAATCTTGGCCAAGAGTTTGATATCAACGTTAAGTAAGGAGATAGGACGGTAGGATCCCGGCGAGAGAGGGTCCCGCCCTGGTTTAGGTAGAATAGTAATCAGAGCCTTGTTAGGCTCAAATGGAAACTTCCCGCGACTCACAAGATCCTCAAAGTACCCGATAAGGGGAGCAACAATCACATCCCTCAGGGTTTTGTAGAATTCACCCCGGAATCCATCAATGCCAGGGGCACGCCCCCTCTTAAGATGCCGGATAGCTACTTGAACCTCCTGGCCTGACAGGGGCATGTTAAGAACCGTCAGTTGCTCCACAGTCAATCTGGGGAGCCCACAGTCTTCAAGGAAGGAGCGCCCCACCGAGGCCCCCATCTCCTCATTGACATATAACTGCTGAAAAAATTCCGTGAAAACCTGCTCAATCTGGGCAGAATCCCGAGTGACGGTGCCATCAGGCTGCCGAATAGCCCCAATCTGTCGGGAGCCCCCAGGGGGTTTCAGTAAGGACGACATCAGCTTACCCGCCTTGTTCCCTAACCGATGAAGCTTATAACGGTAATATAACTGTGATTTATGTGCTCGCTGATGGAGCAGTGTCTCTAATTCCATCCATACCTCCCGGAGCCTGTGCGTGTGTATGCTCCTATGGGAGCCCGCCGCCATCCGGCGGATTCGGCCCAACTCCCTTTCCAATCCCAGTATCCGCTGGTTTAACTGTCGGCGCCGGTAGCTCTGATAATTAATTATATCGCCCCGCAGCACCGCCTTACCGGCCTCCCAAAATAGTGCAGGAGAAATATCCGGAGAGGCGTTGAAGAGTTCATACTCTTTCCAGCGTTCCTTCAAAAAGGAGTCAAATCTTACATCGCCGCATGACTCTAGGGGGTAACGCCACACCCGGCCTGAGGAAGGGCGGCCCCCCCGCAGGTCCAAGACAACCATGGCATGGTCCGAGATGACTAGAGGGCCAATACTGACCTGGGAAACCCAGTTAAAAAGTGATTCCGCCACTAAGAAATAATCTATGCGTGACCAGGTGCCGTGCGCCCTAGAAAGGTGTGTATAGTCTCTGTCACCAGGATGCAACACCCGCCAGATATCCAGGAGATCATACGCTTCACAAATGCCTCTCAACCGACGGCACGCTCGAGAATTCCCGCTCTCCAAGGGGCTAGATCTATCTAGACTACTATCCATGGCAATATTGAAGTCACCACCCAGGATTAACTCGTATCCACTAGTCTCAGCCATCAAATTGGAAAGGTCCTGGAAAAAATTAGCCTCATATACATTGGGGCCGTATACAGAACAAAGAAACACCTTCCGCCCAACCAACCTCCCCCACACACCAACATATCGACCTTGTGGGTCAGTAACAACTCTTTCAGCCTCCCAGGAGGTAGATTTAGCCACTAATACAGCCACCCCTCGCTTCTTCCCCATGGCCGGGGCCCCGTAAACATGAGCTTTAAACCCAGTGCCCAATTTTTGGTGCTCCACCCGCGATTGATGCGTCTCCTGCAATAAAACAACATCTGCACGGTGACGCCTCAAGTGTTGCAGAACCTTGGAGCGCTTCACCGGGGAGCCCAGCCCACAAACATTCCAGGAAATTACTCGAGCGATATTAGCCAAAGCGAGTTAGGGAGTTAAACAGCCAAAACCTCTTCGCCAAATGATTCACAGTGAAGAGGCCCCCCCAGCCAAGAGCCCCCTCTCCCCGATTCCCACACCACCCAGCACTAGATATCCAAACATTACTTACGCCCCAACAGATACAGCTTAGTTCTCCCCATCCCATCCGTTCCCACTCAGTGAGTCCTGTTCCCCCCTGTACCCCATCTATACTAATGAGTTCAGCAATTTGCCCCCCCAGCCCATCCCCCCTTCCACCCCCTCCCCCCACCTAGCCATGCCCCCCCTCCCCCCCTTTACCCACTCCCTCCCCCAGCCCTTCTACCACCTCCTCAAACCCCGCACCAGCCTGAGCTGGCCCCACCTAGACTTCGATGGCACGTAGGCCCCCCGCCCCTCCCCATTACCAACACCATTCACACCGTCGGCTCCATCCCCCTACCACCCCGAAGCAGTCGCAGTCTGGGGTGAAGTAGACCACAACTCATCAACCGGCGCTCCCAACCCGAAACCAATCCCTCCCGAGCCACATCCCCAGCCCCAGTACAGCAACCCCCCGATGCCAAAAGAGTATATTGGAGAGAGGAGCCCGCGCAGGGGGGGGCCAGCTCACAACTGAACTGGTCCCCCCCTGCCCCGGCCCGGCCCCCCCACAACCCCTCAGCTGCTGCTACCAATATTAATCAACATGGAGACATGAGGAGGAGATCCGGGGAGCTACAGTGTCTCACTCAGCGCCAAAACACCAAACCCCGCCTGTGAAAAACAGCAATTCGCCTCCCCCACTTGATGTGCTAACATGATCAAAGCACAGAGCCACAGAGCATCGAACCTCAAAGATCCCCTCCTCACGCTCCCAAAGTAGCACCGCAAGCCCAGCTCCGGTGGGCCAAAGCAATGTACAAATAGTGTCAAATAAACAGTGGCCCATCTGCCCTCCTCCCCCATTCCCGATTGCGGCGCCACCCTCCATCCCCCACACCCCAAGAGCTCCCAGAACATAAATTCAACGGCAGGGGGTACCCCTCCCCACCGCCCCCCACACACCCATAGAACCAATCAAACTATCCCCCTCAATCAAACACCCTGTTATGCCAACCTCCCCCTTAGTTTAAGTCCCCTCAAACAGTTAGATACAATTCGATACAGGCCTCAGCAAATTGCAAACTTGTAACAGTGAAACAACTAAGAAAAGCAAAGAAAAAGCAAAAAAGTAGCCAAACAGAAACACATGCTTAAATAGCAAGTCCTTAAGACACAAGAACATAGTTAACTTTGCTATTACAGTGTAACCACTCTAATATCCCCCATTCTCCACGGGTGCTGGGAAGTTGTGGCAGGCATTAGTGCAGTCAGGTAATCAACATTGCCCAAAATCCAGGGGAGCCGAGAGGCCCCCAGCCCCGACCAAACCAGACGATGGAAATCTTCAAACCGCCGAAATGCAGCAAGATGTTCTCTCACCAGACCTTAGCCCAAACTATTGCAAAAGTCCCGGGCTTCTTCGGGGGAGTGAAACACCCGACTCCCCTTATCGCCATAAATGCGCAGGACCGCGGGATATGCAAGTGTAAAACGGACTCCCCGGTCAATAAGCTTAGTGCACAGATCCTTGTAGGCCTTGCGCTTCAGAGATACGCCAGCGGAGTAATCCTGGAAAACCAGTATCGAGTCCGTGGAAGTGCCCGTTCGCCGCAGCTGTCGGGAGGCCCTCAACACCTCATCCTTTTGTGCAGAGTTAAGGAAACGGGCTATCACCGCCCGAGGCCGACGATCACCCGCCCGTGGGGGCCCCAGCCTGTGAGCACGCTCCAGTGTTATCCGCCCGACATCCTCAGGCAGAGATAAGGTATTCGTTATCCAGTGTTCCAGGTGGCGCCACAGATCACGATCAGCTATGGATTCCTCCACTCCAATAAACCGCAAATTGTTGCGGCGACTGCGATTTTCAAGGTCCTCCAATTTTTCCTGGTGTTGAGTTAAGGTCGCCTCCAAGTTGGAGATCCTGGCGAGGTCGTGCACATGTTGATCTTCCAGGGAGCTAATGCGATTTTCGGCATGCTCAACCCTTTTGTTAAATTCAGTGACAGCTTGAACCACCTCCTGCATCTGGGTGGACAAGCCCCCCAATCGTTCCTCCAGGGCGCCCACCACTGCCCTCGATACCTCTGCTACCAGCGCCGGAGCTTCAAGCTGTTTCAGGGGCTCCTGTCCACCTTCAGCCATTTTGTCTTCCCCACCTCGTGCCCGAGTTCTGCGGGGGATTTTCGTGGCCATGCACCAGCGATCCAGCAAAGAGAAGGGTGGATATATCTCCAAGGCTTAGCAAAGCGATGCCCCCCCGATATCGCGAAAAAGAAGTAAGTTAATGCAAGTTTTCAGCAGGGGGGAGGGCGCGGGCTCCAGAGCCGAGACGAACACGTCTGCTCAGCTCACCATGCCACCGGAAGTCACCATTCGTCTATTTAAACCAGAAGGCCATGCAGTTCTATATTTTTTCCTTGACAAGTGGCTTTAGTTTCCCTTTTTCTTTTGTCAAACATCTAATCTTTCCAAAGGCCTCCTTTTCAGAAAAAATAATATCCTTAGTAAATCAGTGTCATAAGAGGACAATGTCTACCAGAAATACGTAGAGCCGACAAAACCAATAATTCCAGCCGTACACTTGTTCTAAGGCAACATATGGATTGAATACAAATAGGCCAGCACAGCTGGATGCTAAGACTTAACAAAGCTCTGATGTACACATGTAAGAAACATCTGTAGAACAGATTCTCTTTCTCACCGTGAGCTCTCAGATTGTGAATACTGTAGCAACCTTAGCATTCTCCCCAGGAGTGAGTGCTGCTCTTTTTGTAGAATATGATTAGGGGCCGGCAGCTGCCATTTTGTCAGAGTGAACCTCCAGAGCAGGAGACAATGAAGATCACTCCTGCCCCAATCCTCTGGAGACCCTTTGGTTGAATCAGGGTCCTGGGAGTATGGGAGTGGGGCTAGCCCTCTTTTTTATGGTTTAAGAAATGGGGTCTAGTTTAGGCAGGGCTTCAGTGGGTAGGGAGGATTAAAGACTGGGACGATTAGTGAGATGCCTCCAGAGTTTTAATGTCTCTCCAGTGGGGTCAAGAGAGGAAGAATGGGGGTAGGGTGCACTAGACTAGAAGTAATTGGAGGACCCCCCTGGTATCCTCCAAGACGAGCCATGAAGGCCCTTTAAATGGTGCTGCCACACCATGTGAAGAGAATTTTTTTCTGGGACGAGAATCCGTTTGTGTTCTTGTTTTCATGACTTCTGGAATTCATGACCTGCTTTGAAGAAATCTGCATTACGGCAGCCACATTACTGGCAAATTTAAATACAGTTTTGCACTAAGCATGAAAGTTTATTACTGAGAAGTATACTTTTATGAAGTGATTTCGCAAAAGTGCACATTGTGCTGAAAAATAGCACAAAACGCCTGGAATTTGGCATTTTTGCACGTTTTGTTCTAATTTTCACTCAAAGTGCTCTTTAATGTATGAGGTCCTAAATACGCCCCAGAGAATTATGCACCAAAAACTTCAAAATTATGCAAAAGTAATCGCTTGTATTGTAATAATATTTAAACATTGTTGGAAATATATGCAAGTACTTAAGCACATTCCAATAATGTACTGTAATCATGCTAATATCATTCCAAGGGACAAAGCAAACTTCTGGAACTAGATGCCTCAGATCCCTTTCTTCTTCTTCAATCTTTCACATGCACACACTCAGATACAACCGTGCAAAAGCTGTGACGATGATATGGAGCTGCAATACTCTTACCACACAACACAAGAGCAGGATACTTTTCTGTTCCAGAGAATCAAAGTAATTTTAAGTAGTATAGAATAAATATTTTTCCCTAACCTTTATCTAGTGTCTTCCTCTATTCTCTGCTGCAACCACTCTCTCTCTCTGGCAGCCCCCTTTTAACATCCCCCTCCCCACTCATCCTACCAGATAGAAATTCCTCTCACTCCCCAAATGCACCAACAGTAAGCACCCCCCCCCCCCCCCCAATCCCTTTCTCACAAAATAAATCCTAAAGAACTCCCAACTTCTGACATTTACTGATCTTGAGCTTATGTGATCATAGGTCTGTGCGGTGGGGAGTTGAGTGTCTTAGTACAGGGGAATGAGAGGATTGGGGCAGGGGTGCGAGCTACTTGGTGGGGTCTATATCTGCAAGTGAATGGATGCATGCTGGATATGTGGGTGGGCGAAGTCTATTTCTGCAAGAGACTGTGTGCATGGGTTCTACTCATATATATGGTTGTGTGAGTGGCTCACTCTTTACCCTTGCACACTTCACTTTGATGGTCCCTTTCGGCCTGCAGTACCTCTCATACATTTGTCTCAATCCCTTCCCCACACCCTTCTCCAACTGTTACCTACTCACTCCTCTTTTTCCCCCTCCCTTGCTCCAGGCATCAACTTTGGCTAGCAGGGGCTCAATTTCCAGCCAGCTACATTGCTTTCCAGACACTGGCACTTCTTGTTTGGCTGGACTGGCCTGGCCTCGGCTCCAGCCATGTTTCAAGGTTCCCCTGGTATCACCCTGGGCTACTTCTTTTCTTTTCTTTTTTTTTAAGGACCAGGAGGAAGCAGTCTTTCCACTGCAACCCAATTAGCGTTTTCACAGGGCCGCAGCAGAGAAACAGCCAGTGAGCGCCAAAAGTCTGGGTCCAGACCTGAAAGTGCTGGTTTGAAGTTCAGGGCAGAATTAGAAGAGGAAGGGATGGCCTGGAGGAGAGTTGCATCCCCAGCAAACTCAGAAGACAAGACCAGGCTTTCCTCCCTTCCCAGGCCCTGCCTGTCCTCAGGGATTTGTGTGATTTTGCATGATAATGCATGCATTTATCGGGGCTGATTTTATAAGGGAAGCATGGAAAGTTACATACTTTTTACATGCATAAGTTCCTATTTTAAAGGATTTACATGCATGAATGGGCACTCATACTGTATGTGGCCACTGTTCTAGAAGCATGGGCATAAGTCCTATAATACATACTTTTTGCCGGGGTTCGTATGGGGAAGAATAGGCAGAACTTTAATTTATGCCAGTAAGTTATAGAATACTATAACTTATGCCCGTGTTGTGCAAATATAGAGCAGGCTTAACAGCCACCACTAGGTTAAGGCGCATCTGTACACCCCTATTTTATAAAGTAAAGTATGTGTGTGTTTCACTTTATAAAATAGATCTCAAATACACAAGTGATAATACATGTCGACTGTATGGATGTTTATAAAATTTCCCCATTATGGGCCCGATTCTGAGAGGTGATTTGTGGGACATGCAGGCCCCCAAGCCATCCTGACCATATTCCTCCTCCAACTCTCCTTGCATGGCCAGAGCAGCAGTATGGGGAGAGCCAGCGGGGAGTGGGAGGGTGCGAAGTGAGGGTGGACTGAGGTGGCAGGGGGAACATAGTAACATAGTATATGACGGCAGATAAAGACCAGTATGGTCCATCTAGTCTGCCCAGCAAGGCAGTAAGAGTAGGTGCACCTACCGCTCAATGCAGGTCGCCCCTCCCCATACCTTTGTTTAGGGATGTACCCACCGCTCCATGTAGGTCACCCCTATTTGTTGAGAAATTAGATAGTTAAGTTTATTTTGATTTTATCCTGTGGCTAAAAAGGGATCCACTGTGTCTGTCCCATGCCATTTTGAATTCTGTCACTGTATTTGCCTCCACCACTTCCATCGGGAGGGCATTCCAAGCATCCACCACCCTTGCCGTGAAAAAGTATTTCCTGACATTGCTTTTCAGTTTACCCCCTTGCAGCTTCATGCCCTCTAGTTTTACAGCTTCCCCATCTTTGGAAGAGGTTGGTTTTGTCATTAATATGCTAAGTATTTAAAGGTCTGAATCATATTTCCCCTGTCCCTCCTCTCCCTCCAGAACGTACATGTTAGGTCTTTAAGTCTCTTCTCATATGTCTTCTGATGCAGGCTCCAAATAATTTTGGTCGCCTTCCTTTGAACCATTTCCAGTCCTTTGCGAGATATGGTTTCTAAAACTAAACACAATATTCCAAGTGAGCGTGCTGCTTATTCCACCTTGAAGATGGAATAAGCAGCTTTGACTGGGTGATTGGGGCTGGGGCTGGGACCACGGGCAGGTAGGTCCCTGCCGCCTGATCCTGGCCCCAGCTGCCCAGACTTTGATCAGGTGGCGAGAAAACAGAGGGTCAGCGCCGTTGCAGTCAGGGGGGCCTGTGGGTGCAGAATCTGGTTCCCATGGTGCAGAATCGTCCAAACGGGCCCGTCCTGCTCGGGGCCATCCAGACATCCCAGACATGCCCCTTAGGGAATTGGGCTCCACATCAGAAATTCTGCATAATAATCAGTGGATTTATCTGAATAACTTTAGGCCCTTTTGCTCACACTCAGCATGTACTAATGGAATTAGCAAGCACAATCTTTTGCCAGATCTCATTTTATTCCAATGAGTGCAGCAGCAGATAGAGCATCCTAATGCCCATTAATGCATGCTAAACATTGGAAAAACTGGTCCTTTTATTTGCCTATCAGACCAAGGAATATCAACCTCCATAGCCGCAAAATAAGTTATATGTTCCGACACTATACAAGAAAGTGTTTTCAGGAAGAAGTAATCTTCCTTTCACATATAAAGCTTTTATTTATTATATGTAGGCAAAGCAAATATCTTAGACTGGACTTAGATTTATTACTTATCTTTTGAAAATCTGAGCTCAAAGCAACTTACACAAGTTATTTCCCTGCCTAGCTGGGCTCGCAATCTAAGCAGTATTCACTCAAAGGGGGCCTTCTATAAACAAGCGCTAGGGTGTTGCACCTAACGCATGATTAGAGCTGAAACCATAGCACATTACATGTAGCAATGGCTGGGGGCGTGGAAAGCATGTCCCTGGCTGCTAACATGGAGGCCTGTCCCACAGCACGTGCTGCATTAGCACAGGTGTACCTGAGGCCACCTATTGAGGCGGCGTTAGGTGAACTCGTTCTATTGAAGTTAGTGCACGGTGTGAACACTGCACCAAACTCTCCATGCCACTCTGCAAGCCTAGCCAGTCCATTCGCACCTCTAACTCGAGTTGCACAATGAGTGCAGGGTTCATCCTCCACTAACTGCCATGGCCCTGCTCTACCTGACAAAGTTCACCCCAGCGCACCTTTGGTAAAAGGCTCTCGAAGGGCACTTTCACAAAGTTACTTGCACTTTAATATATGAGGCCCTTCTACACACCCCAGGGAAATTCTAAAGCCTTTTCTATATGCAATGCCGGTTTTACACTGAGTGCATTCCCAATTAATGCGGGTGCACTTAACGCCACCCATAGACAATTAGTGCACGGAAATTACTCTCACGCTAACTTCAGCAAAATCCAAAGGCCTTTACTCTGTCCTCATCCTTCTTGATCTCTCTGCTGCTTTTGACACTGTTGACCACAACCTTCTCCTTGATACCCTGTTCTCGCTTGGTTTTAAGGGCTCTGTACTATCCTGGTTCTCCTTCTGTCTCTCTCATCGCTCTTTCAGTGTGTGTTCTGGTGGCTCCTCCTCCTCTGCTATGCCGCTCCCATTTGGTGTACCCCAAGGATCTGTCTTGGGTCCGCTCCTTTTCTCTCTCTACACCCAGTCCCTTGGTGTGCTTATCTCTTCTGTATGCTGACGACTCCCAGATCCACCTCTCTACGCCTGAAATCTCTCCGGCAATCCAGACCTGGATCTCTGCCTGCCTTTCTGACATTGCTGCTTGGATGTCTCACCGCCACTTGAAATTGAACATGGCCAAGACTGAACTTCTTATCTTTCCCCCTAAAACCTCCCCTCCTTTTCCTCATTTCACATTCTCTGTGGATAACTCTGTACTCCTTCCTGTTTCCTCAGCCCGCAATCTGGGGGTTGTCTCTGACTGCTCTCTCTTTCACCACACACATCCATCTGATAGCTAAGACCTGTCATTTCTTTCTCTATAACATCAGCAAAATCCGCTCTTTCCTTTCTGAACACACTACTAAGATGCTCATCCACTCCTTAATCACCTCCCATCTTGACTACTGTAACCTACTCATTGCTGGTATCCCTTCGAATCATCTCTCTCCCCTTCAATCTGTTCAACACTCTGCTGCACAGCTAATCTTCTGCCAGCCTCGTCATGCCCATATTACCCCTCTTCTCAAGTCACTTCATTGCCTCCCTATCCATTTCCGCATCCAATTCAAACTTCTCCTGCTGACCTATAAATGCATTCACTCTGCGGCTCCTCACTACCTTTCTTCTCTTATCTCTCCTTACAACCCCCCTCGGGAACTCCGCTCTTCTAGCAAACTGCTTCTATGTGTGCCCTTCTCTTCTATTGCTAACTCCAGACTTCGTTTCTTTTACCTTGCTGCACCTTACGCCTGGAACAAAACTACCTGTGTCTGAACACCAGGCATCTTCTCTAACCCTCTTCAAACCCAGGGTGAAAACTCACCTCTTCGCTGCTGCCTTTGGATCTTGACTCACCTGATCTCCCTTTTCTTTTTCTTTCCTCCTTGTTTTATCCCTGTCTTCACCTTCTGTGTTGTCTGTCTTGACTAGATTGTAAGCTCTGATGAGCAGGGACTGTCTCTTACATGTCTGTGCAGCGCTGCGTACGATTTGTAGCGCTATACAAATGCTCAGTAGCAGTAGTAGAAATTACATCCACGCTAACTGCAATTTGCAGTCAGTGCCAACACTCCAACTCTAACCTATCCATTACCTGCCTCATTAAGCATTAATCAATTAGTGTGAGATTTTTACCGCACTGGCTGTTTTAGCATGTGGTAGGAATTACTGCAGTCTTGTGTCAACTGCTTAGCAGATGCAAATACGGCAGAAAATGTTAGTCCACTGTAGTAGAGATGCTTGCTCCTTAATGCATTAATGTCATTAGTTTGCATTTAACACCTGTTAATGCAATTAATGTGAATTATTAATAAATAGGCCCCATCAATAATAATAGTGCATTCATTAAATACATTAATGTGAAGAAACTTGCATTAGAATATTAACACATCTTACTAAATCTAACCCTTAGTTTATCAGAGCATATGCTTTTAATCTTGATTCACACCATAAATATGACCTAGATTTATTAGTGTCAGAGCGAATTGTAGTTTAAAACTGAGAAAAAGGAAAAACATTCTTAAAATGCTTGTCATATGTCTTAATTTTCTTTTTAAAGAGCTATGGTTCAGAATCTCTCAAGACCAGAAAGGAGCAAGTATCACAGACCACCGTGGAAGACTATAAAGGCTTTTATTGCAGTGTCCTAGAGATCTGTCCCTACGCTTGTTTCAGCTGCTAGGCATTGGTCAGGGGCTCGGGACCTCAACAGAAGACAAAATTACAAGATTCAAAAACAAAGTGTGTAAATATAAATACATAGAGGAACATGCACATGAGCCAAATTAACCAATAAAATCAACCAATAATAAACATATGTATAACAAACAAATAATATGGTGATGGTTGATATAAATATATTCTGTACATAAAAAAACATATAAAACAGTGACCATAAAAGTATATTCAATGATGATAAATAAAAGAGGCAAATCATCCAGCCCGACATAATATGCTTCACAGAGACGTGGCTCAACCCTACCGACAATGTACTACTCAACCAACTCGTACCGGACAACTACTCAGCATACAACTGCCCACGAACCCACAAGCGTGGAGGAGGAGTCCTAATAATAGCAAAGACAAAACTAAAATTCAAGACACATAGCTTCTCCAATACTCAGCAATGTAACACAATCAGCATCAATAACAAAAACATTGCAATCTGCCTAACCTACAGAGCACCCAGAGCTCCACCCGACGAATTAGCCTTCATACTCGAAGAAGCCTGTGCCATAACAACAAACAACAAACCAGCACTACTGATTGGAGACTTCAACCTCAAGTCCACCAATGCCAAAGACGCAGAGGCCTTCCTGCAAGCAATGACCTCACTTCAATTCACACAGATAATCAACGCTCCAACGCACAGACATGGATCTTCTCCAGACCTCATCTTCGCATCCAACTACATAACTTCAAGAGACCTAATCTCTCCACCCACCATTACCCCAGTGCCATGGTCTGACCATTACTTAATTGAGACAAAGATACGATCTCAAGAGGACCAGACAAACGAAAGAACAAACAACTCACACACACAAAGACGATTCAAGAATTTCGACAGGGACGAATTCATACAGAACACAACACAACAACTGAACATTCCTACAGATGACCTGGAGGAACAAGTTTCCAGATGGAACAGCATCTTAGCTAACGCCGCCAAACCATCCGGTGGAGGGCACGAGAAACACCAACACAACAGGAGACAAAACAAACCTTGGTACTCAGCAAAAATATGTCAGGAAAAGAGGGAGCTCAGGAAGATTGAACGGAGATGGAGAAAAAACAAAACAGCAGCCGACCAACATCTCTACCTAACAAAACAAAAACAATACAATGAATGCATCAACCAATCAAAGAGGGAATTCCACACAAACTTGATAAATACTTCCATCAACAAGCCCAGAGAGCTCTTTGAAATAGTCAAGATCCTCACAAAAGAGCAAACAACAGAAGGGGAAGTACAAGTGGACCCACAGGAATTCGCCGACCACATCAAAGACAAATTCCACTCCACAGAGCGTACAACACCCAGTGGGACCACCAGGACAGACATACACACCAAAACCTGGGGCACATTCTACTCACCCTCAACAGAGCAAATATCACACATCATCTCTACAATCAACACAAGCACTGCTCCTACAGACCCATGCCCAGTATCATGGGTCAAAGCCACCAAATCAAACTTCATTCACATCATACACAAAATAGTACACAACTCACTCACTCAAGGACTCATGCCAAAGCAACTAAAGCTTGCCTCAGTAAGACCAATAACAAAGAAAACAACACTCGACAAAAAGGATCCAGCAGCATACCGACCGATCTCCAGCATACCCTTCCTGGCAAAAATCATCGAAAAAAACGGTACAACTACAACTCCAGGAACACATCGACAAACATGAAACACTCGACGACAACCAACACGGCTTTCGTCCCAACCACGGAGTCGAAACGCTACTGATCTACCTCTTCGACAGCATCCTAAGAATAATTGACAACAACAGGAAGGGAATCATAATGATCTTCATCGACATCTCCTCAGCCTTCGACACAGTGGACCACAACACGCTCCTGGAAAGACTAAAGAACACTGGTATACACGGTATCACTTTGAAATGGTTCCACTCATACCTAACCGAAAGACAGCTACAGGTCAAGGTGGGACACAACACCTCCCGACCCATAAATGTCCGCCAAGGAGTACCTCAAGGATCCGCACTTTCAGCCCTCCTATTTAACATCTACATCCAACCGATATGCGACATCATGAAAGAGAACAACATTCAATACACAATATATGCAGACGACATCATGATATACACCCCGATAGAAATCGACAACCCGGATTTCTCCAAGATAACAGACTGCCTTACCCAAATGACAAGCTGGTGTCAAAACAACAACCTCGCAATAAACTACAACAAGACTGAAGCTCTAATAATCACTCGGGACCAAAGCTTCATACACCCGCCAAACATCAAGATACAAAACACTACTATTCCAATAAAATCAGAAGTGAGATACCTTGGAGTTACTCTGGACAACAAGCTAAACCTCAAGCCACACATAGACAAAACAATACAAAAAGTCTACTACAAGATGCGAATCATCAGGAGACTGAAACCACTCCTTGCCCCAGAACACTTTCGTACCGTCCTCCAAGCACTGATAACCCCAATACTGGACTTCTGCAATCCGATATACTTGGGACTACCGAAACAAGCCCTCAAACCACTCCAGCTAGCACAAAACACTGCAGCACGAATAATATCCGGTACTGCAAGACAGGACCACATCACACCCACCTTAAAAGACTTACACTGGCTCCCAATCGGTGCACGCATCAGATACAAAACTATCATAAACCTATTTAAGATAAATCAGCACACATCAGCCAACAGCCTACACACCCTCATTCAACCAGACAACAGCACTCGTCCTAGAAGAAAACAAACACGCAACCGAGTCAGCACCCCAGGTGAATTCAAACACACACGCAAGGACACAACAGACAGAGCTCTCTCCATGGCTGCTCCAACTATATGGAACAAACTACCAGACGACTTGAGGACAACTACAGACCTCAAAGACTTTAGAAAACAGCTAAAAACCATGCTGTTCATAGAACACTATGGACACATCACATAACCTAAGAGAATGCATAACAGCACATATTGCTGCCTGTACAGATAATGTTTTACAGCACCACTGTATATAGCCCACACTGTACATAGCTCAAACCATTCTAGCACGCAACACACCACACCTTGTACATAGCTCACCCCAATCTAGCACACGATACAACACACACTCAACTAAATTGCACCCTCACTGCATGATTAACACACTCACTTTACCCGATTGTTTGCTGTGATACCACCTTGATTAATAAGATAAGGCGGTTTAAAAATACTGTTAAATAAATAAAAATAAATAATAAAACAAAAATAAGATCCAATTAAACTACTTTTCTGTATGATTACATGAACTATGAAAACTACTAATCATAAAAAACACAAATAAGCCATCACAAAAATGCAACAAACATTACATTAAATGAAAATACTAAAGTAGTAAAACAAATAAGACAATAATTAAATAGATGATAAACTAATAAAATGTTATACTTTCAAGAAACACATCAGGCCCACTGACATGGAGGTACTTACTCACAAGAAAGGACACTATATGGCAACCACATGTCAGTAGGAAGGTCAAGGGGCAATGCCACTATGGAAGAACAAGAAAGAAGAAGTGAGAGTGGGATGAACATAGCAGCTAGAAGCCACCTAAGTCAAAAAGCAGAAAAAAGGGGAGGGGAGGGGACGGGAAAAGGGGTAAAAGGGGGAGCGAGGGAAGGGGAGAAGGGAGGGGAAAGATAACCAAGGGGGCACCCTGGGTCCATGTAGACCACAACAACTAACCCAATATAAATGAAATAAATACAATCGTATATAAAACTGAACAATATATGACATCTAAAAGTGAGATATCTATAAATACCCACAATTTGACCAAACCAAATAAATGACAGCCAGGGTCCCCAAAAATGGGGAAAAAACAAAATTATAAGAATGTTCTGAAATAATAATGTTATTCAGGGGTTGTTACTAATAGAATACAGGAGAATTTGTGAGATATATAAAAGCCAAACCTAAGCAAGCTGGTACCTATGAACAGGAAAGAGGCATTTAAAAAGAAAGTATAAAAAGTACAAACAAAAATACAAATAAAAATGCCAGATAGTAAAGGACATACCCTCAGTACTTCTGCATAGAATGCCGTAGATCTCAGGGATGAAAAGAGGGTGCCAGGATGAGCAGTTATTTAAAGTTAAGCATTCCAGGCAAATTAAGTAAATAGCGTCTATGTAGTCACAGCAACCATTTAAAAACAAAACAAAATCAGGAGGGCAAAAAAAAGATTGCCTGTGTATAATTATAAAAATTATTTAATGTAATGTTTGTCGCATTTTTATGATGTCCTATTTGTGGTCTTTTATGACTTCATTATAAATAGCTTTCATAGTTCATGTAATCATACAGACATGTAGTTTAATTGGATCTTATTTTGTTTTATTGGATGATTTGTCTCTTTCATTTATCATGATTATATATACTTTTATGGTTGCTGTTTTATATGTTTGAATATGTTTTTTATGTCTAGAATATGTTTATATCTGTTTTACATATTTTTCTTATTGGTTGATTTGACTCATGTGCACGTTTCTCTATGTATTTATATTTACATACTTTGTTTTTAATCTTGTCATTTTCTTTTCTGTTGAGGTCCCGAGCCCCCGATGAAGGCCTAGCAGCCAAAACATGTGTAGGGACAGACCTCTAGGACACTGCAATAAAAGTCTTTATAGTCTTCCAAGGTGGTCTGTGATACCTGCTCCTTTCTGGACTTTGTGTGCTGTGGGTTTGTATATTTTTCTTGGTTTTCAGAATCTCTCAGGTACATGTTTAATAAAGTACCTTAAGTACTTCCCACAAGTTTTAATGTGCGGTAATCCTTAGCGCAGTTCAATGGCTACCATGTGGTGAAAGCCTGTGGTAAGTGCTTATCGCGGGTAAAAGTAGGATCGGGAGATCTGAGTGGATATTGAGCATGGCCTGTGCTCTGACAGCTACCATGAAATAGCTATCACAAATGCAATAATGTGGCTGCACTTAACGCTATCTAAAGAGGTAGTGTTGAGTACAGCCATGCTACTCGCAGTCAGTGTGGCCACTGTCTATGGACAGTTTTAAATAAATACCCTTCATGACTTGCAATCACTGAGCTCCCCAGATCTGATTCCCCCCCCCTGTAGACCCCTCCCAAAGGGACCCCCTAATCCAGACCCCCCTGACTGACCAGCTGACCCTTCTCCAATCCATCCAACTCCCTCTCTTCATTTATCAAAGCGACCCCATTTCATCTAATATAGAGCGGAGGAGAGGTCCCTACCTTCTCCTCCCCGCTTTCAGTGCTGGGGTTCAAAATGGTGGTTCTCACCCCTGCAATAGTCTCAGGGTACAACTGCTAGGAGTCTGGGGGGGTCTGTCCAGAGGGGTGGATTTCTTCAGGGGAGGGGCGGGTTGCATTGCTACAGCAGGAAAATAATTTTATTTTATTTCCTCTCGGGCCTACGTAATATGTAACACTGGCCAGTGCTACACGTGGTAATGCAGGGTAGATGCCGGTCATACTCCTAACATGTACCACACAGGCTTTGCACTTAGCACACCTCACGTTTTGCACTTAAGATGTAGTAAGTGCAAAAACTTACTGCACTTCAGTAAACAGGTTCCTTCATCTGCCTTATACAGACTGTACCAAAAAGAGCAAATGTACCTTCAACGTACTCAATACATAGCACCCAAAAGCACAATAGGAAGATTGTCTGAGGACTAAGAGTTGGCTATAGTCTCCTTCATTCTTCTAAGAATAATAAAAATACATTGGTATTAATATTAAGTAAGTTGCACACAAACATACGGAGATTCAGTGGAGAATTATTCAGTTGATCAAATGTTAAGTTTGGAATTATCCATATTAAAAGTTACACCTTAGACTTAAGGGTTTGAGGTTTGGATAGATGCCAGACCTAAGGTAGAACAGAAGCATACTTAAGATTATTTATTTCCAAATCTCTACTTCCTCTCCACCTCCTCATGCCCTCCCCTGAGAAATATAGCATAAAGGCATTTTAGACTTTAATAGGAGCATACTAAGATGAAACTGCATATTTCACAATATGCCTGAGAAAGATCAGTCACCGCAGTCCCTGCACTCTGTTAATCATACGATGTCATTCTCTGCTTGCACTCAAGAACAATATGTGAATCATGTCTACTAATCCAAAGCTCGCATTACGTAATATGTGTTTTTCTCCATCTTTTTCTTTTTTACCTTTTTTAACCTATTTTTCACAGGGAGCAAAGGCTTTTGAGATCATGAGATGCATGCCTGTGTCCCCCTAGTAACCTTTATGTTCAGTTTCAAACACACCAAATTTTCAGGACATGTTGGGGGAATATGAGGAATTTAGCAGGAGTGTTTCTCTAAGATCCAAGCGTATCCATGAACAGCAGACATGCATATGGAAAATCTGGTGACCTTATCTCACTAGCTGTTGTTAGCCCTCCCTCATTTTCAGGCCCTTTCTTTTTCATTCTCTTATTCTTATTTCCTCTGTTTGGAGACAATTTTTAAAGTAACTTCTGCATGTAAACAGGTAGCTACTTTTGGAATCTCTCCACCCCTCTGAATTCTGCCTTTTGCCATCAGCAGGAAAAAGGATGCTATTGGAGCAGGGGTAGGGTTGTGGTGGACCAGCTAAACCTGCACAGTAGGATTTCATTTTGAACTCCTGAGGCGTTCTTTACCCACAGTATGCAGGTTGAGAATATTCCCACAACAATGGCAGCCATTGAATTTTCAAAGGGAAACTCTACTGGGAGTTTTCCTTTGAAAATCAGCCTGTAGACCAAAGTTCCCACCAGCCTGCAACTAATGTGCAGCCACTGAAAATTACCATCACTCTGGCCAGCCTTCCTTTTATTTCATTTGTTTTACCTTTTCTGATGTCGCCTCCTTTTTCTTTTCCTACAGATATGCTGAGGCCAGCAGTATGGCGAGGAGGGGGGTTGCCTGTGAAATAAGAGCATCTCTGTTAATGTTGGGAGACTGATGCCAATGTCAAGAATAGTCTGGATTTCTGATGAATTCCTTTCATAGGCAATATATTTACATCAATTTATAATCCATCGCTTCACAATAAGGCCTTTTACAGACTCTGTGTTTTCACTTAAGGACCATCGAATAGATTCTTAATGTAAGTATTAAGTTAAAGCTTAAAGAAGAGAACAGACCAGAATCAGATACTAATGTCTTGCTGCAGAAGTATACCAAACTTGGAGCAAATAAGCTGCATTACAGTTCTGCATATTTCCAAATTACCAAACACTTTGAGTGCACGTTATGGCCTTTTATCCACTACAGTCCATGTTCAGAAATAATTGTATAAATGCTTACATTAACCAAGAGTACGTATCACTTTGAAAGTTTCCCCAGGAAAACTATTCATACACATTTGTACCTACTACTACTACTGAACATTTATATAGCACTACCAGTTGTAGGCATCGCTGTACAGAAACATGTAAGAGACAGTCCCTGCTCATCAGAGCCTACAATCTAATCAAGACAACACAGAAGGTGTAAACATACCTGCTATTTGCTATTCTATGTGTTGAAATGCAAGCATACTTTCGATAGTGCAAGAGGATGCATGTAACCCAATCCATCTGCACCCTCAGGCATGCCTCTTCAAACTGCAGGTAAAGTTACGTACGTATAGGCTGTACAGGATGCATGTAACTTCCCACACAGAGAGTGAGCATTTTTCCCAAAGCCCATTTCCACAGTGATCACCTCGTACTAGTCTCACAACTCCTAGCAGTAGAACTGCAAGACCAGCACAGGGTGAGCCCAGCGGCATTTTATTTCTTTATTTAACAGGTATTTATACCACTTTATCATTTCCGTTAAAGCAGTTTACATTGTAACTTAAACATGGTAATGCACATTAAGTAGGGATATTTGATAACTTGGATTTTTCTGAAGCAATGGAGGGTTAAGGGACTTGCCCAAGGCCACAAGGAGTGCTAGTGGGAATCAAACCCTGGTCGCTTGGTTTCCAAGCCAGTGGGAAGACAGCTAGAGCAGTGGCAGGAGCGAAGGTGGACCACGCCCACCCCATTCATCCCTAGACCACCAGGGATGACCCAATTGGACTCTGGATAGAGGTTGAGGAGGGGAAAGGGTACTAGTGGGCTTTCTGGACATGGTGGTCCTGAAAAGGGCTAGCAATTGGGTGTGGGGGGGGGGGTGATCACCAGATCACCTCACCACCAGGGCAATGTCTGTGACCGTGCTACTGGGTTGTCGGTGGAGTTGTAGCAACAGAGTGCAGACAAACCAATAATACCAGGAGTCTGTTCAGAAGGTCCAAATCATTTATTTGTGCACAAGACTCAAGCAAAGTCAAATTCAAAATGGCTGAGCGATGTTCTCTGGCAATACAACAACTTTTATAGATTTTTACCCCATTCTAGGTATAGAAAAACATTTCCTTGGTCCCGGTAACCTCCCGTACCTCCCGTACCTTCTCTATTGGTCCCGGTACTGATATGATTATCCAATTGTGTTCTTGGAGTGGGCTCAGCACCTGCTTACCCCCCTTCTAGTCCCAATTACAATGGTCAGTTCACCAACTTGTTACTTTCCTACTTCAAGGCCATTGGGCTAGTTAATACATGCAGGGAAGCAGGGCTCTGTAACCTTTCTGTCAGCAGTTTTAATTAAATCCCTTACAGCTGTACTTTTCTTATCAGTGACTTTTAAACATATTTTTCTGTATTTTTCCAGGTTTCAATTCTACTTGTCTAAGCTAATTCAATACTTTACTGAGTTCTAATTCTACAATAGCAGCATGTTGGGGGATGTGCAATTCCTATGGGCCTCTTCACAGGCTTCATTTACAGGTCAAGCTAGTTAAGCCTGTCTGATTAGTTCAATTAGCATGGAGCATAGGCCTTTGCCTACCACAGAGTGGCTCTACTTACTGCCACCCATGCAGCCATGCTGGCGGCAATTGTGACAGCTAGAACATAGAATGGTCATGCGCAATAGCTGTTACCCGTCGACATGCCCCCTCAGTGCTCTGATCCCGCCCTCTCTCCTTATATGCAGACGGAACGTTTTTTCCCTTAAACCGTCTGCACTTGCCTATGGTAGCTGTTTCCGTGGGTGTTTAGCACGTGGTATACCCTCAATAACCTCTTTCCACACTTTAGTGAAAGGGTCTCTTTGAAGCAGAAATCAGCCTAGCAGTTCCATTCAAGCAACTGGGAGCTCTTCTACTACCAACTCCCATATAAAACTGGTGTTTGTTCTTCATTTTATTGAATTTTAAAGTAAGTAACAAAAAAAAATCAATCAAATATTGACCTCAGTACCAACACACAACATGCATTTTAAAAAGAAAGCATTGCAGAATTAAAGAAAAATGCTAACGAAGAAATTATATATCTTTCGTAGGACGCATTCAATAAAGGTCACAAGATTAGAGAATCTAAGAAAACAAAGTCCCATGAGATAAGCAATAAAGGAAAGAGATTTTTTTAAAAATCAATTGTAATAGCATAGCTATGTTATTACTAAGGAAGAAGAGCAAGGCCACAACTTACTTATTATCATTATCTATGGCACCTGAATGTGTCTTCAACTCAAGGAACTACAATTGTGCAGGTTCGAAGAAAATAGGTCTCTGACTTTCACATTAAAAGACACTGAGAAGAAAACATACAAACATTTCTGCCACAATTGCACTAACCGCTTGACGGAGAGGAGGACATGGTTTTCTTTCAGCCTTAGATAGACCTGGAAAAGAAAAACAGATCCACTGCTCCAAGACAGACATATTTTTGCACCAAAAATATAAACCAATGGCCAATTCCCTATCCTGCACAAGGACAAAGGGCACCAACAATACCTATTGGACTCGTCATTTGAAGAGTTTTCCAAAATCACTATCAAATCCAAACTGTCACTGGAGAATCTAGGATCCTGGGAGCCCGCTATATATATTCCATTCTTTTTACCCAAAGGCAAAAATTAAAATGTGGTTTTGGACGGATAGCTTCTTAGAAAGCAAGTAGTTTTGTTAAGTGTACTTAACAGTTATATCCAGGAGAACCACAGCAAAGTTCAAACATCTTAAATGTAGATATCTAGCATTATTTTCAAGCTGTTCAAGTTTACAATGTAATACAACTCAATTTCTCAGATGACAAAGTTCCCATGTCCAGAGAGCATTTAGAGACAGAACATTTCAACAAATAAATCCTTTTGAAATAATGTTGTAACAACATTACCTCCAGCTCTTATTCCATTTCTTTAAAGAAATACTGTTGCTCGATTCGGAACATTTTTCCCATTTTGTTCTCATTATTAAAACAGCTTTGAGGATAAGAAAAATCTGAGGACAGCCAGAATTTTGGATCAGAGTACTTGCAGAATTCAGAGCTCCCACGTGTGCCATGATCTCCCACAATACACACTTAACTATGAGGGAAAGGGAAGTATCTGCAAATACTATGGTTAAGACAAGATGAACATACCTCTAATTAGGCAAAAAAGCTTGCCGGCACCAGTATGTAATCGGCCTCATAGTGCGCAATTAACCCCATGCTGAGTGCATATGCTCTTATCGTGGCCATTTAGCATGTTCTCAAGCCCACGTTTAGCTTAGTAAACATGCCTCTGTGTTTTCCTAGCGCCTATTTTATGCATGTACATATAGCGGGCGATCTTATAAGCATCTATTTGAGTGGGTCAAACACTGCTCTGCATACGCATGCTGCCTATAAAATTACCCACACAAATATTCCACTTTCTTGTGATATGTTTCCAGTTACCAGAGATGATAAATACATAACATCTTTCAAAGTGCTTCCTAATAAATCAGCAGCAATATGGCCTTTGCTTCAGTGCCAACACATTTTTCCTGAAAATATGCATATATGTCTAATTTGAACAATATGAACAGTGCTGAATGTCTTCAAATAAAATTAGCCAGAGTAGTAAAAAAAGAGCTAACCATTGGCTCCAGTGCCAACATTATTTCTATGATGCTTCAATATAATGAACACTCCCCGCCACTATGGAAAGATGACAAGACATATGTAGCATCACAATGGTTCAAAAAGCTTCTAATTCCAAGTGGGAGGGGAGGCGCTGTTAAACTCATTAGATGATGGTAGCCCGAGTAGAGAGCTGAATAGATAATTGAATTACTTCCTCTAAATTATCATGATCTGGTTCAAGTTACTTATAATAATGGCAGGCATGACCTCTCACAAATTGGGTAAACTGACCTTACCAATTTGACTATCCGGAGAGTGACGTAAGCAAAGTACGAACCTCTGTTTTTTAAAAAATAGCAGCTGCTAAAGAACCCCTGATTACTCTGCAATCACTTATGAATACGTTATTGCAAGTTAAAAACTTGCTAAAAGAGAAGGCTAAGGTTTTCTCTGAACCAAAGGTGACACGAACAAACTCAAAATCATTTCTCGGAAATGGTAACTCGCGCCGATTTAATAAAAAAAAAAAGAGTGAACACAAATAAAGAGAAACTTACCTCTGTGCAGCACTTGTTCCCAGCGATGGAGCAAAACTTACAGGATTTGAGCAACTGAAGTAGAAGAAATAACCTCAGAATACTGGACGTAGTGGAGGGCTTAGAGGCTACAAATATAGTTTATAGTTAAACATGAAAGAATAATTACCTCGGCTCCCAAGCATACAATTTGAGCCTCCCTTTGATATTTAAAGGTCTCCATCACCGATTATAAAGGGAACAAAATACCCCAAGCCAATAATAATGGGGCTCCTCTGACATCCACAGGTGGTAGCTATCCTGCAGACTGCAAAATTAAACCAAAGTACAAAGGGAAATACAATATGATTTGCCCTGACCTAAGTAAGCCCACTGTGCAGCAAAGAAAACAGTTTCTAACCATACGGGAACAAGTGAAAAGGCCGATACCTGCAATAGCCTCTTCCTCCCTGCTCGCAGGAGAGTGGCATTGAACAACATCACCATACCTTCAAGAAGAATCCTGCCACACTGCATGACTTTATTGCTGAAATAATTAGAGAAGAAAGAGACACCAAAAATACACTGATTTGAACTGGCCGTTGGATATTGAACAGGGCTGACTAGCTTGTATTGTGCCGCCTCGTAACATGGTCATCAGCAGGGCACTGGATAAGGGATTGTGAATAAGGGTTAAATTAATTTTAGGATGGGGGTTTGGGTGCTTCTTAGTGTGAGCAGCAGGGTGCGGGGAAAGAGGATTATATAACATGGGACCTGAGCAGAAATAACACGTTAACATCAGTGCACCTTAGTAACTGGACCCCAAGTGACTTGCAAACTTGGAATGGCAGTGAGATTTGAATACTGGCTTCCCTAATTTTCACCCTACTGCTTTAACCACTATACTACTCTTCCATATCATTTTCTATGCACATGTTTTTTACATGGGTATGTAGTCATGCAATTTTATAAAAATATTTTTATGTAAAACAGACTTTACACATTGAAAAAGCTTTAAAAATTATTTTATATTGGAGATAGTTGTAGATAGCTGGAGATAGTTCCCCCAGTTTGAAATCCAAGTTGTATCACCCGTTCAATGTAAGTGCAACAGTAATCCTCTTCTGCACAAAACTCTTATCTGTAAACCGCACTGATTTTAAAGAGCGCGGTATATAAAAGCAATAAAATAAACAAATAAATAAATTTTAATGTAGGCATTTCAATGGAGCTATGAGAGCAGGATGGTAATGCACAGTCTCTAAACTGTGGGCATTATGATAGCTCAGACTGCATTAAATAATGCACATGCATAAGCCTTATCTGTCTTTGGTGACAATGCTTCAAAGACAGTTTGGCTGTCTACTCTTGTAAATACTGGTACCCCAAACGGGCCTAGATTTAGGCACAGGCAACTGCCTACAATGACAAATTTTGAAGGCACTAAATTCCTGGGTTAAACTGCAGCCTGATTCCTCTTGCTTTAAGACCATGCTATATGATATCTGGGTGGGGGAAAAGCCTGCCCACACACACACACACATCTCACTACTGCAGTCAAAGCAAAACACAACAGAATCTCAGACACACAACTCGAAGAATCATCAGTGAATTCTCCACATTCTGTGAGAGCAGGCACACACATGCATACAAAGCAGAGTTTAATATTTAAAAGTATGATATCCAATTGTGCATTTTTACAGGATTGTTGTGGGAGGGGAGATGTTAGGATGATCATGAATGCTGAGATTAATCATCAAAATCTAGGTGGGGGGGGCATGAGGTTGAAAGTTTGCCTAGTGTACCCGATACCCTTGCACTGGCCCTGCCCTGGATATGGCCACACACCCCCTAAATTTGACAATAGTAAGTCAGCCTACCCCAATACAGGGTCAGGCAATGGAATCGGTGCAGCCAGCAAGGGAGGATGTGCCATGGGGGGAGGGGAGAGGGGATAATAAGTGCCTGGTGGGGGGGGAGGTAAGCATGGAGCTGTCACAACAACCCTTCCTCAGAGCATTATGTTTGCCGGTGATGGCATTGTCCGCTACTTCATAAAATTTGGTCTATAATTGCTTTCTAGGTTTTGCTACTGGATTAAATGAAAGGAAACAATCCCATTAGTTTACTTTTCCTCTGGCTATGCACGTCAAAGTCAAAAATCAAGCAAAACCTCTCTGCCTATGACTCTGTTTTATCTGCCATTCCTGGCCTACCAAAATTCCCTGGATAACTATATTTTAAACCACAAAAATCTGGGAAATTCATTTCCTCTAGTAAATCCATCGCTAAACTATCCATGGTTGAGTCCATGCCATTTGAAAGCAGTGGCTGAGTTAAAAAATCTTAAATGAATTCCAGGAAACGTAATCAGAAAAGAGTGCAGCATTAGCTTTGAAGACGTCGTATTTCCCTTTGGCAGACATAACACTCTGTAATGTACAATAAATCCTAAGGAAGAGAAGAGAAAAGAAAGAAAATCAGTTCAGAGCTCATGATGAGAGAGGAAAACCATACCTATATTATATTTCCAAGACCAGCTGGGAGAAGACTCAAGCAGAAAGCCTGTCTCCTGACCTCTCCTAGGAGGCATACATTGAATAAGTCACTCTGAAGACAGTGGTTTAGTTAGATGCAAAGACTGATTGCAAAAAAGAGACTTCATTCTTGAATAGAAGTAGGCAACTTTCCTCATGTGCCCCAAATGGTTGGGTTTCAAGGGTATCTGCCTCAGCTGTACGCGAATCTTTCAGTATGTACATATTTACAGGTATCCGGGGCACCTGACTGGTTCCCAGCACTCAAGAACCAAATTGTCCGAATGTCATTTTTTTTTCAGGGGCGATTGATCTTAGTATTCATCTGCATAGCACAATTACCAATAGACTGTGCAAACCAAGTACAATATCTACAAACCAGTGCCCACTCATCTATAGCGAACATAGAGATCTGGCAACCTTATTGGTCCTGGATAAAAATGGATCCTTTTTAAGCTCCCATGCGTTGTATTTACGAGCGTAAGAATGACTCGGAGGTACTGCAATGCCTCAGCTTCCCTTAGAAGAGATCAATGTGTTCTCCCAAGCTCAGATGGAGCCTGTGCAAGGATACGAGGTGCTGCAGATGAACCTCAATCCTGCTGCCCCTCCCGCTCCTGCCCCCATTGCTATCACTGCTGCCTCTCTCTGGACCTTCAGCAGTGGCAATAACGTTAAAACAGGAAGGAAATCTACATTGGACGGGGGGGGGGGGGGAGGTCGAAGCACAAACAGCACTCAGTGCCAAAGGCTTTTGGTAAGTGCTGCGGTGTTGCTTTAAAGTCATTGCTACTGATGCAGGTGTCGAAGAGGGGCTACATCAGTGGCAATGGGCTGACCCAGAAATGACACTCTAGGCAACTGCCTGGTTCACCTATTGGCTAGCACCAGCCACAAGCTTGGGCAGTACAACATTTTGGATTAATTTCATGTTAATGTAATAAAATACCATGGGCTTCAAACAACCCAGCATTTGTAGGTGGCTAGCCTAGAAAGGAAATAGAAAGATAAAAGGAAACCAATTAATAAATATGCTGTCTGGTAGGCCATCGTTCATTATCTGGCCATATATGTAGGATTTGGACATCCTAATGCAGAAGGAAGTGCTTTGCATATTTCCTAAGTTTGTCAGACTTTCCTCATGCTTAGTACTGTTGAGTAATTACAGATATAAAATGAAGTCTCCTCCAACTAGATGTCATATGGAAGTAAAATATATCACCTAACAAGGAAGTTCAGAATAAAGGAATAGTTGATAAGTAGAATCTGTCCGCCATGCTCCAGAATAGCGCATTTTTTAACTACTTTAGAATCCTAGTATTTTTACGTTTTTAAGGAAGCCAAGAAAAATTTAAAAAAACTCTTTTCAAAGTCGTTATTCCTGGTTTAACATACATTTTTCAGATAGGCACAGAATGAAGATAAAATATTAGAACAAAACAAGAGGCTGCTTCTGCAAGGAACTAAAGAGGTTTACAAGCAAAAAATATATATAAGGTGATATCTGATTATTGGATGAAAGTGGGAGGCTGTCAAGGCCCTCATCTACTGCAACATATGCAGGGGATCACTCTAGAAGCTCTATTCATGCTTTCCACACCTGAAATCGTTTATTCAGATGTTGGATGCACTAAGACGTACCAAGGGCCATTTTATAAAGCCCCACAGGTGCATGTCTCCGGAGTGATCGCATCCATGTCACACAGGGGTCTGATGGAGGCACATCTGGTGTGTTCCTTAAAAGATATATGTGTGAGGCTGATTTCAGATATTGATTGCATGTTTCAACCCGATGGTGGCAATATATATATCTCTTCCTGTTCCAGGGCATGACTAGGTATCAGAAAAGTGCTCATTCTGACATCCAAACACCTGTGGGGAGTACAGAAGGCGGCACTCTCATGTCCCCGATACTTTCTGCTACAATAAAGGATCAAGGCAGACAATTAAGACACGTTTGTTTGGCTACCATGCCTCTGTACATCTCCACTTGCAAAATGGCAGGCTGGGACATGTATGTTGCATGAGATAGGGAAAGTAGGCATACACATGTACACTAGCTCTAAGGCAGGTACAATTGTGTGTGTGTACATGCCAGTAAGAAATGGAGCATATGTGCATACTTTATAAAATATACACCCTGTTCTGTGTATTGAAGAATGTAAAGTGTTATTCTACACATTCAAGTCCTTTATAAAATTACCCCCTTAGAGGCACATTCTGGTTCCTGCACATCCGGCCGCATTGGCCGGGAAAACAACAGACGTGCGGGAGATGAACCCGATTATGCCACTGCGGGACCTGGACATACCCGTGGCAGCAGTATTGGGGATTTGGACGTCCAGGCGCTCCCCATATGATGACAAGATCGGCCAGGGCACAGGTGCCATAGCATTCTGACAGCATGGCAATGAGCCGTCTGACAGCTCGGTATGCCATTGCCCATGTCCGCCCCGTAGACTGTGATCTTGCTGGCATCAGAGGCCCCCCATGGCCTGGATCGCAGCTGCAGGGGCACAGCATGGCCGGTGGCATGGTGTGCAGCACCGTGCAGTGAGGACCCCCGGGGCTTATTCCACCATTTAGGTGCAATAAATGGCCCTCTCCCGTTCCACCCCCACTCCACCCCAGTGCCCCTGCACAAGGGCTCTGTATGTGCGGGGAGCACGGGAGATGGAATTATGTTCCAGGGATGAGTACGGGTTGGATGTCAAACCCGGACCTCCAACCCCGCTATTCATGGGATGGAATGCCGGCCTTAATGTATTTCTTAAATAAGTTCAATAGCAAACACTCCTTTCCTCATGTCAGTCCAGTAAAAAGGTATCACCTTAAATCACCCTCTAAAGTGCACTAATGCAGGCTAACTACAAAAATTAAGCATGTTAGATGCAAAACTGCTATGGCAGAGGTTCTCAATCCAGTTCTCAGGACACACCTAGCCAGTCAGGTTTTCAGGATAACCACACTGAATATGCATGAGATAGATTTGCATAGAATGGAGGCTGCACATGCAGATCTCCCTCATGCATATTCAATATGGTTATCCTGAAAACCTGACTGGCTAGATATGTCCCTAGGACTGGGTTGAGAATCCATGTTCCATGGTAATTGTTGGGTGGGTTCCTTGCACTTTGGGAGGCAGCCATGCAGTTAAGCAGAGCAAAATTCATAAGTATGCACCAATAGCTTGGAGGTATATCTAAATGTAGTGCATCAACTGCCATGCTAGCAATTAGCACTAGGGATGTTCATACATGAGTGCACATTTGAATCATTGCCACCTAAAAATTTAAGGGAGTATATGCACGGGGTCAGCCCATGGGTTTCTGCTACCCTAGGCAGAAACCCCAGCCTCGCTGCCCCATCCAGCTGCTGCCGCCCACCCCCAGCTGCCACGAATTCTGTCTCGGGAGGGCAAGGTGGGCGGCAGCAGCAGGCATTTCTAAAAGTGGCGGCAAAAAGCTGCAAGCCTCCCTCCCCAAACAGAATAGGCAGTAGCCGGGGGCAGTGGTGCGACTGCCAATGTGTGCCACTGCCGCCTAGCTCACCTAGTGGACAGGCCAGCCCTGCATATCCAGCAATGGCAGCCAGTGTGATTTAAAGCAGCTGGCCATCGCTGCTTTAAATTATACCTGGACATTCAGCGACAGGGCCATATCCAGCCAGCGGCACTGAATATCTGGTCAGTGGCTTAATATTGCCACTGATGGGCTAACCCTTGGTGCTGCCCCCGCTCCCTACCCCCAGAATACCTCACTTCTAACCGCGTAATGCTGGGGCATTCAGCTAAGCTAAGAGGGGCTATTCAGCAGCACAAACTGGGTATTTGCCACTAAGTAGGGCTGTACCGATGGTGAAAAGCATCCTATGCGAGTTGCACATCGGCGTTCCCCCCGCACCTCCATCTAGCCACTTTATGGGGGCTGGAGAGAAGAGGCACGCACCTGATGTGCAACTCGCCGGCACACTAAACAGGCCTGGACCCTCCCGGAGAGACCAGACCTGGTTAGTGTACCGGCGAGAAGACTTAAGGGACACATTTCGGCTCGGCGACGGCAGGCAATGGCAGAGAGCTGAAATGCGCCCCTTAAGTCTTTGCGCCCTGTGCGGCTGCACCGCTCGCACAAGGCTCGGTACGGTCCTGCCACTAAGCATCCCGCTTAACGGGATTACTGTGGTAAGCAGGTCTGCTAACCACATTAATCCTTTTGAGGATGTCGTCCTTAAAGTACATGCAAAATTCTTTTGCACACAAACACCTACAAATTAACACACATACAATTTGCACACTTAAAAATGTTCTAGTGCATATACAAAGCGTACCTAAAAGCAAAAATATAAAATAAAACAATTAATGTTCAAAAATCACGGAAAAGTCATTTTAAAAAAGTGCAAACCAAACTTTTTGGGGGTTGCACTCATTGACATGCTGTAATGACTTCTGAATTAACTGCAAGGCACTGTCCCCGTCAGTTCCCCACCCATTTCATGATCCCTAATGCTGCTTTTTGCCTTAGCTGTTTAACATGGCAATTAGTGCAGCTAACATTTAACACAGTAGCGCCGGTAGCATATGATAATTCCTGCGTTTAATGCCTAATGCAGTTTAGCAAATAGGCCCTGGAATAGGTTTCTTTGTATACCTTTATTCTGTGCATTCCTTTGGGCTAACACAGCAGCCATATTACTCTACAAAATACCTATACACTTACAATGTCCCAATTCAATTTTGGTCTACGTTTAACAAAGGGGTGGTTAATTGGTTTGCTGAATACCAGAAAGCAAGCAAGGGAGTTGGAAATTGATCTGCCATTTTCAGGTTTATGGCTTTATTAATCATTACAGTACACCTCCAGCTGAAAATGAGAATACTTACCAATTTTAAAACACTACCAGACATAGGTAGTGCTGTACAATGGGGCTAAGCATTCAGGTATTTTAAATCCTGTCCACAAAGAGGTTGCAATCTAAATGGATACCTGAGGCAATGGCAGGTAAAGGGTCTATTGTGCTGGGCTGTGAAAATATTTACAGCTGGGCAGTCATTTTTGCAAAGGTTAGGCTCTGGGATGCAAATGAGCTCCTCACTCATTTAAATGACTTATCTAAATTTCATGAGGAATCTCTCACCTGCTCCTGGACATAGTCAAAATTTTCCGTTTAAAACATGGCCTCTTTTGCATAGCAGTTGAGGGACT
The DNA here is from genome assembly GCA_033557465.1 of Ichthyophis bannanicus. Taxonomy (NCBI): domain Eukaryota; kingdom Metazoa; phylum Chordata; class Amphibia; order Gymnophiona; family Ichthyophiidae; genus Ichthyophis; species Ichthyophis bannanicus. The sequence goes on from CM066038.1 coordinate 403,772,789, forward strand.
TAAGGGATTGCTTGATCCGATTCAGATGCCCCATTAGGGGCGTCTAAATATCCTGCTAGGTCAGTGGACTCCCCTACAACAGACAATGGTGCATTACTACTAATAATAATCATTTGTATAGTGCAAGGCGTACGCAGCACTGTATATATAGATGTAAGACACAGTCCCTGCTCATCAGAGCTTCCAATCTAATCAAGATGATAAAGCATCACAAAACTGGGGACTAGAGTATGGCCAGAAACACATACGTAGTGGACAAGAGAACGAGGAGCAACAGGATCCAAAAGCAGCCTCAAATAGTTGGGTCTTCAGCCTGGACTTAAATAGGACCAGAGAAGGAGCCTGACACACTGACTCAGGTAGCTTTTTCCAGGCATATGGAGCAGCAAGGTGGAATGGACGAAGTCTGGAGTTGGCAGTGGCAGAGAAGGGCATAGATAAAAGGGATTTGCCAGAGGAGCAGAGTACCCGAGGGGGAGTGTAGAGCGAGATAAGAGGAAAGGTAGTGAGGAGTCATATCTGCCTCAGGAAAGGACCTTGAATCCCTGGTGGGCCAATGGGCTTTAATCTTCCCTTCCAAGCTCTGATTGGAGGCTCAAAATCTTAGCTGCCTCCTTCCTTAAGTCCCATTACTTTCAAAGGTTTGACTATCCCCCAGATCCCTCCACCCAAAGCTTTAACTCACCCAAACACCAAGTAATTGGAAAGGAACAGGAGTGATCCCCATTCATGCCCCAGGTTCCCATCCTCCAAAATCGCAGCACCTGACCCTAGCAATACATCAGAATGTACCAATAGGGGCTCAATCTCCCAAACTAGGGAGTATACATTCAAATACATTTGGGGGGGAGGGGGTTGCAGATGGGCAGGACTGGAGGGAGAGGAAAGCCTCAGTACTAAGATTTTTTGCCACAGATCCTGGTTCAGGAGAGAGATTTGGGCCCACTGGCCCACCAGGAATCAAGTCTCCACAGTGATAAGGCCTCTGATTTTGGCCAGTAGCCCTTTTAAGTGACACAAGATATCCTGTTTGAGCCAAGAAAAACAATAGCCCCATCTCAATGAGATATATTTGTTCTTTAGTAAAAATTTCCAAGCCTTTTTTGCATGATGGTTTCTTCAACACTGGATGTTAATGAGCTGTTTTGAATGGCTTTACATGGCAGCAGGTCATTAATGTGCAATTTGTGTACATTTTCACACAAAGTGGACTTCTGGTCCCTTTTTATTTAGCAGGTTTTTTATACTGCTTTCATTTCAGTCAAAGCGGTTTACATTGCAATTTAAACTTAGCAATGTACATTAAACAGGGACATTGAGAACTTGGATTCTTCGGAGGCAATGGAGGGTTAAGTGACTTGCCCAAGGCCACAAGGAGTGCTAGTGGGAACTGAACCCTGGTCTCTTGGTTCCCAAGCCAGTGCTCTAACCACTAGGTTACTCCTCCACTCCACTGCCTTCTGCAGTCTTTTCACAAACAGGGCTTCACAGTTAAACAGTCTGAAAACACTTGACATTTTTCATTTTTGCAAATATGTGAAGCCTATTTTATAAAAATTTCACCCTTTAGTGCATCATGATCAAAGTAACTTGCTTAAGATCACACAATGGATTTGCATGCAGCTTACCAACCTATTGTTCTAACGACTAGGCCACTTTTCCACCCAGTTCATACTTCAAATATGATTGATTTATATTAATACATCAAGACTTCATCCACTAACATATTCTCATTACACTATAACAAAGGAGCAGAAACTAGCCAGACTACACAAAGAGACACAGGTTAACTAGCAAATACAACCATTATATAACTACGTGCCTTGAAGATTAAATTAATGTTTACACCTACAAGCGATATATGATAATTGTAAATATCTACTATGTACATATGTTCTAATAGTTTAACGTTCTAATAATTTACTGTTTAAATATTATACTGTTACCTGTACCTAGTTCACCTGTTCTATGTAAAATGACTTGGTATGATACTACCCATACCATATAACATAATGTTCATTGTAAACCGCACTTGATACTTGTGAAAGAGCGGTATAGAAATAATTGTTAAATAAATAAATAAAATAAATAAATAACATGAAACCGCAAGGGAGTAAACAAAAAGGCAACATCAGGAAATTCTTTTTCACTGAAAGGGTGGTGGATGCTTGCAGGGGCGGCCCAAGGGGGGTGCGGGGCCATGTGCGGAGACTCGGTGCGGGGCCTCATTTGCATAAGGGAACTCATTTGCATAAATATTTTCATAATGTTACCTTACACTAACTTTTAGTAAACATGCCTCTTAATGAGTGTATGGATAAAGAAAGACTAAAAGATTTCTACATTACTATAATCCAGTGCCAACTGCCAGGCACATTAGGAACTACTACAAACACTGCCCATTTAGAACCCATAGCAAACCCGCCATATCATAACAGCATACCAGGACTCACAAAGCACAAGACCCTACCTATCAAAAGGCTACACTGAAAATATTAAACCAATACATTTCAGAGAACAACAATACATGACCTACTGGGGAAAGAGAACAAGTGGCAATGTCAAATAGGAATTACATAAACAGAATACCTCAGCTCAGTTACACATGCAGAACATTTACCATCAACAAACAAGGAATCACAATTTAGAAACAGGAAGACAATAATTAAACTGGGAACCCCAAAAGCCCAACAACACTGTAGAAATAAAACTATAAATTAATTTCCTCTTGTACTAAACAAAACGCAGACGTTAATGATGCACATTTCCCAGAGCTGGCATATTTCAGTTAATAAATTCAATAAAGAGATATTTTTCTACCTTTTGTGCATTTTTTTTCAGTTGCAATTGCTCCAGCCACTTTCTTCTGGTTTCTTCGTGTCTTCTGCTAACTCTCCATCGTCTGTTGTCCATTTGTCTTTTCTTCACGCTTCTAGTTTTTTTCCATTCTCTCTCTACATCTGCTTTAACATACTAATCTTTCTCCTTTTGCTCTTTCCTCATTCCTATATCATCCACTCAAATTTTACCCCTCCATCCTCAATTCCCACTTACTCTCCCAATATCCGGCCAATTGTAGATTTGTCTTCCCTCCCACACAAAATATTTTTTCACTCTCCCAGCTCTATCCCATTCTAATCCTCCCCCAACATCAGCTCCCTTCTAGTTCCAGCCCCACCCAGCATCCGCTTCCTTCTAGTCCACGCATCAGCCCATTTCCAGTCCTAGCCCCCCATAAGCCCATTTCTAGTCCTATCCTAGCCCCACCATCAGCCCATTTCCAGTCCTAGCTCCCCCATCCGAGTCCCTCCATCAGCTCATTTCCAATCCCAGCCCCCATCAGCCCATTTCTACTCCTTTCCTAGCCCCACCATCAGCCCATGTCAAATCCTAGCTCCCCTCCATTCAGCCCATTTCCAATCCAAGCCCCCCATGAGCCTACTTCCAGTTCTAACCCCTCCATGAGTCCATTTCAATCCAAGCCCCCCAACAGCCCATTTCCAGTCCTATCCTAGCCCTCCATCAGCCCATTTCCTGTCCTAGGCCCCATCACTCAGCCCATTACCAGTCCTAGCCCCCCCATAGCCCATTACCAGTCCTAAGCCCCCCCAACCCATTACCAGTCCTAAGCCCCCCATCACCCCATTTTGTCTTAGCCCCCCCATAGCCCATTACCAGTCCTAACCCCCATCAGCCCATTTCCAGTCGTAGCCTCCCCACAGCCCATTCCAGTCCTAACCCGCCCATTAGCCCATTTCCAGTCCTAGTCCCCCCATAGCCCATTACCAGTCCTAACCCCCCCTATCAGCCCATTTCCAGTCTTAGCAAGCCCATAGCCCATTACCAGTCCTAACCCTCCCCATCAGCACATTTCCAGTCCTAGCCCCCCTTATAACCCATTACCAGTCCTACCCCCCCCCCATCAGCCCATTTCCAGTCTTAGCCCCCCCATAGCCCATTACCAGTTCTAACCCCCCTCCCCCCATCAGCCCACTTCCAGTATTATTCCCCCCATAGCCCATTAGTAGTCCTAACCCCCCATAGCCCATTACCAGTCCTAACCCCCTCCCCCATCAGCCCTCTTCCAGTATTATTCCCCCCATAGCCCATTAGTAGTCCTAACCCCCCATAGCCCATAACCAGTCCTAACCCCCGCCCCCCAACAGCCCACTTCCAGTCTTAGTCCCCCCATAGCTCTTTAGTAGTCCTAACCCCCCCATAGCCCATTAGCTGTCCTAACCCCCTCCCCCCATCTGCCCACTTCCAGTCTTAGTCCCCCCCCATAGCCCATTAGTAGTCCTAACCCCCCATAGCCCATTACCAGTCCTAACCCCCTCCTCCCATCAGCCCACTTCCAATCTTAGTCCCCCCATAGCACATTAGTAGTCCTAACCCCCCATAGCCCATTACCAGTCCTAAACCCCTCCCCCATCAGCCCACTTCGTCTTAGTCCCGACGTAGCCCATTAGTAGTCCTAACCCCCCATAGCCCATTACCAGTCCTAACCCCCTCCCCCCATAAGCCCACTTCCAGTCTTAGTCCCCCCCGTAGCTCATTAGTAGTCCTAACCCCCCCACACCCAGATAGATTAAAAAAGAATACCGGCTGCTGCTGCTGCCGCCGTGGCAGCGGCAGAATCAAACGTCAACACCGCGGGGCCCCGACTGCCCGGCAGAACCTCCCTCGAGCATCAGCTCCCGAGTCCCTCCCAAAGCGAATGGCTATACTAACTCTACTCAAAGGTGAATGGCTATTCTAACTCTACTCAAAGCACGAGAGTTTCCCTTCTTCTCGCGGCTCTGTTAATCTAGCCGAGGCTGATGGGATTTGCCATCAGCCCCGGCAGGATTAACAGAGCCGCGAGAGGTCAGAGAAGCTCTCGCGGCTCTGAAAGCCCGCGCTTTGGGAGGGATTCGGGAGCTGATGCTCGAGGGAAGTTCTGCCGGGCAGTCGGGGCCCCGCGGCGTTGACGTTTGATTCTGCCACTGCCACGGCGGCAGCAGCAGCAGCCGGTATTTTTTTTTAAATGTACTTGGGCTAATGAATGTTTTTGCGTGGGGCCCCCTGAAACGCGGGGCCCTGTGCAAAAAACATTCTTGCTCAATGGATGGGCCAGCCCTGGATGCTTGGAATGCTCTCTCCATGGAAGTAGTGGTGGCAAACACGGTGTCTGAATTCAAAATGGCATGGGACAGACACAGTGGATCCCTTTACAGCAACAGGATAAAATCAAAATAAACATCTCTCTCTTATATCTCCTAAAAAAGGGGTGACCTGCACGGAGTGGCAAAAGCACCTACTCTTGCCACCTTGCTGGGCAGACTAGATGGACCATACTGGTCTTTATCTGCTGTCATGTACTATGTTACTTAAAAATAATATTTCAAATCTGATGAGTAAATGATTTGAAATTGGCTTATGGTGTATTTGAGTATTTTAAAACAGAATGCAATATAACACAGCTTAACGCATAAAAACAATCCAACCTAACACCCTGTAGAGTATAATGGTCTGTGTCAAACTCACCTTGTTATTCTTTTTGCATAATAATGAGCTACTTTGTTGATGGGGGGGGGGGGATCCTCGATGAAAATGTACACCAGGGCTCGAATCCTTATAGATCTGCCACTTTTCTATAGCTCCATTGTCACAGTCTGCGCTGCATAAACAAAAGTAGACCAGAGGTACATTCCAGACCCCATAAGGATTCTGCTACTTCCTGATGGTGCAAGAATCTCTTTCCTCTGTATGTACCGGCATGCTAATGCACTAACTAGTGCTACCACTGAACAATGTAAAGGGGCAGTTTGTGAAATAGGAAATGCCTGGGAACAGCCAAGATGCAGGAGCAAGCAGGGATCATTTCTGCTCCCAATAGGTCTTTGTCATCTTCACGTTAAGGCCCAGGCCCATTTTAAGACTAGGGAGAATTTTTAAAGAATTCTAGCCAGCTAGCAGATTTGCTAGCCAGCAGCAATATTCAGCCACTAACAAGATAGCTTAACCAGCTAAAACTAGGACAGGTGAATGGCTATACTAACTCTACCCAGTTAGCATTCTCTGAAGAGTGGCTGAATATCGCCACTAACCAGATAGCGCTGCTGATGTCCAATGAGACTGGATATTCAGGGGCGGAAACCAGATATGTCCTGTCACTGAATATCCAGGTTTAGTTAAAGTGGCGGTGGCTAGGTGCCTTAATTAGCCTAGCCACTGCCGCTGAATATGTCCCCCTATGTTCTTTGATCTTGATAAGCAGATATTTCTGATCATCTTCACTTTCAGCCATGGGTATCATCATCACAGCGAAGGATGTTGATGGGTCTCCCACCGATCTTCACACCTATGATGGGGTATATAGGAAGTTACCCATCCGGATTATCAACAGTCCTTCTTAAAAGGGTCTACAGCTCAGAACTCAGGGCTGGTAGGACATGACTCAGGCAGAGGGATTAAGAATCCAGCTGTGTGCACAAGGGGGAAGAGTGGCCCATGGAGACAGAAAGCTCCTTCCATGCAGGGCTGGGAGAGGAGTCCAGCTGTAAGGTAGGCGATTCAGAAGGTGGGAACCATATTTACAGACATTGAAGCCCAACTGACTGACTGGACTTTGTGCTGAACTTAATTCTGAGCTTTAAAGTGTGGGTCAGGGGAAGGGCACTGAGAACCAGCCTTGTGAAGGTAACAAGCTGGGGAATGATTGTTGGATAACTGAAGGCAAATAAAAGTGGTTGTTGTTTGGCCCTGAACCATTTGCCAGATATTTTAAAGCTCCTTGCCATCGCATGCCATGCTGTACCACAACACCTTTGCTCTCTTCATAGTCTTGCTTCTCAGATTTGTTCTGCATATAAATTGAACGGGTATAGGGAAATTATGCAGCCCTGTAAAACACCTTTGCCAATTTTAAACCATTCTTTTTCCCCTTATTCCATTCAAACTGTTGCTTTTTGATTAATGTAAAGGATGTGCATGAGGACTGGTACACCAATGCTTCTTAATGGTACACCAATGCTTCTTAATGTGGCCCAGAGTTTTCCATGATTTATGCTGAATATATGCTGAATATATATCACCACTGTCTGGATAATTTTCCAGCATCACCCATGTACCACACTGGCATTATACGCATCGTGATGGGATGGCCAGTATGATTTTCAGTGGCACTGTCTCTATAGTGCCACAGAAAATTGATAGCAGCCCTTTGCTATCCAGGTAAGTGCCACTTGCTATGTCTATCTAGATAAAGACTTGAAATATTGGGCCCACAGAGCCCATGAGGCTTTTGTTTCCATTAACAAGCCCACTCCTCCTTTTTCTTGGTCTGATATTCCACACGGTTTCATAGCATTCATTAATGGCTGTATCACAGCTATCATTATACACAGGATAGTTCTGGTTATTTGCTGGAAGATAGAGAGATATCCATTTTTCTATAGTTCTCAGTCATAATATAAGATGAAAGTACACTACAGCATTTATCTATCTAGACAGACATGGTGAAGCGGCCTTGCTATGAATTTCTGAAATTCCTACATATGTGAGTCAAACAGGAAATCCAAAAAGATACATTTAAAAACCAGACTGTTGTCTAAGTGTGAAAGCAGAGCAGAGTCACGTGTACAAGATACTTTTAAACTTTCTGAACAAATTAAACATGTGGACTCAGTTGCTGAGACTTTGAAATCTTCTATGGTCAACACTGGTAAGCTTGAAACTATGGAGAACACTCTAAGACGAAGAAATATTTGTTCAGCTAGTTTTCCTAGATTGGATAAGATGTCTTTGGTAAATTTATTTAAAAGTTATATACATGAGATCTTAGAAAATCCAGAGACTTCTTTGCCACCAGTGCTGCTTGCATATTATTTACCAACTAAAATGTCTTTACCAACTGAAGTTTCTGTGTCTAATATTAGGCAAACAGGAGAGCTATCTCCAGAGCTACCTCAGCACTCCTCATGCCGCCTTTCCAATTGCCATAAGCCACCACCGTAGCATTGTCTGAAAACAGTCAAACCACCTGGCCCTTGATCAGAGGCCAGAAACAGAGGAGCCAACCTGATGGCCCTCACCTCGAGGCGGCTGATGGAGCACACTGTTTCCCTGTGGTTCCAATGGCCGTGGACTGTACAGTCTTGGCAAGAGGCTCCCCTGCCCGAGAGACTGGCATCCGTCATCAGGGTAATCTAGGAGAAATAGTCCAGTGGCACACCCTTCCTCAGATGACACGGCTGAACTTCACATCAACAGGAGCTGGAGCCTATATTCAAACTCCTTAGAACTTAGAGACCACTGAGTCAACAAGGACTACTGTAGCAATCACATGAGAGCATGCACCCATGGCACCATATTCATGGTCACTGCCAGGGCCGGATTTACCTATACGCCATGTACGCCATGGCGTAGGGCACACAGCTGGCAAGGGCCCATAAAAATGAACAAGTTAGGCTTTTTTTAAAAATAAAATTTAAATAAAAACCTGCTGGCTGCCGCCGCGGGGCCCCCTCTGATGCCGCGGCAGCATGGACTGACCCGCGGGGGCCCCCTCTGCAAGCTCGATCCCTCCCTCTGTGCCTCCCTCCCTCCCTCCCTCCGTGCAGGCTGTGAGAGACGCGAAGGCAGACTGTCTCCCTCGCGTCTCTGTTAAGCCCGCAGGGGCTGATGGGAAATTTCCCATCAGCCCCTGCGGGCTTAACAGAGACGCAAGGGAGACAGTCTGCCTTCGCGTCTCTCACAGCCTGCACGGAGGGAGGGACCGACCGACCGACAGACCGACATTGCAGAGGGGGCCCCCGCGGATCAGTCCATGCTGCCGCGGCAGCAGAAGGGGCCCCGCGGCGGCAGCCAGCAGGTTTTTTTTTTAAATTAAATTTTACTTTAGGCCGACGGGGGGGGGGGGGGGGGGTAGGACTGGTAATGGGCTATTGGGGGGGCTGGGGCGGGGACGGGAAATGGGTTGGGGGATTAAGGCGGGAGGTGGGCTGATGAGGTTAGGACTGGTAATGGGCTGTGGGCTGTTGGGGGGGTTAGAACTGGTAATGGGCTTTGGGGGGGTTAAGACGTAATGGGCTGTGGGCTGATGGGGGCTGTCTGGTAAAGGGCTATTGGGGGGCTAGGACTGGAAAGGGGCTGGGGGGTTAAGACTGGAGGTGGGCTGATGGGGTTAGGACTGGTAATGGGCTGTTGGGGGGGTTTAGAACTGGTAATGGGCTTTGGGGGGGTTAAGACTGGTAATGGGCTGTGGGCTGATGGGGGCTGTCTGGTAATGGGCTATGGGGTGGCTAGGACTGGAAATGGGCTGGGGGGGTTAAGACTGGAGGTGGGCTGATGGGGTTAGGACTGGTAATGGGCTGTGGGCTGATGGGGGGGTTAGGACTGGCAATGGGCTATGGGGGGCTGACTGGAAATGGGTTGATGGGGTTAGGACTGGAAGTGGGCTGATGGGGGGTTAGGACTGGTAATGGGTTATAGGGGGGCTTAAACTGAAAATGGGGTGATGGGGGGTTAGGACTGTAAGTGGGTTGATGGGGGGCTAGGACTGGTATTGGGTTGGGGGGTTGCTAGGACTGGAAATGGGCTGATGGGTGGCTAGGACTGGAAATGGGCTGATGCAGGGACTAGAAGGGAATGGATGCTGGGTGAGGCTGGAACTAGAAGGGAGCTGATGTTGGGGGAGGATTAGAATGGGATGGGGCTGGAAGAGTAAAATGGAGAAGGGAAAAATATTTTGTGTGGGAGGGATAAAAAATCTACAATTGGCCGGGTATTGGGAGAGTAAGTGGGGATTGAGGATGGAGGGGTAAAATTTGAGTGGATGAAATAGGAATGAGGAAAGAGCAAAAGGAGAAAGATTAGTATGTTAAAGCAGATGTAGAGAGAGAATGGAAAAAAACTAGGAGAGAAGAAAGGACAAATGGACAGCAGACGATGGAGAGTTAGCAGAAGACACGAAGAAACCAGAAGAAAGTGGCTGGAGCAATTGCAGCTGAAAAAAATGCACAAAAGGTAGAAAAATATCTCTTTATTTTGAATTTATTAATTGGAATATGTCAGCTCTGGTAAATGTGCATCATTAACATCTGCGCTTTGTTTAGTACAAGAGCAAATTAATGTATAGTTTTATTTCTACAGTGTTGTACATTCCAAGTTTGGCTTTTGGGATTCCCAGTTTAATTATTTTCTTCCTGTTTCTAAATTGTGATTACTTGTTTGGTGATGGTCTATGTTCTGCATGTGTAACTGAGCTGAGGTGTTCTGTTTATATAATTCCTATTTGACATTGCCACTTGTTCTCTTTCCCCAGTAGGTCATGTATTGTTGTTCTCTGAAATGTATTGGTTTAATATTTGCAGTGTTGCCTTTTGATTGGTAGAGTATGGTGCTTTGTGAGTCCTGGTAGTGCTGTTAGGATACGGCGGGTTTGCTATGGGTTCTAAATGGGCAGTGTTTGTAGTAGTTCCTAATGTGTCTGGCAGTTGGCACTGGATTATAGTAATGTAGAAATTTTTTAGTCTTTCTTTATCCATACACTCATTAAGAGGCACGTTTACTAAAAGTTAGTATATGGTAACATTATGCAAATATTTATGCAAATGAGGCCCCTTATACAAATGAGGCCCCGCACCCCCCTTGGGCCGCCCCTGCTGGGGGCCCACAATTTTTGTTGGCGTAGGGCCTCACTCAAGGTAAATCCGGCCCTGGTCACTGCCATTAATCCGAGGAGCTGAAGATAAACCCAGGCTCTGGGAGCCTGCTGTGCACAGAACAGTGCCAGGAAATCCACAGACTTTTGACTTTCTTTTCTGGCAGAAGACTGCCCACTCAAGTGTCAAAATGTGCTCCCAGAAACTCCAGGGACTGGGAAGGCCACAGCTGGCTCTTTCCACAATAGAACACCCAGCCGAGGGTTTCTAAGAAGAACACCACTCGGAACACCACCTGAGATGCTTCTGAAAGGGAATGGGCCCAGATGAGCCAGTCATCCAGATAAGGATGGATACAGATCCCTTGGCACCACAACCACTACCACCATGACCTTGGAGAACATCTTCGGGGTGGTGGATAGCCCGAAAGGGAGGATGGTGAACTGATAGTGAGAGCCAAACATGGCAACACACAGATACTTTGCTGATCCGCCTGAATTAGAATAAGAAAATATGCCTCGGCCAGATCCAGAGAAGCCAAGAACTCCCCTCAGTGCACTGCTTGAATAACTGAGTGCAAGGTTTCCATCCAGAAACGCAGGACACACAAGTGCTCATTAACCCCCTTGAGGTCCAGAATGGGCCAGAGGGAACTGTCCTTTTTGGGCTTGTCTGGCGGGAAGGGCATCACCGCCTTCAGATGCAGCAACTTGTCCAAGGTAGTCCACACAGTAGCATGTTTGATCACAGATCCACAAGGGGAGATGACAAAGGCATCCAGAATCAGTTTTTTGCATTCCAGGGCATAGCCGAACTGAGTGGTATCTAGCACCCAGTGATCCCTGGTAACGCGCATCCATTCCTGAAAGAAAAAGCAAAGACTGCCTCCAACTGGAGAATCCAGGTAATGGGCCCCAAGCCTTCCTTGCACAGCCTTGGAGGGTCCTCCTCTGGAAGAGGATGAGTGCCTGGGCCCATGCACTCCACAAAAGGACTTAGAACGAGAGTCCTGAGATCCCTGGGAATCCGGCTAGCGCACCCTCAGTGAAGGGGTGGAGACTGACGAGAAGGGGCACCAGCCTGCTTCACAGGCCCCTCAAACCTGTCTTCCAGAAGATGGCAAGATTTTGTCTCACCCAGGTCCTTCAATAGCTTCTCCCAATCAGCTCCAAATAGAAGCTTCACCTGAAAGGTCAGTTGGGCGAACTAAGCTGTGGAAGATGTGTCTGCGGCCCAGTGCCAAAGCCAAATCGAGTGCCATGACACCATCATCAGGACACCATCCCTGGACGCGAAATGTACCAGGCCATACATGGCATCAGAAAGGAAAGCTGTAGCTGACTCCTAAAGAGGGGTAGTATCATCCAGCGGAAGAGACTGAATCCATTGGAACAGGGATTGAGACGTCAGGCTGGAACATACCGCCAGCTGCAAAATATCTGCTGCTATGGCGAACTAGCTCCTCAACAATGGATCCACGTTATGGTCCAAAAAATCCTTAAAGGCCAATCCGCCTTCCAAAGGAATGGTTGTCCATCTGGTAACCGCCGTGACATAAGAACATAAGATATGCCATACTGGGTCAGACCAAGGTCCATCAAGCCCAGTATCCTGTTTCCAACTGGCCAATCTAGGTCATAAGTGCCTAGCAGTCTCCCCAAAAGACACAGATTCCTCAATGCTTGTATTGGGTCAAGCAGCGATATCCTGGGTCCCTTTTAATAATGGTTTATGGACCTTTCCTCCAGGAACTTGTCCAAACCTTTTTTAAACCCAGCTACACTAACAGCTTTTACTACATCCCCCAGCAACAAATTCCAGAGTTTGACCTGCACATCCACCTTAGGAATGCCAAACCACTCAATGCATTCCTCCTCAGGGAGAATGGAAATTTTCTTACACACCCTAACCCCTTAGGTGGGAAGTCAGGAGAGTCCCATTCCAACTGGATCATATCCTTGAGATTATCCGAGAACAGGAAGACAGTAGTGGATTTCCACACCCCTTGAAGGAGCGGGTATACCTTTGGCTCCTGCTCCATGCCGGAGGCATCTGTAAAGTTCAAAAAGGATGAGACCCTGGCAATGAGCACCACCAGCTCCTCCTTCCAGAATAGACGGATCACATCAGCCTCCTCGCAATTTTCTGAAGGCGAGAGTACTTCTTCATCCACGTCAGAGCCCAATAACGAGCCATCTGAATCCAAGAATAATCTTGGACAACTCCCACCTGTTCCCCATTTCTAGGAGATGCCCCATGCTAGGGATGCTTAGCCAAAGGCAATCAAACAAGGCTTCCTCCCTCTACCTGCCCTGCATGAGACTGCACCCAGGGGTACCCAGAGGCCATAGGGTCTACATTTTCACTCCAATTTCTGATCCATTTCACCAACTTGGGGACCCATTCTCAGGCTGTTCAGTTTACCGATAAGCCTCCTATGAGGAACAGTATCAAAGGCTTTGAAGTGATCTACCTAGATTTCAGCAAAGCCTTTGATACTGTTCCCTCATAGGAGGCTTATCGGTAAACTTTACAGTCTGGGGATGGGTCCCAAGGTAGTGAACTGGATCAGAAATTGGTTGACTAACAGATGATAGAAGGTGGTGGTAAATGGAACTCACTCAGATGAAAGAAAAGTGATTAGTGGCGTGGCCCAAGGATCGGTCCTGGGACCGATACTGTTCAATGTATTTATGAGTGATATTGCTGAAGGACTGAATGGAAAAGTCTGTCTTTTTTCAGATGACATGAAAATTTGTAACAGAGTGGACTCTCCTGAGGGAGTGGATAGCATGAGGAAAGATCTACAAAAACTGGAAGAATGGTCTAATGCTTGGCAGTTAAGATTTACTATGAAGAAATGCAGCATCATGCACTTAGGATGCAGAAATCCAAGGGAATTGTATGTGATAGTGAGCGAGAGATTGGTGTGCACGGACCAGGATAAGGCCTCGGAATGATTGTTTCTGAGGATCTCAAGGTGGCAAAAACAGTGTGACAAGGTGATGGTCAGAGCTAGAAGGATGCTGGGTTGCATACAGAGAGGAATTACCAGCAGAAAGGAGGAGGTCCTAATGCCACTGCACAAGTCGTTGGTGAGGCCTCATTTGGAGTATTGTGTTCAGTTTTGGAGACCATATCTCACAAAGGATATAAAAAGACTTTAAATGGTTCAAAGGAAGGCAACCAAAATGATTTGGAGCCTGTGCCAGAAGACATATGAGAAGAGATTTGAAGACCTAAATAGGTATAGCTAGAGGAGAGAAGGGACAGGGGAGATATGATACAGACCTTTAAAGGATATTAATCAACGAACCCAGGAAGCTGTAAAACTAGAGAGTATAACATGAAGCTGCAAGGGGATAAATTGAAAGGCAACGTCAGGAAATACTTTTCCACTGAAAGGGCAGGGGATGCTTGGAATGCCTTCCCGAAGGAAGTGGTGGGAGTGAATTCAGTGACAGAATTCAAAATGACATGGGACAGACATAGTGGATCCCTTTATAGCAACAGGATAAAATCAAAATAAACTTATCTCTTAAATCGCAACAAATAGGGGTGACCTCGCAACAAATAGGGGTGACCTGCATGGAGAAGTGGGTACACCCCTAAACAAAGGCATGTGGAGGGGTGACCTGCACGGAGTGGCAGGTGCACCTACTCTTGCCACCTTGCTGGGCAGACAAGATGAGTCATACTGGTCTTTATCTGCCATCATATACTATGTTAGAAGGACCAGGCCTACTGCAAAAAAAGAATTCCAGAGAGGACAATCCAGAGTCTGGAAGCTCTCCTCTAAGAAATTACACCCTCCCCCCCCCCCCCCAACACCAGAGGAAACAGCCTCCACAGACTGCTCCTAAAGATGATGAGTGGCTCACAGCACTGTCACCGGATCTTCCAGTCAGCTGGATATCCTTACCCATTGCGCCATCAGTCACCTCCTGACCCCAAGACCAGACTAATTGCATCCCCCAGCTGAAAGAGAGGGAGCAGGCCCTTCAGAGGCAATTCAGAAATTTCCATTCCAGAAGAGAAGAGTGTAGAATCTGGAGATGAGGCACCTCACTTGCCACAGGCCAAACAACATTTCCTGGAAAACAGAGAGAGTTAAGGCAAGTATCACAACAGCACGCACTAAGGCTGTGGCGGCCCAAAGGCACATGTTAACTGCACTTTTACTGCAGTGCTCATTGACAGGGGCGGCTGTATAATGAGGCAAAGTGAGGCAACTGCCTCAGGTGGCAAAGTTTTGAGGGTGGCAAAAAATGCCCCTAAAACAGCCGCCTCACTTTGCCTTCAAAATTTTTTAAAAAAAGCAAAACAAGTGCACAAGTTGCTGCCACTGCCGAGTCCACTTCTCGGCAGTGGCAAACTCACCCTCTCCTTTTCCTGGTAGCCACGGCTCCCTGCCTCTTAGAGAACCACAGCTGTGCTGGTGATCTGCAGTTTAAATAAAAGCGAAACTGGTGCAGAGCCTTCCTGCCTCTGTGAAGGACTCCGTGCAGCTTTGTCCTGCCTCCAAAGGAAGTTGCATATAACTTCCTTTGGGGGCGGGACGAAGCTGCATGGGGTCCTTCACAGATGTTGCACTTCATGCAAAGTCTGGCTTCTTGGGGATTCAGTTTAAGTTTTGTCTACATATTTTTATTTTTACTTTAGGTTGCAGTCACTAATTCTGTTCTTGGCGAGGGTCTGTGTTCTGAGTGTGTGACTGAGGCCATGTGTTCTGTTAACATGGAATTTGTACATAGGGATCTATACAGTACTGTAGTAATTTGACTTGTTCAGCTTTTCAAATAGGTGTATGGATGTTCTAGGGATTACAGCAGTATTTATTGTGCATCATTTTTCTGGGTAGGTTCCTTATGTGAGTTTTGGAAGTTTATCGTGGTATGATATGGTAGATTTGGCCTTGTAGATCTTCGGTGACTTTTGTAGGATTTTTATATTAGTTCCCAATATTCCTGGTATTGGAGAATGTTTGTTGTTATGGAGATGACCAGAATCAGTTGTTTTTTTTTAATATATTGAGTTCTGTGGATGAATGTCCTACTTCTGCTCTGCACCCATTGTTGAGGGAGAGGTTTCTGTGGATGCAGAAAATATATTCAAAAAGAAAAAGCGAGAACCATAATACAGTATATAACAAAATAAAATGAGTTATAATTTGGGTTCGATTCTCACTAGCACTCCTTGTGGCCTTGGGCAAGTCACTTAACCCTCCATTGCCTCGGAAAAAAGGCCTGTCAATCTACTTTCGGTCACACTGCCAAGAAAAACCCAGGAGCTTCTGGGTCGCCAGGAGTCAGCATTGACTCGAAGGTGTACATTGAATTGCATTATAAACTGTGCCATGGTTCTCACTTTTTCCTTTAGCTCCTTGATGTGAGAGCATCTTGCATTTCCTTTGTTCTTTTGCAGAATATATATTTACATTAACACCATACTGGTCCAGTGTGCAGTTTCAGGAGTTATGTTGGGGTTGCCAAGCCCTTCTTGGTTACAAAGTCTCTCTTGTTTTTCAGAGGGTGGGAAGTGCTGTGTTGGGGCACCAAGTTGCTCCTGTTTTTGTGGAAATGGAGGTGCTTTAGGGTGTTGGTCGGGGGGGGGGGGGACTGGAATATGTATTGTCTTTGAGATTTGCAGTTTTGTGTTCTTTATGCTGCCAGACTGAAATTTAAAATATTTTGTCAGGTCAGATTAAAGAAAATTTCAAATTTTAAAGGAACGTCTCCGTTTAATTTTGTTTAGCAGCCTGATAGCTTCACCACTGCTGAGTTCCGGACTTTTCCAGCTCTAGCACAATCCAATCCAGCGTTTGAATTCATGGTTACCAGGATTAATTTCTCATTTTATATCTTCCCTCCTCATCAATAATCTGATCATAGCGAAATAAATCTGATGTGCAGATTGGTGATGGTCTGACTGGGGGGGGCGGGGCCGTGTAAGTAATTTTTCATTAATCAAATTTAATGGGGTTTTTTATTATATGTTTTATTGTAACATCTGTTTTACTAAATTGCATGTATATGTTTGGAAGCCACCTAGGATTTTAGATTGGTAGCATATATATTTTAAAATAAAGCAAGCTAAATTTAAGCAAATAATGCTGCAATGAATCTTCATATATGGCTCTGCATCACCATCATGTTGCCCCTTGGAGGAAGTAGACAGGGTGGGGGGCACTAGGAGGTGGAGGAAAGCAGAAACCTCAGATTGGGACAAGCATGATCAAGAATAAAATGGTTAGACAAAGGTAGAAGAGAATTTTATTTTCAATTTAATTAACAGTCTTGGTGCTATCTTCATATTTTATGACGTGCAGGGAAATGCATCTCTTTCTATTTCTCTGGCATTGCACTGTATGCAGAATCTGACTTTTTGCTGTTTCAGTTTCATTTTTATCTATATATCTTTGTTATTAGGTTATGGTCACTTATTCTGTACTTGGTGAGGGTCTGTGTTTTGAGTGTGTGACCAAGACCAGGTGTTCTGTTAACATGGAGTTTGTACGTAGGGATCTGTTTTATAGTAATCGGAATTGTTCAGCTTTTCAAATACGTGTTTGGATGTTCCAGGGCCGGCTGCAGTATTTACAGTTATGCTTTTTTGGGGTAGGCTCCTTATGTGAGTTTTGGAAGTTGAGCTGGTATGAAATGGTATAGTAGGTTTGCTCTACAGATCTTCAGCCCCTTTGTTGTAGCGTTTTATACAAGTTCACAATATGCTTGGTACTGGAGAATGTTTGTTGTTAGTGAGATGGTCTGAATCTGATTTTTCTTTTTTTTTTAAGATATTGAGTTCCATGGGTGAATGTCCTGGTTCTGCTCTGCACTCATTGTTGAGGGAGGGGATTCTGTGGATGCAAAATATATGTTCAAAAAGAAAAAAAACAAGAAAAATAACAGTTTATAACAATAAACTAAAAATGAGTTATAATTTGGTGCTATAAACAGTGCTGCAGTTCTCACTCTTTCTTTTAGTTCCCCCTGTGCAAACATCTTGCATTTCCTCCACATTATCTAATCGGCTTTTCGGTTTGGTTCAGTCCCTGACTGGAGTTTTGAGAAAGACACGCCCCCCCCCTCTCCAGGGGTTGAGGGGCACATCTCATCCCTCACCTCAGGCAGCAGATTGCCTTGAGCCGCCCCGTGCGTTGACTGTGTTTATAGCATTAACTGCACTTTTACTGCAATGCACATTACAGTGCTAGGGTAGGAATGTGAGTTGGAGCCACTTGGGCGGAATGCACATATAGACCTCACGACTCCAGGCACACAGTCGTCAACAGTCTACCCCGAATTGCATCACATACACATGGAATCAGGAGCCCCCAACAAGGACAATGATGAGGTCAAGCCTTGGTACTCACCTCCTGAGAGCCCTAGGCAGAAGATCCATGCCGGGCTCAGCTCTACTCCCATGAAACTGTTTCACTGGCTTTTTTTGCACTATGTTTAAGGTTGCTGGCAGGCAGATTCCTCCGAGAGCTTTCTGCAATCTTCGGGAGAGAGCAAGAGGGAACAGAGGAGGAGGGAGGTGGTGTCGAGGTTGCATGAGGCTGCTGCACTCTTCCAGATCCTTCCAATTTTGTAGCTGTTTAATGAGGCCCTTATCATGATAACAGCATGAAACTAAACCAATGTTACCTCCTCCTATGGCTACCAAGAAGACCGCAGTCTAGTGGAGCCTCCCATGTCACGCTTAAGTGAGTCACCCTCAAGATGGTCATTCACGAGCATTTAATCAATCTTTTCCTCTCAATCCTCAGATGTTCTTCAGAGAGCATAAAATCCATCCACCAACTGCTGGAGATAAAGAAATACTGAGATCATCTCTGATGGCTGAGGTAAATAGAGGAATAGGAGTAATGTAATTGAAACCTGAACTTTTCATTGTCTCCACCAATCTGCTGGTAGGGGCGCACAATCCATTTAGCTGGCCTGATCTAGCAGGATGATATCGAATAGGCCTTAAATATGTGCATACTCACATTCATAAACTCCATGGGTGCTTTTGGCTGTAAGTTACATGTACGAGTTAAAGGTGCCAAAAATAGGTGCTTACATCTAAAGAGGGTCATTTTAGAAGCCCTATCTGTGCAAGCATAGAGACATCCAAAACATGGAGACGTCTCCAGAGCCATTTTAGAAAGTTCTTCTAAAGACGTCCCCCGGACGAAAACATCCAAGGCAAAATGGGAGCATGATGTAAGCGTATCTGCGGTGTTTCTGGCAACTTGGACATCACTGACTGATTTCACAAACCCACTAGACCTGCTCCAGGCAAGAACAGACATATGAAAAGTGCTCTTAGCCATGTTAAATGCCCTGACACTACCTGCTTAACTTCAGAGCGTTCCAGGAACGGAGCGGTTGTGGCACCCACAGTTAGCCAGTCAGCGGCGATATTGAGCCATTAACAAGCCAGCCTAAACTGAAAAACATTGGCCTAATTTTAGCCAGTTTTGCTATCTGATCAGCAGCTGAATATTGCCACTGACTAGCTAGCTAGGTCACTGTCCAGGCAAACCAGTGTAGCGCCCCCTACTGGTTAGGTGGTTGCCTATTAGTAGTGGGCGTACCTCTTTATGTCCTTTGCCAGCCTGATTGCTCAATGCTGGGGCTTTCAAATAATGTAGTTGTGTAAATAAGCAAATTTAGCCGAGGGTTTCAAAAGGTGCACAGGAAAATTTATTTCTGATTATTTTCTTCTTAGCCACAGAAATTCTTTATCAGCAGTTCATGTATTATCAAACATAAATTGGATACTTCTCCATTCAAAGAAACAAAACTTTACAGCATAGTCCATGCATCACATGTTCTCAACAGCTTGCTTTAAACGTTGCAACAAAATCTTTTCCTTCCATAAAGATCAGCTTCTTCAGAACCAGGCTTGATACAACAGAGACACATATCTCCTCAGGGCTCTGCCCAGCATATAAAATACTTGGCTACAAGCTGACAAACATTGATATCATTTCCTTTTAAACAGTTTTGCATTCTTCATTCTTAAGTTGCAAACATTGGCCTTTCTTTCACTTCAAGCATTTACCGTCTTCTCTGAGCCTGGCTGGCTAGCTCAGACCTTAATGCTTTAATTAACACAATTTTCAGTGAGACGTGTACTTCCCAAAGCTCCTGGTTTTTATTTTTTCACTGCTTTAAAAAAACCGCTCAGCTTTGCTACTTCTGACTAGTGCAATAAGAGCAATCCATCTCTGAGTCAGAACAGGGACTATCTGAACAGCATTCCTCTATTTCCATGAGCTCCTCATTTGATTCACTTAGCACCTGTCTGTCCTCAGCATCTATAACAGGCTTTAACTTCTCCAAGAGTTTCAAAACCTGACCCTACTGGGATTCCTTTCTAGGCTGAGTTACAGGGGAAGGATAGAGGAGATTCTTATCTCTTAACAAACTCTTCAGAGCTTGCAACGTGCTCACCTTTTTCTCAGCAACCAGTCTTCCCTCAGACTTTGCCAAATGTGGAATAGTGTTCACAGACTCTCTCAAAGATATTCCTTTACCTTGCGTTCTTTCAGCATTCCCCACAGAGCCAACTCTCCTGTCTTCCAAGCCAGCTGTACTCTCTCTACAAACTGGACTACCTTCAGGGCTGAAGTGGTCTGTCTGCTGCACGCAATAGGGCTTTCCTTTGAGGCATTTGCTGTCACACTTTCCTCTTACACGTGTTCTCCTGGTCTCCTCACTTCCTTTAGTTTCCCGAGACTCTCTGCTAGTCTCCTCCCTCCTGGAGGACGTCTCCTCCTCAGAGCACTGTCCTCCTGTTTGTCTCCTTACTGTTCTCTTGCTGTTCTTGTCTCCCATGTCTCCTGGGCTTCTCTCGTTTCCCAGCTTCCTCTCGTTTATTTCGTTCCTCTTCACTGCTGCTTTCCCCAGCTTATATGATTGTGTCTGCCCTATAGCTCTAGACTCCACCCCCGGGCTCTCCTCGTCACCTCCCCTGGTTTCCATGGAGCTAGGGTGTGGCTCAATCTCTGTAGCTCTATACACACAGTTTTTTTCTCTGGTCAGAGTTTTAACCCCGAACCTCCCTGAACCTTTTCTCTGTTCAGAAATAAATGGCTGCTTTTTCAGCATTTTCTTGGGCTCTAACCCTGTCTTGCCACCACACCAGATATTCAGTGCTGCTGGCCCAATATAGCTCTGGCATTGAATATCCAGGCATAGATTAAAGCAGCAACATCCAGCTGCTTTAATCGCACTAGCCGCTGAATATGCCCCTGATAGTTTATATGGATTTGTGGCCCTGCCTTTGGAATGCCTCAAACCTACTCTTCCCACTCTATGCCCAGAATTTTTTTTTAAAGCACTCGGATGTTTTTCAGTGCACCAACTAGGTGCTTTTTAAATATTGACCTCTTTGTATTTTGCTCAGAACAAGAGAAATTGTGTCTCTGTTTCTGTATACATAGTCTGGAAGGTTTGTTATTAGCTCTGAGTAGTCCTTTTGCAGGGTTTTATATTACTTCATAACATACCAAACAGTCAGCACTGAAACAAAGTTGTGTTGCTGTTACTGATGTGGTACCAGAATAAAAATATTCATATAAAGTTTAATATTAAAGAGTACAATGTCCAATCATGTGTTTCTACATGATCGTTCTTGGTGGAGGTGGGGTGGTCATTATTGCTCAATCAAAATCTTGGATGGCGGCTCTAAGGGCATCAACCCTGATTCCTGTAAGTACCTAGTTATGCTTCTGTTCACTGCTCATAGGTGAAACAAACATGAAAAAATGCCAGAAAATTGGGAAAAACATTTTAAAATGAGCACCAATTAAGTTTTTTTTTGGCTGCACACATTCCTAGTAGAAGTCTGCACAGCACAATGCAAGTCAGATAGCTAATGTGAATGGGGAATCATGTGGGAAAGAGAACCAGTGACAGGAAGAGCAGGTTGGAGAAGCTCCGCTCTGCTGTTGGCAGCAGGGATTGGACCATCTTGGGGGGGAGGGGGTAAAGAGTGATAAGTGTTGGGGAACAAAAAATGTAAATGTTGGTGTTTGGGCACTGGAAACATGGTATGCCATAGCCTGTGTGTATCACTCTACACTTGTCTATATAAAATTTCATCTGCCATTTAGATGGCCAATTTCCTAATCTTCTACGAATCCTTCCAATCCTCTGCCATTTTAATGACTTTGAATAATTTTGTGTCATCTGCAAATCAGATCATCTCACTTGTCACTCCTCTCTCCATACCATTTATGAATATGTTAAAACAGCACAGGTCCCAGAACAGACTCTTGAAGCACCCTATTACTGACCTTTTCCCATGTGGATAACTGTTTATCCTACTCTTTTTCCTGTCCTTAGTCAGGCCTCTCTGGCCTCTTCTTTTATGTTTTCTCAGCTTGCCCTATATACCTCCCTCCCTCCTCCACTTTCTCTCTGTTTGCCCGCTAACTCCTCCCCCTTTTCCTGTGTCTTTCATCTCTGATCTCTTCCTTTCTGTCTCACTTTATCCTTCTATTTGTTTCTCATATACACTTCCCCACACCCGCCTCAGGTTTTCCAGGACTAATGGTCACATCTCTTGAAACTCATAATATATGTCTCAGGAAGGTTTTTAACTTTCACCCTTAGAGATTATGTACCGAGTGGTATGATGCGCTCTCCTATACCTTGATATTTAGCATGTTTCTTCATTCACATGTATATGCTAATATCTTCTGAGACCAGTTTCATATCCATACTAGGGCCTTAGGGCCTGATATTCATCTGGGCAGGCGATGGGGTCTATTCTGAACCACGAATAGTGGGGATGGACGTTGGGGCGTCCATTCCCACTATTCATCTGCCTTTCCCATCCCCACCAAGCCTCCCTGTATGAACAGAGAGTTTTAAGAGGGAAGTTAGATGGAGGCGGGAATGGTGCAGCATAGAGGAAGAGATGGGGCATGCAATGGGCAGTCTGCAGCCCTGGAAATACGGGGCCATTTCTGATGTCGGCCCTGTATGTCCAGGGCTGGCAGAGTAGACAGGGAACTTATTCCACCTCTGAGGTGAAATAAGTTCCCCTAGATGGGAGGGGACGGCAGGCCCGTGGGCATCAAAGGGTGGGTGGGCCACAGAAGATTCCCCGCAGCTCGACCCTGGCCTTGGAAGGCCAGATCGGGGATCGGGCTATGGGGAATGAACAATGTCACCGGCTGCTGGGGATTGTGACTCCTGAATGGAGCCATGGTAACATGACAACCGGACAACATGGCACTATGTCTCCATTCAGGAGCCTTGACTGAGTTAGCGGGGCAGGTGGCTGTGTGTGTAGACCGACTGGAATTGGGACAGCGCCTACATGTACAGGCTTAGGAGGGATTCTGATCTCGCAGGGGTAAGATGTGCCCTGCGGGATTAGAATCCTTTATTTCTGTGCATCTGGTTCCGACTGGACACACAGAGGCCGGGACATCCACAATAGAATAGGCCTCTATGTGTCATACGGCACATAGCCCTGCCTGTTAAACCATAAGAGTGGATATTCACTGCCATGGTGACAGCATTGAATATCCAGGTTTGGCGCACAGAGGAAACAGCCGCATCCGAATAGCATCCGTGGCTAAAATTAGGTGAGCCAAAAGCTGGCCTAGTTTTAGCCACGAATCCCTAAGTGGGTAGCGGTGCAATATCGCCGCAACCCAGTTAGCGTCAGTCTCCGCCTCCGCTCCAGAACGCCCCCAACACGGCCCTATGCTGATCGCAGAGCATTGGGACATGTAGCGGGCTTTGAAGGGGACATTCAACGGTACACCCTAGTGACACTGAATATCCCGATTTAGGGCATTTACATGGTTTACTGAGTTGTAAATCATGCAAATTTCTTTCAAATATCGGGCCCTTATTGCATAGCACACTATTTCAAGGACCCACTAAACACTGACATGCAGGAAGGTTTGGAGTTGCTGTGGGTTAATGGCTCAGTTTAACATACAGGGGTTTTGCAGTTATCATACTGTATTAACTGTCAGGGACATACCCAACATTTTGCCACTTAATGCAGAAAATATAGCTTTACTGTGCTTTAACTGAATGGCGAATAATGCAATGCAGTTACCGACACCTCTTGAGCGGGCATTAACGGCTCCACTTTATCTGCTACACTGACAGGACACAGTAACTACCTCTATATTAACTGTAAGGTGCGTTCTCTCCATATCACCTTCTGTGTTAGCTGTTTAACAAGGACATTAGTATCTGCTGTCAGGTTGTCGCATTGTTAGCATATGGTAATTTCCACATTAAACAGCTAAGATGGTTTAGTATATAGATCCCTAATCATCCTTTACGTACCTCAGAGATGGTGTAAAATTCAATGGGGAAATTGTATGCATAAATATGGATCTTCTTTGTAAAATGGGGAATCTACACATAGGGCCAGATATTCTTCTAAGCAGGCTAGCCCCCGCTACGGCACATAGCCCTGCCTGCTGACCCTTAACCCTGGATATTCAATGCCGGGGTCATACAGCCCCAGCATTGAATATCCAGGGATCACCACGCACGCTGGAAGCCGCATTAGATAAAAGGGCAGCAGCGATATTGCATGCTGCTGGTTAGCTCCTGAGCCAAAGATAGGCGAGGATTTTCCTTGCCTAAGTTTTCAGCGCAGATCGCTAACCGAGCAGTATGCAATATCGCTGCTGCCCGGTTATTGCTCGTCACTGCCTCCACTCCGCCCCAGAACACCGCCGACATGCCCTGGTGCTAACCGGAAAGCATCAGGACATGTAGGAGAGTTAGAAGTGTTGTTGACTATCCCGATTTAAGGCATTTACATGGTTTACGGGCTGTAAACCATGTAAAAGCCTTTCAAATATCTGGCCCCAGGGCCGTACCAAGTGTAAATCGCGCCCTGTGCGACTTGCACATCGGGCGCGGGCCCCCCCCCCCCCCACGGTAGGAGAGAAGAGGTGTACCTGATGTGCAAGGGGGACATTTTAGCTGTCTGTCGTTGCCTGCCTCCGCTGAGAGAAGAAAAAGTGGCAGCGGCAAGCAACGGCAGACAGCTAAAATGCGCCCCTTAAGCCTTTGCGCCCTGTGCAGCCGCACCACTCGCACAGGGCTAGGTACGGGCCTGTCTGGCCCATAGAGTTTTGGTCCATCCAGGCCTTGCTCAAACCACACCTACACTGCACTCCCTTAAAATCTCTGCATGATGTGGATCTCTATATGTAAATAGCAGTTTTCTGAAATCAAATTTCAATGTTTATTCCAATTGTATTCAAATGCCACTATTTATACTGTATCTAAAATAACCTCTGTAGTGTCATAATACTTAGAAAGTGTTTTTTATATGCTGTTTTATTATATAGTATTTTTATAATGAAAATGATTTTGTTTTTCCAAAATAAATTCATTCCAGAAAGCAATAAAATTAAATCTCCCCTCTATAGTCATGGAAAAATATCTTCCATTCTGCTAAATATAATTAAAATCGCCCATGTAACTATTTCAGAAACCATTTTATAGTTCATGATGCTAATTCAGTCTTTAAAAATGAAGTTTATTTGTAAATTCAAGCAAACTGAGTAATGATTAAAGCTGTTGTGTCTACGTTGCATAGATGGTAAGCTCTACTGAGCAAGGACTCTCTCTCATGTATATATGTAAAGAACTGCGTACACCTTATAACAATATCAGGAAATACTTTTTCACCGAAAGCATGGTGGATGCTTGAAATGCCCTCCCGATAGAGGTGGTGGGGGAAAATAGAGTGAGAGATTTCAAAATGGCATGGGACAGACATTGTGGATCCCTTTATAGCAAGAGGATGAGAGCAAAGCAAACTTTTAAATATCTTTTATACTTCAATAAATGGAGTGGGGTGACCTGCACGGAGTGGCAGGTACAACCCTAAACAAAGGCACAGAGGGGGGTTGACTCCTCAGAGTGGCGATCACCCTAAACAAAGGCATAGAGGGGAGGTAACATACACAGAGTGGCGGTTACAACCACTCTAGCCACCTCACTGGGCTGACTAGATGGACCATACTGGTCTTTATCTTTATAGCATAGTAACATAGTAATATACTATATTACTATGCTATACAAATTATAAGTAGTAAAAGTAGTTGTAGTCATCTTATTGCCATGTTAATTGACTATACATAATTAATTTACTAAAATATTATTAGCTTTACTCTTCAACTTAGAGATTGTAACTTTCTGCAATTCCCAATAGTTTTAAACTAACTGCACAATAACCATTGATTATTGCAAGCAACGAGGTCTCAGACTTAGATGGAGCCGTCGTCCAAATTCAACTATTTTGGACTATGTGCATCCTTTTTGCATCAATGACCTTGCACCGTCGCTTAAAGTTATATCTTTAGATTTTTAGAAAAGGCTGTCCTTTAGATAGCTTTTTCAATGTCATATACAGATGTGCATCAACGAGAACAAAATTGGTGCTTATCTTAAATCTTTCCCTTGGGAAGATTCAAAGGAAAGATTTAAGATAAGCACCAATTTTGTTCTCGTTGATGCATCTGTATGATATGACATTGAAAAAGCTATCTAAAGGACAGCCTTTTCTAAAAATCTAAAAATATAACTTTAAGCGACGGTGCAAGGTCATCTAAGTCTGAGACCTCGTTGCTTGCAATAATCAATGGTTATTGTGCAGTTAGTTTAAAACTATTGGGAATTGCAGAAAGTTACAATCTCTAAGTTGAAGAGTAGAGCAAATAATATTTTAGTTACTTAATAGTAGATTGGAGTGGAGGAGTAGCCTAGTGGTTAGAACACTGGCTTGGTAACCAAGCAACCAGGGTTCGATTCCCACTAGCACCCCTTGTGGCCTTGGGCAAGTCATTTAACCCTCCATTGCCTCGGAAGAAAGGCCTGGCAATCTACTTCCAGTCACACTGCCAAGAAAACCCAGGAGCTTCTGGGTCGCCAGGAGTGAGGACTGACTCGAAGGCACACATTGCATTTGCAATAGTAGATCAACTCTGAAAAGTGATCGTTGGAACAGTTTGTCGTATACATAGACTAAAGGGCCCTTTTATAAAGGTGCACTAAGCTGTTAACATGTGTATTTAAGTGTGATAGCTGTCTGTTTGGGCTTATAGTAACTGCTACCACAAGGACATGACAGTCACCGCATGCTGATATGCATGCTGCTAGTCAAGCACTCTGAAGGGGCAGGGTAGTGGATGGAGAGTGGGTGTGATGTGCACATTGCAGTTAGTGTGGAAGGACATATCACACATTCTCAATGTTTCTATTAGCACGGGCGCATCTAACACCACCTGAATACGTGGAGTTACAGTTGTGGTCAACATTATTGGCACCCGTGCAGTTCATCCCCTTAATGTTCAATATCTCCTAAATAAAAGTGCCTAGTGAAATGGCTTTGGGCTATAGATGCACACATATTTGACACATAAAAAATCTAATAAAACAAGACCAATTAAAAAAGGAAATAGTAAGAATCGCCAGGACATGATTATTGGCACTCTTATAAACAATTTGAATCAGTTTGAACAGAAGAATCATATTCCCATTGCAGCAAACTTAGATATACCTGTGATCAATTGTCAGTACTCACATGATTTGAATCAACCAATAAATGATGGCTTTAATGTTTAAAATGGCCACAGTCACTACCTATTTTCACAATGGTGAAGACAAGAGAGCTGTCTGAGACCATCAGAAAAGTCATTATCACCAAACATCAAACTTCAAAGGGGTACAGGGCCATCTCCAAAGACCTTGGGATTCCTGTGTCTACAGTTTGCAATGTTAAGATGTTTTCTGCTGATGGAACTCCTCCCAGGACATGGTGAGAAGAGGAAAATTAATCCAGGAAGTCTTCAAAGGTTAGTGCGAACTGTTAGAAAAACACCATGTACAACATTCAATGAGCTTAAGACTGGCATGGAGCAATCTGGAGTGATGGTTTCAACCCACACCATATGCTGCACACTAAACAAGGAAGGATTTCATGGGCAAAGGCCAAGGAGGACCACACTGCTCAAGAACAGACATATAAAGGCACACCTGATCTTTGCCCAAACCCACCTTGAGAAATCGCAATCCTTTTGGGAAAATGTTCTGTGGACAGATGAAACCAAACTTAAGCTTTTTGGCAATGCAGACCAGCAATACATATACAGGTGAAGAAACGAAGCTTATAAGGAAAAAAACAAATATAGTGGAGGTTCCATAATGTTGTGGAGCTGCTTTGCTACCTCAGGAACTGGAGGCCTGAAAGGTATTAAAGGAGTCAAAGTCAGAGGACTACCAAGGTATTTTGGAGCGAAATGTGCTACCTAGTGTCAGAAAGCAAGGTGTGGGTGAAAGGTCATGGGTCCTCCAGCAAGTCAATGACCCAAAACATACATCCAAAAATACAAAAGAATGGTTAAAAAGGAACAAATTGACTGTTTTAAACTGGCCCGCAATGAGTTCTGATCTCAGTCCAATTGAGAACCTTTGGAAATCTGCCATTGGTAAAAGAAATCCTGGAAACATTCATGAGCTGGAACAAATCAGAGTTTAAGAGTAGGAAAAACTACCAGCAGTCAGATGCACGAAACTTATAGATGGCTACACGAAATGTTTGCAGGCTGTCATCACTAACAAGGGCTGTGCAACCAAATATTAGTGAAGGGTGCCATTAATCCTGTCCTGGTCATATTTTGTTTTTTTTTCTTAGAAATTACTATAAGTGGCACAGACATATTTTTTTGTTGCTGTATACCTTTGAACATGCTATTAAAATATGATGATGACATACAGTTGAAACACAACATACCTAAAATGCAAGGGTGCCAATAATGTTGACCAAAACTGTAAGTGCGCCTGTTGTGATAGTGCCGTGTTAGTTAGCATGTAGATAAGCACCCCATCAGCAACATGCTGGTCATGTCCCCGACAGTTACCGCAAAGCCTTTGCACTTAACGCACGTTAATTTTTGCACTAAACGCGTGTTAAGCACAAAACCTAAAGCACTTTAGTAAAAGGGCCCCTTAGTTTCAAATTGGTTAAAAAGACTGGGCGCAATGTTCAGCCATGGTGGTCAGCTGCTGTTATGCTGAATATCCAGTTTCAATGCGGATCTCCATTACTATCCTGTCAGTGCTGATATTCAGCCACTAACCAGATACCAAAACCGCGGGCTGACTTCTATTGACTAGATAGATACCGGAACTGCTCCATCTCCATCCATAGACTGTGGCAAGGTGGTTTACAGAGATGGTCAGTGGAACTGGCTGGTCAGTCTCGGTAGGGTTGATGCAGTTTGCAGGTCCTGCTAATAGTATAAACCCTTTTGACTATTGGGCTGACTATTTTCAGTCTTATTGTGCTGTAACAAAGAACATCCAACCCATGCTATTGATTAACTGGATTCTCACTTTGTGGGAGATACTAGTAGACAGCAAAAATGTTGCAAAACACTGTTCTAGAGTCTCCAAATGAAAAAAAGCAGTGGAAAATATGTTAGATGAATAGTCCTTCATACCAGAGCTGCCATGGCCGTGATGTTTACTGCAAATCGGTTCTACTTATGCACCATGCATATATTGCATATATGCATATATTGTATATTTATATACAATTTAAAGTATTTCCGACATTTGCTTTCTTCATGTTACCAAAGCGTCATCCTACACAACTGTAAAAACAGCAGTGGTTTCCAGTAGCACAGCCTAAACTTTGAGAAAAAATTTCCATTCAGCTGAAGATATTTAAGATTGTTTGGCTTTTGACGAGTTTAGTGGGTTTTGGAAGCCACAGAAACTTTTTCTGCCGCTTCAGGCATAACTGCAGCTTTCCATTATACCAGGAATAGACACGACATGTGTTTGCAAATTCACTTTAAGGAACTTGGAAGCAAATTGATTTTACAAATATTGAGGAGAGATCCAGACAGAATATTACATTTTCCTTCTTTACAGGAGATGATGACTTACGGTCTCATGAAGAAATGGGAAAATATTAAATTAGATACATTTTGTGCACCATATGCCTATGTGAAGAAAATGTGTTTGTCTAATTTAAGTGACTAACTACATATTGGGAGGATTTTCTAAAGCTTTTTATACATGAAAAGCCTTTTTAACATGTGGGAAAAGGCTTACAGAAAATGTTGCTGTTGTATTTATGCATACAAGTATGTGCCTCAAAGATTCTTTATACTGAATGAACACATGGAGCCATGAAAAGATCTGTGCCTTCTACACATGTAAATCCGTATTTTCCAGGACTTGCATGCGTGCAAAGGCACTTCCACATGTACTTTGGCTAACTGAGATTCGGTAAGAGTGTGTGGAAATACCCAGAATACTGATCTTGAATAGGGAGGTGCATGGAGGCATGGTTGGGGCAGAATGCACTGTCTTGGTATCAGCCGGGCAGGGTGTTGAGCTCGAGTCGGGGCATCTCCTTGACATTCTGGATTTTCATCAAGTGCGGTTAAAGAAAGGGAGAGAGTGACCTTTTACGGTGGTTGTGCCATCTTGGTGAAATAGGTTTCTTGAGGGGTTGCGGGAGGCGTCTGAGATAGTGCACTTCAGAAAGGCTTTGAAAACATTTTTGTTTCCTCCATAAATTCTTCAGGTAGGACTCAGGCTCAGCAGGTATTTAGTCTGCGCAGGGGTTTGAGGGGTTGATATGAAAGGGGTTTTATATTTTACA
Source organism: Ichthyophis bannanicus (assembly GCA_033557465.1). Taxonomy (NCBI): domain Eukaryota; kingdom Metazoa; phylum Chordata; class Amphibia; order Gymnophiona; family Ichthyophiidae; genus Ichthyophis; species Ichthyophis bannanicus. The sequence goes on from CM066038.1 coordinate 403,803,109, forward strand.
TGGAATTATTCTTAAGATTTTATGTTTATTCACCACCTTGAATAATTAGGCATATGGTGGTCTATAAATATTTTAAATAAATAATAATAAAAGTGTAGACACGGCCTTGAAGGACGAACATACATTATATAATACTATGCCATACGCATGCCCCTGTGCAGCCTGGGCACTGCTAGCTATATGTGCTCATGGGCAGGCATAACCGCTTTGCCTAGAATACAGCACATGAGGACTTTGCTATTTTATATAGTGAGGAATGTGTGTGTGTCACTTTATAAAACAGGGTGGCTACATGCATGCAAGGACTCATGTCATCTATGCAGTAGGGTTACAAAATTACCTTCACAGTGTGTAGACATTCCCAGGGGTATAGTCTGCAACGTACATATGTATTTTATAAAATGTGCCTTTCCACCCATAGAGTATGTGCACCAATTTGCACCTTCCTCAGAACAGGTGTAAATTTGTGCATGAGAATTTGCACACTATTAGGGCTGGTTTTGGATTCTTGTTTTATAAAGACACATAAGCGCCTATATTGCCTTTATAAAATAGTCATTTTTATGGACATTTCACGTAGGCACTCTATTATAATATTAACCCGTGTGAGGACAATTTTGAAAGGGAATCTATCTGCCTTGCCATGGAGTTAGGCAGCTAGCTCCTTTGTTTAAAAACTTAGCTATTCTGGAGGGATATTATACTAAAGTGTGGTAAGCAGTTAGCGTAGGTTTTAGCATTTTAACAGCTACCACATGCTAAAAACAGATGTGTAGTACAAATTCTAGTTGGGGCAGAATCACAGTGGGTTTTTGGGGGAGATAAGGTGTACAGCACTGACAGCACGTGATATGTTATCACAGGCTGTCATGGCTGCCGATAGCACAGATGCACTTAATGCCACCTCAAGAAGTGACGTTAAGTTCAGCCATGCTACCGGCAGCTAGATAGTGATGGTGAAATGCAATCCCCCCCAAGCACATAATCCTCTCTGAATGACCTCACAATCAGAATCCCATCCAATAAGAACTCTTCCCCCCGGGATTCTATACCTCAACCTCCTCCCACCCCCAATCCATCCTGGTACTTACTGGGGTAGCCATGTTAAACTGGTGTATGGGGGAGGAGCAAACGCCCTCTGCTCTCGCCTCATTGCCGCTCAGGTTCAAAATGGTGTCTATGACCCCTAGCAGTAGTTGCAATAATCTCATGGTACTATCACTAGGGATCCATTTGTCGAATAAGGGCAATCACTCCTTACTTGGCAGACTGACCCCTAGTAATAATACCATGAGACTACTGCTAGGGATCATGGCTGCCATTTTGTATCCAAGCAGCAATGGGGTAGGAGCAGAAGAGGATTGCTCCTGTCCCATCCACTAGCCCATCAGGGCTATCACTGTAAGTAACAGGGGAGTCGGAGAGTGGGAGGAGGGTTGAGGTACAAAGGTACATTTTATAAAGGACATCCTAGTGCTAGCTGGGACATCCAAGCCAGAATGTCTGAAAAAAAAGAAGCAGACACATGCAAGTTCAGGCATGATTTCGCAAATGGGGGTGTCTATATGGATGTCCTCGGAATAGTCTTTCAGAACAGACACATCTACTAGCTATTTTGTGTTTTACCCTTATAAAAAGGCTTTTATAAAAATACCCCAGGAGTTATGCTACTACTACTATGACTTATCATTTGCATAGTGCTACAAGACATACGCAGCACTGTTCAGAGACATGTAAGAGACCGTCCCTGCTCATAAGAGTTTACAGTCTAGTCAAGGCAGACAACACAACAACCCAGGACAAGGACACATCTAGAGGAATTGTCAGGAAACACATAGGAGAACAGGAGGCTAAATGGATCAGGATCCAAAAGTAGTCTCAAAGAAGAGAGTTTTTAGCCTGGATTTGAACAAGACCATAGATGGAGCCTGATGTACCAACTCAGGTAGTTTGCTCCAGGCATAAGGAGCAGCAAGATGGAAGGATCGAAGTCTGGAGTTGGCAGTGGAAGAGAAGGGCACAGATAGAAGGGATCTGCCAGAAACGTGAAGCTCCCAAAGAGGGGTGTAGGGAGAGTTAAGAGAGGAAAGGCAGTGAGGAGCAGCTGAATGAAGGCATTTATAGGTCAGCAGGAGAAGTTTGAACTGGATGCGGAAACGGATTGGGAGCCAATGAAGTGACTTGAGAAGAGGGGAGAGAGATGATTCAGAAGACGACCGGTGAAGAGGAGGTTGAGTTAAAGTAAGCACAGAGAATGTTCACGCCTACTTTTACATGACTCTAGTGTAGGCATGTTCAGGGGAGAGGTTTACGCAGAGCACAGATGAAAGTATGCACATATTTTATAAAACTGACATCTAAACTTTCACTAACTCATGAGTAGATGAAAATATATGTAAGTGCATTTACTCATGATTGTTATTGGTTTTGTGTGCATGAGTCCTTATAAAATAGCTCCAAAATAGGCAACTACTGGGCCTTCCTAACAAAAGTACTCTCCACCTGTGTATTTTACTGCTAGACATTATGAAAATTATCCCCTGTCTGTAAATGGCCAAATATTAATTCAGAATTAAAGCTAGGAATTCTTTTGACGAGAAACTGATTTAGCACTGCCAATAACGTAAAAGTTTATATGTAACAGGCAAACTCAATTAATATAAAGTTTGTTTACTGTCTATAAAGTACTAGCTAAGGACAGTATGGAGGAATTTTCTAACTACATTGGTTTTTCTTGCAATAAATGTTGGCATGTCTTTGTGCCGCTGAAACAAGTGGTTTCAATTACTTCAGATTTTAGAAGTAACAAATGTTCTCTAAGTAGGCTGAAACTAAAATCAATTACTAAAGTTCCCCAAAGCAAAATGCCAGTCGTACAGGTTCCAATGCAATATAGAGAATAGGAACTATAACATAGAATAAAGAGATAGCTCCTTTCCTCTTCAGTCTTTGGTGACACGCACTCTTGTTTTCCTCTGTATTCTAGATTCATGCCGAATGTTCTAAGGTTCCAAGGAGCCCTTTGGATACCTAATATTCCAAAGCTTGAATCTCGTCTTTTAAGACTCTTGTTTCCTCCTCTCTAACTCTTGAATCCTCTGGACTCCTGGAACAGCACTCTTCTCCTCCATATAATCACAAATAGGAACAACACAAACAGCTAAGTAGACAGCCAGCAGCACCTCACAAGACTCTTCTGCTATACATCTACTTACATTCAAGACCAGTACCAGGTTTCTTCTGACATTGGCCCCTTTGGCCCATTGACTGGTGATCTCAGACTAGGTTTGTAGGCTGCAGTTTCCCCTAAAACACCAACTTCTGTGGAAGAGATAGGGAATCTTCCCTCCAGCTACTGCAAGCAGAACTGATTCAGAATGTCCTTTATATGCTACCCAATAGGGAAGCACAAGCTCTCAGTAAAGGGACCAGGGTCTCCCTTTATATTGTGGTGTTGTTGGTTGCCACTGAGTTGATGACGACTCATGACAACCCCGTCGATAGTTGTTCATGATTATCCATTGGGTTTTCATGGTAAGATAAGGCAGTAAGAGTGCCAGGCCTTTCTTCCGTGTAGTTAATACCAGTTTTGTGGCAGCTGTAATAGAAATGTGATCCTCTGTCAAAATTGTCTCGTACTGCTGCTGCCCAGATGGGTGCTTTGTTTTAGTCTGGCACCTCACCTGAGACCTGTCTATCTTGGGCTGCGTATACACAAGGTGCAATTCAACACACAATGCAACCTAGCCTACAACATGTTTGCCTAGTTGTGGTATGTTCGCGAATGGCCCACGTGCATCCTGCGTGCACACTATGTGCATTTGTTTCATGCTCATTCGGATCCAAATTTTGTTGGGTTTTGCCATGAACACAAAGGGGGGCACAGTGCCAGTTGGGACATTGTTTCAACTAGTAAATGCTTGCAAACATGGACAACTGGATGGAAGAAAGTGCTTTGCATTTGATAGAGATTTATAAATACCATATGGTGGTGTGGGATCCGAAGGACATAAATTACTACAAAAAGAATCTGAAGGAAGACGCGTGGAGGGAAATAGCCACAGTACTTGGGCAAACAGAAGAAAGATGCCGAAACAAAATGTTAAGTTTACTCTTATCCTACCAACAACATCGAGGCTCTCTGTTTTGTTTTGTTTTTTTAGTAGATGTGCTAAAAATATTATAGCACCACTAGCAAGGACTAAACTCCTGATTTCTTCTTGAGAGGACATACTCGCGTCAACAGCGGCAGCACGCTCTCGAACGAAGTGGATCACACTGCGTGCAGCTTGTTTCAGAGAATGCACGCTTGATACATGCTCTGTGTCTCAACTAACTAGCGTTCTGTTGCATGTTGCATTACATGTTCTGATTGCCCAGTGTATATGCACCTTTGGGAGACCCTGCCAGTAGTTAATTTACAAATTACATCATTTCCAACATCACTGATGCATGCAATCCCTGACAGCGTGACAAGCCGCAGACCATGCAAGAGTCTTTATAGTCTATTACCTCATCAGAAGTTAGTGAAACATAAGGTGAGCTAGATATTTTTTTTAACTGTTTCAGCTGTCCTGAAGGACTCTGCTCTTGGCTGATCTCTGAAACTAAGCAGGGGTGGGGCTAGCTACTACTTGGATGGGTGACTACCTTTCAGTACCGGGGCAGTAAACTCATTGTACGGAAGAAAAGGTCCAGCAATCTTCTAATAGCACTTTGCCAAGAAAAAACTGGGGCTGGGTCACCAGGAGCCAGCATTGGATCGGCACATATTGTATTTGCTGAATAGATTAAAGGTCTCAGCAGTAGCATTCCCAGCCCCCGTCACTGGCTGTGATGCACCCCCTGGCCAGGCCCATGTAGGCAGCATGGCAAACTTATGATTAAGCTGGTTTGCTGCGGTGCCTCATGCTCCAGGGACTGGCTGCTCTTCTCTCCTGGATGAAGTCCTGCGATTCATGAGACTTTAGCCAAGAGAGAAGAGCAGCCAGGCACGGAGTTTAATCATAAGTTTGCCATGCTGCCTCTGTGGGCCCACTAGGGATGCATTCCCCTCCCGGCCACAGGTGCACCTACTGCCCCATCCTTGGTACACCACTGTGTCTCAGAATTACTAGAATGTTCCCAGGAAGAAGTGGTTTCTAGAAAGATGAATTTGTTTACATTTGCTCTTGATCTAGATAGGGATTTGGTGCTTTGTCCATTTTTCAGAAATAGAGAACTTTATTTTTATTAGTTGACACTGTTTGAAATTCCCTGGAGGCTTGCTTCATCCTCTCCAGCCATGCCCAATCCCAGCCACTACATCTTGGGCATTCTCGCCCGCCTCACTGATCTCACCCTTCTTCCTTCCCACCCAACCAGAATGGCTTCTTTCCCCCTCATATTCAGTTCTTGTTCTCTCTCCTGGCCACATCTCTCGATGTCCCACCAGTTTGGTGGCTCCCCACTTCCTTCTGTTCCAGCACTCCACGGCTCACCATCTCCTTCCTTTCCAGTGCTCTGTGGCTCAGCGCCTCCCTCTGGTTGTGCCACACTCTGCTTTCCTGTGCTCCACTGACAGCTGCAGGCTTTATTTCTGCCAACCTTCATGGCAGGGTGTGAATGTACAGCCAACTGCCTATTGACAAAGAGATACCATGCTCAAGATCTAAGCGCGTTATATAGATAGACAGATAGTCCAAAGAAATATAAGGTAGTTCCTGATGTTATATGTTATGATCTCTTCAGCTATATCAGCGGGTAATTTTGATTGGTAGGGATTTCATAAAATCTCCCTGTTAGTTGATCTTAAAGTATCACAGAAATAGATTTGTCTTTTTTGAATTAGAGCAATTAAAAGCTTTGCTTCAAGGTAAGATATGAGGTCCTTCCCCTGCTTCTCAAGAAAAATTATTTACTGTTTTTTTCTTTCTGCTTGACACCTCAATTTTTAGAACTTAATAAGTTTAAAATGTGTGTGTCTTTCACCACTATTTCTTATGTGGTATGATGGAGCCAAAAGCTTACTATCATGATGCAACAAAGGAAAAGGAGTCGTCCCTAGGGGAAAAACAGCTAAATAGGAGAGATCAGGAGAGAAAGCAAATATTAGGAAATACTCGGTGAGAACAATCAAGCTGATATTCAAAACCCTTAGTCACCTGGCCAAAGGAAGACCAGCTGGCTAAGGGGAGAAGACCATGATATCCAGCAACCACAGACTTCTCTGGCACTATCCTCTTAGTGCAAGGCCAGTCCATGGGTGGAGTGGAGGTGGTACCAGCACTAACCAGTAAGTACTGGCACTTATCCAGTTAGCACCCCTCAGCCTAGATATTCAGTTGTAACGTTTATCTGGATATTGACAATGAATAGCTCATGATATTTAAGCTCCGCAACTGACCACCGTGGCATCTGAATATTGGCAGTTTTGAAAATTGGGTCCTATACGTCCCAAATAGACCCTCAGAGCAAGAATAGGAGGAGAGATATTGCCAGCTAAGCAGTGGAGCTCTGAGGAGCAGGTGAGTGAGCGGGGTGAGTGGAGTCTTGCACTCCCCAAGTGTATCAGAGCAGTGTCCTCGCCACTTAGATGGTAGTGACTGAATCATACAGCTCTCTTCATGGATGCTACATAAAGCGACGACTAGTGACGCAACCATGTAGATTGCCAGTGGTTGTGTTGTGTGTACTGCCAACTAGGGGTGAAGATGCATCTGGGGCAGAGTCACTGTGTACTTTACCTGTAATCCATCCTTTGACATCTGTTGACAATGACATCTAATGGTTAGATACATTATTACACTTTGTTTCAGTTTATTGTTCCAAACCAAGGAATGTTTGAGGACCACCCCTTTCAAACTATCCCCCCTTTCCTACCTCCAGGTCAGAGACAGACATATTGACAACACATACACACACGCACATATGCAGAGGGGTTGGAAAGGATTTTCTCCACTATGCTTCGCCCACGTTTCCCACTTTTCATATTTATAGTCTCTGGAACAGGGAGATTATCTTAAAGCAATTTAACCAACGTCACATTTAAGGGCTAGATACTGTAAATATTAACAACTTTTCCCATTTTGTATCTATGGGAAAAATACTCAATACATCTTGTCCTTAATAACAATGCAGTCTGTGGGAAATTTTCCCCGTAGTTCTCAAAACAAAAGTGCGCACTTTGCCTTTCAAACTTGCCTAGAGATAAAGTAACGAGATTAGTTCATGTTTTCTTTGCATATACTTTCCCCTTTCAAAATAATGTGTTTAATTCTGAAAACAGAAAACTAAGCACATCGTTTCCTTCCCTGACCTATCCCCACAACCGAGCTGGCCTACTTTTTCCACAAGTAATAGTATGGATGTTATTAATCCTGACACATGCTTTTAACTGGGCAGTAGTGGGCATAGAGCAAGATTAAGGCATGGGAAAAATAGGTCCATGCCTAGAGATTCCCAGTTGTGCTAATTCAATGGCTCCTAATGCACATTTTTCCCCTGCAAAGTCACCTGCTGACAGAAAGGAGAGTAGGACGGATCAGATCGTCGCTGCTCGCAGAGATCTATTGATGCTCCTGTGCATCATCTTTCGGTTGGCAAAACATTTTGAGCGGCGCTTCTTAACTGCTGCTTCCGCCTCTGCAGTCAGAATCATGGGAATCCATTTATGGGAGTTTTAAAATGTGCTTATATTACAGTGGTGTGGCCCGGCGTGCCTAGGGCCTGCCACAGGGTAATCAGTAAAATCTTCAGGAGCTCGTATCTTATGGCCGTATTTCATAAAAGATAGGCGCACTTTGTGACTCCACCCAAATGTTACTCCTCTACAGGCCTACTGTAAAAGCATGCACCGGCTTGGAAATGTTTGCTTTCTAAAACGACATTGTGCAACTAGACTAAGGAAACCAGACATCTGCCTGGAACATCTGTCACGAGACACCTCTGTTCTTACACCTTTCCTTCTGTAAATCTTTAGGTGTTGATGCTGCTAAGTCCCCGCTGATAGCCTCTAAAAGATTAGCCTGTTCAATAAAAGCCAGAGACTTACATTGTGCACTAGAATCTCTGCATATCTTGTCAGTTCTTTCAATTGTGTGGTTTATAGAATATAGCTCTTAATAGCAGACATGAAGGGTTTATTAGAGATTCATATCACTACCTATTTTTACGAGAGCCCGTTTATGCACCTAAAACAGCGGTTTAGGCCTGAAAATAGTTTATACGATTACAGCATTGATTTTCTTCATCTTTACTTTGCAGGTTATACTGCAGTGGCTAAAGGCAGAAAATCAATACTGATGCCATCCATCCTACTTGCAATTGTGAGTGTTCCTGAGTTGTTTTGATTATACTGTATAATTGGGTACCACTTGGGTGAAAGGCATTACATAAAATCTAAGTTTTATTATTGCTTCTACTTTATCGAATCTTACGAAGAAAGGACCGTACCTAAACAAGGTTAATATCCTTTGCTAAAGAGACTGGTTATTCCTTTCAACTGGCAGCAAGATAAAAGTTGCAAGAAACAGTGAGTCTGACTTGATTCAGTCCATCTGATAAAAATAAAAGCATATTTGGTACATGCCAAATGAAACAGGAAAATAAACTTTTTTTTGTTTTTTTACAGTTCCAGATGTGACCAGAAAGAGTTAGAGGACAAACAGATATGCACCAAATCTAGAATATAAATCAATATTTCCAGTATTCACCCAGCATTAATTAGCAGCAGAACATAGTGGTTCTGCTGTTGTGAAAATTCACCCAACCCACCATCAGTCCATCATGCTGGGTCACTGGCTGGCATAGTACAAACCATGTTAAGCATAAACTTTCATTGCCAAACTAAACTCCTGCAGCCGACTTCTACATCTCTCTTCAAATTATAGAGTAATTCAGTTCACTGCTTCTGAAAATGACTGAAACATAATGACTGGAAATGACTGAAAGATAATGGGCCCGATATTCCAGAAAAGCCAATGGGTTAATGTTAGGCCACAGTAGTCAGCATTTCTATTTTTAAATGCCAGCTGCCAAATATTCAGCACCTGTATTCGGATTGTGTCTGGCGCTGAATAGCCCCATTATGCAGCCAGTGCTGGACACTGGCACTATCCGTATACAGGACCGGCCCTACCGCTTCCCTCTGCATCCCACTCAGGCCGTCCCTGTCCGTATAGTGCTGCTATATGGATAGGATATCTGGCTGGCCATTAGAACAGTTATTTCCTACCCTAGGTTATCTGGATAAGTATCCATAGTGCGGTAGCACATGCATTAATGACATCTATTCTACAAAGTGTAACTTGTAACTGCGCCTATAGTGCCCCCCAGCAAAAGCATGTAGGGCTTAAGCGACCTGTTATCCTTCCTGAACAGCTACTTGACTTTTTCATGAGGCAAAACCCCCTGGGAAATGTAGTTTTTCACTGTCCAATGAAGAGTAGTGTGGACTCAAAGTGATTTTCAGCAAACAGGATTTATTTCCCTTCCGGGCGGATTTCAGCGTGGAAAACAAAGGTAACAAAACCATATACTTCTGGTAAAGGACAAAATAAAAGTCTCCAACAGAAATAGCTTACTTCAGCAACAAACATTTGCTTCCCAGCAATTAAAGTGAAACAGTTCGGTTCCTCACAGCTCTGTGCTTTTATCTTAAACTTCTGCAGTTTTCTGCAATGCTTAAATTCAGCGTAGGGAATATATTTCATCTGACCTTGTAATCGTACAATCCATCAATTCTTCGGATACATTTCCTAGCCCTGGCTCTGTTTCCATTAGCTCCTCATGGGAGTTAGGTAAGAATGTTTGTAACGTTGTTTCTGGGGCCACGCCCCTCCTATCTTAGGCTTTATATCATATTCCTGAATCAGGTATTGCTGCAAATGGTCATTATCAGTACAGGTATTATAAACACAGTCCCAACCTTCTGGATAACTAATATCACACTGGTTATTAACAGCCCTATTTAAAACCCAGTCTTTGGGCTTACCTCTTTGCCTGCTTGCAGACTGTTTTCTTTGAACTTTTGAAACAGCTGTGGGTTCAAAACCTGGTTTGTAAAATGAGTGTTGGAATTGCTTTCCTGGCTTTCTCTTCTCCTGGTTATTCTTACAATACTGCAGATAGTCGGACCTGCTTCTGCTATCTTCTTCTCTGGAATAAAGCTTTATAAATGGCTCTCTCTCTGCCCTTAAACTTGGCTCTGGTTCTGGGCTTTTTCTCTGCCTTACTGAGCGTTCCGTTAGGCGTGCCACGGTTTCTCTCCCCCGGTTCTGGACTGGGACTCTGCCTGTAGCTCTGCCTTGGCCTGGAACTCAGACTCCTCCCCGGTCCTCCTCTTGGTCTGTTAGCTGATCTGCTAACTGCTCACTTGGCTGGCCTCTTACCGGAACCCTTGGCTGGCCTTGTAGCTGAACTCCCAGCTGAGCTTGTGATGGAGCTTTTTGTGGAGCTCCTAATGACCACCCCTTCCTCTCTATTGAGGCCTCTTTATGTGTCTGACTTCTAGGGCAGTGCCTGACTCCTCCTCCTAGCAGGTGCTCTAATTCAGCTCGTGACTCTTGAGCTAACTGGCAGCAAGGGCGTGTTTCTCCCCCTTGTGTCTGGTTTCCGTGGCGACTACCAGCCATGTGCTTTTGTTTACCACCCAGCACTGCTTCTAGTTCTTCCTTTTTGGCTCTTTCTAAAGGGCTGGAGGGACCCACCATGTCACAAAAGTCAAATATGCAGAATAGCGCCAGCTAGACTTTATATGTAAATAACCTAAATATCTTGCTTACCATGCATAAACTCACTCCGAAATCTAGCCGCCGCTTACAGAATTACTCGCTTCCTGGATAATGTGGAGCAGTGTGCCCGGACATTCAGCAACACTATCCATATAGTACTGCTGAATAGCCCTTTCAGTGGACAGCAGCTACTGCTATCAAAGTAAGTGTTTTTGAAAATTGACCCTGAGCTCCTAAACAGTCTCCTAAATTTGTCACCTATTTCAGCCAAAAATACAAGCCTGAGTTTTCAACTGAAAATCAACCTAAATTTAGTAGTTAGAAGTTATAAGCCCGATATTCAAAATCCTTATCCGTATGGCCCATGGGGGGCTATCTGGATAAGGGTGATGAGCAAGATGTTCAGCAGCACTCTCTGGATTTAACACAAAGTAGAAAGGCTAGGGGACACACAATGAAGCAACAGTAAGCATAAATATAAACATTTAAGACTAATAAGAGAAAATATTTTTTCACCCAACACACAATCAAACTCTGGAATTCATTATTAGCAGATGTAGTAATAAAGCTGTTAGTATAGCTGGGTTAAAGATTTGGACAAAGATTTTTAAAAAAAAGAGGTTTGGACAAGTTCCTGGAGGAAACGTCCATAAACCATTATTAAAGAGAAATCCACTGCTTACCCCTGAAATATGGAGCATGGAATCTGTGTACCTTTTTGGGAATCACAGGAGAACCCAGTGGAGCTGCTGATCCAATTCCAATTGAATTGCCACCCCCATATCATAGAAGCAACCTTCCAAGCCTTCACGGTTTGGTTGAGAAGGCTAAGGAAGGTGCATAAGCTTAGCTTAAAACTCAAAACTTGTCAAGTTCTTAAATGCTTCACATACTGGCTTCTCAGCAAAAGAAATCTGGGCTGCAATACACAACTTCTTTGCATTTATCTCATTATACAACAAGTATTTCTCCTGACAATCCTGTCTATGGAGCTTGTTCAACATTAGCACCAGAGCGGGCCCCAGGACAGGTGCAAGGTAGTGGATGCCCTGGGCAACCCTTCAGCCTTATGCCTACCAGCCATCATACCCAACAATCATCATTATCTTCTGAACACCATCCTTCCAACAACAATTCTACAAAAATGCATAACTGGATGTCATACTTTTAAATATTAAACTTCGCTTTGCATTGTCGTGCAGGAAAAGAATGTGCTGACGGCTCTACATTTGTGCGGCTCTCAGGATCTATTCTTTTGCTTTGACTGCTGCTACTCTCTGCTGTAGACCAGAAACTGTTGCCCTAGGCAACAGCTAGTCTTGCCTGATGGTTGGGCCAAACCTGATTAGCACCTTTCTACATGGGGTTTAATTTGATACGTGAAATCAAATCCTTCGAATACCTAGGATTAAATTTCCTATCACTGCATCTCACCTTCTCTTCTGGAGTCAAGCTATTGATAGCTGAAATAATGGCCTTATTCCAGGCCCCAGTAGCATCAGCTGCATTCATTCATACAGCCCCTAGCTTTATTCTGTCAATTGCTTTAATAAACTCTTGTGGGCTAATATGCTGAAGCTGACAAATCTTTTTTTTTTTTTTTTTTTTTTTTACATACCACAGTACTGCAGGCATCAACTACAGGCTATGAAAGAGCATTCACAATCTAAAGGTCTGAATGATTCCCTTAGGGGCCTTCTTATAAAAGAATGCTAAGGTTTTGCACTTACGGCGCTGCGGTGCCCAGATTACCATGAGGTGAGTGCAAAGCCTGTGCGTTAAGTGCTGGGAATTTTCCCGGCATGTTCTCGTATAGAAGTGCATTTACACTTGCACCACCTCCTTTTTAGTGCATCTGTGCTATTTGCACCAGTGACTGCTTAGTAGACGGCCAGACGCTAACGGTACTGTGCAGTCCAAGCCTGTTCCCCACCCCATAGGACACCCATTACCCACCCCATCACAGGCTATGCAGTTAGTGGCAATTTAGCACGTGCTTACACAGTAGCAGTCACCAGGGCCATGCGCTAACAGTTGCCATAGGCTAACTGCATAGCACACTTTAGTAAAAGGGTATCTTACTTTGAAAAAATGCTAAAGACAAACCTCATATTTTCAAAATCTGGACAAAAAAATAAACTCAAATAGATTTATGTATTTTTATTTAAAAATATTTATATAGCGCAAATATGTCATACATTCTATGCAGTTTAAATAATATTAAAAATTCACAAATACATCAAACAAAAAGACCATAGCTCCTTCCCACTCCTCTGGGGCCCCCAAAACCAAACTAACTAGGGAGCAAAGGTCTTTAAGGCCTTCCGAAACTGGCCCCTATCTAATTCCTGCTTCATGCATGGTATCACACTCCATCTTCAGGATTTATTTTGCTTTTACGTATGCTTAAGGTACTTAGACCGATTACCTGTAACTTGCTAGAATATCATATTACTCCAAATTATTTTCTCCCAAGAATGAGTTTAACACATTTAAACTCTGACATGCCAAAAGAAGCCAGCTGGTTTGGTTTATTCATTGAAGTTAACATTTGGCAGGATTATATTTACCTTCATCTTCCTACACATCTAAATTTACCATAGCAACAACTACAAATAAACCCGTACCCAGCAGCTTTGATGAAAACACGGCATCATCTCTTCTGTGGAAGTGGGTAGGTTATTAACTTACAGTTCTCAGATTCCTTTTATTTATTTATTTTATTTTATTTATTTAGTCGGATTTAATATACCGCTTTCTCATTAAATCAAAGCGGTTAGCACATAAAACAATCAGGAGGGGGCTATGGTGTGAAAACATGCAGTGGAAACATCTGTATGAGTGTGGTGAGAGGGGTGTGAGCGATTCATTTGCGTTATATGCAAGTGATCTATGTACAGGTCTATATACAGTTTGTCTGGGTTACAGGTTTGGCTAGGGCAGAGTCTGGTTCAGGTGATGTCCATGAAGAGCTTTGTTTTAAGCATCTTTCTGAAATCTTTGAGGTCCGTGGCTGATCTCAGCTCGTCAGGGAGAGAGTTCCACAGGGTGGGTGCTGCCAGGGACAGTGCTCTTCTTGAAGTGTCCTGTCTGGATTTGCTGAATTCTCTTGGGGTGGTGATGGTGTCTGTGGTTCTCCTTCTTCTGGGTCTGGTGCATAGGATTTATGGGGGTCATTGTTGAAGCCTTCTGCACCACTTAAACATGTATAAATCAGCCATATACATGAGCCCAGCTCCCTATCCTGGGTGAACTTGGAAGTGGACTGGTAACACAACCGAGCACCATCCTCCAAGTCACCTGGGGAGGGGGAGTGGGAAATAAAGGGAGGGGATGGGGGGAGAGGGGGAGAGGGATTAGGGGAGGAACATCTAGTGTGGGATTCCGCAGGCTCACCTGAGTTGGCAGGCTTTAGAGGTCTCAGGCAGGCTAAGCAGGAGGAGCAGAAGCGGCTCCAGAGCTTGTAAGCACCCATCCACTCTGGTAGCAGACTTGGGTTGAGGGTGGCTGTGATGGAGAAAGACATAGGAGTTTTGGGAGGGGCTGTTGCAGCTTGAGTGCGGAACGAAAGATAAAGACCTACCCCATGGGTAATACAACCCCTGGTGGTGTGGGACAGAAATAAGCAAGTAGAGGATTACAGCTTCTTGCAGGTGGACGTCACTGCCACATGCGGCACACAGGTCATAAAGGAGACTCCTGCATTCTTGAAATTAGCCTCAGCCTGGTGCTACCGCAGGCTGGGAAATGGGGGAGGGGGGAGGTTTTAGTATAATTTCCTACCAGTGAAGGAGTTGGACTAGGATGCTACCATCTAACCCAGTGTGGATGCTACTTCTGAGACAATTATAGCTGAAATTGGTCACGTCCAGATTAACACTTGCTTCTTGACATAGTATTTATTTCCTCCCCAAATTTAAATGAGATAAAAATAGAGGCCTCTGTAGGTGATTAAGAGAAGTTGCATGTCTAGGTTTTCAAAATGGCCAAGCTACATTTGTAAGTGCAATATCTACACGTGCGAGTTGTGCAATGCTGGCACTTACTGTACATATGTGAGGAAGTGGAATCAGAAGGGGGCGGAAGCACGAGTGGCACTGTGGTGCCAGAACAGAAGGTAATTCCAGCACCATGGTGCCTTTTAAATGTATTGCCGCCACTGCATGTCCCAAAGGAGGGCAGTTGCAGGGGCAACGGGTATGGGGGTGGAGCAGGGGCGCCTTGGGAATGAGATTCATCTAGGGAACCTCATATCCTTGTACTGGCTCGGATTAAATGCTACCATTTAACTACAGAGTGGGAAATGCACTATGCGGGATTAAGGGGATATCCCCTTTAATCCCCCTTGTAAAGGGCTGGCCGAAATGAACACGTTTTAAAAACCTATGTGTGCCAAGGAGCAGCTCTAGATCCCAATGTGGACAATTTTGGTCATACACATGTATTCTGTACATGAAATGAGGAATACACGTATAGATTTTTGACCTACTCAGGCTTCACCATATCCACACCCCTGGTATGCTCTCTTGCCATTTCTGTATATTAGAGGTAATTCCATAACGAGACGCATAAAGTTAGATGTGATCAAATGCATGTAAGTTACCTATCTTCAATGACCTCCATGCAGGAATGGGTGCTGACCTGCCTAGTTTAGACAGGTGCTATTGCGTAACTTATGCACATTTTCCACAAATCTAGTTGGGGGCATTTACACCAAGTCTAGGGCTAGTGTAAGTGGTCACACCTAGATCTGGCGCACTTATGTCTCTATTCTATCAAGAACGTACGTGATTTACTTTATAGAATAGGTTCCAAATATGCACATGATAATGCACATCCCTCTAAGAGACCCTTATAGAATTGCCCTCAGTATGGACATCCACATGTAAATCCAGCCCTTTATGAAAACACCATTTAAACAAGCTGATTTCCCACTGATACCCGAAACAAGATATTTCTAACCAGCAGGAGATCAATCATCTGGGAACTAAAGATATTTAGGCCGATTGTTGGGAGTTAGATTAGACTAAGTATAAATGAATGAGCTTTAATAGAGTGGGTTTATGTGTCTATATTGTATAGCTATGAAATGATTTGCTCATATTAGATCCCTTTAGCAAGTTAGCTCCCTTGTTCTGCAAAAGTAGCACTGTTATGACTACAATAATTCAACTATGGCCCTGTCCTTGGATTATACACTTCGTATTTATTCAGCCATGCTGTTTTCTGCACCGTTTCTTGGCCCTGAGCTTCTATTGTAACAAAGACTGTCATTCATACTATTACATCCTAGGCTTGACATGCTGTAAATTGTGCAGGTTTATTCTTTGAATCCTGCAGGGTGCTTCCTTTCTGTAAGGATTTCGTGCTCTCTAAAGATGAAACAGATATCTGAATACGCCTCCGAAACTCAAACTTCATTTCTAACTGGCAAAAAGTTTCAGCATTGCAGCTAAGAGACTAAACACCATGTTCACTAAAGTGTACCCATCGTTAGCACGGAGCTTACCATGCCTAAGCACATTGTGGTAAACATTGCTGCACTCTAAAAAGTAAGCTAAGGATTGGGGTGGAGATTAAGCACTTTAGGAGCAGAGTGTGCTCATTGCCATTAGTGTGGAGTTCTCCCATTTATCTGCTTTCTTTTCTCACGTTCTAGAACCTTTCTCGGGTTCTACGCTCTCTTCATGACAACAGACTCTACATCCCCGCCTCCACCAAGGCTAGACGGAAATCTATGCTCCGATCTGCAATTTTCATCTGCATCCCCACTCTTTGCAATTCCTTGCCCCGATCCCTCCATCTTGAATCCTCTTATACATCCTTCAAATCCATGCAAACAGGAAGTCAGTCATCAGGGGGATGGAAGCAGACAGCCCCACAATGCAGAAGTTTGCAGGTAAGCACCGCGGGGGAGGTTTCAATCCACTGCTGCTGCTGTAGGCCCAGTGAGGGGCCACAGTGGTGGCAATGGGTAACCCCAGAGGGCTAGCACTCTAGGCGACCATCTGATTTGCCTAATGATAGAGACAGACCCATCGGGACCCAAGCATACCCCTCCTCCTCTTTTTGTTATTGTTATTTGTTATTGTGTATTTTCACTTTCTTTATCTGTTAATTTATGGCGTTCTTTTCCTGTTTTTAGTTTTATAAACCGCTTTGCCTTTATATAGAAAGGCAGTTTCAAAGATTCAAATAAACAAAATCATAAACATTAACCAGAAATAATCCTGCTAGTGTGGGTGAACTTATCGCACCTCATTGGGTGACATTAAGTGCATCTGCATTAATCGTAGCAAACTGCTCAGCATGGGAGGCCAGGCTAACTATAGAGAGACATGGTAGGCACGCCTCTGTGTGTTAACATAAGCCTGACACCACCTCCATGCTAAATTTCGGGCTTAATAAATGGTAAACAACATTTTAGTAAACATGCTCCTAAGGGTATTATGAAGGTAATTTTATAAAGTCCCTTCTGGTTAACATGTGTTTTGATGCATGTACAGGGTGGCCCAATTAAAAGCTTAAATAGTTTACTTATTTACCTTTTTTAGCTATATAACGTCTTTATTTTGACAATTTCCATCTTTTTTTTAAAATTTGTCAATTGTTTACATGTGTCTTTTTGAATTTTGTTTTACACAGAATGACAAAAATCATGGCAGAAGACCGTATTCTGATTAAACATTTGCGAATTGAAAAACAGTGGGGTGCTAGGAGAATGACAAATGAGTTTCCAAACAAAGCCTGGAGCATAGCCAGTGTTAGTCGGGTTAGCAATAAAATCGACAAAAACTGTACAACAGAGCGTAAACCCGGAAGTGGTCGACCAAGGTCTGCTAGAACACAACAGAACATTGAGCTGGTGAGTGAGCTGATCTGCAGTCAAGATGATGATCCTCACAGTAACAAAAGTCCATGGGAAATTGAAAGAGAAACTGGTATACCACGTTCATTGGTCCAACGTATTTTAAAGCAAGATTTCCAACTTAAAACGTACAAGCTTGTGATCGGGCAAAAGCTCAATGAAAATGTCAAATTGAAACGCTTGCAATGCAGTCGGCAGCTACTTGAACGGTTTCCTAATGAGAGAAGTGTACAAAGCATCTGGTTTACAGACGAAAAGATATTCACCATTGCTACTCCAGTTAATTCTCAAAATGATCATGTTTATTCCGTTGAAACAAAGAAAAGTCAAGTTCCAGAAAGGCGACTTATACGGGAACGTGACCATTTCAGCCGTGGCATCATGGTATCAGTTGGTGTGTCTCGAATGGGGAAAACTAGTGTTGTGTTCGTTGAACCAGGCGCCAAATTAAACAGTGGATATTATTGTGAACATGTTCTAGGACAAGGTTTACTGCCCGTAATTCAAGTTACATTTGGTCGCCATAACTGGACATTTCAGCAGGACGGAGCCCCATCTCACACAGCCAGAAATACGATCAACTTTCTTCATCAGGAGAATGTAAATTTCATCAAGTCAAACATGTGGCCGCCGAACAGTCCTGATTTAAACCAAGTAGATTACACCATATGGGGTGCTTTGCAAGAAAAAGTCTACCTTCAGCGAAAATTTACCACAGTTGAGCAGCTCAAGTTGGCAATAACCGAGGAATGGAGAAATCTGGGGCAGCGCTTTATTGACAAAAGCATAAATGAGTGGCATTGACGCTTAGAAAAAATGGTTGAGAAGCAAGGACACATCGAACATAATTTCTGATTAGCTAAATACTTGGAAAAAAATACATGAAAAGAAATATAGTTAATTAAATTGTATTTTTAAATAACTTATATGCTACGAGACATTCTCACTTTTTTTTGGGCCACCCTGTATGTCAAACCTATTTCTTTATAAA
This sequence comes from Ichthyophis bannanicus, assembly GCA_033557465.1. Taxonomy (NCBI): domain Eukaryota; kingdom Metazoa; phylum Chordata; class Amphibia; order Gymnophiona; family Ichthyophiidae; genus Ichthyophis; species Ichthyophis bannanicus. The sequence goes on from CM066038.1 coordinate 403,821,680, forward strand.
ATACTAGCATAAGTGACCAAATATGCATGTTCATCTAAAGTGCAATCACTTACATCAGCCCTAAAGCTGATATAAATGCCCACATCTAGATTTTTCAATAACGCACATAAATTATAGTTTCTTATCATTTATGTGTGTACTTGTGTGCTCCTCCCACACTCCGCCCAAGCTCCACCCACAGTGAAAGTACGCACAATTGGGCTGACACACATACTTTCAGAATACCAACCACATCAGTTACATGCATAAATGCACATTTCAACACATAACTCACTAAAATACTGTGATTCATGCATGTAAATGGTGCGTATGTTTAGGAAGCTCCTTCTAAAATTACCCTCTATATGCTAAAGATTTTTCCCCTAGATATAAAATGGGAGCAAACTTTAAGTACAATATTCTTCATTGTAAGGCCCATAAGCCAGTAACTTCTCCATAGACCTAATGTGTGGCTCTGACTGTATTGCTAGGCATTTTATTATCTTTTTTTTTTTATTGAAACATTATCAGTCCATGCAGACTAAATCAAAATCTTGTATTGGTTCACATGGACCAAAAGGAGAAGGAAACAACAGCATATATTCTCCAGCATGCCCACAAAAGGGATCGCAAGGGGCCATAAGGAAAGAAGTGAACTCTTCATGCTACCAGCCCCGCTCCTCTTCCGGCAGGCTGCATAGGATCACAACTAGCAGCATGGCAAAGATAGAATCAACCAAAGCCAAACAACTCAAGGGGCCATGGGAAAGAAAGAAGGAACTGAACGCCTTGAGGAGAGTGGCTTTCAGAGCCCCAGAGATCATCAGTGGGTCTCTGGTGGGAACAGGGTAATAGTGATGGGTGAGTTCAGAAGCAGAATAACAGTACAGAGTGGAGAAGTGGTGTTGAGGGAGAGATGGTGGGGTATCGACAGAGTACAGGTAAAAACAGGTGCACCAAACAGTGGAAGGTCTAAGCAGCTTTGTTAGGAAACCCCAACACGTTTCGGCTGAATGCCTTCTTCAGGGGGTATTGGCCTAAAATAAAATCATCAAATACACGGCCCGAAATAAATATAGATAAAACTTTATGAAATCCGTAAAATATAAAAACAATAAAAATATAGAAAAATAATAATCAAATCATAAGAAACAGGAGGGCTAAAACAAATGCCGATAGCCAATAAACATAACAACAACAAAAGGAGGGACAAGAAGCACATCTATTATTGTTGTGAGCCAAGGAAAATCCAAATTATCAATAGCATATCTAAAGTATTTGATAAGTTTGTGTATAGAAAAGCAAAGAAAAAAGCTCATATATTATAAACTCACTGTATCGCTGCTAAATAGGACAGGAATCAATAGGAAGTCATATGTACAAGGTCCTGAATAAGAGGTAAAAACTAAATCATAAGCCATAAAGGTGTACCCAAATTGGACAATGTAATAATGTAGAGGAAATCAAGCACTTGCCTTAACAACAGACTGCAGCACATTTAAAACATCAAACAGATAGAGAAGGGAGAACGCCGGTACGCTACTGTTTAAAGGCTAGCCAGCTTCATGCCAAAAACAGTTCAAAGTTCAAAGATTTAAGGGGACTGAAAATAACTATATATAGTGGGAAAAACATGAAAAAAACATTGTATGTCTATAATGTAATCATATCATATACACTCAAAATCTAAGTGCGAATATTAAAAACTGTATAGTGTGGGGAAAACTGTGGATGCTATCAATAAGTTGCGCTGCAGCGGACAACCCCGCTAAAGTACAAGTGATCTAGATTTGCAGACGTAATGACCATCGGAAGACTGTGGATGAGAATTATAGATCAGCACTCCGTAGAATACAAACTGCGGGTCTGGTATGGGCTATCATCGCTAGGGATAAAAGATACCATTGCATTAAAAGCTGTGCAAAGTACTGCAAACGCTGTAAATAGGTTGTGCTGCAGCAAGAAAAGCGCTCTAGGTTTAAGAATATTGAAACAGTCAGATGGGTATGGGTGGGAAATGTATATCCGCACACTGGGACATGCATACTGCTGGATTTGGCAAGTAATTTTGCATGCCGAAATGGCTGCTGAATTAAATTTGCAACAAAACAGTATATAATCAGCCAGGATTCTGTTACAGAATTTGGAAAAATTGTCAAAATAAAACTGAGAATAGCTTCACCATGCAGCCTATGCAAGACTTTTGCACACCACTATAACCTTGCACTGTTCTGGGCATTCAGCAGACTAGTATATCTAACCTAGTTTGCATCAACATTTGTGTATCATCAGTATTTGTGTGTAGTTTGCATCAGCACAACTCTGACAGTGAGAGGAGCAGCTTAGGAGGTGCAAATTTTAAGAGAGGAGGCGTGGCCATCAGAGATGGCCACAAGTATATGGCGGAGACAAGCAGGTTCGGAAACATCCATCTTTTCAGAATATGGTGAGTACGGAGATGTCCATACCGTTTGCTGCATATACCCATATCTTGTTATAACAGTGGGGCCTGTGTTTCTCCAAAGTGGTTTGCTCGTGCCGTACCAGAGATGCCTATGTCCCAGATTCCAGAACCGCAGGCGTATCTATACCCGCAGCTGCATAATTAGGGTGAAATCAGGCCCGTTTCCAATTTGGACGCATCTGTGAGCCGGATGTGCATGTTATGGAATTGGCCTCCACATCAACCTGCTCACCTTTATCTGTTTATTCACATCTTCAAAAAAATAAAACAAATTGATTGATTAAACAAGACCTTCCTTGGCTAAATCCATGTTGGCTTTCTCCCAATTAAACCACGACTATCTACAGTAATTTTATTCTTTATAATGGTTTCTACCATATTGCTCAATACTGACATCAGGCTCACCAGTCTGTAGTTTCCCAGGATCACCCCTGGAACTCTTTTTAAAAATTGGCATTACATTGGCCATTCTCCAGTCTTCAGATGGATCTATAAATGATTTTAATGATAGTTCACAGATAGTAGGTCTGCATTCTCATATTTCAGTTCTTTCAGCATCCTCAGATGTATATCATCCAGTCCAAGTGATTTTCTACTCTTTAGTTTATCAAATAGTTGTAATACATCTTCCCGGTTTATCAAAATTTGCATCAATTCTTCTGATACATCAACTTTAAATACCATTTCAGGCATGAGTACATCTTCGTCAGTAAAGACCAAAGCAAAGAATTCATTCAGTCTCTCCGTTATGGCCTTGTCCTCCCTTAGCACCCCTTTTACCCCTCTTGGGGCAGATAATGCAGTGCAGTTCACATCACCTAAACAGGTGCAGCTAGCTGCAATGTGTTTTCTGCAATGCAGTTAACACAGATGAAATTTCAATACCGCAAGTTAACTGTATGAGAAGATGCAGAGAATGCACCCTACAGTTAACCCAGAGGTTTTTCAATTAAAGTATTATAACCGAAACAATTACCAATGAAGATTCTTCAGATTAAATCCAGCATTTATGATGCAGTTGGAACAAAACCCTCAGGATGTCTGACTGCTGATGTAGCTGCATATGAAATGAGAGTCAGACGCTGCAAAGATGTCTGACATATTGGGACATGGAGCATATGAAGCATGAATCAGGGGAAGCTGGAGATGGTCATGAATGAAATGTGCATAACTCAATCTGTTGGGTATCAGTGAGCTGAACTGGACTGGCATGGGCACTGTGAATCTGATGATCACCTGGTATGCTATGCCAGAAATACAAGACAAAGAAGAAATGGTGTTGCATTTATAAGTAAGAAAAAACTTGCAAGAGCTGTAATGAAATGCAAAGCAATCAATGATGCTTAATTTCTATTCGTCTCAAAGAATGCACATTAACATAATTATTCAGATATATGTGCTAACAACAGATGCAAAAGACAAAGTTGATCAGTTCTACGAACAAATACAAGCTGAAATATTGATAGTCCTGGGTGACTGGAACACAAACTTTGGAAACAAAGAAGAAGGCAAAGTGGCTGAAAATATGGGCTGCACTGTAGCTTCATTGTGTGTCCCCCTAGTCGCTCTACTTTTTGAAGGAGTAAACAACCAATCTATGTTTACCCATTCTAATCCAAAAACTGCAATTCCTTAGTGTACATTAATAAACAAACCCCTAGGTGTTTAACCTAGGTTTTAATGTTATTGAGCACTAAATACACATAAAAGATCTTTAATGCACAGCAAAAGTTGCTACAACTTGTTAAATCCTCTGTTTAAACACCTAACATGGAGTTTTATGTTAATGTGACCAAGGGGGTGGGAAATCAATGGGAAGGGCAGAACATACGTTTATGTATGTTATAGCTAAGGCAGGCATTTACCATAGAACAGACATTGTTAACTACTTCCACATCCTCTGTCACTGTGTCAACATACAGTAATGCGCTTTATTATGGCAGCGCTCTCTCTGCACATTCCTGGAATAAATAAGGCCACAGGGCCGCATACCTGATGGCCGCATGTAACCGGGGAAGCAGCGCAGTGCACGGTCCCAGTGCATGGCTGGCCACTGAGGTGTGGAGGCATCATGGAGGCAGCAGACCGCGTGTTTTAAAACAATTGGTTCCCGCAGGATGAGTGAGAGCGGCGGGAGCCCATGAGGAGCAAGGAGGCTGCAGGAGGGAGGGAGTTGAAGCAGAGAGTCGGCAGAACAGCAGACTTTGCCTGGCGAGCCAGAGGTGAAGGTGGCTGGCGAGATCGCATGTGAAGGAGCACTCGGTGAGGCAGTTTCGGCCTGATTGTGAGGAGTGCGGCAGGAGATTGTGAGGAGCATGGTGATCACGGTTTGGAGACAAACAGAAGGCGGCGAGCGAACAGGTGGAGCATACGGGGCGTCGAGAGCATTTCAGTGAGCCTGCAAGTGACGAACGAGACACGTGGGGGTGATCTAGCTGCAGAACGGCTGGAAAAGGAGAAAAAACAAGCCAAATGTCTGTAGGCGGGGGGGATAAAGGCTCGGCTAAGGCAAAAATCCATGCCGCTTTGCAGGGGCCGTGCAGGAAGGGGGAGAGGGGTAGAAAGACTGGCATGGGCAATAAGACTACAGGACATGCCTCCACAGGTGGAACAGAGAGAGTATGTGAGTGGACCCAGGGCGGATGTTAATTTGGGTGTGGGGGACAGGGGGAGAAGGAGTAAGGGAAGGCGGGGGAAGGTGGCTTCTGTAGAAGGGGCTGTAAGGGCCAGGAGGTCCAGAGGAAAGTGGGGAGAGACATCAGGTTTGCCTATGAGGGGGAGGGGTAGGGGTAGTGCCCGGGCTCAGGGGGTTCGGGTGCCAAGTCGCGGGGCACCGTCCAGCAGGGTGCAGGAAATTGATGACAGTGCAATAGGGGCAGTGGTACCGCTTGAGGAAATGGCGGTCGGTCACGGGCAGGGTGTGCTTCTTCCTACCTTATGGGGGGGTGAGGTAGGGGTTCGGGGTAGGGGCATGCAGGTCAGCCCAGGAGGGCAAGGTTTAATGGGCCAGGGGATCTGGCCACCGATGCAAGAGGGTTATTATCCGGTGAGCGGACCCACGGCATGGGAGCATTGGCGGGGAGGTGGTCAAGGTCCATCCAGGGCAGAATGGTTGGGGGCTTGGCAACCCTCCTGCCCCTGGCAGGTCCTCCCCCCCCCCCCCCCCCGTGCTTTCCTTTTTGTCTCCACAGGCAGCTACAGTGTGGCAGCAACCGGGTGGGCACAGATCTGGAAGTCAAGTACAAGTGGAGAACATGGAGGCGAGATCAGCAGCAAGGCGGGAGTTGGTGGAAAACTTGGCTGGTGAACCTGATGGAGGACCTCCAGGTGAAGAGAATCAAGAGGTGCAATGGGAGACAATGATTCGGCCAACGGCGGCAAGGGACAGGACAGTGGTGGCAGGTGAGTTATTCGTAGGAAGTGAGGAGGGGGCAGAAAAAGGGGACGGAATGCACGAGGGTGTGGGGGGAAAGTCGTGGAAGAAAAGGAAACATTCCTGTTGGCGGCATCGCGGTTTCAGATACCTCCTCTTCATCATCCAGAGAGGCCTCGTCATCGTCCTCGGGGGCCCAATGGGCGGTGCGGACAGCGAATAGTGGTACTAAGGGGGGGTCGGATTAAGCGGGGGTACACCTACGCTGGTGTCATTTTCAGAATTATGGGAGGGTGTCCCAAGGAATTTGCGTCGGAAGATTCGGAAGAGACAGTATATAGACATTTTTTGTTTATTGGAATGGAGGCAGCGGTCAGGCGAGAGCAGAAAGAAGAGGAAGTAAGACAAGAAAGCGGGAAAGGTCAAAAAAGTCTCGCGTAACATAGTAAACTGGGCAAGGGCTTTTTTGCGGCTAGCAAGTGTATGGGGGCATCAGTATCCGGAGCAATATGGGATGTTACTGGACTATGCGGATTCTATTTTGGAGGCGGCGCAGATGCATGAAGGTTGGGACTTTTGGGATAAGATGGAGGAGAATACATTATTGTCATGGGGGACACAAGATATTAGCTTATGGTTGACACAGATGTCTGCCAGAACTGGAGCGGGAGGGTCAGAGGGAGCGGGGGGGTCAGGGGGAGCTAGAGGGGGGGTGGTAGCTGCGGCAGGGATGGGGAGGTCCTTTCAGGCAGGTGGGGCCCACACACTGCCGAGAACGAGGGGTAATGGAGTGGGGGACATTTGCTGGTGATTCAACAAGTCATCATGTCCATTTCCCTATTGCAAGTTCCGGCACGCGTGTTCCATCTGTGGTGGAGTGCATTCCATACTCAAATGCGCCGAAAAAGGGGCTGCAGCCCCCCCCCCCCCTCCAGGTTCTCAAGTAGTAATGAATTAATGGGTCTGGCTTCTACGCAATACGGCAGGAAGCCTTAAGGCCGTGGCTTCGGCAATACCCGAGGTGGAGGGACAGGGAGGTGCTTGAGGGGGGTTTATGTATGGGTTTATTATACCAGTGAGAGGAACTGTGGAGTCGGTAAAGGCTCAGAATGCCGTCTTGTTTTTTTTATTTATTTATTTAAAGGGTATTTCTATCCCGCCTTATCCTTCAATCAAGGCGGTGTACACAGCAAACAATCAAGGAGTTGGCATTTGTGTTCAAGGTATTCTTATGTAGTACAGTGGATGTATAGTGGTTGGGGCAAGGTACTTCAGGCCGGAAGGTCGGTGGTTCAAATCCCACTAGAGGACAGCAACCTTGGGCCGGAAGGACTGGGGTTTCTAGTCCCACAGGTGCTCCTTGTGGTCTTGGGCAAGCCACTTAACCCTCCATAGCTCATGTTCCCTGTAAAATAGTTATCTCCAAGTTATAATACCCTGTTCAATGTAATTTCAGTTTGTTCAATGTAAACCGCACTGATGCAGAATAGTGCGGTATATAAGAGAATGTAAATAAAAAAAAAATAAATAAAAATTAAAAAAAAAATATGCGTGTGGGTAGGATGATTAACGTGCGCTATTTACAGCATGAGCTTTATACAGTGCTATGTACAATGAGCGTGCAGGTGAGATGTTAGTTCGTGGCTGTTGCTCCCATTATGTGTTTGGGTCGTAGTGTTCCAGGAAGAGCAGAGTCTTTAGTTGTTTCCGAAAGTCCTTAGTGTCTTCCGTGGAGCGCAGTTCGTCAGGGAGTGCGTTCCACATTCCAGGTGCTGCCATTGATAGCGCTCTTCGTGCGGTGGACTTGCATGCTTTTGTGTAGTCTTTTGGCGTGTTGATTGTGTCCGATGTGGCTCTTCTTCTAGGTCTTGTGCTGACATCGGGTTGTATGAGGGGTTGAAGGCTGTGGGCAGAGTTCCTATGTTTGATTCTGAATATGTTTAGGATTGTCTTGTATTTGATTCGTGAGCTGATTGGGAGCCAGTGTAGGTCTTTTAGTATGGGGGTGATGTGGTCTTGTTTTGATGCTCCAGATATTATTCGTGCCGCCGTGTTTTGGGCCATTTGTAGTGGTCTGAGCGACTGTTTTGACATACCTGTATAGATCGGGTTGCAGAAGTCGAGTATGGGCGTAATTAGAGCTTGACAAACTGTGCGGAAATGATCTTGTATGAGTAGTGGCTTGAGGCGTCTGATTATTCTCATCTTGAAGTATGCGTTTTTGGTGATCCTTCTGATGTGTGACTGTAGGTTTAGCTCCCTATCAAGCGTTACTCCGAGATATTTCACCTCCTTTTTTAATGGTATTGTTGAATTGTTGACATTGATGGAGGGTGGCGGGCTAAAGCTGTTTCGTGTGACGAGAAGTGCTTCTGTCTTGTAGTTTATGGTCAGGTTGTTGTTATGTAGCCAGTTGGACATGTTGTTGAGGCAGTCTGTTATTCTGGTGTAGTCAGGGTTGTCGTGGTTGATTGGGGTGTATATCATGATGTCGTCTGTGTAGATTGTGTAATGTATTTTGTGCTCTTTCATGATGTTACAGATCGGTTGCATATAGAGGTTGAATAGTAGTGCAGATAGGGCGGAGCCTTGTGGCACCCCTTGGTTGATCTTTGTGGGTCGTGAGGTGTTGGGACTGATCTTGACCTGGAACTGTCTGTCAGTTAGGTAGGAGCTGAACCATTTCAGGGTGGTGCCGTTTATTCCGATGCTCTGTAGTCTGGTTAGGAGGATTCTGTGGTCCACTGTGTCGAATGCAGCTGAGATGTCTAGGAAGATCATTAGTGTTCCTTTTTTGTGGTTGTCTATGATTTGGAATATGTCGTTGAGTAGATATAACAGTAGTGTTTTGACTCCGTGGTTTGGGCGGAAGCCGTGCTGGTGTAAGTCCAGTGGGACATGTGCATCAATATGGTCCTGGAGTTGGTGTTGTACAGCTTTTTCTATAATCTTTGCCAGTAGCGGTATGCTGGAGATTGGTCTGTACGCTGCTGGGTTGCTCTTGTCTAGTGTGGGTTTCTTCGGGATCGGTCGTATGGTAGCAAGCTTCAACTGGTCTGGCATGGTTCCTTGTGTCAGTGAGTTGTGTACTATGTTGTGTATGGTGTTGATGAAGCTTTCCTTCGTTGCCTTAATCCAGGTTACCGGGCATGGGTCTGTTGGCACGGTGCTTGTGTTGAGCGCTGTGATGATGTCTAAAAGCTGTCTTGTGGATGGGGTGTTGAATTTCTCCCATGTTTTGGTGGTTTTGGTTGGGTTGGCAGTTCCATTTGTCAGTCGTTGTGGTGTAGAGTCCATCTTTTCTTAAAGGTGAACTGCGAAGGCTTGTGGGTCAATCTGCACGTCTTTTCCGGGGTTGGGTTCATTTATTAGGTTTTTTACTATCTCAAATAGTTCCCTTGGTTTGTTGTAGGCCTTTAGAATGATGTTTGTGTGGTGCTCTCTTTTTGTCTGGTTAATGAGTTTATTGCATTTCTTTTGTTTCGTTAGGTATAAGGCCTGTGTGGTGGGAGATTTGGAGCATCTCCAGCGGCGCTCTAACTTTCTTAGATGTCTTTTTGCATTGCGTACGTCTTTTGAGTACCATGGGGTGTGCTGTCTTTTGATGTTGGATGCTTTTCTTGCTTTGTGTTCATTGGCTTTGGCTGCAGCGTTGATATTGTTCCATTTGCTTATTTGCTCGTCTATATCTTTTGTTTCGGGGTCCAGGTGGGGTAGTGTGTCCTGAAGGAATTGGTCCTTGTCAAAGCTTTTGAATCTTCTTTGCACGGGTGGTGTGTTTATTGTCTTGTTGTGTCTCTCCCCTTGAGATATGATTTCTATTTAAATTCTGTAGTAGTCTGAGTAACTGGAAGTAACTGGAGTAACTGTGGGTGTTGAGATGTCACCTCTGTTGAATAGGTAGTTGGGGGCGAATATGAGGTTTGGAGTTGATCCATGTTTGTGTGTCGGAGTGTTGATCAGTTGAGTGTATTGAAGGGAGTCCATAGCTTGTAGGAAGGTTTCTTTGTCTTTGCTGGTCGCAGAGCTGAGGTTGAAGTCTCCCAGTAGTAGTAGTGGCTTGTGACTTGTGTTGACTGCGCAGACAGTCTCTAGTGTGAAGGATAGTTCATCTGTTGGAGCATGGGGAGCTCTGTAAATGAGACACAGGGCCATCTGCTTGTTTTCTACCATGATTGTGTTGCATTGGTCTGAGTTTGGGGAGTTTTGGGTCTTGAACTTTAGGGTGTTTTTTGCGATGATCAGGACCCTGCCTCCTCTCCTTTGTGTGCGTGGGCTGTTGAATGCTGTGTATGCGGGTGGTGGGGGGGGGACTAATTGATTGAGGAGTACATTGTCAGTGGGGGTGAGCCATGTTTCGGTGATACATAGGATATCGGGTTGTTGTTTGTCTATGTGGTCTTTGATCGTGTTTATTTTGTTCCTTATGGATCTGGTGTTGATGAGCTCTATGGAGGTGGTGTTTGGGGTGTTCGCTGCCTTGGGGTAATGTGTTGGGTTTGTGTGTGGGTTGTGCTTGTGGTTTGAGTGTTTGTTGTTTTTGAGCTTCTTGGGTGCGCTCCAGGTTGTGTGCTGCGGAGGGGTGTACATTGGCAAGGGTGTTGATATCCATAGGGTGTGTGGTGTGTGTTGATTGGCTGTGTGTTGGGGGATAAGGTGGGTTAGGAGGAGGTATACCGGCAGGTATATTGTTGTGGCCATGTTGAGTTTGGGTGGGCTTACTTGGCTGTTGCAGCTTTGTTGTTTTCTTTGCCGATGGGTCTTCTCCTGGAGTTTTCTGCTGTCGCATTTCTCCGTGTCCTCTTAGTGGTTGTGTTGTGGCTGCACCTGTGGCCGCGTCTGAGAGCCACGCCAAAGGGCCCTCTGGCGAGGCCCTCAGGTGCAGGCACGCCCTGATGGAGCGCCGCTTTTATGCTGCTCTTGTTATTGCTCCCACTGCCCCTATTGGGCAGGAGCTTCTGAGCGGGAGCATTTCCCGCTCAGGCACTCTACACTGATCGGGGGAGCTGCGGAGGTCAGCGGGGGGTGGTGTCAGCTGGAGCGGCTCTCCTCTGGTTGGGGCGCTGATTTTATGCTGCTCTTGTTGTTGCTCCCACTGCCCCAATTGGGCAGGAGCTTCTGAGTGGGAGGATTTCCCGCTCAGGTGCTCTACCCCGATCGGGGGAGCTGCGGAGGTCAGCGGGGGGTGGTGTCGGCTAGTTAGGCGTTTTCCCACATTGTGAGGGATAAGTTGAGGATTGAGTTGGAACTGGGTAGAATTGCCGGTCCATTTATGGAACAGCCATTTGAGAATTTGGTGGTTTCCCCGTTGGGAATGATACCTAAAAAGGAACCTGGGAAGTTTTGGCTGATTCATAACCTGTCTTTTCCTGCGGGAGCATTGGTAAACGACCAAATTCCAAGGGAGTTGTGCGCAGTACAATACGCTTCCTTTGATGTGGCAGTAGAATTGGTTCGCAGATGCAGCACAGGAGCTTTGACGGCAAAGGTGGACATTGAATCTGCCTTTCGTTTGCTGCCGGTCCATCCGTCAGCATTTCATTTGTTAGGGTTTTGTACTGAGGTTAGCAGCTATTTTGATAAATGCATGCCGAAGGGCTGCTCAGTTTCGTGTGCCTATTTCGAAAAGTTTACTATGTTTATGCCTTGGGCTTTGGTTCAGAAGGTCGGATGCGAGAATGTGGTGCATTACTTGGATGACTTCCTGTTTGTAGGCGAGATGCAGTTGTTACGGTGCCAGGAGCTACTGGATGGATTTGTTGACTTGTCACAGGAATGGGGTGTGCCGTTGGCAGCTGAAAAAACAGAAGGTTCAGATACGAGCATCACTTTTTTGGGGGTGCAACTTGATACAGTTGAGATGGTTGTATGCTTACCGGTGGAGAAGGTGGTACGGCTATGAGTGTTGGTGGCCAATGTGTTGGGGTCACGTAAGATAATGTTGAGAGAGATGCAGGCCTTGATAGGCTCTCTGAATTTTGCTTGCAGGGTGATACCGATGGGTCGGGTGTTTTTGCGTCGGTTGTCGACAGCTACGGCTGGAGTGCGTAAACCTCATCACCGTATCAGGTTGTCGAGGAGTATTCGGGTGGATTTGGGAGTCTGGGATGTATTTTTGCAGGAATTCAATGGGACTTCAGTTCTGATGGAGGCGGCGATCTCCAGTGTTGATTTACAACTATTTACGGATGCAGCAGTTGGGGAAGGATTAGGTATTTACTATGGTGGTTCTTGGTGCACGGCACATTGGCCACAGGCGTGGCATGAGGCAGGTTTAACCAACAATATAGCATTCTTGGAGCTGTTCCCGATAATGGTAGTATTGGAGCTGTGGCCCAACAGGCTGCGTAATCGCAGAGTGGTGTGGTGGTGGTGTGATAACGCAGCTGTTGTTAGTTTGATTAACCATTATACGCCTCGTTGTATGCAAGTGGTGGCCTTAATGAGGGAAGTGGTTTTAACCTGTCTGCATTTGAATGTGTTAGTGAAGGCCTGTCATATACCAGGTAGCACTAATAAGATTGCTGATGCTCTTTCCTGTTTCAAGTGGGACCTATTCAGGACACTGGCACCGGATGCAGACGTCGACGGATCGCTGGTCCCGGAGCAGTTATGGCACATTGGCCTGAGGAAATGCTGACACTGCTGCAGAGTTCGGTGTCGCCGGCGACATGAGTGGTGTATCGGTGAGGTTGCGGCAGAGTGGTCAACTTCCTATTGACTCGGGGATGGCAGATGGGGCGGGTGTCAGATGAGCTGATGGCGGAATATGTGATCTATGCAAAGGCCGCAGGGGCGTCGAAACCAACTGTGCGGATACACCTAGCGGGGTTTGCATTCTTCGCTAGAGCGGTGGGGCTGGGGCTGGCAGGTTGGGGGGGGTCCTGACTCACAGACTGTTACAGGGGTGGGAGCGGTCTCAGCTGACTCCGGGAGATGGCAGGAAGCCAATTACGCATGACTTGCTGCTGCACATATGTGCAGCATTGCCCCGGTTGGTGCTGTCTCACTATGAAGCCACTATGTTTCAGGCAGTTTTTTGCATGGCATTTTTCGGTGCCTTCAGAGTGGGTGAGTTGGTAGCAGATTCCCACTGGTCCACGGCCAGGAGTGATATGGGGAGGCACCAGGTGCGGGTATTGGAAGAAGAAATACGCATTTTGCTTGGAAGGTCCAAAAGGATCAGATGGGAAAGGGACAATGGGTGGTTTTGAGGGCAATTAGGGGTTCTCCGACATGCCTGGTAGTGTCACTAAAGGAATACTTGAGAATGTGGCTGGCGTTGCAGGGACGGTTATTTCTGCATGAGGATTCTCGCCTTTTGACGCGATTTCAGTTTGCGGTAGTGCTGAGGCAGATAGGCGTGGATTCTCATTGGTATGCCCCGCATTCCTTCTGTATTGGCGCAGCAACCAGTGTGGCAGCAGAGGGGTTGCCCCACAAAGAGATCCAATGCATAGGTAGATGGCGATCTCAGGCGTTTCAGGAATATCTGCGGCTATGAGCGGGAAAAATGCGTTCCAGATACAGCTGCTAACTGTTGATTTTCTTTGCAGATGGGGGAAGGAATCCTGGTACTTGCTGGTTAATTGGTCACTCGTTCATGCACTGGGCTGAGCAACGAGCTGCAGTGAGGTCGATTGGGCCTAATATCGGACTAGATGTGACGGAGGGTGACTGTCCTATGGCTGGGCGAGCGCGGTCTGCGATGGACACAGCTTTTGCCTTTGCTTTGGCACAACGGCCGCGTGAAGGAGTGGCCTGCATTGATATTGATACATTTTGGAGGCAATGACCTGGGTTACTGGACTTGTAAACAATTGATAAGAGCAGCAAAATGGGATATGGGAGAAGTGTTGCAGATGTTTAAGGATGTAATTTTGTTATGGTCCGATATTATTCCAAGGCCAGCTTGCTGGGACCAGCGGTGCTGGTCACGGGGTTTGATAAAGGTCAATCGCCAGATCAGCCAGTGGGTGGGTGAGCAGGGTGGAGGTTGCGTGTGCAGATTTGTACAGGCAGGATGGGGTGCATTTATCCCTGGTAGGTTTAGACCTGCTCCTTAACGACTGGCAAGAAGCCTTGGAATATGTTACTCAGCGCGAGGTTTGCTGTTCGCAGCTTGGGGGGGGGGTGGCACAGGGACATTGAGGTCGCCTGAGCCAGTGGCGGGATCCCAGAAGTTTCCGGGGTCTGGAGCCTTAGGCTATTATTAGGGCGGGGTGGGGTACCCCCGACCTGGACAACCCCTGTGGGGCTTTTGCTAATAATATGGCAAAGCCGGAAGAGAGGTGGGTACGTTGATAGCCGTGGGCCTGTCTACGGCGGAAACGGAAATGAAGTCACCTTGCTACTCACATGGCTGGTGAGACATTTCCGCTGACTTAATGGTTATGATGATTGTTTGGAAATGTTGTTGGATATGGTTAAAAGGTAATAAAGCTGCGACCAGAGGTATTCCCAACATTGTTGTTATGTGGTTATTGGGGGGGGGGGTTAGGGAGGGGAGGGGAGGGGAGGGGGAAAAAGGGAGAGCACCGCGTCCGTCGTACCTCGGTTATAAATAAGGCCGCGGGGCCGCGTACCTGATGGCCGCATGTAACCGGGGAAGCGGCGCGGTGCATGGTGGGCCACTAAGGTGTGGAGGCATCATGGGAGGCAGCAGACTGCATGTTTTAAAACAATTGGCTCCCACGGGATGAGTGAGAGCTGCGGGAGCCAATAAGGAGCGGGGAGGCTGCAGGAGGGAGGGAGTTGAAGCGGAGAGTTGGCGGGACGGCAGACTTTGCCTGGCGAGCCAGAGGTGAAGGTGGCTGGCGACCTGCTCTCAGGGGAGTGCAAGGGGAATTGTGATGAAGGGGTGTTGCAGCGGGGAGGGGGAGTGGGATCCTGGAGGTTTCTGGGGTCCGGAGCCTTAGGCTATTATTAGGGCGGGGGTGGGGTACCCCTGACCCAGACAACCCCTGTGGGGCTTTTACTAATAATATTCCCTCCAAAACTTAGTAAAGACGGTCCCTAAATAATAAGACAAACAATACCAATATAGGGACCGTCTTTACTAAGTTTTGGAGGGAATATAACACAATAATTTTAGGTGACTCTCACCCTCTGCTAAACGACCTATACTGTTGTTTTACTAATAATATGGCAAAGCCAGAAGAGGGGTGGGTACATTGATAGCCGTGGGCCTGTCTGCTTCAGAAACGGAAATTAAGTCACCTTGCTACTCACTGGCTGGTGAGACATTTCCGCTGACTTAATGGTTATGATGATTGTTTGGAAATGTTGTTGGATATGGTTAAAAGGTAATAAAGCTGCGACCAGTGGTATTCCCAACATTGTTGTTATATGGTTATTTGGGGGGGGGGGGGGTTAGAGAGGGGAGGGGGGTGAGGGATAAAGGGAGAGAACCTCGTCCGTCGTACCTCGGTTATATCCCCTTTCACTTCCAAACCTTACAGCAGAAATATTTCTGCTTTCAATTTTGTCTTTAACATGTATTAATTAATTAATTTATTTATTTATTTAGCTGCATTTATATACCGCTTTTCACCGGGTCAAAGCGGTGTTACATATAGGGGTGGGGAGATTAAGTACGAGGGTAGGGCCAACACCGAGGAGGCAACATTAATGATTTTGGGATAGGACAGACTAATTAATGAAAAAATCTTACAGCATGTTAACAAAAAAGCCCTATAATAAAGTTGCACATCTGGCAAAATATTTTACCTACTTTACCCAGAAACAAAAAATATTGTGTTGTCGGTCAAATTTTTGAAGAACTGGAAGCAGACTTTTCCTTGATCAAATTCAAAACAATATCACTAATGAACTCAGCTGCTTAACAATTGTATCCTAGTATGAAATACTGGTTGCTTCTCATTTAATCTGATATTAATTGTGCAGTGCAATACTGCAAATTATTACTGGGTATAATTTAATCATGATTGTAGTTGCTGATGAAATGGTTTATATTACACAGAACTGAAGCTGAAATCCTCACTTACTGCTGCTTTTATGATAGAAAAATGGAAAAAGTGAGAAAAAAATAGGGACGAGCAAATAAGTTATCATCCATAGCTGAAATCAAACACTCCTTCCATTACTTGAGAATGTGAATGCTCAGATAGTAGATTAAATTTGTGATTCAATTCACAGGCTACAATTTTCCAGAACATCTCTATAAAAATAGTTATAAATAGCAATGTGACTCAAGGTTAACAGCCAAAGAAACTTCCTTAAAGCTGGGCTCTGGTGGTGATACTGTATATTTACAATCTGATCTATCTGAGCAATGCAGAATGAGGAGAGAGAGAGAGCTCTTATACTGTAAAACCAGCTACGCTACTTTCTTCTCCACTCTAGGAAGCTTTAGCTGAGAGGAGGACAAAATATTAAGCATTTGTTCACAAGTCATGAAATCTCATGACAGACTCGGTGAAATTAAGAAGTAATGGGATAGGAGGCAGTGTACTATTGATTAGGAACTGGTTAAAAGATAGAAAACAGAGTAGGGCTAAATGACCAATTTTTTTTTCAATGGAGAAAGGTGAATAGTGAAGAAACGCAAGGATCTGTGCTGGGCCCACTGCTTTTTAACATATTTATAAATGACCTGGAAATGAGAACAAGCGAGGTGATCAAATTTGCTGATGACACTAAATTATTCAAAGTGGTTAAAACACAAGAGGATTGTGAAAAATTGCAAAAGGGCCTTGAAAAATTGGGAGACTGGGCGTCTAAATGGCAGATGAAATTTAATGTGGACAAGTGCAAAGTTCTACACTTAGGGAAGAACAATCCGATACGTGTTACATGATGCAAGGTTCCACATTAGGAATCACCACCTAGGAAAAAGATCTGTGCATCATCATGGATAATGCATTGAAACCCTCCGCCCAGTGTGCAGCCACATACAAGAAAGAGAAAAAGATTTAGGCGTCCTTGTGGATACCATGCTAAAACCCTCGGCCCAGTGTGCAGCGGCGGCCAAGAGAGCAAATAGAATGCTAGGTATCATAAGGAAAGGAATGGAAAATAAAACAAAAGATATTATAATGCCTCTATATCGTTCCATGGTGAGACCGCACCTTGAATATTGTGTGCAATTCTGGTCGCCGTATCTTAAAAAGGATATAGCGATTTTAGAAAAGGTTCAGAGAAGAGCCCCCAAAATGGTAAAGGGAATGGAAGGCTACTCCTATGAAGAAAGGCTAAAAAGGTTGGGGCTCTTTAACCTGGAAAAGAGACGGCTGAGGGGAGATATGATAGAAGTCTATAAATTAATGAACGGAGTGGAACGGGTAAACGTAGATCGATTGTTTACCTTATCAGAATATAGAAAGACTAGGGGACATGCAATGAAGCTACAGGGTAAACTATTTAAGACTAATAAAAGAAAATATTTTTTCACTCAACGTGTAATCAAACTCTGGAATTTGTTACCGGAGGATGTAGTAAAGGCTGTTAGTGTTACTGGGTTTAAAAAAGGTTTGGACAAGTTCCTGGAGGAAAGGTCCATAAACCATTATTAAAAAGGGACCCAGGATATCAGTGCTTGACCCAATACAAGCATTGTGGAACCTGTGTCCCTTGGGGAAACTGCTAGGTACGTATGACCTAGATTGGCCACTGTTGGAAACAGAATACTGGGCTTGATGGACCTTGGTCTGACCCTGTATGGCATATCTTATGTTCTTATGAAAATAGAATACTAGAAATCATAAGGAACGATATGGAGACTAAAACCAAAGATATTGTAATGCCTCTGTATCACTCCATGATGTGACCACACCTTGAATACTGTGTGCAATTCTGGTCACCATATCTTAAAAAGGATAGAGCAGAATTGAAAAAGGTACAGAGAAGACTGACCAAAATGGAAGACAGATGGCTGAGGGGAGATATGATGGAGGTCTATACAATAATGAATGGAGTGGAATGGGTAAACATAGATCAGTTGCTTGCTCCTTCAAAAAGTAAAAAGACTAGGGGACACGCAATGAAGCTACAATGTAGCACATTTAAGTCTAATAAGAGAAAATATTTTTTCATTCAATGCGTAATCAAACTCTGGAATTTGTTACCAGAGGATGTGTAGTAAAAAATGTGAGTGTTGTTGGTTTTAAAACAGTTTTGGACAAGTTCCTGGAGAAAAAGTCCATAAACCATTATTAAACAGGACCAGGGAAATAGACTGCTTACCCCTGGGACAAATAGCATGGAATCTGTATAGCTTTTGGGAACCAAATACTTGTGACTTGGATTGGCCACTATTCAAAAGAGGATACTGGGCTTGATGGACCCTTGATCTGACCAGGTATGGCATATCTCATTTATTTCTGAAAGACTCCATCTCTATAAAAATGTGCTTAACTTCCCATAATTTTATTTAACTGGTTAAAGTAATATTGTAACCACTATAATCTGTAGGCAAATGTTATTTATACATGCATGGCATTTGTGGATAAGTGTATGACTTGTAATTATTTGAAATTAAATGCTACTACATTAAAATACTGTGGGTAAGGAATCAACATGATATACTGCAAATATTCCCCTTCTATACAGGGACGCAGCTTCAACTGCAGGATTCGTTGTAAGTTTTAAGGGTTATTTTACATTCAGCCTTGAATATGAATAAACAGAAGGGTCAAGTTGTTAATCTTCATTACTTACAGCAAATACGATCTTATCTTGCAGAACAGCAATTTTTCCAGTTGTCCAAGCTACAATAATATCAAAGTGAGACTATTGCAATATTGTATACTTGGGGATCTCTAGTAATCAGCTTGCTCATCTCCAGACATTGCAAAATATAGCTGCTAAACTGGTTTTAAAACAAAAGCATTGGAATTTGTTCAAATTACTTTGGCTGCCAATTTGGTTAAGAATTCTTTTTAAATTCTGTTGAACTTTTTAAGTGTCAAATATGGGTTGGCCCCTTATTATATGATTTTTTTTTTGTTATTCTAGGTCGTTCCTCAAGATCTAGTAGGGCATCTAGATCAAATAATTTATATTTTCCCTCTCCTTGTGATTTGTTACATAAGAACTCATGAAAAGGCTTTGTTATAGTAGTGCTGCACATCACTGGAATAGTTTGCTAGTAGTAATCAAATCTGAAGAAAACTATATGAAATTCTGGTAAATGCTTAAAACTTTTTTAGCAATATTTTATGGTATGTTTTGTATTTATTGGATTCACTTCTAAAATTGTTATGTTTTCTGTTTTAGAGATTTTATTTTTATATTTATTTTTGTTCATAGTATTATGGCATGTCTCTATATTAAATCAATTATTCTTTTTATTTTAACTATCTTTTGTAATCTACTAAAACAATTTTTGTCTAATGTGGAATATAAATGTTTGAATTTAGTTTAATTGTTTCTTTACCCTACATGCTAGAAATCCTGCACATTAATACAAATAGATATTTTTATAAGACATTTTCCATGGCTGTTTCCAGGATTCTTACAAAATTGATGGTGTATATATTTACATAAAACACAGATGCATGGAAAGAGCGTATCTACTTTTATATATGACCTGTGCATAGGAGTTCTTGGGGGCAGAGATTGCGCAGATTTGCCAAGGACATGTGTATTTTACAAAATATGCATGTATATACACAGAATACATTCACCCAGGTACACCTTCTTGGGATCAGATGTAAATGTGTGGCTGAGGATTTGTGTGCTACATGGGTGGGTTCCGAGTGCCTATTTTATGAAGGCACACAGGTTGCCTTTATAAAAGGCCAGTTGACATCCGCTATGAAGCTCTAAAACAGATGTTATTTATTGGGAGCATTGGACATGCTGCTTACTTCAGATAAGTCGAATTTAATACTCTCAAGCAGAACTGTAAGATATTGAAAAGTTCAAAACACAACGTTACAATGATTGATCTGGTTTTAAAAGTGTCTAAAGTGCGTATTTAATGAAGTAAAAGAACCTCAAGAGGAATAATCTAAACTAGAGATTTAATTTTGATATTGGAGTGAAAATGTCTGACAAAAAAAGTTGTAGGAATATTGAGTGTTGGGTATGGTGTTGTAACATACTTTATAAAAAGGGTGGGTAAGTTTAGTTCTCAAGGGTCATGATCAGATCAGATTGGATTTGCAGGATATCCCTAATATGTATCCAGATCTATCCATGCACATTCATTAGGGAAGTAATGCAAACTTGACCTGTTTGTCGCCCATAAGGGCTGAGCATATTCACTCTTACTTTATAAAACAGGCTTAAAATAGGCACCTTTCCCCAACTTTGACATAGATTTTCTGTTACAAAATAGGCCTCATATAAATACAATATGCATGTGATAGATCACAAAGTTCCACATTTTAACTAGCCTAAAGTAAAGGAGTAATTAGCAAAAGGATTTTATGCCTTCAAACCCTGTAAACCAGACCAGAATCTCCTGACCCCAATCATGGAGTGACAACATTATTAATCAAGATACGCCATACTGGGTCAGACCAAGGTCCATCAAGCCCAGTATCCTGTTTCCAACAGTGGCCAATCTAGGTCATATGTACCTAGCAGTATCCCCAAAAGACACAGGTTCCACAATGCTTGTATTGGGTCAAGCACTGATATCCTGGGTCCCTTTTTAATAATGGTTTATAGACCTTTCCTCCAGGAACTTGTCCAAACCTTTTTTAAACCCAGCTACACTAACAGCCTTTACTACATCCTCCGGTAACAAATTCCAGAGCTTGATTACACGTTGAGTGAAAAAATATTTTCTCTTATTTGTCTTAAATAGTTTACCCTGTAGCTTCATTACATGTCCCCTAGTCTTTCTATATTCTGACAGTGTAAACAATCGATCTACGTTTACCCGTTCCACTCCATTCATTAATTTATAGACCTCTATCATATCTCCCCTCAGCCGTCTCTTTTCCAGGTTGAAGAGCCCTAACCTTTGTAGCCTTTCTTCATAGGAGTAGCCTTCCATCCCCTTTACCATTTTGTTGGCTCTTCTCTGTACATTTTCTAATAATGCTATATCCTTTTTAAGATACGGCGACCAGAATCAAGCCCCACCATTTGCTCCCCTTCTTCTCCAAACCAAACCTGGACCAAGGAAGATTCATTTCTGAGCCAGATGTGGACTGCCATCAAGGAAAATCATCCCAAAAGGAACCCAAACTCCCCCGCTAAACTCAAATAAACCAGACCCCATCCTTCTGCCATTCCAGAATGTTCTACTCTTTACCAGCAAAACAGATGTGAGAGCCTTCTTGCTGGTACCACTGCAGCCATTGAATTATACCACTAAGTGAGAATCACTTAGAGATATTTCAGACTCAGGTCAGTGGCTTTCATCAGGATGAAGTGGTTATGGAATGGATGTCTGTTCTTATATAAACTGGATTGGTGGGACTAAGGTAGGAAATTTTAATTTTGGTAGGAAACTTCATTAAAGAAAAGGCAGGAAATTTGAATTTGATTTTGGAAGGAAAGTTCATTGGAAAAAAGCAGGAAATTTGAAATTTGGTGGGAAAGTTTGTTGGAGAAAAGATTGGAAAAGTGCAAGTAAGAATCCTTGAAGAAAGCCATAGAATGATGGCTGAAATGTCGGTTCTACTTCTTAAGATGTAGCATGACCCAGAAAACTGCAAAGACCTACGATACTAGTCATGGAAGCCTAAGAGAATGCCACTACTAAAGGTTGGGAAATTGGAAGGAAGGAGGGGGACAAGGTAATTAGGAACAGGAGCGTACCGAGCCCTGTGCGAGCGGTGCGGTACGGCCGCACAGGGCGCAAAGACTTAAAGGGTGCATTTTGTCTCTCTGCCGTTGCCTGCCACCGCCACTTTTTCGGCGGCAGGCAGCAGCAGAGAGACGAAATGCGCCCTTTAAGTCTTTGTGCCGGCACACTAAGCAGGTCTGGTCTCTTCGGGAGGGACCAGACCTGCTTAGCGTGCCGGCAACTTGCAGATCGGGCACCCGCACCCCCATAAAGTGTCTAAATGGAGGTGCGGGAAGGGCGCGCGCCCGATGTGCAAGTCGTACAGGGCGCATTTCAGTCTCGCTACAGCCCTGAGTAGGAAGAATGAATTCTCATTACCCTTTGAGATATTTTACTAAAACCTTCATTTTTCTCTGTTGATTTCTATTACTGAAAAGCACGTCTCCTTTAATTTTGAATTCAAGACATTTAGAGAGAAATAATCAAAAAAAAAGATTTTAGAAATTTTTTTTTTTTAGAGATTTTGAAATACAGGTATCTCTAAAATGTTGTTTCACCTACGGAATTGGCTTTTTTATTACTGCACAGTACACACCCTGCAAGCTGGAGTTGAGGAAGGGCTCCAGGGATGGGATTAGGACTGGGCAAGAAGTACATACATGGCTGTGGACAACCAAAACTACACACAGACTTTTTTCCTAAATTGAATACCAAAACAAAAAAGGCACAATTCTGTGCTGGTACTTTTTCTTTAGGTAAGAGTCAAATAATAGTTATGTTTGTCCTTTTCCTTTGATTTCCATGGTATACCTCATGATATCTATTCCTTAGACCATATGTATAGAGGATGACCTTTCAGACTGGTCTAATGCTATTCTCCCTGGAGGACTGCTCAGTTGCTGATGTCCGGCACTCATCTCCATGGCCCTCTTTCAAACAAAAGGAACAGATTGCTTCTTAAGGCCTGCCTGTATCCCTCTCAGCTAGAGAAACTTACCCTAGATCTGCCCCCCTCCCCCCCCCCCCAATCCTGCCTCTGACTCTTCCCCCGTCTTCCTCTGTTAGCTTGCTTTGCTTATGCAGGATAAATGACCACATAGATACATTACCATTAAACCGTTTTCATGTAAACCATGGAGGCTTCTTAATATGCAATTCTGTCAATCAGAAAATAGACTGAGAGCGCGAATACGTGTCAGGACACACAAAAGCCTTCATATAATAATGACTTTGGATCACTGTCACCCCGAGTTGGATTTAAACCAGCAACCTAGTGGTGAACCCTGTAACAAACCCCCGAGTATCTGGCCCCTCATATGATACTAGTATGAACAACTGTTGCCATTTCATCATTATCTTGCTACCATTGTGGATGATACACAATTAAATGAATTTTACATGTTTTAGTTTTGGTTTCTAGATAAAAAGGTTCCTGTTAAATGGGCATTTCAGATTTTGAACCAATTCTTTAAAAAATGCAGTTAGCAGCTTTAATGTTGAGCAAATTGCAGCTATTATCAAATCAATTCCATTGAAAGAAGTGAAATATGAATCTTTAAATAAAATATGTTAAATTCCCCTTTCAATGTCATTATCTTTGCTTAAGATCTGCAGTGTGGGAGTTTAATCTTTCCATTAATCTTATAAAGGTGATTTTTCACATCTTCTACTCTCCTTTCTGGGATTGTTCCTGTAATTTGAAATCTCTTTTGAAAAGCAAATAAATTTAGGGGGTTTCACTAAAGGGCACTAAGAAATCACACCTAACGCGTTATTAGCTCCAAAGCCAAAGTGCGTTAAGTGCAACTGGTGGGGGTGTGGGCAGCATTTTCCTGATGGTTAACACAGAGCCCTGTCCCATAACGCATGCCACACTAGCATGGATGCACTTTACTCCACCTATCAAGGTGGCATTAGATAAACCCGCCCACTCTCCACCCCTAACCCACCCACTCACATCCCTAATGTAGGATGCACAGGATGAAAATTGGCCCGCACTGTCATGGTACCACACTAGCTGGCAAGGCCTATCGAAGGCGTGCTTTTAGCACGCACCAGACACACTGCCAGTCAACGCCCTTTAGCAAAAAGACCCCCTTAGTTCCCTGTGAAATATTACAATTAAATGACTATGTTCTGTGTTGAGGATGCTGTGCTCCAGTGCATTTAATATCTTAGAAAATTGAAGTCTGATTCAACTAATTTTGGATACCATACAAAGGGGCAAAATCAAACAGTCTGCTACATTTGTTTAATGTACCTGCTAAAATCAGTATTAATGGCTGATTCACAAAGCTATTGAGATGCAGAATGGGAGTCTTTTACCATCAGTATGCTTTGCAGCTCTAAAGCCCTTGTGCTATGTGATGCAAAGTGCAGGGGCTAATGGGGAACCCTCCCTCCTAGCTATTGGTATAGCTGACTTGTTTAGTTTAGGGACACAAAGCAGGAGAACAGAAAGGTTGGTGAATTAACCTGTAACCTTCCACCCCCATGCACACAAAATTGGTATGGATGGGGTGGGGGGGGGTATAAAGTGCACTTTCATTTTCTTTCCCTCCCATTCTCTCACACACACTCTTTCTCTAGGCCTAATCCTACCAGATTTAACCCTTGATCTTCTGTTATTATTCATTTTTTCCTGTCCCCTTTTGATTTGTAAGGCTCCTTTTTCTGTTACCCATTCTCTTCTATTCTCTTAGGGGTCAATATTCAAAGGCATTTAGGTGATTAGTGCTCCTAAATATGCCTGGTTTGTGCCACCTAATACCCCAACACTATCCGGCTAGCATCAGGGCTGAGGGTTGGAGTGGGAGATGGCACCCAACGGTAACTGGTTATCTGTGATATTCCGCCGATAACTGGTTATACTTAACTGGGTGAAGTTAGCTGAAAAAAGGCTGGCCTAACTTTACCCAGTTAAGGTAACTGGTTATCAATTTAACATAACAGATAACCGGTTATCTAAATCTCTAACCAGGTTACCCAGATATTCAATGCTGGTAGCCGGATATGATCCCGGCATTGAATATTCAGGTTTAAGTTAAAACGGCAATGGCCAGCCACTTTAAAAGTGCTGGTCGCTGCCACTGAATATCAACCCCTTAGACATTCTTCTAAGTCGATTCGTATAGACCCATAGCAAGCATACCTCTATTAGCCAAGATCATCGAGAAAGAGGTACAAAGACAAGTTCAAGATCACATAGACACCGCAGCCCCACTCGACTAATGCCAACATGGGTTCAGGGAGTATCATGGGGTAGAAACTCTCCTTACTACCCTTTTCAGCAACATAATCTCAGGTATTGATAACCTTCGGCAAGGGTTCGCGCTCATCTTTCTTGACATTGCCGCAGCTTTCGACTCAGTGAATCACAAACCTCTCCTGGGGTGGCTTGAAGAAAAGGGCATCTGTGGTAATGCGCTAAAATGGTGTAAATCATACCTTGCCGAAAGATGGCAATGTGTGAAATCTGGATCAGCTACGTCCGAACCTTTCCACCAAACTCAAGGAGTCCCTCAAGGCTCCTCACTATCATCACTCTTTTTCAACATATACATACAACCTATCTGTAATCTCATCAGATCTTTTAATGTGAGCTGCCTGATATACGCTGATGATATCCTGCTCTACACCCCGTTCTCTACAGAACTTCTGAATCTCTCCCCTCTGATAGAATGTTTTGACGCAGTTTCTAAATGGCTCCTATCCCAAAACCTCCGCATCCAACACAAGAAGACAGAGGTTCTATTCATTACAAGGGACCACAACTTCACCCCACCATCATATGTAAGAGTTAAAGAAGCAGAACTGCAAACAAAATCCACAATTCGTTATCTGGGGGTCACACTGGATCAACATCTAGATATGAAAGTACACATAGAGAATGTAGTAAGAGCAGTTTATTTCAAGGAGTGGCCTAGTGGTGGGGGCAAGGTACTTCAGGCCGGAAGGTCGGGGGTTCAAATCCCACTAGAGGACAGCAACCTCGGGCCGGAAGGACTGGGGTTTCTAGTCCCACAGGTGCTCCTTGTGGTCTTGGGCAAGCCACTTAACCCTCCATAGCCCATGTTCCCTGTAAAAAAAAAAATAGTTATCTCCAAGTTATAATGCCCTGTTCAATGTAATTTCAGTTTGTTCAATGTAAACCGCACTGATGCAGAATAGCGCGGTATATAAGAGAATGTAAATAAATAAATAAGATTCGTTCTCTCAGGCATCTTCGCTCCTTACTTGATCCAGAAGACTACAGGACAATATACCAAGAGTTAATTCTACCACATTTCGACTGTGCTAACGCTATCCTACAAGGCCTTCCTCAATCCACTATTAACCCTCTACAACTTGCTATGAACACCGCAGCTAGGGTCCTTCAGGGAGTCGCCAGATTCGAGCACGTGACTCCTATACTAAAACAACTCCACTGGCTCCCCATACATGGTAGGCTCACTTACAAGACCATACTGCTGACCTTTAAGGCCATCCACGGACTTTCATCCTCTTCACTCTCAAATCTCATCCATGTAACTCCATCTACTAGATCCAGAAGACCAACGGCTATAAACACACTAACACTTCCTAAGGCTGTAACAAAATGCACCCAGATAACGGCAAGCAGATCTTTTATATTCTACGCCCCAAGATGCTGGAACGCCTTACCACCAAGCATTCGTGCCATTACTGACTTAACCCAATTTAGGAAAGCACTTAAATATCACCTTTTCCTCATATACTACCCACCAA
Source organism: Ichthyophis bannanicus (assembly GCA_033557465.1). Classification (NCBI taxonomy): domain Eukaryota; kingdom Metazoa; phylum Chordata; class Amphibia; order Gymnophiona; family Ichthyophiidae; genus Ichthyophis; species Ichthyophis bannanicus. The sequence goes on from CM066038.1 coordinate 403,847,948, forward strand.
ACATTACCCCCAGCAAAAGCCCCCCCAAATAAGAGACACACCTTATCTTCAAATAGCCTCTCCCACTTTCTCAGTAAGATTACTAGGATTGTGTACCTAAGCCCACCTCTGAGGCATCAGTTTGCACAATAAAAGCTAGAGAGAATTTGTGCTAATCAGGACAGGTTCAGAGCACACAGCTTTCTTGAGGCACTGGTACAGAAGGTGCAGTGACCACTGAATCCATTCGGGAGCTCTCTTTTGGAGGAGATTGATTAACGGCTCTGCCACCTCTGCAAAATTAGGGATGAACCGGTGGTGATAGTCAATCAATCCAAGGAAGGCACAAACCTTTTTCTTCGGTTTTGGGGTGGGGACCTGGGCAATGGCATCCACCTTCCATAGTTGACGTCATATCTGAACATCCCAACCTCCCAGAAAACATTATTTAGGGTTGGCCATCAACCCGGCCTTCCGCAGGCTGGTCAACATGGCTTGTACTTGAGGCTAGATGGGTGATTCCGTTTCTGCTGTAGATGATGATGTCGTCAAGGTATGTAGCCACATACTCCTTGTGTGGTTTCAGTAGGCAGTCGACTAGGCATTAAAATGAGGCTGAAGCCCATGTAATCCAAAGAACAGTACTGTAAACTGGAACAGACCTTATGGTGTTGAAAAAGCAGTCTTCTCCTCGTCAGCCAGAGTCAAGGGCACCTGCCAGTATCCCTTGGTCAAATTCAAGGCTGATATAAACCATGCTTTACCAAGTCACTCAATTAGCTCATCTACTCTGGGCGTGGGGTATGCTTCCATTTTAGAAGCTGCAATGACCCTCCAGAAGTCAATGCAGAATATGATGCTTCTGTCGTGTTTAGGAACCAAGATGGGTGATGACCAGTCACTCAGACTTTTCTATAACTCCCAGGTTAAGTATCTCTTCCTTGGTGACACCCTGTCACTGGGCCTCTGTAATCCAGTAGAGTTATTGCTGGATACCACCCCAGGATCAATAATGATATCATGACAAATGTGGTAGGTTCATCCTGGGTGGGTGGAAAACACCGTTAGGTTCTGGTGGATCAAACCTTCTAAATCTCTTCTCTGGGCAGCAAAGAGCTGGTCTCCAATCAGGACTTCAGCTAGATCCAATAGGGCTGAAATTTCACACCCAAATTTATCTCCCTGTGCCACCATAGCATCACTGGAGTCCATTTTTTCAATAGGTTAATAAGGTAAATTTTGGCTCTCTTTCGTTTATCTGGCTGGGCAATCTTATAGTTAACAGGCCCCACTTTCTCTTCCACCTCATAGGACCCACGCCATTACAGAGTAACTTACTCTCAGATGAGGGCCGCAAAACAAACTCTGTCTCCCGGTTGGAAGGTGCGGTACAAGGCTGCCTGACTATAGCCCCTGGGCTTTTTCCCAGACTAAGCTTAGCCGCCTTTTTGGCTTTCCTCAATCAGTCTTGCATTTCTATAACATACTCCACCAAATTACGCCCAGCATGGGGTTCTTCCCAGGTTTACCTTATCACAACTAATATGCCTTTTGACAGTCTTCCAAAGAGCAACTCAAAAGGCGAAAATCCCATGGAACTCTGAGGTAGCTTATGGATGGCAAATATCAAATAGGGTAGGAGACTGTCCCAATTCTTCCCATCCTCCTGCACAAACTTTTTAAACATCTATTTCAGAGTTTTATTAAATCATTCAATGAGCACATCCATCTGTGGGTGATATACTGATGTTCGCAGCATCTTGACCTTCACCAAGGCACACACTTGCTTCATCACCTTGAATACAAAGGGTGTTTCTTGATCTGTGAGGATCTCATTGGTTATTCCCACCTGTGAGAATACTTCCTAAAGGGCATTAGTGATCATAATAGTCTTCATATTCCTTAGAACAATGGCCTCCGGGTATCAAGTAGCTTAGTCCAGCATGACTGAAATATACCTATTGCCTCAGGTAGTTCTCTCCAAGGATCCTATCATATCAAAGGCTACTCTTTCAAATGGGGTTTCAATGATGGGCATAGGCACTAGAGGAGCAGGTTAGACTCTGGCAGGGTTATAAAGTTGACAGGTGGGGATGACTGGCAATATAACTGTACCTGTTTATAGATCCCAAGCCAGAAAAATAGGGCCAAAATACGCTCTAGTGCTTTCTCCACCCCCAGGTGTCCCTCTAATAAATGGCTATGGGCCAACCATAGCACTGCTGATGATAGTTCCCCGGCCCTAACAGTTGCTCTATCTCTTCTCCCTCTAGGGCACCCTCGGTCAATCTGTATAATAATTCTCTCTTTAGCACAAAATAGGGAAAGGGTTTTACAGAGGACTATTACCTACTGGACCCCCATCCACCTCCAAAACCCGCTCTCAGGCATGTTTAAGGGACTCATGCTCTTGCTGGCCCTTCCTGAAGCTCCCTGGATCTTCCCTCAGCTCCCACTATGGGAAGGGGAACATTGTATTTGGGTCAGTACCACAGAGGCCTGAGCTATCCCCAAGGGTTTTCTTTCCTAGGCTTTCCCTCTCTGGATCCCTCTCCCATAGCCACCCCCAGATTCTGTTGGTAGCATAGCATGTCCAGCAACGCCAACTCCAGGACTTAGCAGGTTTGGGATTCTAGACATATAGATCCGGGTCTTCCAGCAGAAAAATCTCTGGGAAATCTTCTTGGTCAGACTTAGTAGAGCTGTCAGTTTGTTGGGCCCATATCGCTCTGAAGTTTGGGTAGTTTCCGCTGATCACCACTGGATATGGGTGCCAGGGCAATACGTGGCTTGCCCTACTGGAGTCTTAAATAAAACCTATGCCGTGGGATACCATCTCCAGTCTCCATGCACACAGGCCAGTGTTACCATCTTTGCATAGTCAATTTGAAATCAGGTTACAATTTCCCAGTGAATGAGAGTCTGCACACTCCCAGAGCCTATCAAGGCCTGGAGATGGGTCCCCTCGAGCTCCACTAGAATCACAAAGTTCTGTGCCCCTGGGTGGAGAGTGTCCACAAAAGTGCATGTGTGAGGGATGGTTAGGCTGACATCCATGGGTTCCCCGTACCCAGGGAATGTTCCCGGGCACAGTGTCCCCAGGCCCCACACCTAAAACAGGGAAAGGGTCATAGCTAGGACCATGCCCTTGCCTAGGAGGTGATGTTGGGTGTCAGAACATTGGAGCCAATATTATTTTTGGCTTCACCTTCCTTTCTCCTGGGCTAACAGGTGATTTCTTCCCCTTCTCACTGTCCATTTCAGTCAGTGGTTGGGCTTCATGATATCCCTTGGCTATTTCCAGTGCAAGTTTGGGGTGCTAACATACCCACTGTTTCATCGAAGCAGTCAAGCCCTCCAAATACTGCTCCAGTAGCACAATCTTGGGCACCTCTAGCCCAGTCTCTCTCTCTGGTTGCAGCCACTTCCATGCAAACTCCTTCAATTGGCAGAAAAATCTCTGAGGGCTCTCTCATCTGGAGCCTCCCCTTTCTGAATCGCTGGCAGTAAGCCTTTAGTGTATAGCCAGCCTGTTCCAATATGGCAGCCTTGACAACTGCATATGTAGCTTGCCCATCAGGGTTGGCATCCTGGAGTGCAGCCTGACTGCTAACCATATGCAAATTCCCCAGTTAAGTAGTCCATGTTGCCTCCAACCACCCAGCTATGTGAGAAGTTCATTCAAAGTTCAGCAGAAAGTGATCAGGTTCATCTTCTTCCATCATTTTCAGTAGCACTGGTGCTGGAGGGTGGAGTAGTGATCCCTGTAGGGCTTGAGTCAATTGAGCCAGGGAACTTCTCTGCAGCTCCCCATGCACCTGAATAAGATCTTTTTGCTGTTGATATTGCTGTTGTTGCTGCTGCCCTTCTAGCAGGGCTTGTTGGAACTGCTGCTGACATTGTTGCTGTTGCTACTATTGCTGCTGACATTCTGCCAGAATCTGGAGGAGCCACTCCATCCCGACTTATCACTGTTCTCTTGCAACACCACCACAGCTTCCTCTTCTGCAGCTGAGCTAACTCTGAAGTAGTCCAGTTTCAACTAACCTTTAATAACCTCTAGTGGCCAAAAACAAAGCCTGCCTGTCTGGCACAGACTATACCTTCTTCAAGTTCTCTAACTAGGGCGAGGCTAACCCTCTTAGCTCATACAAACAAACAATAAATCCTGACCTGCTTTAGAGGCCCAACCCTGGAGAGATGTGGAATTTCCCTTAGTCTCATGGTTAAAGGAAATCCCACCACTGCTACCATATGCGATAGTGTGGCAAGCGGTGGGAAGGTGTTTTCTTTAAAACACAGGCCAAACAGCAGTTAAGGGAAAATAAAATCAGCTTACTTCCAGGACCAGTGCTAGGATTTCCGGCACACCCTGCAACCTACACATTGGCACCCCTCTTCCTCATTACTATTAATGGTGACTACCTTCCACCCCCATTTTTTCCAAAACTCCTTTGTTAACTCTTTTCACATGCTAGTATTTATCCTTGAAATTGAATGTTGTAAGAAAATAGCAGTGAAGGAGCAAATGCATAGCTGGAATTAAAATGAGTACTGAGCAGTAAATAATTAGTATCGTATAAAGAGACTGCGACATTCTAAGGTCTAATGTCATCAGCAAACAAACTCAATGTATTTAAGCAAATAAAAAAAGGAAGTTCTATAAAGGTTACAACCACTTAAGTAAACAATGATCCCTAGTTTTATTCTGTAACTACTTAGAGGAAAAAGATTATCTTCCCGCTTTCTAAAAAATATCTCAGGATGCAAATTACATATCTAACAAGAACAAGACTGATTTATGTAGTTTTTATAACTCCCAGTTAATCCTGAAGTATGTATTCCTTTTCTGAAGCAATCGTGACTATTTTGGCCTTGTGTTGCAGAGGTGAGTTGTGTGTGCACGCGTGTGTGTGTGAGAGATGCAGAGCTGAGATGCCTGTGTTTGTGATGGGAAGGTGAGATGTGTGTGTGTGTGTATGTGTTGCTAGGTGAGGTTCCTATGTGTGTGTTATGAGGGGAGGTGCCCATGTATATGAGATGCAGAGCTGGGGTACCTGTGTGATGGGAAGATGAGGTGTGTGTGTGAATGTGGTAAGGAGGTAGGGTGCCTATGTGTGTGTGTTGCTGAGGTGCCTGTGTGCACGTGAGATGCAGAGGTGAGATGCCTGTGTGTAGGTGTGATGTGAAGATGGGATGAGGGTGTGTTTTTGTGTGTGATGAGAAGGTGGGGTGCCTGCGTGTAGGTGTGAGAGATGCATTCTGGGGGAGGGGAATGCATCTTCCAGCAACATAGTAACATATACATTGTACTCTTCTCCCCTTCCAACCTCTCTCCTGCTGACTCCCTTTTTCTGTTCCCCTTCCAGACTTTCCGCCCTTCACCAAACTCGCTAGCACTCCCATCCTCTGTCCTAAAATCTCACCCCCATCCTCCCTTATTGTAAGCCCAGTACCCCTTTAAATTTTCTCTTTCTCTTCCTTATTCCTTCCTCCTCCATCTCCCCCTCCCCCAAACCTTTTTTGTTGCTTCAGGGATCGCCTGGCCTTCCCCTTCCTTCTGCCTGCAGGAATCCAATCTCCCATGGCAAATGGTAGAGGATCTTTGCCATGATTGCAGCAGTGCTCCTCTCCTTCTGCCCACAGGAGGTGGGGTCCCCGCAGGCAGACAACGTGATTTCAGGCTGCGATTACAGCAGTCGTCTCCTGTTCTGCCCGTAGGAATCCAATGTCCTGCGGCAGACAGAAGATCTTTGCCATGACTGCAGCAATGCTCCTTTCTTCTGCAGCCAGAGTTCCACGTGCATAAGAAATATTTGTAACCACCGGGCCTACTTACTTAAGACTGGACTGGATGGGACCGCGATAGCCCTTCGCTTGTCAGTCTCTAATCAGGGATCTCCAACTCCAGTCCTGGACAGCTGCAAACCAATCAGGTTTTCAGGATATCCCAATGAATATGCATGAGATAAATTTGAATACAATGGGGCAGTGCATGCAAACATATCTTGTATTCAAATTTATCTCATGCATATTCATTAGGGACATCCTGACAACCTGCCTGGTTTGCGGCCAAACCCCTGCTCTAATCGTTCCTCTTCTTAAAATTGCTAGCATGCCATTTCTACAGGGTGCCATTTCTGTCTGGGTGCCTTTCATTCTTGACAATCTGCTTGTTGCCTGGAAGCTCCCTCCACTCCCTCCCTCTGTTCTTTATGGCTGTTAGCATTAGCAGCCCCTCATGGAAGGGAAGGATAGAACACAGGTGACATCCTGAGTAAGTGGCTGCTACAATAACAACACTCCTTTATTTTAAATGGCAGATAACACAGGTACACTACCAAAAAACTGCCTCCAGTTTTGCAACTGATTCCTATAGATTTTGGGGTGCTGAATCCAGGAAAAATAGCCAAAATGTTCCATCACGTCACGTTTTCTTGCAAAATTAGATTTCTTACCCATATAAGGAATGTTCACATAATTTCTTTTTAGCCGACTGCAGTTTATTTTCTTGGCCCAAAATAGAGGTTGTAATGGTTAACTAACTAGAAACACTCCCTCATGATATTTTAGAGTGTTTTGTATTCATTTTATACATTAACAGGACAATTGGGAGGCGGGGGGCTAAATCCAGTACTCGCGCTGGCGCATGTTCTTTCCTGTTCGCCTCGCCTCGTTCGCTCGCTCAAACATGGTGGTTGCGACATGAACGTTCCTGTCAAATTTCTGTTTCTTGCAAGTTCATTATTACCTTTTGTTTGCTCAGTCGTAATCCAGCTTTATTCCGAAGTGGTTCACTACAGTTGCAGTTTGCAGTGCTGTGTATTTGTGATGGCTCACAGAGCCAGAGGTTGCGTCAACTCTCCGGACAGTTTTTGTTTTATTTGTGGGGAATATACCGTGAAAAAGCGGCAGAGGAACATTTCTGCATTTATTAAAAAAGTATATTTCGCCTATTTCGGTTTGAAGTTAGGCGATCAAGACAAACCGTGGGCTCCTCACAAAGTGTGCAAGACATGTGAGGAAGATCTACGCTTATGGATGAAAGGTAAAAAACAAGCATTTCGTTTCGGAATACCTATGATGTGGCGTGAACAAAGAGACCACAGCAGTGACTGCTATTTTTGCTCTTGCATTGTGAAGGGATACAACTTAAAAAATAAGAACGTAATAAGTTACCCCAACCTTCCCTCAGCAATTAGGCCTATGCCTCATAGCAACGAAGTACCTGTGCCTGAACCACCAAAATCTTTGGATCATATTTGTGTGGACGGTTCTGATCATGATGAGACTCATCAGATGGCTTTTCCCGATGAGTCCAGTACTTCCGAGTTTGAAACTGAACCAGATCCGAAACCTGAACTTTTCTCTCAAGCTGAATTGAATGATTTAGTCCGGGATTTAGGACTCCCAAAAGATGCTGCCCAACTGCTAGGTTCTCGGCTTAAACAGAAAAATCTATTGTCACCAGGAACAACTTTTTATTGGTACCGCAACCGCGAGACACAATTTTTGAAGTATTTCAGCAAAGAGGAAGATTTGGTATTTTGCAACAATATATACGGAGTGATGGAAATGTTTAAACTCAAGTATGATCCTGCTGAATGGCAGCTGTTCATTGATTCGTCAAAAGACAGCATAAAAGGTGTTCTTCTTCATAATGGCAACACATTCGCTTCAGTTCCTATTGCTCACTCTGTTATTCTCCAAGAAAAATACGAGAATTTGGCCCTGATTCTTCAGAAGATTCGTTATGATGAGCATAAGTGGATGATTTGTGGAGACTTTAAAATTCTATCCATGCTATTAGGGCAGCAATCCGGTTTCACCAAATATCCCTGCTTCCTTTGCTTGTGGGATAGCCGGGCCAACGACCTACACTGGGGGAAAAAAGACTGGTCAATTCGGGAGTATTTGAGACCCGGTGAGAAAAATGTTCTTCATGAGAGCTTGGTACCTCGTGATACAATTCTATTACCACCTCTCCACATTAAGTTGGGTCTCATTAAGCAATTCATCAAGTCCCTTCCAAAAGATGGTGAGTGCTTTCGGTACCTTTGCTCAAAGTTCCCCCGACTTTCTGAAGCAAAGCTAAAGGAAGGAGTGTTTGTTGGCCCTGATATAAGGAAACTCATTTCAGATGGAGCATTCGCTGAAACGATGTCTGAGAAGGAAAAAGAAGCCTGGGATTCCTTCAAGGATGTTGTTCTCAAATTCTTGGGGAACAGGCGGGATGAGAACTATAAGGATATTGTTGCCAGGATGCTCAATGCCTTCAAAGAACAAGGCTGTAACATGAGCCTGAAAGTCCATTTCTTGCACTCCCATGTGAACTACTTTCCCGAAAATTTGGGGGCGTACAGTGAAGAACAAGGTGAAAGGTTTCACCAGGACATCAAGGACGCAGAGAGAAGGTACCAAGGAAGATGGAACACCACTATGATGGCTGATTTCTGCTGGTTGCTGCTGCGGGAAAACCCCAGATGAAAAATACGCCAAGCAGCGCACCAAGAGAAGCATTCGGGGGAAGAAGAAACGGGCCCACCAGGAGATTGATTGACCCAAGAATGACTTTAAAATCTAAAATGTGTTGACAAATATCGTGTTTTTACTAAACTTTGAAATAAAAATTTGCTAGTTATTACCACAGTGTCGGATCTCATTTATTAGAATTTTATTTTCACACCATCGGGTGTTTGTCTTCATGTATTGCAATGGTGCGGTTTGCGTTTTCTATTCTTACATACATACCTGTACAACATTTTTTGCACATTTCTTTGCTTTGCTTTGTGTCTAACCTCGCTCTTATATGCTCAATGTTTGTGCACATGTATGTGGCTGTTTTAAGTGCAATTTTGCTACCATCACAGTGTGTTTTGTTGACATTACTCTATTCTTATGTGCTGCCTTGTTACAATTTTCTTTATTCTTATTTGAATAACTACTAAACAATTAGTATAAAGAATTCATCCAAGAAACTTTTATCTCGATCGCACTCAATCTGAAACGTTCACCTCAAACTGCTAACCCAATGTAGCAAAAAATCTGTACATGATGGAGCAAATTGGTTACCAGATTTGGATTCAGCGCACCAAAAAACGTAAAAATCAATCGAAACATTAGAGGCAGTTTAAGAAAAAAAGACATTTCTTCTTGAATATCAAACTTTTGCATATTCACTGAAAGATACACGCAGAAGATTTTTCACACCAGTACACATGGTGAAACAGTCTTTTTTCCCTACACGCGCAAGAATTTTATGCCACCTCACAACAGTTGCAGAGATAATGGTGCTCCTGAACTTTATGCCTGGTTATGTAATCCTCTATGCGATTCTCTGCTTTGGGCACAAACCTTATTGACATTTCATTTTAATACGTGCAGCTCATTTGTGTATCATTTAAATATGCTTGGTATTGCTGTGCATGCATACGTTTTTGTGCCGTTTGCGCGTCTCAATCGTTTCTCTGCATTAGACACAGGCGGTACTTGTGCAGATATACCACCTTATCTGCACACAAAGGGCGCAATAGCATTTATGCATTGGCCTGTAAATTTGTACCTGTGGCCAAAGACCACAAAGAGTAGCACAGCATCATGGCTTCTGTAGGTTTTAGACTATTGCTGTGACCATTGAACTACTCCTCCACTCCATTCTCTTGAGACTTTCTGCAACCATTTAGGTACTCAGCAATCCATGGGATTTGAAAACCTGCTTCTCCCTCAGTCACATAAGACTTTTCAGTTTTCTACCTTGGCCTGAAAGAGGGAGTGTCTCGGTACAGCCCTTAAGGCATACCCAGGCACTCTGGTTTTTCAGAATACCCACAATGAACATGTATAAGATAGATCTGCATGGAACACAAATAGTACTTGCAAAATTATCTAATGTATGTTCATCGGCTTTCCTAAAGCTATGAGAGTTAAAGAAAAAATTCCTGCCACTAAATGGAATACTACAAGTTGCTCAAGGATGCATGTTGAATGATGCCGAGATGATCAAGAAAAGATGGAAAAAATATACAATCATTATACCATAAAGATCAAGTGGATCAAAAGGTGTTTCAACCTGTATCTTATGATCAGGAACCATTGGTGATGAAAGAAGTTGAAGCAGCATTGAAAGCCATATCAAAGAACAAAGCACCAGGCATTGTTGGCATTCCCACTGAAGTATTACAGCAATCAGATACAGCTGTTACCATACTTACAAGGATCTGCCAGGAAATTTGGAAGACCACATCAGGCCAATTGACTGAAGATCTGTGCTTATACCAATACTGAAGAAAGGTGATCTGACTGACACTGGAAATTATCACACAATTGCTCTGATCCCATATGCCAGCAAGATTCTACTCAAGATCATTCAGCAGAGACTACAACCATACCTGGAACAAGAACTGTCTGAAGTGCAAGCAGGGTTCAGAAAACGGTGAGGAATGAGACACACAACACGGGTATGAGATGGATGCATGAAAAGACAAAAGAATACCAAAAGGGTATCTATATGTGTTTGATTGATTAGACCAAGACTTTTGACTGTGCAAACCATGAAAACGCTGGGCCACATTAAGAAGCACGAGTATACCAGAACACTTCATAGTTCTCTTGCACAATCTTTATATTGATCAAAGAGCAACAGTTCAAACAGAACAAGGAGAAACGGAATGGTTGAAAAATCAGCAAAGGTGTACAACAAGACTGCATATGTTCCCCCTACCTGTTTAATTTATATGCAGAACAAATCATCAGAGAAGCAGGACTATATGAAGACCACTGAGGTGTGAAGATTGGTGGAAGACTCATCACAAACTTCGCTATGCTGATGATACCACAATAATGGCTGAAAGAGAAGATGATTTGAAACATTTGCTTCTCAATATCAAGAAACAGTCTTAAAATGGTCCTGCACCTTAATGTAAAGATGACAAAGATCCCAACACCTAGCAAAATCAATAAGTTCATCACTAATGGAGAAGAAATTGAAATGGTTGACAACTTTAACCTACTTGTATCAACTATCAATTAAGAAACAACAAGCAGTCAAGAAATCCAGTGAGGTATTGCTCTCAGCAGAATGGCTATGAAGGACCTAGACAAGATTCTCAAGAGCAGAGATGTCTCTCCCCATACAAAGATTTGACTTGTCCAAGCCATAGTATTTTCAATAATGTCATATGGACGTGAAAGTTGGACAGTGAAAAGGATAAACAGGAAGAAAATCAATGTCTTTGAATTATGGTGCTGGTGAAGAATACTAGGTATACCATGGACTGCCCAAAAAACAAACAAGCCAGTACTAGAGGACATCAAACGAAAGCGTTATTTAGAAGTTCAGATGACAAGACTTCGACTTTCATACTTTGGGCATATCATGTAAAGAGAGAGATTCTATTTTGGAGGCGGCGCAGATGCATGAAGGTTGGGCCTGGCTCAACTATGATGAAACATTTTGGGATAAGATGGGGGAGAATACATTATTGTCATGGGGGACACAAGATATTAGCTTATGGTTGACACAGATGTCTGCCAAAACTGGAGCGGGAGGGTCAGGAGGAGCAGGGGAGTCAGGGGGAGTTAGAGGGGGGGGGTGGTAGCTGCGGCAGGGATGGGGAGGTCCTTTCAGGCAGGTGGGGCCCACACACTGCCGAGAACGAGGGGTAATGGAGCGGGGGACATTTGCTGGTGATTCAACAAGTCATCATGTCCATTTCCCGATTGCAAGTTCTGGCACGCGTGTTCCATCTGTGTTGGAGTGCATTCCATACTCAAATACGCCGAAAAGGGGGCTGCAGCCCCCCCCCCCCCTCCCGGTTCTCAAGTAGTAATGAATTAATGGGTCTGGCTTCTACGCAATACGGCTGGAAGCCTTAAGGCCGTGGCTTCGGCAATACCCGAGGTGGAGGGACAGGGAGGTGCATGAGGGGGGTTTATGTATGGGTTTATTATACCAGTGAGAGGAACTGTGGAGTCGGTAAAGGCTCAGAATGCCATCTTGTTTTTTTTTTTATTTATTTAAAGGGTATTTCTATCCCGCCTTATCCTTCAATCAAGGCGGTGTACACAGCAAACAATCAAGAAGTTGGCATTTGTGTTCAAGGTATTCTTATGTAGTACAGTGGATGTGTATGCGTGTGGGTAGGATGATTAACGTGCGCTATTTACAGCATGAGCTTTATACAGTGCTATGTACAATGATCGTGCAGGTGAGATGTTAGTTCGTGGCTGTTGCTCCCATTATGTGTTTGGGTCGTAGTGTTCCAGGAAGAGCAGAGTCTTTAGTTGTTTCCGAAAGTCCTTAGTGTCTTCCGTGGAGCGCAGTTCGTCAGGGAGTGCGTTCCACATTCCAGGTGCTGCCATTGATAGCACTCTTCGTGCGATGGACTTGCATGCTTTTGTGTAGTCTTTTGGCGTGTTGATTGTGTCCAATGTGGCTCTTCTTCTAAGTCTTGTGCTGACATTGGGTTGTATGAGGGATTGAAGGCTGTGGGCAGAGTTCCTGTGTTTGATTCTGAATATGTTTAGGATTGTCTTGTATTTGATTTGGGAGCTGATTGGGAGCCAGTGTAGGACTTTTAGTATGGGAGTGATGTGGTCTTGTTTTGATGCTCCAGATATTATTCGTGCTGCCATGTTTTGGGCCATTTGTAGTGGTCTGAGCGACTGTTTTGACATACCTGTATAGATCGGGTTGCAGAAGTCGAGTATGGGCGTAATTAGAGCTTGACAAACTGTGCGGAAATGATCTTGTATGAGTAGTGGCTTGAGGCGTCTGATTATTCTCATCTTGAAGTATGCGTTTTTGGTGGTTCTTCTGATGTGTGACTGTAGGTTTAGCTCCCTATCAAGCGTTACTCCAAGATATTTCACCTCCTTTTTTAATGGTATTGTTGAATTGTTGACATTGATGGAGGGTGGCGGGCTGAAGCTGTTTCGTATGACGAGAAGTGCTTCTGTCTTGTTGTAGTTTATGGTCAGGTTGTTGTTATGTAGCCAGTTGGACATGTTGTTGAGGCAGTCTGTTATTCTGGTGTAGTCAGGGTTGTCGAGGTTGATTGGGGTGTATATCATGATGTCGTCTGTGTAGATTGTGTAATGTATTTTGTGCTCTTTCATGATGTTACAGATCGGTTGCATATAGAGGTTGAATACAGATAGGGCGGAGCCTTGTGGCACCCCTTGGTTGATCTTTGTGGGTCGTGACGTGTTGGGACCGATCTTGACCTGGAACTGTCTGTCAGTTAGGTAGGAGCTGAACCATTTCAGGGTGGTGCCGTTTATTCCAATGCTCTGTAGTCTGGTTAGGAGGATTCTGTGGTCCACTGTGTCGAATGCAGCTGAGATGTCTAGGAAGATCATTAGTGTTCCTTTTTTGTGGTTGTCTATGATTTGGAATGTCGTTGAGTAGATATAACAGTAGTGTTTTGACTCCGTGGTTTGGGCGGAAGCCATGCTGGTGTAAGTCCAGTGGGACATGTGCATCAATATGGTCCTGGAGTTGGTGTTGTACAGCTTTTTCTATAATCTTTGCCAGTAGCGGTATGCTGGAGATTGGTCTGTACGCTGCTGGGTTGCTCTTGTCTAGTGTGGATTTCTTTGGGATCGGTCGTATGGTAGCTAGCTTCAACTGGTCTGGCATGGTTCCTTGTGTCAGTGAGTTGTGTACTATGTTGTGTATGGTGTTGATGAAGCTTTCCTTCGTTGCCTTGATCCAGGTTACCGGGCATGGGTCTGTTGGCACGGTGCTTGTGTTGAGCGCTGTGATGATGTCTAAAAGCTGTCTTATGGATGGAGTGTTGAATTTCTCCCATGTTTTGGTGGTTTTGGTTGGGTTGGCAGTTGGAGAAAGACATAAGGCTTGCCATAGTAGAAGGCCAATGCAAAAGAGGAAAGCCAGCAATGAGACGGATCGATACAACAACAGCAGCTACAGGTGCCACTCTATCAACAATGAGCCACCTGACTAAAGACCAAACACAGTTTAGGTCAACAATCCAGAGGATCGCCATGAGTTGACACTGACTCGATGGCACTTAACAGCATGTTCATTGTGGATATCTTGAACAGCTGACTAGCTGAGTCAGTCACAAGGACTGCATTGAACCACTGGTCTAAAAGATAAAATCATAGATGTGATTATTTTTATTCCCCAGTCACCAGATAATTCTGATGTAAAATTTCCAATGTTTCCCAATAGGGTAGAGCTCTTGAGGCATGATGGTGTATCTCTTGGCTTATCTTGATTTCCTTAGCACTCTATGAGGCAAAGAAAAAGTAAATATCAGTCTTATGCTGCAAAATCAACATCTTCACCTGGACAAATCAAGATAGATCATTTCATCATCAGTTGTCACTCAGCAACAAAGCCAGCTCCAGCAGCAGAGTCGCTGGGCGTTGCCACAGAGGAAAGTTTATCCATGGGCCCCTCTGACTTTGAGTCATCCTTGAACCCAGAGCTACAGACTCCTCTGATGCAGCCTACAGAACCTGAGGCTTCCAGGGCCATTGCTGGAGCAGTGCACTGAGGGCAAGCTGTTCCTACTCTGGAGCAGGGGCAGTTATCCAAGGCTGTAATGCCACCAAGGTATCTCTACATGCTACCTACCCGACCCTGATGAGAGGGGAAGAAGCCACGAGTAGATCGTTGACATCGGTTACTATTTGGCCTACTGGGGTTGCTTCAGATTCAATAAGTACTGAATTATTTCAGCCTATACTAGTTAAGCCTAAAGTTTCTCTTGAAGGCATCTGGGTGCCTTTGGCCATCCTTGAAAAGTTTTTATCTTCTCAAAATGCTTTTTTGAGTAAGCAAGTTTCAAGAGTCTCTGGGAAAGTGGTTGAACTGGACTCTCTAGTTTCTGGGCATAAAGAGCAATTAGAAAATCTGGAGGAGAAAGTTGGGAAGTGGCAAGAAGAAAAATTGGCATTAATGCAAGACATTTTAAATTAAAATCTTAAAAATATACAAAGGAAAAGGATTTTTTGGGGCCCTTTTACCAAACAGTGCTATGGTGTTGCACTTAACACACCAACAGCATCAAAACCATGGTGCGTTAAGTGCAACACCTCCATTTTAACTGTCAGGGCATGGGAAGCATGTTCCCAGTAGTTGATGTGGAACTCTGGGTCCTGATGAGGCATACAAATAATGTAGGTGCACTTAACTCCACCTATTGAAATAATGTTAAGTGAGCATGCAAAGGCTGCAATTAGCAGATGATGTTTACCCCGCACTAACTGTGCAGTGCTCACCATGCCCACTCTCCTCCCCTAACCTGCCTCTTAACATCCCAATGCGTGATTGTGGCCCCTTGCTAGCTGCCAAAACATGTCCCAGTGCATCTTCTCCATATGCCAGAACACATGCTGGCAGCTAGCGCCCTTTAGTAAAAGGCCCCCTTAAATTTTTTAATTCTCCAAAATTGCCATTAATTCCACCATTGGATATATTTAAAAAAATATTTTTTTGACATTTTGAAAATTCCAGAGAATGCCTGTCCAATGTGTCAAAGGCCTCCCAGAGCATACTGGTCCCACTTCAGGAACCCAAATTATCTCTAAGTGTAGAAACTGAGAGGACAGCATTGCTCTTAGAAGTTGTGGCACCAATCTGCCATACAGCGTACATAGCCACTGTAAAGGACACACGCTCAGACAAGGGGTTACATGTGTATTCACAGGACTGTAGACATATTAATCCTCAGCAGTGTTAAACTACTCCAGACACACAGGGTTTCATTTTTTTTTTGTTTTGTTTTTTTGTTTTGTTTCATTTTTTTTAAAATGCCACTGGAGCCTTCTGAAGCCACAACTTTTCACCATGGACAAATGTTACATCCCCAGGGCAATCACTAGTTTGAAGAAGTTCAATTTTAAAATTAAAAGGAGAAGGCCAAAACAAACATATGAAAGTTTTTTGAGAAGCCTGTAATAATTTGAGTGAAACAATGGTTCCTGTGGCTGTCCATTGTAGTATGTCAGCATAGGGAAAAATATATTCATATCCTATTAAAAAAGATGAAATAAAAAGACTAAGTTGTCCATTGAATGGAAACTTCAGAGCTATTTTTGACTGCCACAATTCATAATGTCTTATGATGGAATGCACATCAATGCAAAACTAATTAATAGAACCAGTCATGCTGGGAGAAAGCTGGCCAAGGTAATATGCTGTCCAGACAACAGAACAAGTATAGTTTAGTGCTTTTTACATTTGCAATTGAACAATAGAAAAAAAGGGAGCATTTATATCAATCATTTTAGAGAACACAAGTTCACTACAGGTTTCAGGTTAGGTATGTTTTTATACTGTAAAACTGGGTGTGATTCTTGGAGGTGTAAAGGAGCCTTTGAACTGTTTTGTTCAGGTCCATGCCAGTGGTTTGCAAACTTGTCCTGGGATCCTCCGGCCAGTTGCGTTTTCAGGATAACCTTAATGAATATGCATGAGATAAATTTGCATGCACTGCCTTCATTAGAAACTGCTGTTCTGTGCTCCTCCCAGTGCAGGAACTATTGAGATTTGTCAGAGTGGACTGGACCATTTTGCTGTGGTACTCCTACTCCGGGAGTGACTGCAATAGTATAGCCCAGGGTTTTGTCAGGAATCGGATTCATGAGGATATTCTAGTCAGAGAGGGGTTATGAGTGAGAGAAGGAAAAGATCAAGATGTTTGGCACTAGAGTTGGGGAAAACCTAGCTCCTCTCTCTAGGGATCAGAAGAAGATGGTGCTATAGGAGTTACACAGTGATATACTGCCTAGGAGAAGTTCTGTGTAACTCTTTCAGGTATTTTTTAGTTGCCTGGCAAGGAGAGTTGAGGCGTTATGTACTTAGGAAACTAATGAGGTAGTCTAGTCTTAGCAGCAGTTATGGTCTCTATTACAAGTAAAGCTCCTATATTAAACAAAGCTAATACAAAGTCCTAACAAAACTTACGTATCAAAATATCACAAGGTCTACCTTGCATCAACAAGACTAGAAAACACAATCTAGCTGATCTCAAGTTTGCCAAGATAAGAAGGATCAGTTAGGGGCAGATGGAAGAGCCAGACTCCAGTTCAGATCCGGGTAGCCACTCTCCTGCACTCAGCAAAGAAATTACTTCTTCTGCCTGGCTCCAACTATAGAAGTGAGTCAACACCAGAGGTCAGACTCAAATGACTTACAGTAAAGCTGGATTAGCACAAGTCTCAGCTAGTCCAGACAGTATGCCTGCAATACATTTTCAGTGCCTGCCATAAGAGCAATGGTCAAAGCAATATACAGAAAAGGTAAGAAGCAAAATCCTAAATGTGGCAAAAAGTTCAGTCGTCTTTACAGACATCTTTTATGATTTGTGCCACTGTGTTTCTATAGTAGTTGATTGAGACATTTATAATGGCTACATCTAAATGGTCCAAGGCATATTGATGAATGTGGAGTGGAGAAGTAGCCTAGTGGTTAGAGCACTGGCTTGGTAACCAAGCAACCAGCGTTCGATTCCCGCTAGTACTCCTTGTGGCCTTGGGCAAGTTACTTAACCCTCCATTGCCTCGGAAGAAAGGCCTGGCAATCTACTTCCGGTGACACTGCCAAGAAAACCCAGGAGCTTCTGGGTCGCCAGGAGTCAGGGCTGACTCGAAGGCACACATTGCATTACTCTTGACTTAATGTTATTATTGGTGGAAATTTTATCTGCAACAGAGTTAGAGGTTAATGAATAAATAAAGTCATTGGAGTATGATTTACAAAAAAATATTTTTGAAGAATCATTTAAACTGTCACAGGAAACTAAAGATATTTATTTATTTATTTATTTATTGCTTTTATGTACTGCGCTCTTTAAAATCAGTGCGGTTTACAGACAACATTTTTGTACAGAACAGGGGCCTGTTATGTACTTACATTGAACGGGTGATACAACTTGGATTTCAAACTGGGGAAACTATCTGCAACTATCTACATTAAAAACATGAGTTGTCTGTAATTTACAATTGCCTAGCTGGGTGTATGGTGGGTGAGGTTGAATTACTGGGTTGTGAGTAGTGTAGGAGAAAGAGTTGGTGTTTTAGTGCTTTTTTGAATTGAGCAAGGTCCGTGATCACTCGGGCAGTAGTTGGGAGCGCATTCCAGCAGCTGGGGGCATAGAACTTAAAGGCTCGGTGCTTTGTTGCCTGGGTGCATTTTGTTATTTCATTGGGGGTCTGTAGGGTGTTGGTGGCGAATGTCCTCCTTGCTCTGTTTGCTGGAGTGGGGTAGAGAAGATCCGTTAGGGAGGTGGAGGATATTTTGTTGATGGTCTTGAAGGTCATCAGGACTACTTTATAGGTGAGCCGGCAGTAGATTGGTAGCCGATGCAAGTCCTTTAGGATTGGGGTAACGTGGTCTCTTCTAGAGGCTCCGTGTAGGAAGCGTTAGGCTGCGTTCATTGCCAGCTGTAATGGGTTTAGTGTGTTTTTGGATAGTCCATGCAGGATCACGTTGGTGTAGTCAAAGTGGGGGGTCACCAGTGCCTGAAAAACTGTTCTGAAGTCATCCGGTTGCAGCAGGGGTCGGCGATGTCGCAATGTTCGTATTTTGTGGTAAATTTGCATGATGGTGTTGCTGATGTGCGTTTTAAATTTGAGCTGCTGGTCTAGCGTAACGCCTAGGTAGCGGATGGTGGGTCTACTTGGGAGCTCGGCGTCTCTTGTCTTTAATGTCGGTGGTGGGGAGAAGGATTGATTTCTTGTAATGAACAGTATATCCATCTTGCTGAAGTTTATCTTGAGGCTCTGTGAGTGAAGCCAGTCAGTTACGGCCTCGAAGCATTTTACTAGTGGGGAGAAATCCGGATGGTCGATCGTGAATGGGGTGAAGAGTAGTACGTCATCTGCATAGATCAGGCATGAGATGTTATAGGAGCGGATTATTTCACATATGGGTTGCATGTATATATTGAATTTGAGGGCGGAGAGCAAGGAGCCCTGAGGTACACCATGTTTTTGTTGGAAAGGTTCAGAGGTTGTAGATCCTGTATGTACCTGCTGCCATCTGTCCGTTAAATAGGATTTGCACCAATTCCATGCTGAGCCGTTAATTCCCTTTTCCTGAAGCCATATCAAGAGTTACTCATGGTTTACGGAATCAAACGCAGCAGCAATGTCCAGGAAAATTAAAGCATATCCTCGCTTGATGTTGTCAATTCCCGTGATCAATGTGTTGATGAGTGTGGCAAGGAGAGTTTCAACGCCATGTGATTCCCTAAAGTCATGTTGGCATGGGTCGAGGGGAGCCGTAGAGTCAATGTGGTCCTGTATTTGACGTTGGACGACGTTCTCAATTATCTTTGCTAGTAGCGGGATGCTGGATATTGGTCGGTATGATTCTACCTTCTGGGGATTTAGTTTGGTGTTCTTCAGAAGGGGCCGGATTGACGTCTGCTTGAGGCATGATGGGAATAGTCAGGTATAGAAGTCCATGATCTTGGCTAGTATAGGGCTGATTTCCTTACGTAGTGATCTGACCAAGAATGCTGGACAAGGGTCGTTTGGAGCAGTGGTGGTATTGATGACAGCAATGATGTCCTCAATACCTGCAGCCGATGTTGTCATGAGAGAGGTAAGCAGCTTAAGTTGGGCTGGGTTGTTACTAGGGCTGGACAACGTGGCTTCGCTGACATTATTGGTTTTGGTCAGCAGGTAGTCTGCATAATCCTGAGGGTGTATCATGGCTGGTTGGGGGGTGAGGGTTCCTTCATTAGAGTCTTCACTATATTGAAGAGCTCGTGGGGTTTGTTCAGTGAGCGGCTCAAGAGATTGGAGTGATGTTCTTTCATTTTTGCTGATATTAAGTCTCGATGTATCTTCAGGTGGGAGGTGTAGGCTGTCTGGTCTGCTGGGGACCATGTACATCACCATCGTATTTCTAGTTTCCTCAGCAGATGTAGTGAGGTCCGTAGCTCGGTGGTGTACCAGCGTGCAGGTTTTCTACTTCTTGGTCGCTTATCTGGGGCATGTGGCTTGACTGGGGCAGGTATGCATGCACAGGAGCTCAGGCTGTTGTTCCATGAGGCCATCAACTCTTCGAGGTTCAGCGACGCAGTCATGATGTTAGGAAGGACCTTTTTGATGATTGCTTCTTTGTCAAAGAGTCTGAAACATCCTGTGGGTGCTGCTGATTTTTCAGTTAGTTTCTTTGTCTGTTTGCTATCCTGATGCATAGGTATTTGGAATTTGATTAGGTTATGGTCTGACAATGGGACTGGGGAGATAACTATGTCAAAGTTGTAGTTCAAGCTCACATCTGGTCGAGGGTATGTTTGCTTTTCGTTGGGTGGGGGCATCCACTATTTGTTCGTAGCCCAGGTTGTTGAGTGCTTCAAGGAAGGCTTTGGAGTGAGTATCCTGCAGGGCTGGTAGGGTAAAGTCTCCCAGTACCCAGTTCAGCCTGCATGTGTTCTTGGGGTTGGAGGCTAGGTCAATTATAGTCACGAGGT
Organism: Ichthyophis bannanicus; assembly: GCA_033557465.1. Taxonomy (NCBI): domain Eukaryota; kingdom Metazoa; phylum Chordata; class Amphibia; order Gymnophiona; family Ichthyophiidae; genus Ichthyophis; species Ichthyophis bannanicus. The sequence continues at coordinate 403,868,386 of CM066038.1, forward strand.
CTTCAGGGTATGAAGCTGGGGATCTGTAGATAAGGTTGATGGTACTGTAGTTGTTGGCTATGGTGATCATATCAAGGTGTGTTGAGCTGTTGGAGCTGATCATTTGATACTGGAGACCATTTTTACTAGAATAAATGCACCACCTCCTCTGCGGTCTGCTCTATGGCAGGTGTGGATTGAGAAGTCAGAGGGGATGAGATGGTTGATAAGGACTGAATCTGAATCAGTGAGCCACGATTCCATCACTAGCAGGATGTCTAGCTCGAGGTGTGATATGAGGTCAGTGATGACTGGCCACTTTTTACAGACTGACCGTGCATTTATGAGGGCACACTTCAGGTTGCATGGGTTTTGATGTTGCTCCCCTTTGGGTTTTGTGGTATATTGAAGCAGTATGTGGATTAAGTATGAGTGGGGGTTCTGGGTGGGTTCTGTTGGTGTGCGGTATCTCCTTCCTTCGCCTTGTACAATCGGAATCGGGATATGGTTAGAGGCAGAGTAGAGGGAGCCGTTGAGGACGTTGCTGAGGAGATATAGACTGGTTAGGGTTAGAATGGATATGGCCATAATGGGCTGGGGTTCGGTGCATCCTGTGAGTGGCAGGACTTTCCTTGCTGAGGAGGAAATATACTGGCGGGGCGTGTATGCTTTCTACACAGGATATGTATATTCTGCACAGACCAGCAGTGGCTAGCTTGTTCTATGGCAGCTAACTAGTAACAGTGGTGAAAATACTTGCATACAATCAGCAGTGAAATACTCACAGAATATTCAGCAGTGAAATACACACAGAACAATCAGAAGCGGGGTACTTGCAAGCAGTCAGTCGCTTTAAAGCCAGTAATCAGTCCTTTTAAATTAATAGTGAGGTTTCTGCCTACATACGTTTTGCTGGGGGTGATACATGGTACCATGATTCCAGCGAGTTCTCTTGTGTGACTGTCATCGGTCGCTTGTGTTCGGACTTATAGTTGGTTCTCGCTGATGTATTGTGGTTTTCCCCTGCGCCGGACCCTGCCTAAGGGTCACGCCAAAGGGCCCTCTGTCGAGGTCCTCAGGCACAGGCCCGCCAGGCACAGGTGCGCCCGATGGTGCTCCTTAAATGGAGGGAGAAGGCTGCCCTGATGGGCGGAAGGTGCCCCGATTGGGCGGAAGCTGCAGCGGGTAGGGCTGGCTCCGGCAAGCTCAATCCTGTTCCGGAGAGCTGTGGCCAGGTCGGCAGAAGAAGCGTGGGTCCTCTCGTGCTATGCGCCCGATGGTGCTCCTTAAATAGAGGGAGAAGGCTGCCACGATGGGCGGAAGCTGCCCCGATTGGGCGGAAGCTGCAGTGGGTAGGGCTGGCTCCGGCAAGCTCAATCCTGTTCCGGAGAGCTGTGGCCGGGATGGCAGAAGAAGCATGGGTTCTGTACTGTACAAAAATATCAGGAATCAATTTGTAGATCTACAAAGTTGAAAATGTTTCACCGGGACCAAGTGGATTTTCAATCCAAGACTGGTTTTCTCTAGATGAGTAAATCAGACATTACCTGATCATCTGAAGATTCTAGTGGAGATGATTATTCCCAAGATTTCTTAGAGGATCCCAGATGGCAAGGGAGGGCACAGGGATGAGGTTGCCTTTGTAGGTGGAGACTCCGCCAATACGATTACTCCAACACTTGGAGAGGTCCTTTTATTTGGGCACAGTCAGAGAAACAGCAGTCATAAATCTGATATCTATAGGGCTTACTGACTCCCAAATACATGTGTTAAATTTGAGTATGTCATTTGTACCAACTGTGACTTCTAGAGTATTTAATATGCGGGTGACCCTATATGACTTCTTCCATAAGCTAGTGATTCATCGCTATGCATCACATCATCTAATTGTTCAATATTTTTTTATTGTGCGTCCAAGCTTCTAAATGTGTTCTGACTGGACCACTGGATCCTATGATAGCAACTTTTCAAAAACTAATCTTACAAGATCTAGAGAAGTTGGAACACCAATTTTATCCTATTAGATGGAATATGAGTAGGCAGCATTTTATGCCCCTTAAATGTATGCGAGATACCAATGAGATAGTGATAGGGAGGGCTGATAAGGGTGGCACAATCATGGTGCAGTCAGATTCAATACGATCAAGAGGTGTAGGGACAATTAGATGATCAGAAATATGAATGTCTTTCAGCGGATCCTACAAAATCTCTTGCTCAGCAGATTGAGACATTAGTGACTACGGGATATATGCAGGGATATCTCACACAAAAGGAAATGCAGTTCTTGATAAATAAATACCCCAGTGTTTTATATGGTCCCTAAGATTCATAAATACCTGCTGAATCCTCCCAGTCATCCCATTTTATGTGGACAAGATCCTTAATCCGCTGACACGACAAGCGCCTTCCCTTTTGAAAGATTCTACTCACATGCTCCATATTCTGTCAGAAGTATAATCTTTGTCAGGGGAGCTATGGCTGGTTACCTACGATACAAGATCTTTATATACTAATATTGACCAACAAGAGGTATTGGCAGTTATTACTCAACTGGACTGGGGAAATGTACTACCTGCGAGACTTCCTAAATATTATGTTTTGGATTTGCTGTGTTTGGTTGTGAAGAATAATTTCTTTTTTTTAAATAGTTTTTTTTCCATCAAAAATTCAGAGTGGCTATGGGAGCCACTGTGGCTCTACTGTGCCAACATTATATATGTCATCATTTGAAGAAAATTATCTTTACTCTTCTGCTTGGATGTCTAATGTACATCTTTGGAAGAGAGATATAGAGAAGATATATTTTGTTTATGGCAAGATGATTTGGAATCATTGGAAAAGTTTATAGTTTGGCTAACTCTTAAGAAATACAATCTTCCACTTGAAAGCACTTACCATCAAAAGTGAATTGCATTTTTTGATATACTGGTGGTTAGGGATGGAACTAGTTTATGTACTACTCTACATCAAAAACTAGTGTCGCACAACAATTTTTTAAAATAAACTAGTCATCATCAACTGAAGTTGAAAAATGGGTTACATATTAGCCAATTCCTCCATATCCAGAGAATTTGCACATTAAAGTAGGATTATGTTGGAGAGGCAAAATGGCTGTTTCAGAAGTACTTAGACCATGTTTATCCTTATATGATTATTAAAAAACAATATTTACAGGATCTACATGCACAAAGATCTATTGTTGGAGCCTCAGAGCAATGACCATACACCTTAACTTGTACATTACCCTTTTCAACTTGGGCCTCACAAGTGGCATCTTGGCGGGTGCTACAGTTACATTCTTGCTTTGAAGTTCACTCTATATTTGCATTCTGTAGAGGGAAGAATATAGCGAATTATGTGAGCCCATCTATGATTTGGTTCATCTGAAGAAATTGTTACTGAGGTTTTTGGACATTATAAATGTGGTACATGTGAGTTTTTTGATTCCACTATAGAGGGGTCTGTCAATCAGCTTATGTTGTGTACATACTCGTATGCCCTTGCAGGAAGATCTATGTAGGGTAGACTCAACAGAACATGATAGCTAGATTAAGAGAATATAAATCTTGAATATATACAGCTACTAAAACTGCTCTGATTGTGGAACATTGCTTAAAGAGGAACCATATTTTTGAACATCTGAAATGGCCAAAATTGCAAATGGTACCGTAGTCATGGTGAGGAGGAAATTAAGAGGCTTTGTAGAATCTTAGGGAACAGTTTTGGATTTTTTCCTTGGATGCTGTTCAACCTAAAAGGTTAAACCAACAAATAGACTGGGCACACTTTGGTTTGATATGAGGCCCCTTTAACTCTGAATGGAAGCGGAGTTAAAGCCAGATAAACGCCACGGCCATCTTTTTCCAAAATGCCAGCAGAGCTCCAAATGGATTGCAGACTCTCCTGTGGTTTCTAAATGGTGGAGAAGATAGTTAGATAAGTACTGCCTTTTATTCCCTGAAGCAGAATCTAGCTACTACAGTAAGTATATGGTTCGAAATGTGACAAATTGTGTTGGAAGCATATGGCAGATTTTAATTTGTGTATAGATGCAGGATCACTTAAAAAAGAGAATAAAATGGACTTGAATAGAGGACGCTATTTGTAGCAATCTTGAATTTTAATCCAACAAAAAAACATTGTTGGGAGCATAGGTTTGTGTGTGGGATTGTTGGTATCACGTACTGGGATTTTGGTTATTCTATACAGGTCCGTTGTATTTCTTCTAGAGTTGTTATCAGTCACATATGTAGACTGTCACTCTGATTGGGTAGGCCAGTGCTTGCTGTTTCCTACAGATGAATCAGAGTTCTTCTATCACATGGCAGTCAAATACCCAGTGTGGTCCATGATGAGAGACAGATGTGAGTGATGACAATCATTTTCCAGTGTTGGTCTCGGGCTGGTTTGCAACACTATTGCATCCTCCAAGATCTTTGGCTGGTTCCAGGGCTGGGATTGGGAAGACCTGGGTGGCTGCTTCTCTGTACAGACACAGCAGGAGAACAATCTATCTTTCATTCCCCATATACAGAAACATGGCAGTTCAACAATTTTGTACGCCCAGAGTGCTTTGCTGCAGAAGAATCCATGTCAGTTTGGTTCAGGTGGCACAGGCTGTAATCTTGAAGAAGTTGTTGTTGAAGGACCCAGCCATGGGAGTGGAGAATGTTCCTGATCCGAAGGTATATGTCTCTCCGGGTTTGTCTCTTATAGGGAAACAAGATCCTGATCCAAGTTCCAGGTGAAAACAAATATCTATGTGGAGTAGTAAGAAATGGGTGTTAAGGGCCTATCCAAAGGTATCTGGCCATGTAAAGAGTGGAAGGGAGTGAAGAAAAGAGCTGCCCAACTAGTGCTTAATCCAGAAGTTCAAAGAAGTTCAGATAAAGAGAGGGAAAAAGGAGATAAGTGAGATTCAAGTATTTGAAGCACAGGTATCAAAAGCATAGGCAGCCCAGTAAAGGTCCAGAGAAATCCAAAGCTTAAAGAAAGAAAAGGAGGGGGATAGGAAACATAGGGAAAAATTCCTCAGGTAGTTGTAAATAAAGATTCATGGATCTGATCCCGGAACCAGTTACATTGAGCTGGAAGCCCAAAGGAGCAGGATGGAACAGCTGGGTCCCAAAGAACGGAACATCACTTCTTTCATCTCACTGTACCCTCCTCTGGCAGAAACCACACAATGTCCATCCAGAAAGATTGTGCAAGAATATACTGCTTTGTGTTAACGACTATAATCCGCCTATGATGCTGTGGTGCGGAATAGAAATACTTTTTAAATATATATATTTACCATTTAGAAAGAATAAGAACCCTATTAGACACATTGGGGGTATTTTCAACTTGCTCAAGGGTCTTGCAATGTACACATGGGCTTGCAAGCTCATTTTCAAAGGGAAACTCTACAGTTTTCTTTCAAAATCCAGGTAGGTTCCTACATGCTGGTGCAAAGTTTGCATGGATTGGCAGTTGCGTTGAAGCGGATACAGAGCATGCACGTTAAGGTATTCACAGGCATGAAATTCCTCTGTCAACAAATGTTCCCGTCCACAACTAGCACAGCCCCTTTTTCTCATTCTTTTATCATACTGTGGGGGGCGGGGTAGGGTAAGACAGGGGGCAATTTTTTAAATAGACATTTTGCCTGTGTAAAAGTTTTGAAACTTACTGTAGGACAGTATTCAAAAGATTTCCCTGGATAGCTTCAGGAGTTACCTGAACAATTTATTTTATCTACTTATTTCTTTTGTATTTAGCTCATAGAAAATGACAGCAGATGGCTTAGCCAATCTGCCCATCCACAAGAACTATATTATGCTGTCCCTCAGAAATCCTCTGTACTTATCCCATTCTTTATCTTTATCTTTATTTAAAACTTAATATACTGCCAGAACCGAGGCATATGGCGGTTTACAATAAAAACAAAGGGAATACTGCTGAAGAAGGAAATGGAAAAGGAACGCCATTTGTTGAAGGAAAAGGACAGTGTTAGAGGAAAGGGACAGTAGGCAGCAATAACAAGAAGAGTAAGTACTCATTGGGTATCAATGAGGGGGGGGGAGAGGAAGAGGGAGAGGGGTGAGGAAGGTCAAAAGCTGTGCAGAAAAGATAGGTTTTGAGTTTTGCTTTGAAGGCGGGAAAAGAAAGTTCCAGACGGAGGGCGGATGGCAGAGAATTCCAGAGATGAGGACCGAGAAAGAAGAAGGCGGAAGAGCGCGTTGACTCAAGGCGAGCCTGGGATGGAGAGGGAAGAAATAAACGGTTGGCATGAATGGATCTGAGGATTCTTGGGAGGCAGTGAAACTGGACCAGATCGGAGAGGTAAAGTGGAATGCCGATGTGGAGTGATCTATGTACGAAAATGAGGATCTTATACTGAATACGGAAAGGGATAGGTAGCCAGTGTAGCTGGATAAGAAGGGGGGGATGATATGAGCAGATCGAGAGGTGTGGGTCAAGAGACAAGCAGCAATGTTGTGAACCAACTGAAGTCTACGAAGTTGAGTGAGGGTTAAGACCAGCTAGAGAGGCATTACAATAATACAAACGTGAAGTGACAAGAGAAAGGAGCAAGGTAGTTAGAGAAGAGGAAGAAAGGAAAGGACAGACTGCACGGAGTTGCCGAAGGGTGTGAAATGAACATTGAACAACAGAGGAAACGTGCTCTCTAAAGGTCAGAGCAGAATCCAGAGTAACGCCGAGATAGCGCAGTGAGGTGACAAGAGGGATTCTTTCTTGAATTTAGATACAGTTCTCCAACACTTCCAGTGGGAAGCCATTCCATGCATCTACCACCCTTTCTGTAAAGAAATAGTTTCTTAGATTACTACTGAGTCTATCCCCTTTCACCTTCGTCCTAAGACCCCTTGTTCCAGAGCTTTCTTTCAACTGAAAAAGGCCCACCTCCTGTGAATTTATGTCATGGAGGTACAGTCAAACCTCGGTTTTCATTTGCCCCGGTTTTCATACGCTTCGGTTTTCAACGTCTTTTCTGACTGAGATTTTGTCCCGGTTTTCATGCATTGCTTCGGTTTTCAACATCTTTTGACTGAGATTTTGTCCCGGTAGCAGGGAAGAAAAGCTGTCAACGTAAGCAGGAGATGTTGCATGAATGTGGGAGGCAGTTCTTTCTCTTGCAGGGTACGTCTGAAGCTATATCATTAAGATTTTCTGCCATTCTGAAGCATTGAGCAGATAATGTAAAGGTATTTTAATGGACTGAATTCAATGTGATTCCGAAGAGAGCTGGGCACAGCAGCTTGTCAGGGGTGGCTAAGGCCAGATGTTAACATACTGTACTGTACAGTACTGTACTTAGCTTGCTTTCAGTGATGTTAAATGTTCATTTATCCATTTCATTAGTCATTTATATTTATTTCTCATTGTTTTCTGTATGTAAAAATATAGTTATTCTCTATAAAATGTATTTTTTGTGAATATTTTTGGGTGTCTGGAACGGATTAATTGGATTTACATTATTTCTTATGGGAAATATTGCTTCAGTTTTCATACGTTTCGGTTTTAGTCAGACTTTTTCGAACGGATTAATCATGAAAACCGAGGTTTGACTGTATTTAAAAGTATCTCTGCTCTCCCACTTTTCCTTCAGAGTATACATATTGAGGTCTTTAAGTCAATCACCATATGCTTTATGATTAAGACCATTGACCATTTTGGTAGCTGCCCTCTGGACTGGCTCCATCCTTTTTCCTGCTAGCCATTCCTCTCTCTATGCATCCAAGCAGACTTTTGGCTTTTACACCTTTGCCTTTACTACTTGTCTGGCTACTTTAAGATCATCTAATACAATCACCTCCGGGTCCTGCATTCTTTCGTGCATTGAAGTACTTCACCCCCTATACTGTACCACTCCCTTGGGTTTCTGTAGCCTAAATGTATGACTTGCATTTTTTAACATTAAGTCTTAACTGTCAAAATCTCAATCATGTTTCATATTTCACTTGCAGTAGTAGTTCAAGGTGAGTTACATTCAGGTACAGTAGGTATTTCCTTGTCCCTGAAAGGCTTATGATCTAAGTTTTGTATTTGAAACAATGGAGAGTTCAGTAGCTTTCCTTAGGCTACAAGGAATGCCAGTGAGATTTCAATATTTGGCTTATGCAATTTCCAGCCCACTACTCTAACCTCTAGACCACTCCTCCACTCCTTTACCCCATTCCCACCTGCACACCTATCATAGTGCATACATTTTGTTCCACATACTCATTGACTAGACAACATTTATTTGGTTAGCTCAAAAGTAGTAATAGAGGCCTGCTGAGAACAGTTAAAAGTTTAGTAAGATAGCATTGTAATATCAGTGCTATCCAAATACATTAAAATGGGTACGTCAGGTTACCAAAATAGCTATCAAAAGTTATTTGGATACATTTATCTAACTTTAATCTCTTATTTTCAGTGATAGGACTTATCCAGTTAAAGTTTATCCAGATAACTTATCCTCTAGTAAATATCAACTCCATAGCCTGCCCATCTACACCAACTACTGAACTCTACAAACTCCTCCTCCCCCTCAGAGATCATCTGTGCTTGTCCCATATTTTCTCGAATTTAGATACCATCCTTGTCTCCACGACCTTCACTGGGAGGCTATTTCATGCATCCAATACAGTTTTACTTAGATTAATCTAGAGTCTACCCCCTTTTACCATTATCCTATGACCCTGGATTTTAGAGCATCTTTTCCATTAAAATTGACCTGCCTCCTGTGTGTATCTATATGCAAAACCCAATTTTGTATATAGGTCATCTAGGTTAGAAGAAAATGGATGTCCAAATGGGGATATTCACAATTTGAAGCATATTTTACCAAAGGCTTACTGAATACAGAGCCTTTTGTAAAGTTGTTATAAGAGCATGGGCAAAATATGTGTATTTGGCAGCCCTTACAGAAGGAGTAGCCATTTTACAAAATAACACTTCAAAAAGAGCAGCATTATTCGGTGCTTTGCATGTGCAAGTATCGGCACTTACCCATGTAAGCAGGAGCATGTGCTATCTACACATGGAGGTATCAGATTTTGCAAAACTACACATCAAAGAGGAGACAAATGAGATGATTGAGATGGTTTTGATCCCCAGAGAGGTAAGCACAATTCACTCCTTAATTGCTTCTCCAAAACCCAGGTCTAAATAAGCAGTTAATTGACAGTGCTTCAGAGAGGGTGTAAATGCAGATGGGAAAATATTTTGAAGTATATGTAAAATTTCCATTGAAAATAGGAAATGCATGTATAATTTTAAGGCCTACCCAATCCATGTCCAGTACATATCCTCTACTTTAAATCTGTGCCTACCAGCGTATACAAGCATAAGGAGCACCTCTTCTAAAATCACTGCTTATCCATGTATGATCATTTACACATTAAATCTTCTATAATTGCCTCCTAAATGTCTCTATCATATCTCCCTTTTCTCCAATGTATACATGTTTAGATCTTTAAGTCCGTCCCCATATTCCTTATGATGAAGACCATTGACCATTCTGGTAGCACTCTTCTAGATTGACAATCTAGTCTATATCCTTTTAAAGATGTGGTCTTCAGAAATGCACAGTACTGCTAATCTGGTCTTACCCAAGACTTACACAGAGATACTATCACCTCCTTTTTTTCTGCTGGCCATTTCTCTCCCTAGGCCCCCAAGCATCCTTATCTGTTTGGCTATGTTAAGATCATAAGATACATTCACCTCCAGATCCCACTCTTGCTTTGTGAACAGGAGACTTCAACCCCTGTACAGCAATGCTCCTTTGAGACTTTGCAATCCAAATGCAACATTCTTCATTTTTTAGCATTAACTGCCAAATTCTAGACCATTCCTGAAGGTTTGCTAGATCCGTACTCATGTCTGCCACATCTTCCATAGTGACTAATCTGTTGCAGATATAAATATTTTCCTCAAAGAAGCAAAAATTTTCCAATAACCCTCCACAATATCATCTATGAAAATATTGCAAAGAAATGGATCAATGGATCTGTAGGGGCAGCAAAGATGAGAGAATTACCCCTCTTCACTCTTTATGTCTTGTATGGTATATGTGTGACTATCCATTTCTTTAAATTATTGGGGTTTCTTTCCTGCTTTTATAATTTTACTGTGTAAACTGCCCTGTTGGACTGAAGGGCAGTGTAGCAAGTTTTTAATAAATAATAATAAACCAATACCTCTAGCTCTCTTCCAGATGCAACTATATAGAAACATGATTTATTTATTTATTTATTTATTTATTACAATTTCTTCTATACCGCACTATTCAGCATCAGCGTGGTTTACATGGAATATAACAATCAGACAGGGTACATAAGTCTGAGTTTACAATTAACAGGAGAACCAACTTGGATAACAAAAAGTAACTATTTACACTATGATGGCAGAAAAAGAGCACATGGCCTATCTAGTCTGCCCTTTCATATCATCTACAATAGTCCCCTTTTTCAATATACATTGGTGTAGAGATGACTCAAGGCACACATGGGATGCTTGGCTGGCAGGCTTGCTGGGTGGCATGTAGGGAGTCCACCCCGATTGCTCCTGACTGTTGCCTAACTCTCTGACACTCCTGGCCTCCTTCCTCTCCCAATCCTCCCCCTGGCTTATCTGTAGGACCTTCAAGGATTACTATCCCAAACCCATCTTGGCCTAGTGGTTGGGGCAAGTTACCTCAGGCTGGAGGACCAGGGGTTCAAAATCTTGCTAGAGGACAGAAGCCTTGGGCTGGAAGGACTGGGGTTTCTAGCCCTGCAGGTGCTCCTTGTAGCCTTGGGCAAGCCACTTAACTCTCCGTTGCCTCAGGTACAAAACATAGATTGTGAGCCCTTTGGAGATAAGGGAAAAATATATATACAGTACCTGAATGTACACATCTTTGACTGGTAGAAAACTACAATACAATGCAGCCCTACTGAAGTTCATGGGCAAAACTCAAGTTGATTGGAGTGTTAGCATTGCAATCATTGAGTCTCCAGTCATCCAAAGAAAATGATGTATTCATCTGCCCAACTAACATCTGGTAAAACCAAGTTGCCTCCTTTGGATTCCAGAAACTACATTATCCTCTTTTTAACTGTCCTCCTTATAACACATTCTTTGAAAGTTGCAAATAGTATTATCAGTCATTAAGGCTTTCACCTTAGTCGTGATTTCATCATGACTGAAAGGTCGAGGTTTGCTGTCTTCAGTCCTATTCCGATTATGATTAATAACTTAGCAACTCCCAATGGAAGATTACTTCTATTTCGTCCTTCTTAAAATTTGAGAATAAAACTCATAGGGCCCAAAGTTGAGCTGGGCGGTGCTATGCACCATGTTGGCACATAGCCCACCCACATACCGCCTAACCTGGATTTTCATTTCGGGTTCATATGCGGCCCCAGTATTGAAAATCCGGGTGTCACCACACAGACAGGAAGCCGCAGGAGCTACCCGTGTAGCACCAATTTTCAATGCTACACGGTTAGCCCCAGCGCCTAAAAAGATAGGTGAGGTTTTCCCATGTCTATCTTTAAGGCACAGAGCTCTAACCATGTAGCATCAAAAATCGGTGCTATACAGGTAGCGCCATGGCCTACCTCTGCTCCATCCTGAAACGCCCCCAAACGCCCCAGTGCTATGCAGATAGCAACTGGGCACGTTAGGGACATATCTGGGATTTTCGAAGGACGGTATCCATGTAGGTGCCCTTCAGAAATTCCAGATAAGGCCTTCACACGGGTAACTAGGGAAAATCGGGCCCATAACCTTTAGAACAGGTAGCAAAATTGATAGCATGTAATAAGGGGTGCTCTTGTAAATATAAAATGACTCAATATTAATACTGTGATGCATTAAAAACTGATTTGTTTGAAGTTCTTATAATCAGTAAGATGCCACTTAAGATCTTTTGCAGAGATTTGCACTTGTGTTGCCTATTTTAATTTTACTCACAAAAATAATGTACTTGCCAGAAGGAACTGTGATTTATGACAACATATTATGAGAACGAACTTTATTACCTTAGTGAGTATGACACATTTGGACATTCTTGTAACTTGACATTTGATTCATAGAAAAAAAGTCATAAAAAAAGATGGAAACTTGAGTGAGCTCTAAAATAATTACCAAACATGGAAAACTGCCACAAAATGGTGTCATTTTATATCTTTGTCTATTTCCGTCAACTCCCTTCAAGTCTGATTCACAAACTTTACCATTCCCTGCCTAGGCTTGTACCCTACAGCACAGTGCACAGCTAGTCACATCTCATGTAGCACTCAATTAACAATTAATCTCTTCCATACCAAAGATTTTTCTATCTTGGATTTAATTTCTTGCCTTTCTAAATATGAGTTTAAGATGAGTTACAATTCAGATACACTATTTCCCTTTCCCAGATGGCTTCCAAAAACTCTATTTGCTGTCCTGTGGTAAAATAGTGTTCTTGTCTGCTGTTTTACTTGAGGAAAATTTAGTTAGTGAATCTCACGCTATTTTCTATTTTTTTTACACTGCACGTTCTGGGCCAGAGGAATGTAAAGATAAGCAGCCCCCGTCATGAGCCTGCTATCATTTAAAGGGAGCCGGTGATTTAAAAATCCTGCGTGGCTGACCCCTTTTACAATTCCCTTCCTTCCTTCTGTTTTCTTTCTGCATTTCCCTTCTACCCTTCTGTTTTAACTGTCCCATCCCCTTAGTTCCCCATTCCTATCCCTCTATCCTCGTTTGCTTTGTTTTCCCCATGTATTCCCACCCCCTTCCTGACTTTTTGTGTGCCCCCTGGCCTGAAAGGTGGCATAATATAGTAAATCTCTATAAGTAAATAAATACATTTTTTGTTAGTTTTATTTTGTAATTTAGAAAAGAAACCTTTTTCTTACAGTTCAGATCTACTTCATGTTCAGCTCTTTATATCAGATGTTTCCAACTGCTGTACCTTGAAATTTTGGCCCTCTGAAAAAAGAAAACCAGACAAACTTTTCATCTTTCTCTTTCCCTCATATCCCTTGCACTGTCACCTCCCAACAGCAGAATGCAGCCAACAGCTCTCTTTACCTGCAGCTGCTTCATTCTTCACCAACTTGTCTCTGAAGCTTGAAACAATGCAGCACCAGTGGGTCTCTTGAGACTACAAGACTCTATGCTGCTCTGTCTTCAGGAGGAAGCTGACAGTGGAGGTGACGGAAGCAGGTAAGGAGTTCTGCTCATTGAATTCCATGCTGGGAAGTGGTGATTCCAAAAGGGGGTTAGGGATGGTGACAGCAGGAGGTGGGGAGGAAAGATGCTGATGCCAGTGGGTTGGGGACATATGGTGATATGTGAAGTGTAGAAGGAAGACAGTGATGCTGGGGGGGGGGGGTAGGAGAGAGGAAAGGGATAGTGGTGATTCCAAGTGATGGGAGGAAGGAAGGGCAGGGAGAGAAGGAAAGAAAGGTGAGGATGTCAGAAAGAAGATGATGCAAGGGACTGGGAAGTTGAGGGCATACTATGATAAAATAAACCCAGTGCTAGATGTCCCATGACAAAGATTGAGAATCAGAGGTCTGATATTCAAAATGATTTATCTGGTAAGCAGCACCTGCTAACCAGGTAAGGGCTGGCCATTGAGATATTCAGAGGCAATATTCAAATAGCGCCGCTGAATATTTTCTCCAACCACCTTGGAATTATCCGAAGAATGCCAGGGTCGTCCGAGAGCAGAGCTTGGACGGAGTTAGGAGTTATCTGGTTAGCTGTGATATTCAGTCCACTAACCAGATAACTATCCGGTTAAAGTCAGGGCAACAAAAATACTGTCCTAACTGTATCCAGCTTGCTATTCAGATAGCAGTCTCAATATCTCTGCTATCTGGAAAGTGGCTCCATTCACTGCTGAATCTGAATTAATTAGGCACCAGCTACTATCTAAATACCAGCGCTGAATATCTGGATTCATTTCAAATGCATCAGCCTGCACGTTTAAAAAAACACCAACCACCAGGGGCAGCAGATCATCATTTTGGCTGGAACATCCAAACAAACCAATCGCCAGCCCTGTCCCCAAGCTGTCTCATTACTAATGTTGTGTTGGACAAAATACTGGTGGGGTCATGGTCCCTGAAGCCCACTGCATTCTGCAGTCTATTCCGAGGCTGAATATCAGCCCCCACTACTTGGCTGTTCTTCGAAATCTATAAAATGTTTACAGGTACAGTGCTTGTGGTTTTCTAAGAGTTTATTTATACCACTATAGATTTTTTTTCATTCTGCTTCTGAATTATTACATTGCTGCAAATGAAAATTTTTATTATCTATCGGCTGTAGGTAACAAAATATCTAGTACAGGACTAGAATCATCCGGCAGCTACACTTGTATCTTACGGCCACTCATGATGAAATAAATATTTCAAGGGAAACTGCTGTCATATTCTTCTCTCTAATATGCGTAGTTTGACTACATAATTTTTGGGAGAACGGGGAAAGGGAAAGGAAAGTTATTGCTTTAAACTGGTTATAAAGATATTACAAGAAAATGTCCCAAGTGCCTTCTATGCTGTTTCAGACGCCCAATAAAACTATATTATTCAATGGTGTCATTTAACCAATTATTGTACTTTGAAGTCAAATCTGAGCCCTACACAAGATGGACAGAAACCCAATATACTGTATATCTTGAACTTCAAGTTTTGAGCATTACCTTGTGTCCACAGAACTCCCTCAACAATACATACAGATTAGGAAATGCTATGAAGCCAACCTGCCCATACCATATCATTATTAACTCCCAGGACCCAAAATCAGCAACAACCTACCTATGAAAATGCAGCATCACAAATCCAACACTATGTGCTAGAACACCAGTACTCCTATTGGGAAAAGAGAACAAAGCAGATTGCAAGTGAGCTCTACACAGAAACTGCACAGTGGCAGAACACTGTATCTTAGTCAGACATGCAGAGCACAGCCAGACACTCAGCAAGCACGGCCAAAGTGACTAGACCATAGACATGTATAGATAAAAGCTGAAATGGAAATCCGAGAAGTCAGGTAAAAAAAATGGAAACATTCCTCCTCTGCTGATCAAAATCTTCTGTATAAAAAAAATGTTTGACTCCTGCTTCTCTGTCCACACAGCTTTCCTTCAGACAATATGAGCCCTATAACGCCACTATTTGATTGGTGTGCATGCTCTTAAAATGCAAAGTGCACTCTCTGAAAGGATGCTCAATTCAGCAATGCAAAACTAAACAAATGCAGGGACACTACAGCTAGGGCTTTATGATATTCCAGGACATAGACTGATGGCGTATGGCTGAGATTCAGGCCGCTGCTCGGTATACAATTACCCAGGAAGAGAATTTCCTCCAGGGCCACCAATCTGTACAGCTCACAGGAGCCAGAGAGGTTCCATGTGGAGAACACGCTGTATCTCCGGCCACTGCGCAGTCCTGGGTAGTGTTGGATTGAGTTAGGGGCCACATATCCTCAGTTATATTTTCCACAACTTGCAGCTAGTACGAAGATACGCGAGATACATATTTCCAAAGAGGACATATTCCAACCATTAAAATAAAACAGTTTTTATACCTCAGCTACCTGGATCTTATTTCTTTAATTTTGTTGATCACAGTTTCTCTTTTCTACTTTCTTCTTCTTTTCTTCTCTTAAGTGTTTTACCAGGGCGTGCTTTCCATTCGCTATTTCTTCTCTCTACTTCTATCGCCTTTTTTTAAAAATTATTATTATTTAGAAGTTTGTCAAATTACAATAACCAAAAAATATGCAAGGACAATCCAGATTAATATACAAACAGAATACAAAATAAAGAATAATAAGCATTGATAAATTCCACATCAAGAGATACCAACTGCAATTCTAAAAGAAAAACTTTGTACAACAAAAAAATAAGGCAAAAAAGCCCACAATTAGGAGGTACTTCAATCATCCATTATTACCCCTCCCTTAAAGTACCCTGTCGCTCAGATAGAAATTTTTATTTCCTCCCCTACCTCTGTCTGACATTGATGTTTCACTTTCATCACTTTTCCTTTTAATTCACTCTCTATTTTCTCACACAAGGATACTCATAGTTGAATCTTTGTTGAATATAATAAAGAAAATATACCCTGTTTTTTTATTCAATGGAGTTATTTTTCTCTCTTTTTGGGGTTTAGCCTAGGACCTATACTCAAAACATGACTAAATTATGCTTGGTTACAGCAACACAATCTTGCAATCAACTTCAGCAAAACTGAGCTCCTTCATGTCTCCAGGGATCCCAGCTTTATTCCACTGTGTCCTTTATGGCTGCAACGTTATCTTTCTGGCTGTGAAATTGAGAAGCTGGGAAGTTGAGCTGAGTGACGCTTTGGATTTTCCATTTTGCCTGATTGGATAAGTATAAAAACAGAATTTTCTGGTTAAACGATCGGAATAGTAAAAACTAAAACGTTGGAAGTTGAAAAAGACCGAAGGATTTGGGAAGTTTGGGGTTTTATGGAAAGGTGTAGAGACACTAAATGGTGTGCTTTCTCTCACAGTAACTCAGGTAACCCGGAGGCCCTCCTCGCCCTCTACAACATCAGCTAACCCCCACACACCATTTGTCATACATAATAAGCACACAAACACTTTAACATGGTACAACTTTGGTCGCAGCTTTATTTACCAATGTAATACATGTAATAACCGCCCAACATGGGCAACCAACCTGTATCTCACCCCACCCCCATACCGGACGATGCCCCACCCGCCATACTATTAGCAAGGTGGAACATCTCCTCACCACCCCCCCACCGCCAGCCTCGCCATCCTAGTAGCAAAGGCCGGCCCTCACACCCACCTACCGGGCCGAGACCCCCAACCGGGATGTCTCGCCCCCACCCCCGGGGAGCCCTTCACTCCCCACAGCTCCTAAAGCAGTTAGCACTCCCGCCGCCTCAGCGAGCGCTGTCTCGCTACCCCGCCACTGGCGCGAGGTAACTACTTATCCTCGCGCCGACCCACCCCAATAAAGCTGCGACCAACCACCTGCTCCAAAATCTCCTGCCAATCATTCAATAGGAGATCCTGTCCCACCGGAGACAAGTGAACACCGTCCGTGCGGTAGAGTCCTGCACACTGAACATCCACCCAGGAATGGTGAACCTGCAAGCCACCCGCTTGCCGGACCCAGCGCCCGATCTGACGATTCACTTTTGCAAGGCCTCGCAACCACCGCCACTGAGACTGACAAGCCGGACGCTGGATAATATCCGACCAGATGATCGCCACCTCCGGCCACTCCTGCTGCAGCACTCGAAGGTCACGCTGAACCGCTCTGATGAGTTGCCGACACGTCCAGCCGGACAAGTTATTGCCACCAAGATGGATCAGGATTCCCAACGGACGCCGCCGTTGATCCGCTGCCCGCCGCACCACAGGAAGGAAGTGCCACCACCGCATGCCGCGCTCTCCCAGTCACCGCAATCGCACGTTACGGACCGCCAGGCCCAGGTGCACTCCAAGCGGGCGTCGCACAGCTCTCCTCTCCGCCCAATAGACGAAGGAGTGCCTGACGATCCACCATTCTCCAGCTGAGGACACATCCACACCATCATTCCGGGAGAGCAGCCGCAGCAGTCCACCTGCAACAGAAAACAAAGCATGAAAGACCCCCCCTGCCCCCCCCCCCCGGCACTGCCCCCCCCCCCACGGGCACCACCCCTCAAACCTGGTCGGGCCGAACATAGCCCGCATAAGCCCCAGAACGCCACCTCCCAATGCGTTGAATCACCCCACCATCTAAGCCCGCCGCTGCTGCACTCGTCGCAGCACCGATACGGAAAGAGTGCGAGGCGAACTGCCGCTCCGGGCACCCCAACCGCCGGAGCGCCAAGCGCAGCACCGCCGTGAACTGATACTGGGTAACCGGACACCCGTCCCCGTGACGAAAAAATTGTCCTCCCAGCGAAGGGCGCACCCGGACATATGCCTGCAAATTGCGCACCGGGCAGGACAACAACCCCGGGGTCACCTGCAGCACTACCCGCCGACCCCTACCAGTCTGGTCAGTCTTGGACCGTGACAGGGAAATCCGCACCGCAGAGTGCTCCACTGTCAAACAATGAACCGCCAAACCCCCACCATCATCCCCCCTCCGCGAACGCGGCACGAGCTCACTCACCCGAAAGGCTCCAAAGAAGGCCGTAACAAACAAAGCACGAAACAACACCGCCTCGTACTCCGTCGTCGCCACCTCCTCCAAAACCCCCCAGATCCGTAAGAGCAGCTCATGGGTGACGGGGCGCCGCCAATCCCGCACCGGGGGCCGCTCCCGCCCCCAGCCTGCCAACAGCCGCGTCACCAAGAACGACCCACTCGGGTTCCCCCATCCCGCCGCTTTACTGAAAAAGGAGAAACCCGCCAAAGCAGCCCGGACCGACGACCGAGACCAACCCTGCTCCCGCGCCCACACGATGAAGGAACCCCCCAACTGCTCGCCAATCCTTCCACCGCCCCAACCCCTCGCCTGCAAAAAGGCCCGCACCCTGCCATACCCGCGCCGATAGGCGGCCCACGTACCTGGAGCCACAGAAGACCTCAACAACCCCATCAGTCCAGGGTCCCAATCCGCCAAAGGTTCCCCGGCACCGGTGTCGCCTCCACGTCCGCTCCCGGGGCCAGCAACTGACTGGAAATGAGACAAAGCATCAGCAATAGAATTTCGCACCCCCGGAACGTGGCGCGCCCGCGCCGTAACGTTGAGGCGCAAGCAAGCCAAGACCAAAACTCTCATTAACGCCGTCACCCGCGGGCACTTCGGGGACTGCCGATTGATAACCTGCACCACCGCCGCATTATCACACCAGAAAACCACTTTCCGATTTCGTAACCTCTCAGGCTACACCCAAAACGCCACCACAATCGGAAAGAGCTCCAAGAAGGTAACGTTATGCATCAAGCCCGCCTCTGCCCAAGCCACCGGCCAGGCCTCAGCACACCACGAACCCTGGCAATACAAGCCGAACCCCGAACTGCCCGCCACATCCGAGAAGAGCTGCAAATCCCCATTGGACAGCTCCGCCGATTGCACCAGGGTGCAACCATTGAAATCCGCAAGAAACGCCCCCCACACCCGCAGATCCTCACGCATCCCGGCCGTGATCCGAATACGATGATGAGGGCTCCGCACCCCAACCGTAGCCAAGGCCAGCCGCCGTGCAAACGGCCGCCCCATCGCGATCACCCTACAGGCAAAGTTCAAGTGCCCCACCAGCGACTGCAACTCCCGCAACGTGACCTTCGCCGCCGACCCCACTGCCGCAACCAGCGCTTTCAGGCGCTCCACCTTGTCTGCCGGCAAGCGGATCTCGAAGGCAACGGAATCAATCTCAATCCCCAAAAAGCACAGGCGCGTTACCGGGCCCACCGTTTTTTCCACAGCCAAGGGAATCCCGAACGCCACCGCCATCTCCTCGAACTGCCGCAACAAGGTCGCACACGTCGCCGACTGCGCAGGACCCACGAACAAAAAGTCATCCAGGTAATGCACAATAGAGTGACGCCCAGCTCTCCGAGCTACGACCCAATGCAAGAAGGAACTAAAGGTCTCAAAATAGGCACAGGATATCGCACAACCCATTGGCATGCACCGGTCAAAATAATAACGATCATCCATCTGAAAGCCAAGCAAGGGAAAAGCCGATGGATGAACCGGCAACAAACAAAACGCGGATTCTATGTCCACCTTCGCCATCAGAGCCCCTTTCCCACATTGTTGCAACAAATCCACCGCCGCATCAAAGGGGGCATACCGCACTGAGCAGCACTCCGGCGGGATATGGTCATTCACCGAATCCCCCGGTGGAAAGGAGAGGTTGTGTATCAAGCGATACTTCCCCGGCTCCTTCTTGGGTATCACCCCCAGCGGCGAGACGACAAAGGGGGAAAAGGGTGGGTGGACAAACGGCCCCGCCACATGGCCAAGCGCACACTCCGCTGCAATCTTATCCCGGGCCACCGCGGCCAACTGACGCACCGAGTCAGAATTACGGGCCACCAGCCCCGAAATAGCGCCCTGATACGGAATACGAAAGCCCTCCGTAAACCCCAACCACAACTCCCGTGCCGCCCGCCCATGCTGACCCTGCCGATAACTCTCCAACCACGGCCACAATGCCCCGGCATCAATGGGGGTCGGCGCCAACCCCCACCGCTGCCCCTCACTTACTCCCCCCTGTAGTTCCGGACACCCCTTTTCTACTACACCTCGCAGCCGAGTGTCCGCCCCCACAGATAGAGCAGGCGTGTCGGAACTTACAATCCGAGAACGGGCAGGAAGATTTATTAAATCGCCAACAAACGTCCCCGCTGGGCCCTCCACTGGGCGCTCTGGGGACCGCGCCCGCCGCACGAAAGGGCCGCACACCGGCTACCGCCGGCTGCCCGCCGACCTTACCGTGCCCACTGCACCCCCCCCTACCCCTTTCTTGGCTGACATCTGTGTGAGCCATAAATTAATATCGCGCGTCCCCCAGGACAGCTGCGCATTCTCCTCCATCCGATCCCGGAATTCCTCATCATAGTTGAGCCACCCTAACCATCATGCGCCTGCGACGCCGCCAGGATGGCATCCGCATACGCCAACAGCTCACCATAAAGGGCTGGCTCCGAGTGCCCGCAGACACTCACCAATCGCAAAAACGCCCACGTCCAATTCAAGGTATTCCGGGAAACCTTGCGCACCCTGCCCGCCTTCTCCTTACGCTTCTTGCGGCTCTCACCTGAACGCTTCCGCCCCTCCAAGAGCCGAAAAATATCGATATACCGCCGCTTCCGGATGCGCCTCCGCAACTTGCGTGGCACACTCTCCCAAAGCTCCGTGCAACGCACCACGGCGGGTCCCACCCCCTCCCCCCGCCCCCGCTCAGCAACCCCCTCCTCAGACGAACTCCCACTAGTCGAAGAGGACGAAGACGAAGCTCGACGACAGCGACGCCCATGCCTCCGCTTAGCTTCGGCCTTGCGCCCGATTGCTGCCGACGCCTCGCCGACCGGACCCCCGCCTTCCCCAGCCCCCATGCTCCCCCCAACTCACCTTCCGTGCCTCATTCGCCATCCGCGGGCACCACCACGGCCGGACCCGCCGCCTCCACATTCTGCACCGACACAGCCATGCCGCCGCCCGCCGACACAGGCGCAGACGCCCTGCTAACCGGAACCTGCAAAGGAACAACAGGACCCACAGTAGCCGTACCCAGCCCATACTGCCCAGCCCCCCATGCAGCTCCCCCCCGTGCTGCCACCCAGAGGTACCTACCCCCCCCCGCCGCCCAGTGCGCGTCCCAAACCGGCGGACAGCCCACCCCGGCTACGCCCGCCCCAGCCCAATCCCCAAAACATGCCCCCCAATTGCCCATTGGCAGAAAGGCCCCCCCCCTGGCACCGGCATGCCCCTCCCATACGTATAAGGCAGCGCCGGCTCCCCCGGATACCACGGGCCGGACCCACTGAGCCCCGGCAAACCCATCGGTGGGCGCGGAACTCCTAAGTCCGCCGCCTGGTCACCGCGGGCCCCCACCCCACTAACTTCCGGTGACTGCCCTAGGCACTCTTGCAGGGCCGGCCCCATGCCCGGGGCCCCCCGCACCGCCCCCCCCCCCGAAACCTCCCCAGAAGCCGCCACGGTGCCCGCCTCTGCAGGGGCCCGACGACGTCCCCATCCCCTCTGTCCGTCCCCCACAGCCACCGGGCGAGTGAGCCCAGCCTGCCTTCCCCCCCCCCCCCCCGGGCAGCCCGAGCCCCCCGCGCCCCCCCACTAACACCCCGGGACCGGGTGCGAATGCCAGCCTGCCCCGGCCTGCTGGTCCCCGACCTCCCCATGCCACCCCTTGACCACGGCCCTCAGCCCCAATAATGACCCCCCCCCCCCCAAGTGAAAGCACCCCCTTGCAGGGACAGGTGTGTGTTTTTTTGTTTTTTTTTTTGTTAGCTGCCGGCTGTACACCGCGGTGGGGAAGTACGCCGGAACCTCACCCCCCCTCACCCTTAGCTCACCGCCGCTGGCACCGCGTCCCGGAGCCCGCAAACACACCCGATCGTCAGCGAGGAGCCGCAGGAAAGGCCGAGCCACGCAGCTCCTCGCAACCCTATACCCCCACCTCAATCACTGCAGCCAATAGGATCGCTTCTCGCGCCCGCGAAAAGCGATCCCATGGCAACCGGCCCCAAGCCCTCGCGCCCCTCTTCCCCTCACACCCCGGTCATGTGACGAGGGCCGAGGCCGGGCCCGGGCCCGAGTTACAATCGGCCACGGGACCGGCCCGGCGGCCTCATCATTAATTTGGTTCTCAGTGTGAGAACCTCATAAATTGATCAAAAGGGAGGCTACGCTATGAGAGGGATTTCCCTCATGGCAAAAGCTTCCGACAAATATAGTAGGTTGTAGTTTATACTCTAAGCTTAGTTTTTGGGTTATTCCATCGCAAAGCATCAAACTGGGCAACACTGAAATTCAAGTCAAACCACAGATCAAGTACCTAGGTGTAACCCTCGACTGCTTCCTGAATTTCCAACCCCACATCATGAACACTACCAAAAACATCTACTTCAGAATCAGAACCCTCCACAAACTATGCCCCCTATTGTCCTACAACAATTTCCGCACAGTTTGCCAAGCCTCCATCACCCCTCTCATTGATTACTGCAACTCCATCCTCGAAGGGTTACCCAAAACCACCCTTGCCCCGCTTCAGCTAGCCCAAAACACAGCTGATAGACTTGTTGCCGGAGCGCCCAGACATTCCCACATCACCACCATATTAAAATCCCTACACTGGCTCCCAGTTGCATGCCGTTTCAGATTCAAGACTCTTATCATCCACAGAGCCTTCTTCAACACCACTGCAGAGCAGCTGCAATTTCTAGTGCAACCTGACAACAGCAGACTCTGGCATCACAATGCAACAAATCTTCTCTTACTACCAGCTCAAAGTACCAAAAGTCCTCAGCACACCCACACAAGGGCTTTCCAAGTCTACGCCCCCACCAACTGGAACAAACTACCTCCCACCATACGCTGTCAACAATCCCACACCATTCTCAAAAAACACCACAAGAACCCTCTCTTTGAGGAACACTAACTCATTTACTGCTGCAAATCTCACCGCTCCCACGACCCACCCCTCCTAACTATCACACCATCCCCTCCCACCCTCCCAGAAGAGGAATGAAATGACGTGCCTCACAATATCTATGCTCCATGTAAATAGTTTCATCAGTTTTATGTAAACATTCGTGTGTTAATTTGTTTGCTTACTTTGTATCAAAATTGACCTGTACATAGTTTCAACCGCTTTATGTAAACATTCATGTCCTGTTCATTGTAAACCGTTTTGCCTCATAGAAAAATGGTATATAAAACCGGTTAAATAAATAAATATATAAAAATGAAGACCATCTTACGGGGTTTAAAAACGTTTGCTGTAAATATCATTTGATGAGACAGTGGCTGCTTTGAAGGCACATTTTTCACTGAGCCACCTGAAATCACCGAAAAATGTAAATTTAGCAAGGGATTACTACCCCTTTAAAAGTGTATCAGTTCAAATGGCTAAACCTAACCAGGTGACTGAATCTTGCAGTACTGAGCCTGGAAATTAGCCAGTTAGCTGTGATTTTTGGCACTAGCCTGCTAACCTGGGCATCCAGATTTAGTCAAATCAATTGCATGCAAATTTTGGCTGGCTTGATTTAAGCCTATTTTCAGCCACAAATTTAGCATTTCCCAAGTAGATAGCGCACCAAAATTGCAGAGAGCATGGTCCAGCAGCATCGTAGATGCAGCTAATGCCACCTCTTGAGATGGCATTAGCTGCACCCACACTGTCTGCCAATCTGATGGCTACCACACAGTGAGGACACACTCACTCTGCCCATATCACACCAACTCCAGCAGTTAGTTCAGGATCTGCAGATAACAGATAACACAGTGATTTTTTGCATTAACACACCCAGATAGCATGCGCTATTAGCCATGTTAACAATTAATGTTGCTTAGTAAACATGCTCCTTTAACTAGGCAGTCAAAATCTGGCTGCCTATATGAATGTCTAGCAGCACTTTGAAAATCTACCCCACACTGAATAGAATCTGGGTAAGCCATCAATATTACCTAACATTTTTCAAAATGGCTGCAGACTCTTTTGCATATAGTATTTAACCCTTCTGGATTACACAACGATTTTTATCTGTTCAAATAATGCTGGAGACTATATAATAATTTATGACCCCTCTTTCATGGGGGTTGTCAAAATGCTGGTAATTTTTGAAAATTACCAAGTGTAACCCAGCTTACCTAATAACCCCAAAACAATTAAAGCCAGGAAAAAAAAAAGGGCATACAAATAAAAAGAGGCCCGACACAGACGAACAAATTTTTGTCGGAATCCTTGTAGGGAGGAGCAAGCACTTCTCAAAAACAAGGTTTTCCTTTTATTCTAATAAAAAGATGTCCCCCTGACATCAAAAATGTGAAATCACCAAAAACGTGAGCCACAAAAATGAAACATTGGTACTTAGCTGATAGCTGCTGACTGGTAGCCAGTATGCATCCACTGGCATTAAAATGTAACCACTCACGTTGGCTAAATGTCCCATAACGATATCCGGTCAAAAGCAACAGCTCCAAAAACAGCCGAGATAGCGCGGAAGTCACAAATAGTGACAGACTGTTTTGAGCTCCATTCAAGTATGTCAGAGCTCTATATCAGGCTAAATTGAGATCCAAAATGGTGCATAAATTCCTCTTCAAAATCATGAATGAAGACGAGGTCAATGAAATGCCCTTTAAAAAGCATCAGGGATGTATGACGTCAGCAACCATAGGAGGTAATTCATTAAAGGAGAAACAGCCATTAGGACTTTTGAAAAAACAGCTACTTAGAAAAACCCTTAAATAATTGTTAAATGTCAATATTCTCAAGATGATCAGATAACACTCCACCAGTCAACTTCCTGATTTAAACCAGTCAGACATACAGTATTCAAAGAGAAGATCCACCGTTGCTCACAAATCTGTAGCTGTGTCACCCTGTCACCACTCCTAGCAGGAACAAAGTCAATGACACGCCATTTAAGTTGTTCGAAGTTGTGATTCTTTTCCACACAATGACGTACAATAGATGTCGAAAGTACCCAATTCTTCAAGCACAACAAAGGTAGATTCACACATGGTATGCCAAAAAGTAGTATGAAAGAACTCGGTACATGGGCCAATCCAAGCGGGACCAGTCACCGCCATTTGACAAAACATGCAGTAGTCACAGGTATAATGTCCTGGAATAGAATGCTGAGATGTTGTACTTTGAGCATCTTCCATAGTAGAAGTATGTACTAGCCAGTCTCTAACATTGCAACCCCTTGTAAAGGCCAGTGTCAAATCCTTTTGAAAATAGGGGGTGCAAAGATATCATTGCTTGACCAAATACAAGCATTGAGGAACCTGTGTCTTTTGGGGAGACTGCTAGGTACTTATGACCTAGATTGGCCACTGTTGGAAACAGGATACTGGGCTTGATGGACATTGGTCTGACCCTGTATGGCATATCGTATGTTCTTATGATAACATATGCCAGTGCTTGCATCTCCCGACAAGGGTTCAACAAAATTTTTTTGTTTGTGTGGGGTCTTTTTATTTGTGTGCCCTTTAATTATTTTGGGGTAATTTTTGAAAGACGATAGCATACAATATTAAGAATATCATAGCAATTGACCTTCCATGGACCACAGGACTTAGTTTATTTCTTTTCTGGAACTGCTCAGCATTCAAGAATTTGCATCAGAGCATATTTTATCTAGCAGCATACGTTGAGATATCCTGTGGTGACATGGTCAAAATTTTACTGAATTTTGTATTATTTTTCTGTTGTATTTTTTGAAAGGTATTTTAAATTTTGTAAGCTGTTCTGGGCAATCCTTTGAGATTGATAAGGCAGAGTATAAAAATAATAAAATATAGATTTTTCTAGTTACAGCTGTTGTGCTATAAAAACTAATTTGCTTCTTAGAATATGGGAATAATAGAACAGAGGAACCTAGAGTAGAAAGCATAAATACTTCCAATACACGTTATGAAGACTGGGAGTCTTTCCAGAAATGTTTTGGGGCGACTAAACCCCATGGATTTTTTTGTGCTCTGTGTTTTGTCTTCTCTCTCTTAGTCTTGTTTTTCTTGTTTCTTCTCCTGCTTATTCTAATTGTTATGATCTCTTCTTACAAAAATCAAAGTTAATACAAGGAAAGAATATTAAATTATGTTTGAAAAAGTGTTACTGCTATTTGGATGCTTATACAGTATTAGAGCTAATTATGCCTTAATCATTTTGGAAAATATATAAGCTATATGCAGCAAATATTTTTCTTCTTTGGAGGTTTAAAAAGAGGAACTTCCTGTTATAAATAATTTTATCTACGAAACATCACAACTTGTATCCAAGTGAGATAGAAACACAAATGATGAATCATACATTATCTCACATTTAAGAAATATAGTGGATGTTTAGTGTTCTTTGTTCAAATTGCATAAACTGGCCCATAAAAAAGACCCAAAGAGGCAAGAAGAAGGAATTTAATGTGATTCAAAACCAATGGCATGCCTGAGCAAATAAAATATAACTTTCAATAACCCTATGTTCTTCTGGACATTTTGTTTTTTTCCTCATGGACTGCCAGTTTCCTCCTATTCTTTTGAGCTTCCAATTCTATTGGAATTGGCCACTACATGGCTCAATGTCATAAGTCTTCATTTGCAACTACCCAGGGCCCCCATGCACACAGCTTTTTTGTAATCTGCCCCTAACATAGTTCAACCATTACAGCAACAGGGACTGTGACTTTTTCTGGAATTCAGTTGAAAAGCCCTAAGCTTGACTGAGCAATAGCTGAAACCTCCGCCTCACAAGGACTATGAGCACTGCCTCTACAGTAGCCCTGAATCTAACTGACCTGGGAAGCAAAAGGCTGACCCTGGAAATGAACCCAGGTCTCTTACCCAGCCAGCACACCTCTGCATATAGTTATTAAACGTTTTCTCTTTAAATATAAGAATTAAGCAGTTGAGTTAAAACAAAAGTTTCAAAAACTGCAAAGCCATGAAATAAAATGCTTGCAAGTGGTTTATCACACTTATTTACAAGAGCTTCACTTTTGAAATTATATGGTAATAAGTTTGACATATTAAGATACAATGGACCAATGATAATCTTAGAGCATAATTAGTTGTGGCCCTTTGGTCTTTTATTCTAGAGAGCCTTTGAAGCCTGTATAAGCTCATTTGTAGTCAAGGTCTCTTGTTATCTTTATTTATTCTGTGGTCTGGGTGTTTTTTGATTTTTGGATTTCTCCAGGCAAATTGTAAGACGTTTTATTTTTGGACAATTCTATTTGATAAAAAAACAACCAACAGCCAGCTTATCTTATCTCCCCAAAGTCTTAACTCCAGTGATGCATTAGAAATGATAATGTGCAATTGTTACCTCCTGTGGAATATTTCGGTATGCAAAAGATTCATATTAGTTACTCACCACAGCACCTATAGTGGACCCAGAAATGATCAAGGCAGATCAGCGTAGACCCAAAAAGAAAAGCAGAAAAATGCCTGGAAAAAAGGGGACAGCTACTATAAATGCTGCCCAATATAAGATATATAATTAAAAAGTGAAAGTCCCCCATTGAGAAAATGAAACATGCACCCATCTAGTTACCGTAAGAAAGATTCAAAAGCCAAAGCCTGCGAACTAAAGTGTGCCAACTCTTTCACATCACTACATTTAAAAAGCACTGTATGCATGGTTAGAGCACTGGCTTGGTAACCAAGCAACCAGGGTTCAATTCCCACTAGCACTCCTTGTGGGCTTGGGCAAGTCACTTAACCCTCCATTGCCTCGGAAGAAAGGCCTGGCAATCTACTTCCGGTGACACTGCCAAGAAAACCCAGGAGCTTCTGGGTGGCCAGGAGGCAGGACTTACTCGAAGGCACACATTGCATTTTTGCATGTGCAATATCATTTTACTTTTTTTTTTAATCTTTCATATAGATTTCATTTTTCCAGGTGAGTTCAAGGCGGATCACATTTAAAAACACAGATGCATCCATCTGATAGGCAAGACCTGCCATTTCTTTCTCTATAATATCAACAAAATCCACCCATTCCTTTCTGAACACACTACTAAGATTCTTATCCACTCCTTAATCACCTCCCATCTTTATTTCTGTATTTTTATTTAACATTTCTTATATACTGCCTTTCATATCATCAAGGTGGTTTACATTGAACAAACTGAAATTACATTGAACAGGGCATTATAGCTTGGAGATAACTATTTTACAGGGAACATGGGCTATGGAGGGTTAAGTGGCTTGCCCAAGAACACAAGGAGCACCTGTGGGACTAGAAACCCCAGTCCTTCCAGCCCAAAGTTGCTGTCCTCTAGTGGGATTTGAACCCCTGACCTTCCAGCCTGAGGTAACTTGCCCCAACCACTAGGCCACTCCTCCCTCCTTGACTATTGTAACCTACTCCTTGCTGGTGTCCCTCAATCATCTCTCTCCCCTTCAGTCTGCTCAACACTCTGCTGCGCAGCTAACCTTCCACCAGCCTCGTCATGCTCATGTTACCCCTCTTCTCAAGTCACTTCATTGGCTCCCTATCCGTTTCCACATCCAGTTCAAACTTCTCCTGCTGACCTATAAATGCATTCACTCTGCAGCTCCTCACTACCTTTCCTCTCTTATACCTCCCAACATCCCTCCCTGGAAACTCCGCTTTTCTGGCAAATTGCTTCTGCTGCTAACTCCAGACTTTGACCCTTGCACCTTGCTGCTTCTTATGCCTGGAACAAACTACCTGAGTCTGTATGTCAGGTGCCTTTTGGCCCTTTTCAAATCCAGGCTGAAAATTCACCTGTCGCTTTCGAATCTTGACTCACCTGGTCTCCTTGTGTTTCCTTACCATTCCCCCTAGATGTATCCCATGTCTACACCTTCTGTGTTGTCTGTCTTGACTAGATTGTAAGCTCTGATGAGCAGGGACTGTCTCTTACATGTTTGTGCAGTGCTGCGTATGTCTTGTAGCGCTATACAAATGCTCAGTAGTAGTAATAGTAATACAAACTAAATCAAATCAAATACAAAATGCCACAAAAAATGTTAACAAATCTTTTAACATGAGTCAATTACTTTATGAACATTGTAATACAAATATATGCTGATGATATGTAAACAGATCACTATTAGTGCCTCTGAATATCCCCATATACCGCCACTATACGCTCCAATGCTACATGGTTAGTATCGGGGCATTCCAGGGGCAGTACCCATTGCTAACTGGTCAGTGGCGATATTGCGTCATTGTCCAGTTAGCAACCTGTGGGTAAAGACAGGCATGGTAAAAGCTAGCCTATCTTTACCCGCAGGAGCTAACCAGGCAGCAGCTCCATATCGCTGCTGCCCAGTTAGCTTCTGGGCTGTGCAGCTGACCCGAATATTCAATGCCAGTGGCCAGATGTGGCCCCAGCATTGAATATCCAGGTTAACTGTTCAGCGGAAACGGTTAGGTGTTATAATTGCGCTAGCCGTCACCACTGAATATAGGGCCCAATATGATCTCAGATGGTAGAAATGGTCTGCAAGGATGGAATTGCAGTAGAAGTGGATTGCAGCAGTTAAACTAAGTCCCTTACAGAAGGTGTATGAGAATTAGGAGGGACGATCACGAGGCAGTCAAGTCCCACTAAAGACTGGGCACCCTCTCCAGGCTTTCTATCTCTGTAGTCCTCTGAGACAGCATGTCTTGCGTGGCATGGATGGAATTTAAGAGGGCATGAGATAAGCACAGAAGATCGTTAGTTGCTAAACATGAGAACAAGATGCAAAGAGGTGAATATGAAGATTAATAGTAGGAGTAACATAGGCATCTACATGGTCATGGTCTTTGACAGAATTGATTGGCAGCTACATCTGTCTGGCAAGCTGCAAGTTCTATAGTTAACTAGAAGTCCTAGCAGAAATACAGGCACTAACACAGCTGGATCAGACTAGTATGCTACCCAAAGGACTTAGGAGACTTACTAGAAATTGTTATTTAGATCATTTTGGGATGCTGGAATCAAACTAGCAGCTGGCTCTGTTTGGCATCGTAATAACAAAGTACGATCGGAATGGAAATGCTCACAGAAATCTGTCTGGCAGGATACACAGGACCTAGGAGGTTGGATATTGCTAGTTATTTAGATCATTACAGAACCCTGTATTTATGCATCAGAAAGGTGAAGTACTGGAAGGAGGCTTATATGCTCTTCTACCCAAAGGAGCAACACAAAGAGACTGTCCTGAAAGCAGAGCTCATACTCTGCAAGCCGATTGGATGAGTCAGATAGTCTTTTCCAGCCATCATTTACAAGTCACAGTTTTGCTATGTAACATGCATAGAGTACAAGTTTAGATTAGGTTAGAGTATTACAACAGGATTTCTGAAGAATCTATGCTCTGCTGACTGAAAAAGCAATATCATCTGTGCCAGTACCTGTTATCGATGAACCACTGAAATGCCATTACTTGCTATTTCTCTTGAGTAAACTCAAGGAATGCCATAATGCTACTGTAAATCTGCTCAGTTTCACTCTAGTCTCTTTCAGTATTACAACTGTCATACTATGGGTAGCATTGTTGGGCTTCACCAGAATGATCTGTCAGCATTGTCCTCTTCAGGATAAATACTATGGGCCCAAGATTTTAAAGGGTTTATCCAGTTTGTAGCACCTACAAACCACAAACTCCATCAATCCCAATATTCAGCAGCACTAACCAATTAGTGCCGCTGAATATCCTCATAAATCACCTCAAAAACACCTGGGTGGTTTCAGGGCAGTCTGTAAGCAGAGCTGTGGCTATCCAGCTAATGTCAATATCCAGCCACTAGCCAGATAGCTAAACCATGTAAAGTTAGGTCAATGACTGTCCTTGCTTTATGCAATTCTTGTTATCCAGTTAGAGTCTGAATATCACTGCTGATATTGCTGAGAGCAACACCAATCACAGGCAAAACCAGAAATCCAGCGACGCATGTTGGATAAGCTCCAGCAGGGAATATCCAGTGCTTAAAAACACTGACCACTGCCACTGAATATCGACCCTCTATGATAACATTTCAGTGTGTTCTAAGTGCATAAAATTACACTTAAAAATACGAATCCATATAATAGGACAACTCACTGCAACAAACTCCAGATTCATTTGGAAAAGAAGCTGTTTGAGCAGAACTGAGCAAGGAGATGTTATCCTTTTTATTTATTTGGATTTGGTTTATGCCTTTTCATAGTTCACAGCATTCAGATATAGTCGGTATTTCCCTATACTGAGGGCTAACAATTTACTAGGTTCATTTCCTAATCTGTGTTAATCCATAATCTTTAACACAACCCCGCCTAGTCTCAATGGGTCTTCTTTGCTACCAAGGGCCCTGTTGATAATGTCCATTAATGGCATTAACGTGTGCTGTTAGTAAATGACTCCCTAAAGGCAAGGCTTTTGACTGTGTAAACCATGAGAAACTCTGGGCCACATTCAGCAGCATCGGTATACCAGAACCCCTGATCGTTCTCTTGCACAACCTTTACATTCAAACGTAACAAGGAGAAACAGAATGGTTTAAAATCATCAAAGCTATACGACTTTCATACTTTGGACACACCATGCAAAGAGAGAGATCATTAGAGAAAGAAATCATGCCTGGCAAGATTGAAGGTCAACACAAAAGAGGAAGGCCATCAATGAGATAGATCAGCAGCTATGGATGCCACTCTATCAACAATGAGCCACCTGACTGAAGACCAAACACAATTTAAGACAGCTATCCAGAGGATCGCCATTAGTCGACACAGACTTGACGGTACTTAACAAGGGCATAACTCACTTTAATGTGCATTAAAGCATTTAGGTGGGGTAGCAAATGAGTTCTAAGTTTGTACCTGAGGCAACAGAGGATGAAGTAACTTCCCAAGGTCGCAAGGAACATCAATGTGATCCAAATGCTGGCTTCCATGGCTACTGTCCTGCTGGTCTAGTCACAAGGCTACCTTCTCATTCCCACTTTAAACTGATCTTGAATTTGTTCCCCTCTCAGGGAGCCTGGCCATCTTAGAAAATGCACTCAAATGATAACATCATGTGAATTCAGATTAGTACTCTAAGACAAAGAGGAACGAAGAGGGAGTTGGAATTAATTCTAAAAATGGACCGCCTTTATAAGCAAGAAGAGGAATTGTACACCACAATCAACAAACACCACAAAATAGTTTTAAAATATTATTTGCCAGATCTTTCAGAAACAGTTTACTCAGTAACTGCTCTAAAATAAAACAAACCAATGTGAACTGAAGACTGGGTACTGATCTTTTAAACGAGGCAAAGATCTCACTCTTTTGGTTTTGTCCTTGAATCAGCTATTTGGGGTTTTATCCAAGTAATGTAGTTACACTAAGTTGGTTTAAAAGCATTAAATATGGACAGATATGGAGAATTATACCGTAGTCTCCTAAATAAAATGTAGCTCTTTTGAAAACTGACTAGGGGCCTATATGTACTTTTCTTTTCTTTTTTTCACCAAGGAAATCAACACTGAAAATATGAAACTGAACTAATCCTTAACCGCAGTACTGAAACCTTAATAATATATTGCAAGTATCTATCTCTGTTTGTGCTTTTATTTGCTTGTTTTGGCCAACTATACCTTCTTTATTCATTTTTATTTGACACCATTGCATTCCACATACAGGGTCCAATCCGGGCAGCTCTTATTCTCCCCTGCAGATAAAATATGTAGTCTCCATGGCAACAATTGGCCTGCATGCTCAATCACCAGCTCAGCCATTCAGTTCCCCCTCAGTTGGGCATCTCTGCCTAGAGTTTTCCAGGTGCCAAGATTTTAAGAAGTGCAAAAGATAAGAAATGCAGAAAATTATTAAAGGATCAAATTATTTACATATCAGTTTGAAAGCATACCTCTGAGTGACTAGCTCAAATGCACCAGAAACAGTAGAAAAAGAAGGCATTTCTGTTCTGCTAGCGAGCCAGAACAAAGCTTCACAGAGCCTGTAGAGTCGAAGATGACAGATTCTGATTCAAGGATGCAGTGAACAAGAGTTTACATGATAAGCAATGACACACAAACCATGCTTCCCTCAGTAGAAAAAGAAATCTCTTCATTAGCGATTATATTGCACTGATGAGGTTGAATTTTCTTGTACAGTAAAGAATCTTTTTCTGAAAGCCTGGGCAAGAAGATTATGAGCAAAAATCTATAAAGTTCATGATTCTACAAGACAAGACATATCTAACATGTACCAGATGATATGTGAGAGTTTGACATCTTTATACCTTATATTACTGAGGTCTAAAGTTACTAAGGTGCACTACAGTTAATACATGTAGTGGTAAAATGACGGCTGTCATTTTACCCCAGGTCCCATTTTATTCAATGGGACCTAATCACTAATAACATATTAATGGTAAGATAACACGCATTAACAGCAAAGTGCCTTAGTAACTCTAGCCCTAGATCATTTCATTGCAAATCCCTCCTGTTTTGTGGCTGAGTAGTGTTGTTCTACTGCTTCAGGGAGGCCTGGTCCCTGAAATAAGAGGGTCTGTGCTCAGGCAGGATGCTGAGTCTGGTGAAGGAGTGGGGGATGAAGGGGAAACGTGAAATTCCTGCCAGGAGGAGAGTAGCAGCTTCCTGCCGGGCCCACAGCAAGGGGGCTGGTTTGTGGAAGGGTTAAGATAGCTAGGGTTCTAGAATTCCGGTGATGTCAGCGCTAGAATGGCTGCCTGAGGAAGAGCTCCGCGAAGACAGTCGGATAAACACCCGGTTTGCTTGGGTCATCCCCGCTGAAACGCCCCTCAAAATAAGTAGGGGAGAAGATAGCTAGAGTTCTCACAGCTGGTGGACACCCCAATGGCTTAGAAAAGGAAAGCAAAGGTTTGGGGGATTTATTGGACGGGAGGGGGAGGCGGCGGCAGCTCAGGCACCAGAATGGGGTCTCTAAGCTAAAGGATTATATGGGGTTTTATAGTATCTGGCTCTAGAGACTGCTTAGTGCCAAGGGAAAATAAAGTACCCAATTAGTGAATCGGCAGCTGAGGGCTGATGCAGTGGGGCCTAGTAGACACAGTGAGTGGAGGCCAGCACTGGGACATTGGTAACAGCCTCTCACCACTGAGTGGGTGAGAAGGCAAAGCAGCATCCTTGCAAGGCTCTTTGGCCTGGTGACATCATTTAGGCCTCTAGGTCATTTAAGAGTTTAATTTGTTTGGGTTGCCAAGATGTGGTAATACAATCAATTTGACATCTGCATGGTGTATACTGTGTGATTAAAATGAAACAATGGAAATGTTAATAAAAGCTGTGGCCATTTGCTCCTTCACACTATCATATGGCCAGTTTGTCTGCTATTCCAACTTGGGGAGGTGGCAAAAATGGAGAAAGAAGAGATGGAAAGGGGAGGGCAGTGGAGGGAGCAGGGTGGCAGATAGGAACCAGGGGGAGGGGCATTGAGATTTAAGGAAGGCAACCAATCTTGTAGTGCTGTGCCCTATTTTAAGGATTTTAACTCAAAAAGAACTGACTCCTTTTGGTTGTACTGCCATTCGCCTCATTTGCACCTACCCAGTAGGGTGTGTCAATTTTGGAGATGTCAATTTTAAAAAGCACTAGTAAAAAAAATGGTACAATTTCATGTGGCAAATCAACTAGCTTTAAATTTTGTGTAATATGTTGTTATTTACCTACCTGTATGCAAATTACGCAAAAATATACAAATTACCTTTGGAAATAGGACCTGGGTCACATAGCAGATGGCTTACAACAGCTCTAAGGTTCATGAGAATATGGATTTCCAAGCATAATCTGAAAGGAAAGATTCTGAAAAACTTAAGAATGATTGTATAGTTCAGTGTTGGGGTTTACATGTTGAAATGGTTCAATATAAAAATAAATAGCAATTCAACACAAGATACCAGGCATCTCCTGTTCCAGCTGCAACTGTTGAAAGAACAGTGTGAAGAGGTAAGGAAGATAGTCATGCCTACAGTGAGAAGGTCAGCTTGGTATTTTTACAGCGAGTATGTTCTGCAAGCTATGTTGTGCAGTGAAGAGGAACAGGAGAGAAGAGATGCAGTGGAGAAGATATTGAAGATCAGAGGTGAAAGAGATGAGAAGGACTCAGCTTGGAGACAGCAGTGAGGGACCCAGGAAAACACCATCCATCAACATTGAGGCAACTACACTCATCCAATTACTTCACTGGAGCTCCGGGTCTGAGCCTCCTCTTACCTGTACCATGACAACAGCAGAGATCAAAGCATTTCTGAGCAAGCCCATGGTGGTTCCAGACTGGCCATCACACCCCTAGTTCATAGGAAGGTGTGTAAAAATGACCACCTGGCTACTGGTCATGTGTGCAATCAGGAGAGGAGGGAACATTATATTAGGGGTCAGCAGGGAGCTCATGAGCCGAAACAGAAGCAAACAAGATATGTCTTCTTTGCTGGATTTTGTTAAATAAATTAACTGCATAAATGACATTTTAAAGGCAAATATGTGGCTACAGGTGATGTTCAGACTATTTGTACATTCAAATAAATATTACTTAATATTACAACTGTGATTTGATGTAAGACTCACTATGAACAGTTTCTGATGAAAGCTTTAGATTCAGCATGCAAAACTGCATAATTTGGTCACAAGTTGTTTGTAAAGTTTGGAAAAAAAAATCTACCCCTAAAATTGACATGCCCTACCACCCAGTGTTTTCCTATTTTACAACCTTCCTCCTAGTTTACCTCATTCATTGAAACAATAATCCATGTGGGTGTGATGTATAATGAACTTGATGCCCTCTCTTAGAGCCTGTGAATGCCGTCTTTAACCCTAGATAACTCAAGACCCATGTCTTCCACATGACAGTGTACAACACTGTCACTTGAGTTACGGTCTTGGCTAAATTTCTTTCTTTTATTCCACGCAACACTGTCATCCTTCACCTAACATATCCTGTAACATATTGGTGAAAGTAGTTAAATATTAAAGCGGCAGTGATACTCCCTGGTGCTTATTCCTTGTTTTGAGCAAATGGAAATTTAAAAAAACAGTTTATTTGGAAAACATTATTATAGATTGTTTAAAAATGTAGGGGTGGTCGTTATTCAGCAGCAGTTATCCCGTTAGCAGGTGCTACTGAAGGGGATATTCAGCAGCACTATGTAGATAGTGCTGCTGAATATCCTGACAACTACCTCGGATAATGCTGGGCTTATCCATGGATGGAGCAGGGCTAGAGTTCGCAATAATATTCAGTGCACATATTCAACAATAGATCCAATGTTATTCCTAAATATACCACCTCACTGCTGACTAGCACAGCCTGATCATTTGATAACACTGCTTTTAGTAGCACAAAAGATTTATTATGTTACAAAGCGTTTTCAGTCTTTCTGTCACTAATTTTTAACCCATGTGCCAGGGAGTTGAACTAGTGACAGAATTAAAAATAGCATGGGACAGACACAGAGGATCCCTTTATAGCAAAAGGATAACATTAAAATAAACATAACTCTCTTATATTTCAACAAATAGGGGTGACCTACATGGAGTGGTGGATACACCCCTAAAGAAAGTCATGGGAAGGGGTGACCTGCACGGATCGGCAGATGCACCTACTCTTGCCGCCTTGCCGGGCAGACTAGATGGACCATACTGGTCTTTATCTGCCATCATATACTATGTTACTATGTATGTAACTATGAATATCGAGAGGCATGTACACTATAAAGTCATTAGCATATACATGATAAGTTACTCCAAAATCTTCTGTAAGTGAACATAGGAAAGTCGACAAGGCATTATTGGTGTCCAGCAGCATTCCTGACATCCTGCGTTAGCCTACTGGTAACGATCTGCCAAGTGGAATTCATCACCATTCCTGAAATGCCCAAATTTTGTAATATCTGCAGTAACACATGAGTAGCAGAATCAAAAGCAGATGACACATCCAGGAATATCATCATTACTGCAGTGCCTGCTCAATCAAGACTACACCATAAATTGTTAAAACAGGGACAATAAGAGTCAACTCTGTGATAACTGTCTAAACCCATGCTGATGCTCGTCCAGTAAATTATTCAGTTCATCCTGCAATTGTTCTAAAACAGCATGCTCAATAAGCCACTCAAAATGGTATGCTAGAGATAGACCCAGTACTACCACTAGGGATCAAGAATGCTGATAAATGTCCGACATTGTCAATTCTCCGATTGATTCATGCTGCCAGGACTGCAGCTTATGATCAAGTATGCCCCACCTAGTAGCAAAGCAGTAGTTCAAATGGTTATATAAAGCATCCTGTTCATTAAATGAACCACTAATTTACAGATTCCTCCCCAAATACTTACAATGAAAATAATCACCCTCAAAAATACTGAAGCATGATTTAAATGTGGCAAAAATAAAACAGAAACCAAAAGGTACAGCACATTTTACAGCTAGATTTATTGAAGCGCTTCATTGTGCACTAAAACACATAAATGCATGTTATTAACCAAAGGTCCTATTTTATGCAATGGAACCCATACACTAATAAGGCGCATTAACAGCTTCATCTACTGCATATCACAATTTGTTTTGCCTTTCACAGCCCATATCTTTGGGTTGATACATAGATTTTCCCTATCACAAACCATATGTTTATAGAACAAAGGTCCATAAAACCTGTTGAACACCATTCCTAATCAAACGTGCAACTCTGCTCTCATGCCATCTGAAAACTAATTATTCTTCAAATTTAAAAAATAAAATCATTCAGCTATGGAATCCATCCTCTATAATCATAAGGTTCTGCTTGGATAAGTAGCAACTGCTGAGTATTTCAGAAACATACAAAGTTGATACTCATTGGGCAGGTCAGAGTGTACAATTTTGGATATGGACCATTAGTTCTAATAAGCCGGTTGACTGATCATTGGCTTTATATGAAGAGTGAGCATATATTTATTTTGCATGGTTGCTACAATTAAATGATATTTTATAATTTTTACTATAAGAGACTATTTGCTAAGCTGCATTAGCTGTTTAATGTGCAAATTGCCAAGTGCTAAGTTAGTGCCTCCCAATTTCCATGTCAAACAGCTACTACAGAAAATGTCACGTTGGGTTGGGGAATGAAGAGACTGCAGTTTACACCTCTTCAAGAGGAGCAGTGAATGCGCAGTAGTGATGTTTTTGCCTAATTTTTGTGAACGGCTTCTCATGCACAAAATTGCACGTGAAAAAAAAATAGAAAATATGGACCTGTGCTAAATTTTACAAATATGAATACGTGTGATCTGGCATTTTACCGCACATGATCACATCCATGGAGCCATTCTCAGGTTATTTATTTGCATGGCCTCTTCGAGGGACTTCTTGCCTTATACCACAGAGAACCATCATTGATTATATGCATAAACATCCTTCCTCTTTATGGCAACTGCGCTATTATGGTCAAAATCGTATTTATATTTTATTTATTTGCATTTAGCTCGAGCCTTTCAAGGTGAGTTCTATTCAGGAACAGTAGGCATTAGCCTGCCCCTGGAGGGCTTATAATTTAAGGGGCGTATTTACCGAAGCACACTATCCGGGTAGCGCAAGGATAGCGTGCAATGTTGGTGCCATGCTAAAAAGTAGCATGGGGCCTTGCACTAAAAACCCCACGCTACCTGTGCCACGCCCACCTGGGCAGCACTTGAAGTGAGCATGGATGTTCCCGCCGCAGTGCTGCTAGTGCGGGCCTTGAAAGCGCGTGCTGCTGGCGCTTGCTGGGTAGCAGTGACTGTCAGCACAACGGGTGGCGGTCGTTGCTCCCCAAAGTGGTACTAATGCCGCAAGCTATGCTAAATTCAGGGGGATGGCTCTCTCTGCCTCCTTGCATCTAGCACTGTGCCCCACACCCTAGTAAGGCAGCCCAAACCTACAGTACTAGCATGGGGCTTAGTAGACATGCCCTTAAGTTTGTAACTTACATTGTATCATTTATCTCACTTTATGTATATACCAACATATCCAAGCTCACAAACCTTTGCAGAGACATCGAGGTCTAAATAAGGCAGGCTTTAGCAAAGACAGAGGGAAATTCACAGATCCATGTCAGGATGTGGAGAAAGACGACAACGTTTAACAAGAATTTCTGCCAAATTCAATGCCCTTGTAAAATAGGTGCAGGGCTGCCTGGGTATGCCACACTATGTCTAGCAGGAACAGCAACTTGAAGATGCTGCAGAGAGAAAAAAAAGCTTGGAAAACCCCACCGCCAAGGCAGGAGAGCAACCTCCTAAAATCAATGCTCCTACCAGACAGCATACTCAATTCAGCACCACAGATTGGACATCCCCCTCCCCCCCCCCCCTTGATGGCTGCTCCAACCTTGGAACACCCCTGTGTTGCCCCCAGACCTTATCTCCACTAATAACTTTGTAGAACTTGCAGTTCTGCAAAATTAACACTAGAGGTCACCAGTACAATTTTGGAGCTAATCAGATGCTGAGCAGGTGCAGTTGGTTATCAATTCTGCTCCCAACGATGACCCCTGGTAGGCCTGGGGCTGGGAATTCAGGGATGGGTGTCATGTTGGGGAGTCCATAAGATTCTTGTGTTGCAGGGGAGAGGACCATGGGGGAGGGGGTTAGAGTTGCCTGGGGAGAAGAGCTTGGTTGTGTTCTCTAGGGGGAGAGGAGGGAGGGGAGGAATCCGAGTTGCTTCAGAGAGTGGTTGGGGATGGAGGCTACTTCAGGGGATGGGGACTTGGACACTAGGTAGGGAAGGGATAGGGTATGGGGTAGCATGGTTCCAGCAAGTGGAGAGTGGGGTGGCCCAGTGTCAACATTCACAGTTGCCCCTGCCCCTGGGGTAGGTGTAAATGCCAATGTGTGAAAATTTTCAGCGAGGCACGGATTCCCTATATGAAATGGGGAATCCATGTCTGACTTGTAGGTTCACTCAAACCACACCTTCTCCCTGCCCCATCATGCCCCTAGGGAAAATAAATGTGGTGAGCATTCTCATATCTTCGAAAAGTCTGTTCTAAAATGGCACTGTCAAATGTAATCCAATCTACACATGTCAATGCTGTTTTTTAGACATGAGAATGCTTCTAAAATAACCCTCTGTGTGTTTATGATCACAGTTTTAAAAATTCAAATAGGATAAACTTTGACTTTTCATTTTAAATTTCTAAATGCAAGCTCATGATGGTCCAGTAAGATACATAGGAATAATATAAACAGGAGTATTTGTGTTCAGTCCAACAGGCCCCAAAATTGGCAAGATTTAAGATTTACTTGAAGACACTAATTTTTGTTTTTCTGCCTCATTGGGCTTTGTCCCTTCTGCAAAATCTATCTTCAAAGCCATAGACTGTACCTCCCAAGGCTTAATCTATGATTTATTTTGCCATCCTGAACATTCTTTGGTCTCCTGTTATGAGGATGTCATTGCTATTTTGTTTCCTACTGCCTCCAAGCTTGGATGGGTTTTGTATTTTTATTCCACAAAGCTGCTTTGTGTTTTAAATGACTTCTAATGCCAATAAGGAATGCTGTTTTTGAGGCGGTGAGAGGACCACAGAGTGGAGTGGTCCCGATCCTAGTAAGATGCTAACTTATATTAGCAGAACAAATCATGTGCATCACTGCACATACTTTCATTCAGATTAGGACAAAACAGAGTGCATTGTTTTACTTTGTGCCATTTACCATAAGTGCTAAAAACACTGGAATAATTTCAATTTTTTCTCTGTTGCAGAGGTACTTACATTGAGAAATGCAGTTCCTGATGGCATTGGTCCTTCTGTCACTATAAGACTGAATGCTTCATTGCAAGATGGTAAAAAAGCTGAGGTGCTGCATCAGGCTGTAGTACGACTTATATTAAAAAGACCTTCTTTAGATCTAAGGAATCTGATTTACTGTAAACCTGTCTAACTTGTCTTCTTTAAACAAAGTAATCAAGAAATGCACTGTATGACAAACAGAATAATTTTTGGATAAACATGTCTTAATCAATATCCATGCTCATTTCAGAAGGGTCATAGTCATCGGTGCATACTCGTGATGACCCTCTGGATTGTTGTCCTACACTGTGTTGGGTCTTCAGTCAGGCAGCTAATTGTTGCTAGAGTGGGATCATAGGGTCATAGCACTGAGACATTATTAGCCACAGAGCTGGACTCTCCTGGATTCATTTTGATAGGGATTAAGTTATTAGTACTGTTAGATGCTTTAACATGTGATACAGCTGATCCTTCAATTTTTATCTCAGCTGTAGGTTTTGGTTCTTTATAAGCAAGCTCAAGATTGTGAGATGCCGTCTAAGCTAATCATATTCAGAAGGTTCTTATGAAGGGGAAGGAATCAGTGGAAGCCACTTCAGCATGTCCCCATGTCCCCACATGTTTAACATATACTGACAGCCACTTGCAGCATTGCTAAGTTCCAAAGGCTTTTAATTCAGTTTGTATGCTGATGAGGCAAGGCTTTTGATTGGGTAAACTATGAGAAACTCTGGGCCACAATAAGAAGAATGGGTGTACCAGAACAACTGATCGTTCTCTTGCACAACCTTTACATTGATCAAGAAGCAACAGTTCAAACAGAACAAGGAAAAACAGAATGGTTTAAAATCAGCAAAGGTGTACGACAAGGCTGCATACTTTCCCCCCTACCTGTTTAATTTGTATGCAGAACAAATCAT
Source organism: Ichthyophis bannanicus (assembly GCA_033557465.1). NCBI lineage: Eukaryota > Metazoa > Chordata > Amphibia > Gymnophiona > Ichthyophiidae > Ichthyophis > Ichthyophis bannanicus. The sequence continues at coordinate 403,910,160 of CM066038.1, forward strand.
CAGAGAAACAGGACTGTATGAAGACAACCAAGGTGTGAAGATTGGTGGAAGACTCATCAGCAACCTTCACTATGCTGATGATACCACCACATTACTGGCTGAAAGTGAAAACTATCTGAAACATTTGTTTCTCAAGATCAAGGAACATAGTTTTAAAATGGGCCTGCACCTTAATGTAAAGGAGACAAAAAGCCTGACAACTGGCAAAATCAATAAGTTCATCGTTGATGGAGAAGGAATGAAATAATGAAATAGTGAACAACTTTAATCTACTTGGATCCACTATCAATAGAGAAACAAGCAGCAGTCAATAAATCAGACAATGCATTGCTCTCAGCAGAATGGCTATAAAGGACCTAGACAAGATTCTCAAGCGCAGAGATGTCTCTCTCCATACAAAGATTTGACTTGTTCAAACCATTGTATTTTCAATAATGTCATATAGATGTAAAAGTTGGACAGTGAAAAAGATAGAAAGGAAGAAAATCGATGCCTTTGAATTATGGTGCTGGCGACGAATACTGTGTATACCATGGACTGCACGAAGAACAAACCATAGTGAATATCAAATCTAAGCTTTCTTTAGAAGCTCAGATGACAAGACTTTGACTTTCATATTTTGGATACATCATGCGAAGAGAGATCATTAGAGAAAGTTAGTGTGCTTAGCAAGGTAGAAATCAACGCATAAGAGGCAGAGAGATGAATGGATACAATAACAGCAGCTACGGGTGCCACTCTCAACAATGAGCTGCCTGAGTGAAGACCAAACACAATTTAGGACAACTATCCAGAAGGTCGCCATGAGTCGACACAGACTTGAAGGCACTTAACATGCCAAAGACATATAACTGATAATTCCAGTATACAATGCCAGCATAAAGCAGTACCCTTTGCAGATATTTTTAAATGCCCTGTTATAAAATTACTCCCAACACTAGAAGAAATAAAAAAATAGGATTAAAAGAATTATTTCAAACTATTACCTCTGAACATTCTCTATTAATCCCTTAAATCTTTTTTGAAAGAATATAAAAATTAAATAAGAAAACCCAGGGGCTGGGTCACCAAGAGTTAGCATTGCTTGATAGTATATATAGCTTGTTGGGTTAGGGTTGCTGTTGAATCTTCAGCTCTCCTGAATAAATCTGCTCTTGGCTGATCTCTGAAGCTAAGCAGGGTCGGGCCAAGCTAGTACTTTGATAGATGACTACCTTGCAATACTAGAGGCTGTAAACTCACTACATGAAGAAAGGCCTGGCAATCTTTAAAGAATTCCATGATTTTGTGGAGAGGAGAGTTTCTGCTACTCCTAGTCTGGATTCTTTAAAGAGCAAAGTTGCCTAAGATACCCAGTTTCATGAGTGAGATTTTAAACCAGTTCTGTTTTTAAGTATGTATTGCTATGCAGTATGGTATTTGTAGTTCCTGATTTTACCCATTGGTATGGGTGCTGCAGATCCCATAATGCATCAGCATGAGCTTGTCAGAAATCCAGGACTGGCTTAAAATCTCTCACTGAACTGGGTAACTTGACAACTCTGAAAAAGCACAGCACGGAGGCAAGGGTGACAACACCATTATGGTTTGCCTAGACTTGTCAGATGTGTCTTATACAATCGACCACTTAATACTTAAGCCTATTAAGGTTAGAGGGACTATACTGGGGCAATCTAAATCCTTTTTTAAAACCCCTAGTGATGGTCTGGGGATCAAGTGAATACCCTCCAAAAATCCCCATGAATCAGTGCAATTTAACATATTTAGGACACTTATCAGTTCTAGATGGATATGGAGTTTCCCGTTATCTGTATATTGTACAGAAAATATCCAATTGTATTTATCAATACTTAATTTGACAGTTTGAATCAGCCAATGTTTACTTCTGAGTTAAGCCTCACTTACTTCTTGCCTTTTCAGCCAATCAGCTTTCATGTCCAGTGTCAAATCCCGCTTTAGCCATGCCTTCCACCCACTCTCCACTCCTTTTGATGATCTCATAGGAAATGCGACAAAATGTCTTAGAATATAAGATTTGCCACTCTGGTTCAGTCCAATGACCCATCACACCCAGTATCCTGTTTCCAAAAGGTGACCAATTCAGATCACAAGTACCTGGCGGGATCCCAAAAGTTCGACAGATTTCATGCTGCTTATCTCAGGGATAAGCAGATTTCACCCAGTTCATTTTAATGAACCTTTTCCTTCAGGAATTTGTCCAAACCTTTTTTTAAGCCCAACTACACTAACAGTTTTAACTACATCCTCTGGCAATGAATTCCAGAGCTTAATTACACATTGAGCGAAGACCTATTTTCTTCAGTTTGTCTTAAATGTACTATTTTGCAGCTTCATTGCATGTCCCCTAGTCTTTATACTTTTTGAAGGAGTAAATAACCAATTCACATTTACTCATTTTATGTCAGTCATTATTTTATAGACCTCTATATCATCTCCTCTCAGCTATCTCTTCTCCAAACTGAAGAGCCCCAACCTTTTAAGCCTTATCTTGTAGGGTTATCCTTCCAATTCCACTTGAATATTTTTTAAATTCAACATCTACAGAATCATTTTGGGGTAATTTTACAAAACATTTGCTGAATGCAATAGACATTTTACACAGAAAAGGGTTCTTATAAATTGCATGTTGGTATATGTACATAAAAAGTAAGCAAGCATAAAGAGCCAGTCTTGGTACAGCCAGGGCAGAATTACAATATAGGTGCATATTTTATTTTTAAAAAATGTATACTGTGGTGGCGAGACTGTAGTGGAGCCCAGGGAAATGGATAGAAAACAGACATTTACCCCAAAGCAGAAGAATAGTTCAGGGAGTTTTGACTTTGAAACTCCAGCCAAGGAAAAAAAACACACACAGAGTTGCTGAGTGCAAGCCACGCCCTAGCTCCAAGGCAACCAGGGTAGGTAATGGGGAACACCCAGGGGCGGAGTTAGAAGCCATAGGGCAGCCCCAGTCATTTAAGCCTGAGGAAACAGGAAGAGAGGAGACAACCGGGGAATCAGGAAGAAAAGAGACAACCGAGGAACCAGGAGGAAGAGGGGAAGGTTCTTGCAAGGAAGCTGAGAGAGTGAGGTGTTCTAGAAGCAGCCTCAGGAAAGGCTCTCGTTGCAGCCAGCACACAGGAAACTACAGCTCTGAAGGAAGCCCATTTTGTAGGAGCATTACAGCAGGCCCTGAAGACAGGAGGGTTTATCCTGAGGAAAGTGCTGTCTTTGAGCATGGCATGGGCGTGGTCCTGCCAGAACCTGAGGGAAGAGCTTCACCTTGAGGAAGGTCTGTAAAGAGCTCTGTTACTAGAAGTAAGGTGAGCCCATTTGAAACCTTGCATAGCTTATTGAAGGATAAGAATTCCCTCAGCCCTTCCAACATTCCTCAACATAGAAAGAGGTCTCATTGGGTTAAGGATTTAAAGTTATTAGCAGAAATACAACCTGAAATCCCACAAGCTGATTCCAGCCAGATGCTAACTGACCCAGAGTATGAGAGCATGCAGGTAGATAACTATGATTCTGATAATAGTTCTGCCGACTCTCAAATGGACTGTTCTTTGTGTGTAAAGCAAAGGTGAAGAAGCTGGAAGGTTTAAAACTGAGAAAACCCAGAAGCTTTGTACTTGCCTGTTCTGCTAGAAATGTTTGGAAGGAAGTTGCTAACATTTTAAAGCTGGCAGAGAATGTTCAGAAGTGCTGGTTTGAAAGCTTAAGAAGTCACTACCTAAACGTATAAAAAGCCAGAAGTAAAGTGGGTTGTGCTTTGCATAGTGCTCAGTTTGGAAGAGCAGTTATTTGGGCTGAACTGAGCCAAGAACCCTTAAGCTGTATTCTTGAACTCTGGAAAAGATATACTACTGGTATAACAAGCTGAGTGAAGCAGTTGCTACCGGTGTTACTGTGAAAGTTCCTTTTTCTTTATTTGGAGAAGTATCCTACTTTTTGTTGCTGTATGTTTGAAAGGGCTAAAGAAGAAAAGAATAAATTTTTCCTGTATTTGCCTTCCACCCTCGGCTACTCATTTTTTTCACAACTACAATCCCCAGAAGCCTTGGCTCTGGGGAACCCACACTACCAAGGGACAATAGGAGGTACGCCCACTGCCTATAGGCAACCGCCTAGCCAGCAGGGGGCGCAACAATACACATAAAGGATAATGGGCTTGATGGACCTTGGTCTGACCCAGTATGGCATATCTTATGTTCTTATGTAAAGGCACATTTTAGATAGGACATGAAGATCAGAATTGAGATGTTGAGTTCAGGAAATACTCAGTTCAAAAGGTATTTTAGGAACAGCTCTGCTAAATATGGAGCAATTTCTAAAATACACCGTCACATCCAGCAGGAGGAGCCATTTCAGAAATATACAAGTGGAAAAAAAAATCGATGGGCAAAACTTGGAAACTTACATGTGTATGAGCTGGAACTTCAGAAGGACCACATATAAATGTCAGCACTTATGTCTATATCACAGCCATTTTGCAAACCTAAATGTGCAGTTACTCCTAAATTAAAGTGGACTCTCTCTTGAGTAGATTTTAATTTGGAGAGGCAAATAAAGATTGGGGGATTACCCCTTAGTCCTTCCTGTGAAGGGCTGGCTAATAAAAGCACTTTTGAAATACCTGTTTGTGTCTGGGAACAGGTATAAATCTGGAGATGTCCAATTTCAGCCTTGCACATGGCTTTGCCTATATGAAATGTGGAATACACATTTCGATTTTGGTTCAGCCAAAGCCATGCCCATCACATGTCCCTGTGCACAACAGACATGGTATGGTCATCCACATGTAAACTGCACCCTTTCTAAAATGGCTGCTATTTACATCTGTATGTTACAGAGTATGCATTTTACACATATAAGTAGTAACCGAGGTAGCTCGGACACGGTGCTCCGGGCCCCTCTAACCGTCGACCCCTCCCCCTCCCCATTTAGCCCCCCCACCCTCCTTTCCCACAGAATACACACATACACCACTCTTGGGAAAAGCACCGGTCGCAGCTTTATTAATTTTATAACATACCGAACATTACAGTTCAAGAATAATCCTCTTAACAATCCCAACATCGGAGTAATGCCTCACCAGCCATGCTGTTAGCAAGGTGACCCGCAGCGGAGCAATGCCTCACCAGCCATGCTATAGCAAGGTGACCCCGCCTCCACTTCTGCCGCGGTCATGCCAACCGCAATCTTCCTAATCCCCTTTCCCCGACCTCGCCATGTAAAGCAAAAGTCAGCCAGGGGATGTCCGGGTCGGGGGCACCCCGCCCCCGGCCCAAGTATAGCCTAAGGCTCCGGACCCCGGAAACCTCCGGGATCCCGCCACCGGCACAGAGGACATTAATGTCAGGTCGTAGCGCCCCGCCCCGACCCCAGTGCGGCCTAGAGCTCCGGATCCCGGACACCTCCGAGATCCCTCCTCCAGCACTGGCGACATTAATGTCCCGAAGCCGCCCCCCCCAAACCACGCTGCGACCAGGTGCACCCCCCGCCGCAACATACCTACCCCGCCCACCGACCCGTGGTTGCTAAGCACTCCGCCATCCCTAGTGGTGAAAATACTCCCCCCCCCCCGGGCAACCTAAGCTCGCAGCTCAGGAAGGCCGGATTATCCCCCTGCCTGACTCGCACTGCCGAGTCCCTCCCCACCTTTTCCTTTTTTTTTTTTTTTTTAATATACTCCCGCAAACGATGACTGGATAACCGACCACAGCTGAAGGCGGCTCCACGACCCTGCCCGAGCCCCCCAACACGTAACTGGAGCCAAACCAACTTACTCCATGATGCCCCAGCACCTGTAAAGGGCTGCATCCCGCTTCGACCACACACCCCCGCCAGAGACGATGGCCCCGCCAGATCAAGAGCTGAGAGGTCCATACCGTCCACACAGACTCTCCCAACCGTCCCCGCCACGCAGGAAGGACCCCTGGGACACACAACCGTAGGATTCACGTCCCGCCGCCAGCCGACCACGAAAAGCACGTGACCCCCACCTCCAGGGAGCCTAAACCAGCCAGAAAACTTTGGCACCCAACCGCCCTGGCCAACACTCGTCGCTCGGCACCCCACCCCGACTCCCACGAGTCGCCCCCCCCCAAAGCTGGATGAACGTGCAACAACCACCGCCCCGCCAACGAACTGCCTCCTGCTTCCCTCCAGACCACGACTGGCCCCATTGTTTCCGGAGCTCGCCACTGCCCCACCAAGATAGCATGCCCCGAATTATACCCGGCATCCTAGCCCGGAAGAGGGAGGCAGCAGACTTAACACCCCTCCGGGTAAGCAGAGCAGCAAGTCCCTGGTAGACCGCTTGTGTAATAGGCCACCTGGCCTCCAAAGGCACTGACCGAAGACCTCCCCCCCTGTCTCCAGTCAGAATGCCCCCCCATGTGGTTGCATGCTGGGCCCCCGACCTTCCCGGACCGCCACCATCTCTCGCTGCAAACCGGAAAGCCGTCCACGACCCCAGACGCACTGGCGGGGACACGCAAGGCCAAACCCCGCGCAGTCGGCTGCAACGTGCTCACCTCTGCACTCACACTACCCATTGCTGCATTGACGCTCCCCCAGCCCACTCGCGGCTGCGCTGGACTCCCCGGACCCCCCTTGGCGACAACCCACGTAAGGCTAGCTAGCCGTAGACTGGATGCAAGCCAAACTTGCGATGAGCTGTCCATCCGCCACACGACCCCTGACGGAGCACCAGGACCGGTAACTGCCGGTCCCAGCCTAAATAGCCATCATGTCTGTGAAAGTCTCTCCCCAGACCTCACCGATCCTAAATCCACCTGCCCGCCAACGAATCAGACCTCCGCGTTGCCGTCCCTGCACACCGGAAGCTGACACCGCCCACCGCCTCGTCAACCCATCCAGCAGGGGCCGGGCAGAATGTTAACGCTAACGCCGAAGAAGCCCACCCCGGTCGCCACACGCCCCCCCCCCCCCGCCATCGCTACCTCCATCCAAGAGGAGAATAGCTCCCCCCACACCCCACCGATGGTACGGCACCCCAGCACCCATGCACTGCTCCCGAACGCCCTTCGTCCGGCCCATCACCTACCCCCCCCCCCCCAGCCAGAGCGGGAACAGCCAAAAACCACTAAAGGAACAAAGCACAGCCCAGAGTCATGCAATTCCGAACAACCTCCCCGAGCACAGCCGGCCCCCCCGCCGATCCGGAAGCCACATGACCCGTAACCCCCATCCCCGATCAGCGATCCGGCAGCGCCCAGCATCACCAAGGGGAACATTGTTAGGGTTGTTCCCTTTTTTTTTTTTTTTTTTACACCCATAAGGGGCGGGGTTCCGCCTACCGTCAGCTCAACCTCCCACTCCCTATAACCGTGGCAAGGAACCGCGGCAAGGGAAATCGCCACCACCGAGGCGAAATTCCCGCTTAGGCCGCGCAAGCAGTGGCTTCGCCCGTACTCTCCAAAACCAGCCATAAACCCCCCGTCCCCAACCCCCCTCCACTCCACTGTAGGCCTTGCTACAGCCCAGTTCGGAAGGCCCGTAACCACCTTAGAATAAGAGGCCAACTACCCCCCCTGTGAAAGCTTGAGGGACTGGCACGACAGCGGAAGGGGCCCCGCCCATACCAGTTAAGTACGTTGTCAATGCCATGTCAATATTATTATGATTGTGCTAAGTCTTTTTTTTTTTTTAACTAAATATTCGCATAGGCTGACTGAGAAAATAAGTTGATATTTGCAGTCCAAGGTGGGCCGAAGACCCCTACCCCGCTGCATCCCAGCTCTGAAACCCCCCCACCACGCCTGCCCAGCCGGAAAGACCCCCTTCGCCCCCCCTTCCAACTCCTGCGCACGCAGCAACTGCCCAACCCGACAGTTCTACTAGGCCCCCCCCCGGACCCGAGCACCGTCTCTCCCCCCTCTCCGCCTGTTAATGTAACAATTCAGGCATTCATTTATTTGTACAGCGCTACCCGCTCCATACCGTCCCACTGCAAGACCCACTCCCTGAACCCTCCACCGCCCCCAACAAGGCGAACAATCCGCAGGACACGCCTCCAACTCCGCCGGCGCCCAGTCCGCCGACTTCACACCCGCCAGTCCCATCCAGTACTCCGCCCCACACCCCGTGCCCCTCCTGCCCCCCTCTCCAAGCCGACGACCAATCGGTACCGAAGCGTGGATGACTCCAACTAGCGGCGCCGCCAACACCAATCCCACCATGGCCAGCGCACTGCACCCCGCTCCTTCCCTCGAACGCAGCCCCCTTTCCCCCAGTCCGCCAGCACTCACCTGCCGCCCCGGCGACGCCCCTCCGCTGCCAATGGATGCAGCATCCAGTGTCCACCACCCTTGGTCCATTGCCGCCGCCTGTCCCGTGCGCTCTGGGCACCGTTGACCCGCTCCACTCCACCCGCCAACAAGCCAACCTCTGATCGCCATCTGCGGAGACAAAAGAAAACACAGAGAAACCCAAGGTGGGGAAAACGCTGAAGACTCCAAGGGTGCCACGTCCCCCACCCCTGCTGCCCCACCCGGGACCGCAGTCCACCCCAACCCCACGACCAAATATTCGCTGTCTGTGCCGTGTGCGTTGCGTTTTTATTTTTTTTATTTTTGAGAGCCACAAGGTCAGTGTGCACCCCCATGACCCCACCACCCAACCACCAGACACCTGGAGCACCACCCAACAAGAACCCCTGGGCTCCTGGGCACCAGGCCGCCGATCGACCACTAGGCAAGTCCCCCAGCCCGATTGACCCGAGACACCACAGCCAGCCCTCCAGACCAACCGGCAAACTGCCCCTGGAAGCTGGGAAACCCCCCCCCCCCGCACCAACCCCCCCCTTTCACTGCGCCTCGCCACCGCAGCCGCCGCCACTCCCCCGTCCCCCCCCAAGACCCCTGGCACCACCACGAGTGCACACACTGCCACCCCCTGGTGAACCCCCCCAGCTCCCGGACCCAAGCCGCTCCCCCAGGATCCGCCAAGACCAGCCCTCCGCTGAGCACCAGCCAGGACCGTCCATCGGGCACTGCCAGCCCTCATGCCAACAGCAGAGAGCAAACACAGACTACAAGAAGACAAACCAGCAAAGCTGGCCGTCCCAAGCAGCAAAGAGAACCCAAATCACCCCGCACTTAACAGCAAAATCAATCTTCCAAGTGCAACACGACAACTGACAACACAGTTGGAATGTAACAAGACATACCCTGACAAAACAAATACAGCACAACATTTAAAAGTGCCTCCCAAAAAACTTGCAGACCACAACGACAAAGCTGACCCTTTCAAGCACAGAACAGGCAAGACACATCCAACAAAGGAGTGTGGTTTAGGGCAGCAAAACAAAACAGACTTGCCACAGTCACATGCACCCCCAGATACCCAACTCACATGTCTCAAAGGTAGCCGAGGGCCCCACCCCCCCCCCCCCACCGCACGAAGGGCCCGCCTTTCCTCCCTTTTTTTTTTTTTTTTTGATAGCCAATGAACAATAAACAAACACATCAATCGCTGCTTAGATGCAGAAATTATACATCCAACCAGTGCCGCTCTCAGTATGCACCAAATCCTGAGCACCCCTCGGATAGATAATTTTGGCTATACAATGATCCATAGGTCTAAAATCATCCATTCAATTAGCCTGAAACTTTTCTCCTTTTTCCTTTACAAAAAGGGGCCCACGTGGTTGACCCTACCACGGACCATCCAGGTGTCTTCGAATATCGAGTCAGAATCCCCACTAGGTGATTATAATCAAAACAAACAAGCTGATATCTTCACAGACACAAAAGGCAAAACACAAAACATGAGTACACACCCGGAATCGCCACATTGGGACTCCTCCTCACAGGAATCTCCAGCAACCGACCACCGGCCTCCGCACCGCGCCCCACCTCTCCGCTCCAAAGCAGGCCGCTCGCCACTCGCCGCCCGAAAGAGGGCCGCTCCCCCCCACCCAGCCCGACCCGGACTCCAACCGCCTCCCCAAACCCCCGTCCAGTACGGCCGAGCAGGCACCACCACGACGCTGGCCGAGCAGAACGACGCCGGCCCCGTCCCCGAGGAGGAGCAGGAGCTTCAGCAACCGCTGCTGACTCCTGGCTCCTCCCCACACCAGGCCACGCGCCTCCCGCCTCCCAAACACCACTGCGCTCCTCAGCGCGGCTGCAGCCAATCGCGGTTACCAACGGCCTGAACGTCATCGCGCCCCCCGCCCCCACCGCCGATGACGTCCGCGGGCCAGGGTCCCCGCACCGGCCGAGCACCCGGTTACAATCGGCCGCCGGGACCCTGCCCCGCGGCCTTGCATGGTTTCTTAACCCCTATAATGTGCATGCACAAGCTTACACATTCTCTGGAGCAGGTGTAAATTTATGTGAGAGAATGTTTACTATTAGGGCTAGCTTTGGATGCCCCATTTTCTAATAGGCATCTATTTGGACTTTTCACATAAGCTCCTAGTTGCAAAATCTACTTACAAGCATCCAGAAATGTCCATCTTTTGACCCAAAAACATTATTCATAGACTTAAAACAGTTTCATAATCCAAGATTTATGTATTTCAACAACAAAAGAGACCAATGAGGTAGCCTGACTAACATCTTCTCCATGAAATTCCTTCAGGAAATCAGACAGATTAAATCAACTTCTATTTTATTTCAAAATTTAGCTCACATCTTCCCAGTTATTCAAGGTGTGTTGCAATTAGGTACAATAGGTATTTCCTGGTCTCCAGAGGGCTTATCTAAGTTTATACCTGAGGCAATGGAAAGTTAAGTGACTTCCCAGGGCCACAAAGAGTGCCAGTGGGATTTGAACCATGGTCTCTTTGGTCACCAGGCCATTAGTCTAACCTAGAGATTCTCAACCCAGTGCTCAGGACACACCTAGCCAGTCAGGTTTTCAGGACAACCACTACAAATATGCATGCTAGAGATCTACATAAAATGGAGGCAGTGAATGCAAATCTAATTCATGCATATTCATTGTGGTTATCCTGAAAACCCAACTGGCTAGGTGTGTTCAGAGGATTATATTGAAAACCCCTGCTCTAACCACTAGGCTCCTCAGAAATTTTAACAATCTATTTTTACTTGGGCTACTGGTAGGGATTTGGGAAACATTCAAAACCCTCCTATTCACATTCAGATATCGTAGTCTATTCTCCTTTACACAACAATGAATTAGTGTGCTCTCTTGTGGTAGTATATCACTGGAAATGTTCAAATAGGGTCACTCCAGAAGCCAAATAAGCATTTGGACGTGTGACAGGAATGTTTGTTTGCTGAAAATGTCTCCAAACATATTCTGGTACATGACGCCCATGCATATTTATCTCGCTTGAACAGGGATGTCTGCACACATCCCTCAGGGGCAGAATGGGGGTGTGGCCAGCCACAGAGATGTTATACCATAGTCTCAAAAGCTTCATGTACGTTTGTAGCCTTTCCTGGAGACATGCCCATTATTCCTGCCAGAGATGTGGAATAAGTCCAGATTTAGCAAATGTTCTGCTGTGTTCTACAATTCATCCCTGTAAGTGAGTGTGTGTGGTTTGAGGATTGCATGGGAGGATCTGGTGTGCTTATTTTCAATTCAGGGAGGACATGAAATGTCTGGCCTGAACCTGGACCTTATGGATGACTGCAGTATCACCAAGTTCCACTGATAGAGCAGCCATACATTAGCTGTGGCAAGCATTGGGAGACATGACTGATGTTGTGCCAATTTTCCCCAGATTGTTCTATGAGGCCTATATCCTTACCCAGTCCAGGATCTTTGTAAGCTGCGAGAGTGGTAATATATCTGGAAGCTGGCTATCTGGTATGATGGCACAGGGATCCCCCTCCCATGCCCACACAGACCTGACCAGGGGGCTTGCCACAAAGCAGACTGTGGGAAGGCAGGCACGGCTGCCCCTCAGATTAGCAGACATTTACAGACTGAAATAAGCCAAGACAGAGAGTTGATATGGTATGGGACAGGTGTAGCCACATGTAGGGAGCTTCTGTGAGAAATGCCAGTACCCAGATATGTTGGAAGCAGATGCCATAACCAGAAAGCCATAGTCATTAAAAGAGCATACTTTTGTAGCTCAGCAAAATTATGCATCTTTTGGGAAATTGTAAAGTTAGTTTATGTTGATGTGAACCTGGTAAAGGTCCATACTTAGCATTTTTAAGAGTATTTTTAGAGATGACCAATGCAAGAACTGAGGCATTTTTATATTGCCAAGTAATTTTTGATGTAAGGTATATCACGACAAACATGTTAATATTTACTTTAACTTCTAATATATTAGAGTGTGCTGCGATTACTTAGCGCTTTTCTGGGCATGAAAAAGACTAGTACATATAGCCTAGCTTGCATCAGCATTTATTTATCATCAGTATTTGTCTAGTTTGAATCAGCAAAATACTATCAGTGAGAATAGCAGCTTAGGATATGCACGTTTTAACAGAAGAGGCATGGCTGTCAGAACCATCCACGGGTATATCGCGGAGACGGGCACGATCAGAAACAAGCAACTGTCCAGAATATGGCGAGCATGGGGACATCCAAAACCATTTTGGCATTTACCTGTGCCCTGAAATATTAACAGGGGATGTGTTTCTCCCCTTTACTGCATGGCTGGTACCTGCACACATGCATGGTTCTCGCTATGAATACGTGTGCGGGCCGGCTGAACAGCATGTTGGATTTACCGTGTCAGACATATCTACGAGCCGATCCTAAACACGGACACATCTATATCCGCGGATATGGAATTAGCATGGAATCATGCCAGATTTAAATGCATCCGCCGGATATAACTGGCCTATAGGGACTCTACCTCATAGTATACGCAGCTGTCAAAGCTTCAGTTTTCCCTGCATATCTACAATAAATCATTCAAGGCTACTGTAACCAAATGAAGAAAGAAAAAATAAATGTAAAATTGTGAAAAGCCTGAAATAAAATATTTTCTTGGCTGCATGGGGGGGGGGGGGTCCATTTCAGCTGATGGCCCAATATTCTTTGTTTGTCCTATGGAGGGGGGCGGGAGATTTAGAAAAACATGAGATACCTTTTTTTTTTCTTTATGCCAGGGTGAAGCTAACCCATGGTAAAGAAATAAAGTTCTATAAAATACTGACACTCTGAGGCTTCAGGGCTGTTAGCAGAAAGTTACAGCCACTGAGCATGTACAGAAGCTATTCTGTGAGGGAAGGGGTTGAGCAGCGCCAGGCACGAGGTTTCTGGCAAGTGTGCTTTGAAGGGTTACTGGTTTCGAACAGGGGAAGCCCCCCCATTGCACATAGTTGATGCACTTTCAGTGTGAGAACGTGAGAACTTTTTTTTTTGGATATTGTTTGGGAACATTTCTTAAGGTCCTACTACTGGTTGTGCTGGATAAAAAAAATTGTAAGATGGCTCTCAATGCTTAGTATGGGAGACCTGCAGGGACTAACTGTTGTGGAAGAACACTATTTTTCTAGCATTGTGCAGAGCTAAGCTTGGGCCCAATCTCAGCTTGGGGACCTAGTTCTGTGAGTAAGATGTGTGTGCTGCAAAGGTGTAATGAGTGTGTGAGAAATGAGAGATTTGAGCAGGAATTGGAACTGTAGATCTAGCTAAAGAGTCCAATTGTAAGAAAAGCCAAAAGCTGCTTTTTTTTTCTGGGGAAAATCTGAGGAAAGATTTCTCTTTGTGTATGAAAAGGATATCAGATAAAAAAGATTGCAAGAAGGTTTATTTCTAATGTAACCGTGAACTCTTTGAGAAGCCAAAATATTTTAAGATGAGTTCAAACTTTAATTGTGGTAAAAATAGCACAAGTAGTGAGGATAAGTGAATGTGCTGACTGAACTAAAGCCACTTTTTGCCAGTTGAATTGAAGAGAAATTGTTGCTGTGGGGTAGATTGCATATTTCTGGTTGTGGAAAAATTAGAAAATCTAAACTATAAGGAATTATTTGGCATCAGAGCCCTGCCTGTTTGTGCTCATTTTTACTGGACTGGCAAAAGTCAGAAAAGGATTTTTCCTAGCTTATCTTAACTTTCCTAGAAACACAGCAATTTGAATTTATTTAAGAATAAACCTTAGAGTTTGCTGCAAGGTGCCCTACAGTAGCCTAACCAGCTAAAACTAACTGGCTCTCTAGGAGAAATATTGGGACTTGGGCTTTTCTGAAGCTGTTAGAGCTTTGGCAGATTATCCTGCACCGAGCACTGTCATTATATTTCCCCATAAACCTGAAGAACTTTTACATTTACAGTCACTTAATTCAGGAATATTGTTAGGTGAAACCTCTGAGTGTGGGAACCAAAGAGATATTGAGTGAGTATATGCCAGGTCTCAGACAAAGAGAAAGAAAATGAATGGGTAGTTAGGGACGTATCCTTTTATTTTCATGTAGACAGGGAAAGTATTTGGGAAACCAAAAGCAGAAAACCAGAGAATTTAGGTTCCCAAGTTAAAGTTTTAGGCACAGTTAGGGAGTTGGTCTGTTTGAGTGTTCAAGCTCCTGGTGCAGCACGTACCTAGCTCAGAGGGAGAAAAGGATCTGGTTCCTGATCCTGATCCAGAACTGATGCCAACAGGCCCTGGCATAAAAAATGCTAGAACCTGGAAGAAAAGACGACAGATCGATAAGTAACCCTTTAACAAACACTGCGGGGTTATTCTTTTTTTTTTTTTGCGTGTACTCTATTTTTCATTTTTTAATCCAAAGGACAACTATTTTGAACCTTTGGCTCCAAAGTTTTTGTTTAATTTATGGTTTCAATGCTTTATGCAATTATCAAAAATACTTAAGAGACATTTCATACTTACCGCCAGGTGTTTGAACAAACATCTTTTGTGCTGTAATTCATTTTCTGTGGTAGAATTCATAGCTGATGAGTTTGCCAGAAAGGAAGTTTGGGTACATCCGTAAGAGTGCAGTAGTCTACCATTCAACCACTGGATCCCATTCTTATTCCATTTAGCTTACTTTCCTCCTTCCTTGTAGACAGAAAGAATGAGGTTATTTTGATCTGTTAAATTAAATCTGAGTCTTGTGTCACTGCTCTGCTTAAAAGAAAGGCCACAACTACAATTGTTCTACCCTACTGTACGCAAAGTAGTTAATATCTCAACCCAAGTTAAACTACCAGTATGATCTTTAATAGCCTCAAGAGACGTTGCCATGTCCTTCATAGTAGTACTCCTCTTTTCATGTTACAATCATCTACGGTCTTAAGAGTTATGGTAATAGGTCTCGTCAAGGTTGATATATCCATAGGGTAGGAGTCGTCCCTACTGTGGACCATTGCTGAAACAACTTAAATATAAATGGAGGAGAGTGGAGCATACGAGATAAATGCTGAAGCATCATGGACTGAATCCTCTCCTCCATCTTCTTTTTGTCCTAAATTTAAAGCCAGTGGGGCTACAGCTGGGAAAATAACTCCAGGACAGAGGACAGACATGACATCAAAAGTAAAAAAAAAAAAAAAAAAGTCACAAACAGGATGAGTTCCCTTGCTAGTGTTTTCCCTTGCATGTTTCTTTTTCTGTATTGATTATACGCTCTTAGAGGTCAATAACATCAACTGCGTAACTCACAATTCTGGAAGATGAAGCATACAGATCAGACAAAGACTAAAAATCAATTGTTTACGCTTAATTACCTTATAAAACTTTTCTAGGTCAACATCAGTCATGATGAATTAAGCTGCAGAATTTTCTGTAGCATTTCAAAAGTTTACCAACTGTGAATATTGCCCCCTGGTTACTTTCTGAAAGCACCAAACAGCATTCCTTATAAAGGCACATATCAGTAAGGATTTAAATGCCAGGCCATTTCAATGTGTGTTGTTGTTTTTTTAATGAAATTACTTGTGCATCCCCTTAAATAAACTGACTTGATGCTGAAGTTCCACTTGAACCAGAGGCCAAAAATGTTTGTTTTGTGTTAGATTTCTGGGCCATTTATGAGACTTTTCAAGGGCTTTTTATTTGTTTCTGGGGCAATATTATCAGTCATGCCCCAAATCAATACTGTACGCTATCCTTCAAAAATGTGCCTATTAAGAATAGGATGCCCTATTAATGACATGCAATAATGAAATTTCATTCTTTTTCTGTCATTTCAGGTTAAAAATGACATGGAAAATGTTCTTGACATCTCTCATGGCATTTCAAACAAATACATATCCTTTCTTTAAACTAGGTTGTGCCATGGTGCATCGCACCAATCGAGACAGAGTTGGTCAAATATGGATGGGTACTGTACTAGAAGCTACGAAGAAAGTCGTTCAGCTGTCACGAGGTTTGAAATCAAGGTAAATGCTGCTACTGCTCACAAGTTTCAGACTTCTGTTCTTTCACTTGTAGTAGTGGTGTTGTGTGTTCCGTTCAGGGTAATTTTACAAAGCATGTGTCACATATGAAGCATGTTTTATTTGCAGCAATGACTCTTACAAAATTGCATAATTGAATATGCACATAAAAATGTGTGCTAAGATTGCCTGTACATATACATGCACCACACGGAGATGTGATCTAGGAGCATATTTTATAAACTACATACTACAACCTCAACTGCGAGACTACTCCACGCATCTACCACTCTTTCCAGAGCAACATTTAATTCATCACTAGTCGACACTATAGTCCAACAATCAAGTAGTACATAAGGGGGGTTATTCCATAAACCGAATAGGCCGTAGGCACGTGCATGGGAGACATGTATCTCCCCAAAACATCTACTGTTCTATTCCAAAACATGGATCCCATGCACGGCCATGGCACAAAGACGGGGATCTCAGAATGTGCCCAGGAGGGGCAGAATAGGGGCATAGTTTGCCATGGAAATGTATATAGTGTATTCAGGACAAGCACGTGTACATTTTATGTGTTCCCCATAGACGAGCCCGGTACTCCTGCCGGAGATGTGGGATAAGGCCAGTACTTAGAAATTATTCTGCTGGGTTTGTATAGAGCATAGGTGTCAAACTCTGGCCCGCGGGCCAAATTTGGCCCATAGTGTAATTATATTTGGCCCGCGAGGCTATACCAAATGACTACTAGAGCTAGCCCGCCGGTATTATACAGCGCATTCATTCATCGCTAATACTACAAATCCCATAATGCCTTGCTGTTGTTTTGGTGCGTCAATCAGGACAGGTCCCAGAAACGCCCTCTCCTGTGTGACAGAAGTCATAGCGATCTCAAGCTACAACTGTCACTGTGGAACCCCTTCCCAAAAATGGCAAAAAGAAAGGCAGACAACAGGAACTTTCTGGACAGGTGGGAGACAGAATATTTGTTTACATATGTAAAAGACAGACCTGTTTGTCTGATTTGTGGAGTCAACGTGGCTATAACTAAGGAGTATAACATTCGATGACACTATGAAACAAAACACCATGACAAGTACAAGGACCTGGACATGACTCAAAGGAGCCAGAAAGTGGAGGAGATGAAAAGAAGTTTGGTTTCACAACAGAATATGTTCAAAAAAGCCACATCACAAAGTGAGGCTGCTGTAAAGGCTAGTTATATTGTGGCAGTAGAGATCGCAAAATCAGCCCGGCCCTTTAATGAGGGAGAGTTTGTGAAAAAGTGCATGTTGAAAGTTTGTGACATCGTGTGCCCAGAGAAAAAGCAAGCCTTTTCAAACGTGAGCCTGAGCAGAAACACAGTAGCTGATCGCACATGTGATCTTGCCACCAATCTGTATGACCAGCTTTTGGAAAAGGGAAAAGATTTCGTTGCATTCTCCCTTGCTGTGGATGAGAGCAGCGACGTATCTGATACTGCTCAGCTGTCAGTCTTCATCCGTGGAGTGGACTCAAATATGTGTGTTATGGAGGAGCTATTGGGATTCAAATCAATGCATGGCACAACCACAGGAAAGGAAATTTTTGAGGAGGTTTCCAAATGCGTAACTGAAATAAAGCTGCCGTGGGATAAACTCGTGGGATTAACGACAGATGGTGCGCCAGCGATGTGCGGTAAAACAAGTGGACTGGTGGGCAGGGTCCGGGAGAAGATGCAGGAAGAGAACTGTGCAGGTGAACTAACTGTTTATCACTGCATCATACATCAGGAATCATTGTGTGGCAAAGCCCTAAAGATGGAACATGTTATGACCACAGTAACACAAGTAGTTAACTTTATAAGAGCCAAAGGTCTGAATCACCGCCAGTTTAAGTCTTTTCTGGAGGAGTGTGGTTCGGAATACGCAGACGTGCCGTATCACACAGAGGTGAGATGGTTAAGCCGAGGAAAAGTACTGAATAGATGTTTTGAGCTGCATGAGGAAATATGTCAGTTTCTGGAAAGCAAAGGGAAGGACACAGCAGAGCTTCGGGAGAAAAAGTTTCTGTGTGAGCTGGCCTTTCTGTGTGACGAGATGCGCTGAACCTGCAGCTTCAGGGGCGGGGGCGCATCATCACAGACATGTACGCTGCAGTGAGGGCTTTTAAAACTAAACTGTGCCTGTGGGAGAATCAGATGCTGCAAGGAAACCTTGGCCATTTTCCCTGCTGCCAAACCATGAAAACGCAGTTCTTTACCAACTTGTTCCCATGCGCACAGTTTGCTGAAAAACTCAGTGTACTCGGCGCTGAGTTTAGCCGGCGATTTGCCGACTTTGATGTCCAGAAATGTAGGTTTGAACTGCTCAGTAATCCCTTTGCAGTTAATGTGGAAAACGCACCAACCAACCTCCAAATGGAGCTAATTGAACTCCAGTGTAATGACACGCTGAAGTCAAAGTATGATGCTGTGGGTGCCGCCCAGTTTCCACAGTTCATCCCTGACACAATGCCTCAGCTCCGCACCCAAGCTGCTCAGATGCTCTCCATGTTCGGCAGCACTTATCTATGTGAGCAACTTTTCTCCTCAATGAAGATGACCAAAACATCTCACAGGAGACGTCTGATTGATGAACACCTTCGCTCGATACTGAGGATTTCCTCAGCTCAAAGCCTGAGCCCAGACATTGATGAACTATCATCCAAGAAGAGATGCCAGGTATCTGGCTTGGGCACATCAGATTAGATCAGTGTGCAGCAAACTGAGCAATAATTAACGTTTTCTTTATGCACTTTTTCTTGCTACTCCAAGACATGGGCTTGAATGGTTGATTAATTTTATTATTGTTATTTTATTTTAAAAATTATTATTTATTATTATTTAAATCTTATTTAATAAATGAATGTCATTGATGATTTTTTTTATTTGAAATTGGTTTTTGCATATCTGAACTATTAAGTTATAAATTGTATAGTAATAAGTGTTGCTTCATATTCAATGTTAAAGCAAATCTTGTTTAGGTCCATATTAAAAGGTTCATTTGTTCAATGCTGGCCCGCGACTTTGTTCAAGTTTTACATTTTGGCCCACTGTGTATTTGAGTTTGACACCCCTGGTATAGAGGTTGTGACAAGTATGCTGCAAACTGGTGTGACTACAGTCTGTAAAACACAAGATGCATTTATAATGAACAAAAATCAGAGGCAAAGGAATCTTGTAAGCTAAAGGGTCATTAATAACTACTCCTAAAGACATTTTAAGAAGAGCAATTGCGATTATTCTCACTATACTCACATTTGCTGTTTGTGCTAAAGGAGCTAATCTGGGGGACCCCAACAATTACTGTGTTATGTAAAATGAGAATGTTGATGTAAGAGGAGTTTGTGAGCGAGTCTGCAACAGGATCTTGTTTGAGTGAGAAAGGGGGGATCATATTTGCAGGTCCGGGACTCCATGCTATCATGGTATGCCAGCTTTTAGTTATAGCTGATGAGCATCTTTTCCCCTGAATTATGTCTTTTGCAAAGTGTGTGTGGTTTGCGGATTGCACAGGAGGATCTGGTGTGCTGATCTGCAAGTCAGGGAGGGCATGGATGCTTGGCAAGTACCTGGACCATATGGATGATGCAGTGTCACCAGGTGCCAGTGTGACAGGGCAACCATACATCAGCTGGGCCAGGCAGTGGGAGACATGACTGATGTTCCAACAGTCCCTAGATTATGCCATGCGGCCTACATCCTTACCTAATCCATGAGATAGTGGTGATATATCTGGAGGCTGGCTACTTGTTATGATGGCATTGGGATCCCCCCCTCCAATGCTCACACAGGCCTGACTAGGGGAGCATTGCCACACAGCACACTGTGGGAAGGCAGGCAGTGTTACCCCACAGACAGCAGATATATCCAGACCAACATAAGCAAGAACAGAGAGCAAACATTGTATGGGACAGGTGTAGCCACATGTAGGGTTGCTGCTGTAAGAAATGCCAGTACCCTGGATATGTTGGAAACAGATGCCATAGCCAGACTTAGAAGGCATTAGAAGAGCATAGTTATGTCGCTCAGCAATACAATGCATCCTTTGAGGAATTGCAAAATTAGTTTAGGTTTTTGTAAAGGTCCATACCTAGCATTTGAAAATTTTTTTTTTTTAGAGATGACTGATGCAAGAATAACTGAGGAGTTATACTATACTGTATGTTTTGATGCAAGGTGCGTCATGACAAGCATCTTAATATCTGTTTGATCTTATTATAAGTACAGGCCATATTCCATGTCTCCGTAGGAATAACAGGGACATTTGTGGGGATGATGGAAAATGTATATGGGCCTTTCCAGAATACACTATACTCATATCTGCGGCTGAGCATGCCACCATTCCTGCCCTCACGGCCACATTCTGAGATCCCCATGCTAGTGCCGTGGATGTGCACGGGCACAGAGTTTCGGAATATGGTCAGACATTTTCATGAGAAAAACATCTCCCGCGCACGTCACGTCCAAAGGCACTTCTATATAAAATAGACGCTCTCTTGCTCATCCTATTATAAAATGACTCCCCTAAGGTGCATCCTTTGGAAATGTATCAATGGTAGAACAGGTTTGAGGTGGGTTTGATCGTCCAGGGAGTGCAAGAGGAACAATGGAAGAGAAGCTAAAACTAACAAAAAATATAACGAGAATCATTAATTACATCTGTTCCTACTATGATTCTCTTACCATATACCATTTTGAAATGGGTTGAGTTCTCTTTAGGCTTTTAGACTGTCTAGTTTAGTTTAATTAAAAGTACTCTAGGCACCCTCATATCCAAGTGGCAACTCAGCCACATGGGATTTATTTCCTTGGATCTATAGAGAGCATCCTTAGTACATAAGATGCAAATCTGCCAAACTGTAATTAGACAGGAAAATGCGTGCACATAGAGAAGGTAATTTTAGAATAGGCAACAAATGTGTGAAGGCCAGGAAGGTGTCTATGTGCTTTTACTAGGGGTAAAGTGGTAGAAATAGTGTCCAGACTGAAGCCGTGGACCTTTACACCCACTTACTTGGGAGCGGATATACATATACAGTCAAACCTCAGTTTTCATGATTAATCCGTTCGAAAGAGTCTGACTAAAACCGAAACGTATGAACACTGAAGCAATATTTACCATAAGAAATAATGTAAATCCAATTAATCCGTTCCAGACACCCAAAAATATTCACAAAAAATACATTTTATAGAGAATAACTATATTTTTACATACAGAAAACAATGAGAAATAAATATAAATGACTAATGAAATGGATAAATGAACATTTAACATCACTGAAAGCAAGCTAAGTACAGTACTGTACAGTACAGTATGTTAACATCTGGCCTTAGCCACCCCTGACAAGCTGCTGTGCCCAGCTCTCTTCGGAATCACATTGGATTCAGCCCATTAAAATACCTTTACATTATCTGCTCAATGCTTCAGAATGGCAGAAAATCTTAATGATATAGCTTCAGACGTACCCTGCAAGAGAAAGAACTGCCTCCCACATTCATGCAACATCTCCTGCTTACGTTGACAGCTTTTCTTCCCTGCTACCTCCGAACCTGAGGGAGCGCTCCAGAGAACGGGCAGGCGGTGGACGAGATCGGGGCCTTCCTCTCTGCGCAATCCTTGCCTCTCTAACTCTGACCAGGCTCGAGAATGTGTTTCATTTACGTGCTCAGCTGGCTTTCGCTTCTCATCACGCTGGCGATCGGTGAGTCCGGGGGGCAGTGCTGCCGGGACCGGGTGGGCGTTCTGGCAGTGTATACAGACCGGTGTGCAGCGTGAGGGTGTATGTATTTACAGTACTGTACTTTACGAAAACCAAGGCGATGTACGAGAACCGGGACAAAATCTCAGTCAAAAAAGACGTTGAAAACCGAAGCGATGTATGAAAACCGGGACAAAATCTCAGTCAAAAAAGACGTTGAAAACCGAAGCGTATGAAAACCGGGGCAAATGAAAACCGAGGTTTGACTGTACACACACATATACATACACACACATATAGCTGACGTATGCATATGCTTTATAAACAAAACAGAACTGGTGACTGTGTGTGCCACCCCAGAACCCGCCTACATGTCAATCACGTAAAGGTATGCGCTTTCTTGTCACTACATGTATTTTATGCACGTAACCCCTGGGGATATTTTAAAATGGCCCTTTTGCATATGAAAAATACTTTAGTTACCCCATGGGAGTGGGAGGAATTTTATAAAAGGATACCTATATCAAAGTTGGAAAGGCGTGCTTATTATATAAAGGATGAACACAAATGAAAAAAATCCCTAATTACATAAAAGTTACTACTTCTTTGTAAATATATAATATAATGTATGGATCTCAAATATGTCTGGCATTCCTTAGAATATGAACGTTTGGTAAATCGGAGGGATTTCTCTGCACTTATGATTATCTATTCCTGATGCAGATTAGTCAAAACACAATATTGAGTTAGATATGGATATATGATATGTTTTTGAAAAACTATAGGGTATTTGAAAAGCTCATGTTGAATAAATTGTATAATTGCTATATTGTATGAACTATAAATTGGACTTATAAACTGGTGAATGAGCTGTCATAATTTTTAAACCTCGAGGCCAATTCCACAAAATCCATGTCTGGCCCACAGACATGTTTAAAGCAGAATCGGGCACGACTCCATGCCAATTCCGCATCCACGGGTATAGACGCCTCCGTGTTTATGGAATCAGGCCATAGACCTATCCAGCACAGCACATCCAATGTGCTGTTCAGCCGGCCTATGAACGTATATGCCGCGAGGCATGTGCGTGGGTGAAGCGGAAAAACTTGTCCCTGCTAATATTATGGGACACGGGTAAATGCTGCAGTCAGTTTGGATGTCCCCTCACTCACCGTATTCTGGAAAGTTGCAAGTTTCCGATACAGCCCATCTCTGCTATATACCCGTGGATGCCTTCAATGGCCATGCCTCCTCAGTTAAAAAGTCCATCTCCTAAGCTGCTCCTCTCACTGACAGTGTGCTGACGCAAACTAGACAAATACCGATGACACATACTGTACAGGCTGATACAAACTAGACTATATATACTAGTCTAGGCAAAGAAATCTCAGTGCACTCCAGGATATAAGATCAAACAGATCCTGAAACAGTCACAGCTAGATGCATCCTATATGGAACTTTCTGAAAGTCAACTAGTTACAATTTTTTGCTGCTAGCCGTTTATGTGGCCACCCAGCTACTCCTTCATGCCATCCGTTGACAAAACTTTCTGTAGAGGACACCGCACACGCATGAGTTAATCAAATATGAGGGAAATTCCTGGGTCTGGATTTTAAAAAAAATAACCTGATTAATTATAAATTTACAGAATGGATAGCAGCCAGGTTTGAAGCCTTGGCATTAGTTTCAAGTGCTAATTCATCCCTCAATGTGTTGGCTGCAACGTGTTCATTGTATGCACAAAGCTCCTGAGCAGTTGTGGGCTAATTTATCATCTTTGGAGTGGAGATGACTGGATTAAGAGACTGCATCAGAAAGAGAGCCGAGAAGAGGAAGGGGGAGCTTGGGTGGATAATGCCAGAAAACGTTCCCTGAGCGGAAGAGTAAGAGAGCTTCCAAGGAGGAGACAGCATGCAGTTTTATTTTAAAGCACACTTTCATACTGGAAAAAACCCTGGAATTATGAAAAAATCTAGTTGCTGTTTGTTAAAACGAACTCTGTTTAATGAAAAGAGGCGTCATCTGTAATTAGTTTTGTAAAATGTCACAGAGCCTAGTGAAGTCATAGGCATATGAATGCAAGGTTTCCTTTTCCCGTCATGTTGTTTATCTGTATAACAAATTGTCCAAACGAAAACTGGATAGAGGGTGAGGGTAAGGATGATGACGACAGATATAGTTCCTCAGGGCATACTACTTTAAGAATTAGCCAGCCAATGTTAGTAAAATGTGACCGTGGCGTAGATAACGGGTCAATGTAAGAAAAAATGCTGGCCTAACACCTGGACTATATTTCAATATCCATTTTGCTTCCTTATTGCTCTTCTGTCCCCAACTTCCTCCTGTCCTCGGTGTCTGTTAACTAGAACTAGTGGTTCTCAACCCTGTTCTGGTGAACCCCCTAGTTGGTCAGGTTTCAGGATATCCACTATGGATATGCATGAGATATATATATATATAGTGGAGCCTTTTCTTTGCAATGTATACATGCCCACATCTGCAGATGATGCATATGTGTGGATCCCACAGAAAAACCTTTGTAACAATCATAAGGTCCCCCCTAACGTGCCAAACACCAAAGTTATGAGGACACAAACATACACATAGCAATATCATAAGCCTTCTTTCTCTTTGGAAGGTAAGCAAAAAAATAAAATCACCTCTTGACACCCCTCCTACCTTCTCAGTCAGTACTAACCTCCCTACATATATCTAGTCAGCAAAAAATAATTCTTCCCAACCTCCCCCAATTTCTCTTCTGATCAGAATCAAAATGGTGCCATTGACCCTTAATCGTAGTCTCATGGTACTACCATTATGGGTCAAGCTGCCAAATAAGGCATTTGAACCCTAGTGGTAGCACCATATGATTACTGTCAAGGGTTGACAAACCATTTTGAACCCGGAATCCAATGGGGCACAAGTGACTGACTGGGGATCACTCCTGCCCCTCCTACAAGACACCAGAGAAATCCCTGGTAGGTCTTTGGTGGAGAATAACAAAATATTTTTGTATATATGAGACTGATATTGTGTGCCCTCTAGTGTTGAAATATTTCACCTGAGATGCTTTTATTCACACACTGTATATTTATTTTTGGCTCCGATTCTATGAGGCAGATAGCAGGGTTGCACATCCCGCCTTGCCAGTATTCTGTCTGTCGTCCCCCTTGCATGCACAGAGCCACTGTGCGTGCTGCGGGGCATGTTAGCAGCACAGGGCGGAGTGGGCAGGGCATGACCGACCCCCAGACGTACAGGGCAGATTCCAGTAACAGCACTGTACGTCCTGCTTATTCACCACTGAGGTGGAATGAGCGCAGCCCCCCCTCCCCCGGAGGAACAGGAAGGCCAAGGTGGGTCTCCACTGTCCAATCGGGGCCCAGGCGAGCATCGGGCAAGTAGTGCCACAGGGAGGAAATCCCCGTGGCAATGCTGGGGCAGCTGGGCCATCTCCTGCACCTGATCCTGCACCCATGGGAGCATCTTGCTCCCACAGTGCAGAATCGTGCGCTGACGGCCCCGTCTTGGTCAGAGCCATACAGATGGCCCGGACGTGCACCATAGTGAATTCGGCTCTTTATGTTTTTCACAGTGACATTTGATTTATTATGCAATTGCTTGTCATCCAATATCCCACAGGTATTGTAAGTTATTATAAAGAACTTTTTGGGGGTTCATTAATATCTTTATTTCTGCTTTTGTAACATTGTGCATGTTTTGTCATGGTTGGCTTCCTGATGTAAGGGTGACAAAGTTTGACATTGATTTGTCATTTCAACCTTGGCATATTTTTTTCCTTTGCCTCTTTTTCTTCCTCCCTTTCCCTTTATACCCCCCCCCCTTTTTTTTTTTAACTGATCTTGTTGACCCCATCAATAAGGTCTTCATTTTTTAAAGTTTTCTGCTTATGGATTTTGATGCGCTGAATTCAAAAATAACAATTAAAACTGCAGATTGCCTACTGTTTCCAAGATATCTAAGCTTTTCCATTTTACGCATAGATCATGTTGGTAGTAGAGTTTTAAGCACATAAACCTAGGTCCTTTTGTTGCTACTTCTGACCAGGTACCAAGTAAAATCCTCCATCTCCAATTCTCTAGATTAAAAGAAGAAATGAAATGAAATGAAATGAAAACAGGGGCGGTTTTATCATTAGGCAAACTGAGGCAGTTGCCTCAGGCAGCAGTTTCTAGGGGGCGGCACTCTTTGCCGCTCCCTAGAAACTGCCTATGATAGAACCGCCGATAACTTAAAATCAAATGAAAGCAGCCGCAGGAATATTTCTCCATTCCTGCGGCTCTGCTTTCAAACTGCTGAGTCGCACTCGCTGCCTGCCTGCCTTCAATCTTCCTGGAGCTGGCGGGAAGGGGGCCGAGGTCATCTTCCGCTGCCCTTCTGCTTCCATTGCTGCTGACTGCTTCAGCAACAGAAGCAGAAGGGCGGCGGAAGCGATGACCTCGGGCCCTTTCCACTCCACCGGCTCCAGGAAAATTGAAGGCAGGCAGCGACCCAGCAGTTTGAAAGCAGAGTCACGGGAACGGAGAAATGTTCCCGCGGTTGCTTTTATTTTAAAGGATAAATCAGTGAGGTGAGGGGGGGAGGGGAGGGAGCAGACACAAGGGGGGGCCTGGAAGGGATCAGACAGGGGGGAGCTGGAAAGGAGCAGAGCAGACATGGGGGGGGGGAGGGGGAGCTGGAAGGGAGCTGACACCCAGGGGTGGCACTGGAAGACAGATGGAGGAGAGGGGGAGCTGACATGGGAGGTGTCACTGGTACTGGAAGTTCGCTGATACCTGGGATGGTATTTTAACTAGAAGGGGCTGGACGATGTGGAAGGATGGGGACTGGAAGAGAACAGACACCAGTGGCAGTACTGGAAAGGCAAGGGGGTTGGTACTGGGAGGGGAGGCTGTAAAGGATGCTGATACTAGGGAGAGTTACTGGGACTGAAAAAATGCTGATGGAAGAAAATGAAGAAAGCAAAAGGAGAGACAAGAAATGGCAGATGGACTATAGACCATAATAAAAGAGCTAAGAGAAGACAGAGGAAAACAGAAACCCCAAATCGGGTCCAGCATGATCAAAAATCATCAGACAACAAAGGTAGAAAAAATCATTTTATTTTCAATTTAGTGATTGGACTTTGTGCTATCTATATTTCACACAGTATGGGAAACTGCATCTCTTATCTGGTGTGGCACCGCATGCAGAGTCTGGCTTCTTGGTGTTTCATTTTAATTTTTGTCTACATATTTTTATTTTTGCTTTAGGTTGTGGTCACTTATTCTGTACTTGGTGAGGGTCTGTTCTGAGTGTGCGACCAAGGCCAGGTGTTCTGTTAACATGGAGTTTGTACGTAAGGATCTGTACTGTAGTAATTTGACTTGTTCAGCTTTTCAAATAAGTGTATGGATGTTTTGGGGCCCATTGCAGTGTTTACAGTGCTGCTTTTTTTCTTGGTAGGCCCCTTATTGTATGAGTTTTGGAAGTGTATGCTGGTATGGTATAGTAGATTTGACCTTGCAGATCTTAGTGACTTTAGTAGGGTTTTATATTAGTTCCAAATATGCCTGGTACTGGAGAATGTTTCTTGTCGGTGAGATGATCAGAATCAGCTTCTTGTTTTGTTTTGTTTTGTTTTTTTTAATATATTGAGTTCTGTGGGTGAATGTCCTACCTCTGCTCTGCACCCATTGTTGAAGAGGGGGTTCTGTGAATGCAAAGTGTATGTTCAAAAAGAAAAAGCAAGCACCATAATTAGGGTTGCCAACTGGCCGGTTTTTCCACGGCCAGGCCGGCTGCCGGCGCAGAGGCAAAACCGGCCCTTTAAAAGCCGGTTTTTTTGCTCTGGCAGCAAGATCGGGAGCGGCCTGAGCAAAAAAACCGGCTTTTCTCCGCTTCAGAGGGAGCCGGGGAAGCCCGCGCAAGGCCCCGGCTCCCTCTGAACAGCCACCAGCGTGAAGAGCCTTTACCTTCACGCTGGCGTCTGTTCCTGTGAAGCCGCGAATGCTGGGAAAGGTTAAAGGGCAACCTTTAACCTTTCCCAGCATTCGCAGCTTCACAGGAACAGCCGCCAGCGTGAAGGTAAAGGCTCTTCACGCTGGTGGCTGTTCAGAGGGAGCCAGGGCCTCGCGCGGGCTTCCCCGGCTCCCTCTGAAGCCTCAGACAGCCGCGATGCTGGTCCGGGGGGGGGGCAAGGACTGCATGGGCTGTGATGGGGGACCTGGACTGGAAAAGGGCTAAGGGGGGGGACTTGGACTGGAAAAGGGCTAAGGGGGGGGGGACTTGGACTGGAAAAAGGCTAAGGGGGGGGACTTGGACTTGGACTGGAAAAGGGCTAAGGGGGGGGGGACATGGACTGGAAAATGGCTAAAGGGGGGGACTTGGACTGGAAAAGGGCTAAGGGGGGGGGACTTGGACTGGAAAAGGGCTAAAGGGGGGGACTTGGACTGGAAAAGGGCTAAGGGGGGGACTTGGACTGGAAAAGGGCTAAAGGGGGGGGGGCATGGACTGGAAATGGGTTGTGATGGGGGTGGAGGGGACCTGGACCAGAAAAGGGCTATGGGGGGGGGGGGGGAAACTTGGACTGGAAATAGGCTATGGTGGAGGAAGGGGGGATCTTGGACTGGAAATAGGCTGTGATTAGGGGGGCTAGGACTGCAAATGGGCTGTGATGGTGCGGGGGGACTCGGACTGCAAATGGGCTGTGATGGTGCGGGGGGACTCGGACTGCAAATGGGATGTGATGGTGGGGGGGCCTTGGACTGGAAATAGGCTGTGATGGGGGACTTGGACTAGAAACGGGCTGTGATTGGGGGGGGGAGCTAGGACTGGAAATGGCCTGTGATGTGAGGGCTAGCACTGGAAATGGGCTGATGAAGAGCTGGAATAGGACTGGAAATGGGCTGATGTGGGGCATGGGAGAATGGGACTAGAAGGGAGTGGATGCTGGGTGGGTCTAGAACTATAAGGGAACTGATTTGGGGGGAGGACTAGAATGGATGGGGAATGAGAATAGAGAGGGGAAAAAATATTTTGTGTGGAAGAAAAGTCTATGATGGGCCGGTATTGGGAGAGTAAGAGGGGCTTGAGAATGGAAGGGTGAAATTTAAACGGATGATAAAGGAATAAGGAAAGAATTGGGGGAAAGAGCAAAAGGGAAACAATCAGTATGTTAAAGCAGAAATAGAGAGAGAATGGAAAACATCTGAAAGAGAAGAAAGGACAAATGGATAGCTCGCAGAAGACACGAAGAAACCAGAAGAAAGTGACTGGAGCAATTGCAACTGAAAAATAAAACGCCCAAACAGAAGATAGAAAAATACTTTTTATTTTGAATTTATTAACTGGAATATGTCTGGTCTGGGAAGTGTGTTGCTAACATCTTTGCGTTTTTGTTTAGTGCAAGAGGAAATTACTTTATAGTTTTATTTCTCCAGTGTTGTACATTTCATGTTTGGATTTTGGGGTTCCCAGTTTAATTATTATCTGACCAAGGAAGTTAGCCTACACGTATCCTCGGTAATTTTTGTGGGTGGGGCGGGGCAGGGGTGGGACTAGGGGTGGAGAATGGGTGGAGCATGGCGAGCCACAGGTGTCGGGTTTTTCTCGGTGAAAAAGTTGGCAACCCTAACCATAATGCAGTTTAACAAAATACAAATGAATTATAATTTGTAGTTATAAACTGCTGTGGTTCTTGCTCTTTCTTTTAGTTCCTTGGTGTGTGAACATCTTGCATTTGCTCCACATTATCTAATTGGCTTTTTGATATGGTTCAGCCCCTGACTGGAGTTTTGAGAGAGATCCCCACCCGGGGGGGGGGGGGAGGGGGGGGAGGGGGGGAGGAGGCGCCATCTCATCCCTCGCCTCAAGCAGCAGATTGCCTTGAGCTGCCCCTGAATGAAAACATACGCACACAGAATTATATCCTAACAATGTCTTAAGGCTTTAAGGGAGAGACTCACAGGCCTGCAAACTTGAGCAGTCTCCTGTGATCCCTTACCTTAGCTAGGCCATAAGACTTCATTTATTAGGAAAAAAACTGCTACATTCTACAGTTTTGTCTTATTACGCTACATCATGTTTCTGCTTTACAGATCAAGCAAAACACTACATGTTTCTGGTCAAACAAGGCACAGACTTTGTTCATGCCTAATCAGGGCAAGCTTCCTGCAAACAAAAACATTGTCTCCATAAGAATTCTCTCACAAAACAATTTAATCTGCAAAATATGACCTTGGCTTCTCTGCCACATACTGCTAGGCTGATAGCAAAACTCCAAGCCCTTCTCCATATTAGCCCTTTCAGAGGGCCCTGGTACCCCTCTTCAAATCTTTCTACACTTTACATGCGTTTATGATTGCCATATGACTTTGAAAATATTTCACCTGTCTGTTTAAAAGTTTAAAAATCAGCCAAAGAGTTACTTAAATACAATTTATTTAAACACAACTATGTATTCATTAGTATTCATTTCAAACCTTATTAAGGGTCTACTCAAAGTTTCTTGTCTTGTCTATTCGGTAAATGGAGCATCCCTTGTCACTGTCCAGCAACACTCTGCAAGCGTTGATGGGCTCCATTTGCCTTGATATCTTTTCTCCATTACTGCAATGTCCTGATGAAATTGCTTACCATGCTCATAGCTCACTGCTCTGCAGTTCGGTGAAAAAAAATCAAGATGAGTGCACAAAAAAAATGTCTTTAGTAATAGGTTGTAGCCAAGATTTTTGTATGCATTGAGGAGTTTTTCCATCAAATCCCTGTAGCTGTCTGCCTTGCTGTTTCCAAAAAAAAACTTGTTTCCACTAACTAGAAAGCTCTCCATGCCATCCTCTTTGCCATATAGTACACAGTTAAAAGCATCATCTTGAAGTTCATGAACCTGAGCACCAGCAAAGACAGACACTTTCCTTTATCTCTGCTTCACTTAGGAGTCTGTCTACCAAGCAGTGCTAGCAGCTTCCGTGTGAAATCAGGGCCCAGCCCCGTGTTGTTCAATGGGGCCATGGCTCCGATTTCACATGGAAGCCATTAGCACTCCTTAGTAAACAGACCCTTTAGTCTTGGAAATTTCCCACCGAGATACTTGAAAGCTGGTTTTCTTTTGTCCATGGCCTTGACAAAATTTTTCATTAGACCCAGCTTAATGTGTAAGGGTGGAAACAAAATCTTCCTTGCTTCAAACAAGTGGTAGATGCTGCACACTTTTCTTTCCAGCTCCAATGACTGTCAGAGTGGCCAATCTCTCTTGATGTAGTGGGAATCTTTTGCACGACTATCCCATTCACAGAAAAAAACGCAGTCCGCAGACTGAGCAACAGAGCAACCACTTTCGTATCACCATAAAGCTGCCACTGATGCTAGTCCAGTTATGCATCTAAACCATTAAGGGTCTAGGTTCAGGGGCGGCCTGTCCATTGAGCAAGAATGTTTTTTGCACAGGGCCCCGCGTTTCAGGGGGCGCTGCGCAAAAAAAACATTCTACATCAGGCCAAATAGATTAAAAAAAAAAAAAAAAAGCAAACCAGCTGCTGCTGCTGCCGCCGTGGCAGCGGCAGAATCAAGCGTCCCGCCGCGGGGCTCCCCCTAACCGGCAAAGCCTCCCAGAAACATCAGCTTTGGACAGAGTCCCAAAGCGCGGGCTTTCAGAGCCGCGAGAGCTTCCCTGATCTCTCGCAGCTCTGTTAAGCCCGCCAGGGCTGATGGGATTTCCCGAGTCGCGCGAGAAAGGGAAACTCTCGCGGCTCTGAAAGTCCACGCTTTGGGACTCTGTCCGAAGTTGATGTTTCTGGGAGGCTTTGCCGGGTAGGGGGGGGGGCCCCGCGGCAGGACTCTTGATTCTGCCGCGGCGGCAGCAGCAGCCAGTTTGCTTTTTTTTTTTTTTTAATCTATTTGGCTTGATGGGGGGAGGGGGTTAGGACTGGTAATGGGCTATGGGGGGGGAGCTAAGACTGGAAGTGGGCTGATGGGGGGGTTAGGACTAGTAATGGGTTATGGGGGGCTAGGACTTGAAATGGGGGGCTGGACTGGAAATGGGCTGATGGGGGGGTAGGACTGAAAATGGGCTGATGGGGATGCTAAGACTGGAAATGGGCTGATGGGGGGGTTAGAACTAGAGGCTGATGGGGGGCTAAGACTGGAAATGGGCTGATGGTGGTTAGGACTGGTAATGGGCTATGGGGGGGCTAAGACTAAAAATGGGCTGATGGGGTTAGGACTGGAAACAGGCTGATAGGGGGTTAGGACTAGTAATGGGCTATGGGGAGGGGGTTAGGACTGGATATGGGCTGATGGGGGGGGGGTTTAGGACTAGTAATGACCTATGGGGAGGCTAAGACTAAAAATGGTCTGATGGGGGGCTTAGGACTGGAAGTGGGCTGATGGGAGGGTTAGGACTAGTAATGGGCTATGAGGGGGCTAAGACTGGAAATGGGCTATGGGGGGGCTAGGACTGGAAATGGGCTGATGGGGGGGCTTAAGACTGTTAATGGGCTGATGTGGGGCTTAGGACTGGTAAGGGCTATGGGGGGGGCTAGGACTGCTAATAGGCTGGGGGTTGCTAGGACTGGAAATGGGCTGAGTGGAAGGAGGGCTTGAACTGCAAATAGCTGATGGGGAGGGGGGCTTGGACTGGAAAAGGGCTGAGTGGGGGGGGTAGGACAGGAAATGGGCTGATATAGGGGCTAGGATAAAACTGGAAATGGGCTTTTGGGGGGTGCTAAGATTGGAAATAGGCTGTGGTGGGGGCTTGGATTGAAATGGACTCATGGAGGGGCTAGAACTGGAAGTAGGCTCATGGGGGGCTTGGATTGGAAATGGACTGAGTGGAGGGGAGCTAGGATTTGACATGGGCTGATGGTGGAGCTAGGATAGGACTGGAAATGGGCTTATGGGGGGCTAGGACTGGAAATGGGCTGATGCAGGGACTAGAAGGGAGCGGATGCTGGGTGGGGCTGGAATTAGAAGGGAGCTGATGTTGGGGGAGGATTAGAATGGGATGGAGCTTGGAGAGGGGAAAAATATTTTGTGTGGGAGGGAAGACAAATCTACAATTGGCCGGATATTGGGAGAGTAAGTGGGGATTGAGGATGGAGGAGTAAAATTTGAGTGGATGAAATAGGAATGAGGAAAGATCAAAAGGAGAAATATTAGTATGTTAAAGCAGATGTAGAGAGAGAATGGAAAAAACCATGGTGAGACCGCACCTTGAATATTGTGTGCGGTTCTGGTCACCGTATCTTAGAAGGGATATAGCGATTTTAGAAAAGGTTCAGAGAAGAGCCACCAAGGTGGTGGGGGGGATGGAAGGATACTCCTATGAAGAAAGACTAGGGGGGTTGGGGCTCTTTAACCTGGAGGAGAGACGGCTGAGGGGAGATATGATAGAGGTCTATAGATTAATGGATGGAGTGGAACGGGTAAACGTAGATTGATTGTTTACCTTATCAGAATATAGAAAGACTAGGGGACAAGGAATGAAGCTACAGGGTAGACTATTTAAGACTAATAAAGGAAAATATTTTTTCACTCAACGTGTGATCAAGCTCTGGCATTTGTTACCGGAGGATGTAGTTAGGGCTGTTGGTGTAGCTGGGTTTGAAGGGGGTTTGGACGGGTTCCTGGAGGAAGGGTCCATGGACCATTGTTAGGAGGGGACCCAGGATATCAATGCTTGAACCAATGCAGGCATTGTGGATCCTGTGTCCCTTGTGGAAACTGCTGGGTTCATATGACCTAGATTGGCCACTGTTGGAAACGAAATGCTGGGCTTGATGGACCTTGGTCTGACCCAGTATGGCATATCTTATGTTCTTAGAAGAGAGAAGAAAGGACAAATGGACAGCAGACGATGGAGAGTTAGAACAAGACATGAAGAAACCAGAAGAAAGTGGCTGGAGCAATTGCAACTGAAAAAAAATGCACAAAAGGTAGAAAAATATCTCTATTTTGAATTTATTAATTGGAATATGTCAGCTCTGGGAAATGTGCATCATTAACGTCTGTGCTTTGTTTAGTACAAGAGGAAATTAATTTATAGTTTTATTTCTACAGTGGTGTTGTACATTCCAAGTTTGGCTTTTGGGGTTCCCAGTTTAATTATTGTCTTCCTATTTCTAAATTGTGATTCCTTGTTTGGTGATGGTCTATGTTCTGTATGTGTAACTGAGCTGAGGTATTCTGTTTATGTAATTCCTATTTGACATTGCCACTTGTTCTCTTTCCCCAGTAGGTCATGCATTGTTGTTCTCTGAAATGTATTGATTTAATATTTGCAGTGTTGCCTTTTGATAGTTACGGTATGATGCTTTGTGAGTCCTGGTAGTGCTGTTAGGATACGGCAGGTTTGCTATGGGTTCTAAATGGGCAGTGTTTGTAGTAGTTCCTAATGTGCCTGGCGGTTGGCACTGGATTATAGTAATGTAGAAAATTTTGTAGTCTTTCTTTATCTATACACTCATTAAGAGGCATGTTTACTAAAAGTTAGTGTATGGTAACATTATGCAAATGAGTCTCCACACATGGCCCCGCACCCCCCTTGGGCCGCCCCTGTCTAGGTTTCCTTCATATGGACTGCGTGACCAACTGGAATTGATGGTAAAATATTGCCATTATGCTGCAAAACAGCTTTAAGATGCTGGCAATACATAGCACTGAGTCTGAGGTTTGAAGTCTGCTACAGTTGTTTGATGAATCGATGAACAGTCTCCACCCATCTGGATGATGAATGATGTTGAGGCCTGCCATGAGACATGTTGTTGCAGGCTACAAGATTACCTTCCATGAAGGATGTAACAAGATCCTTTTGACATTCACAAAACATGGAAACCCTTAAGATCACCTGACGGGAGATTTCACTGCTGCAGCCTGGAGCTGAACAGCTCTGCCTTACTCTTAGATAGTTCCAAATCCCCGACAAGGTCATTTAGTTCACTTTGTGTTATGAGGTATGGTTCAAAGGAGAAAGACGGGAGAAAATTTGGGTCATGCAACATTGATGCTTCGGGACCAGAAGTTTCATCCACTTCCTCTTCCTTGTCTGACTCAAGTGAGAATGATTCTGAAGCATCAGGGATCAGCAGTCCTTCCCCATGGGGTACTGGCCATATAGCTGATGGAATGTTTGGATACTGCATAGTCCACTTTTTCTTCTTCGACAAACCTTTCCTAACAGGAGGAACCATGCAAAAGTAACAATAGCCGATATGATCCGTTGGCTCTCTCCAAATCATTGGCACTGGCAAAGGCATGGATTTCCCTTTTCTATTCAACCACTGGCAAAGATTTGTTGCACAAGTGTTGCAGCATGTGTGTGGGACCAAGCTCTTGCCCTGATCTCCAGTTTTGCAACCCAAGATGGTAGGCTGTCTTAATCAAAGTGGTTATACTGCATTTTTCTGATGCAAAAATCACTTCACCACAAATGCAATAGAAGTGATCCGCATTGTTCAATTACAAGGCATCTCTCACTTTGGCTAAATGGAAAAAAAAAAATCAAACATTGAGAAGATATGTCTATACCTAAAATGCTACTGACACGTCATGTTCATTTTAAAAATGTTGCACAATTTGTTCTGCAGAGTGATGTAATTAAGCTGAGTTAGGATTGCATCATCTAGGACTTCTAGGAATAATATGATGCAATTCATATTATGTATGATGCAATAGCACCTTCAAATTGCATCATTCATTAATTGTTTTGCCTGAAAAGCAAGTACTATCCAAACACATAGATTTATCACAAATCCAGTCGAAGTGCATGAATTTTACTAATTTATGGTTTAAATTGAGATCCCTTCCCATTTTAACTTACATATCTTTAGCACTTCCAAAGTCGATCATATCTACTGACCCAGTTGTATAAATTGAAAACTAGAGCCAACAATTTTAAGCATCATTTTTCTTCTGTGACCCAGACTTAGAAAAGTGTGACAATTTATTTTGTAAGCGTTTTGGCTGTAGAACGGTAATATGCAGTGTGATTTTTTTTGTTTTAGGGAGGAGTTCTTCTTGTCCACACTTTCTTATTATCTTTCTGCCCCTGATGAAGGCTCTCGCTGAAACATGCTGGGCAATGCAACAGTGTAGTTTCAACTAGTGGCTGCTGTTATAAAAAGCTTTCTTGTGTGTTTGGTTTTTATCTAACAACAATAAACTGTTTTAATTGGCTGTATCCAAATGACTCATCTTTATTTGTTATGGTCTCCAACCTGCTACTTTATATTTTTTCTTTCCTTACTACATGATTTTTCACCACACACTGCTCCTTGTTGCAGAC
This sequence comes from Ichthyophis bannanicus, assembly GCA_033557465.1. Classification (NCBI taxonomy): domain Eukaryota; kingdom Metazoa; phylum Chordata; class Amphibia; order Gymnophiona; family Ichthyophiidae; genus Ichthyophis; species Ichthyophis bannanicus. The sequence goes on from CM066038.1 coordinate 403,946,461, forward strand.
ATTTCCTCTTCCTCCCTGAAATAGCACATGCTGGCAAAACAGCACTGAGTCTGAGGTCTGTTGCAGTTGTTTAAAAGTATGGAAGACGACCAAAAACAAATTGAAAATGTATGAGTGAAAGGTTTGGAAGCCAGCAAAGAAAGTTTGATTTTTTTTTTCAAGTTTTCTATAAATTTTGGCACCATGCATAACTGCATGGTTTGGACTGGATTTTGAATACTATATAAAAACAATATTAAAAGTATTTGAGGTATGGGAGGGTTTTGGGGAGAGAAGCGACAATTATATGCAGCAACAAGCAACAATTTTTTTCATAAGTTGACTACAGTTTTCTCTTTTCTTCACACTTTTTGAATATAGTTTGATATACTGGTGAAGTCTGTTAACTTTTATCTTATTAGTTTGTGGAAGCATGATTCTCTCATTCCAAGGTTCTTTAATACTGATTGATCTCCAGTGGTTCCTTGGCATTAGTTGCACCTGGTAAGGGCAGATTCTGCCTATCCCTGCTTCCAGGGTGCATAAATGCAGAATTCAGACACAGCAGAGTCTTTTGATTCCAAGCACAGCACTTTATTCATCCTGCTTGCTGAGTTACAGAAAACAGACAGCTATATCCTGTCTGCCCATCTAACCCACACCCCCTCACCCAATCTTTTGGTCTTCCCTAAAACATGGGAGGATTATTTTGGTTGTCCTGCCAATCAAGATCTGCTTTCCCATTTTCTCTATATAAGTTTTATAGGCCAGGATTTCAGGGCTTATAAATCTTTTCTACACGTTCTTTGCAAAGAAAAGTTAGCATAAGACGATGGAATGCAAATGTTCAGTAAAACATTCATTCGGCTTGTTAAAAGTCGTTTAAAAAAATGTAATGCATGTTATATTAGTTTAACATGCTAACCTATGAATTGGTGGGGGCAAATACAGTGACAAAATTCAAAATGGCATGGGACAGACAGAGGATCCCTTTATAGCAACAAGATAAAATCAAAATAAACATAACTATCTCTTATATCTGAACAAGCGTGGGTGACCTGCATGGAGCGGTGGGTACACCCCTAGACAGGGGCACAGGGAGAGGTGCACCTGCTCTTGCCACCTTGCTGGGCAGACTGATGGACCATTTTATATAGCGATACAACCCTAAATAGAGTTTTTGAAACAAGTCAAAAAGCTAGCGGAATAAAAGGGAAGAATTTTAATACATACAGGAGGTCATTGATGCAAAATTAGCACAAACGCTGGATGAAAAGAAAGTGCAGAAATCGGGGGGCGGAGCCTGATGTTCAGCGGGTAGGACGCTTTGCGTTGAAGCTCCCGAGAGGCCTACTCAGAATCCTGACTTAATACCTATATAAATTTACTATTTTGCTCCGAGCTGACCGGGGCACCTCGGGGGGGATGGCGGCCCACAAACCAGCGCGCTTGGACTTCGGGTCTCCTTCTTCTTCTCACGGAAAACGCTCCAAAACGGAGGTATCCTCCCCGCAGAAGATGGTTCCATTTCGTGAAAACCCCGCAATGCACCTGGAGATTTTGGAGGAAATACGCGGCGTGAAGGAATTGGTGCAGTCTAATGGAGAAGTGCTTCGAGCCATGCGAGAAGACTTTGGAGTGCTCCAAGACCGACTTGAAGGTCTTTCATTACGGCAGGACAATATGGCGGGGGTCCTCGACTCGCACGAGGTGCGCTTGGGCAAACTGGACGAGGCTGAGCGCCAGATACAGAATCTTCAAAAGGAATTGGAAGATAGCAATAATCGCGCCCGTCGCAACAATGTGAGGCTCCTTGGAATGCCGGAGGGAGTGGAAGCAGGAGATATAAGAGAATTCTTGCTCAAAACTCTTCCCTCCTTGCTGAAGATTACTTTTCACAGAGAACTGGAAATCGATCGAGCACACCGTGTTCCTGCCCGCATGGCGCTCAACCGTACGACCCCCCGGCCTATTATCTTTAGCTTGCTACGATATCAACAAGTGGAACAAATTTTACATGCTGCTCGAGCGAATCATCATTTGGAATATGAAGGTCGTAAGGTCTCCTTCTTTCCGGATTTGGCAAAGCCTACCGTTGACCGTCGGAAGAAACTCCTTGCTCTTCGCCCTCGACTTCAACAGCTACAGGCTCGCTTTGGCCTGTTGTATCCAGCGAAACTCCGAGTGACTCTCCATAACCAGACCAGGACGTTCGAGGATCCTGATCTATTATCAACATTTTTGGACTCCAAAGAAGCAGAACAGATGCGCTAATCCCAAATCTTGGACTCTTATCTGCCGGCTCTGTCCGCCATTTTGAAGGGCCCGATGCGGCGATCATAGCCCAGCACAGAAATAGCCTGGACTTTCTTTCTTTCTCTGTATGACTTATGTCTTTGGTCTCCTATCCCTTCATGATGTGTGCCTCGGTCGGATTCGGAGCACGCACAGTCCTACAGGTTATATGTTTTTTCAATTTCGGCCTTCTCTGGGGTTTCTCCCCGCAGACACATGGTCGCCAGTAATTTTGGGGTTTTGCTTCTCCTCTACCGTACTGCGGTTATCTTTGTTAATGTGGGGCGCTTCATTGTATTATATTAGCTTATTTTCCTATGTCATGTGTACAGCCAGATACAGTCAGTTTGAGGGACACAGTAAAACTATGTGTGCTATCATGCTCAGAATTTTAATTTTTTTGAATGGCCTCATGTACAATCTTATTATTCATCGTACAAGGCATTGCTGGTCCACTCCGCAGAAAGAAAATCCTTAGCTATCTTAGACACGAGCACGTTGATTAGGTGTTTCTTTCGGAAACGCACTACACTCTGCTGAAACACTGAAACTCAATGCTAGGCCTCACATGGTAGCTGCCTACTCTCCCACCGGTTCCAAATGGTACGGGATAGTCATTCTGGTCAAGAAGTTTTTGCACGCTACTGTACCTGATATTAGCGCTAACATGGAGGGTAGATGGGCCCGTGTACACCTTGAGGTTGGAGATAGTGAATCCACGTGTATTTGCACTATGTCCCGAATGTGGACAACCCTGCTCACTAAGCAAGTTTTGCTCAATTGGCCTCGGCCTCCGCTAATGCTCCATTAATACTTGGTGGCGATTTTATTCAAGTGCTCCCTCAATCTTTTCTTCTCAAACAAGGTGCTTGTTGGTTGGCAGCTCCTGTACCGAGCAGACCTGTGTGGCTAGATATAGTAGCGGGCCTTTGCTCACCGATTCCTTTTACCTTACTCCCTGGTATGACTCTCCCATTAGATTCCCACTATCCACCAATGTTTTTCGACATTTTAGGTGCCTTTAATATTCCTATGCAACCTTTTGACTCCCGACTCTGGTCAATGTAACTTTAGCATCGCATTCGGAGCACTAGAGTATTCCCGCCATTGGCACTCTTTGCATAAGGTTGATTGGAAACTTCCGATCTCTCGGTAGTTTACCGGGTGTAGTATCCAATTTTACTAAACCTTATGTAATGCTATCACTAGAGATACCTCTATAGCGTAGAAAGTATGGGAGAGAGAATTGCATGTGACTTTAACCTCGGAGCAATGGAGCCTTATCTGGAGCAGAGGGACACGGGTTTCTGACCCGCCTCACTCACTCAGACCCTCTTCTTTCTAGCCCACCGGTGTTTTTACATTCCTCACAGTTTAGACATATGGAACACTACTCAGGGTAATGGTTGCTGGACATGTCCTGTGGCCATTGGTTTATTACTTCATTTCATGTTATGCATGAATATCCCGCACTACAGTATCACTAGCGTCGGGTCTGGGGTCGTATTTAGTCTATATTGCACTCTCAGGAGTCCCTTTCTCGGAGGGTAGTGGGACTTCGCCCAGTTGCGGGGATCCCCTCTCTCCCAAGAAATGGCTTATCTCCTTTTGAACTATATGCTTGGCATTGCTGTTTCCCTCATTGAGTAATACTGGGAAATTAGTTCCCATCTGAGCCTCACTGAATGGTGGAATCATGCCTGTCTCTACAGTAAATATGAATAAATACCTCGTCTGTGTGCTTCCTCCGTTCAGACTCCTTCTTATTGGTCTTAATGGAAGATGTTCAATGAATATGTACATTTTGCTAAATGCTCTCATCTGACTGTCTAACTTTGTATATATCACTGTCTCATGATCATGCTGTATTGTGGATCTTTTTTGATTGTTTGATGTATAATCACTGTTAACGGGAAGCGCTCACATGCTGATACAAACGGGTAGAGAAGAAGCACCGGGGTGGGGGGTAATGGGTTTACTTTTCCTTATTGTATACTTGTTTTGTATCTTTTGGTGTGTTGTTCCTTTGTTTGTTGTAAAATGAAAATAAAAGTTTCAAAAAAAAGAAAGTGCAGAAATCATGCTTTTAAGTCTGAGACCTGTGGTAAAGAGTAGATAATTATATAAACTTAAATGAAGAGGTTCTATTTTCATGTAATTGAGCCTTCATCATGCGAGTATAGTCATTTTAGCTCAAAAAGAAGACCATTGTTTGCAGTCTTTATCTGCCGGCATATACTATGTTGTTGTGCATTGAGTCAATTACTACATGTTAAAAATAAGGCCAAGTTAGTTAATTTTAAAAAAGAATTATTAAACTGAATGAGTGGAAACTAAACAAAAAAAATAAAATCCAAAAAGCTTGAAAAAAGCCCAAAACAGAAACTGAACCACACAATTTTGCCCTGTGCACATCTCCAGTGCCCATGGCTTGCTAAAGGAGAGACAAACCCAGAATTTGAGCTTTTGTACATAGCCTTGAACAGCTGTCTAGAAAAAAAGCATGAGTATTTCAGGGAGAATATTAACGTGTGCATGATTTAATTATAGGAAGTGAGACCAAGTCAGAAAAAAATATTAATTAACACAATGCTGTTATAACAACCCATCAAAACAGATTTCAAACTTACAGGCTGCAGAAATACAATTACTGTGACAGGTGAAGAAAGAGGAACACAGAGTCGCACGTTTCCTGCAGATCTATTTGGAATCCATAAAAGAAATCTGCTTCCATTTGAAATCCAAAAGGGATGCAGTCTAGCTGTTCAGTATAGATATCTGGCAAACACTGCTTAAATATTTAAGATGCTACAAGAAGGGAAAGTAAAGCAAGAAAAAGGCAATACAAATGTGTCTGATATTACTGGTAAATAATCTGTATTTCATCTTTGAAAATAATGCATAACACACTTCAGAAGTAAAATTTTATTCACAGACATAGTCATGTTTCCTTTTTTATATTCTTGGAAAAATGGCTTTTTAAAGAAGTCTATCACAATTAACATATGCACAACTTCTTCTGAAATTCCAGCACAGAGGATTTTATGTATAGTCACAGTTCAGTCATAAAACATTTTTAAACCAACAACAAATGTCAAGAGTAAAAATTCCATAAATTGAGTGTATATCTATTTTATGTTTTATCAAAGACCTATTGTTAACACTTCTTAAAACAGTGCGCAGGCTTCAAGGAGCTTAAAAACAGGCTAATGCTGTTATCCCTAGGAGCCTTGGGGTAATTATTTCAAGGCATCTGAGAGCTGCTGCATTATAACTGCAGTGGGAGTCCAGGACCTTTACCATCCAAGTGACATCGTTCTTGGACTCGCTCCATGACTCTGGCAATAGCACTGTACAGTACATGGCAGCACAGAAAGATCCAGGTTGAGAACTATTGTACGGTGTGGCTGGTTGGACCTGGGCATACCACAGGGGTTGTGCACTCAGGACAGAGAGGGAAGATGGCTGCCATGGAACCTCCAGCCAGTCAAAGAACAGGGTTGAGGGTGTACCTAGAGAGTCCTTGAGCTGGTGAAGATGCCTTAGTATTACATCATAAGAACAGAAGATATGCCAAACTGGGTCAGACCAAGGTCCATCAAATCCAGTATCCCGTTTCCAACAGTGGCCAATCCAGGACACAAGTACCTGGCAGTTTCCCAAAAAGACATAGGTTCCACAATGCTTGTATCGGGGCAAGCAGTGGATTTCCCAGGTCCTTTAAAATAATTGTTTATGTATCATTTGTCCAAACCTGTTTTAAACTCATATACACTAACAGCTTTTACTACATCCTCCAGTAATGAATGCCAGAGTTTGATTATGCGTCGAGTGAAAAAAATATTCTCTATTAGTCTTATATGGGGTTACACTGTAGCTTCATTGTATGTCCCCCTAGACTTTCTACTTTTTGATGGCATAAACAACTGATCTACGTTTACCTGTTCCACTCCTCAGCTGTCTCTTTTCCAAGATGGAGAACCCTAACCTTTAAAGCCTCTCCTCATAGGGATATCCTTCCATCCTCTTTACCATTTTGGTGACTCTTCTCTGTACCTTTTCTAATTCAGCTATCTCCTTTTCAAAATACAGTGACCAGAATTACACACAATATCCAAGGTGCAGTCGCACTATGACAAGATTCTAACCAGTGGTTCAGTCATCATTGTAGGAGACAGCGACTAGTCGATAATGAAGAGGGAAAAAGAGATCTTACCTCCATGTAACCTTCTATTAATTTTTAATTTCCATTTAAGAATCCTTATTCTAAGGGGCGTGTTTTACTAAAGGTTAACAAGCATGAATGAAGTTTATGCACATTAAAGGGGGTATGTTTACTAAACCGGGCTAACGGTTAACCCCGGCTATCTGCAACTAGGTCCCATTGAATAATATGGGACCTAGTGGCAGATAGCCCGGGTTAACCGTTAGCCCGGTTTAGTAAACATACCCCTAAGTGTCACTGTGGCCATAGAAATAAAATGCTCTGGGCCACATTAATACACATGAAATCCTTTAGTAAACCTGCCCTATGTATCTGTGGGATTTTTAACCCTTTCCATTCTGATAATTTTCTGTGTAGCTCATGCCAAATCAGAATAAAATTTTAACAAGAAACTGGCAAATTACAACTAACATGACATATACATTATGAAATTTCCCATGGGGTGAACTTACAAGCCATAAACTAGCATATTACTCATATGTCCCATAGGGTGGGACAAACTATAGGAATGGGAACATTTAAATGCCCTGTGGGGTGGGATAGCAGAGTGGAAAGGGTTAAGAGATGTATTCAAAATAAATAGTGTAAGAGTTCTGGAATAATTTATCTGTAGCATAGAAAGCTGAGTATGTGTGGTCTGGAGGGATGTATACACATCCACATATATCACCTTCAAAAAGTTATCCATCCAGTCTTTAAGAGAGCTATTTAAATGGTACAGCACTTAAATACAATCCAGATATTCAGCACCAGTATCCGAATTGTGTGGACAAAATCTCAATAAGTCTAGCTGAAAATTGCTATCTGGATAAGGTCTGCACTTGTCCAGACAGTGGTCACGCCGCCCTAACTCTGCCCAGATTGCCCTCTACTAACCAGATAATGCCGGAGTGGACTGTGAAAATATTTTGCGGTACATTCTGGATGTTAACCCTGAATATCTCTCAGCACCCTTATTTGGCTAGCTCCCCCTCCCTCGTGGGCTATCCAGATAAGGGCTTTGAAAATTGGCTCCCCTACCTATATATAGTGTAAATTGCTTTGATAGTGGCCTTAAAAGCAATAGCCTAGAACCAGAAAGACCAGGGTTCAAATCCCACGGACACTCCTTGTGGCCTTGGGCAAGTCATCCTCCATTGTATCAGGTACAACCTTAGATTGTAAGCCCTCTGGGGACAGGGAAATACTTACTGTACCCAAATGTAACTCACCTTGAACCTCTACTAGAAAAGACATGAGCTAAATACTTAAATAAATAAGAAGCATACAAGATCTTAGAAGATCAAAGCTCAAGGAATTTGGAAATAGGACCATTATGGAGAGGAGATTTTATTCTTTAAATGTAAGTCAGTAGCATCTCTTTTGATAATGAAGAGGGATTGCCTGAAAAACATATTCCCAAAAACCAAATGTATCACATGTCCTTTGGCAAAGAGGATTTCCTACCCCTTGAGGAAACATCAGCAAAATGCCTGGACTGGTGTCAAAGGTGACTTTGGAGATTTTTGGCCAATAGATAAGTGCTTTGTGTGCCTACATGAAACTTTGACACCCGCGGTATTAAGGAGGAAATGCTTGGTTGAAGTCTAAGGCATTGGATTTAAGCTAAGTTTTATGTTTAAACACCACAAGAAAATAAGAAACAAAAAAAATGATCTATGCCCCTTTTCTACTTTCTTCCCTTCCCCCCCCCCCTACTAACTCACCTACTACCTTTTGAGGATACCAGCCCACTTCACCTTCAGCATTACCCACAATTACACACTCCTTTCTAGTCTGCTTTTCCCCCACCTGACATTGCATCTCTTCCTGATTTCTCATCTCTTAAACCCGATTCAATGTACTTTATCTCCCTGTAAATCCAAGTTCAATATCCTGTTCAATGTAAAATTCTAAATGTTACTATGTTATATGTAAACCGATTTGAATGTAAGAAAGGCGGTATATAAAACTTATTTTAAAAAATGATCCAGCCGCTAAAGATTAAGGATGTGCACTCATTAGCATGCATTTGGTTCATTAGTGCACTTTAAAAAATTTAGGGGCCTATTTAAGCTTGTAAGCCGTTCACGAGGAAATTAACGCACGCAGCAGTTAACATAGTTGCCACACTAACAGCTGAGGCTTCACCTTGGAAGTTAATGTACATTATCTGCCACTTTAACAGCTAATGTGGAACAGGGCAGAGAATATGTGATTAATTAAAACAGAAGTAGTTAACTTACTTTAATTAATTGTTAGCATGCCAGACAGCACAGCACAGTGCAGTTAACCGATTCACCTGATCTGCACTGCAGTTAACGCGTGGCAATGACATTTTCTTGGTGTTATTTATTTGTTATACCACCTTATCATCTGATCATTAAGGTGATTTACACAACCAGTATAAAACTGATACTAACTAAAGCAACACACAGAATATTGGGGATAAAATAGTGGAATACTCCAGGGAGCTGTGCTGGGACCAGTAGTTTCAACATTTCTTACAGATGGGGAAAAATCAAAGTGATAAAGTAATGGAATGACTCTTCCATGAGGAAAGGCTAAAGAGGTTAGGGCTCTTCAGCTTAAAGAAGAGATGGCTGAGGGAGGACAGGATAGAGGTCTACAAAAGCCTGAGTGGAGTGAAACAAGTAAACACAAATCAACTGTTTACTTTTTCAAAACGTACCAAGACTTGGGGACACACCACGGCGTTGTAAAGTAATACATTTAAAACAAATAGGAGAAAATACTTTTTCTCTTAGCGTATGAGTAAGCTTTGGAACTTGCTGCCAGGGGATGTGGTAAGAGAGGTTAAGCCTAGCTGAGTTTCCAAAAATGTTTGGATAAATTCCTGGAAGAAATGTCCATAAGCCATTGCTGTTTCCCTGGTGATAAGTAACATGGAATCTGACCACATTTGTGTTCCTGCCAGGTACTTGTGACCTAGATTGGTCACTGTTGGAAATAGGACACTGGGCTTGATGGACCTTTGATCTGACCCAGTATGGCAGTACTTGTTAGCTCCCTATTTTACCACAGGTCTCATTTTAGGAGAAGGGCCTGAATTATTAGGAATGTTCTTATTAGCATTAGTGTTCGCAAAGGTAGCATCCATTAGTAACGCCAACCCTTAAAGGGTAATTTTATAAATGGACATCCAGTTTTTAGGCACCCAAAATGCACCTACCTTGAGCCTATTTTACAAAGGAAAGCAGATACCTACTTTTCTTTGTAAAGTAGGGGCATAAGTGTCCAAAAGTGCACATTTATTCTAGGTGTGGTCACTTATAAATCAGCTCTAAGCCCATGCTTAGATTTCTAAAGAATGCGTATGTGTTATAATATTTTAAAATTTACGTGCATTAATTTGCGCTCTGCCTTTGTGCATGCCCAGTGAACGCACACGCAATTAGTCTTACGTGTGTGCTTGCAGAATAGTGTCCTGCTAAGTACTCACCTAAATCACCTATATGCAAGGATGAGGGCTTAAGTGGGTAAATGGTGCGTATCTCCTTATGCAATTATCCTTATCAAGTGCGATTTTAGAATGGACGTCGGGGAAGACATCTGAAACATCCAGAGCAGAACGTCCAAAAGTTAGGGGGAGTGGCAGCAGCGAAGTGAGGCACGTACAAGTGCTTTCTTAAATTGCTCTGTCTCCACCCCAAAAATGAACATCCCAGTAACTGGTTCTGAAAATGGGCTTCACGCACAATAGCGGCCCAAGGGGGGCGCGGGGCCATGTGCGGAGACTCATTTGAATAAATGGTCTCATTTGCATAATGTTACCATACACTAACTTTTAGTAAACATGTCTCTTAATGAATGTATGGATAAAGAAAGACTAAAAGATTTCTACGTTACTATAATCCAGTGCCAACTGCCAGGCACATTAGGAACTACTACAAACGCTGCCCATTTAGAACCCATAGCAAACCCACCGTATCATAATAGCACTACCAGGACTCATAAAGCACCATACCCTACCTGTCAAAAGGCAACACTGCAAATATTAAACCAATATATTTCAGAGAACAACAATACATGACCTACTGGGGAAAGAGAACAAGTGGCAATGTCAGATAGGAATTACATAAACAGAATACCTCAGCTCAGTTACAAATGCAGAACATAGACCATCACCAAACAAGGACTCACAATTTAGAAACAGGAAGGCAATAATTAAACTGGGAACCTCAAAAGCCAAACTTGGAATGTACAACAACACTGTAGAAATAAAACTATAAATTAATTCCCTCTTGTACTAAACAAAGCGCAGACGTTAATGATGCACATTTCCCAGAGCTGACATATTCCAGTTAATAAATTCAAAATAAAGAGATATCTTTCTACCTTTTGTGCATTTTTTTTCAGTTGCAATTGCTCCAGCCACTTTCTTCTGGCTTCTTCGTGTCTTCTGCTAACTCTCCATCGTCTCTGTCCATTTGTCCTTTCTTCTCTCTTCTAGTTTTTTTCCATTATCTCTCTATATATCTGCTTTAACATACTAATCTTTCTCCTTTTGCTCTTTCCTCATTCCTATTTCATCCACTCAAATTTTACCCCTCCATCCTCAATCCCCACTTACTCTCCCAATACCCGCCAATTGTACATTTTTCATCCCTCCCACACAAAATATTTTTCCCCTCTCCATTTCACTCTCCCAGCCCATCCCATTCTAATCCTCCCCCAACATCAGCTCTCTTCTAGTTCCAGCCTCACCCAGCATCCGCTCCCTTCTAGTCCCTGCATCAGCCCATTACCTGTCCTAGCCCCCCCTCAGCCCATTTCCAGTCCTAGCTCCCCCATCCATTTCCAGTCCTGAGTCCCTCCAACAGCTCATTTCCAATCCCAGCCCCCCCCCATCAGCCCATTTCTAGTCCTTTCCTAGCCCCACCATCAGCCCATGTCAAATCCTAGCTCCCCTCCACTCAGCCCAATTCCAATCCAAGCCCCCCATGAGCCTACTTCCAGTTCTAGCCCCTCCATGAGTCCATTTCAATCCAAGTCCACACCACAGCCCATTTCTAATCTTAGCTTCCCCCAACAGCCCATTTCCAGTCCTATCCTAGCTGCTCCATCAGCCCATTTCCTGTTCTAGCTCCCCCCCACTCAGACCATTTTCAGTCCTAGCTCCCTCCCCTCACAGCCCATTTCCATTCCAAGCCCCCCTCCCCATCAGCTATTTGCAGTTCAAGCCACCCTTTCCATTCAGCCCATTTCCATTCCAAGTCCTCGTCCCCATCAGCTATTTGCAGTTCAAGCCTCCCCTTCCACTCAGCCCATTTCCAGTCCTAGCAACCCCCAACCCATTACCAATCATAGCCCCATCCCACTTCCAGTCCTAACCCCCCCCCATCACCCTATTTTCAGTTTAAGCCCCATCATAGCCCATTACCAGTCCTAGCCCCCCATAGCCCATTACCAGTCCTAACCCCCCATCAGCCCACAGCCCATTACCAGTCCTAACCCATCAGCCCACCTCAAGTCCTAACTCCCCATCAGCCCATTACTAGTCCTAACCCCCCCATCAGCCCAATTCCAGTCCTAGCCCCCCATAGCCCATTACCAGTCCTATCCCCCATCACCCCATTTCCAGACAGCCCCTCATAGCCCATTTCCAGTCCTAACTCCCCTCAGCCCACAGCCCATTAACAGTTCTTAACCCATCAGCCCACCTCCAGTCCTAACCCCCCCATCAGCCCATTACTAGTCCTAACCCCCCATAGCCCATTACCAGTCCTAACCCCCCCCCATCAGCCCACAGCCCATTACCAGTCCTAAGCCATCAGCCCACCTCAAGTCCTAACTCCCCATCAGCCCATTACTAGTTCTAACCCCCCCATCAGCCCAATTCCAGTCCTAGCCCCCCATAGCCCATTACCAGTCCTAACTCCCCTCAGCCCACAGCCCATTACCAGTCCTAACCCCATCAGCCCACCTCCAGTCCTAACCCCCCCATCAGCCCATTACTAGTCCTAGCCCCCATAGCCCATTACCAGTCCTAACCCCCCCCCATCAGCCCACAGCCCATTACCAGTCCTAAACCCCCCCCATCAGCCCACAGCCCATTACCAGTCCTAACCCATCAGCCCACCTCAAGTCCTAACTCCCCATCAGCCCATTACTAGTTCTAACCCCCCCATCAGCCCAATTCCAGTCATAGAACCCCCAAAGCCCATTACCAGTCCTAACTCCCCATCACCCCATTTCCAGACAGTCCCCCATAGCCCATTACCAGTCCTAACCCCATCAGCCCACCTCCAGTCCTAACCCCCCATCAGTCCATTTCCAGTCCTAACCCCCTCCATAGCCCATTACCAGACCTAACCCCCCCCCCCCCATCATCCCACAGCCCATTACCAGACCTAACCCCCCCCCCCCCCATCAGCCCACAGCCCATTACCAGTCCTAGCCCCCCCTCGGCCCAGGGAAAAATAAAAATTAAAGAAAAAGCTGGCTGCTGCCACCGCGGCAGAATCATGTGTCCCGCGGGGCCACCCCTGCCCGGCTGAGCCTCTTCGTGACGGCTTTCAGATCTGCGAAGGGAGAGCGTCTCCCTCGTGGCTCTGTTAAGCCCGCAGGGGCTGATGGGAAATTTCCCATCTGCCCCTGCAGGCTTAACTGAGCCAAATTTCCCATCAGCCCCTGCGGGCTTAACAGAGCCGCGAGGGAGACGCTCTCTCTTCATGGATCTGAAAGCCGTCGCGGAGAGGCTCAGCCAGGCAGGGAGGGCCCTGCGGGACACTCGATTCTGCCGTTGCTGCGGCGGCAGCGGCAGCAGCAGCCAGCTTTTTCTTTTTTTTTTTAATTTATTTTTAAAGCAGAATGTTCTTTGCGCGGGGCCCCCTGAAACACGGGCCCTATGCAAAAAACATTCTCGCTCAATGGATGGGCCCGGCCCTGTCCACGCAAGTAACAAGGCCAAGTACAGTATATAACAGGTATAGGCCATTTCACAAATATGGAAGTCCCCGAATTGCACACCCGTAGAATCGGGTACTTGGACACACCAGCAGGGGTATTTCAGAAGGGGGTGACTATGCTATGAGACTTGCACATTCTGGCCTGCCATTTCACATTCTCAGACATGCAGTGGCGGGCTAGTAATATGTTTGGAGTATGTATTTAGATGCAAATTTCTTCAGTCATGAAATATTAACCATGGCGATGAAGCATATTAGGCTCTTCCTTCTGAAAGCAATGAAGCCATGAAATAAGCAATTTGTGGCACTTTGTGGTCAGGAGTAGGTATAGACATGGACACCTCACCAACAAGGGCAAGATGGGCTTACGCCATTCTGAAATCGCACTACAATGTGCACTTCCCTTGCTGTATCCAGAGCACACCTCCCATCATGCCCCAGTGCTACATGGATGCCCTTGCTCTGGGGACATCTATATACATGGTTTGTAAAATGGGCCTGGGACATCTCTGTGATTTGCATGTTTGCATGCCCATTTTCAGATGTCCAAAACAAACAGAACGTCTTAAATACCCCACTTAGCATGCAAGATCAATCTAACAAATCAATCTATGAATTACAACATTCCTAAAGTTGATTTGTGCACATTAAAAAGTTCTAACATGAATCAAAAATGTTTCATTAAAACAAATGTGAAATGAAATAAACCTGAAAATTGGGAAAAATGACACAAAAACTTTGAAAATGAGCCAAAAGTGTGCATATCCCTATTATAGGCTAGGTAAAAAAAAAAAAAAAAAAATCAAACAAATCAACTGGTTGAAAATGTGGGTTGCCTGCTGCAAAACTTTGATCAGACATATTGCTGCATTCCTGGGGAGGGGAGCAGGGAGGCATTCCAGGGACAGGATAAAACAATATCCAGCCAGCATGGGTTTCAGCACTATCTGAATAACTTTATCCTTTTAAGTAGGCCGCATAATCAGCAGCAATCCAACTTTAATAAAAGAAGCTGAAAATCTGTTTGGAGTTAGTCAGAATCCCCTGCAGCATATTTGCCCCACTAGTTTTAAGACGTCTTTGTTGATCTCTGGTAATTCTAACATGGAAACAAAAAGAACTCACAGGTCTATTTTTAAAACAACCGTTATCTGAAGAGTAATAAATCAAAATGTCAATGAATTAGGTTAAATTTATGCAACTAGGGCTCAAATTTATATTTTGGATATCTTCTAAACCTGACATGAGACATCATAAGAATGGCATTGGGCATGCAGGTTCTAAAATAATAACCAGTTATGACATTATGGATGGCAAATGTCCGACTACCACCGATTATTATTTTTGATAGAAAATAACCATTAGGCTCTATTGGAGCTGGACTGTATGATATCTAGATTATCTATGGATAGAAATGACTGACTTATGAGAACCCACAACTTTGAATTACAGTCAAGCTTTGAGGGTATATTATATTTTTTTTATAACAGAAAAAAAATGACTCCAAGCATATTCTTTGAGGAAACCAGTGTTGAGGTTCCCGATTAAGAAATTGTGAACTTCTTAGTTAGCTGGTTTCTTCTCCCATTGTTGTGCCCTAAGAAATATTAGTGGCCTTTTACAAAAGTGTGTTATGTAGTTAACATGTGTTAACCACTTCCCTGGGCCTGTAGTAATTGCGAATGCGCAAGGGACACAATTTCCACATTCTGAAACATGCGCTAACTGTGCATCGACTGAAGGGGATGGGGGCTGGGTGGGTTGGGACATAGAGTGAGCATTGACTGAGTATTTTAATTAGCATAGGTGTCAGAAGCATAGCCAATTTATCAATTAGGTGATGATTGGCACGCTTCCAGTTTTTGCTAAAGGCCAGAACATGCAAGTAAGGGGACTTGCCTGCACAGTAACTGTCAGCATATGCTGGTCCCAGTCCAGCAATTACCACAGAGGCTTAGTTTTAGCGCTAAATATGTGGTAGGCACAAAGTCCTACTGCATTTTAGTAAAAGGGCTCTTAAATCTTTTAACAGAATCATTTTGCCAGAGTTAAAGAGGAAACATTTGAATTTTCTCAGTCTCTCCGATGCATTTAGGTGGTTTGGTGACAAATGATAGTGTCGGTCTGAGTTTTAAATTGCTGCCTTTAAGAAAACCACTTCCTAAATGTGTCTAATCCCTATATTATGAACAATTTTAAGAAACAAGGGCAAAGGCCTGCACCACAGAAAAATTTTAAACAGAGATATACATTAAATATTGACAAAAATGCTATATAGTATACAGCTCAAATTTTATTTATTTATTATTATTTTTTTTTAATTTAGCTCCAATAAATTACATTCAGGTACATTGGTTATTTCCCTCTTCCTAGAGGGCTACAATCTAAGTTCCTACCTGAGGCAATGGGGGCTAAGTGACTTGACTAAGGTCACAAGGAGGGTCAGTAGGATTTGAACAGTGACTTCCCTATTTATTTATTTTTATTTATTTACATTCTCTTATATACCGCGCTATTCTGCATCAGTGCGGTTTACATTGAACAAACTGAAATTACATTATAACAGGGCATTATTCCCTGGTTTTCAACCTACTGCTGTAATCCATACGAAGGATGTTTGTGTCTCATTTTGTTGCATGTGCGTCTGAGAACAGTTCTAAGAATGAGCTAATTCACAAACGGGGCCTATTTACTAAGCTCCATTAGGTGTTCATGCACATTAACAGGTAGCAGAGCTCCACCGTAGCAGTTTAATGCAATGCATCAACTGTTAGAGCACGTTAACCACTAAGTCAAACAGCTAATGCAGAAATCTGTATTAGGGAGCGTGGAAGGTGTCAAGACTGCACCTTGCGGTTAACACGGGAGACATAACAGCCCATTAGCTGCTAATGTGATAGATAACAGTATAGCTAACTGCAAGTCTGCCTTCCCCAAAGTGCTGATAACACCCAGGGCCGGCCCAACCACCAGGTAAACTAAGCAGTCACCTAGGGCAGCAGCCTCTAGGGAGGAATTCAAAGCTAACAATAGATTCCAACAGTCAGGTGGGGCATAGCATAAGGCTTCAGGTTTTGCCTATGGTGCCAACACTGGGGCCGGCCCTGGTAATACCCCAACAGTTAATGCAGAGGTTGAACAATTTAACACACATTACCAGCCAAAGTCAACTGCAAAACCTTAACACAGCTTAGTGAAGAGACCCCGAAATGTATTTTTAGTATTCTGTTACTTGAAATTTTCAATTTGTTAGACTAGACTTGATTTCTTTTTCTCATTTGGCGTTACTGGTCTTTAGTAAGCACTCTGCTTCCACATGTTTATTTTATTCGCAGTGCTTGATATACCGGGTGTACAATGAAATAGGCTTGCCCTCTATTGCATCTCGATTTCCTTGTCCTGTCTGCTTATTTTTCCTCCATGAACACTTTTAAGACAGAATTCCTTACACTAGCAAAACCTCTGTTCTGGCAGAGGATCAGCAGCTGTGGGATGTCTGAAAGTCTATAACAAGAGAACTGCCTATTGCTTTAAAGCTCATGTATCTTCCATCCATCAAAATGCGAAAAATGCTCAACACTGAGGAAACAGAATTCAATGTGCAGCACTAAAAGTGGTTCCTCGGGTTTTTCTGCAAAACGTTTAGACTGTTGTATACAGGGTGGCCCAAAAAAAGTGAGAACATCTCGTAGCATATAAGTTATTTAAAAATTTAAAAAGACAGATGTAAACGATTGACAAATTAGAAAAAAAAAAATAGATGGCGACCAGAAATTGTCGAAATAAAGATGTTATATAGCTAAAAAAGGTAAATAAATAAGTATACTATTTAAGCTTTTAATTTACAAGATGTTCTCACTTTTTTTGGGCCACCCTGTATTTTGTGATAATCCTGCTACCTTGTAAACTGTTTTTAAGATTCAAAGGGCGTTATTTCAGAAGCCTTCTTCGTAACTTCCACATGTAAAATCTGTCATTTACATGTGGAAATGGCAATTTTAGAAAGGACTCAATTTACACAGGTATGTTTATGATATCTAGAAACTGCAAGAGAATGTGTCGGAATATGGGTCAAAACTCTACATGTATTCCCATCTCACACAGGGATTGCACATGCATGACCAAAATTATTTGTGCTAGGATTTACAGCCGCTCCCTGGCACATATTTCCCCCTCCAAATTGAAATTAAATGAAGATAGCGGCATCGGTAGTTAATTGGCAGTATTTGTACAATAAGGTTTGCAAAATGGCCCCCATGCACATGCAGGTTATGAAATACCAATTTATACATGTGACTTCTCATGTTTATTCCATTGATTTTTCCCCCATCCGTAAAATGGTTCCTCTGTAGTGACGTATAACAAATACACACGCACTCCTGCGCTTTTTAAGAAAATGCTCCATGCTTGGCAGAGCCCTTTCTAAACTACTGCCACTGCGTGTACAACCCAACCTGGACATCTTAATTCCAATCTCCACCTACTACCTAAAAGTTGCCATCTCGTGTATGCAATCTACGGGAAACCACAGAGGTCTTATAGATAATAAAGGCATATTGTAGGAAGGCCTTGCAATTGCAATCTGGGACGTCCAAATCAGGACGTCTGCAATTATGCACGAGGGGCACCTGCAAAGGTGGGCACGTCTAAGGGCATTCTAAAAACAGACCTGTCTCCACCCTAACAGATCAACATCTCCAGAAAACAAAAGCAAACCTGAACATGCAGACTAATGTTCTGAGCACGTGCAGCTTTCCAAGTGATTTTAGAAACTTGCCCATGTCTGATATGAAAGGCAGCGATTGGGCAATGGTACTTCAGAATGGGCAGGTCTATCGATGGCACAAACGTCCCAGCCTGACATTTTACAAGAAGAAACAGAGCAGCACAACAGCTACAAAAACAAACAGTCTCCTTATTTACCTGCATGCTTTTTTGGTGTAGCAATTATTACTGGGATAACGAGGGGCATTTTGTTTCTCCACAAGTGTTAGGCATCTGAAAGGTGCTCATTTCAGCAACCAGGGACAGGTATAGACGTGTGTGCCAGCAAGGTCCGATGTGCATCATCATAAAATCGGGCACACATTTCTTTTTTTTAGCAACGTCCCAGGCACACTGCAGTCATGCCCCCATGCAACATGAACACGATCGCACTGGACATGTGGAAATCTGGGGCTTTCTATAATGACTTTCTGGACGTTGATATGATTTGCATGTCTGAATGGAAATCATGACTAGAACTTCTAAAATGACCCCTATAGCATAATTACAAAGCTGTCCATGTGAAATATTTGCCAGCCACTCTTAAGTTTAAAGGGAGGAAATCTGATGGACTGAGCACATTTTTTCTTTTTACAGCAACATGGCTGAAGCATGTCTCATGTAATATGGTACAAAATCCAGTTATGTTGTACAAACTGTAAATTTCACATCATCACAGCAGAACTGTCAGCCACTGGACCAAATTAATTTTAAGTTACAATCTTTTGGTATTGCAGAGTTCCCATGGCTGTACTGGTCCCAGAAAAAACTAGAATATTTGCAGGTTTTACTGGGTCAATCTAATGGCTCAAAGATGATGGTGCAAATGAATTTTGGAGACCACATCAGTTCCTCCTCCCATAAGGTCTCAAGAGCTCATGTATATCCAGGGCAGGTGCCACCATTAGATGAACTAGGCCATTGCCTAGAGCACTTGCCTTCTGGAGGCACCAGTTGCCACCACTGTTGTCCCCTCTCTGGGTCTAGCAGCAGCAGTAATAGCAAAGGAACCATGACATGGTGCTTACCAAAGGCTCTAGAGCCGAATCATTGTTCCAGGCTGCTTTTATGGGTCGCTTCTGTCCTCCTCTGACACGGACTAGCTATGGAGGTGGGGGTGGCAGGTATGACAACATGCAGAGTCAGCCCCAGAGTTGGTTCAAGGTGTTGGCGCCCTAGGCAGATCGTATGCTTTACATTACCACTAGCTGTCAACCTCTTTGCCACCCCCAGAGGTTGCTGTCCTAGGTGACTGCCTAGTTTACCTAATTGTTTGACTAAAACTAACCCAAAGGCAAGATAATTGATTAACACCCATTCTGATTCACAAATACTAGAACAAATCTGTTTGTTGCCATATCACATCATCTGCTGTTCATAAACTACAGCAACTGATACACATACAGGCCAAAGACTGTCCCCCTCTTTTTACAGCAACATGGCTGAAGCATGTCTCATGTAATATGGTACACAATAAGGCTTCTTTAACAGCATTACTTAGGTGAATACTAGAAAGATAGCTCTATTAACAAGCTATAGGTGGTACTTAGTGTCTTTAGCTGTTATTGTTAAGTGCCGTTGAGTCGGTATAGACTCATGGCGACCTTCAGAATAGCCATCCTAAACAGTCTTCAGTCAGGCGGCTCATTGTTGACAGACTGCACCCATAGCTGCTGTTATTGTATCAATCCATTTCATTGCTGGCCTTTTTCTTTTGCATTAACCTTCTACTTTGCCAAGCATGATGTCTTTCGCTAATGATCTCTCTTCGCATGATGTGTCCAAAGTACGAAAGTCAAAGTCTCATCATTTGACGTATACACAGTATCCGTCGCCAAAACTATAATGCAAAGGCATCAATTTTCTTCCTGTCTATCTTTTTTACTGTCCACCTTTCGCATCCATATGATGTTATTGAAAATACCATGGCTTGAACAAGTCAAATCTTTGTATGGAGAGAGAGACATCTCTGCTCTTGAGAATCTTGTCTTGGTACTTCATAGCCATTCTGCCAAGAGCAATGCGTCATCTGATTTCTTGTCTGCTTGTTGTTTTTTTATCGATAGTTGATCCAAGTAGGTTAAAGTTGTTCACTATTTCAATTTCTTCTCCATCAATGATGAACTTATTGATTTTGCTAGATGTCAGGATCTTTCTCTTCTTTACATTAAGGTGCAGGCCCATTTTAAGATGTTCCTTGACCTTGAGAAGCAAATGTTTCAGATCGTCTTCGCTTTCAGCCAGTAATGTGGTATCAGCACAGCAAAGGTTGTTGATGAGTCTCCCACCAATCTTCACACTTCAGATGTCTTCATACAGTCCTGCTTCTCTGATGATTTGTTCTGCATATAAATTAGACAGGTAAGGGGAAAGCATGCAGCCTTTTCATACACCTGTGCTGATTTTAAACCATTCAGTTTCTCCTTGTTATGTTCAACTGTTGCTTCTTGATCAATGTAAAGGTTGTGCAAGAGAACCATCAGTTGTTCTGGTATACTCATGCTTCTTAATGTAGCTCAGACTTTCTTATGGTTTACACAGTCAAAAGCCTTGATGTAGTGTATGAAACGCATATAGATATCCTTTTGGTATTCTTTTGTTTTTTCAAGGATTCATCTCACATCAACAAAAGATGGAAAGAATATACAGAATCATTATACCATAAGGATCAAGTGGACCAACAGCCATTTCAACCTGTACCTTATGATCCGGAACCATTGGTGATGAAAGAAGAAGTTGAAGCAGCATTGAAAGACTTATTAAAGAACAAAGCACCAGGCATTAATGGCTTCCCATTGAAGTATTATATCAATCTGATGCAGCTGTTACCATACTTACAAGGTTCTGCCAGGAAATTTGGAAGACATCATGGCCAACCGACTGGAAAAAGATCTGTGTTATATCTATACTAATGGAAGATGATGCAACCTTCTGTGGAAATTATCGCATAACCGCTCTGATCCCATATGCCAGCAAGATTCTACTCAAGATTATTCAGCAAAGACTACAACCATACCTGGAACGAGAACTGCCTGAAGTGCAAGCAGGGTTCAGGAAAGAGCAAGGAACAAGAAACATCGTGGATATGAGATGGATCCTTAAAAAGAGAAAAGAATACCAAAAGGATACCTATGTGCATCTTTGTCTACTTAACTAAAAACTGAAATTAGAAATTGAATATTCTTTGATTGTTATTTTTATGGCAATTTGGCTACTGAAAGAGTGCCACAGCAAAGTAGGATATTAGACTGCTTTCTCCTATATCTATGTCAAGCCATGGATCTCTCTGCAACACACTGAACTTCAAAGAAAACAGCAGGCGACCGAGATAACTTCCATCTCAGCCAGTATAATTGAAAGCATACAGTGCACCATAGTCACCCTGCATACTTTGAGAAATCTTTGTAGTCTTACATTTGGTACATATATTGCAATGCATCGTTGATCTTTCAGTAATTCATCATTGAAATGTGTCTCGGGGGAGGGGCAGCGGAGGGTTATCACCTCATAATTGAAACCTAGACAATACAAAAAAAAAAACCTGCAAAATCTCAGGCTTTCAGAGACTTCATTTTATCTCCATTAACTATCACGATCAGGAGTAGTTAGCGGATAAAGCCTTCCCTGGCGCTGATGCAACATACACGATTCTAACGGTGGGGGGGGGGGGGAGGAAGCCATTCAGGAATGGTCAATTACAGACCTGTCTGCCAGGTATGTGGATAAGCAGCATTGAATACAGCTCAACATTTGAAGTAGTATTCCAAGACACGAGGCTGGGAGCATATGCACACAATTTAACCCAGAAAATCTGTGATTCCAAAGATCATATGGAAATGTTATCCCATAGCTTTCCTGAAGAAATTTTCACAGCAGTAGTATACATGTATTTTCTCTGAAAATCCAGCAAATGTCACATAAAGAAAAGTACTTTTACCCATGCACACAGGTATAAAATTACCCCATGGAGGGAAATTTTAAAACTTGAAAAGTCCATACAGGCTATTATATGCCGGCAACACAGCTGCCTTTATAAAACAGGCACCTGGAATTATCCTCAATAGCTTACAGATTCTGACAGCCAAACTTACACCTGCTTCAAGGAAGGTATAAATATGTACATGAATTCTGTCCTTTACTCATGCAGTTTATAAAATACATCACAGCTGCCCCAACTATGCCCTTGGAAACACCTATGCATAGCAAACATATAAGCGCACGCCATCTTTGCCGCCGCTTTTGGAAATATTGCCGCTGCCTGCCTCCCCCCCCCCCCTGAAACAGAATTGGCAGCAGCTGGTGGGGGGGGGGCGCAGTGCAGCCAGGGGGAGGGGCAGTGTGCCGCTGCTGCCCACCCGGACCAGCCGCCTAGCGGACAGGCCGGCCCTGCTGTGTTTATATGTAATTTCAATAAATATGTATGCAAAAGCACCATGCCTGGTGACAATACAATGGCATGCTTCCGTTTGTGGACTCATTTTCCTGTAGAAAGTTTCTCTGTGTTATGCTCAGCTGAGCAAACATTGTATCTGGCTGAGGACAACTGGACATTTTTAAAAATAGATAAGAGGGACTAAAACACACAAAGACACATGGGAATAATGTTGCAACGGATTTCTCATGCATACATCCTGTTGCAGATGTGTAACAGGGCTCTCATAAAATTACCCTCTGCATAAACGTGTGTAGTAATAAGAAGGCAGGCGCTTTCAAGGGAGAAGTTTAGGTGAAGCATCAGTGGACTCATGAAATACACATCACCATTATAAACTACTCATCTATACAAGGACGTGCTAGTGTAAATGCGCATGGTCACATTTTAGCCATGCATTCAGATGCTTTTGTTATTTTACAAGTACAAATAGATGCCTATGGTGTTGCACCTAACGCGGCAAAAGCGCTGAAATGGTAGCGTATTAGGTGCAACACTGCGGCATTAACTGTCAGGGCTGTGGAAAGCATTTCCTGCCAGTTAACGGGAGAGCCCTGTCCCATAGTGTACGCAGTGTTAGCATAGGGGCACCTACCGCCTCCTATTGAGGTGGTGTTAGGTGGTCCCGCACTAATGTGGCTAGCGAGCAGTGTGAACCCCATGCTAACTTCGCAGAGCACACCAGGCCTACTCTGACCCAACCCTGTCCATTCACACCCTTAACGTGCGTTGGACAGTTAGCACAGAAGTCATCATGCACCGCCCGTCACGGTCCCACAATAGCCTGCAGCTCATGTCCCAAGCGCATTCAGCGCCTGCCAGAACACGCATGGTCAGCTATCCCCCATGTATCTTTCTGAAACTGTCTCGAGTAGGTGATCTGTCATAAAATTAGCCTCCACAAGCTGCGTTTTCATTGAACAAGAAACGTAAACATTTTCTGGAGCCTTAACTCAAGTATATCTTTATTAGACAATGAATGCTGAAAAACAGTTTAAACATTTTGAAGCAACCAGCATATTTTTAAGAGGTGAGAACCCTCCAAAATATTACCATGCTTGATCTACATGCTGAGTCAAACCCACTCACATATGCACAGACTACTACATCCCACAGACTGAGGCTTGCACGCACACACACACACGCACAAACTCACATGCATACAAAGTATGGCCATCTGTTAACTGGTTTTCACTTAAGGCTTCTATAAGGTACTGTTTTTCAAGAGACCGTTATGTGTAAAACAAAATTGTGCAAAAAAATTAAAAAGGATTAACTGCAGATTATCAGTAAAATTTATTCTTGGCTTTAAATAGTTGCTGAAAAGCAAAAACACAGGTCTTAAGGCAATCTGCATACAAGAATATTAAGCACTGGCACCAGAACTAGAAGACATTTTGAAGGTTAAATTTTTCTGTCAATCCTGCGCGAATGTTGCCACATGCACTTAAATGACCTCTTATAAAATACAGACTGGCATAAAAGTTCGCAATTTGGCATGAAGGCAGATACTTCACCAATAGGTATAGCCGGTGGTATGGTCTGGGCAGAGTTCACTTGTAGATTATAAAATACCTTAATATACACACATGCATGAACATTTTATACATGTTCACAAGTAGGGGAAAGTTATTACATCTCTGCCATATGCACTAGTATTTTATAACAAGTAGGTGCCTAGTTATCCTTATAAAATAGTGCCTATGTAGGCATCTCTGTAAGGCCTTCAGGCTTCTTTATTTGGAAAAACCTTTAACCTCTCTCCTGATAATGCAGATACCTGAATTTCCAATCTTCGAACTCCGATTTTCTTTAAATCCCTTTGATCTTCCTCTCTTTATTGTATGCGTTTTGACTTTTCTTATATTTTATTATGTATTGTTTATTATGTAAATCTCTGTTTTTGAAGGGCGGTATATCAAGTTTTATTAAACCATAAACCGCCTCCTTATAAAATTATCCCCCACTGAGTGTAATTTTATAAAGTTGCACCTAGTCAATGTGCATATTGAAAGCAAGTTCTGCTACGAGGGGACATGGGATGAGGGTGATGGGGGATAGATTCAGGAGTGATATGCGGAAATATTTCTTTACGGAAAGACTGGTGGACCCATGGAATAGTCTCCCAGTGGAGGTGGTAGAGATGAGGACAGTAACTGAATTCAAAAAAGCATGGGACAAACACAGAGGATCTCTAAAGGAAAAAAAGGGAACTGTTGTAGTTGTTGATATGGAAGGACAGACTAGATAGGCCATGTGGTCTTTTTCTGTCGTCATATTTCTATGTTTCTATATTTTACATCTCATGTTATAAGTCAGCAAACGCGCACTTGCGTAAGTGGCAGAGAATGCGACTTAAGGTGCAGCCCTAGAATTGGGGTAAGTGTGCACGTCCGTTTTGCAAGTACATGCGTAAATTACATGCCCAGTGCATCCCATAATGTAATTATGCATGGTGCAATGTGTGTAAATTTACACTAGTCGGTATTTTATAAAAGAAATCATTTATACACATAAGCAGCCACTTATGCGCATAAATGACTAAAATACTGATAGGAGCGTAGTGAGTGCCTAAAACATAGGCAGCTCCTTATAAAATTAGCCCCTATCTATGAAGCCAAAAAGGTTCCAATAGTTTCTTTTATATGACCTCTATTAGAGAAAAAACACATTGATCAGACCTAGTGCAAGAAGCAAATATTCCTTTAGAAGTGAGTCACTGACTTAAGTATCCATGGTAACTCGATTCAGATGTTTCTCTCCAATGCCAACTTTGTGAGCTTATGAATCATAAAATGGTAATGGGGATTCTTGCAGAGTTTATTTACTAATGTTTTCTGAGGCTAGCCATGAATCACATACCTACCAGATAGAGGTCAGTGATCTATCTTCCATATTAAACAACGTTCAAAAATTAATAACCTAAATCAGGCTTTTATTAAGCATGTAACTAACAGAGCTGGTTTACTATGATGAATCATTAAGAACCTTCCCCTTTTTGTTATATCATGCAGGGTGTAATCTTTATTGTTTTAGAGAAGGGAACTAGAATAAATGATGCAAAGAGGGAGATTGATGGCTTTATGTAAACTATAAAATAGATAAATGAATAAAATAAAATAGTATGTCATATATTGCGTACATGAAAGCATCCTCCTAACTGTAAATCTGTAGAAAGTCAGGTCCTCGTACAAGAGACAGTGTATATTTCTGTTCAGCTTAACAGTGCTCAAATGATCCCAAAGTAAGTTTTGTGATATAAAAGGATTCTTTTTTCTTGAATTTCAGGACTTTAATATTCTACTTCATGAGTACTGGTTCTGGCCATGGTTCTACCATGAAAGTTGCTTGCTGGGTTTTGGATCAACAGTAGACTGTACAACTTGAACAGTCCACAAAAGGAAGAGGGAAAAACTTGTTCTCACATTTACAAGATACCAGCCGCCGAGTTCAATGTAATAATTACTGTAATGATGCATCTCTTTTGGTATCGAATTACTCTTGATTTAAAAATCTTCTGCTCAATAAAGTATTTGGCAATCTTTCCAATTCCAATTTGTACTGTTTGTACATCAACCATCCCAGTATCTTGCTGAACCATTTGTTCACTCAGCCATCATCAGACTCAAATTCCTGAGAGACTTCTTCAGATGAGCTGTTCATGTGGATTCGACCATCACTCTTCATACTCTGGAAAGTCTTCTTGAAGGCCTCCATCATGGCATGTGCCAGCTTCTTGGCCTCCAGCTTGCTCTCACATTCCACAGCATGGCAGTCCATCTGGAAAGTCAGATCATCGTTGATCTCTCGATATACCCACGCAAAGATATTGGGACTCACATTGTGGTCAGCTGTGCAGTATGCAATCCGTGCCACCTGAAAAGTATCCATGTGGACTGTGGCCTCTCCTCGAAGATCCAGTTGGTGGAGTCTGACTTGAAAGGGGCGGATTTCCAGGAGAGCATTGGCAGGGAAGACATCTTCTCGGGCAAGTGTATGCTTTTTCCACAATTCAATGACTGGTTGCTCCGTACAGCCTGATGAAAACTGCATTCCCATTGTGGACATCTTACCCAAGTACGTAACCTAGAAAAAAAGCAAACAAAATTAGATCTCATTTATTAACTCTTTGAAGTGTAGAAAGTATTTTTCACGTAGAACATAATGAAACTGTAGAATCGATTGCAAGAGGATATGGTCAAGACTAGCATAGTAGAATTTAAATGAGGTTTGGACAAGTTCCTGGAGGAAAAGACCATAAAATATTAGCAGCCAGGTAGACTTGGAAGAGCCATCTATTATCTAGATCTACTTTATGGAATCTACTGGAGTACATCTGACCTGTTTGATGGACTTGGGTCTGACTCAGCATAGATGTTCCTGGATTATTAAGTTCTTAACTGCAGTTTTTATAAATACTGGGTTTTATTTATTTGCTTTAAAAATGATAGCCATGGGTTTTCCTTGTAAATGTCATATAATGGTACAAGGGGATACAAATGTTTTCTTTGATTCAGTTCAATTACAGAATTTATTTAAAGTTAAATAAGTGTCATTGGGTTAGATAGGAAGGTTACCTTTGTTATCTTGTGGTCCTTATCATTCTCCTTTGGTTGGTAAAGATTTTTCTTGGGTGTGTAATATTTTGAGGGAACCGATTTATCCTAATAATAAATGAGTGCTTTTTAGCTCCATCTGTCCCTATTGCTCCTCTTGATATGGACTGCCATTATGGTTGCGCTTTCATTTTAAATCAAAAGTAGTAATAGTATTCCCTATTGAACACTGGTGTGCACATTTTAGCAAAAGCGCACACTACTGAGCACAGTTCACATATACATGGACAGTGCGCCCTATTGCTCAATAGTGTGCAAGTTTGCAAAAAAGAGTGTGCATTATTGCACAATAGAGCACACTATGAAGACAAAATTGAAACTTAACAAAATGTTTCAGCCTGCACATCCCTAGCTGCCATTAGTTCTTTTTTCCTTTTGTGTATGAAATTTGCTTATAATTGATTTACTTTGTTTCCTTTTTTTTTAACCAAACAGCAGAAGGAGGTCTTCCACAGAGGTACAATAGGAGGGGGGAGCGGAAGCCAAAAACCACAGCCAAACACAGTTAGGTATATCCAAAAAACTTTATTCGTAGACCCAATAAAGTTTCTTGGATATACCTAACTGTTTGGCCATGGTTTTTGGCTTCCGCTCCCCCCTCTTTTTTTTAACCTATTTGTATTTGGTAAAAATATTCAATAAAAAAATGATAGCTATGGTTTTCTTCCATTACTATAGAAAAAGCATGGTCTCGAAGGATAGGTTCGCCATATTCAAAGGAAATAGTAATAAAGTTCATGGCCAGTAGCAGTGTCCCCTTAGCATGTTTTATTCAAACAGACTGTATCTTGAGCAACTCTCTCTTCCCATTGGGAAACATTTATTTTGTGCCAGCAAGAACAAAACAATGGCATTAGAAAACTTTCCCACTGTGGGAAATAGGTGTTTGTAACATTGAGGGCCCTTTTATTAACGTGCAGGAAACTTGTGCAGTTTCCACATAACTACCTAAATTAGTGAGTGTTCACTGCAAAGCCAATGCATTGACAGCTGGGGATAAACCCTGCATCTGCCCATGCAGTTAATGCAGAGAACAAACACATGTGGAGGGTATTTTCCAAGGAGCGCCTAGTTAAAGTGTGTTGTAAGGCACCTAGGTCAAGCCTGGCTTAGAAAGTATGTGAATAATGGTTAGGCTAATTCTACATAGTCTTTTATAAAGACATGTGCCTACACCAGACTTATAGCGAGTGTAAATGCTCACACCTATATTTTTCAGGTAAGTGTGCAAAATATAAAATGGTATAATCTATGCATGCACTTGTGCGCTTCACCAATGCTCCACTTATTTACATGCTCACCGGCAAAGTGCATGCCTGGATGCCAAAGCATATTGGTCAGTAATTAAGGGGTCATTTAGGTGCATACATGGCCACATATGCAAGACAATGACTTTCTAAAGTTACCTCCTTTGTGCGCATTAACTGCGCCACACAGAACATAAATGTAGAGCAGCGGCCAACAGGGGCATAAACACCCACACCCACAGGCTCCACTATCCAAAGCCTCATGGAGAGTCAGGCTGTTGGGCCCTGCACAGAGCAGCATCTCCCAATACTAGCACTTGCATACCTTAGCAATGCCGCCCTAAACTTGGGAATACGTTACACATATATCAAAAGGTTGCTATGATTAATGGCAGATAACAATTCCTAAGTTAAGCACAATTTGCTGACAGAGCTGCATCATAGCAACCTTTCTGATATCTGTGAAGTGTGTTTCAGTTTTGGTTTCTGACAGTGTTTACCACCCCGGGGAGTGACCCCAACAGTATTACGTACCATAGCCATGCCTGCACTGTGCCCAGGACTGGTGTGGTGGCCAGAGCTGCCAAAAGCCTCTATATTTACAAAATGCTGGCATAGGTGTGGGAGTGTGTGTCTGTCTATCCAATGTGTTGTGGCTGCCAACACCTTACTCAGCCTACACTGCTTGCACCGTTTCCAGTGTTAGCCTGCCAATGTGCATAATGAGAAGCAAGGTACTGTGGGTATGGCCCGGACAGGGTGGCCTGGGCAGGATGCATCTGCACAGGGCATAGGGCAATGGCTGGGACATTGTAGTGCCCGGCCACCACCTGCACGGACAGGGTGGCCACAGCATGTCCTGCTGGGAGGTCACTCTCACCCTGACTGAGTAGTGACCACGGCATGGCTAGGTTCCTCCATAGTGCTGTGTAGTATTTCTCTCAAGTGATATTCATGGGTTCTCTTTTCTGGGGCCCAATCACTGACTTATCTGCTTGGTGTATGTGCTCACATCCCAGTTTTGGGTGCATGCATCTCCTCCAGGAACATGCACTATGGACTAGCTAGCAGACTGTCTGCAGTTAGTATGTGTATGGCTGGAACACCTTGCAGGGTGCAGCGGCTGGAGACTCACTGTGCTTGCTGCTGGAGAATGTCAGATAGTGGTGGGGGCAGCTGAGCATTGACAGGCCTACTGTCTGTCTGCCATTGCCTTATGGATGCATACAGATCTGCATTGACTGCCCTGTAGGGTGCCCATTCCCCAGCAGGATTGGGGTTGATGGTCCCCTCTAATGCCACCATCGCAGGGATGTAGAATGTGGATCTGTTGGTGGGAGATCCTGTCCCCCACCCTGAGCCTCAGAGGGCGGGTTGGGTGGTGCTACATAATCTGCTTATGAGTCCAAACACCCCCTTCACTTAAATCATATGACCATGGCACCCACACAGGATATGCACTATTCTGGGTGCATCATAGTCCACAAGGGCTAGACGTGACTGGGAAATAGGTAAAAGGAAAAGGAGACTGCTGAAAGAAACCTTGATTGTACCAGGCTGGATACACAGTCAGGCCCTGTGTATAACATTATATTACTATAAGCCCTAAGAAAGAGTTAATATCATTTGTAGCTCCTTAATACCATCCTTGAAAGACTCTGTAGAAATAACTGGGTGAAAGGTTCCAGATATCTTTCTAATAACAAGACTAATGTTTGTTAAGTAAAAGGCAAGTTGTTTACCCAACCTCTCAGTCTCTGGTCAGAGATATCAAACTGTCAGTGTTAGAATTAATTAGAATTAAGGCCTACATAGTCATGTCTGAGAATATATGTATGTCTTTTCATGACTGTCTATGATGTGCATGCCTATAGAAAAGTATGTTATGAATATACGTGACACTAGACGTAGAATAGAATATGTATATTATGAATATACGTGATGCGAGACGTAGAATAATAAAGTGAAATTATGCTGTGTAATGGAATATTTACCTATAAATAAAATGGCCAAAAGCTAAAATAGCAGAGTAAACATAGGCAGAGGCCTAGCTTGCTCTCCCAAAGCTTTGGTTGATCTTTATAATACAAGTGTGTTGTGTATTATTTACAGATTTGTGTATTATTCAAAGAATTGTGATCAATTAACCTTCTCCTTGCTTTGTGGGTGGATTTCTGTTACCCAAGAGCCCTGCCTGTTGTAGGTGAGGGGGGGTGCAGAGTACACTTTCAGTTGTGCCGTGACTCGGATAGATCTCTGCATTCAAGGCAAGGGCAGAAGGTGCCTGATAATTTGTGAGTATTATGAAAATTACCAATGATGGGTAATCTGTTAAGGCGAGGGCAGAAGGTGCCTGAGAGATTTGTGAGTATTATGAAAATTACCAGTGATGGGTAATCTGTTAAGTAGACAGGCTCTGTCTCAGATGCGTAAGTGGCATGACAGAGCTAGGGCTTTAGTGTTTAAGAAAGGTAGCCCTTCTTATTGTATGCTTCTATTGTATGTATGAGAAGCATGGTGATGTAGCCATCGATTCTGTAGCACATAGGGATTCAGTGACAAAAGGTAATGTGAAATTGCAGTTTCCTTGGGAGGGAACTTTCTCTGTAGATAAGGTCTATTGCCTGAGATATGAGTTAGCGGTTAAAGGTAAACCGTGCAATTGTGCTTACAAGGTGGGAATGGATAGTATATGATGAAAACATTAGTAATGTTTATGTTTTGAAACAAAGGTTGTTTGTGTTAGGAAATGTAACTACTGACCAGCTGAGCAAGTGCGGGTCACTCGTGTAGCAGAGCTAAAAGAAAAAGAAAATACTTAAAGAGCAACAGAAGTTAGGGGGAGTAGTACTGTGTATTTTGGGTATTTGGAATGTTTCCCAGCTCAAGGAATTGAGAGCACGTTTGAATCAAGAAACGGAAAGTGTTGTACTTGTAATAAGAATCTTAAAAGTAGCAATAGGTAATAGTGTTTCTGTTGTGAAAGAATTGAAAGTTCCTAGTGACTTTGTTGATAAGATTGAAAGAGCTTTAGACAGACATTGTGAAACTTACAAAGAGGAGTGTGATCAATTATATTATGTTAAACTGCAGCAGCTGTGGGAAATGATCTTGTGACTATTTAAAGAAGTGTTTGATTTGGCTAAAACCTTTCCTAACTACGGGGATAACCCTGGTAAATTTGTGTCTTTATGGTCTCAAATAATTAACAGTTATAATCCCACTTGGGCAGCTCTAGATAATTTGCTCAGAACTGTGTTTTTAATCCAGCTGATTTTCATAGGGTCACTCATCCAGTTCGTGACAGACCCTGTGATAGATTTCCAAGAGAAGACGCAAGAGATAATTTTGTTTATGTGTAGAGAAAAATTGTTAGAATCCCTTATAGTATGCAAACCTGTAAAGGATTGGTCGAGATTAACATCTCTAAGGCAGGATAGGGGTGAAAAGGTTACAGATTTTCACACTGGGTGTATGCTAGCTTTTAAAGACTATTCTGGTGAAGCAGAAGACACACCTTCAGGATTCACTAATATTTTTGTAAATGGTTCCGAGAATAAAAGAAATTTTAGAAACTTCAATAATAGATTGGCCAGCTAGAACAGCTGATGCAATTCTGAAAGGAGCTCGATACAGTGAGTTGAAATTTCTCAAGAAACAGCAAGAGAAACAAATCAGAATAGATGTGAAAAAGAATAAATTACTCAACTTGCAGATTGCTTCTATGCAACCACCCATGGGCAGGGGGAGAGGTAGGAACAGAGCCAGAGGAGGTCATGGGAATCCTCAGCGAGGGCGTGGACAGTCCAGAAAAATGCGTACTTGTTATACTTGTGGTGGAGATTGGGCATTTGCAGCGAGACTGTCCCCGGAATCAGAATCTTGATGGTCAGAGAGCTGATTTCCCTCCTCCCCCTCCGGTAACAGCTGAATCCACTCTATCCTGGCTGAGTGGGAAGTTATATTTCCAGCTGTATTCTCTCTCTGAAGTGCCGTCTCCTGCAGATGCCAGTACCATTCATCCTGCTCTTGGAGAACTTCCTTCTACTTTGTGGGCAGTGCCGGGATCTAATGTCAGATGTCTTTCTATCCCGCCTGTGAAAATCACCATGAAACCTGGAGTTCAGCTTCCTAGACTCAAGCAGTATCCACTGCCAGCAGCTGCCATTGAAGGAATTCGTCCTGTGATTGAAGATCTTCAGAAACAAGGTGTCATTTATTCTACACCATAATGTAAGACTCCAATTCTTCCTGTACTAAAGGCTGACGGTAAGACTTATAGAGTTGTACAAGACCTGCAAGCAGTAAATGTGATTTTGCCAATTTTTCCCTTGGTGCCTAATCCACATGATATCTGGACACAGATACCGTCAGGGACTACCTGGTTTTCTGTTGTAGATTTAAGTTCTGCTTATTTTTTTCAGTGAGAATTAGCAAAGAAAGCCAATTTTGGTTTGCTTTCCATTTTGACAATAAGCAATGTACTTTGTGTCAAGGGTACACCAATAGTCCTGCATATGTTTCACAGGCCCTAAGAACTGCATTATTTGATGTAAGACTCGACCATTCCTCTTTAGTTCAATATGTGGATGATTTGCTTTTATGTTCACCATGTTATGAGTTTGTCAGATTCTTTGTCTCTATTAGCTCATATTACTAATTTAGGTTTGAAGGTTAATCTGTCTAAACTGCAATTTGTATCTCAAATTGTTACTTTCCTGGGTGTTGTCTTAACATCTGGTCATGCAATTACCTCTGCTCATTGTTTTTTTCCAGCGACACCCAGGGCCGGATTTACCTATACGCCATGGCGTAGGGCCCACAGCTGGCAAGGGCCCACAAAAATGGAAGTTAGCTTTTTTTTTTAAAATAAAATTTAAAAAAAACCCTGCTGGCTGCCGCCGCGGGGCCCCCTCTGCTGCCACGGCAGCATGAACTGACCCGCGGGGGCCCCCTCTGCAAGGTCGATCCGTCCCTCCCTCCCTCCCTCCGTCCGTGTAGGCTGTGAGAGGCGCGAAGGGAGCATGTCTCCCTCGCGTCTGTTAAGCCCGCAGGGGCTGATGGGAAATTTCCCATCAGCCCCTGCGGGCTTAACAGAGACGCGAGGGACACACGCTCCCTTCGCGCCTCTCACAGCCTGCACGGAGGGACGGATCGACCTTGCAGAGGGGGCCCCCGTGGGTCAGTCCATGCTGCCGCGGCAGCAGAGGGGGCCCCGCGGCGGCAGCCAGCAGTTTGTTTTTTTAAATTAAATTTTGCTTTAGGCCGGGGGGGGGGGGAGGACTGGTAATGGGCTATTGGGGGGGCTGGGGCTGGGACAGGAAATAGGCTGGGGGGTTAAGGCTGGAGGTGGGCTGATGGGGTTAGGACTGGTAATGGGCTGTGGGCGGGGTTAAGACTGGTAATGGGCTGTGGGCTGATGGGGGCTGTCTGGTAATGGGCTATGGGGGGGGCTAGGACTGGAAAGGGGCTGGGGGGTTAAGACTGGAAAGGGGCTGGGGGGGTTAAGACTGGAGGTGGGCTGATGGGGTTAGGACTGGTAATGGGCTGTGGGCTGATGGGGGGGGGTTAGGACTGGCAATGGGCTATGGGGGGCTGACTGGAAATGGGTTGATGGGGTTAGGACTGGAAGTGGGCTGATGGGGGGTTAGGACTGGTAATGGGCTATAGGGGGGGCTTAAACTGAAAATGGGGTGATGTGGGGTTAGGACTGTAAGTGGGTTGATGGGGGGCTAGGACTGGTATTGGGTTGGGGGGTTGCTAGGACTGGAAATGGGCTGATGGGTGGCTAGGACTGGAAATGGGCTGATGCAGGGACTAGAAGGGAATGGATGCTGGGTGAGGCTGGAACTAGAAGGGAGCTGATGTTGGGGGAGGATTAGAATGGGATGGGGCTGGAAGAGTAAAATGGAGAAGGGAAAAATATTTTGTGTGGGAGGGATAAAAAAAATCTACAATTGGCCGGGTATTGGGAGAGTAAGTGGGGACTGAGGATGGAGGGGTAAAATTTGAGTGGATGAAATAGGAATGAGGAAAGAGCAAAAGGAGAAAGATTAGTATGTTAAAGCAGATGTAGAGAGAGAATGGAAAAAAACTAGAAGAGAGAAGAAAGGACAAATGGACAGCAGACGATGGAGAGTTAGCAGAAGACACAAAGAAACTAGAAGAAAGTGGCTAGAGCAATTGCAGCTGAAAAAAATGCACAAAAAGGTAGAAAAATCTCTCTTTATTTTGAATTTATTAATTGGAATATGT
Source organism: Ichthyophis bannanicus (assembly GCA_033557465.1). NCBI lineage: Eukaryota > Metazoa > Chordata > Amphibia > Gymnophiona > Ichthyophiidae > Ichthyophis > Ichthyophis bannanicus. The sequence goes on from CM066038.1 coordinate 403,981,185, forward strand.
CAGCTCTGGTAAATGTGCATCATTAACGTCTGCGCTTTGTTTAGTACAAGAGCAAATTAATGTATAGTTTTATTTCTACAGTGTTGTACATTCCAAGTTTGGCTTTTGGGATTCCCAGTTTAATTATTGTCTTCCTGTTTCTAAATTGTGATTACTTGTTTGGTGATGGTCTATGTTCTGCATGTGTAACTGAGCTGAGGTGTTCTGTTTATATAATTCCTATTTGACATTGCCACTTGTTCTCTTTCCCCAGTAGGTCATGTATTGTTGTTCTCTGAAATGTATTGGTTTAATATTTGCAGTGTTGCCTTTTGATTGGTAGAGTATGGTGCTTTGTGAGTCCTGGTAGTGCTGTTAGGATACGGCGGGTTTGCTATGGGTTCTAAATGGGCAGTGTTTGTAGTAGTTCCTAATGTGTCTGGCAGTTGGCACTGGATTATAGTAATGTAGAAATCTTTGTCTTTCTTTATCCATACACTCATTAAGAGGCACGTTTACTAAAAGTTAGTATATGGTAACATTATGCAAATATTTATGCAAATGAGGCCCCTTATGCAAATGAGGCCCCGCACCCCCCTTGGGCCGCCCCTGCTGGGGGCCCACAATTTTTGTTGGCGTAGGGCCTCACTCAAGGTAAATCCGGCCCTGGCGACACCTGTGTTATTGCGTAGATTCCTGGATCTATTAATCTTCTGTAAACAATAGCTAACGAATTTCTCAGATCTTACTGCTCCGCTTTATGCTCTCATTTTTGAAAGAAGGATCTGAAGGCCTCATTGTACCCACATTATCACAGTGGGAGGTTTGTTTTAAATGTAAAAATTGCACTGGGAAACGCACTATGTTATTGTATATGATTATTCTTTACCATTCAAATTGTATGTGGCTATTTCTGATTCCTCTGCTACCTGTGTGCTTTTACAAGCTTTCCCAACTGGTTGCAAGCCGGTAGGATATTTCTCAAAGCGATTTGATGCAGTGACTTTGGGACTCCCACTATGTCTACGTAGTTTGGTAGCAGTGGCTTTTGCAATTGAAACTTACTGATTTTCTGGTTCTACATCGCCCTTTTGTTCCATCTAACCAAGACTCAGCCTTTGTCCTCCACACGTTTTATTGACTCTGGAATTAATCATTTCTCCGCTTCATGTTTCAGTATGTACTACATCAATATGCAACCCTTCAACACTTGTGGAGGAGGATGGGTCTCATGATTGTTTCCAAAATATTTTGACGTTTTCTCGAGCTAGATCTGAACTTTCCCCTGTACCTTTACCAGCCCCGTATTATACCTTTGTTTGTGGATGGTTCTGCTTTCAGAGATGACAAGGGCAAACTTCATGTGGGCTATGCAGTCACAACAGTTCAAGATGTAGTGGAATCAGCTTCTTTGCCATTTGCCAGTGCACAGCTAGCAGAAGTGTTTGCAATGGGCAACCATTTTGCAGACCAAGAAGCACGACGAGCTGTTCAAGCATCGGTGTCACCGACATTGCTGTATTTAGCACCGTCTAATATGACTTTGTTTTCCCTTTCATTTCTCTTGCAGTAATATCAAGATACTTCTTTACTGGAAAAAGGACAGTCTATTGTTTCCACTTGCCCTGTTCCTGCATCATAAGCTTTACCGCTGTGGCTATGAATTATGTCTTTTTGGTTCTCCGGTATCACCTGAACTTCTGTTATTTTTTTTTCTTTGGCACAGCTTGTCTGTACTGTTTCCAGTCTGGCACTGTAGGGTCAGCTTAGGGTCAGTTATTAAGATTTCTGCCTTCTGAACTCTTTTTGATTTTGTAGCCTGTTTTGCAGATCTGCCCTGTGCCAGAGGAGGGAAGTGGTAATTGTTTGGTGGTCACTTGTCTTTTCTCTGAATGGGTAGTGGCTTATCCCACTACCAGTATGACTGCTGGGGTTGCCATCAGATTACTGCTCACTCAGTTTATTCCTGTTTGGGGTATACCTTTTCTTCTTTCTTCTTGTCTGGGTCCAGCCTTTGTTGCGAGTGTCTGGGAGGGTATTGAAAATTTGGCTTGGTATTAAGAGACAACTGCACACTCCTTATCAACCGCAAAGCTCTGGCCAAGTGGAACGGATGACTAGGACACTCAAAGGTCACTCGCACTCTGACACAGGATTGAGCTTCAGATTGGACAGAAGCCCTTCCTTTTGCCCTTATGGCAGTGTATAATTCCCCCAGCCTGACACCATATGAAATAGTTACTGAACGTCCAGCTACTTCTCCACATGACTTGGCAGTTATCCCAGATCCCCAATTGTTGTGCAGCGATATTTTGACTTATTGCTCACGGCTGCACTCAGTCCTGTCTGTTTCCCCTTTATTGCAAGTGAATCCTCAACAAGATGACAGAATCATCATATCCAGAATCATCAGAATCATCATATCCGGAAGTGAAGTCACCAGACTGGGTCATGATTAAGAATTTGCATCCAAAGACGCTTCTGGCTCCCAAGTTTCTAGGTCCATTTCGTGTGCTCCTGGTGGGATACTCGGCTTGTAAAGTGGAAGGACATTCCCGTTGGATACACCTTACACAGTGTAAAAAGGCTCCTTCACAGACTCCAGACAGTGGCTCCCTTCCTCAGTGAATCAAGAAAATACAACGCAGAGACTCATTGAACATTACATTGATATTACAGAAAAAATCATCAGGATTTACATGCTTTTTGAATGAACTAATTATGCAAAAACATTTTTCCAGCATTTATACTACTGCTTAGGTGGATAAAGGTGGTTTGATTTAGTATTTTACTAATATATAAGCAATGACCTTTGGGTACTTAACCTCTACTTCATGACGTAATTGAGAATTAAAGGGTAATTAGAGTTATAGAATATATCTTCATCTTAGTACGCAGAATAGGTGGCTTTTCATTTTATTTTAGACCATTTAGTCTTGGAGCATTATAGTTACAGATATTTCAAGGTTTGTTGAGAATGTTTCCTTATCAGGTCCTAGTTGTGCTATGGCATATTATTGTTAATGAAGCAGTACTGCATTTAGAATCTTGGGAAAGTTATGGGGAATATCCAAATATTTTTGAGTCACATTTACACTCAGTTACAAAACATTTTAATCTGTCACATTGTGCAGTTTGCCTTCCATCTGTGACAGCCACTCAACATGGGTTTTTACCACAAGTTAGGCCCAAAGCCTTTGAAGAGTTCCGTGCTACAGCTTTTAATCTAACTACTGTACGATGGTCTCATACAAACACAGAACCTAGAGTAGTTAGTTCTATGCCTTTAAAGTCCCCTCCAATATGTTTTATGGCTCAAGGTACAGGGAAAAAGGTAGGGGACACCCCATGGAACATTTGTAGAATAATAATGCTACATAATTCTTCCGTCTGGAATAAGAAATCCCACATACAGAAACCTTATATTTCCATAGTACAATTAATGCAAATTCAAGGGAATCAGGTGCATGATTATGACTTGTTACAGTATGAATGACTCAAGTCCGAGACATACCTAACTGGAGTTGCCCCTTATTAGGATATTACCATCCCTGGGAACGTAATCTATCTGTAGGAATTAAGGAAATGAACATTACTCAGTGGGCTTTGAATAATTGTACATAGAATCTAGTCTGTCCCCGCAACTTGACAATTTGGGAAAATGGATTAGTGGCTTTAAAGGGAGACTATTTTGTGTGTGGTAATCTTGCATATACAGAACTTCCCAGAGGTTGGTCAGGTACTTGCTATGTTGCTCAGTTAGATACCCCGTGGCGGTTTTTACCTTACCAAAATGTTACTTTATTATCAACCTTGAATAAATCCTTAAGAAGAAAAAGGGATGTTTCCCCTCAGGGTGAAGCCATAATAGCAGCACAACAGTTGGTAGACTCTACAAGTCCTTTAACTAAATCTCAGATAGATGCATTTACAGGTACTGTTTGGCTCTCAACTTTTGGATCCATAGCATCCACTAGAGAATATGGTACCCAGATTATGCGATTACAGGCAGTTGTTGAACTTACAGCCCTGGATCTCACAGAGGCTATTAGCGTGTTACAAGGTGCAGTAGACAAGGTGTCCACTTATGCAGCTCAGAATCGCATGGCTTTAGACTACCTACTAGCAAAGGAAAATGGCGTATGTGGCCTAATTTCTGATTACTGTTGCAGTATGCTTGATGATGAAGGAAAAGTAGTGAAAGGCCTACTAGATAAGGTTAGGAATCATACATTTGTATCAAGTAGTAGTTATGTAAGTTCTTTTTCTGATTTTTTTTATTTTGTTTCTTCTTTCTGGAGTTTATTATCTAGGCCCCTGCAAGGTATATTAGCTTCATTATTTGGCTTATTAGGGATTATCATTTTAGGAGCATTAATTTTTTGTGTAATATCTGCTTGCTGTAAGAAATCAGTGGAGACACTGACCCCTAAAATGATGTTACAGATTGACCCAAAAGCTAGCTACAATCCATTTTTTTTTTTAATACCGATGTCTGAGTTTCCTTATCTGTGAAATGATTCTTTACAGAATCAGAGGAAGGACTGAAAGAAAGCTTGATTGTACCAGGCTGGATACACAGTCAGGCCCTGTGTATAACATTATATTACTATAAGCCCTAAGAAAGAGTTAATATCATTTGTAGCTCCTTAATACCATCCTTGAAAGACTCTGTAGAAGTAACTGGGTGAAAGGTTCCAAATATCTTTCTAATAACAAGACTAATGTTTATGTTAAGTAAAAGGCAAGTTGTTTACCCAGCCTCTCAGTCTCTGGTCAGAGATATCAAACTGTCAGTGTTAGAATTAATTAGAATTAAGGCCTACATAGTCATGTCTGAGAATATATGCATGTCTTTTCATGATTGTCTATGACATGCATGCCTATAGAAAAGTATGTTATGAATATACGTGACACTAGACGTAGAATAGAATATGTATATTATGAATATACGTGATGCGAGACGTAGAATAATAAAGTGAAATTATGCTGTGTAATGGAATATTTACCTATAAATAAAATGGCCAAAAGCTAAGATAGCAGAGTTAACATAGGTAGAGGCCTAGCTTGCTCTCCCAAAGCTTTGGTTGATCTTTATAATACAAGTGTGTTGTGTATTATTTACAGATTTGTGTATTATTCAAAGAATTGTGATCAATTAACCTTCTCCTTGCTTTGTGTGTGGATTTCTGTTACCCAAGAGCCCTGCCTGTTGTAGGTGAGGGGGGGTGCAGAGTACACTTTCCACCGCTATGGTTTTCAAAAGAAGTAGCTGAAAAAGTGAAGAAAAAGAGGGAGGCCTTCATGAAATACAGGAGATCACAGAGAGAGGAAGACAGGCATCTGTATTTGGAAAAAAGAGAAGCTAGCAAAGTAGTCAAGAAGGCAAAGATTCAAAAGGAGGAGGAAATAGCCAATGCAATAAAATGGGGGGGGGATAAGACATTTTTCTGATATATTAGTGAGAAGAAGAAGGGCAAGAGTGGTATTGTCAGACTCAAGGGTGCAGGGGAGGAATATGTAGAAGCTGATAAGGATAAAGCGGAATTGCTTAACAAATATTTTTGTTCTGTGTTCACAGATGAAGAACCAGGAGCAGGACCTCAGAAAACACCCACAAATAGGAACAGAAGCAAAGGACATCTTGAACAATTTTCAAAAGACTGTGTTCGTGAGAAACTCTCTCAACTTAAAGTAGACAAAGCGATGGGACCGGATGGGATACACCCGAGAATACTGAGGGAACTTGGGGACATTTTAGCAGCTCCACTGACTGACCTTTTCAATGCCTCGTTGGAGTCGGGAGTGGTGCCAAAGAACTGGAGAGAGGCTCATGTGGTGCCTTTACACAAAAGCGGAAGTAAGGATGTGGTTGAAAACTACAGGCCGGTTAGTTTAACTTCGGTGGTGAGTAAATTATTGGAAACGCTGCTGAAAGAGAAAATAGTGAGGTTTCTGGAGTCCAGCAGATTACAGGATCCGAGGCAGCACTTGTCAGACAAATCTGATTGATTTCTTTGACTGGGTGACCAGGGAGTTGGACCGAGGGAGAGCCCTAGATGTGGTGTATTTAGATTTCAGTAAAGCCTTTGACACTGTTCCTCACAGGCGACTTATAAACAAACTGAGCACCCTAGGGATGGACCCTAAAGTTACTGCTTGGGTTAGAAATTGGTTGGGTGGGAGGCAACAAAGAGTACAAGTAAATGGCGCTCACTCTGAGGGGAAGGATGTTACCAGTGGTGTGCCCCAGGGATCTGTCCTTGGTCCGATTCTTTTTAACATCTTTGTTAGTGATATAGCAGAAGGGCTTTCAGGAAAGGTTTGCCTCTTTGCGGATACCACCAAAATCTGCAATAGAGTAGACACTCAGGAAGGGGTAGATAACATGAAGAGGGATCTACCTAAGCTTGAAGAATGGTCTAGAATTTGGCAGCTGGGATTTAATGTTAAAAAATGTAAGGTCATGCATTTGGGCTGCAGCAATCCAAGGGAGCAATATAGTATAGGGGGTGAAGTACTTTTGTCCACTAAAGAAGAGCGGGACCTAGGCATGGTTGTGTCTGATGATCTTAAAGTAGCTAAACAGGTAGAAAAGGCGATGTCAAAAGCTAGAACGATGCTTGGGTGCATATGGAGAGGAATGGCTAGCAGAAAAAAGGAGGTGATAATGCCTCTGTATAAGTCTTTGGTGCGACCTAATTTGGAGTGTAGTGTGCAATTCTGGAGACCGCACCTTCAAAAGGATGTGAACAGGATGGAGTCGGTGCAGAGGGTGGCTACTAAAATTATTAGTGGTCTTCATTATAAAGCATATGAGGACAGACTGAAGGATCTTAATATGTACACCTTAGAGGAAAGGCGGGACAGAGGTGATATGACTGAGATGTTTAAATACCTCCATGGCATAAATGTTCAGGGAGAGAGCTTCTTTCAATTGAAAGCAAGTTCTGCTACGAGGGGACATGGGATGAGGGTGAAGGGAGATAGATTCAGGAGTGATATGCGGAAATATTTCTTTACGGTAAGAGTAGTGGATCTGTGGAATAGTCTCCCAGTGGAGGTGGTAGAGATGAGGGCAGTAACTGAATTCAAAAAAAGCATGGGACAAACACAGAGGATCTCTAAAGGTAAAAAGGGGACTGTTGTAGTTGTTATGGAAGGACAGACTAGATAGGCCATTTGGTCTTTTTCTGTCATCATATTTCTATGTTTCTATGTTTCTAAATACGGATGGACACAGGTGTATCCCTAGGTGTGCTGCAAGGACTACTTATCACACACTGGCACTGATGGCAACCTGCAGCATAGCCTATCTCAGCTATGGTGTCTGTGCTCTGTAGGGTAAAATGTAGGTGTTTTGGGCATGTCTATGTCATTTGCAATAAAGGTTCCGTCTGTATTAGCATGTTTTAGTAGTGGGTAAAATATGGGGGCTGGGTTGGCAGGAACCACAGCTGGGACTTGAACCTGTGACCTTCTGCTTCTGAACACACTGGTTGTGTGCACTGCACCACTGTGTTGCCAGAGACAGTGCATTCCCTGGGGATACCATGACTGTTTGTCAGACAGGGCCTGTCTGTTGCAGTGCATGGCACCCACCTACACCCATCCTGAAAACACTACATTGGCTCCCGGTACGCTATAGGACCACCTTCAAAATCTTAACAATAACATTCAAGGCCATCAACAAATGCACGGCCAGTGCCCTCTCCGAACTTATCCAACTCACCCCCCCCCCAACAGACTGAGAAGATCTGCCGCCATCACTCACTTCTTCTCCCGAAGGCCATCACTAAATGCACCAAGACCACCAGAGACCGTGCCTTCGCCTTATACGCACCTTCATGCTGGAACTCCTTGCCAACTAGCATACGTGCTATAAGCAACCTTCACCAATTCAGAAAAGCACTGAAGCACTACCTCTTCCTCCAATGCTTCGCCAACTCAGATGACGTCACGTAGCCATATCTCAGCTCTACCCAACACCCACAGAGTAGACACACCACTCACCCTCTCTGATCCCTAACCCACCCGCCCATTAACCCCCTGATAGACCTTGTTCTATACATCCCAGCGACCTTTAAATACTGCCCATAGATATAATGTAGCTTTATACCAATATGTATATAGTCTTACCTGTTCTCCAAGTTTAATTTCCCTGTTCTACTGTAAGTCCAATGTAGACCCCTGATAGACCTTGTTCTATACATCCCAGTGACCTTCAAATACTGCCCATAGATATAATGTAGCTTTATACCAATGCCTGTTCTCCAAGTTTAAATTTCCCTGTTCTACTGTAAGTCCAATGTAGACCCCCACATTGGACATTTAAGTTATTTGTGAACCGCGCTGATGTTGAATAGTGCGGTATATAAAAATACTAAATAAAATAAATAATATAAATAAATAAATAAATAATACACAAGGCTAGGCCACGGTCTGCTCTGGGCAGCTGCCACTGCCCCCTCCACCACCAGTACCCCTCTGCCACCCTGCTGACATGCCCTTCTGCTGGTGGTGCTGGTGGAGCACAGTCTCAGGCCATCCAGTGTGTGGGTAGGCGGCTGCCTATGGTGCAGGTCATGGGGTAGGGGTGCCTGCATAGCTGTCCACGCTTCCCCCCAGCACCGCCTGCCAATGTTCTGTGCCCTTGGGGGTACCTGCTGGGTACTATCCCCTGTGACACTGTGGGAAGCACACTCGTGCCCATGCTGGGCCCTCATCAGTTGCTGTCTGGCTGCACTACTGTTTCAGCATTCCTATGGGCCACCTAAGCATCACCCTAGTCCGCACTGTGGCCCAGCTGCACCACAGCATGTGCCGCCTGCAGCCCTCTGTGTCCCTTTTTCAAGCATCTGTCCAGTTGCCCGTTCCGACATGCCCGCCCTGCTGATGCGGAACATGTGCACGCCACAGGACACCTGCCCAATGGAGAGGGAAAACCCTGCTCAGTGCAATTTCACTGTGGGCTCATTCACCTTGTATGGGGATGGAGCACAGACCTTTCCAAAATTCATATCTTTTTTTTTGGAGCTTTCTCGGGAGTGTTTTTTGATGTTTCCCATTAACATCACTACTGGCCAGCGTGGTTATGTTTTTATTACATTTTCTGCTGGTCATTTTCACTGTTTATTTGCCCTTTTGTTCCGTGCACATGTATCACACTTATCACTTTTTGTAGGTTTCCCTGGTTTTGCTGTACATTGCTGACGGCAATGGTTTTTTTCCCTTTAAATCAGCTCTAACGCCAAGGTTTCACTGGCGTTAGTTTTCAGCCTCGAATTTCACAGCGTTAGTGTGCAGGGAGCCTCTCCCCTCCCACTCTCTGCCCATTGACCCTCTCTCTCCGCCCCTGGGGAGCCTTACTCGGCCCTCCGGGAGCCTTTCTCCACCCTCAGCGCTTCATTTGCGCTGCTGCACGCATTATCGCGCACTAAGGTATCTGTGTGCCCGATAAAGCGCCATTATTGCGCGATAAGGTACCTTATCGTGCGATAACATGGCAGAGCGCACATTAAGACGGTTTAGTAAACATACCCCATAGTGATAGCTGGTTCTCTTAGCTATTTACAAGGTCTTATGGTTAAGGGAAGAGGAGAGAAATTTCAGTTGTTTGTGAGGGAGCGGGGTACTTAGGTGCATGGGATATGTTATTGAAGGAGGAGGTGTTACAGTATTCAGGTGTTCAGGAACCCCAGGACTTTTTATTAAATCTAATACTACTACATCAAGACGATCCTTCTCACTTTATGCTCCAAAACTCTGCAATTCAATCCCACCTTACATGCCATAAAGGACTTCCTATTTTTTCAAAGAGCTCTAAAGACAAAGAACACAGAGAACTGATTTAACTTTAACCTCTAACTTTACTCCCACCCTGTTTCTTCTTTCATCCCACTTCTACCCTCGTTTGCTATATTGTTAAAATGTAATAAGTTGTGTTTAATGTAAACCGCTTTGATCGTTAAGATAAAGCGGTATAAAAAACCTGTTAAATAAATAAATCTTGATTTTATTTGAATTTGATTAAAGCTTACAGTCAATCAGATCAAAATGCTTGTTTTCCCAGTCCTTAGATAGCCTGAACAGATTATTAAATGTACATCTGATAAATTTCTCATTTCAGAAGTTAGCATGGCAGAAGACCGCCCCCCTCCCCTCCCCACACACACACAGATTCCACAGATGAAAAGTTTAATGCATTTTCTTGTTAATTCTGCATGACACCAGGTGTAACGTAAGATATTGTGGTAAAAGAGGAGATTTTATCAGCCCCACTACCTGGAATCGCATCTAAAACGCCACTATCCTCAATCACTTTATTCATCCCGCAGTGCCTAGGTTCTTTATCCAAACTGGGCCAAGAAGTTCTAGATCCTCCTTTTTGATGGGAGAAGCAGCTTTCTATTGCAAAAATCATTTAAATATTTGTAAAGCTGGTCTGAAAATCACATCCACTTCTGTGACATGCATGCTAGGGATGGGTGAAGGTACCACAGGAGAACAGCTAGAACTAAAGAATGCATTTTTAATCCAAACTAGTCCATCAAAAAAAAAAAACCAACCTTTTCAAGTCAGCATATTTTTAACTTATAAAACTATTTAAATTAAACGATGAATGTGTTTTTATTGTGTCAGTTTAATTTGCATTGGCTTAATGTCCATACCCAAATGTCTGGAGGCACTGGTGCTTTTCAGTTGGATATGTACCAAACCAATTAAAAATTTAAGGTATGCATATACAAAGCAAGTTGAAAGTGTACACTAGCAGTGTGACACAATGATACGCTTCCCCCATTTCCAGAATCAGGCATGTATGTGTGTGGGGGTGGATTTATTTATATGTGTTTCTCATAGGTGTCAGGATGTGTGTGAGAATGTGATGGGGCATTATCAGGGGCTGGGTGGGTGCACGTGTGTGTAATGGGGAGTGTCGAGGGGTGTGCATGTGTGTGTCATGGGGGGAGCTTTATGAGAGAGACTGGGGGAAGGCTGGTAGGGGGGTGGTGAGTTATAAGAACATAAGATATGCCATACTGGGTCAGACCTAATGGTCCATCAAGCCTAGTATCCTAGTTTAAGTGCTTGTGCCTAGTTTACTACGCATTTTTGACCACCTATGCTCCTATTTTAATAAGTATGCATGCACCTTGCTTTACAGAATAGGCCTGAAATACGTGCATTAAAAGCATGTACACCTAGCTGACCCTTATAAAATTACCCTCTATGTGCACAGATATCTCAGAGGCATCATTTGGTAGAGCTGGGGCAGGGCTGCAAATTACCTATTTATTTATTTTGTAGTATTTAGCTCCCACCTTTCCAGCAATAGTTCAAGGTGAGTTACATTCAGGTACAGTAGCTATTTCCCTATCCCCAGAGGGTTTACAGTCTAAGTTTGTATCCGAAGCAGTAGAAGGTTAAGCGACTTGCCCAAGGCCACAAGGAGGACCAGTGGGATGTGAACCCTGGACTTTCTAGTCCCAGGCTGCTTCCCTAACCACTTGGCTACTCCTCCACATATGTAGGTTATAAACATTTGCATACAAATGCATAGAGTACACACACATTTAAACCTTTTTCAGAGCAGATATTTTGTGTGAGAGCATGTGCGTTCTACCGGGAATCGCCGTATGAGCCTATTTTATAAAATCACATAGGCACCCATGTTGCCTCTATAAAGAGGTAGTGCGAATTTATTATTCTATGCCAGTTTGGAAAGTTAAAACAAATCTAGAGAGAGTTCAGATTATAGAACTATTATTTGTATAGTATCATGACCGATTAGTATCTCTGTTCATACACAGTGAGAACTCTGGTTCAAACCGTTATTTGCAAAGAGAGGGCAAACATGGCGTCTCCTATGCAAACCAGAAGCATAGCAGTGAGCCTCTCTTTTTCCTATCCTTTCAGAATGTTCTGTCTCTGGTATGCTTATGTTACTTCTTTAGACAACTTGATTTTGAAGAGTGCACTCAGAAAATGATTTACTGTTATCTTACAACACTCCATCTCTTTACAAGATACAGTTCAATGACTATGAGTTCACTTTTCAAAGGGATCTAGACAGCTAAATAAGGACAGGTACATGAAATCTTTTGAAAATTTAAGTAGGTTGAATAGTAATATGAACATTCCCAAGTTTCACCATTTAACTGCTCAAATCCTAGGCAGGCCTGGGGGGCAGGCTTAGTTCAAGAGGAGAAAATTAGGAAGCAAAATTAAGAAGCTGCCATAGCAAGCCTGAATCTAGGCAGCCTTCTCCCTGTTCCATCTCACCAGATGGTTAAAATAGAACAGGGAGGCCAATTTACAAAATCCCCTTTTCTTCCTGACGCAATGTTAAAGTCAACAGCCCCCATGATATTCCTTGCCTCCTGTCCAAAGCACAAGACGGTGGGCAACAGCCTTCTTCATAACCTCTCCGTGCCCCATCTAGGAACTAATACCCTTATATTGCCTCCTCCTAAGTCCCACCTACACTCTTTAGAAGATGGCCAAATACACCCAGAATGCTCCCAGCTAGAGCAGCAGAACAACCCATTTCCCTCCTGCTGGCTCAGGGTACAGAATTTCTCAGACAATGCTAGTCGACTGTCTTAGAAAATAGTGCAACAACTAAAACAAAGAATATTCTTGCAAATCCAAACAACGAGAGTGTTCTGCAGTATGGGTTTCCATAAAGCCAGGTGCCAAAAAGGAACAGATTTATCCCACTGCATCACAATGATTAACTGCCCTACTCATACCAGTCTCATTAGCAATCAGCATAATTACTCTACTAATAAAAGCAACACAACAAACCTGCAAAGATATAATCAGAGTGAAAGTGATTTTCATACATGTTCACTAAAGTGTGCAAACTTCACACATGCTTTAGCATGCTCTAACGGTTAATACACATTTTAGAGTGTGGGACTGCAGTAACTGCTAAAACAGCTAGCATGTTAAAAATCCTGCACTAACTTCTTAGCATGTAATGGGGTGTGGACTGGGCGGGTCAAGGGCAGAGAGTGGGCATTGAGCACACACTAATTCTCAACGTTGCAGTTAGCATGCGACACACTTAACACCAACTCAGTGGGTGGCATTATGTATGCCTGTGTTAATTGCAAATGACGTTTTAGCATGGTGACTTACTTCTCAGCATGATACATGTTGCAGGATATGCTGGCCACGCCCCCAACAGCTAGCACGGAGCCATTGACCTTCCCATACTAATTTTCAACTCCCAACTTACATTAAAGTGCAAACCCTTAGCGCACTTTAGTAAACACGCCCCTCGTTGTGAATGCCACAAATCGAGAAAGGCCTTGAGTTTCTGAAAAGTTTTGCACCTTTCATTCATGGATGAAAGTGTTATTCTTAAATGAAAGCATGTTCTACCACTTGCATCTTTGTGTGATTAACAATGATACTCCAACTGACTAAATGACCCTGTTTCAGTTATAGCAAGGCTAATCACGCTCACATAGTCTGCTTCTAATCAAAATATTTGGCAGAGAGTTTGTCAGTAAACCGTGACAATATGGGTTTAAATAAAGTTGGGGAGGGAGACAAAACTGTCAGCATCTCTGCTGTGTCAGGACAGCAACATGCATTTATCTGGACTCCCTTCATTCACTATGGAGAACAGATGCACGTCCCTGAGACTGAACAGCTACTAGAAGGATAATTGCAGCTCAATGTTTCTTTTTTGGTAAGGCTAGTAGATTTGCATTGCCACTTATTGCCAATCACTAAAGTATAAGAAAATGTGGCCTCTCTAGGACGTTTGCTCAATGTTATAATGGTTTCTGTTATATTGTAAAACTGAGTAAAAATACAGATGAAAACACCTTAGCAGTAGAACTCCACAATAATGAGCTATGAAATTTGTTGATGTAAATTGACGCTGATCACAACACTGAGCGCTTGATGTGCTTTGGAAGTGTGTAGAGTGGAGATAGAGACGACATGTTTACTACAGTCTGTGCTGGTAGTGTGCACTTGTAGCAGGAAATTAGCATGGAGGGCTATGCTAATATGTGGAGACCCTGTACACTTATCCACCCACTGATAGCATGATCCTAACAAGCAGCACCACACTAACCAGCATACTGGTGCACTTAACACAACCCATTGAGGCGGCATTACATGCACTAATGCTGATACAATAGGCATGGTTTGAGCATGCCCGAAATGCCCACACTAAGAGTGACAACATCATTGCCCACATTACACCCTTAACTCACTCAGTCCTTACTCAATCATGCGCTGTTAGCATGAGATTTTTAGCACAGGGCCCCGCACTGTTAGCGTGGCACCCTTCATGCGCATCAAGCCCCATGCTACTGGTTAGAACACCTTAGTAAGCATGCCTCATATTCATATTTACTAACTGACATATTATGAGTCAGGGTAACAGGGCAGGAGCAAGCCCCATTCGCCCATGTCCCTTTATTGCCGGTTTCAAAATAGCATCAGTTGAGTCCTAGTGGTTGTCTCACAGTACTACCACTGAGGGTCAACTGGTGCCATTCAGAGCCCAGCACCAGAAGGAGCAGGAGCAACTGGGGATTTCTTCAGGTAGACCCAGGGGAAGGGAGTTTGCACAAAGTTATTAACTCCTTCAAGAAGGTTCAGTGGGAGTACTTGGCCACATGCTAGCAGGGGCGGCCCAAGGGGGGTGCGGGGCCATGTGCGGAGACTCGGTGCGGGGCCTCATTTGCATAAGTGGCCTTATTTGCATAAATATTTGCATAATGTTACCATACACTAACTTTTAGTAAACATGTCTCTTAATGAGTGTATGGATAAAGAAAGACTAAAAGATTTCTACATTACTATAATCCAGTGCCAACCGCCAGGCACATTAGGAACTACTACAAACGCTGCCCATTTAGAACCCATAGCAAACCCACCGTATCCTGACAGCATTACCAGGACTCACAAAGCACCAGACCCTATCTATCAAAAGGAAACACTGCAAATATTAAACCAGTACATTTCAGAGAATACTGGGGAAAGAGAACAAGTGGCAATGTCAAATAGGAATTACATAAACAGAATACCTCAGCTCAGTTACACATGCAGAACATAGACCATCACCAAACAAGGAACCACAATTTAGAAACAGGAAGGCAATAATTAAACTGGGAACCCCAAAAGCCAAACTTGGAATGTACAACAACACTGTAGAAATAAAACTATAAATCAATTTCCTCTTGTACCAAACAAAGCGCAGACGTTAATGATGCACATTTCCCAGAGCTTTCATATTCCAGTTAATAAATTCAAAATAAAGAGATATATTTCTACCTTTTGTGCATTTTTTTCAGTTGCAATTGCTCCAGCCACTTTCTTCTGGTTTCTTCATGTTTTCTGCTAACTCTCCATCGTCTGCTGTCCATTTGTCCTTTCTTCTCTCTTCTAGTTTTCTTTCCATCCTCTCTCTCTACATCTGCTTTAACATACTAATCTTTATCCTTTTGCTCTTTCCTCATTCTTATTTCATCCACACAAATTTTACCCCTCCATCCTCAATCCCCACTTACTCTACCAATACCCGGCCAATTGTAGATTTTTCATCCCTCCCACACAAAATATTTTTCCCCTCTCCATTTTACTCTCCCAGCCCCATCCCATTCTAATCCTCCCCCAACATCAGCTCCCTTCTAGTTCCAGTCTCACCCAGCATCCATTCCCTTCTAGTCCCTGCATCAGCCCATTTCCAGTCCTAGCCCCCATCAACCCATTTCCAGTCCTAGCTCCCCCATCCATTTTCAGTCTGAGTCCCTTCATCAGCTCATTTCCAATCCTAGCCCCCCATCAGCCCAGTTCTAGTCATTTCCTAGCCCCACCATCAGCCCATGTCAAATCCTAGCTCCCCTCCACTCAGCCCAATTCCAGTCCAAGCCCCCCCATGAGCCTACTTCCAGTTCTAGCCCCTCCATGAGTCCATTTCAATTCAAGCCCCCACCACAGCCCATTTCCAATCTTAGCTCCCCCCAACAGCCCATTTCCAGTCCTATCCTAGCTGCTCCATCAGCCCATTTTCAGTTCTAGCTCCCTTCCCTCACAGCCCATTTCCATTCCAAGCTCCCTCCCCATCAGCTATTTGCAGTTCAAGCCTCCCCGTCCACTCAGTCCATTTCCAGTCATAGCAATCCCTCAACCCATTACCAGTCCTAGCCCCCCATCAACCCATTTTCAGTTTAAGCCCCCCCCTATAACCCATTACCAGTCCTAACCCCCCATCAGCCCACTTCCAGTCTTAACCCCATCAGCCCATTTCCAGTCAGCCCCCCATAGCCCATTGCCAGTCCTAACCCCCCCCCCCCATCAGCCCACAGCCCATTACTAGTCCTAACCACATCAGCCCACCTCAAGTCCTAACCCCTCCCCATCAGCCCTTTTCCTGTCCTAGCGCCCCCCTCGCCCAGGAGCAGTCCTAACCCCCCCCCATAGCCCATTAGCAATCCTAACCCCCATCACCCTATTTCCAGACAGCCCCCATCAGCCCACAGCACATTACTAGTATTAACCCCCCCCAGCCCATTTCCAGTCCTTACCCCCCATCACCCCATTTCCAGTCAGCCTCCATCAACCCCCAGCCCATTACCAGTCTTAACCCCCCCAGCCCATTTCCAGTCCTAACCCCCCATCACCCATTTCCAGACAGCCTCCATCAGCCCCCAGCCCATTACCAGTCTTAACCCCCCCAGCCCATTACCAGTCCTAACCCCCCCCAGCCCATTTCCAGACCGCCACCATCAGCCCCCGCCCAATAGCAGTCTTAACCCCCCCCAGCCCATTTACAGTCAGCCTCCATCAGCCCCAGCCCATTAGCAGTCTTAACCCCACCAGCCCATTTCCTTTCAGCCTCCAACAGCCCCACCCCCTTATCAGTCTTAACCCCCCCCAGCCCATTTCCAGTCCTAACCCCCCCCAGCCCATTTCCAGTCAGCCTCCATCAGCCCCAGCCCATTAGCAGTCTTAACCCCCCCCCCTGACCATTTCCAGTCAGCCTCCATCAGCCCCAGCCCATTTCCAGTCCTAACCCCCCCACCAGCCCATTTCCAGTCCTAACCCCCCCAGCCCATTTCAAGTCAGCCTCCATCAGCCCCAGCCCATTTCCAGTCCTATCCCCCCCCCCTTGCACATTTCCAGTCCTAACCCCCCTGCACATTTCCAGTCCTAACCCCCCCCCTTGCACATTTCCAGTCCTAACCCCCCCTGGCACATTTCCATTCCTAACCCCCCCCCCCCCTTGCACATTTCCAGTCCTAACCCCCCCCCCCTTGCACATTTCCAGTCCTAACCCCCCCCGTTGCACATTTCCAGTCCTAACCCCCCCAGCCCATTTCCAGTCAGCCTCCATCAGCCCCAGCCCATTAGCAGTCTTAACCCCCCCCAGCCCATTTCCAGTCAGCCTCCATCAGCCCCAGCCCATTTCCAGTCCTAACCCCCCCTCCAGCCCATTTCCAGTCCTAACCCCCCCCAGCCCATTTCAATTCAGCCTCCATCTGCCCCAGCCCTTTTCCAGTCCTAACCCCCCCCCCTTGCAAATTTCCATTCCTAACCCCCCTGCACATTTCCAGTCCAAACCCCCCCCCCCCTTGCACATTTCCAGTCCTAACCCCCCTGCACATTTCCAGTCCTAACCCCCCCCCCCTTGCACATTTCCAGTCCTAACCCCCCCTGCACATTTCCAGTCCTAACCCCCCCCCCTTGCACATTTCCAATCCTAACCCCCCCCCTTGCACATTTCCAGTCCTAACCCCCCATCACCCCATTTCCAGACAGCCTCCATCAGCCCCCCCCTTCCCTTCCCTTCCCTTCCCTTCCCTTCCCGCAAATTTAAAAACAAAAACCTGGCTGTAGCTGCTGCCGCTGCCGCGTCCGTCGCAGCAGCGGCAGAATGGCGTGTCCCGCGGGGCCCCTCTCCACGTCGAGCCCTCTGCAAGGGCTTTCAGATTCGCGAAGGGAGAGTGCTCCCTCGCGTCTCTGTAAAGCCCGCAGGGGCTAATGGGAAATTTCCCATCAGCCCCTTTAGACGCGAGGGGCTGATGGGAAATTTCCCATTAGCCCCTGCGGGCTTTACAGAGACGCGAGGGAGCACAACTCTCCCTTCGCGAATCTGAAAGCCCTTGCAGAGGGCTCGAAGAGGAGAAGGGGCCCCGCGGGACACGCCATTCTGCCGCTGCTGCGACGGACGCGGCAGCGGCAGCAGCTACAGCCAGGTTTTTGTTTTTAAAGGTAATAAAAAAAAAGCAGAATGTTCTTTGCGCGGGGCCCCCTGAAACGCGGGGCCCTGTGCAAAAAACATTCTTGCTCAATGGACGGGCCGGCCCTGCATGCTAGACACATGGCTCAGTGCTTCCAGGGAGCAGAACGATGCAGCTTACAAGGTTAGGGACTCACACAGTAAACTAAGCTGAGGTAGAATACAAAATGTTACCGCAGCTTAATAACTAGCCTCCTAATGTACAGTACAGTGGTTAGACTTGACTGGGAAGTATTCGTGTACATATTTCCCCAATCCTGGTTACCAGTGAAAGTGAGAATTGATTTTAAGTTTCCAAACACTGTATTTAAAGCTGTTCAGGGGCTCAACGCAGCATATCTAGGAAGTGATGTTGGAAGAGTAACATGCTACGGACGTGTAAATAGCAGAATCATGTGTCTTGCAGATTTATATGTGCAAGTAACAATTTTAACAAACATGCAGCTGCCTTATATATGCTGTAGGATGCAGAGATTTCAAATTGGTGTGCTCTGGCCATAGTTTAGATTCTTCAAAGATGAGTGGAGGAGCAGCCTAGTGCTTAAAGCAGCAGCCTGGTAATCAAAGAGACCATGGTTCAAATTTCCCTGGCATTCCTTGTATCCCTGGGCAGGTCACTTGACCCTACACTGCCTCGGGTACAAACCTGGATTGTAAGCCCTCTGGGGATCAGGAAATACTTCTGTAGCTGATTAAGTCACTTTAAACTACTACTGGAAAGGGATGAGCTAAACACTAAATACTAAACAAAGGTATCATCTCGGTCCGAGTCTGCAGAGCCCTCCAGGGCTCAGACTATGGACAAGTTTGATGCTGGTTTACTCTGAATCATTTGTAAGAAGTGACGTATGAACGATCTTCTACCTATTGCTTTCGATAATGGATATAAAGACTTAGGTGCCATTTTTATTAAAGCCTATTAGCTGGTTAACGTGTGTTTTAAAGTGGGGCAACTGGCAGTCGGGGACATTAACGCACGAGCACGTCTGCTACTGCACGCTAAAACACACCTTAATCAGCAATCGCGGGATGGGACAGGAAGTGCGTGTTTTGTGGGCATGGAGAGCACATTAATGTTAGCACCGGGACAATTGCCATGTGCTCGGCTGAAATGCAACTCTTCACACAAGTGTAACGAATGACTATGAGAGTCATTAAGTGAACCTGCCTTGGAGCAGCGCACATTAGATTGACCCATCATGCATTAGCCGCTGTAAAAATACTGGTCAACCCCCCGACAACTAACGTGGAAGTTTGCAATTAATGTGTGTTTTTTTGGGCATGTTAACCGCAAATCCTTAGCGGGTTTAGTGAAAGGGGCCCTTAATCCCTTAATCATATTTGAAGTTGGCAATCCTGTTTTGTTTTGTTTTTTAAATTTGAAATATCCTGCGAACTTGAAGACTGTACTAGGACTGGTTTTATGCAGGATGGAAATTCAAACCAGTTAGTTTCTTAAGTATATGCTGCCCTGATAAAGAACAGAGCCTTCAAAACCAATTTCAGGTCCCTGAGAGCTACTAAGCTAAAAATGTGAAAAATTAAACACCGTAAGTTGCTGAAGCTATTTCAATGAAACTGGCTTGCAGAAATAGTCAGTCTTCAGCCATCATGTTTAAATAATTCTGAAAAAGCTAAACATATTGAAAGCTATGTCAGAATGCTAAAAATTATCTCTTTACAAATTATTTGATTTCCCAATCTAGCTTACTATAGGAACTGAACCCAGGGGTTTCCAGGGGTGTTTACTTATAATTATAATTAAAAATTATCTCTTGGCAAAACACCAGCTAGAACTTAGGTTTAACAACCTAGTAGATCTTCCTGTCATTCACAGTAAAGTTTTATTCTGGAAACAAGCTTAGGTCGTAATGCCACTCAAATGACTAATTTGCAAGCACGTTGCTTGGCAGGCAAAGAAAGAATAAGTGCCGACAGGACCTCCGGTACCAGCATTAAAGCTATGTACAGATAATCTAAATCACATCCCTCCTCTGAACCACTTTTTGGCTCTTGACAACCAATGTCAAGGACAGCAAGGAAAAGTAATTTTGGCTTTCATGCAAAACTGCAAAAACTTCACATTCCTCTGGCTAGCGAAATACCATTTGTCTCATCTTACTTGCATTTCTTCTAGTCCAGAAAACCAAATGGTTTAAAAAAGAAAAAATTCCTTTTCAGTCTAATCACTACTTTTACCCATCCCATATCCCATACAGTTCACTGTTTTCTAATAGAAACATTTTTTTCGTGAAGCCTCAAAAACACCCCACAGGAAGCACCATTGTTTGTGCATGAAAAACTGCAGAGTGAGAGCCGCCTGACTTTGATGACTATGGCTGAACAGCAGCTAACCTGAGGCATTGTGCAAGGACTTCATGCTTATGGCCCTCATTCATGGAGCTTGTCATCTCAAAATGATAACATCTTGCTAAAGCAGCAATACATATTTGTCCTTTAAGTCTCCACACTGCATATAACCAAAGAATTGCAAATGCAATGTGTGCCTTTGAGTCAATGCTGGCTCCTGACGACCCAGGAAATCCTAGGTTTTCTTGGCAGGGTGGCTGGAAGTTGATTGCCAGACCTTTCTTCGGAGGCAATAGATGGTTAAGTGACTTGCCCAAGGCCATAAGGAGTGCAAGGGGATTTGAACCTTGATCTCTTGGCTATAAAGTCAGTGCTGTAACCACTAGGCTACTCCTCCACTCCACTAACTGAAGAATTAAGTGTGCACATTTAAGAACATTAGTCTGACCCAGTATGGCAGTTCTTAGGCCCATCAAAGCTTGTTCCAACAGTGGCCAAGTATCTGGCAGGATCCCAAAATGTAGACAGATTCTATGCGGCAAAGCCCCAGGGATAAGCATTTGTTTTCCCCCCAAATTCACCTTAATAATAATAGTTTAAGGCATAGGCAGCAGAATGGGGTGGCCGCAGGAGCCATGGCCCCCACCAATATTTTGCACTGCATGGCATCAACAATTACAGAGCTTGGGGGCAGGACTGGAGATAGATTGTTGGGTCACTTCAGCTAAAAAGATGTTCTGCTACCCTTAAGGTATTTTCCTCCAGGAATTTATACAACATTTTTAGAACCATCTACATTAACTGCTTTTACAACACCCTCCAGTAAGGAATTCCAGATCTTAATTCTGCTTGAATGAAAAAGTATTTCCTCTGATTTGTTTCCAACGTACCACTTAGTAGCGTCATGGTGTATCCTCTAGTCTCTGTACTCTAAAAGAGAAAATCAATTCACGTTTGCCTGTTCCGGTTCAGTCAGGTTCAGTTGGTTTTGCATCTCCCCTCAGCCATCTCTTCTCCAAGCTAAAGAGCCCTAACCCTTCTAGCTTTTCCTTATAAAAGAGTCATTCAATTCCCTTTGTCATTATGGTAACCCTTCGTTGTACCTTTTCTAATTCCACTACATCTTTAATAGCAATATTTTTCAAGCTGATCCTGGATCCAGTTTGGTTTTCAGGGTTTTCACAGTGCACATGCATTAATGAAATTTGCATACAATGGAAACAGTTTATGCTAATCTCTCTCATGCATATTCATTGCAGATATCCTGACATCCAGACTGGCAATGCAGTACTTCAGGATCAGCTTGAGAAACAATGATTAATGAGAAGTGGCAACCAGAATTGCACACAATATTCAAAGTGCAGTCACACCATGGAGGGATATAGATGCATGATGTTTTATTTCCTAATAATCCCAAACATTCTGTTTGCATTTTTGGCTGCCACTGTACACTGAGCAGAATTTCAACCTATTGTCCACAATGTTGCCCAAATCCTTTTCCTTAATGGTTACCCCTAATGTGCTACCTAGCATTGTGTAGCTATACTTTGCGTTATCATTCTCTGTGTGTGTCACCGCACTTCTCCATATTAAATTTTATTTGCCACCAGGATACCCATTCTCTGCATGGCAAGACCCTCCTACAATTTCTTACAATCATTTTGTGATTTCAGTAATTGGTGTCATCTACAAATTTGCAGAATTCACTCATTCCCATTTTCATATCATTCATAAATACGTTAGAACAAACCTGTTCCCAGTATAGATCCATGAGACATGCCATTATTCACTTTCATTCATTGCGAAAAATCAGCCATTTAACCCTACCCTCTTTTAATCAGTTCTCAGTCTGCAATAGAACACCATTTCCATATCCCATGACACTTTAATTTCCTGAGGAGTCTCATGAGGGTCTTTGTTGAGTGCCTTTTGAAAATCAAGGTACACAACATATCACCTGGCTCACCTTTATCACATGTTTATTTACATCTTCAAAAAAGTGCTTCCTATAGATGTTTTTCCCTAGTCATAAACAGTGGAAAATGAACACTGTGAATAAGAACACACTTTTTTCTTGTCAAATACTCATTTAGTTTTAAATATACATATATTTCCTAAAAGAAAAGGCAATGACAAAAGCTAAAAGGATGTTTGGGTGCACAGGGAGAGGAATGATTAATAGGAAAAAGGAGGTGCAAATGCCTTTGAATAAGTCTTTGGTGAAACCTCATTCAGAATGCTAAGTATAATAGAGACAGCGCCTTCACAGGGTTATAAACAAGATGGCGTCTGTCCAGAGGGTGGCTTCTAAATAAAGCATATGGGAACAGACTTAAGGATCTCAACATGCATAATTTGGAAAATGCGACAGAAATCTAAATATCTCCATGATATAAACTCATAGAAGACAGGCCTCTGTCAGTTGAAAGGAAGCTTTGGAACGAAGGGTCATATAGGAGGAGGGTGAAGAGGAACAGACTCAGGAGTAATATAAGAAAACACTTCTCTATAGAAAGGGTGGTAGATGCCTAGAACAGTCTCCTTGTGGAGGTGGTGAAGATGAGAATAGTATCTGAACTGAAGAAAGCATAGGACAAGTACAGAGGATCTCTGAGGGAGAGGGAGGAAGGAAGGCATTGTGGATGGGCAGACTGGATAGGCTGCATGGTCTATCTGCCATCATTTTCTCTGTTCCATGAACAGTTTCAAGGGGACATGTAGTAAAAGCTGTTAGTGTAGCTGGGTTTAAAAACGATTTGGACAAGTTCCTGGAGGAAAGGTCCAGAATGACTAGCCAAAAAAAAAGGGCGATAGTGCCTCTATATAAGTCTTTGGTGCAACCTCATTTGCAGTATAGTGTGCAATTCTGGAGACCGCACCTTCAAAAGGATATAAACAGGACGGAATCAGTACAGAGGGTGGCTACTAAAATGGTTAGCGGTCTTCATTATAAAGCATATGAAGACTTAAGGATCTTAATATGTACACTTTAGAGGAAAAGCGGGATAGAGGTGATTGAGATATTTAAATACCTCCGTGGCATAAATGCACAGGGGGAGAGCCTCTTTTGATTGAAAACAAGTTCTGCTACAAGGGGACATGGGATGAGGGTGAAAGGGGATAGATTCAGGAGCAATATGCAGAAATATTTCTTTACAGAAAGAGTGGTGGATCCGTGGAATAATCTCCCAGTGGAGGTGGTAGAGACGAGGACAGTATCTGAATTCAAAAAAGCATGAGACAAACACAGAGGATCTCTAAAGGAAAAAAAGGGACTGTTGTAGTTGTTGATATGGAAGGACAGACTAGATAGGCCATGTGATCTTTTTCTGTCATCATTTTTCTATGTTTCTATTATTAAAGGGGACCCAGAATATCCACTGCTTGACCCAATATAAGCATTGCAGAACCTGTCTCTTTTGGGGAAACTGCTAGGTACTTCTGATCTACATTAGCCACTGTTGGAAACAGGATACTGGGCTTGATGGACCTTGGTCTGACCCAGTATGGCATATCTTATGTTCTTATGCTGTGGACATGGTTTGGGCAGGCTTGCAAAGTAGGCATATGTTTCCCATTTTGCAACAGCAATATACAAACGAGTATATCCACCGACCCCCACCCTTCCATCCCGCCTGGTTTATGATCATCTTCAAGGAACCTGCAGAGTATAAACCAGGGACTAAACATTAAAGGGGACAATTTTATAAGGAGCTGCCTAGATTTAGGCAGCGAGAGTGCACACAAATGGGGGTATGAAATCATTTATGCATTAAGTGGCTACTTACGTTCATGAGCGCATTTGCAGTGTGCCCCATTCTGTAAGCACATGCATAAACACAATGGTGCGCCCTTTCACTGTCAGCATGCGCAGGGGCAGAGTTTGAGTGAAGCAGGGTGGGGCAGAGTTTCATGCATAAATTATAGAACACTAAAATTTATGCGTATTTTTTAAATATCTAGGCTTGAGCATTTATACCAGCTCTAAGCGATTGTGTCTTAAATTAATGCTAGTATTTTATAAAGAAAAATAGGTGCCTATTTTAATTTATAAAATAGTGCCAAAGTAAACACCTATTTCCAGGCAAAACGTAGGCACTTCTTTATAAAATTACACTCTCATTGTAGGAGAATCTAAAATCTTGCTTTCTGCTTGAATATAATCTCTGGTAAAAAGCAATTGTATATATTCATTGTCTATACCAAATAATTATACATGTAACATAATTAAGATTAGCCTGAAATAACTCCTTTGGCTTCCAGATTGACATTGCTATTTTCCAATAATAATAGGTTTGATAATAAACCACATACTTTTTTTTAAATTCAGAATTTTGAAAAATACACATTCCACTGCACATAAGGAAAACCTTTAGGAAAAGAAAAAATATCCAAGATACCAACACACAAAGGAAAAAGAAAATTGGTATAGCCCACATTATGGGAAAATAGCACCAACACCATACACAAAAATCAAAGAAAATAAGGCAAACTTGCCACAAACAGGTGGTTAATCATACTGAACTCCCCCCCCCCCCCCCCCAAAAAAACAGCCTTCACAATTTATTTCTTCTTATCTAACAGAAATGTCTCAAAATGTGATCCATCCTGAAACAGAAAAGTGTCTCCCTGTTGGGCGGAGCCTGATGTCCAGCGGGATGGTCGCATAACGCTGAGGCTCCCGAGAGGCCTACTCAGAATCCTGAATTAACACCGGACATTCTTGAATTTATGCTCTGATTTTATCTGGGCACATTGATGAGATGGCGGGGACCAAACCTACGCGCCTGGAATTTGGATCTCCAGCGGCTTCTCACGGCAAACGCTCTAAAACCGAACCCCCGTCCCCGCAGAAGGGGCTGGGGCTCTACACGAGGGCCCCGAAATGCAGCAGGAGATCCTCGCAGAGATCAGAGGGGTTAAAGACCTCGTGCAGTCCAACGGGGAAGCACTCCGAGCGCTGCGGGAAGACCTTGGTGTATTGCAAGGCAGACTAGAGGGACTCTCCTCGCGTCAGGACAAAATGGAGAGCATATTAGACTCCCATGTGGTCCGGCTGTCCAAACTCGACAAAGTGGAACGTCAGGTGCGGGCCTTGCAGAAAGAAGTGGAAGATAGCAATAATAGAGCGCGCCGTAACAACCTACGATTAGTGGGCATACCGGAGGGAGCGGAATCGGGAGACATGAAGGAGTTTTTATATAAAATCCTCCCTTCTCTGCTCCAAATCACCTTTACCAAGGAATTGGAGATCGATCGCGCTCATCGTGTGCCCACGAACATAACGCTCAACAGGAAGACCCCGCGGCCTATTATCTTTCGACTTTTGAGATATCAACATGTGGAGCAAATTCTCAGCGCCTCTCGGGCGAAGGGCCCTATGGAGTTTGAGAGCCATAAAATCTCCTTCTATCCTGACTTGGCTAAACCCACGGTTGACCGCCGAAAGCGCTTTCTGGAATTCCGGCCGAGGCTTCAACAATTACAAGCACGCTATGGCCTGATGTACCCGGCCAAGCTCCGAGTCACGCTGCACAATCAGACAAGAACATTTGAGGACCCTGATCTACTAGCGGAGGTTTTGGATGCTAAAGAAGCCGACTTGATGCGCTGACTTCTAGAGTGTTCCTACTAGTGTTCTCATGTCCGCTGTACCCGCCATTTTGGATTTGCCACGGCTCAGCAAGGAGGCCGTCGAGGGCGGTTTGTAGCCTTCTTTTGATGATATTTGTGACCCGATTCTATCTACCCAGAGTTGCCTCGATGAATATCAGAGACAGTGTTAATTATGGACTCTGGTGTTTCTTCTCTTTTCATGTCTTTATCCTCCTCTCTGGGGCCTCCTCCCGCAGACATATGGTCGCCATATTCATTGGGGGTTTTGCTTCTTCTCTAAGTTACTTTGGTACATGTTTTTCAATATGGGGTGTATTGGCTAGCATACTCGGTGATTATGTCATTGCTGTACAGATTCTGTTTATATTGTATATCTTCAAGCGCCATTATCTAAAATGTCTATTATCGATTGATGGCACCATGTAAGATTTTATCATTGAACGTAAAAGGCATCAATAACCCGATAAAACGGAAGAAAATCCTGAGCTATCTAAGTCATGAAGCAGCTGATCTGATTTTCCTCCAAGAAACGCATTTAAATTCGAAGGAAACTCTTAAACTCAATATTAAACCTTACATGGTGGCCGCCTATTCTCCAGCTGTTTCTAAGAAATGTGGGGTTGCCATACTGGTTAGGAAATCTCTGCATGCCACTATTATTGCGACTAGCTCGGATACTGCAGGCAGATGGTCCAGGGTTCATCTCAAGATAGGTGACCTTGAATTTACATGTATATGCCTTTATGCTCCTAATGTAGATGACCCTGCCTTTTTTGCTACCATTGCTCAGGTCGCGCAGGCCTCTGCTAATACTTCATTGATAATTGGGGGGGATTTCAATTTAGTTCTCGATCCCCTGATTGACAAACAGCCGCCTAGGACGAGTGGTCCCCCCAAGAGTCACACTACGCTTACCTCTTTGATCAAAGATCTTGCTTTAGTTGATCTATGGAGGTTGCTGCATCCCAATGAGCTTGACTTTACCTTCTTCTCTTCCCCTCATAAATCCCAGTCTCGTATAGACTTCTTTTTAATATCAAAACTGTTAGTTCCTCAGGTAAACGATGCAAAGATTCACTCCCAACATATCTCGGATCACGCTGCTATTTCTTTTCAATTACATACCACTGCGCCCCAAGGGAATTCGGGGGCCTGGTTTTTTGATAGAGCCCTATTAACTCAACCAGAGTTCCAGTTAGAAATCCGAGCAGCCATACAGGACTACTTTCACTTTAATCTACCCCAGGACACTGCAACCTGGGCTTGGTGGGAGGGTTTTAAAGCGGCCATTCGCGCAACGATCACTAGTTATCAAATTCGCCTGCGGAAACAACGCAAGCAGCAGCTCCTCATACTAGACCAACAAATCAAAGCAGGCGAACGCGTTCTAACTTCACGTACTGATCCATGCGTTTTAGTTCGCTTACAGCGTCTCCGTTTTCAATATAATGCAATCCTCTCAACTGCAGCTTCTCAGAGTATTGCACTTCAGCAAGGGACATATTACCGTGAAAGCAACCGAGCCGGTCGACTTTTAGCTAATGCCTTGAAAGGTCAAAAAGAAGCCAAACGCGTTGCGGCCCTTCGCGCCCCACAGGGAGGGGGCATACTGACCACAGACTCCGATATCGTAGAACTTTTTTGGGATTTTTATACCCGTCTATATCAATCTGAATGTGAGTTCTCCTCTGAGACCTTTGAGCGCTTGTTTTCTGGTATTCAGCGGCCGACCCTTTCTGAAGCTGATAGGGATGCCTTGGATGAACCCTTCTCTACTTCAGAGATCCATTCTGCCCTAAAACGAACAGCCTCGGGTCGAGCCGCTGGGCCTGATGGTCTCCCGACAGAATTCTACAGAACGTTCAGTGCGGATTTAGTTCCCTACTTAAAACTTTACTTTACTGCCCTTGCGGTAGATACATCCTCTTTGGGATCCTTTTCTGCAGCTAATGTGGTAGTTTTTGAGAAAGAAGGCAGAGACCCGCTGCTAACCGCCAACTATCGTCCAATCTCCCTACTTAATGCCGATTATAAGATCTTCGCAACGATCTTGGCTACCCGGCTATCAGACAGGATGGCCACTTTAGTCCATCCCGACCAATGTGGTTTTATACCCGGCCGCTCCACCGCTGACAATGCTCGGACTTTGTGCCATGTGCTATCCCGTGCTGCCAATTTGGACCACCCATGGGTGGGTCTTTCCCTAGATGCTGAAAAAGCTTTTGATCGCCTAGAATGGCCCTTCTTATTTGCAGTTCTCCGATGGTATGGCTTTGGGGAGGGCTTCCTCCGATACCTCCAAGTCATGTATTCTCAACCTGTTGCCAGTATTTGTGTACATGCCATAAAGTCTCGGCCTTTTAAGCTTCAAAGAGGCACGCGTCAAGGTTGCCCCCTATCACCAATGCTCTTTGATCTAGCTCTTGAACCCCTCGCCCTCCTTATTAGACAGTCCGCACGTATCCGAGGTATCCCCTTTAGTCACAGAGAGATTAAACTCTCTGCATATGCAGATGACCTTATGCTCTTTGTATCCCTTGATTCGGTCCCGGCTGTCTTAGACCTGATTGATGGATACTCGCAATTATCGGGCTATAAAATAAACTGGACCAAATCCGTAGCATTCCCACTAAATCGCTGGGTACATGAGGTTGACATGCGGGCCTTTCCTTTCCTTTGGCAATCCCGCATGGTGAAATATCTTGGCGTCCACTACTGTTCTCCTTTAGAAGACACTATTAGCTTTAATGCCAAGGAGGTAGTCTCCAAAGTCCGTGAGCTCACAAATCGGTGGTCTCCCCTATCCCTTACATGGTGGGGCCGCCTAGAAACCGTCAAAATGATGATAGTCCCTAAAGTGAATTACATTTTAGAAATGCTGCCCTGCTTCCTCCCGCTACACACCTACAAAGACATCGAGGGCCTTCTCGTCCGTTATCTCTGGCAGGGAAAACCACCAAGAGTAGCTAAACACAAACTACAGTCTGCGAAGGAATTAGGGGGTACCCGCTTTCCTGATTTTCTTAGGTATCATCAAGCCTTCCTACTTAAACAAGGTGCCCGATGGCTAGCTGCCTCAACAGACAACAGACCAGTTTGGCTTGACATTGAAGAGGAGCTAAGTAACCCAATTCCGTTGATCCATCTCCCCGGCATGTCCCATCAAGTCGACCTACGCCATCCCCCAATGATTGTTGATACTCTTGCGGCCTTTAACACTCTCATTCTATCACTGGGTTCAAACGTATGTCCTCAGGACAGACTCCCGCTGTGGAATAACTCCAGAATTCAAGTCCTACATAAAACGATTGCATGGAAATCCTGGTACTCTAGGGGGATCTGGACACCCCAACAACTCTTCTCTGCAGCTCGCTGGAAGACTTTTTCCGACTTACAAAAGGAATTTGCGTTACCAGCGAAACATTACTTTCAATTGATGCAGCTTCAACACTGCCTCAAAAGAGCTCAAATCCTGCCGCCCTCTGCCCCTACTGAGAACGGGCTATTAGAACTAATTCACTCTATTAGTGGTACACATGGGGTAGCCTCTAACTTTTATAAACTATTATGTCAGGGTACTGACGCTGCTACTTGTAGAGCTCAACAAGTCTGGGAACGCGAACTGCAAATCACTTTAACCCCTGTACAATGGAGCGTTTTCTGGAGCAAGGTGGTGCGGGTTTCCAGATCTGCCTCTGTCACCCAAACTCTCTTCTTTTTTGCACATAGATGCTTTTATACTCCAGAAAGAATTGCCAAATGGAACACCACTACTAGGGACCAGTGTTGGTCTTGCCATACTGCTGTGGGAACCCTCGCTCATGTTCTTTATGAATGTCCTCAACTGCAGGTTTACTGGGGGCGGGTCTGGGGTCGTATTCAATCTATCTTACACCTCCACGAGCCTCTATCCTGGAAGATTGTGGGACTCCGCTCAGTGGCGGAGGTCCCCTCTCTTCCTAAGAAGGGTCGCTTTCTCCTTGACTTCCTGCTGGGTATAGCCATATGTTTAATCACGAGGAATTGGAAGGATAGCTCTCGAATTACTGCCAATGAATGGTGGAACCTTGTCTGCTTATATAGTAAATATGAGCAGATATCTCGGAGGGCTATTCCTCATATCCAAACTCACTTTCGCTTGTCTAAATGGCAGATGCTCAATGATTATGTACACTCTGCCCATTGTTCCAACATGTCTGTTTAATGCATACTTATCATGTTTTATCTCACCGTTAGGTTTGTACCACAATAATGTCAGTACACGCCCGTTTTCAGGAATGATTAGTTTCTAGAGAAGAAGCAGGGGGGAGGGGGGTGGTGGTAGGGGTTTACTTTGGTGTATGTATCACATTCTCTGTATGTATTTGTCTTTTAGCTGTATGTCTTCCTTTCCTTTGTTGTTATAAAACGAAAATAAAGCATTTAAAAAAAAAAAAAAAGTGTCTCCCTGCAAAGTTACTGTACACTTACAGGGAAACGTTAGATAAAAAGTTGTCCCAAAGCTAGAACCTGAGACTAACTCGGAATTGTTTCCTATGAAGCTGGGTACTACTAGGATCATCAGGAAATAGAGTCAACTTATTTATTTATTTTTATTTATTTATTTAGCTGTATTTATATCCCGCTTTTCACCGGGTCAAAGCGGTCAATTGGGAGATACATTTAACACGAGGGGATATGACACACATACGCTAATACTTACAGGGAACATGGGCAATGGAGGGTTAAGTGGCTTGCCCAAGACCACAAGGAGTACCTATAGGACTAGAAATCCCAGTCCCTCCGGCCTGAGATTGCTGTCCCCAGGTGGGACTTGAACCCCCGGCCCTCCGGCCTGAAGTACCTTGTCCTAACCACTAGGCCACTTCTGACCACAAAACAAAGAATCCTTATATTTGAAATAAGTTTTAAGAACCTTAAACTTAACTTGGTCAGAAGAAAAAGTAGCCAGCAAAGTAGCACACCTAGAGGTAGTGTCTGTAGTGTCTTCCAAAAAGGCAGTTAAATAATCTGAGAGTCAGGACCTAACTGTCTTTTTGGAAGACACTACCTCTAGGCGTGCTACTTTTTTTACTGGTTCCCCTTACTTGGTTTGCAGCTTGTTGTGCTGTGAGGGCTTGTGTGCATCAATGATGCTGAGGGCTAAGCTATCTGCAGCTTAACTACTGGTAGGATCTCCCAAGATGGACAGATCTCAGCTGAGGTGCCAGAACAAGACAAACCACCCACCTGGGAAGCAGCTGAATGAGACGGTTTTGGTGACAGAGGATTACATTTCTGTGATAACGGCAACACTACTAAACAAACTGCACGGAAGAAATCTACTTCTGTATCTTGCCACGAAAACCCAATGAATAGTAACAAAACAAATTGCACTATAGTGCTGGAAGACGAGAACCCCAGATCAGAAGGCACTCAACTGGCTACTGGGGAGGAGCTGAAGACTTTTCAGAGTAAAGCCAGCATTTATGATGTGGTTGGATCAAAGCCCTCGGGACAACTGACTGCTGATGTAGCTGTGCACGAAATGAGAGTAAGAAGCTGCAAAAATGTTTTACATATTGGGACATGGAACGTACAAAGCTTGAACCAAGGAAAGTTGGAGGTGGTCAAGAATGAAATGGAACGTGTACAACTCGATCTGTTGGGTGTCAGTGAACTGAAATGGACAGGCATCGGATACTTTGCATCTGATGATCACATGGTCTACTATGCTGGAAATGAAATACAAAGAAGAAATGGTGTTGCATTTATAATTAAGAAGAAACTTGCAAGAACTGTAATGAAATACAATGCAATCAGTGAACACAAATTTCTATTCATCTACAAGGAATGCCTATCAACTGAAGAAGATGGGCCGCATACCACATTAGGCCACACTTCCCCAATGGCCAGACAAATGCTATGCCTAGGAGTAGTCTTGCAGTGGATCTGTAGTGGAATCCCTTAGAAAACATATAGCAGATGTTTTCCACTTACCCATGCAACAAGTAGAAAGGGCAACCAGATACCATCAGCAGAGAGGGAGTGGGGGTGACAATTACCAGCACTAAAGGACACTGACTAGAGCAGTGTCAGACCCTTAAGCAAGAATTAGTGACCAAAGTAAAAACTCACAGTATATTCAGAGGCATGTGGACTTGGGAACACAAGGGAACATGTAAAAAGGTCAAAAGGTTGTGAAACTGCAGGTATGACAAGAAAGTAAGAAATGTCAGAGAACAGAATAAAGCACACAAACAAAAAACTAGGTGAAGGGTTAGGAAAAAGCTGCTATGGGAAAATATAAGAGAAGGCAATGAGCCAGGTGGGGGTGCAGACTCTAGCAGACACTCATGTGAGCGACGCTAGACTCTGTCCCCAGGACCCTTCTAGGAGACCTCAGGTGCTTTGCGCATAAAGACAATTTTATATTCATTTTCCTGTTTCATGCTGATTTGTAATATAGAGATTAGAGCATTGATTTTTACAGGTGAAGCTTGTGATTTTACAGACCTCACATGTCTCCTTTACTTTAGTAAAATTTAACAAACCACCCAAAAGGCGATCAATACACAAATCACAACCTTTTGGTCCCTAACCCTATTCACACAAACTAATATTTTTTGTCGGGACTGTTACCAAGAGGGACTTCCTCTCGAGGCAACCATTCCCTTTTATTCGTTTTTGCGAGCTGAAATTAACAGCTCAACATACCTTAAAATTTAAGCCGTTTAATCAAGGGACGTGCTTGAGCAAACCCCTTATACTTGAGTCCAGGATTTTCTATTCTGACATATACGTATCACTCGCATAAGAAGGGGAAATGCCTGATGAAGGGCTGGAAGAACAACAAGGCCTAAAACATGGTGCTATGTTGCGTATCATTCATTAAGTTTGGATGGGCTCGGTTACAGAAGTGATCTTTAGCACCCTCACTATACCCCAAGACAACGCAAAGAATTGTTTGGCTGATAAGACTTGAATGAACAGATACGTTTTCTCGTTGTTCTTATGAGAGTGATACTTATGTCAGAATAGAAAATCTTGGATTCAAGTATAAGGGGTTTGCTCAAGCACTTCCCTTGATTAAACTGCTTAAATTTTAAGGCATGTTGAGCTGTTAATTTCAACTCGTAAAAACGAATAAAAAGGAGTGGTTGCCTCGAGAGGGAGTCCCTCATGGTAACAGTTCCGACAAAAAATATTAGTTTGTGTGAATAGGGTTAGGGACCAAAAGGTTGCGATTTGTCCTTTACTTTAGTGGCACAAAGCTTTTATTGAAAGATGGTCCTGTGCCTTTTATGTATGTTGGGGTGAACCCTGCAGCCACAATAATTGGGAAAATAGCAAAAAGCCCCAACACAACACAACTGTAATCCAAGTATATGCCCCAACAACAGCTGCAGAAGAGGATGAAATTGATGACTTCTATGAACAAATACAAGCTGAAATTAACAGAACATGCAATCAGGATATCCTGATAGTCATGGGCGATTGGAACGCAAAAGTTGGCAACAAAGGCGGCAGCAAAATGGTTGTAAAATATGGATTTTAGCAACAGAAATGAAGCTGGAGAAAGACTGATAGAATTCTGCAAGACCAACAATTTATTCATCTCAAACACCTTCTACCAGCAACACAAGTGGTGACTGTACACATGGACTTCACCCAATGGATTGTACAAAAATCAAATTGAC
Source organism: Ichthyophis bannanicus (assembly GCA_033557465.1). NCBI lineage: Eukaryota > Metazoa > Chordata > Amphibia > Gymnophiona > Ichthyophiidae > Ichthyophis > Ichthyophis bannanicus. Next base: position 404,015,040 of record CM066038.1, read on the forward strand.
TACATCTGTGGAAGTCAACGATGGAAAAGCTCTATAACATCAACAAAGACAAAACCTGGAGCAGACACTGGTACAGATCACCAACTAAACTTGAAAAAGAGCAATCCACTCAATGTAGCAAAATATGACCTTGAAAATATACTACCAGAATTTAAAGAATGCCTGCAAAATTGATTTGCTGATTTTGATACAAATGACAAAGCTCCAGGAGAGTTATAGGATGACATGAAGAAGGTTGTGTTGGAAGAAAGTGAGAAATCTTTACAAAAGGTGAAAAAGCAAAAACAGCCAAAATGGATGACCGAACAAACTCTGAAAATTGCCCAGAAACACACAGAAGCTAAAGCCAGAGAAGAAAGAGAGGCAATCACGGAACTCAGATTTCCAACATGCAGCAAGATAAAACAAGGAGAAGTACTACAATAACACATGCAAGGAAATAGAACAAGATTAACTTTTGTAGCTTTAGGAAGGCCAAAGAAAAAATTCCTGTCTCGAATTGGAATGTTACAAGATGCTCAAGGATTCGTGTTGAATGATGCTGAGATCATCAAGAAAAGATGGAAAGAATATACAGAGTTATTATATGATAAAGATCACGTGGACCAACAGCCATTTCAACCTGTACCTTACGATCCGGAACCATTGGTGATAAAAGAAGTTGAAGCAGCACTGAAAGCCTTATCAAAGAACAAAGCACCAGGCATTGATGGCATTCCCATAGAAGTATTACAGCAATCTGATGCAGCTATTACCATACTTAACAAGGCTCTGACAGGAAATTTGGAAGACATCATGGCCAATTGACTGGAAAAGATCTGTGTTTATACCAATACTAAAGAAAGGTGATCCAATTGACTGTGGAAAATATCGCACAATCGCTCTAATTCCACTTGCCAGCAAGATTCTATTGAAGATTATTCAGCAGAGACTACAAGCATACCTGGAACAAGAACTACTTGAAGGGCAAGCAGGTTTTCAGGAAAGGGCCAGGAATGAGAAACATCGCAGATGTGAGATGGATCTTTGAAAAGACTAAAGAATACCAAAAGGATATGTTTGTGTTTTATTGACTACAAGGCTTTTGACTGTGTAAACCATGAGAAACTCTGGGCTGCATTAAGAAGCATGGGTATAACAGAACACCTGATCGTTTTCTTGCACAACCTTTACATTGATCAAGAAGAAACAGTTTGAATGGAACAAGGAGAAAGAGAATGGTTTAAAATCAGCAAAGACGTACAACAAGGCTGCATACTTTCCCCTATCTCTAATTTAAATGCGGAGCAAATCATCAGAGAAGCAGGACTGTATGAAGACAACAGAGGTGTGAAGATAGCTGGGGGACTCATCAACAACCTTTGCTATGCTGATGATACCACATTACTGGCTGAAAGGGAAGATGATCTTGAGAAGCAAATTTTTCAGATCAAGGAACAGTCTTAAGATGGGCCTGCATCATGATGAAAAGAAGACAAAGATCCTGGCAACTGGCAAAATCAACAAGCTCATCGTTGGAGAAGAAATTGAAATAGTGGGCAACTTTAACCTGCTTGTTGCTTCTTTATTGATAGCTATCAATAAAGAAGCAACAAGCAGTCAAGAAATCAGATGATGCTTTGCTCTTGGCAGAATGGCTATGAAGGACCTAGGTAAAATTCTCAAGAGCAGAGATGACTCTCCACACAAAGATTCAACTTGTTCAAGCCATGGTATTTTCAATATCATATGGATGTGAAAGTTGGACAGTGAAAAAAGATAGACTGGAAGAAAATTGATGCCTTTGTATTATGGTGATGGAGACGAATACTGTGTATATCATGGACTGCCGGAAGAACAAACCAGTCAGTACTAGAGGAGATCAAACCTAAGCTTTCCTTAGAAGCTCAGATGACAAGACTGACTTTCATACTTTGGACATATCATGCGAAGAGAGAGATCATTAGAGAAAGACATCATGTTTGGCAAGGTAGAAGGCCCATGTAAAAGAGGAAGGCCAGCAATGAGATGGATCGATACAATAACAGCAGCTATGGGGGTCAGTCTGTCGTCAACAATGAGCAGCCCAACTAACACAGTTTAGGACAATTATCCAGAGAGTTGCCATGAGTTGACACCGACTCGACAGCACTTAAACACCCCTCAGTGGGATTAACATTCAGATTTGCTAGGTACATAATAAGCATGCAATATCTCAATATTATCAGGAAATTTCAAAACTTCAAGAAAATACTTCTTTAAAAATATTTCAGGGAATACAGGGAAAATTAAGAAACCTTAAATTCCTAGTGTGGAGAAATTTCTCAAAAACTTCCAGTTTATGATGCAAATAAAAGGAATCTTTAATACGAGATACATTTGTTTGCTGGAGAGTCTGCACTTCAGAATCAATCTGCTGCAAGGATTTATCAAATACAGAAACATTTTTATCCAATTATTGCAATCGCAGAGCAGTTTCTTGAGAACAAGAACACAAAGACATCACAATAGAAGTTAACAGCATCAATAGATCTAATAACTGTCCACAAGTCTTTCAGAGTGACCTCCCATTGCGGAGGGATAGTTAGGAGCATTGAGGACTCTCCTTAGGGTCCCAAGAAAGTACAGGTTTAGGGACCTTAACCTTTGTAAGACTCCCTGCAAGCTCCTCAATGAGAGGGTCACCAGCTGCCAGAGTTGAAGACAAAAGGTGAGGAGGGGGGAGGGGGTCTGTCTGCAGAACTTAAAGAAGCTCTCTCCAAAGAGGCCTGGGCCACTGGCATCACCAGAATATGTTTGTATCAGACCAACAATCTTTCCATGAGCTAAAGCTGGAGACTGCAGCTTCATCATGCCCTTGTTCTTCCTTTTCCCTATGGGGGGGGGGGGGGGGGAGCACGCGCCTCAACAGTCCAAACATTACAAGCTGGAAGAACTAATCTCCTGCCAGTGTCTGCTGGTGCTGCAAAGAGGCTCCAAAGGGGCAGAACCTGCTCCTTTGGGCACACCCCTTCAGGTCACACCCAATGGCTGCATGTAGCGGCAACACTTGCTCTTATGGGGTTCTGCTTCCTAGCGGTGATGTCACTGAGGAGATGTCCACTGTGCCTGAACCACAAATAGATGGTATACTGTGGGCTGCTCACCATCGGAATCGCTGCCTCCTTCCTCGGGCCGATATCAAGGGCCTCTGGACACACTCCATCTCGAAATGGATTCTGCTCCACCAGTGGAAACACTTGCTCTTATTTATAATAAACTACATGTTTATTTAAGTATCTTCCAGCTTTTAAGGACTACTTGGTTTTTACTTGTATCCCTAAAAGGCATTATTAACAAAATGAGTAGTGACATTTAAAAAATGTTAAGCATTTTAAATATTGGCTATAAAGTTTTATCCATGGCATTCTACTGAGCCCTATCCTTCTCCCTCCCTTCAGAGTCACCAATGTGAAACATGGCTGTCAGGGGAGTCAAGTCTTGTAAAAATTAATTCAGGATACACGTTCTATTGGATAGGAAAAACTGACTGCCAAGAACATCTTGAGTTGGCTTTGTTGTTTGTATATCTCTGATATGTAATTTGGATAAACTTCTAGGATGAACTAAATGACAGATCTAAGTTAATCTGAATAAATATCTCAAAGGGTAGGAATGCCACAGCCATTAGTGCCTATGCCCCTACCATGGCTCACACTGATATCATCAAGGATGCCTTCTGTGAAAATTGGACACAGCTATAAAGGACGTTCCTCATGATGAAAAAAGTAATACTAATGGGTGACGTCAATGCCAGTTTTGGCACGGATATATTCTTTTGGAACTGCATACTAGGACACCATGGCATTGACAAAGTCAGCTCAAATGGGCTACTGATTCTGTCCAAATGCACTGAACAAAACATGTAATCACCACCAATGTGTTCCAGAAGCTACATACATACAAGTCTGCCTGGATGCATCCCTACGCCAAGCAATGGCACCTTCTAGAATGATATTGTCATAGATATTCCTGATCCAAATCCAATCAGACTAGATAGAAACCACCTAATGTACAGCCTAAAAAGCAGCATCATAGATAAACATTCAACACAATTCAACATCATTTACTTAAAGATCTAAGAACTCAGAATGAGTTAAATCTAGAAATATATAGACAGTAAACCAGTACGGAGCAAATGTTGTAATGTAATCTACCTTGCAAATACTATATTCTTGGCTTTGTTAAAAGGAAACACTAGGACTGGTTTGATGGAAATTATACAGAAAAAGTACTAGACAAGCTGCACATACTTCACACTGAATATATTGCGTACAAGTCTGCAGTAGAGACGGCATGCCACATCTAAGTCAAGTATGACGTTCAGACCCAAAAAAGAAATGGTAGAAGTAGAAAGTCAAACTACAGGGTGTAGCAGATAACAAATAATTTTTTTTTCCATTAGGGTTTCAAATGGTACTGTATCCACTCATTCAAGCAGATGGTGCTAAAAATCAGTCAGAAAAGACATTTTAAAATGAAAACCCCGATAAGGAAGAAATCCAAGAGTAAATTCTCCAGTGATAGCAGAATCAAGATCGAATCAAAAACAAAATAAAAATAACATACTCCAGAAAGTAAATCACTATCTCGAGGAGATTACTGGTGTAAGGCTTCTGGCTGTCACTGCCTAAGTCAAACCTGGAGCCAGCAGACCCCTTCGGACAAACGATAAAGTTGCGCCCATACCACAGTGGACAGCAGCTTCAAACATGTCTCAGGTGAGTACGGGCACCCATAGCAACACCCACCCCACAAAATCTCCTGAAGACTGCAGACCACACAGCAAGGATTGTCAGAAGCAGTCTCGGCACATCTGTTTTTTGTTTTCAGTGTCCCTGACCCAGCAGGAAAGGGAAAAGGCACTCCTCCTTCAAGAACAAACCTTTAACCAAAAGCAAAATGAAAATACAAATGAAAAAAAACTAAAGACAGAGTATGTGCCGGTGGAGGATAGGGAGGGAGGGACCCAGCCCCATTAGGTCTCACACTTACCAATAAATAAAATACAATGGATGGTTCTTGCAAGATAACCCTGGAAACAGAATTCCAACCTTGTCTTCTGAGACACTGGAGAATAAAATGACTTGCCCAAGGACAGTTAAAGCGACAAGGACATATTCCTGTAAGCCTCTTCAGCGTCACCCCTGGCTGGACATGGTCGGGCAGGGCTATACCTTGGACCTGGCCTGGCCCATTTTGGATTAATTTGTGGTGTCTTCTGGTGGTGCCTTTGATGGGTTGTTTACGCGATCAAAAAGTAGAAAGACTAGGGGACTCGCAATGAGGCTACAATGCAATCTATTTAAGACTAATAAGAGAAAGTATTTTTTCACTCAATAATAATCAAACTCTGGAATTCGTTACCGGAGGATGTAGTAAAAGCTGTTAGTGTATTTGGTTTAAAGGAAGGTTTGGACAAGTTCATGGAGGAAATGTCCATAAACCATTATTAAAGAGGACCCAGGAAATCCACTACTTGCCCCAGGACAAGCATTGTGGAACCTGCATATCTTTTTGGGAACCTGCTAGGTAAATGTAACCTGGATTGGCCACTGTTGGAAACAGGATACTAGGCTGATGAACCTTGATCTGACCCAGTATGGCAAATCTTATGTAAGTCTGAAATCCTGAACCACTGGGCAGAATACAGCAATTCTACTCTAAGTCACCTCTCCAGCATATCTGAAGCTCTGAATGGCAGCCTAGAGTGAATACTAGTAGAGCTGGATGTATCAGTATGTTAACCTGAGGTTGGTAGCATTAACAGCCAGGCATCAAAAGGGATATCTCCGGGACTAGATTACAAGGTGAATGCATGCTCACAAAATATACACAACTCTTCCAGTATATTTGGAAGTATTGGTCTGTGTTCTAGCCTTCAAGAATGCATTAATCATCCATTTGTATAAGCCGAAGAGTGACAAAACCCATTGTAATAACCAGCATGACAATTATCTGCTATCTATCACTGGGAAAGTGCTAACAAAAGAAACTCTTAATAGAAAGATTCCTGGTTGATGCTCAAAGGGCAGATTCAGACCTGGGTGAAGGATAATACTGTAGATAAGGTATTCTTGGCTGGGCAGGTTCATGAAAATTGCCTTTAGCAAAATCAAGATCTAGACTATTTTATTTAGAGGATTTTTTTATTTTGTATTTATAGATCAGACAAAGAACTTTGAGCAACCAACTTATTTATTGATTGATTTTATTTAAATATCCTTACTATACCGCGCTCTTTAAAATCAGTGTGGTTTACAGGCAAACAAAAATCTGTATAGTGCGGTGGAAACCTGCACTGTACATTACAACGAACAAGTGTTTATGTTTATGTTTATTAATCATTTGATATACCGCTTAGGCCAAAAGGCATTAAAGCGGTTTACCCATACTATATCATTTGAGGAAATAGGAAAAGAACGCCATTATAAGATAGGACAGAATAGAAGACAAACAGGTAAACAGATAAGAGGAGAAGAAGAATAGAGACAGCAAGTTACCACGAATGCAGGCACCGCGATCCAGTCCATAATATCAATGTGAATCGCCACGGTCCAACGCCTAAGGGCCACGCCAAAGGGTGTAGTTTGGGACCAACATGGGTAACTATATACAGACTGGGCACTCAGGTCACAAACAGTACTGACCAGAGTTGCTTAGTAACTATTTACAAGAATAGATAGCTATATACATGTTATTTGCATGCCACAAGGATAGCTAAATACATGTTATTTACAGGTTATACAGTTGTGCTAGTGGCATTGCATCAGTGTGTCCTGGTGTGTACAGGGGCGCTGTCCGGGTGCTTGGGTATGTCTGATTGTGGTTCGTCACTAGCCTGGGAGTAGTGTAGGAGGAAGAGATGGTGTTTCAGTACCTTCCTAAACTGGGCAAGGTCCGTAATGGACCGGATGGAGGTTGGGAGGACGTTCCAGCTTGTGGGCGCATAGAACCCAAAGGCTCTGTTTGGAAAATCCTCCAAAAAGTGGCTGTCCAGAGAAGCCTGTTCCCATATTAGTGTCAGCACTTTTCTCTTGTCTTTTTTCATGAAGCTCCCGGACGCCTTTGAGTCTGAAAAATCAATGGTCATGTACCAGCCAGTTTCATCTATGTGAAGTTTACTGTTTTCATCAATGGCATCTTAACGGAATGAAAGAGAAAGAGGACTTTACTACCAATAACAAGGTTATACAATGTACTGCCAAAGCACGTGCTTCCTTTGGCAAACTCCATCACCAGTTAGGGGATGAGAGATAAGCGAGATCAAAGAGTAAAAGGTAAAAACACTGTCCATACTGCTGTATAGATATGAATACTATACTATATACTATATCTATACTACATAAATCTCAGTCAATTTTTTTACACATTTTTTATATATAATTTTCCAATGTTCCATCCAAGCACAACCACTTTTTTGGATAAGGGAAGCACAAAAATATAACAAAGAAATCTAAAAATATTCCATAAAGCCAAATTATAACAAAAAAGTGTTCCTCTCCAAAGATCTCAATATAGGATACAGTACCAGAATCCAGGAAGTATAAAGATGTAGAATTATGAATCTCAAACTACCAAAGCAAAAGACACGTAGGAACATTCAGGCGTTTTACAATTTTAAAGGCAAAAGCGGAAGTGTAACTTAAGCCACACAGGAGACTCAGCCCATGGAGAGCCTCAATAGGTCTATCCACCAAAAAGAAGGCAATTGAGAAGGATCAAAGAAAACAGTACTTAACATTCTTATATGTCACAGTACGTTTACATTGAAATTTAAGGAAAAGTAAAGCCCCAATTTGAAGAACCCGAGGCTGCATTAACAAAAACTGCTTCCTCCTTTGAGTAGTCTCGAAAAGCAATCAACACTGGCATAGATTCCACTGAAGCAGTTCATTCAGCCAGGGCTGGTCCCAGGGTTTCTGTCGCCCGAGGCAGAAGCCCCAGCTGTGCTGCCCCCCCTTCTGAACTGTGCCATGTTGCCGCCGCCCTCCCTCTGCTGCAGATTCCATTAGCGGGGTCAGTGGAGATGGGAAGGCTTGGCTTAGTGCAGTGGCGATGACGGCAGTGGCCTGCAGCAAGCCATGAGCTTTGCCACATATGGCCTACGCCACATCTGACTCCTCCTCCGACACAACTTCCTGTTAGAGCTCAGTCAGAAGTGGCAGGCCATGTGTGCCGAAGCACATGGTCTGCCGCAGGTGCCATGCAGTGCTACCCAGAGGTCTGCCACCTTTGGGGGCTGCCTAGCCTGCTTATTGGATGGGCTAGCCCTATGTGCAGTGCAGGGAGCCCAGGCAAGAAGAGTTCTGCTTAAAAGCAAGAACAGGAGGCAGCACACGCCAAACGAAGTATGATTTTGCAGCACTGTGGGGGGGGGGGGGGAGAGGGGGAGGAGATGGAGCAAAGGGAGGCTAACCAAGTGCATATGCCCTCCCCATGGGAGAGACACATGAGCAAATGTTTGCTTGGGGGACCCCTTTAGAACTTACGCCATTGGCCATTAAACTTACAGGTATGGAACAGTTCTTGTCAATGCTTGAAATACAATCTGATTCAAAACACAATCGAAGTGGACCTCACTGCCAGTTCCTCAGACTTTTCCATCATTGCAATCAAATTCGATCTATCATCAGAAATATGAGGGGCAGGAAGTAAGGGGAGCATGTCAACTCATTTATGGCCTTAATATGATGCCCTGCTACAGTATCTTCAGCTGATTCTGTTAAGAAGCAGAACATTATTTAAATGCCCCAATAAATCATGATATGCAACGATCAATTCTATGTTCTGTATATGAAAGCCCTCTGCCCATTCTCACCAGAGGACATCTTTAAGTCAAAATCTGATCTCTTCTAAGTTATATATTGCAAGGGACAAAATAAATTAAAATAAGGAGAAAGACCTCAGTGTGCTTTCTCTCTGACAACTTTAACGGGTTACTCCCTCTATAATACAGAGGATAGTTATCACCACAACATCACAGGTCTAAAAAAAAAACCCACCTCATTATAAATAATCTTTATTATATTTTATTTCATAAATCTTATTTTGTGTGTAATATTCATTCAATAGTTGCTCTTTTTAAAATTTCATAACACTGCTTGCTCAATAACTTCTCAGTAAGTCTCTCTCTGACTTCTGAATTTCCTACTGCTCATAAAAAGGCACCCCTTTGATTCATATACTTTAACACTTACCTGAAAATTCCCTGCAATCCATATGCCTGAAAAAGATCTTTGTTTAGCAAGAGCTGCATCAGAGGCTTATCTGTAAGAATTATTTTTTTAGATTTGTGTCATTTTAATTTATTTTGCCCCTTGCAATCTATAATTCATTGAGAAGATCAGAGATTATTTTATTCATTATGTTAGAAATCTCTAAGAAACAGTTTTCTATTTTTATCCTAGTACTCAGACATTCATGGAAGGCAATATAAATAAATACATTGTTCTTTAAATAATATCAGAGAAAAAGAAGATAGAAAGAGATCTACTACTTTGGAGTAACTCAATGTGTTATGTGTCCAGTATTTATTGTTTGATTTTTTTTAAATTACTCAATATAAAAATAGTCCTGCAGCACTCTAAAAACAAGGTAGCAAAAAGTATAATGAGAGGCAGGCCTGCATGCAAAGCACGACAGAATGAACAAATCCCGATTGCCAAAGCACTAAAAAAAAAAAAAAAACACTGCCCAACTTTAACATACAGGGGTGGGCAACTAGTCTCCATGAACGCCAGTCCCATTTGGTGTGGCTGGTTTAAATTCTTCTTCTTCTATGAAATCTATAGCAGCTTTAATGGAACCATATTGTCAGTGATGGGAGTCTATGAGAAAAAACATCCAATGCTGTTCTTAGACTGACCACTAGGTGTTGCCGTAAGAGCAATACATGACTCAGCAATTCTCCCCCTTGTGAAGGTGAATATTCTTTAAACAATAGTCTCGGGCTCTGATTAACTTGAAGGAGCAACCAAAGTGAGCACTCAAGCCTCTCACTAGAAATGCAAAGCATTGAACTTTGGTCTTTTGGAAGCCTGAAAAAGCCATACGCTTAAACATTGCAATATCAGATTATATACATTGCAGTGGTCTCTTAAGAATGACAATACCGAAGCCTGTGCAATATCACAGCAAATGTTAAAACGTCAGGCAAGAAAAACAGACCAAAGATATACTGAAAAACTATAAGCACATCTGTGAAATATCTTACTACATCACTTTTCATAGTTCCACATTTTCCCCACTTATCACAATGTGGCAAGACTGATGAAAACCTTAGCAATTATTCCAGCTGTAACAATTCATACTACCTCCCACTGAAATAACAGCTAAGGTTATGAATATGCACTACCAAATTAGCACATGCTAAAGCCATTAACAGATGCTATTTTACCATAGGCCCTATTTTACACTGGTTTCACTGGTGTCCCCCTGACACCTTCTGATCCAACAGCACAGTATATCGGCATATTATTACGCCGATGACGTTCTCCTCCACCACACCAACCCCTCTGCCTTAGATTTATCACCACTCAACTCCTGCCTCATACAGATTACTTCCTGGATGTCTGCTAATTTCCTACACCTCAATTCCACTAAGACTGCTGCCATATGGTTTACAGCCAGGAGCCCGAGCCCCTGCCCCTCACTGGCCTTCACACTTCTGGACTCCCTGTCCCGCTGGTTCCTTCAACTCTGCTACTTAGGTGTCACCCTCGATTCTTTCATGACCATCTTTCCTCTTTCATCTATCGTTCATTCTTCTCTCTCCGACAAATGTGCTGTTCACCCATTTCTGCCCTCTTCATCTCTAACCACTCTTCTCCTTTCCCTGGTCATGTCCCAGATTGACTATTGTAACATGGTTCTTGAAAGTCTCCCTCAATATCAGCTTCATCGCCTCCAGCTCATACAGAACACCGCAGCCTGGACTGTCACACACACATCTCACAATGATCACGTCACTCCTCTCCTTATGTGGCAGGTGCAGGCCTGTGACCCACGGTGTCTGAACATAAGCAGGCCAGCATGGCTAGCTTGACCTGTAAATGAGGCCTGTGGAGAGGCATATAGGATTGCACATCCCCCAGTATGCTGCTATTGTAAGATAGAACTCAGTAGAAGTATTGAATTAGCTTAGGTAGGCAGAACTGCAGAGCAGAAAGATGGAAAAATACAGAAAGACATGTTTAAAAGTTACTGATAAGAAAAAGTACATCTGCAAAGAAATAATTGGGAGTGCTGACAGATGAGTTGCAGAGCCCTGCTCCTCTGCATGCACAAATTGGCTATATGGCCTTGAGAGTGTGAAAGTAACAAGTTGATGAACTGACCATTGTAAATGGGACTAGAAGGGGGGCATGCAGGTGTCATGCCCACAGAAGGGACATAATTGGATAAACTTATCAGTACCGGGACCAATGGAAGGGGTACGGGAGGTACGGGAGGTTACCGGGACCAATGAAATGTTTTTCTATACCTAGAATGGAACAGAAGTCTATAAAAGTTGTTGTAATGCTTGAAAACTTGGCTCAGCCATTTTGAAATTGACTGGTTCGAGACTTGTGCACAAATAAATGATTTGGACCTTCTGAACAGACTCCTGGTATCATTGGTTTGTCTGCGCTTTGCTGCTACATATTCTTGGTGCGTTGGCCGGGAAGTTGTGGAATCAAAGTGTATATAGGGCAATATACCACGACTTTCCGCCTCTATAGGCTTGGTCCTGCCGGGATCGCGCCCTTCCGACGAGGGCTGCTCCCTGGCGCCACCGGTCCCTTGTATCGGAGGGAGCTGGTCGGACCTCGGCGGGTGCCGGGCCCGGTTGGAGCCAACGCCTCGAACCCGAGTGAGGGGAGTCCGAGGTCCAACTCATGCGCCTGCTTGGGAAGTTTGAGGACCGGATCCGGTGAGTATAGTTTTGATTTGGTGTCTAGACAGAGATAGAAAGAGCAGTACTGCCATTGGAACTTGGAATTTGGAATTTGTAATCTCGAGATATTGGGAATTGGTAAGAGAGCATGATCACCTCTCAAGGAAGGGCCGAGTAACCCCGCATGGGAATTCGCCGGGTGAAACCCCCATCCTTATTGTAATTGGGAAAAGACTAGTCAGAATAGATAGAAACGAATGCATTCTGGGATACGTTGCTAGCATGATTGTGTGAACGAAGTGTGAATGAGAGGTCTGGCAGCACGGACCAAGTGAAGGCGGACCCCTGAGTAGCGCATTTCCTGACCGGGCGACCGCGTTCAGGTCGCGAAAAGGGGGAAGCGATTGTCGTCTTGTCTTGTTATTTGTATTCCCTATACGTTTCCAGGACCGTGAGGACCCCTTACCCACGGTCCGCCCTCCTTTTCCCTTCTGTCTGTTGTTGCGCGCACACATCGAAATGGGAGGGGTGGGGTCTACTAGAAACACTCCATTAGAATGTATGATCGCACATTTTAAAGAGGGATATTCAGGAGATTATGGTATTAAAATGACAGCAGCCCGTTTGCAGATTTTGTGTACTAGGGAGTGGCCCGATCTAGACCCCATCTGGCCCCGAGAGGGAACGTTCAATGTAGAGATTATTCAGTCAATACACCGTAGAGTGCGGATAGCGCACCCCGATCAGTACCCCTACATAGATTCCTGGTTAAGTATTTGTGAAGATCCGCCCCCCTGGGCGCAGCGCTGTTATGAGGAACAGTGCAGAATAATGTTAGCGAAAACAGATTCTAGACAGAAGACGGAACAGCCTAAAATGAGAGAGCAGGATAAGAAAGCCAGAAAGAAGCCCATCCTGGTAGATCCTGATTCCCCAGAAATAATGCTCAGGCAGCCCCGAACCCCAGGTCCAATAAGAGTAGCCCGGCGTCCTGCCCCAGAACCCCAGAGACGGCCGGAGCCGGAGCGGGACCCAACCCCTGATCCACCTCCCGGAGGGGAGGAAGAGGAGGAATTAGCTGAAAGAGAAGAGGAGGACATAAAAAGTGAGCCAGAAGCGGAGGTAGAAGAAGGAGAAAAAGAGAATGCCCCAGACGAGGAGGACAGTGTACAAGTAATTGCTAGTACTAGTAAACTAGCAAAAGATAAACCCAAAGCAAAACCTGTTGAGAAAAAGAAAGTGACCCCTTCAAAGGCAATTACGACAATAACCCTTAGATCCCAAAAGACACCTACGGCAGCCAAAATGTTTCCCTTACGGCAAGTCCCGGGAGTGCCCGTAAAGAATGATAATGATGAAGTGGTAGCGGGACCCCTAACTTATGTGTATATCCCTTTCTCTACAACTGATTTATTAAATTGGAGGTCGCATTATGCCTCCTATACTAGTAAACCCCAGGAGCTGACAGAATTAGTAACTACTATTATGGAAACTCACCAACCCACTTGGCCAGATTGCCGCCAGCTCCTGACCACCCTATTCACGACAGAAGAACGAGCAAGAATTAGAAAAGCAGCTATTGAGTGGATGGCAGATAACCCTGTAGCTCCGAGACAGGGGCAGAATATAATAGACCGTCGGGAAGCAGCTCAGAGAGAATTCCCGAATGAAGACCCCCAATGGGATCCAAATACAGATGAAGGATCCACAGCCCTAGCCCGTTTTCGCCAAGGCTTTTTACAAGGCCTGAAAAGGGGGGGCCAAAAAGCTATGAACCTTTCCAAAGTTGCAGGAGTTATCCAAGGGATAGATGAGAGCCCAGCAGATTTTTATGAAAGATTAACTGAAGCATACAGAATGTATACTCCCTATGATCCCGAGGCACCAGGAAGTTTATGTATGGTGAATTCTGCTTTTGTAAACCAGTCTCAACCAGACATTAGACGTAAATTACAGAAATTAGAAGGGTTTGCGGGCATGAATGCAACACAGTTATTGGAAGTCGCTCATAAAGTGTATGTGAATCGTGATAATGAAAGACAGAGAGAATGTGATAGAAAGATGAAGAAGAAAGCTGATTTTTTGGCTGCGGCCATAGTTGAACAGAAAAGGGGAGGTGTCCCTAGTCGAAGGAGCAGAGGAAGAGGGCGGGGTCAAGGCGGAGGCCGGACCCAGAGACTAGGCGTGAACCAATGCGCCTATTGCAGAGAGGAAGGACATTGGAGAGATACGTGCCCGCAACTCGAAGACGCCCAGCAAGATGACGACAGCAGTCATCAGTGGCGAGAAGAAAGACGAGGCTATCCCCGAAGCCGAGGAGGAGCCAATCGAGAACAATTCCAGCGAGAGAGAGGAGGAGCCATTCAAGCATTGGCCACACCAGCCCATGATGAGAATGACGTGGATTAGGACAGACCGGGCTCCAAGTTTGCTTTAGGTCTCCAGGAGCCTATGGTCGGAATACAAATAGGAGACCAAATTATGGACTTTATGGTTGATACTGGAGCACAACATTCAGTAATAGACAAAAAGATAGCCCCATTTTCTACAAAAGCAGTCACCATTATAGGAGCAACTGGTGCCAAAGCTACAAAGTCTTTTCTTCAAAATCGAATATGCAGTCTAGGAGGACAACAAATAACTCAATTCCTTTACATGCCCGAATGTCCAGTGCCATTACTGGGACGAGATATGCTAGCCAAGCTTCAAGCACAGATATCTTTCTCTGAACAAGGAGAAATGCAAATGACAGTAAATTCCCAAGCCAAACCAGCAGGAGTAATGCTGCTGACAGTGCCCCGAGAAGAAGAATGGAGGTATTACGTTGATGACTCCATCCAAGACACCTATTTTGAACAAACTTTAAAGAACATCGATGCACCACCGGGAGTATGGGCAGAAGGCAGTCCTCCAGGCCTAGCCAAGCATATAGCTGCAGTAATTGTAACTCTCAAGCCTAGTGCTACACCAGTGCACGTCAAACAGTACCCTCTCCCAAGAGCTGCAATTGAAGGCATTCATCGCCACCTACAAAGATTGCTCGAGTATGGCCTACTAAAAGTATGTCAATCCCCATGGAACACTCCACTTTTGCCAGTAAAGAAACCTGGGACAGATGATTATCGCCCAGTACAAGATTTGAGAAGAGTAAATGATGCAGTTGAAACCATACATCCAGTTGTACCCAATCCTTACACTCTTCTAGGACTGATACCCGCTGAAGCTACCCATTTCACTGTACTGGATTTGAAAGATGCATTCTTTTGCATAAGATTAGCCCCTGAAAGCCAAATATTGTTTGCATTCGAATGGCAGGACCCCGTCTCTGGAAGAGGGGGCCAACTCACCTGGACAAGATTACCCCAAGGATTCAAGAATTCGCCTACCATCTTTAGTGCTGCACTGAATCAAGACCTTTCAAGCTATCCAGTAGCCCCGGGGAAGAGAGTGCTTCTCCAATACGTGGATGATCTGTTGATAGCTGCCATATCAGAAAGTGAATGTATACTAGCCACCAAAGACCTCTTGCAGTTACTAGATGAAGCTGGATACAAAGTTTCCAGAGCCAAAGCACAGCTATGCCAAAAAGAAGTGAAATACTTGGGTTTTCGTATTACCCAAGGAAGCAGAAGATTAGGCAGAGAAATAAAGGAAGCAGTATGCAGAATTCCAACTCCAACAACCAGAAAGCAAGTCAGAGCCTTTCTGGGAGCGGCAGGATATTGCCGAATCTGGATACCCAACTTTGCCCAAATTGCCAAACCACTGTATGAAGCCACAAAAGGAGAAGAAAAGTCGCCACTGGAGTGGGGACTTGAGCAGGATACAGCCTTCAAGACGTTAAAGGAAGAATTGATGTCATCACCAGCACTTGGACTACCAGATGTCCACAAACCTTTCCACTTGTTTGTACATGAAGCACAGGGAAATGCCTTAGGCATGTTGACTCAGAAATTGGGAGCGACCTGTAGCATACCTATCGAAACAATTGGACCCTGTGGCCAAAGGATGGCCACCTTGCTTGAGAGCAGTTGCAGCTACAGCGCTACTAGTGAGCGAAGCAGACAAGCTCACACTAGGACAGAACATACGAGTCACTGTGCCACATGCAGTCCTTGCCCTTATGGAACAAAAAGCAAATTATTGGCTCACCAATTCCCGAATGTTGAAGTACCAGAGCATGTTATGTGAAAACCCACAGATACAACTTGAAGTGAACCATGCCTTGAATCCAGCCACCTTGATACCCATCAGTGAAGAACTCCCAGAACATGACTGTATCGAAGTCATGGAAACTGTGTTCTCCAGTCGACCTGACTTGACAGATGTGCCCATAGACAATCCTGACCAGATCTATTACGTTGATGAGAGCAGTCTCATCCTTGATGGACGACGCTGTGCCGGATATGCAGTCGTCACTCAACACGAAGTAGTTGAATCATCAGCTCTAGCCTCAAGCACATCAGCCCAGAAAGCCGAATTGATAGCACTTACCAGAGCATTGTTGTTAGGAGAAAAACTTGTGCTGAATGTATATACAGATTCCAAATATGCCTTCACTACTTTGCATGCCCATGGAGCTCTCTATAAAGAAAGAGGACTCATCACATCCGGAGGAAAATCAGTCAAGTATGGTCCCGAGATATTGATGCTACTTGATGCAGTTTGGGCCCCAACACGTGTAGCTGTCATGCATTGTAGAGGACATCAAGCAGGAAAAGGAGAAGTTGCCCGAGGAAATAGATTTGCAGATGCCTCAGCACGACAAGCAGCTATGACAGGACAGATTGCCCCACAAGCTATGCCAATGCAAGCAGCATTGTTTCCAGTACCTTTGAATCTATGGACCCCACGATATACCACCAAAGAATTGGATTACTATTGTAACAGAGAAGATGGAATACTGAAAGATGGATGGATTGAGCTGCCACCAGAAGAGGGCAGTCAACCTCCTGGACGAATAGTAATTCCTGAACTGTTAGGACCATCCTTTGTCAAAGCTTTCCACGAAGCCACCCACTATGGGAAGAGTGCTATGGAGAAAGCACTCAGACCACATTTTTACATCCCTCTGATGACAACCATATCAGCCTCAGTAGCACATCAATGTTTAACCTGTGCCAAAAATAATGCCAAGCAAGGCCTTATAACGGCACCCCGAGTTCAGTCAGGAGGTGTCACCCCCATGCACAACCTCCAAGTTGATTTTACTGAAATGCCAAGAGCCAATGGATACCATTACCTATTAGTATTAGTTTGTACTTTCTCTGGGTGGGTAGAAGCATTCCCAACCAGAACTGAGAAAGCCCGAGAAGTTACCAAAGTCTTAATGAGAGAGATTGTCCCCAGATTCGGAATTCCAGCAACCAAAAAACTGCGCATCATTCTGGGTGACCTAAATCTCCCATCGATTCCCCCTGTACAGGCAGACGCATTCTTTGAAGCCATGCATCAGCTCGGCTACACACAAATCATACAAGAACCCACACATAACAAAGGTAACACCCTTGATATGGTGTTCTTATCACACAACATCCAAAAATACACCAAACCTCGAGTAACCCCAGTCCCATGGTCCGACCATTTCCTAGTCGAAATTGAAATCCACCTACCTCCACAAAAGGTAAAGCCTCAAGCCGACCCAAAAACACATCAACAGAGGAAATTCCAAAAATTCAATAGCGAAGCTTTGGTAACTTCTATATCTACACATTTTGAGTACACCACCACAGACCTAGACAAGCTGGTAGACCAATGGAACTCAGGGATCGAAGCAGCTGCAAGTCCAACATGGAAGAACACAAACGCTGTAACAAAGACAGGAACCGAACCATGGTACTCTCCCACGCTATCTAAAATGAAGAGAGAACTACGCAAACTTGAAAGGAAATGGAGGAAAAAGCAAACCGAAGAAGGCAAGCAACTATACCTAACACTCCTCGCAAGATACAAGAATGAGGTAAACCTCGCTAAAAAGACACACCACACTAATCTACTCAACAAAGCGCTCAACAGACCCAGAGAACTTTTTGAACTCGTAAAATCTCTGACCAAATCTTCACAAAACTCCATCTCTGCAGACGATATAAAGGCCCAGACGCTTGCCGACCACTATGCCAAAAAGCTAAATCCGAAACTTCCCACAAGCATGACCAAAGGCATGCCACTAGCTCTCACCACTCGAGAAACCACAACTGCCCCTCAAGCAGACCCAGAAACAGAATGGAACACCTTCCAGCAATTAGGTGAGCAACAAATCTTAAACATCTTAACCAACTTAAACACCACTACCTCCCCCCGCGACCCATGCCCAGCCGCTTGGATGAAAGCAACCAAGAAAGACAACGCAAAACCCATCGCGCACATTGTCAATCAGTCTCTGAAACAAGGAATCATGCCGTCTCATCTCAAGAAATCAATTATTAGACCCATATTAAAAAACAAGTCGCTCAACAAAAGTGACCCTGCATCATATCGCCCAATCTCAAGCATAGCTTTCCTAGCAAAGATGATTGAAAAAGCGGTCCAGCACCAACTCCAGGACCACATGGACGAGATAAAAGCCCTAGATGAACATCAATACGGATTCCGTCAGAATCACGGAGTGGAAACACTACTACTGGCACTCCTTGACAGTCTACTTAGGGGCCTCGAGAACAAAAACTCCATGTTCATACTCATATTCATCGATATCTCAGCGGCATTTGATACAGTACATCACACCACCCTTTTGGACCGCCTGGCCTCGCTAGGTATAACAGGGACCCCCCTGAAATGGTTCACATCATACATATCCAATAGGATGCAACAAGTGCAATTCAACAACAACAGAGCTGATGCTTTCCCCCAAACCCAAGGGATCCCTCAAGGGTCTGCCCTCTCATCCCTACTGTTCAATTTGTATATAAAGCCGGTATGCAGTATTTTCCAGAAATACAACATAAATTACCACATATATGCCGACGATGTGATGTTATACACACAGCTCGACATAACACAGCCTAACTTCAGTCCACTAGAAGAATGCCTTGACATGCTCCAATCATGGCTTCAGCAAAACAACATGTCAATAAATCACAAAAAAACAGAGGTCATGTTCATGTCCAAGAAAGCCAATTTCATCCTGCCCACCACAGTCACACTAAACAAAAACATATACGATACAAAGCCTGTAATAAAGTATCTAGGAGTCCTACTTGACAGCAACCTCAAGATGGACAAACACCTCAGAACAGTTAACCGAGCCATCTTTTACAAACTCAAAATCCTTCAACCACTCCGCAATATCCTCGAGAAATCCGACTTTAGGTCTGTTGCTCAAGCACTAATCATTCCCCACCTGGATTACAGCAATGCCATTCTACAAGGGCTTCCAAAGAGCACACTAAGCATCCTGCAAATGGCTCAGAACGTGGCTGCAAGAGTCATCATGGAAAAGAAAGTCACCGACCACATAACCCCAGTTCTAATGGATCTGCACTGGCTCCCAGTGGCCGCCCGCATCATCTACAAACTACTCATCACAACATTTAAACTCATCAATGGCATCGCACCATCCTACCTCAATAACCTAATCACTATTCAACCTAGCAACAGGAGCAGGAGAACTATGAATCTCAACACCCTATGTATCCCGACCAGCATAAGATCTGTCAAGGCCGAAACAAGCAATAGGGCGTTCACATACTCAGCGCCAATCCAATGGAACCAACTACCGCATGAATTAAGGCTCACAAACAACCTGAACGAATTTAGACGAAAACTGAAAACCTATCTGTTTCAAACCCACTACAACTTGATCTAACTGCGATACCCTACCTCAACCAGATCTCCTCTGCCGCACTCGGCAGCATATAATCTAATAGTATATAGTCATGTATAACTTGTACACCTTGGCAACTAATTCCGTACAAATTGTATATAACCATGTATAGTCTGTACACCTTGGCAACTAATTCTGTACAAATTGTATATATGGGGCCCTCCCCCAATCTACTGAAATCAAATGTATACCTTGATCTGTGTGCTTTAATCAAATATGTATCGTATCCAAATGCTTGTCCCGTGTTACGTAATCATTGACTAATCAAAATGTAAAACTGAAATCTCAATGTACCGTACAATACATTATGATTCTGTAAAGTAAACCGCTGCTGATCGTAGGAAGCAGCGGTATACAAGTGTTTACTAAATAAATAAATAAATAAATAAATAATAGGGTCAGACAATGGACCCTCATTTGTCTCCCAAGTTACTCAGCAGTTAGCAAAAGCCTTGCAGATACAATGGAAACTCCACACTGCATACAGACCCCAGAGTTCAGGGAAAGTTGAGCGAATGAATCGTACCTTGAAAGCCCAAATGTCCAAGCTTTGTCAGGAGACACACTTGAAATGGCCCCAAGTGCTCCCCATAGCTTTACTCAGAATACGCTCAGCTCCTGTAAAGTCAACAGGATTTTCCCCTTTTGAAGTTCTGTATGGTAAACCCCCACCAATAGTGCAGGGAGTCAAAGGAAGTTTAGCCCAGATTGGTTCAGAAGTAACCAGACAAGAACTCCTAGCTCTTAGTTTTGTTCTGCAGACTCTCCATACGTGGATCCAAGATCAGTTGCCTATCAACTTGACGGAACCCTTGCATCCCTATC
The DNA here is from genome assembly GCA_033557465.1 of Ichthyophis bannanicus. NCBI lineage: Eukaryota > Metazoa > Chordata > Amphibia > Gymnophiona > Ichthyophiidae > Ichthyophis > Ichthyophis bannanicus. The sequence continues at coordinate 404,035,583 of CM066038.1, forward strand.
AGCCTGGTACTTCGGTGTGGATCAAAGATTGGAAGAAGACACCGTTGGAACCCCATTGGAAGGGACCGTACACCGTCATCCTGTCTACCCCAACTGCAGTAAAGGTAGCCGAGATCGACGCCTGGATCCACCACAGCAGAGTCAAGCCCGCCGCCGATTCTGAACCAGAGCAGTGGACAGCAGAACAGCATCTTGATGCACCCTTGCGAGTTACTCTGAGACGGCAACCAGCAGCTTAGACACTTCATCACAAGTGTTTTGCAGTAGCCAAGTCTTTCGAAGAGGATTGCTGTTTTACATGCAACAGTTTTGTTTTAACGAACCCAATTTGTGTGCGATTTGACACACTACTTTGAGACTACATTGACTAAGCCAGACTTCACAAGCCAACTGAAATTGCTAAAAAATTGGTCAATGTGTACTGGACAACCTGAGGATCTTCAATCAACACTCAGCACCCGTTAAATTGCTTCATTAGCAAACGGGACGAAGAATAAAAGACCGTCGTGATCAAGATCAGCAAGCTGAGGATTCAGAAGAACTCCAATCAACATCAACATGTATCTTTGTTTTTGCTTTACCTTGGTTGCCTTCTTTGGAGGTTTTGAACTGACTTATGCTTTACCTCCATGCACTGCTTGCATTACTTCTACTAGAACTGGACTGAAAGTAACTCAGACTTTGCTTTATCATTCTTACTATACCTGCAAGGGAACAGTAACTCGGTGTATCTATAACACCACTGAACTAAATGTTTGCACTCATGGCAAAATCAAAGCATGCTATAATCCGCATCAGAATCCATCCTATTACATGTTGGAAATAAGATGGAAGGATGCAGATGGACCTATATTAGCTGCTACACCATCACTTAAGGACATTACTAAACCTGCTGTTTTGAATTTTGATGCATGTAATGCCATTAATAGAGATAGTCATTCCACCTGTGGTACATGGGAAAAAGCGTATCGAAATGACCATAAGTATATGTGTCCAGAAGGTGCCACAAATTGGTGGAAGTGTACAGGTAAAACGGGATCAGGCTATAGTACTGCAACAGCGGCAGATTACTATTGCCCGTATTGGGGATGTGTTTTTTATGCTACCTGGAACACTGGTATAACTGATGAGAAAATAGATAAATGAATGGCTACTCTAACCAAGCCAACCACAAATGATAAATGTCAGAAAGATGCTTGCAACCCCTTACACTTACGTATACACAATCCCCATGCATGGAAACAAGGATACAAGTTTGGTTTACGTATTGCTGGAGGGGCAATAGATCCAGGGACCATTGTGTATATCAGATTGAATACTCAAGCCCACAAGTCATCTAAATATCATATTCATAATACCTTTTATGAAGCTATGCATGTAAATAAGTTTGAGATCCCTCACCCCTCACAGAATTTATTTCTAGAATTAGCCGGAGCAGTAGTATCTAGTCTTAAGATCTCAGATTGCTATTTTTGTGGTGGAACCCAAATGGGAGACCAATGGCCATGGGAAGCCCAAGAATTGAATTATTCTATGATTTACAATCAGACTGAATTACACAAGGCTACCAGTGAATGGGTGTTAGCGCACTCAATCGTTGGACGTCTTTGCTATGCCAGAACTGGACCCCAGTTCACCCAGAAGGTAGGACAGCTGGTCTGTCTTAGCCAGAAGTACTATAATGCCACGACCAAAAAGACAGCATGGTGGTCAGGAATCAGACATCCTGAACCTCCTAACCCATTAGCCAGATTTCCTGAACTTGCTGGTCTATGGACTAACCTTGCCAAAGTCCAAGCCTGGCAAGCCCCACCTGGCCTATATTGGATCTGTGGAAACCGAGCATATGCACAACTTCCGCCACACTGGGGAGGAGCATGTGTCTTAGGAACCATTAGACCTTCTTTCTTTCTTTTAAACACTGAACATGGAGAACAATTAGGATACCCTGTATACACTACCCACCGACGCACGAGAGCATTAAGACAGAAAAGAGAAGCCTTACAGATAGGCAAGTGGGAGAAGTGGCAAGGTGATGATTGGCCACCAGAAAGAATCATTGAGTATTATGGGCCTGCCACTTGGAATGATGATGGTATGTATGGTTATCGTACTCCAATTTATATGATTAATCGTATTATTCGCTTACAAGCAGTAGTTGAAATAATAACCAATGAAACTAGTCATGCTCTTACGCTCTTAGCTAGACAAAGTACTCAGATGCGCACTGCTATATATCAGAACCGCTTAGCACTTGATTATTTGTTAGCAGCTGAAGGAGGAGTATGTGGTAAGCTGAATTTAACTAATTGCTGTTTGAAAATAGATAAGGGTCAAGTAGTTGAAGAAATTGCTAAAGATATGCAAAGACATGCTTATGTGCCAGTACAGACTTGGCACTCATTGAAGTTTCCTAACTGGTTTGCTAATCTCTTTTCATGGGTGGGAGGATTTAAGACTTTCATTGTTTTAGTACTAATTCTTGTTGCTGTTATCTTCTTATTACCATGTTTAATCCCATGTTGTATGCGTTCCATTCATAACACTATTGATAGTACAGTAGAGCGGAAGACCGCAACTAAAATAATGGCTTTATACAAAGCTAGTCCTAGTCGAAATCCTTCAATAATGATGTGATTCTAATAAAAGTGATTTAATTCACACCTTATTGAGTAATAGGGTGAGATTAATCAAAGGGGGGAATGTGGCAGGTGCAGGCCTGTGACCCACGGTGTCTGAACATAAGCAGGCCAGCATGGCTAGCTTGACCTGTAAATGAGGCCTGTGGAGAGGCATATAGGATTGCACATCCCCCAGTATGCTGCTATTGTAAGATAGAACTCAGTAGAAGTATTGAATTAGCTTAGGTAGGCAGAACTGCAGAGCAGAAAGATGGAAAAATACAGAAAGACATGTTTAAAAGTTACTGATAAGAAAAAGTACATCTGCAAAGAAATAATTGGGAGTGCTGACAGATGAGTTGCAGAGCCCTGCTCCTCTGCATGCACAAATTGGCTATATGGCCTTGAGAGTGTGAAAGTAACAAGTTGATGAACTGACCATTGTAATTGGGACTAGAAGGGGGGCATGCAGGTGTCATGCCCACAGAAGGGACATAATTGGATAAACTTATCTGTACCGGGACCAATGGAAGGGGTACGGGAGGTACGGGAGGTTACCGGGACCAATGAAATGTTTTTCTATACCTAGAATGGAACAGAAGTCTATAAAAGTTGTTGTAATGCTTGAAAACTTGGCTCAGCCATTTTGAAATTGACTGGTTCGAGACTTGTGCACAAATAAATGATTTGGACCTTCTGAACAGACTCCTGGTATCATTGGTTTGTCTGCGCTTTGCTGCTACACTTACACAACTTCACTGACTCCCACTCAAGTTCCAAATATAGTATAAGCTGGTCACATTGGCTTACAAGGTTTTGCACGCTAGTGCCCCTGTTTATCTCTCGGACATTTTCCGCCTCCATTCTCTGCATTGTGTTCTCCAGTCATGCTAACCATTTGCAGCTTCCCTCAGTCTCACAAGCTTGTCTGGAATCACCCTCAACTCTTTCTTCTTCCTTGGCCCAGCACTCTGGAATGCCCTTCCCTCTGACATATGCCTCGAATTGTTCTTTGCAAAATCTAAATCTATGCTCAGGACCCACCCATTTCACTTAGTTCTTGACCTGCCATCATCTTGCACCCTGTCCAATGTCCTTTTCTTTTCCATTCCCCCCTCGCCCTCTGTGTTTTGTACAACTGTGACCTCTTTCCTATCTGACAATGGCATTCCTTTCCATTTCCGCTCAGTTTCAGCTATTTTGTAATTTGTAAAACCACCCTGCTACTTATGTGAAGGTATGGTATATAAAGCCTAATAAAAGAGATAAAGAATGGAACCTAGTTAATAATTTACCTGCATCAATGATGTTAGTGCATGGTATCATCGTAGCACATGTGAGGAACTTTGACTGCAAATAAGCAAGTCCTAGGGCCCCTTTTAGTAAAGTGCGCTAAACAGTTAGCACATGATTCACACTTGGTATCTGCCTGCTTGTGGTAACTGCTATTGCAGGGGCATGGCAGCTACCACACGATGATTGGCACGCTGCCACTCTTGTGCTGGAGTGCTGAATGGGCAGGACAGGAACAGACAGTATGTGTGGAGAGTACATTGCAGTTAGTGAATGGGGGATATATTTCATGCTGTCAATGTTGCCATCAGTATGGGTTCACCTAATACATAAGAACATAAGATATGCCATACTGGGTCAGACCAAGGTCCATCAAGCCCAGTATTCTGTTTCCAACAGTGGCCAATCTAGGTCATATGTACCTAGCAGTTTCCCCAAGAGACACAAGTTCCACAATGCTTGTACTGGGTCAAGCATTGATATCTTCGGTCATTTCTTAATAATGGTTTATGGACCTTTCCTCCAGGAACTTGTCCAAACCTTTTTTAAACCCAGCTACACTAACAGCCTTTACTACATCCTCCGGTAACAAATTCCAGAGTTTGATTACACGTTGAGTGAAAAAATATTTTCTTTTAATAGTCTTAAATAGTTTACCCTGTAGCTTCATTGCATGTCCCCTAGTCTTTCTATATTCTGATAAGGTAAACAATCGATCTACGTTTACCCGTTCCACTCCGTTCATTAATTTATAGACTTCTATCATATCTCCCCCCTCAGCCGTCTCTTTTCCAGGTTAAAGATCCCTAACCTTTTTAGCCTTTCTTCATAGGAGTATCCTTCCATCCCCTTTACCATTTTGGTGGCTCTTCTCTGTACCTTTTCTAAAATAGCTATATCCTTTTTAAGATACGGCGACCAGAATTGCACACAATATTCAAGGTGCGGTCTCACCATGGAACGATATAGAGGCACTATAATATCTCTTGTTTTATTTTCCATTCCTTTCCTTATCATACCTAGCATTCTATTTGCTCTCTTGGCCGCCACTGCACACTGGGCCAAGGGTTTTAACATGGTATCCACAATGACGCCTAAATCGTTTTCCTGGGTGGTGGTTCCTAATGTGAAACCTTGCATCGTGTAACCATAGTTTGGGTTGTTCTTCCCTAGGTGCATAACCTTACATTTGTCCACATTAAATTTCATCTGCCATTTTGATACCCAGTCTTCCAATTTATCAAGATCCTCTTGCAATTTTTCGCAATCCTCTTGGGTTTTAACAACTTTAAATAGTTTTGTGTCATCTGCAAATTTGATAACCTCACTCGTTATTCCACTTTCCAGGTCATTTATGAATATGTCAAAAAGCAGCGGACCCAGCATAGATCCCTGGGGTACACCACTATTCACCTTTCTCCATTGGGAAAATTGGCCATTTAGCCCTACCCTCTGCTTTCTATCTTTTAACCAGTTCCTGATCCACAATAGTACACTGCCTCCTATCCCATGACTCTTTAGTTTTGCCAAAAGTCTCTGATGAGGGACCTTGTCAAAGGCTTTCTGAAAGTCCAGATACACAATATCAACCGACTCACCTTTGTCCACCTGTTTATTCACTCCTTCAAAAAAACATAACAGATTAGTAAGACAAGATCTTCCTTGTCTAAAGCCATGTTGGCTGTCTCCCATTAGGTTGTGACTATCTACATGCTGAGTAATTTTATTCTTTATGATGGTTTCTACCATTTTTCCCGGTACTGACATCAGGCTCACCGGTCTGTAGTTTCCCGGATCACCCCTGGAACCCTTTTTAAAAATTGGTGTTACATTGGCGATCCTCCAATCTTCAGGTATTAGAGATGATTTTAATGATAGTTCACAGATTACTGATAGCAGTTCTGCAATCTCATATTTCAGTTCTTTCAACACCCTTGGATGTATACCATCCGGCCCAGGTGATTTGCTACTCTTCAGTTTATCTAATAGTTGTAAGACATCTTCGCGATGTATCGATATTTCCTTCAATTCTTCCACACCTTTAAATACCACTTCAGTCATGGGTAACATCCCTACATCTTCCTCAGTAAAGACCGAAGCAAAGAATTCATTCAGTCTCTCCGCTATCGCCTTGTCGTCTCTTAGTGCTCCTTTAACCCCTTTATCATCTAATGGACCAACTGACTCTCTCACAGGTTTTTGCTACGAATGTACTTGAAAAGGTCTTTATTTCGCATTTTTGCTTCCGCAGCAAGCTTCTTCTCAAATTCTCTCTTTGCCTGCCTTATCAATGCCTTGCATTTGACTTGCCAGTGTTTGTGCTGTTTCCAGGTTTCGTCGTTTGGCTCTTTTTTCCATTTACTGAAAGATGCTTTTTTGGCAACAGCCTCTCTGACCTCACCTTTAAACCATGCTGGCAGTTTTTTGGACTTCCTTCCACTTCTCTTAAAGCATGGGATACAGCTGGTCTGGGCTTCCAAGATAGTATTTTTCAACAACACCGAAGCTTGATGTACGTCTTTAACCTTCGCAACTGCTCCTTTTAGTTTTTTCTTAACTGTTTACTCATTTTATCATAGTCTCCCTTTCAAAAGTTAAAAGGTAGTACTGTGGATTTCCTTACTATCCCTCCTCCACTAATTAAATCAAAGGCGATCATGCTATGATCACTATTGCCAAGTGGCCCCAACACCCTTATCTCTTGCCCTAGATCTGGTGTTCCACTAAGGACTAGGTCTAATATGGCTTCCCCTCTGGTCGGTTCATGAACCAGCTGCTCCAAGGAGTGGAGTAGCAGCCTAGTGGATAGAGCACTAGTTTGATAACCAAGTAAACCAGGGTTCAATTCCCACTGGCACTCCTTGTAACCTTGGGCAAGTCACTTAACCCTCCATGGCCTTGGAAGAAAGGCCTGGCAATCTCCTTCCGATCACACTGCCAAGAAAACCCAGGGGCTGCTGGGTCATCAGGAGCCAGCATTGACTCCAAGGCCCAGATTGCATTTGCAATGCCACTTCGATATGTGGTAAATGTACCCATGGTATCAGCACCATGCATCAGGGAACTCATCCCCATGTTAACTGCTGGGAACATGCTGGCCACACACCCCAACATGAACCATGGAGGCTTTGCACGTTTGGTTTTTGCATCTAATGTGCGTTTAGCACAAAAACCTAAAGTACTTTAGTAACAGGACTCCCTAGACTTTAAAAATATATATATCCCAGAGACTATCGGACCTATGAAGAGGCATTTTAGAAAGGGCACCCAAGTGCAACCTGGGATGTCCAGGGCAAAACGTGCAGGAAAACTAAGTTCTGGCCTGATATTGGAATCAGATATCCATGCTGGTGTCCATATAGACGTCCCTGCTACAAACACTTGGGGCAGGGACATTATCTCCTACTAGTTTGCAAACTGGGATGTCCATTGGCATGCAAAAAAGAAAAAAGAAAAGCATGAGTGCTCTTTCCCTTGTGTGTTCACTGTCAACATGGAAAATATAGGGGATATGGGTACCTCCTTCTCCACGCCTTCTGAATTTGCTAGGCAAAACATGCATTTTTCCATTGCCCATTCATACCTGGAGCAGGTATTAATTTGGACACAACTCAGGATGTGCAGGGCATTTCTGAAATTGGACAAGGATGTCCATTCTTGGGAACACCCCGACATGCCTACACCACACCCTTGTTCCTACTTGGATGTTCTCACACCAGGGGATATCTTTGAAATCAGAAACGTTTCCATGCTTTGGATGTCCGTATACTCCAAAGCATGAATAAGGCATCTAAAATGACCTCCATGAATTCTATATGCTACAAAACATATATACATAGAATGTCCTACAGATGTCGTCACACTCTTGTATATTTTTCATATTCTGCCGTCTAAAAATTAGAACTTAAAATGCATTAAAGTAGGAGTTTGTTTCACTGATCCACAACAGAATGCAGAAAAGACTACTTCTACTCCTTGGTCTTCTCTCTTTCTCCGGTGCATCTTCCAGGATCTATTCTTTGATGGCAGAAGGTATTTCCATTCAAGATACAAGTTGTTCTCACCAGGCTACCAAATAAGCCCAGAAAAACTGTACTCAAATGCTCCAAATAGTGAATTAGAGGTAAGCATTTTTTTGACTATATAGCAGCAGTTATCCACCGTTCTGTTCTCATGGTACAAGATACACCCCTTCTCCATCTATCTGTGTCTATGATCCCTCTTTCTCCCACAAATACCTTAGGATTTTGGGTTTCCCAGCTGCTGAGCAAAGCTAGTTTTGAACTGCTATACTGTGTCAGACCAAAGGTCCATCAAGCACAGTGTCCTGTTTTCAGCAGTGGCCAATCCAGGTCACAAGTATCTGACATATCCCTAGGGATAAGTAATGGTTTTCTGTTGGACTATATTAACTGTTTATGGAATTTTCCTCCAGGAATTTGTCCAAACCTTTTATAAACCCATCTACACTACCTGCTTTTACCTCTCCCAGTGACAATGAGTTCAAAAGACTAATACATTCAGAGAAAAAATATTTTCTCCTATTTGTTTTAGTTTTAAATATCCTACTGTGTAGCTTCATGGCATGTCACCTCTTCTTTGTATTTTGTAAAAGACTAAACAATTGATTTGTATTTACCCCATTCCACGTCACTCACGATTTTACAGACCTCTATCATATTTCCTGTCAGCCATTTCTTCTCAAGGCTGAAGAGCCCTAACCTCTTCAGCCTTTCCTCATAGGAGAGTTGTTCCATCCCCTTTATCGTTTTGGCCACCCTTCTCTGAACTTTTTCTAATGCTGCTATATTTTTTGTGAAATGCGGAAATCAGAATTGGTGCTGTTGCACCATGGAACAATACAGAGACATCCAAACTCAGGGGTGCTTCCCAACTTGGATCCTTTTCAGAAAGCAGCTCACGAAATCCACACCTAGCACTAAGGTCACTGGCCTAGAAAGATTCAGGCAGAATCACTGAAGGAAGTTCAGCAAGGGCTACTATAACAACATGGTTTGCACTCTCACTAGAAGTTGGAATGGTGCTGCCCCAGATAATAGAGTTCCCATAGGGTCCTTTACAAAATAGAAAGCCTGGCACTACTTAGAAACTGCATCGATCAAGCTGTACCTCCACAGTATCTGTGAATTAAGGAAATTGCTGAGGAAGGTCACTGTGAGGCCTAAGATTATTTTAAAATAACTGCAGAGATCTCCAACAGAAACTGGAGAAACATTTTTTTTCTTAATGTAGTTCACACCTTTTCAGTAGTAGATCAGGGCAAGTTAGATTCTGGTCCAGAAAGCATTTCCCTCTCCCCAGTTAGAGGAGTAAATATTACCGCTAACCAGATAACCCTGGGGACAGATAGTGTCAAGCCTGTCGGAGGAAATGGTCAGTAACACTACCTGCATAGTGTCACTGAATATCAAGGTCAGTGGGGCTTATGCAGTTAGGTGTTACCTGCATAAGCCCTGCTGAATTCTGGCCCCTGCATATATATCGACACACACAAATCTATACCATATTTCAGCAAGACAACATTACAGCACAAGTATGTTAAGGAGCAAAAGGAGGATATATACTGACAACACGTCACATACACATTAGAGCTAAAGATGGTGGTAATGGAAAACCTTCAGGAGAAGATAACATCCCTGGTACAGCAATAGTTACAGTGAACTTATTCACGGACCCACTTCAGCAGGAGATAAACCAATTTTAAAAAAACATGTTAAGAGGACTAGAATCCTAGGTGGACTCCTGAAGAAACATAGTACTGCTACTTTTGATGACAAAAGCCCTGTATTTGATTACAGAAGGTACACGGAGAGCTTGCCAAGAAATGGAAGGAAAAGGAAAATCCAAGGGAAATGTACGTGATAGGGGGCGAGAGGTTAGTATGCACGGATCAGGAGAAAGACCTGTGACCTGTGATTATTTCTGAAGATCTCAACAAGGTGGCAAAACAGTGCGACAAAGCGGTGGCAAAATCCAGGAGGATGTTGGGCTGCATACGAAGAGGAATTGCCAGCAGAAAGGAAGAGGTACTGTCAGACGGCTGCCTGGGTGAGAATCTTCACAGTCTTGACAATGCATATATTTATATGATTTTTGCAAGGTATTGTGGGTAATGTAGCTCATTCACACCAGACACAGCTGCTGACAATAATTTAGTTGTGCACAAGTGTTAAAGCCAATAAGATACTTCTTTATTTATGGGGTTAGTTCTCCCAGCACAGATATGCTTGGTAGCACATAAATTAGATTACTTGCTTGCAGTGTTTAACTTGGTAAAACAAAGTCAAAAATCAAAATCAGGAAAACAACCTTCAAACTTGTCAGGCAATTAGCTAATGTTTTCTTAGCATATCTCTAACAAACGAAAAGCCACAAAGAAAGAAATAAACTGTTCTTGTAAGGTTAACTTCTGATTATTTTCCACACAGATCCAGAAGTAATTCTCTCCTAGCTCACAAGCAATTAGGTGCAGCTCAATTGCTATCAGTTATCCAGCTGAAACCCTTTAGCAGGCTGGCTTTCTACTGTGTGAGTCAAATCCTGCTTCAGGAGCTTTTCTTAGTGGAATAAAGAACACATTTATATTTTCTTTGTGATGGCTGCTGTGCTTTATCACAGAAAGTTACCAACGGAGTTTGGATAGAGAGCAGTCCATATAAACAATATCTTGATCTGCTATTATTTCCCCTTCATCAACAAGCATAGGGTCACTATCAAGAATTGGCACAGATGAATCTTTCAATGGAGCACTTTCAGGAGAACACTTATTTCCCTGCTGTCTTTCAAGGTTATAGCTAGGGCATAGATCAATGTTCATACCTGAGCTTCCATTGTTGCTATAGTTCCTCTCTATATAGCCTGGCCAGTATGTAGTCCAGTTCTTATGTCCAGCCTTCCAGTCCTGATCCCTGGACACTGGATCTCTCTTCACATACCTTCTGGCATAGGTCTTAGAGTCCCTTCCACGTGCAGCCGTCTCCCTCACAGGTAGCCTCTGGTGATTCCTTGTTCTGCAGCACCATTCCTTTGGCTTTCCCCAGTCCAATGGTCTATGCTGGCCCTTGGAATACCTCCCAGTATACGTACTGCCTTGGACTCTTCTAGACCTCTCAAAGGCTTTTCTCCTCTTCCTTCCAGAGGGTTTCTTTCCTTCTCTATCCGTCTGGTTTGGCTTCTGAATCTGCTGATCCTTCAGATGAAACTGATGATCAAACTCAAGCTGATTCTCAGGATACTGAGGACAATTCTCTGAATATCCAAGGTGATCATGAAGCTGGTCATCTGTAGAATAAACTCTACTCTTATTCTTCTTAGATAAGTGATCCTCCCTAACACAGCACAGCTGTGCTGAATCAGGCCCTGCCCTTTGAGATGAGTGCTTAGGGATTACCTCATAGCCCTCCTGATTGAACACACGTTTCCTCACTTCAGCTCCTCTAATGGCTGTTGGAAACCTGGTGCATTCTGGGACTGGTAGTCTTTTGTGAGAAAATTCTGTTTTCTTATTTCTACCAGAACTGACAGGTTGCTTGTTCAGAGTCACATCATCTTTTCTATAGCTCCTTCCTGAGCTATGATAAGCTTCCTTATCACAGTACTTATGCCACTGTACAAGTCACTATTGAGGCCTCACTTGGAATACTGTGCTCAGTTTTGGAGACCGTATTTTGCAAAGGATGTAGAAAGACTGGAAACTGTTCAGAGGAAGGCGACCAAAATGATTTGGAGCCTGCGTCAGAAGCCTTATGAGAAGAGACTTGAAGACCTGAACATGTACACTTTGGAGGAGAGGAGGGACAGGGGAGATATGATTCAGATCTTTAAATACTTGAAGGGAAATAATGAACAAACCAACCTCTTCCAACAACGGGGAAGCTGTACAACTAGAGGGCACAACATGAAGCTGCGAGGTGGTAAACTGAAAGGCAATGTCAGGAAATACTTTTTCATAGAAAGGGTGGTGGATGCTTGGAATGCCCTGCCGATGGAAGTGGTGGGGGCAAACGGTGACGGAATTCAAAATGGCATGAGATAGACACAGTGGATCCCTTTACAGCAACAGGATAAAATCAAAATAAACTGAACCATCTAATTTCACAACAAATAGGGGTGTCCTACATGGAGTGGTGGGTTCACCCCTAAACAGGGATGTGGGGAGGGGTGGTGGAGCGGCGGGTGCACCTACTCTTACAGTCGTGCTGGGCAGACTGGATGGACCGTGCTGGTCTTTATCTGCCATCATTTACTATGTTACTATGTTTCAGAAGACAACAGATGCAAATATTAGAACTCTGATTGGACGAATCAGAGCAAGTTACCCAAGTAACTTCAAAAAGCCAAGAGAAAGACAGAATAGAGATTTGGACAGGACTACAAAAAGAGAAGTGCCACAACAGCGGGATCACTTAGAATGAGCAACTAGGGAGCTATTTGTGAGAGATGAGGATATGGAGCAGGATGGAGAGTGGTGTGGGGCAGCGAGGAGGATATATGGGACCAGTGAATGGAGGGGTGAATTGTACAAGAGGATATGATTAATGCAGAACAGGACAGGAGACAGATAGGAGCATCAGGAAAGAGTTCAAGAGATCAAGGACATGACAGTGGATCCTGCCTTGCACAGAGGATGATAGGTGTGCAGGAGCTATAGAGAAGGACTGCCTGGGTTAAACCTCACACCTAAGGTAAAAAACATAAGTAAAATGAACAAAGCCATAAGCCACACAAAGGAAACATTTATAGATATTACATAGATCAATCTGATTCAATACTGTTCAGCAAAAATGGTTACCGAAAGAGTTCTACCAAAAAGGATACAAGACTAGAAGTAAAGGAGAAAAAGAACAGCTCCTCCTCGGGGGGAAAAAAACAACGCATTGAAGTAAAAATAAATTCCCTGTGTGCAAAAGTATCTCTGATAGACACATATCTCAAAGGATCAAGATCATAAAGATCCAAGCCATCAAACTGGAACATGCAGCCTTTACAGAAGATGATCTTAAACTCACATGCTCCAAAATAAACTGAAAGTATCAGCAGAAGCACAAAAACTGCACAGATATGAAGAAAAACAAGAGATGTCAAAATAACTATTGAGAGAACCCAACAGTCCTACGGGGAACTTGGAAAGAGTATCAATATGGTGGGAAAATACTACCAACTAAAACTAAACAGAAAGGATTTGGAGAAATGTATAAGACGACCCTGTAGAGTACAACCCAGAATGGCTTCCCAGGATATGAGAGAAACTAGAAATGATAATTGAATTTATGGAATGGCCTGAAGTTACAACAAAAGAATTGAAAATCAGCTTAAAAAGAGAGCGCTGGTCCAGATAGAATGCTCACTTTTTGGCTCAGTTAACATCTCTATCAAGACCTGGCAAACTGTTGAAATTAATTGATTGAGCTGCCAGACTTAACACCACAATGGCTAACAAAAGAACGGACACATCTCCTTCCAAAGAGAAATGTTACATACCAATAACCTGTCTATCTACAACTATAAACTGTTCAAGACGATAGATGGTGACAGAATACACAATCATATTGATTCTGTATCATCATGGCAATATAACAGAAGCACAATAACAGGATTATATGGAACCAAAGCCCAGTTAATGCTGAATAAAGCTATCATGGCCAGGACTAAGAAAAGCAGAAAGGTTGGTATAGTACGGATTAAATATAAAAAAGCCTTTGGTAATGCCCTGTACTCATGGATAATTGCTTTGAATTGTGCGTCAAGTTCACCATGAAAATGAGGCAAATTTCACGCCATCTAAAGCATGAAGATGGAGAGTTTGTCATTACTAACAGCAAGATCCAGCAAGGAATATTTCAGGCAAGGGAAGGGATTTTGGCTTTAATGCATGCCTTTTTCAGTAATAGCTCAAGATGAATTAAATTCAGGTACAGTATGTATTTTCCTGTCCCCAGAAGGATTAGAATGTAAATTTGCACCTAAGGTAATGGATAGTTAAGTAACTTGCCCAAGATCACCTGAAGTAGCAGAGGGATTAGACCCCTGACTTCCCTGGTTCTCAACACACTGCTCTAACCATTAGCTCTTGCTCCACTCCTCCCCATCACCATTCTTGTTTTGTATGGCACATAATCCTTTGGAGTACTCTAAATTCTTTGGAATATGGATTTAGCCTAAACCCTAAAGATTGTAAAGATTCATAGGTAACATCACGCTTACTGTTTGTAAATGACTTGAAGCTCTACAATCCCAGTGGTCAACACCTAGTAGAACAATTATATGTTGTAAAAAGCCTTTGCAATGACACCAAGAGGACTTTCAGTTTGGATAATTGAGTAAAACTGAGCAAAACTGAAAATATCTCTCCAACTGATGACTGTGGCATAATGGAGCTTGAACAGGAAGCTGTATATAAATATCTAGGAATAGAGGAAGGAACAGCAATCCGGCATAAATTACTGAGAGAGAAAAAAAATCTGTAAATAATACGGGAGATCAGTAGAGATTATTACAGGAGATTAGGAGAAAAGGTCAATCATCTCCACTGACTGACCTTTTTAATGCCTCTTTAGAGCCGGGGGTGGCGCCAGAGGACTGGAGAGAGGCACATGTGGTCCCTTTACACAAAAGCGGAAGAAAAAATGTGGTGAATAAAATATTGGAAACGCTGCTGAAAGAGAAAATAGTGAGGTTTCTGGTGTCATACAGATTAGAGGATCCAACGCAACATGGATTCACCAAGGGCAGGTCTTGTCAGACTAATCTTATTGATTTCTTTGACTGGGTGACCGAGGGAGGGCCCTAGATGTGGTGTATTTAGATTTCAGTAAAACATTTGACACTGTTCCACACAGGCGACTTATAAACAAACTAAGTACCCTAGGGATGGACCCTAAATTTACTACTTGGGTTAGAAATAGGTTGAGTGGGAGGCGACAAAGTGTACAGGTAAATGGAGCTCACTCTGAGGAGGAGGAGGTTACCAGTGGAATGCTGCAAGGTTCTGTCCTTGGTCCGATTCCTTTTAACATTTTTGTTAGTGATATTACGGAAGGGCTGTACGGTAAGATTTGCCTCTTTGTAGATGATACCAAAATCTGCAACAGAGTAGATAGCCAGGAAGGTAGATAACATGAGGAGGGATCTAGCTAAGTTTGAAGAATGGTCTAGAATTTGGCAGCTGAGATTTAATGCTAAAAATTGTAGGGTCATGCATTTGGGCTGCAGCAATCCAAGGGAGTGGTACATTATAAGGGGTGACTTACTTCTCTCCAAAAAGAATGGGATTCAGGCGCGATTGTGTCTGATGATCTCAAAGTAGCAAATCAGGTAGAAAAGACTGTGGTAGGCGAAGGCCTATGATCCATGCTGCTTGAACTAAATAGACAGGCTGAAGCAGCTTGACCTGTAAATGAAGCCTGTGGTTAGGCCCAGAGGAGTGTACCCCCCCCCCCCCCCCAATACTGCTTCCATAGAATCGAAACTTAAGCATAACCCAGCATAGCTAAGCAGAAACGAAACTTAGAGGAGATAGAAAAACAACTTTAATTGGTACTGATAAGAGTGTGAAAGCTTCTGTGAACTAATTAATTCTGCTGAGAGAAGGGTTACAGTGCCCTGCTTTCCCACATGTTCTAGTCAGCCAGCGACCTTGGAGGAGAATTGTATCAAGAGTCTAAGAACTGACCATTGTAATGAGGATTGTAAGGGGGGGAAACAGGTGCTGAGCCCAGACCCAGGTCCTCATTGGATAGCTACGTAATGGTACCGGGACCAATAGATGGGGTAGAAGGGGTACCGGGACCAATGAGAAGTTTGCCTATGTACAGAATGGAGAAGAAAAGTATAAAAGTTGTTGTTTTACTAACAGCCATTGCTCAGCCATTTTGAATGTGATTCTGCTTGAGTCTTGTGCACAAATAAATGATTTGGACCTTCTGAACAGACTCCTGGTATTATTGGATTGTTTGCGCTCTGCTGCTACATATTCTTGGTGCGTTGGCCCGGAATGTGTGGTGAGTAGAGGGTATACGAGCTGATATACCACGACTTTCCGCCTCTATAGGTTTGGTCCTGCTGGGCTCGTGCCCTTCCGATGTGGGCTCGGCTCCCAGGCGCCACCGGTCCAGTTGCATCGGAGGGAGCTGAGCCAGGCCTCGGCGGGTGCTGGACCCGGTCGGAGCCAACACCTCGAACCCGTGAGGGGAGTCCGAGGTCCAACTCATGCGCTTGCTTGGGAACGGGGACCGGATCCGGTGAGTATAGTGTTTGGAATGTCTAGACAGATGAGTCAGAACTGCAGTCTGTAACTTGGAACTAGTAACTGGCCACTTGTAACTTGTAACTTGGAATCTTGGAACTTGGAATTTTGGTAAGAGAGCCTGATCCCCTCTCAAGACGGTCCGATTAACCCTGCATAGTGTATTCACGGGGTGAAACCATCGTCTTCTTGATTTTGACTTTGATTTTGAATTTGTTATAGCCTAGTCAGAAAAGACAGGATTGGGCTATTTGGGGAAATGCTAGCATGTTTGTCGTTCTGTGTGTCTTTGTTTTTTGGTATTTGTTGAAACCACGAGTTTCCCTTCTCATATAATGTAAAATTATATTCCGTTGGGTAAACGCCTAGAGTCACTGTAAAATCAAAGAACATGTCTCACTCATTCAGCCTCCTTCCTACAGCACAGCGTGAGACTGACAAGGGGCGTGTCTGTGCAGAGGTGCTTTTTAACCCTATGAAGGCATGTTTTCAACGTTCTGCTGCTGGGCTAATTGGAGCTTATTTTAGGACAATTATACCTGTTTTTATTTACTTTGTTTTAATAGTGATGTTCATTCTACTATGGTCATGTATTATATACCATTCGATAGGAATATTTAGTCAGAATTTTAGTTTTGAAGGTCGTATTAACCTCATCAGAGCTCCGTAAACTGTTTTTAGTTATATTCTCTGCTCTGTCTGTATTTTTACTTCAACTGCTCCTGTTATATTATTGTTACCTTTCAAAACTATCCAGGAGGTGTAGGGTCTAGTTCAGTTTTAGTGTGCAGGGTGAGATTACTTACTCTGGTCAGATAGGCTGCTAGGTATCATTCATACATTTGTGGGCTTAGCTTTGCCCTGTGTTTTATGGTTCGAACAGAAATGATAGAGAAACTAAGCAAACTGTTTTTTGGGTTTTTTTCCTTTGACCTACAAAGTAATTATTAGATCACGACTTGACACTGATTTAAATGATTCTTGCTAGCATGTCTCTGTGTGCCTGTGAAACTAAGTTGTTTCATTTTGTTTCCAGTGAACGAAGGGGTGTGGCTTTCACACAGCTTGCTAGAAAAAAAAAATGAGACAGCCGCTCCCGATTGAACAGTCTCTTGCTTGTTTAAAATAAAGGACTCATTCAATCAAAGTGTGATAGGAGATTAATTTATAATTAGTTTTCTAGTTATTACTTTACAGCTGTGATAACTACAGTGACTCAGAAGTTCTTTTGTTTTTGAAGTATATCTGTCATTTTAAAAACTAACTGACACGGACAAGAGAGCAAATAAAGTGTTTTTCCCTTTGACCCTTAAAGTAGAGGTTAAGAACCTTGGGGGACGGTGCAGCATTCTGGGTTGGAAGTGTACCAGATTGCAACCTGAGAATGAATGGTTTAAATTCTGAGTGAATAAGAAATTGTGTTAGGATTTTATCTTTGAAATCTGAAAGTTTAAAAAAAAAAAGAAAGAAGAGTTTATCTTGCGGAGTGTTTGCATTCCAGATATCCACCAACGCTATGGAAAAGTATCCATTTCATGACTCTTGAATATCTGCTTTCTGAACTGTAAGATTTAATAAAAATAAAATAATAATTTCTTTTACAGAGACATGCAGACTACGGCTGGCAGTTAGTTTCCATGCTAAGTAATTTCATTCCAGTTATACGTAACAGATAGCTATAGTTCTCTCTATAAGAATAGATGTTATAACATGTTGCAAAATAATAGTTTTATATTTTAAGAACTGTATCTAAATTGTCCCTGTTTAAAAAAAAAAAGTTGCAATAAGCTTATGTTTTCTGCCTGCCCTATGTTTACAGTAATAAGGTTTTTTTAATAAGTTTCTTTTCAAGTATGATCAAGAATTTCAGTAAGGGATTTACTGAAGACTATGGTAATAAAATGTCTCTGTCCCAATTAGGAATGCTATGTGAAAGGGAGTGGCTTCTGCTAGTTGCTCCATATTTCCTTAGTTCACCATATTTTGCCCCAGAATCTCTAGATATCCCGTCCCATCAGTTTCTCTCCCTGTAAGCAGCTCCCTAAGAAGCCCCGGCTTCGTTCAGAGTGCTTAAGGGGGGGGGGAGGGGGCCCAGTCCACCGATGATGCCACCCCCCGGTAGGCGTGAACTAATGTGCCCACAGCAGAGAAGTAGGAAAAAAAAAAACCCTCCCGGATAGAGCGTTGCTAGGAGAAACAGTGTGGGCCTAGGGCAGGGGGGGGGGGAACTCCTCCCTGCAGATTCCCAAGTAGTTTGCCAGCCAGTCAGCTGACCAGACTTGTTTAGGTGCCTTTCCCTCTGCCACTGATTTACTGAACTGAAAGCTTTAGGATTTAATTGAACTAATGAACAGTATTATTCAAACCCATCAGTCTTGATAACCCCAAGTGGAATCCAAATAGTGCAGGCAGCCCTCACTATATGCCCCAATGGATCCAGCAGCCCAGGAGAATTTGCATTTTTTCAGTCAGTCCCAGAGAGATATAAAACAGAAATTACAGAAACTGGATGGATTTGCAGGCATGATAGTTAATGGAAGTTGATCAGAAAGTATGTGAATTGTTGAATGTGACAGAGAAAGTAAGTGTAAAGATGGAGAAGAGAACAGATCTTCTTGCTGATATTTTAGTTGAATGATGTGGAGGAGGTTATCCTGATCGAAGGAGCAGAGGAAGTAAAAACTGGGTGCGAGTCAGTGTGCCCATTGCAGAGAAGGACATTAGAGAAGTGAATGCCCGTATCTTGACTCCACCCTAGGGGAGAGGAGGGAGTACTTGATTTAAAAAATAATATTAAACCGAGCACAGTGTTCTAGCAAGAAAGGGAAGCAGCTATAGAGTAAGTGGCAGCCAGAGAGGGCTCCCCTGTCATCGTCACCCTCAAGCCAGAAGCGGAACTAGTGCATGTGAAGCAGTATCCTCTTCCCTGACCAGCCATTGCAGGAATCCACTGTCATTTAATGAAACTGCTGAAGTATGGACTTCTCAAGGAATGTCAGTCACCTTGGAACACTCCCATTCTTCCTGTTAAGAAGCCTGGGACAGGTGATTACCGCCCAGTGCAGGATCTAAGAAGAATGAATGATGCAGCTGAAACTATACATCCAGTGGTACCAAAATCCTTATATTCTCTTGGGACTGATCCCTGCTGAAGCTACACATTTCACCATTGACAGAAAAGAATTCTACTTCAATATGTGGACAATTTGCTCATAACCACCAACTCAGAAAGTGAATGTCTACAGGCCACCAGTGAACTCTTGCACCTTTTTAATGAGGCTGGATACAAAGTCTCAAGAGTCAAGGCACAATTATGTCAAACCAGTTAAATACCTAGGATTCCCGTTGTCCAATGGAATTCGATGCCTGGGACCCTTACCAGAACGCAAAGAAGCTGTATGCAGTATTCCTACTCCAACCACCAGGAGGCAAGTGAGAGCCTTCTTGGGTGCCACAGAGTATGTTGTATATGGATCCCCAATTTTGCGCTGCTAGCAAAACCATTGTATCAAGCTACCAAAGGAATGGAAAAGTCTCCATTGGAATGGGGACTTGAACAGGATGCAGCCTTTTGATCCTTGAAAACCACTCTGATGTTGTCACCAATTCTGGGTCTACCAGATGTCCAGAAAACCTTTCAGTCTCTATGTTCATGAGTCACAAGGAAATGTTCTAGGAGTATTGACTCAATCTCTTGGACCTTATTTGAGAAGCTGTTACAGCTACAGCCCTCCTAGTGAGCAAAACTAACAAGATCACTTTGAGACAGAATCTTCCAGTTACTGTACCACACTCTGTTCTAACCAATATGAAACACAAAGGAAACTACTAGCTAACAAATCTACGAATGTTGAAGTATCAGAGTATGTTGCGTGAAAACCCCCAGATACAACTGAAGGTCAGTCAAGCTTTGAATCCTGCTATGTTGTTACCAGTTGGTCTTGATCCCCTGATCATGACTGTTTAGAAATTATGAACACTGTATTCTCAAGCCGCCTGGATTTGACTGATGTCCCTCTGGAGAACCCTGAACAGACTTTCTTTGTGGCTGAAGGCAGTTTCATCATCAATGGACATTGTTGTGCTAGATATGCAGTGGTGACCCCTGATTTGGTAGTTGAGTCCTCAGCCCTGACCCCAGAAACTTGACCACAGAAAGCTGAACTGATAGCCCTCACTAGAGCACTAACAATAGGAAAAGGGCTCTGTCTAAATGTGTACCCAGATTCTAAGTATGCCCTTACAACCTTGCATGCACATGGGGCCCTGTACAAATGAGGGTGGATAACCTTAGGAAGCAAGTCCATTAAGTATGGCCCCAAGATATTGACATTATCAGGTGCATACTACCTACAGCTTTCAAAACTCTAGGAAAAGTAGAATGTATGAATAGAACCTTGAAATCTCAGTTGTCCAAACTTTGCCAAGAGGTTTACCTGAAGTGGCCCCAGGTTCTTCCTATAGCCCTTCTTAGGATATACTTAGCGCCTGCTAAGTCTTTAGGAGTTCCCCCCTTTTTGAGATTCTGAGAATCTGTAGCCTATTTATAGGGAATAAAAGGAGATGTGAGACAGATAGGATCTGAAATTATTAGGCATGAACTATTGGTTTTAAGTTCTGTTTTTCAGAGTCTTCATACCTGGGTACACAATCGATTACCCATCAATTTGCCTGAACCCCTGCATCCTTTCAAGCCTGGAGTCTCGGTGTGGATCAAAGAGTGGAGGAGGATACCGTTAGCCCTGCATTGGAAGGGACCCTATGTTGTCATCCTGTCAACTCCAACTGTAGTAAAAGTCTCAGAATTCGAACTTTGGATCCATCATAGTCGAGTAAAGCCAGCAACTGTTTCTGAACCTGGTCACTGGACTACTGTACAGCATCCTGAGACTCCATTGCGCCTCACCCTACGACAACAGCCACGGACCTAAGACTTATTGGTCCCTCGGAAACTGCACTATTTCAAGACTGTCCGTTTATCTGAAGGTAAGCCTCGCATCTGGAAAAAGCTGCAATCATCAGAAATAGACTGTTGTGTTAAGAAATTGAGTCTTCTAAGAGACTGTGTTCAAATGCTCTGAGAACAAAACTGTTTTGATCTCCTAAAAAATGAACTGCTTTAAGGAGGCAATAATAGCCTGAGAGACTGTACTATGATATTTTAAGAACCTGAGACATCCCAGAGGACAGTGATACTTTGGAATCTACAGCCCTACTCCTGCCACAAAGCTGGTAGGTCTACGTACGGCAGAAGCTCGAGGATCTACAATCAACTCTACATCTGTTATCTGTTGTGGATGCCGACAGTTCCACCAATTTTCCAGAGACTATGCCCATTATGAATTCTTATTATTGCTTTATTTCGGCAGCAGCCTTGGGGTGCTTTGAAATGACTTTTGCTTTACCTCCCTGTGCAGCCTGTATAAGTACCACGCGAACTGGGCTGAAGGTTCTTCATGCCTCCCAGAACTTGTTTCTTGAACTTGCCGAAGCAGTAGCATCTAGTCTCCACATTTATGACTGTTTCTTTGTGGAGGAACCAAGATGGGAGATCAGTGGCCTTGGGAGGTTCAAGAACTGAATTATTCCATCCCCTATAATCAGACTGATTTACATAATACTACTGGTGAGTGGGTATTGGCCCACCCCATTGTTGACAGTTTGTGTTTTGTTCGCACCGGACCACAATTTGCTATGAAGATTGGACAGCTGGACTGTCTAAATTAGAAGTTTTACAACAGCACAACAAAGAAGACATCTTGGTGGTCCGGCATAAATGCTCCTGAACCTTCTACTCCTTTAGTTCTTTTTCCCACTCTTGCCAAACTATGGACTCTATCTGCTTGTTGCTCCCTTGTTTCTTGCCACTTTGCTTGCGAATGATAACTTCCGTTATTAATAACACTGTAGAGCGCAAGGCAGCTACAAAGATACTAGCTATGTGAAACTACTACCCTATACCACAGAGTGATACCTTTACCTAGTATTATGTGATTTGATTCTCACCCCGTCTCACTTGCGGGTGAGAATAATCAAAGGGGGGAATGTGGTAGGCAAAGGCCTATGATCCATGCTGCTTGAACTAAACAGACAGGCTGAAGCAGCTTGACCTGTAAATGAAGCCTGTGGTTAGGCCCCGAGGAGTGAAACCCCCCCCCCCCCCCCCAATACTGCTTCCATAGAATCGAAACTTAACTAAGCATAACCCAGCATAGTTAAGCAGAAACGAAACTTAGAGGAGATAGAAAAACAACTTTAATTGGTACTGATAAGAGTGTGAAAGCTTCTGTGAACTAATTAATTCTGCTGAGAGAAGGGTTACAGTGCCCTGCTTTCCCACATGTTCTAGTCAGCCAACGACCTTGGAGAAGAATTGTATCAAGAGTCTAAGAACTGACCATTGTAATGAGGATTGTAAGGGGGGGAAACAGGTGCTGAGCCCAGACCCAGGTCCTCATTGGATAGCTACGTAATGGTACCGGGACCAATAGATGTGGTAGAAGGGGTACCGGGACTAATGAGAAGTTTGCCTATGTACAGAATGGAGAAGAAAAGTATAAAAGTTGTTGTTTTACTAACAGCCATTGCTCAGCCATTTTGAATGTGATTCTGCTTGAGTCTTGTGCACAAATAAATGATTTGGACCTTCTGAACAGACTCCTGGTATTATTGGATTGTTTGCGCTCTGCCGCTACAAGACGACGGTGAAAGCTAGAAGGATGCTTGAGTGCATAGGGAGAGGAATGGCCAGCAGAAGAAAGGAGGTGATAGTGCCTCTGTATAAGTCTTTGGTGCGACCTCATTTGGAGTATTGCGTGCAATTCTGGAAACCACACCTTCAAAAGGATATAAACAGGTTGGAGTCTGTGCAGAGGGTGGCTACTAAAATGGTTAATGGTCTTCATTATAAAATATATGAGGACAGACTTAAGAACCTTAATATGTATACTTTAGAGGAAATGCAGGACAGAGATAACATGATTGAGATGTTTAAATACCTCCGTGGCATAAATGCACAGGAGAGCCTCTTTCAATTGAAAGCAAGTTCTGCTACAAAGGGACATAGGATCAGGGTGAAAGAGGATAGAATCAGGAGTAATATGCAGAAGTATTTCTTTATGGAAAGAATGGTAGATGCATGGAATAATCTCCCAGAGGGAGGAGTGGCTCAGTGGTTGGGACAGGCTACCTCAGGCCGGAGGGACTTGGATCTCTAGTCCCATGGCTATTCCTTGTGGCCTTGAGCAAGCCACTTAACCCTCCACTGCCTCACGTACACTTAGATTGTGAGCCCGTTGGGGATGAGAGAATAAAAAGTGCATATATATAATATATATATATATACATATACACACATATACATATACACACACATACACACTATGTAAACCACTCTGATGTACATAGTAAAGGGCAGTATACCAAGTGCCTAAACCATAAAGATGAGGACAGTATCTAAATTCAAAAAAGCATGGGACAAAGGGGACTCTTGTAGTGGGTAATATGGAAGGGCAGACTAGATAGAAACATGACGGCAGAAAGAGACCACATGGCCTATGTTTAAAAGTGTTTAAACATAATGGAGTAAGAGTGAAGCTATCAGCTTTCAATCCCCAAACCCTCATACAGCTTTGGAACTGCAGAATGGCCCCTTAAATAAACTGAAATACTAGATGTACAAACGCAAAAACGCCTCCATGTTCAAAAAGTCATTTATGAGAATCATTGTATGCCAAGAACGTGCATTCCTAGCGCCAAGGAAGAATGGGCCCAATAGAACTAGATTATACATATAGAACTTCCATTATAGGCTTCCTGGCCTACTTAACAGAATCAACAGCACCAAATGCACAAAAAGTGTTGAAGCATGCAAGTCAACATCCAGAATCCATTTCCATCATTAAACTTGGACAAACATCAGACGAGCAGAAAGAATAAGTGAGAATCCACTAGTGCACATAAAGGAAGCAACAGGAGGTGCACAACAGGAGAGAAAAACTCATTAAGGAATTAGATAAGACAAGGAAAAACAAGTGGCAAATGCTAAAATACAAATAGTGTTACTTCAGGTGCGAAAGAGGGATCAAAACCAATTACATAAATGGTTAAAAAGATTCATTGAAATCCAAGGATGACAGACTGATATTTGCAGTTTGAGGCAGTGGATTATAATTACATAGAAAATGCTGGTAAAAACAGACCTATGTCGATTCTGTAAGAAAGAGCTGGAAATGGTTACTGATCTCATAGCAGACTGTGACGTTCTGATGGCAGAACATTTCTGTACAGAAAGGCACAGTAAGGTGCTACGTCTCATCCACTGTAAAATCTGTAGACACAACACTGCTGCACTGGAAAAGCACTGGGATCGCGACCCGAAGAAATTGATGGAGAACCAAAGGATGCAAGGAAAACCGGCACAGTGGTAAAGCCAAATCTATGAAATACATCAAAGCAATTTGTCTGCTTCATTTACTTAGTTCCCAAATGTAAGAGTCCACTGGTGGCAAGTTATTTCTCAGCCACTGATAGGTGTTACTGCAGGATCAAAGCCTCTAATTGTTCAGTATTTGGCTGGTTCGGTGGAGACTAATTTCAACACAGAGATCTGCATTTTTCTTTTTACCAAACTCACGTTAAATTAAAGGCTCTAGTATTGTAATCTCAGGTCTCCCATACAGGAAACACTTCTGTATCTGAAGAAGCTATCAAAAGGTGAAATAATGCCGAGTTGTGCCGCTTACTAATATAACCCGAGGGCCTAAGTAATATAAACAGAGCAATAAAATAAAAGCTCCGTTCAGAATCACAGAAACGGGCAGTGAGGGAGCAGATTTATAGCTTAAAACACATCTAGAGGCACATAACAGAGCACCTATGTTTAAAGGGCAGGAAGGCGCCTATTTTAAGCCTATGTATCTTCATAAAGTACTAGCAGAAATGGTGCCTAGATTTAAGGCATGGACATTATACCTGCTCGGGGCGGGGGTAACTGTGCGTAAAGCACAAAAGGTACATGTGTAAATTACCATCTTTATAATCAACATGCATACTTCACGACTTTGCCTGTGCACATGTCATGCCCCCAGTAATAGCTATAAAAGTACACATGGGGTAATTTTATAAGTGTTACATGTGTCATCTGCCACAAAGGTACAAAACATGCTTTATAAATTGCACCCCCCCTCCCAAATGTGCATATGTGTTTTCAGAGTGCTTGATTTTAAGGCTATTTTCATTCTGTTTGTAGGATATGGACGATACAAATCCACACAGCTACTAAGCTGATAGGGTATTACAAGCCGTTAATGTCCTCTCTAGGGTAGCAGAAGGGCAGAGGCCTTCAATTCGGACCCTAGATGCCAGCAGAGCCTCAATAATGAACAGACTCCTTCACCATGTCAAAGGAGGGGTAAGTTGTAGTTTATTCTTGGGTTTGATTTTTCACTTTTACTTGAAAATCCCATAGTGAATTATATTACTAGCATATATCATGAAATAGACAACAGCACAACTATATAGTCGCATTTAACATCTATTGCTTTGAAACACTGGCTCCCCTAGTCCAGACAGGGCATTAAGTTGGCCAAAAATAAAATGCTTACTGTTGGCATAATTTCAAATTATGCTAGAAATGAGATTTCTATATTAGAATTCAATTTTTTATATAGTTGATAAAATGTTCTACCTATTGTTTTTGCATTGTGTGTGTCCAAGCAACACATAGAAACTACACCGAGGGTCCATGTTACCAGGATCTTTCTTCCAGTTTGCAAATATTCATGTAGATCAATCTCAATTTACTCTCAATGTAAAGCAGTTTTGTGCTTTAAGCAAATTTGCTGTGTTTCAGTACAGTAGCTACTATCAATTGGCATGCAAAGACAAATCTCTCCATGTAGCTGTAGCAATGGTTATAGGGTTACCAGATGTCCTCGATTTTCAGGATTTGAACCCAATTTCAGTCTCGGCCCCCTACTTCTACCACTTTGGCAGCTTCCTGTCCCTGATTCCAGTAGTGGGGACAGAGGCGACACAGGTCTGCAGCAGCAGAGTCACCCTCTCATCACCAGCATGGTTGACAGTGAGCACCCCGTAGCCATCACCCACTCTATCTCCTTGCCCCACCCCCCATCTCTCTCTCTCCTTGTCCTTGCCCTCTCCCCAGCCATCACCAATCAGTTCTCAGCAGACAGGAAGTTAAAGTCCATGTGCAGGGCTTTGGGGATCATGCACACACTCTACATCTAACATGTACCACGTGCATGGACTTAAGCCGCATGCTGTTTCAACTTTCAGTATGCCAAGAACTAATCAGTGATGGCTCTGGGGGGCAACAAAGGCAAGGAGGGGGAGTGGGAGGGAGAGATTGGAGGGGGGGGGTAAGGAGAGAGAAACAAAGACAATCGGGTGGCAGCTGCAGGAGGGGGCAAGGAGAGAAAGACACACTGGGTGATGCCTGGAAAAGGGGGGGGGGATTATGAGAGAGCGAGGCTATGAAAGAGGAAGGGAGAGAGAGAAAAATATTGGGTGATTGCTGCGGGAGGGGGAGGGGAGGCAATGAGTAAGAGAAATCTGGCCAGGGGTTGGAGGGAATGAGAGAGAGAGAGACAGACACTGGGCAATGTGTAGGACTATGAGGGAAAGACACTGGGGGTGTTGGCTGGGTGGGGCTCAGAGAGAGACACTGGGTGTTGGCTGACTAGCCATAAAACCTAAACATGTAACTGTGCTATGCCTTTTGGAAAGGGGGCGTGCACTGTGACCTAGGTTTTGACGACTGGCTCCTGGATTTTTAGGATGGCTCCTAGTTTTGAAGAAAATTTATCAAGGCCTGGCTTACAATATAGTTCACTGCTGCTGCAGACATTGAGAAAGACAGTGGCAGAGGTAGGCCAGGGGTAAATGGCAGGAAGATGCTGGCCACGGGGCAGGGGAGGTGGAAGACCGATAAAGTGAACATGGGATGGGATAGAGGGCAGATGTTGGGCAGGAGACAGGGGATATGCTGGGAACAGGAGGAGGGAGGGAAAGAAGGGAGATGATGGACACCAGGGTGAGGAGATGATGGATGCCTGGAGAGTGAATAGTGATGGGAAAGGGAGATGGTAGACACCTGGGGGATAAGGAAGGGAAGCTGCTAGACACCTGGAGGAGGAGGTAAGGAGAAATGCTGGACTGGGAGGGTGGGGAAGGGAAGAGAAGAGAAGAGAAGGTGAAATACTAGATAGAGATCAGGGAGAAGGGAAGAGAAAGGAACATGCTGGGCATGGCACAGGAAGAGGCGATATGGAAAGAAGAGGGAGTTAGTGAGAGGGGTGGAAGAGGTGGGAAGATGGGGAATAGGACGACTGGGGTGAGGAAGATGAAAACGAAGCTGATGCAGTAAAAAAGTGAGAGACTGAGGATTGAAGAGGAGGGGTGAAAGCAGAATGGACAGAAGCAGAAAAATAAATGGAAGAAAGCTGAAAGATCAGTCACAGATGTAGGAGAGGAAGTGAAGACAGGAGGTGAGAAAAGAAAGACAGACAGACCCTGGGAACAGCATTAAGAGAGGACAGACAGACAAAAGCAGAAATCAGAGACTGGAAGCAAGATGACTAGGTAAAAAATTGGCAGACAAATAGAATTTTTTTTTTCTTTTCAATATAATTGATCGGAATGTGTCAGTTTTAGGAATTTACATCGCAATTTTTATATTTCACATAGTACAGTGTGAAAATGCATCACTGGTTCTATTTGTTTAGTGACTTGTTTGCTTTGAAGTGATAATGTTGCTGTCATGGGACAGATGGGAAGAAAAGAATGACTTCTTCCCTCCCCCACCTCTTATTGCACAATCCTGGAACTAAGCCCCCCACCCCACCGATGTTGGATGAGTATCCCAGATTTGCCTCTAAACTATCTGGCAACCATAAATGATTATGAAGCACATTAGTCAGCCTTTTATTTGTAAAATACAGCCAAGAATTGCCAATCTGTCAAACAAGAACTGGGGTATATGGAAAAGAAAGGAAAGTTAGTATGTCCTACTGGTACAACGGTAAATGGCACATCTGATTCTTACTCTTCATGATAGCTCCCCGGAAGAATTGGGATAGAACAGCTTGCCAGTTATTGGCACTTTATTTCCTTTGCCGACATGCAAATCGGCAATAGTAGCCTATCAGAGCAGTTCAATTAAAAGCTCTCTCTCCCTCTTGCACCTGCACCCCAGCACCAGCCTATCACTGACAAATACATACTGCATAAGAAGCAGCTTCTGTTCCATGGAGCTTATTGTCTAGTACAGTCGCATACTATCCTTGAGCTTATTTGTCCTTGTATTATAGAAGAATGGTTAAAAGCAGCAAGCAGCAATCGTGGAGAACCAGGGTTTAAAATTTAAAAGCAACTTGATCATTTGCCAAACTCGCTTCATACTCCCTTCTAAACAAATGATTGAAGGATTCAGTGCATCATTACTCAGAACTGTGAAAATGGGGTAATTTTTGTATTCTTCGGCATGACACCTATTGCAGGTGCAGTCTGAACTCTATTATCCAAACATTTGGATATGGGATGAATGGACAGCAAGTTTGACCATATGACTTAATTGTTGATCCTGGAAGACCAGATGTATTGGTAAAGTTAGCTCCTCTCTAGGAGCATTCACAGATTGCAAGGAAACCTGGTCTATTACTTGGGCCTTCCAACACAGAGTGATAGAAAAACTTAGAGAAGCTAGCAAAGTAGTCAGGAAAGCAAAGATTCAAAAAGGAGGAAATAGCCAATGCAATAAAATGGGGGGATAAGACATTTTTCAGATATATTAGTGAGAAGAGGAAGAGCCAAAGTGGTATTGTTAGACTCGAGGGTGAAGGGGAGCAATATGTAGAAGGTGATGAGGATAAAGCAGAATTGCTTAACAATTTTGTTCACAGATGAAGAACCAGGAGCAGGACCTCATAAAACATCCACATACATGAACAGAAGTGAGGGGCATCTTGAACGGTTTTCAGGAGACTCTGTTCTTGAGGAACCAGCTAAACTTAAAGTAGACAAAGCGAAGGGACCAGAAGGAATACATCCAAAAATACTGAGGGAACTTGGGAATGTTCCAGCAGCTCCATTGACTGACCTTTTCAATGCCTTTTTGGAGTCTGGAGTGGTGCCAGAGGACTGGAGAGAGGCACATGTGGTCCCTTTACACAAAAGCGGAAGTAAGGATGTGGTTGAAAACTAAGGACCGCTTAGTCTAACTTCTGTGGTGAGCAAATTATTGGAAACACTGCTGAACAAGAAAATAGTGAGGTGTCTGAAGTCCAAAAGATTACCGGATCCAAGGCAGCATGGATTCACCAGAGGCAGGTCTTGTCAGACAAATCTGATTGATTTCTTTGACTGGGTGACCAGGGAGTTGGATCGAGGGAGACCCCTAGATGTGGTGTATTTAGATTTCAGTAAAGCCTTTGACCCGTTCCTCACAGGCGACTTATAAACAAACTGAGCACCCTAGGGATGGACCCTAAAGTTACTGCTTGTGTTAGAAATTGGTTGGGTGGGAGGCGACAAAGAGTAGAGGTAAATGGAGCTCACTCTGAGGAGAAGGAGGTTACCAGTGGTGTGCCCCAGGGATCTGTCCTTGGTCCGATTCTTTTTAACATGTTAGTGATATTGCGGAAGGACTGTCGGGTAAATTTTGCCTCTTTGCGGATGATACAAAAATCTGCAATAGTGTAGACACCCAGGAAGGTGTAGATAACATGAGGCAGGATCTAGCTAAAGCTTGAAGAATGGTCTAAAATTTGGCAGCTAAGATTTAATGTTAAAAAATTCCAGGTCATGCATTTGGGCTGCAGCAATCCAAAGGAGCAATATGGTATGGGGGGCAATGTTCCCTCTAACCTGTGCTGGATCCGCCGCCAACATTCCTGCCGGCGGGGGGAGGTGCAGAGTGATTAAAATGTTAAATAGGAAGTGTCCTCACAAGGCAGGTCACTACTAATACTGATCATTTGTATAGTGCTACAAGATGTGTGCGGTGCTGTACAGACACATGTAAAAGATGGTCCCTGCTGATCAGAGCTTACAATCTAGTCAAGGCAGACAACAGCTGAGGACAAGGATACATCTAGGGGAATGATAAGGAAACACATATTAGTCTAAGTGGATCAGGATCCAAAAGCGGCTTCGAAAAGGTGGGTTTTTAGCCTGGTCAGAGGCAGAAGGCAAATTTAGTTTCAGATGAAAATAATGAAGGCATAAGCACTACCACTGTGCCCAATTCCTTAAGCACTCGGAAGAAGATGAGCACTCAGACTCCGCTTCATCTACTGTATCTGAGTCTTGGCCATCCTTCAGCTATGCTCTTTTGAAATGCTCTGGAAAATGTCAAGATTGAAGAGGATGCAGTGAAGAAAATGTCCCAGCTATTCAATTTTTTTCACTAACTGGGGTGATTACATATTCTGATCTTCTACTTGAGTAAATATTGATTGGTTCAGTAAATATAGTTGGCATAGAATTTGTGGAATGTACATGTTTGGCATGCAGAGGTGATATAGTAAATTTATTTTATTTTATTTATTTATTTATTTACATTCTCTTATATACCGCGCTATTCTGCATCAGTGCGGTTTACATTGAACAAACTGAAATTACATTGAACAGGGCATAATAACTTGGAGATAACTATTTTACAGGGAACATGGGCTATGGAGGGTTAAGTGGCTTGCCCAAGACCACAAGGAGCACCTGTGGGACTAGAAACCCCAGTCCTTCTGGCCCAAGGTTGCTGTCCTCTAGTGGGATTTGAACCCCCGACCTTCCGGCCTGAAGTACCTTGCCCCAACCACTAGGCCACTCCTCCACTCCAAGTGGGAGACAAGTGGAAGACACTTCTCCTCCACTCCAAGTGGGAGACACTTCTCTAGCTTGCTTTACTGGAGAGGTGGAGTATTTTGTATGTTTCTGCCTTGTAGCAATCTTTGTCAATAACCTCTTTTTCTTTTTTATCTTTTTATGTTTGTTAAGCCTTTTATGATTTTAAATTTTTAGTTTTTTAGTTTTTCCTTTTTGTTTCTCTGCCAAGATTCTTCTTTTTTAATGTTGCCCTTTGCTTCTCTTCCCTTGTTGTCTTTGTATATTATTCTATGTGTTTAGGTTATTCAGTACACTTTGGTTCTGTAAACTGCTTTGATCAAAAAGTGGTAAGCCAGATAACAAATAAACATGCTGTATCTCTTTAAGAGATTCAGACATCAAACCACCAATACAAATTGTGACCAAGCTGAGTTTGGCAGCAATAACTCATGTAAAACAGAGCACCACCAATAAACTACATTGCACTGCATTTTGTATGATATAGTCAAAATCGCATCACGCTCAGATTGCCATCAGATTGGGGCCATTCTGGAAGTGAGACCATTTCAAATCACAAGCTCGATTTACTGAAGCAAACATATTGACAAAGAAGTAGGTAGGATGCTGATATAAGTGTCATTTTTGACATTCAACAGTAAGAGACTGTGTCTACATTAATTCATAAGAAGAAAGGGTACACTCCATTACTCTTAAAGGCAAAAAGATGAATAAAATGCAGCTATTTTCTTTCAGGAATGCTATAGCGACTCTTTCAGGAAAGGCAAAACAAACCCTGCATTAAGGAACTTATTATCAATCGTAGATTTTCCAATCACTACAAGGGGGAACAAACTGCCCATCTGTGGTCCAGTTATAAATGAGATCATTCACAACCCAGAGAAGAAACAAATATTTTGCTTTGAACCTTTTAGTCTGGTAGTTTAAATAAAAAGCATGTAAACAGAGCGACGCAAAAAGACAGGGAGAAAACTGATGCCTTCAGATTAAGAAGCTGGCAAAGAATACTGGGCCCGATAGTCAAAGGCATTTACATGGTTTACAGACGTGTAAACCGCTTAAATGCTGCTGAACAGGATATTCAGCGGTACTAACAGTTAGTTCCACTGAATATCCCCGATTAATGCCGCTACATGTCCTGGAAGCTAACCACTTAGCATCGGGGTGTGTCATGGGCGTTCTGGGGGCAGCACCAGTCGCTAACCGGACAGCGGCGATATTGCACTTGCCCAGTTAACACCCGCAGGTAAAAGATAGGCGCAGCAAAAACTGGTCTCTACCTGTGGAAGCTAACCAGGTAGCGGTTCAATATCGCCACTGCCCTGTTAGCTTCTGTGGGCTTGTGGGCTGTGCAGCGACCCCAGCATCGAATATACGGGGTTAAAGTTCAGCAGCGATGGCTATGCACCATAGCAGCGCATAGCTGTCCCAAAAGAATAATCGGGCCTACTGTTTATACCATGCACTGCCCGAAGGACAAATCAGTCTGTACTAGAGGAGATCAAACCTAAGGGTTTTTTTGAAGCTCAAATGACAAGTTTTCGAATTTCATACCCTGGACACATCGTGTGAAGAGAGATCATTAGAGAAAGACAACATGCTTGGCTAGGTTGAAGGTTAGCGCAAATGAGGAAGGTCAGCAACGAGATGGATCAATACAATAACAGCACCATCAACAAGTGTCCTAAACTGTGTTCTGTCTTTGGTCAGGTGGCTAACTATCCACAGGATCAACAGACTCAACGGCAGTTCACAACAAAAAATACAGTCAACATGGAAAGGAATATAGTGAAAAATCAGATTTTCTAGAGACTTTTTGTTTGCCTTTTATCCCTGCTCTGACCAAAATAAACTGTTTCTATGGTAGGCAGAAACATGATTAAATAAGGATGAAGTCCATCTGCACCCACACTACTAATAGGCAGCAAGGCACCGTCTCCTCCGAAGTTACAGAAATGGTAAGGGGGTCCCCTCAGAAGCTGCTGCAATGGGAAGGTGATGAAATGGACAGACAGTTTCCAGATGGCCTGATCCCCTTAAAAGGCATATGACAAAGGTTACACCAAGCAGGTGCAGATTCTGCTTAATTGCAACTGCAGCTCTGAAGATATCTAAATGAGGTTCCTCTATACAGTACACCATCAGGAAGCCATCTATGAAAAGAGGACACCATCCACAAAATAATGAAATTGGTTCCTCCAAAATAGATGGTTACAGAGGATCCGAAGAAGCAGCTTTTGTCCAACTTGAAGCAACATTTACAACAATTCAAACCAAACAAAATCTAAGATGCTAAATTTGGAAGTATGAACACTGCAGCAAAATACAGTTTCTCTTGTACCCAGAATGGTTGGGAACATGATCATTCTGGATAATAGAAATTTCTGGATAATGGGAGGATTCCCCCATATATGGAATAGAAAAACTAGGAAATAGTTGTACAAAATGGAACAGCTTACTGCACATCAAGCAAACAAGGGATTCATTAGTGCATAACAGGGGTTAATAAATTAAAACAAAACAAAAAGAAGGCTGGACAGGGATACCTTTTTATTTGACTAACTTAATACATTTTTTGATTAGATTTCAGAGGTTAAAAACTCAGTTTAGGACAGTATAAGCAAAAGATTGACAATACCAGAATATACAACTGAATCATGTTTATGTTTATGTTTATTTGAATTTGATATACCGCTCAGGCCGAAGCATTAGAGCGGTTTACAATAATATCATTCCAGTGATAGTCTGAAGGTGACGCGATATGGAGGATAGCAGGGAAGCAGTGGGCAATCAGAAGATGGCTACTTTCTATCAGTGGTAACACTGTCCATCTGGCTTAATCTAACGCTGGGAAAGCCATTGCACCAGGGGATGCAACAAGAGATCTTTAAAGCTGGTCCCCAGAGGGTCAGACTTGTCAGTGATATAATAGCCCCATCTTACATCCCCTTGAAGCCTTAATAAGGGCATCAGTACGTATTAAATGTGTTATACAGTTAGGCTGCTCCTTAAGTTTCTTCTGCTGTCCATATATCTGCATGATTTCCTGCTCGGCGATAAAAGATTTTTGTTCCAGGAAACATATTAGTTGGCTGGTACTGGACATAGCTTCATTCGTTATCATGTTGTTATGCAGATCTTATTGTATTCTCATCACTCGTGGCACTGCTGTATCAGGGTTCAAAACCGCATGATTTCAGAATCCATGACAGAGTTTAATTTTCTGTAACATCAAGGAATGCGCTATCGGAATGTGGAAAGACTGGGGGACATGTAGTGAAGCTGCAAGGTAAACTATTTGGGACGAATAGGAGAAAATATTTTTTCACTCAACGTGTAATCAAACTCTGGAATCTGTTACCGGAGGATGTAGTAAGGGCTGTTAGTATAGCTGGGTTTAAAAAAGGTTTGGACAAGTTCCTGGAGGAAAGGTCCATAAACCACTATTAAAAAGGACCCAGGATATCAATGCTTGACCCAGTACAAGCATTGTGGAACCTGTGTCTTTTGGGGATATTGCTAGGTACGTATGACCTAGATTGGCCACTGTTGGAAACAGGATACTGGGCTTGATGGACCTTGGTCTGACCCAGTATGGCATGCCTTATGTTCTTATGTTAAGGACTAGATTTACTAAAGTGTGCTACCATTTTAGTGCATGCCAATACCATTAACGAGCATAATTAGTAAACTGGTCCAATTTCATACCACGGGATTTGTGGTAGACAATAGGGGCCATGGAACACCTCTCTCACTGCCTTGACTCCACCCTAAGCATCGCTCCTAGCCCCCCCCCCCCCCAGCCTTCCCCTCCTGTCGACCAGGAATGGCTGTGATTGCGGACTCCTGTCTGCCGCAGGAGATCAGATCACTATGGGCAGGTGAGAAAGGCTACCACGATTGCAGCAAAGACTCCTACTGTCTGCCCGTGGGGACCTCTCACGGAGTCTTTTAAATGAAGAAATAAAAGTTACCTTTCAGCATAACCATAGTGAGCCAATGAGGCAAAACATTAATTTACAAAGTTTCACCACCAGTACTTTCAGACTAGCAAAGTTGAATTATCTGAGTTTTTATTCCCTGGTTAATCAAGCTTATTTGCACAGGAATACAGAGAGATTATGGCAAAAGCAAGAAAGACAAAAAGTGATCTTTAGCTAAGGAAAGTATTACAGTGTACAGGAGGTAAAACAGCCACCAAATATCAAGATCAGCTGTATAAGATATTTCCTACTTGTACTTGTGATAGCATAATCCAAAACCATTTTCATGCTCAATGGCAGCTTAGAGATACCTGTAACTGTGGTTACTTTTAAAAACGTGTTCTAGCATTTGCTATGTGCAATTGGGCAAAGGGACACTGAGCCATCAGTACTTTCAACAGTTACTCCAGGGAATCCCACCAAGGAAGTCCGACCTTTTCCGAGCTACCTTGAAGCCAGAGCCCTTGCTGGGAAGGAAGCAATAACATTGATACAAAAGCCAAGCTTGTGAAGAAATCTACTTCTTTCTGATTATTTATAGCTATAATTAAAGTTATCAGATGTCCCCGATTTTCGGGGATTGTCCCCGATTTTGAAATATTGTCTCCATGGACTATAACCACTTCCTGTCCCCCAGCTTTGCTTCTCCTGCATACCCCTCTGATACAGTCTTCTCGATCCTGGTAGGAGGCGATATAAAATTAACTCCTTTTCTGAAGAAAGAAGGGAAATCACAACATACTTATATCAAGGCTCGAACAAATTGGATTAAGGAAAATTACACTAGAATGGTTTAAATCCTATATATCTGACCGTACACAATTTGTAAAAGTTAACCAGAACTCCTCACCTACTTTTCCTCAAGAACAGGGAATACCCCAGGGCTCTGCCTTATCTGCCCTTCTGTTCAACCTCTATCTCCAACCAATCTGTACCATTTTTCAAAACCACAAGATGAAATACCAGATATATGCGGATGACATTATGCTATACTCTGCATTTGACATACAAGATCCAAACTATGACAATATAGCAAACTGCCTTATAGATGCTGAAAAATGGCTAAGTGAAAACAATTTGAAAATCAACTTCAAAAAAACAGAGATACTTATCACCTCAAGAAACACAAATTATACACCACCAACTGACATCAAAATCCTTAACTTTAACATACCTATAAAGGAAAATATTAAATACTTAGGGGTCACTATAGACAAGGCTCTTAATTTCACAAGCCATATCAAGAAAACAACCAAAACAATATACTACAAGCTACGCTCAATTCAACAACTGAGACCGCTATTAGAATTCAATGACTTTAGAACCATCACACAGGCTCTGATAACACCCCATTTTGATTACTGCAATGGGATATTAACAGGTGTATCTAAAAAGAGCTTAAAAATACTACAGATGGCTCAAAATGTTACAGCTAGAATAATCTTCAAAGCCAAACTGACTGATCACATCACCCCGATACTTTATTCATTACATTGGCTACCTATACAAAGTAGAATTCAATATAAAATAATATTGACCACCTTCAAACTGATAAACCAGATTGCCCCATCATACCTCTCTACACTAATTCATAGACCTACAGAAAATAGAGTAAGACGTAGAAAGAACCTGCATACTATTGCAGTCCCTGACTCAATAAGAAAAACTAAACACATAACAAGTACAGGTGCCTTCTCATATGTAGCACCTTCTCTATGGAATAATCTCCCGGATCAACTAAGGGAAATAAAAGACCTGAAACAATTCAGAAAAGATCTAAAAACCTACTTGTTCACGCAATATTATTCCAACACAGATAAAGAACTGGCTAAGACCTCTCATCCTCCTTAGATCTATGAACGTTCCCTATAATTATTGCAATGCTATCCTAGATCTCCATAATATGCTCGCCCTAATACTTGCAAAACTACTTCCAATAGAAACCCATTGATAAAACCTCAATATATATATGTAAATAGTTTCAAATATTAATCAAATCTATCTATATATAGTACTGATTTCTGTTCTTAGTACTTGATATTAACTACCTGTATATAGTTTTGAACACTGTTCAATAT
Source organism: Ichthyophis bannanicus (assembly GCA_033557465.1). Lineage (NCBI taxonomy): Eukaryota > Metazoa > Chordata > Amphibia > Gymnophiona > Ichthyophiidae > Ichthyophis > Ichthyophis bannanicus. The sequence goes on from CM066038.1 coordinate 404,072,685, forward strand.
ACCTGTATATAGTTTAAACACTGTTCGATGTAACTGCTTACCATAGCAATGTTTTATGTATTTGTTGTTTAATGTAAACCGCCACTGATCTTGGGAAGTGGCGGTATATAAGAGATTTGCAAATAAATAAATAAATAAATAAATAAATTTTAGAAATATATAGAACATTTATCTATATGTATAAAATAAAGTTTAAGCATATACCAAATGTATGTATGTGGGCTTATAACTCGAAGGGCTACTATGGTCTCTTTCAGACTTTTGAAATTACTAAATGCTACCTAGATTGGTCATTTCGAAATACATGGGGAAAAGATGCCTGAGGAGGGAGGAGTCCTGCCCCAGACAGCCCTGCCCAAGTGTCCCAGATTTGTTTTCCAAAAATCTTGTAGCTATTATTGTCTCTCTACTTAAAATGATGCCTATCTGGACTTCTGCAACCTGGTCCTTACCGGCATCACTCAGACCCAACTACATCAGCTTTAACTGATACAGAACACTGCAGCTCGGATCATTACTCACACTTCACATCGAGAACATATTACTCCAATTCTTACTCAGCTTCCCTGGCTTCCTCTCACTACTACATCCATTACAAAATTCTCACCTTGACCCATCATGCCATATATACAAATGCTCCCCAATATCTGGCCGATCTCCTCCAGTTTCATTCCTCCACCCGCAGTTTCCGTTCAATTTACATTAACCGATTCGTTCTCCTATCACCCTCTCAGGCTCACCTTCAATCTACCAGACACTCTGCCTTTTTCTTCCTGGCCCTCTCCCTCTGGAACTCCTTCCATTCTGTGCTGTGTCAAGAACACTCCTTTCTCAAGTTCAAGAGCCTCCTGAAGGCCCACCTCTTTCAATCCGTATTTGACCTGCCTCCCTTTCATGTCCTCTCCCGCGAACTCTTGTCTCTATTGGTTCCCTTCTCTTTCACTCTTTTCTTTCTGTCCTGTCATACATTGGAGTTCCTTTCCTTTCCTGGCTCTTGGCCAATGCCTTTTATTGTATTTTATATTTGTAAACTGCACTTGTGTTATGAAGGAGCGGTATAGCAAGAAAACTAACAAACATATTTAGGAAAGAGACATGTGGTGAACTGTGCGCGAAGATGTATTACAACTATTTGATAAACTGAAGAATAGCAAATCACCTGGACCAGATGGTATACATCCAAGGGTGTTGAAAGAACTGAAATATGAGATTGCAGACCTGCTATTAGCAATCAGTGAACTATCATTAAAATCATCTGTAATACCTGAAGATTGGAGGATGGCCAACGTAACGCCAATTTTTAAAAAGGATTCCAGGGGTGATCCGGGAAACTACAGACCGGTGAGCCTGACGTCAGTACCGGGAAAAATGGCAGAAACCATCATAAAGAACAAAACTGCTGAACATTTAAACAGCAGGTTGCAAAAACCGCAAGAGCAGTATACTTCAAAGCAAAGATGGTACAGAGATTCAGACCGCTCATCAACCCACAAGACTTCCGTACAGTTATACAAGCAATGACACTACCTCAGACTATTGCAATACAATATACCAAGGACTCACCACTGCCACCATCAATCCACTATGGACTGCCCTTAACACCACAGCATGGATCATACAGAGGGCAAAGAAACACGAGCACATAACCCCTGTCCTAAGAGATCTGCACAGCCTTCCACTAGAAGAACGCATAAAATATAAAGCACTGATCCTCATACATAAAGCAATCCACCAACAGCCATCATCTCACCTGCAAACCCTACTATCCCGGATGATCTCTGGAAGGCCTACGTGGCAGACCTCGAACAATACTCTAGTTGTTTCTCATGACAGAACAAAATTTAATCTTCAAACCTGTAACCGTGCATTCGACCTTTATGCACCATCACTCTGGAACACCCTCCCAAACCTACTCCACAACAAGGATCTCCCTGCTTTAGAAAGCAGATAAAAACTCTCCTCTTCAGGGAGCACCTTGGGACAACACAGGCTGAGATAACGGAGAGAGCCTGAAATGTAAATATTACTGAACTGCAAATATGACTGAAGAGAAGGACAGTAATGTCAAATAACGTAAATGCTATGCCTCCATACCATGATAACATTGTAAACATGCTATATCCCCCTCCCGGGTGATGGGTACCCCCCTCCCCCCCCTTGTACATGTTCATTGTATCCCCCCCCCCCCTTGGTTTATAGCTATAATTAAAGTTATCAGATGTCCCCGATTTTCGGGGATTGTCCCCGTTTTTGAAATATTGTCTCCATGAACTATAACCACTTCCTGTCCCCCAGCTTTGCTTCTCCTGCATACCCCTCTGATACAGTCTTCTCGATCCTGGTAGGAGGCGATATAAAATTAACTCCTTTTCTTGGTTTTTGTAACCGCTTTGACCCAGCAAAAAGCAGTATATAAATATGGCTGAATAAATAAATAAACAAATATGAAGATAGTCATGGCTTAATGGGACTATAAAAATGGATACGTTCAATATAAACAAAACTACGGGAAACTTGGGTTTCAAAATTCCACTTCAAAACCAACAATTAACCAGCGAAAAACAGGTCTCAGAACTTTAGCCACCAAGAGACTTCCGTCTGCTGATATGGTGTCTTAGAACATCAATGACCTTTCTTTTAAACTTTTCGCCGTTTTTTGTTGTGTTATTTAATTAAACTACCGCACTCATCACAAGAGCTAATAAGTACTCAATTTACTCCGTGCATCTACGAAATTCGACACTTTGCATAGTAGAGATGTAACTTTTTTTAAAAACTTCAACACTTCTCTCCGTACTATGCTGCTGAAACTTAGCTTCTCAATATCATGTCCATATTTAGAATGGTATGCAACTTAGCTTTCTTGTGATTGAGGAATGGTTTTCAATTGAAGCTCATCTCCGTTAGGATCTCAAAGCTCTACCTGGGCACCACTGAGGCGTTTCACGGCCACAGTTTCATCAGGAGATCTCACCCGTTAAGTTTATCAATGCTGCCCATGTCTTTAATCTTAGAAGGTTCAGCTACTAGCTTTGCCAAACTCAACTCAACATCTTGTCAGTTGCTTCAGACGCCGCGCATGCAAGATGTTGAGTTGAGTTTGGCGAAGCTAGTAGCCGAACCTTCTAAGATTAAAGACGTGGGCAGCATTGATAAACTTTGTGAAAATTACCCCAGGGAAGAATGTCTGCACTTATATTTACACCAGCTCTTTAGCATGCAAAGATTTTCTGCGTTATTTTACTTGCATATTTTCAGAGCATAGAAACATGACGGCAGAAAAAGACCACATGGCCCATCTAGTCTGCCCTTCCATATCAACTACAATAGCCCCCTTTTTACATTTAGAGATCCTCTGTGTTTGTCCCATGCTTTTTAAAATTCATATACTGTCGTGTCCATGTATCTACCACGCTTTCTGTAAAGAAATATTTACGCATATTACTCCTGAGTCCATCCCCTTTCATTCTCATTCTATGTCCCCTTGTGTCAGAGCTTGCATTCAATTGAAAGAGACAGGTATTTAAATGTCTCCATATTTATTTACATTCTCTTATATACCGCGCTATTCTGCATCAGTGCGGTTTACATTGAACAACTGAAATTACATTGAACAGGGCATTATAACTTGGAGATAACTATTTTACAGGGAACATGGGCTATGGAGGGTTAAGTGGCTTGCCCAAGACCACAAGGAGCACCTGTGGGACTAGAAACCCCAGTCCTTCCGGCCCAAGGTTGCTGTCCTCTAGTGGGATTTGAACCCCCGACCTTCCGGCCTGAAGTACCTTGCCCCAACCACTAGGCCACTCCTCCACTCCCATATCACCCCTGGAGTAGCCGCCTAGTGGTTAGAACACTGGCTTGGTAACCAAGCAACCAGGGTTTGATTCCCACTAGCACTCCTTGTGACCTTGGGCAAGTCACTTAACCCTCCATTGCCTCGGAAGAAAAGCCTGGCAAATCTACTTCCGGTCACACTGCCAAGAAAACCAAGGAGCTTCTGGGTTGCCAGGCGTCAGCCTTGACTCAAAGGCACATATTAATTGCACTTGCATCATATCGCACCTATTCTGCCTTACCTCTAAAGTATACATATTAACATCTTTAAGTCTGTCTTTATATGCTATAAAATGAAGACCACTAACCATTTTAATAGCCACACTCTGCACTGACTCCAATCTGCTTATATCCTTTTGAAGGTGCGATCTCCAGAATTACACACAATACTCCAAATGAGGTCGCACCAGAGACTTATACAGAGGCATTATCACCTCCTATTTTCTGCTGGCCATTCCTCTTCCTATACACGCAAGCATCCTTCTGGCTTTCACAGTCACCTTTTCTGCCCATTTAGCTACTTTAAGATAGTCAGACACAATTACGCCCAGGTCCCACTCTTCTTTTGTGGACGGAAGTACCTCACCCCTTACACTGCTCCTTTGGATTTTTGCAGCTTAAATACATGACCCTGCATTTTTTAGCATTAAATTTTAGCTGCCAAATTCTAGACCATTCTTCAAGCTTAGCTAGATCCCTCCTCATGTTATCCATTCCTTCCTGGGTGTCTAATTCTATTGCAGATTTTGGTATCATCTGCAAGCAAGCAGACCTTACCCGACAGTCCTTCTGCAATATCACTAACAAAGATGTTAAAAAAGAATCAGACCAAGGACAGAACCCTGTGGCACACCACTGGAAACCTCCTTTGTCCTCAGAGTGAGTTCCATTTACCTTTGTCGCCTCCCACTCAACTAATTTCTAACCCAATCAGTAACTTTAGGATCCATCCCTAGGGTGCTCAGTTTGTTTATAAGTCAACTGTGCGGAACGGAGTCAAAGGCTTTACTGAAATCTAAATATACCATGTCTAGGGCTCTTCCTCGGATCAACTCCCTGGTCACCCAGTCAAAGAAATCAATCAGATTTGTCTGACAAGACCTGCCTCTGGTGAATCGATGCTGCCTTGGATCCTGCAATCCATTGAACTCCGGAAACCTCACTATTCTCTCCTTTAGTAGACGTTCCAATTTACTAACTGGAGAGATTAGACTAACTGGCCTGTAGTTCTTTATGTTATCTTTTGCGTCCACGTTTGTGTATAGGGACCACATGTGCCTCTCTCCAGTCCTCTGGCACCACTCCAGACTCCAAAGAGGCACTGAAAAGGTCAGCCAATGGAGCCGCCAGAACATCCCCATGTTCCCCCAGTATTCTCGGATATATCCCATCTGGACCCATGGCTTTGTATACTTTTAATTTAGCTAGTTCCTCTCAAACACAGTCTTCTGTAAATCATTCGAGATTTCTATCGTTTCTGTTGCTATTTATGCGTGTTTTCTGAAATCCAGGCCCTTCATTTGGAAACACAGAACAGAAATATTTGTTAAGCATTTCTGCTTTATCCTCATCAGTTTCTGCATATTCCTCCCCTGCAGCCTTGAGTATCACAATACAACTTTTGCCCTTAATCCTCTCACTAACATATCTGAAAAATGTCTCATCCCCCCATTTTATTGCATTGGCTATTTCTTCTTCTTTATGTACCTTTGCTTTCCTAACTTAGAGAAGCTAGCAAAGTAATTTCTACAAATACAAATGCCCGTCTTCCTCTCTCTGTGATCTCTTCTATTTCATGAAGGCCTCCCTCCTCCTTCAACTTCTTAGCTACTTCTTTGGAGAACCATATTGGCCTCCTTTTCTTTTTACATTTATTTACCTTTCTAATAAAAGATTTTTGCCTTTAAAATATTCCCTTCCGGTTTTGCCCATTGTTTTTCTACATCCCCCAGCTGTTCCCATCCTGCTAACAACTCTCTAAGTTATTCTCCCATCTTAGCAAAGTTAGTTTTCCTAAAGTCTAAGACCCTCGCTTTCAAATGGATTTTATCAGCCCTAGTACTAGTACTGAAACATACCATCTGGTGATCACTGGATACAAAATGATCTCCCACTATAACATCAGAAACACTTTCCCCATTGGTAAGCACCAAGTCCAGTATGGCCTCATCACGTGTGGGTTCTGTTAGCAATTGCCCGAATAGTTCTTCCTGTAGAGAATCCAGGATCTCCTTACTTCTAGATGACACCACAGTAGGGATGTGCCAATCCACATCTGACATATTGAAATCACCTATCAGTAGCACTTCCTCTTTCATGGTAATACTGTGTATGTCTTGTATTAAATCTTCATCCACTTCTATCCCATCTGATGGGGATCTGTATATAACTCCAATGCAAATGGATTTTACTTTCCCTCTTTTAGTTTAACCCACAGTGCCTCCTCTCTTCCTTTTAAGCTCTGTAATTCCATAGCTTTAATATTATTTTTAACAGTGTCACACCACCTCCCCTTCTTCCTACCTGGTCTTTCCTGAATAACGTATAGCCCAGTATAATTATATCCTAGTCATGTCTTCTCTGAACCATGTCTCCATAACCGCCACTAAATCCAAGTCAGTCTCTTCCATTAAAGTCTCAACATCTGAGATGTTATTTCCCATGCTATGATCATTTATACACACTGCTTTCCAGATGTTGCCCCTATTACCCATTTCAACAGAGGCATTTAACGTTTCACTTACCTGGAGGCTTTCAGCACTTACCTGGAGCTCTCTTCACCCATCCACATCGAATCTAATTTAAAACTCTCTTCAGTAGGTTAACTACTCTGCTGCTGAAAACACTGACTCTTCTTGGACAGATGGACACCATCTCTGGTCTGCAGCCCTTGGAAAATTCTCCCATGGTCCAGGAAACCAAAACACTATCGATGACACCATCCAAGCAGCCATGCATTCATCTCCAGAATGTGAGCCTCTCTGCCTTGGCCTTTACCCTCAACAGGGAGGATTGAAGAGACCACCTGCGTGCCTATCTGCTTCATCTGTCCCAGAGCCGTGAAGTCACATTTGATATGCTCGGAGGGATACCTAGCAGTGACATTTGTGCTGACATGGATGAGCAACATCGGAAATAGTCAATAGGCTTTATGAGCCTCGGCAAACTCTCCATAACATCTCAGATTTTGGCATCTGGCAGACAGCATACCTCTCTGGATATCAAATCTGTTGGCAGATGGATGCCTCAGTACCCTTCATAAGAGAGTCACCAACCACCACTACCCTTTGCTTCATTGTGGTGACTGATTCTGCAAGTTAGGGGTGCTCGAACTGTGGTTCTTCCCTTTCCTCAGATGATTCCACCTCCTCCACTTCCAGGGCTGCATACTGGTTCTTCAATTCAAGGGCTGGAGAAGTTGGAGTGCTGATACTGCAGGCTCTGGTGACTCATGTCCAACCTTCTTCCTTCTGTAGCCTCCCATCTTCACCTCTAGATGTTTCAAGAAGCATCTCATCAATGTACTTCTCACCGTCTCAAATGCTTCTCAGTCTCACCACCTCTTCCCTGAGCTCCTCCACTTGTTTCCTGAGAGCCTCAGCATGCAGGCATCCTGCACATGGAACCAGTCCCTCAACTGTGTGAATCTTTTTATTGGCCTTAAAGAGCAAAATACAGCTCCAAACAACCACCATAAGATAGATAAGCTGCTTGGGTACAAATAAACTTACAGAGCTCTCAACGGATACTGAAGCTATAACCACATTTATCTATTTATTTATTTAGACAGATTTGTATGCCACCTTATCCTTCAATCAAGGTGGTCATGTCACATCACAATTGGAGGGTTACATTTAACATTAGGGTATGTGTAAACATTTAGACAGTACAATTACTTATCAGCATTTAAACAGTATAATTGAAGGTAACATTTAACATGAGGGTATTTAATAACGTGGTATGATAACCTTGTGTGTGTGGATAGGATGGGTGTGTGCTTAGTTGGCGGCGGAAGTAGTATTTCAGTATGGGTATGGGATGTTGCCTGGATGCTCATATGTTTCTATAAATAAAAATGTTCTGAGGCCTTTGCGGAAGTCTGTGAGATCATCTAATGCCCTCAGGCTCGTTGGGAGGGAGTTCCATAGTGTTGATGCCAGTAGTGATGGTGCTCTTTTTGAAGTTGTTTGGTTTTGTGATAGCCTGCAGGTGTGCCGATCATGTTATTATTGGTTCTTCTTGGTCTGTTGCCGATATCCCTTGTTATAACGTTTTGGAGTACGTCTGCTGAGAGATGGTGAATGACTTTGAAGATGATCATGATTGTTTTGTATTTAGCTCTTACCACCATTGGGAGCCAGTGCAGTTGTTGTAGGACAGGAGTGATGTGCTCGGTCCTTGGTGTGTCTAATGATGCGTGCTGTGGTGTTTTGTACCATGTGTAGTGGGTGGAGTGTCTGCTGAGGAAGGCCTTGAATATAGTTAGTTTCCATAATCAAGCAGTGGTGTAATGAGTGCTTGGCACACTGTGCGGAAGTGGTCCTGACGGAGCATTGGTTTGATTTGTCTGATTGTTTTCAATCGTTGATAGGCCTTGTTTGCGGTTTTGGTGATGTGGGATTTCGAGTTCAGAGCTCTGTCTAGTGTGATGCCCAGATACTTAACTTCTTCTTTGACTACTATATGTTTGTCTAGGATGCTGATAGTTTGTGGAGGTATGAAGGTGGGGTTCCTGGTGATGAACATTGCCAACAACCTAACGGTCAATTATGATAAAACTGAGGCAATGAGCCAGTCATTCATGTCTTTGAGGCATTTGGTTATTGTGGTGTTTAGTGCTAGTAGGTTGATTGGAGCGTACACCATGATGTCGTCAACATAAATGTGATAGTGAAGTTAGTGGTGCTTGATGATGTTGCATATGGGCTGTATGTAGATGTTAAAGAGCATTGATGATAGAGCTGAGCCCCGAGGTATTCCCTGCGTGACAGGGAATTGTAGTGATTTCTTTTGGTCGCATTTCACTTGTTGCATTCGCCCTTCCAAATATGATGTAAACCACTTCAGGGTGTTCTTGCATAGTCCTATCTGTTGTAAGCGTTGTAATAGCTTGGTGTGGGACACTGTGTCGAAGGCCGCCGAGATGTCCATGAACACTAAGAAGTAATTAGGTCTTACCTGCTAATTATTGTTCCTGAAGGAATGACAGTCCAGTCCCTTTACTTCTGGGTTACGCAACCCTTCCAGCAGCTTGGAGGCTGAGCCCAACCTTTTTGGAGGTGGGGCGGTATAAATACCACTGGGACCACCCCCCAACTCCAGTATTCGAATGACAAAGCAAAACTATACAAATTTCTATGAATAAACAACCAACTAAAAACCTAACTACCCTATGGGGGCAATTTTTTTTTTTTTTTTTTTTTTTTAATAGAGATGGGAAATAGGAACAAAAAGGGGAAAGAGCAACGGAGGGAGGAGGTATGCCTGATACTGCCCGAGACGTCTCTCTTCTGCCCTCCCTTACCCAGATCTGGTTCCCTGCTCGGTCCGCCCTCGTCTGAAAGGCCTTCAGGTCCGGCCGAGTCGGGTGGGATCAGGGACTGGACTGTCGTTCCTTCAGGAACAATAATTAGCAGGTAAGACCCAATTACTTCTTCCTTATCGTCACTCCAGTCCAGTCCCTTTACTTCTGGGATGTATCAGAGCAGTTCAACTCTGGGAGGGATCCGGCAAGCCAGACTGAAGGACCGCCAGACCAAACTGAGCGTCCGCCGCACTCTGTACGTCCAGCCTGTAGTGTTTTGTGAAGGTATGTAGCGAGGACCAAGTCGCCGCTCTACAAATATATAGAGGGGGAACTAGACTGAACTCTGCCCACGAGGTGGCCTGGGCCCAAGTGGAGTGTGCCCGTAGTCCCACTGGGACCTGCTTCCCTTTTAGGATGTAGGCCGAGGCAATCGCCTCTCTGATCCACCTGGAGATGGAGGCCTTGGTCGCCGCCTTCCCTTTGTGTGGTCCTCCGAACTGGACGAACAGCCGTTCGGATTTCCGGAAAGGAGTTGTGCGGGAGAGGTATCGCTTCAAGATCCTCTGGATGTCTAGCTGTCGCAGCTTACTATCCCTACCTTCCGGGTCTTCGGCCGGGAAGGCCGGAAGGGTAACTGTCTGGTTCAAATGAAAGGGAGAGATGACCTTGGGCAGGAAGGAAGGTACCGTTCGTAGGACCACCTTGTCCCTGAGAAAGGATAGGAAAGGAGGTTGAGAGGACAGCGCTTGCAGTTCGGAGATTCGCCTGGCCGAGCAAATAGCGACCAGAAAGACTGTCTTGAGAGTTAAGTCCTTCAGGGAAGCCTTCTTTACCGGTTCAAAGGGTTCCCCGACCATTGCATTTAGTACCAGATTGAGATCCCAAGGGGGAATCACCGACCTCCGTTGCGGACGCAGGCGTCTGACTGCCCTTAGGAACCTGGCGACGTCCGCGTGGGCCCCTAAGGACTTGTCGCGGACCTTACCTCTATAGCAAGCGATGGCGGCTAGTTGGACTCTTAAGGAGTTGTGCGCCAGGCCCTTGTCAAAACCAGCTTGTAGGAATTCCAGGACCTCAGGGACTGAGGCCGAGAGGGGTTTCCTTCGGTGTTCCGCACACCACGCTTCGAAGATGCGCCAGACCCTTACATAGGACAGACAGGTCGAGCATTTCTTCGCCTTCAGCAGCGTTGAGATTACCGCTCCCGAATAACCTCGCTTCAAGAGGCGCGCCCTTTCAATAGCCAGGCCGTAAGCGAGAATCGATCCACGTGAGGCATCAGTACCGAACCTTGCCTGAGAAGGTCCCTTTTGCAAGGGAGCCGCCAAGGCCGGTCGGCTAGCAACCTCACCAGATCCGCATACCAGGGACGACGCGGCCAATCCGGTGCAATGAGGATCACAAGTCCCTGGTGCGACTCTACCCGCTGGAGGACCTTCCCGATGAGGACCCAAGGGGGAAAAACGTAGAGCAGATCCTCCGCCGGCCACTTTTGAGACAGAGCATCCAGACCTTCGGACATTCGTTCCTTCCGCCGACTGAAGAACCGGTCCACCTTGGCTGAGGAGAAACTTGCCATGAGATCCATGACTGGGAGTCCCCAGCGGGTCACTATCTGGTCTAAGGTCTTCTTCTCCAGTTCCCACTCTCCGTGGTCTATCCTGTGCCTGCTGAGGTAATCGGCCGTGAGATTGTCCGTGCCTGCCATGTGTTGAGCCGAGAGCGCTTCCAGGCGGAGTTCCACCCACTGGAAGAGAACATCCGCCTCCTTCTCCAAGGCGGGACTGCTGGTGCCGCCCTGGTGGTTGATGTAGGCTACCGTGGTGACGTTGGAGAACGCGAATTGCTCTTCTCAGCACTAGGGGCTCTGAGCGCTAGGGTAACGGCCCGCAATTCCAGTCTGTTGATGGGCCATTGAGATTCCACCGGAGACCAGCGGCCCTGGACAAACTGGTCCTCGCAGTGAGCCCCCCAGCCTGAGAGGCTGGCATCCATTGTCAACAGCACCCAGAGATGAGGCTCGAGGGGCATCCCACGTTCCAGATTCCTTGGGCACTGTCACCAGCGAAGGGCTCGTTTGGTCCGCGGAGCACACGGTAGCTGTGTTGAGAGGGGATGGTGTTGCGGAGACCACCGACGCAATAGGGCGCGCTGTAGTGGTCGCATGTGGGCCCTGGCCCAAGGCACTACCTCTATCGCTGCCGCCATTGTGCCCAGCACCTGAAGATAATGCCATGCTGAGGGGTTTCGTCTGCTCAGAAACTGCGCGACTAGCAGTCTTAAGTCCCTTGATCGAGTTCGAGACAGGAACACCCTGCCCCTTCCGGTGTCGAATCTTGCTCCGAGATATTTGAGGTCCTGGGAGGGGGCCATCCTGCTCTTTGCTCGGTTGATGACCCACCCCAACTCCTCTAGGACCTGAATCACTCTGTCCGTTGCCGAGCGACTTTCTGTTTCCGACTTTGCCCGGATCAGCCAATCGTCCAGGTACAGGTGTACTAGTATTCCCTCCTTCCGGAGGAAGGCCGCTACTACCACCATCACCTTGGTGAAAGTCCATGGGGCCGTGGCTAGACCGAAGGGAAGGGCCCGGAATTGAAAGTGGCCCCCCGGCACAGCGAATCTTAGGAACTGTTGGTGGGACTTCCTGACTGGAATATGTAAGTAGGCTTCTGTCAAGTCGAGGGACGTCAGGAACTCTCCACCCCTTACTGCTGCGATGACCGATCGTAGGGTCTCCATGCGGAAATGTGGTACCCTGAGGCAGCGGTTGACCTGTTTTAAATCCAGGATTGGCCGAAAGGACCCTTCTTTCTTTGGTACTACGAAGTAAATAGAGTATCGACCCGATCCGAACTGGTCTGGTGGTACTGGAACCACTGCCCCGAGTGCAATTAACCGTGCAAGGGTTGTCTCTATCGCCGACCTCTTTGCAGGAGATCCGCTGGGGGACTGGATGAATGCTGGAGGTATTTGCTTCGCGAATTCGAGAGCATAGCCATCTCTGATCACCTCCAGTACCCATTGATCCGAAGTGACCCGGGACCAGGCGGGAAGGAACTGCCTTAAGCGGCCTCCCACTGGCCGTTCTTCCCCCTGGCCCCCCGTCGCCTCATTGGTGTTTTCTAGGGGCCGAGGAGAAGGAGGAGGCCCCAAAGCCGCGACCTGCTCCCCGAAACCCCTGGAAACCTCGACTCCTGTTGGGGAATCGCCCCCTGGAAGGGGGGTTGGGATCTGGCTGGGCGGAACCTCCGAGAGTCCCTAGGCTGGGAGCGAATCGGGGGCAGAGGATGACTTTGCTTCGTTCTGTCTTCTGGGAGCCTGCCTCCCTTGGACTCGCCAAGGTCCTTTACCAGCTTCTCTAAATCCTCACCAAACAGCAGCTTCCCCCTTAAAGGGGAGCCGACTCAGGCGTGCCTTTGAGGAGGCATCCGCTGCCCAATTTCGTAACCACAAATAACGCCTGGCTGCAACCACCGAGGCCATGTTCTTGGCCAGGCTCCTGATGAGGTCATACTGACTATCCGCCAAGTATGCTGCTCCGGATTCCAACCTAGCAGCGTTGGGCCGGGCGTCACCCGCGGGGGTCTCCGCCGCCTGAAGTTGCTGCGACCACCTTAAGCAGGCCCGAGCTACCCAAGCTCCCGAGATAGAGGCCTGTAAGGCGAGGGCGCTTACGTCAAAAGCTTGTTTCAGAAGCGTATCCAATTTTCTGTCCTGAGAATCCCTTAAGGCCGTGCTGCCCTCAACTGGGATAGTAGTCTTCTTTGTGACTGCTGATACCGCTGCATCCACTCTGGGGGACTTCAACAGCTCCTTGTCTGTCTCTGGGAGAAGATATAGGCGCAGCATGGACCGGGTCCCCCTTAGGCTAGATTCCGGTTGGTTCCATTCCTCCTGGATCATCTGGCGCACTACCCTGTGGACCGGAAAGACCTTCTGGGATCTCCTAATGGCCTGGATCAATGGGTCCTCCAACGCCTCCTCTTCAGCTGGTGTATCTGAGGCCACATTGAGCGCCTTTAGGGACTCATTAATTAATGCCGGGAGCTCCTCCCGACGAAAGACTCTGATGATCCTGGATTGGTCTTCCTCGGGGATCTCTCCTTCTTCCAGCTCCTCCTCCTCTTCGTCCACGTCCTTGTCCGAGTAAGTCTCCTCCTGGGTACCCTGGGAGAGGGACGCCATGGGGTCCTCCTCACTCATTCGGGGACGCTTCGTTGGTATGGCGGATTCTGGGTTGCCCGCCGCCAAGAGCCTGGCTGGTTTGTCTTCCCTCAACGGTCCAGCCTCAACTGCCCCTAAGCCCTGCTTCCGTAAGCAATAGGCTTTATGAAGTAAGAGAATGAAGTCCGGGGAGAAAAAATCCCCTGACCCTCCTTCCCCCGCAGGGAGGAGGGAGGGGGGTAGGGGAGGAGAAGGCACGTCCGAGGGCGTAGAAAGAGGGACCTGGGATCCTCCCTCCCCTCCTAAGAGCTCTCCTGACCCCTGAGGAGGGAGATCCACAGCCAAATTAATCTCCTGCTCGACTGAGGCTGCCACTGCGGCGCAGCTCCTGCAGATTCCTGCTTCTGCGGAGGTGCCCCTGCGTGTTCCGCAGGAAAGACAGCGGGGCTTGGTCGCCATGCCCTCGGTCTGGGGACTCCCTGTGAGAATAGCAGTTCAAAATACTTGTCCCCGAAGAGGAAACAAGCCAGCCCCTTAGCTTCGTACCCCAAGAAAAACAAAGGAAATTCCAAACAGTTCAAACCTAAAACCACTTTGACTGAAAAGGATAAAGATTAAAATTAAATTAAAATTAACGTTAAAGTAAAAATTAAGCTCCTTTCCTCCAACGGAGGTACTTGCGTTTGAAATGTTGCACCTCCTGGGTCCGGCTCGGCGATCCTAGCCCGCAGGCTCTACATGTGGTAGGCCTCACCACGTGGAGCCAGAGCGGGGGACCGCGGAGCTAACCGACGAACTTGCTGAACTCCAGTTTCGCCGTCCTGAGCTGTATTTTGTAGCTCTGCGCTTTAGCCGCTCCCCCGCTAAGCCGGTAAGCCTAGTCCTCGTCGCCGCGTCCAGCCGCTCCGGGATGGGATCGGCGGGAGACTCGGAATGGCGGCCTTGCCTCCAGCGCTCAGCCACCCGGAGGGCTTCGGCGCGAGGCAGAGAAAGGCTGAGTGCTCCCCAAGGCTGTTCTTATGCGAGGGCTGTTCCTGGCAGGGGCAGGAGGGCAGAGGTTCTCCTTGACACTGCCGGCTGCTGCTCACCTCCACTGCCCGACCCGAGCAGAAGGGGAGGAGGGGGTGAAGGGGGGAGAAGGGAACAGGCAGGATTTAAAGGTGCAGGAGCTCACAAACACTAAACTGCAAAAAGAAAGGAAATGAAATGTAAGTAGCAAAATTAAAAGTATGAAAAGTATTAACTAAAGGTATTAAATAAAGTAGGACTCCAGTAAGCCCTAGGCTTACGGAACCCTCCAGCTGCTTGGAGGCTGAGAATACTGGAGTTGGGGGGTGGTCCCAGTGGTATTTATACCGCCCCACCTCCAAAAAGGTTGGGCTCAGCCTCCAAGCTGCTGGAAGGGTTGTGTAACCCAGAAGTAAAGGGACTGGACTGGAGTGACGATAAGGAACAGGAAGCCGGTTTTTATGTTGTCTATGCCTCTTAGGAGATTGTTAAAGAGGGAGGTGACTAGTGTTTCCATGCCGTGTTGGGACTTAAATCCATGCTGATGTATGTCCAGTGGGGCATTTATATCAATATGGTCCTGAAGTTGCCTTTGCACTGCCTTTTCCATGATTTTAGCAAGGAATGGCAGGCTGGAGATGGGACAGTATGATTTTGGTTCGGAGAACAAAAGAACATAAGAACATAAGATATGCCATACTAGGTCAGACCAAGGTCCATCAAGCCCAGTATCCCTTTTCCAACAGTGGCCAATCTAGGTCCTACGTACCTAGCAGCTTCCCCAAAAGACACAGGTTCCGCAATGCTTAACTGGGTCAAGCATTGATATCCTGGGTCCCTTCTTAATAATGGTTTATGGACCTTTCCTCCAGGAACTAGTCCAAACCTTTTTTAAACCCAGCTACACTAACAGCCTTTACTACATCCTCTGGTAACAAATTCCAGAGTTTGATTACACGTTGAGTGAAAAAATATTTTCTTTTATTATTTATTTAGCTGTATTTATATCCCGCTTTTCACTGGGTCAAAGCGGTGAATTGGGGGATACATTTAACACGTGGGGATATGAGACACATACACTAATACTTACAGGGAACATGGGCAATGGAGGGTTAAGTGGCTTGCCCAAGACCACAAGGGGTGCCTATAGGACTAGAAATCCCAGTCCCTCCGGCCTGAGATTGCTGTCCCCAGGTGGGACTTGAACTCCCGGCCCTCCGGCCTGAAGTACCTTGTCCTAACCACTAGACCACTCCTCCCTCCCTATTAGTCTTAAATAGTTTACCCTGTAGCTTCATTGCATGTCCCCTAGTCTTTCTATATTCTGATAACGTAAACAATCGATCTACGTTTACCCATTCCACTCCCTTCATTAATTTATAGACTTCTATCATATCTCCCCTCAGCCGTCTCTTTTCCAGGTTAAAGAGCCCCAACCTTTTTAGCCTTTCTTCATAGGAGTATCCTTCCATCCCCTTTACCATTTTGGTGGCTCTTCTCTGAACCTTTTCTAATAATGCTATATCCTTTTTAAGATACGGTGACCAGAATTGCACACAATATTCAAGGTGCGGTCTCACCATGGAACGAAATAGAGGCATTATAATATCCTTTGTTTTATTTTCCATTCTTTTCCTTATGATACCTAGCATTCTATTTGCTCTTTTGGTCGCCGAGGGCACACTGGGCCGAGGGTTTTAACATGTAATCCACAATGATGCCTAAATCTTTTTCCTGGGTAGTGGTTCCTAATGTGGAACCTTGCATCTTGTAACCATAGTTTGGGTTGTTCTTCCCTAGGTGCATAACTTTGCACTTGTCCACATTAAATTTCATCTGCCATTTTGATGCCAGTCTTCCAATTTATCAAGATCCTCTTGCAATTTTCTACAATCCTCTTGGGTTTTAACAACTTTAAATAGTTTGGTCTCATCTGCAAATTTGATAACCTCACTCGTTATTCCATTTTCCAGGTCATTTATGAATATGTCAAAAAGCAGCAGACCCAGCACAGATCCCTGGGGTACACCACTATTCACCTTTCTCCATTGGGAAAATTGGCCATTTAGCCCAACCCTCTGCTTTCTATCTCTTAACCAGTTCTTGATCCACAGTAGTACACACTGCCTCCTATCCTTTAGTTTTGCCAAAATTCTCCGATGAGGGACCTTGTCAAAGGCTTTCTGAAAGTCCAGATACACTATATCCTCCGACTCACCTTTGTCCACCTGCTTAGTCACACCTTCAAAAAAACATAACAGATTAGTAAGACAGATTAGTAAGACAAGATCTTCCTTGTCTAAAGCCATGTTGGCTGTCTCCCATTAGGCCATGACTATCTACATGCTGAGTAATTTTGTTCTTTATGATGGTTTCTACCATTTTTTCCGGTACTGGCGTCAGGCTCACCGGTCTGTAGTTTCCTGGATCACCCCTGGAACCCTTTTTAAAAATTGGCGTTACATTGGCAATCCTCCAATCTTCAGGTATTACAGATTATTTTAATGAAAATTCACAGATTACTAATAGCAGGTCTGCAATCTCATATTTCAGTTCTTTCAACACCCTTGGATGTATACCATCCGGCCCAGGTGATTTGCTACTCTTCAGTTTATCTAATAGTTGTAATACATCTTCCCGATGTATCGATATTTCCTTCAATTTTTCCGCACCTTTAAATACCACTTCAGTCATGGGTAACATCCCTATATCTTCCTCAGTAAAGACCGAAGCAAAGAATTCATTCAATCTCTACGCTATTGCCTTGTCGCCTCTTAGTGCCCCTTTAGCCCCTCTATCATCTAATGGACCAACTGACTCTCACAGGTTTATTGCTACGAATGTACTTGAAAAAGTCTTTATTTCGCGTTTTTGCTTCTGCAGCAAGCTTCTTCTCAAATTCTCTCTTTGCCTGCCTTATCAATGCCTTGCATTTGACTTGCCAGTGCTTGTGCTGTTTCCAGGTTTCATCGTTTGGCTCTTTTTTCCATTTCCTGAAAGATGCTTTTTTGGCAACAGCCTCTCTGACCTCACCTTTAAACCATGCTGGCAGTTTTTTGGACTTCCTTCCACTTTTCTTAAAGTGTGGAATACAGCTGGTCTGGGCTTCCAAGATAGTAGTTTTCAACACCCAAGCTTGATGTAAGTCTAACCTTTGCAACTGCTACTTTTAGTTTTTTCTTAACTATTTTCCTCATTTTATCATAGTCTCCCTTTCGAAAGTTAAAAGATAGTACTGTGGATTTCCTTACTATCCCTCCTCCACTAATTAAATCAAACACGATCATGCTATGATCACTATTGCCAATTGGCTCCAACACCCTTATCTCTTGCACAAGATCTGGTGTTCCACTAAGGACTAGGTCTAATATGGCTTCCCCTCTGGTCAGTTCAGGAACCAGCTGCTCCAAGAAGCAGTCATTTATTTCATCTAGGAACCATCTCCCTAGCATGTCCTGCCATGACACTGAACCAGTTGATACTGGGGTAATTGAAATGACCCATTATTATTACTGCACTGTAACTTTTGTTAACTTCCTTGATTTCTTTGAGCATTTCATCATCCATTTGTTCATTCTGGCCAGGTGGTCAATAGTACACCCCCACTGCCATCGCCTTCCCCTTTTTACATGGAATTTTAATCCATAGAGATTCTACAGCAAATTATGTTTCCTGCAAAACTTTAATCCTGTCTGACTCCATGCCCTAACAGAGCGCAACACCTCCACCAATTTGATCAGCTCTATCATTATGATATCGTTTGTATCCAGGTATAACAGTGTCCCACTGGTTGTCCTCCTGCCACCATATTCCAATCATATCTAACCTCTCATTTAGTGCTATATATTCTAACTTTCCCATCTTATTTTTTAGACTTCTAGCATTTGCAGACAAGCATTTTGGAGACTGTATTTTATTCATATTAATCTGGCTATTGGTAGACATGGGTAATTTGGGATCTTTAAGCTCTGTCTGCTCCATACTCAAGGGCATTTGGGCTACTTTACTCTTTTTTGGAACCTCTCTGCTTTTGGTAGTATCCTTCAAGGATAAATTCTTCTGAACCATGCGCTCTTGCGCGACTGTCGGCTTTCCCCTATTATCTAGTTTAAAAGCTGCTCCCTCTCCTTTTTAAAGGTTAATGCCAGCAGCCTGGTTCCTTCCCAGTTAAGGTGAAGCCCATCCCTTCGGAAGAGCACCTCCTTTCCCCAGAATGTTCCCCAGTTCCTAACAAATCCAAAACCCTCATCTCTGCACCACTGTCTCATCCACGCATTCAGACTCTGGAGCTCTGCCTGCCTTTTGGGTCCTGCGCGTGGAATGGGAAGCATTTCGGAGAACGCTACTCTGGAAGTTCTGGATTTCAACTTCCTAACTAAAAGCCTAAATTTAGCCTCCAGAACCTCCCTACCACATTTTCCTATGTCATTGGTACCGACATGTACCAAGACAGCACACTCCTTCCCAGCACTATCTAAGACCTTATCTAGGTGGCGCATGAGGTCCGCTACCTTTGCACCAGGCAGGCATGTGACCAGGCGATCCTCACGTCCACCAGCCACCCAGCTATCTACATGCCTAATGATTGAATCACCAACTATAACGGCTGTCCTAATCCTTCCCTCATGGCCCTGGAGAAACTTCCTCGGTGCGAGAGGGTTTTACATCACCTGGAGGACAGGTCCTAGTTACAGGATCACTTCCTACCACACCAGGGTGATGCTCTCCTGTCACGTGACCTCTCTTCTCGATGGCAACAGGGATGCTGCCAGACTGGAGGTGGGACTTCAGGACTATATCCCTGTAGGTCTCGTCTATGTACCTCTGTCTTTCTTATGTTTTCCAAGTCTGCTACTCTAGCCTCTAGAGAACGGACTTTTTCCCTGAGAGCAAAGAGCTCCTTGCACCTAGTGCACATGTAAGACCTCTCACCAACTGGGAGAAAATCATACATGTGACACTCAATGCAAAAGACTGGAAAGCCCCCATCTCGCTGCTGGACTGCTGCCTGCATCTTAGTTTTAAGCTTGTGTTTATATCTAAGTTCTTTACTTACTAAGGGTTGCTATGGATATGTATACTAATAAAACTGTACCTAATACATTTAATATACCTTGTTCACCTGAAGCTTAATTAATCTCAGGCCCTTAGTGTATGACTGATTTAGATAACGAGCTTCACCTGAGAGCACCTCTTTTCCTTTAAGATGTGTAAGTACCTATAAAGCTACGATTATCCCAAGGGTGGGTGGGTGTTGGGGAGGGAGGGGAATAACACTTATTTAAAGAGGGCTGCTACACAGTACCCTGTCCTGTGCTGCTGAGGTAAGCTGTGACCAACTTCCTGGGTGATTAACAGTCCTTGCTTGGATAGAAGGAGTCTTTCAAAATTGCCTTTTGACCTGCCACCTGGTGTTATCACCTATTGAAAACATTTCACAGGTCTCTTGTCCCCTAGGTAGGCGGCCTCTTTGTAAGGGTCTCTAGAAGACTTTATTTGTTGCTCAAAGAGTACTGACCCTGTTTTGCCTTTTATGCTAAGTTATATTCTGATTTGATTTAAATTACAGCTCTTTGCTGCTGCTAGGGCTCTGACTTATTATGAAATTTAAACTACAAGCTCTCTGCTGGGTTCCAAATTTAACCAGAAAGCTCTCTTCTGTGTTTTAAATTTAAACTTAAACTGCTGCTACTAGGCCCTGACTGATTTAACAAAAAACACTGGGTTCACAGATTAATTAGCTTTAATACAAAGAAGTCCTTTCAGAAGATTCCCAGAAGTATATACTCACAATTGCAGATCTCTCTCCAGAAGTAGCAGTCCCTTTTTCTAGTCCTTCCAGATTTCTACTTTTAAGAATTGGTCGTATCGTTGCATGCTTTAGGGGTTGCGGCACATCAGAAGACATACAAGATTCCTCCCACCCAGCCCCCCCCCCCAAACTCCAACCTCATACCCTCCAACCATCCCCCTCCCCTGCATTGTCACATGCTCCTTAAGTGGAGGGAAAAGAAAGAAAGGACAAAAAAGGAAAAAACTAAAACCAAAGGAAGGTGGCCAGACAGGGGAGTCTTAACAGAAAAAAGACCAGTACCTAAGAGGGCATACCAGTTCACCCTGACCAGAGTCCCTTTGCCCAAGCTATCACAAAGGGATGTGCCCCCGCTTGCCACCGTGCATATTCTCCTCCCACCCCCCCCCCCCTACGACCTCCCTCCCATCCAAAACTATAGCCACTACCATAATAGAGTGGCAGAACCTGACATCCGCGGGTACACCAAACCACAGGTTCTACAGAGAACAATGTCATCTTAATCCAACGTTAATGGGCCTTCTGGTCCAGAAACCTTGACCAAACTACCAACTGCCTCCAGTTTCCCTTGCAGCTCCACAGTGAGCTTCTCCATCCTATAGATATCCCACACCTTGACACACCATTCCATGCAGGAGGGGAGTTCAGGACGCTTGCAGTGCCAAATGACTACACTCTGGGCCACAAGTAAAACAGTTTAAAAGGTGCTTAAGATCTATGGCAGCCAGATTATGAGGCAAATGGCCTAGCACATAAGATTCAAGTGAGAAAGGAATCAATAGCCCCAAGACCCTGGAGATATTATGATGGACCTCCAAGCAGAAGCATTGCAACTTGAGGCAATGCCACCACAAGTGTTCCAAGTCACCATACCCCCCCCCCCCTAGTCTTCCCAACACAAGGAATCATCTCCTCTTCCCCAGCAAAAGAGGTCTAACGAAGTAACAGATATGTGCAGCAGAATGCAAAGTTGAGTATTGACCAAGGATAAAGAAAGCAAACAAGAACGAGTATACTGACAGACAGACTTCATCCCAAAAGTCCTCAGGTTTATCTCCAATTGCAGCCCTCCCCCCACCTCCTCTGGTATGGGAGCCTCTGATCAAGGTCAGGCTGCTCAGTCGAGAGCACCCGGTACACTTTGACCATGAGGGACTTCAGTCTTGTGGAATCAAACAGGACGTGCTCCCACACTTTTGAGGGGTGCAAAGCTGAAGTCTCAAAGGGGATGGACCCGATAAAATACAGCAACTGAAAGTATTTAAAGAAATTCAGGGAGCAAGCACAAAATATCTTCCACCCTATCTTTAGAAGAAAATGCAGTATCCACAAAAGGGAAGATACTCTCGGGATCCTTCCTAAGCCTGGTGTACCTAGCCCTATATCCTGAGCAAAGGCGAAGGCTGACACGGGTGTATGTGGAGACAGCCATGCCAACATTTGACACCGCTTGCACAGTGCATCAAGCAACACCTGATAGTTTAATTGGAACAAATTAGATAATATCCGAGGCACTCAGACCCCCAGACATTTAAATTGGTCAAGCACTTGGAAGCCTCCGGAGGTCACTCTGGTCCAGTCCCCTGCCTCTGTCAGACAAGGAAGAACAGATGTCTGTAAACTAAAAACCCAAAGACACAGGAGAACTGGTCTACAAGGGTCACCACAGTGGGGATGGTAGCAGTCGGGTCATACAGGTAGATCAGGTCGTCATCAGTATACAGGGAGATAGCATGTAGCGGACCCCTAGTCTTATGCTTATCTTGTCTACCTTACTCTACACGTGCTGCGCAAATGGTTCAATGGCTAAATGCAAACAGCATCAGTGAGAGTGGGCACCCTTGCCTGATCCTGTGTCCTAGGCAAAAGCTCTGAGTGGAAACCTTTAACTAGTACTGTAGCCACTGGACTGGCATACATAGCCATGACCCAGTCACACAGGTTTGTCCCAAACCCAAATTGTCAAAGCAACTCAAACAAGTATGCCCTTTCCATTTTATCAAATGCTTTCTTTGTGTCTAAGGAAAGGAATGCATATGAGTCTGTCCTTCCATGTACTCCATACATCACATCAAGCAGCCGTCGGGTGTTTCAAATCCATATCTATGTTTCATGAATCCTGTCTAGTCTGATGTACCAGCCCCAGCAAGCAGAATTCAAGACACATGTGTAGGATTTTGGTAAAGAGCTTGTAGTCAATATTCAGAAGGAAATGGGTCTATAGTTACTACAGAGGGAGCGCATCGTTTCCCTTCTTTAGGGATCAGTGATTGAGGCTTCAAAAGGATTTTGGGAGTGAACTGTGAAGCAGAATCTCATTAAAGACCCTGACAAGTACAGGGGCAGATTGTTCTTGCAATGTCCGAGAGCATATCCGGTCCTGCTGCTTTCGCTGGCTTAAGGTTGTGGATGGTGCAGCCTACTTCTTCCAGTGAGAAGGGGCACTTAAACCGCGTCCCACACATCCAGAGGTAATTGGGGAAGTTTTGCTGCTACGATACACTCCTGGATCACCCCCTCATCAGCCACCAGATGGGAGGAGTACTTTTTCCCTCTCCCTCTGCCTCTTCAGCTGCCAGAGAAGCAGCCAATTCACTTTATTCCCGTGTTCATAAAAGTGTCTCGTGCAGAGCATGATGGTAGTAAAAGATTCCGTTTCCAGCGATGCCAGTTCTCTCCATTTATTCACAAGCTGCTTCCATATCTGGTGGTCTTCTGCTCCTTTTCTATGTGGAATCTCCAAATTACATCTCTCTCTCTGCAGCTCATCCTTCCACGTGGCTGCCCTCTTCTTAAATCAACTTGAGAAATATAAGTTGGCCTTAGAGGCCTCCCACAACATGAATGCAGAGATGTCAGCAGAGTCATTAAACAAGTACTCCTGCCACCCCCTCAGTAGAAATTGAAGAAATGTCTTATTAAGAAGACCCCTACACAAGGCCCAGGAATGTGGGGGGACCTCCATTTCCTGTTCCTGCAGCACAATTACAATGATTGCGTTGCCTTACACCCCCCATAGTTACAATGGCCGCACTACTGAGAATCAACTGCACTCCTGCAAGAGAAGCCAGTAATCAAACCTAGAGTGACTCTTAAGCACAGAGGAGAAATGTGTGTAATCCCTTTCCCCAACATGTGTAGCCCACCAGGTATCAAACAGCCTCAACTGCTTTATCGGTAAGTGAAGCTTACCCGATCCTGTGCAGGTCCCAAGATACCCACCCAACTTATCAATACCAGATAAAACAGTTGAAATACCCACCCATCACCACTTCCCTCTGTTGATGAGATTGTACCGTATCTAACACCATCGTTAGGGCTGACCCTATTTGTGTGGGAGGGATACATGTTGGTACCAATGACATAGGAAAATGTGGTAGGGAAGTTCTGGAGGCTAAATTTAAGCTTTTAGGTAGGAAGTTGAAATCCAGAACTTCCAGGATAGCGTTCTCCGAAATGCTTCCTGTTCCACGTGCAGGACCCAAAAGTCTCAATGCGTGGATGAGACAATGGTGCAAGGATGAAGGTTTTGGATTTGTTAGGAACTGGGGAACATTCTGGGGAAAGGGGGGGCTCTTCCGAAGGGATGGGCTTCACCTTAATCAGGATGGGACCAGACTGCTGGCATTAACCTTTAAAAAAGAGATAGAGAAGCTTTTAAACTAGAAAATAGGGGAAAGCCGACAGTCACCCAGGAGCGCATGGTTCGGACAAAGGTATCCTTGAAGGATACTACCAAAAACAGTGAGGTTCCAAAAGGGAGTATAGTAGCCCAAATGCCCTTGAGTAAGGAGCAGACAGAGCATAAAGATTCCCAATTACCCATGCCTACCAATAGCCAGATTAATATTAATAAAATTAATAAAATACAGTCACTAAAATGCTTGTATGCCAATGCTAGAAGTCTAAACAATAAGATGGGAGAATTAGAATATATAGCACTAAATGAGAGGTTAGATATGATTGCACTCTCAGAGACATGGTGGAAGGAGGATAACCAGTGGGACACTGTGATACCTGGATACAAACTACATCGTAATGATAGAGCTGAACAAATTGGTGGAGGGGTTGCGCTCTATGTTAAAGAGGGCATTGAGTCAGAAAGGATTAAAGTTTTGCAGGGAACACAATTTGCTGTAGAATCTCTATGGATTGAAATTCCATTTATGAAAGGGAAGGTGATGGCAGTGGGAGTATACTATCGACCGCCTGGCCAGAATGAACAAATGGATGATGAAATGCTCAAAGAAATCAAGGAAGCTAACAAAAGCCACAACAGAGTAGTAATAATGGGTGATTTCAATTACCCCGGTATCGACTGGGACAGTCTCACAGCAGGACAAGCTAAAGAGATAAAGTTTCTAGATGAAATAAATGACTGCTTCTTGGAGCAGCTGATTCATGAACCGACCAGAGGGGAAGCCATACTGGACCTAGTCCTTAGTGGAACGCCAGATCTGGTGCAAGAAATAAGGGTGTTGGGACCACTTGGCAATAGTGATCATAGTATGATCATGTTTGATTTAATCAGTGGAGGACAGATAGTAAAGGAATCCACAGTACTACCTTTTAACTTTCAAAAGGGAGACTATGATAGAATGAGGAATATAGTTCGGAAAAAACTAAAAGGAGCGGTTCCAAAGGTTAAAGACTTACAGCAAGCTTGGGTGTTATTTAAAAATACTATCCTCGAAGCCCAGACCAGCTGTATTCCACGCATTAAGAAAAGTGGAAGAAAGTCCAAAAAACTGCCAGCATGGTTTAAAGGTGAGGTCAGAGAGGCTGTTGCTGCCAAAAGAGCAACCTTCAGGACATGGAAAAAAGAGCCAAATGATGAAAACTGGAAACACCACAAGCACTGGCAAGTTAAATGCAAAGCATTGATAAGGCAGGCAAAGCGGGGAATTTGAGAAGAAACTTGCTACGGAAGCAAAAACACGAAATAAAGACTTTTTCAAGTACATTCGTAGCAAAAGGCCTGTGAGAGAGTCAATTGGACCATTAGATGATAGAGGGGTAAAAGGGGCAGTAAGAGGGGACAAGGCTATAGCAGAGAGACTGAATGAATTCTTTGCTTCGGTCTTTACTGAGGAAGATGTAGGGATGTTACCCAAGACTGAAGTGGTATTTAAAGGTGATACTGCAGAGGAATTGAGAGAAATATCGCTACACCGGGAAGATATATTACAACTATTTGATAAACTGAATAGTAACAAATCACCTGGACCGGATGGTATACATCCCAGAGTGTTGAAAGAACTGAAATATGAGATTGCAGACCTGCTATTGGTAATCTGTGAACTTTCATTAAAATCATCTGTAATACCTGAAGATTGGAGGGTCGCCAACGTAACACCAATTTTTAAAAAGGGTTCCAGGGGTGACCCGGGAAATTACAGACCGGTGAGCCTGACGTCAGTACCAGGGAAAATGGTAGAAACCATCATAAAGAACAAAATTACACAGCATGTAGATAGTCATGGCCTAATGGGAGACAGCCAACATGGCTTTAGACAAGGAAGATCTTGTCTTACTAATCTGATCTGTTTTTTTGAAGGTGTGCATAAACAGGTAGACAAAGGTGAGTCGGTTGATATAGTGTATCTGGACTTTCAGAAAGCTTTTGACAAGGTCCCCCATCAGAGACTTTTGGCAAAGCTAAAAAGTCATGGGATAGGAGGCAGTGTACTATTGTGGATCGGGAACTGGTTAAAAGATAGAAAGCAGAGGGTAGGGCTAAATGGCCAATATTCCCAATGGAAAAAGGTGAATAGTGGAGTACCCCAGGGATCTGTACTGGGTCCCCTACTTTTTGACATATTCATAAATGACCTGGAAAAAGGAATAACTAGTGAGGTTATCAAATTTGCAGATGACACAAAACTGTTTAAAGTTGTTAAAACCCAAGAGGATTGTGGAAAACTGCAGGAGGATCTGGATAAATTGGAAGACTGGGCATCCAAATGGCAGATGAAATTTAATGTGGACAAGTGCAAAGTTATGCACCTAGGAAAGAACAACCCACACTATAGTTACACGATGCAAGGCTCCACATTAGAAACCACCACCCAGGAAAAAGATTTAGGAGTCATCGTGGATAACATGTTAAAACCCTCCGCCCAGTGTGCAGCGGCGGCCAAGAAAGCAAATAGAATGCTAGGTATCATAAGGAAAGGGATGGAGAATAAAACAAAGGATATTATAATGCCTCTGTATCGCTCCATGGTACGACCGCACCTTGAATATTGTGTGCAATTCTGGTCACCGTATCTTAAAAAGGACATAGAGTTATTAGAAAAAGTACAGAGAAGAGCCACCAAATTGGTGAAGGGGATGGAAGGCTACTCCTATGAAGAGAGGCTAAAAAGGTTAGGGCTCTTTAACCTGGAAAAGAGACGGCTGAGGGGAGATATGATAGAGGTCTATAAATTAATGAATGGAGTGGAACGGATAAACGTGGATCAATTGTTTACGCTATCAGAATATAGAAGGACTAGGGGACATGTAATGAAGCTACAGGGTAAGCTATTTAAGACAAATAAGAGAAATATTTCTTCACTCAACGTGTAATCAAACTCTGGAATCTGTTACCAGAGGATGTAGTAAGGGCTGTTAGTATAGCTGGGTTTAAAAAAGGTTTGGACAAGTTCCTGGAGGAAAGGTCCATAAACCACTATTAAAAAGGGACCCAGGATATCAATGCTTGACCTAGTACAAGCACTGCAGAACCTGTGTCTTTTGGGGAAACTGCTAGGTACGTATGACCTAGATTGGCCACTGTTGGAAACAGGATACTGGGCTTGATGGACCTCGGTCTGACCCAGTATGGCATTTCTTATGTTCTTATATAAACATTAACAATAGTTAGCATGGCCTCATTCTGGGCACCATTCAAAAATCAGAATCTACCCTCCAGATTTTCAACTTTAGTCTGCATTTGGAAAGAGTAATCCTTTGAGAGAAGGATTAACCCCCCCACACACACACATTTATGAGATGAAAAATTCGAAGCATATACCTGTGGGAACCACTTGGACCTAAGGCGCAGGTAGTCCTGTCCTGCTAGATGAGACTCTAGAGCAATGTCAGCCTTGTCCCTCCTAAATTGCACCAACACTCGCTTCCGCTTGATGAGATTATGAAGGCCCCTAACATCCCAAGAGAATAATTTAACCATGATAATTCCTCAATCCAACTGTAGCTACGTTTCCCACTCCCCAGATGTCATTTGCAATAACAAAAGTCCCACCCAGAACCAATCCCCTCTGGTATACAGATCCATCTTCCCACCAACCACCTCCCCTTTACCAAAGTCCGCTATACCAGAAGAGAAAAGAAAAAAGTAGTGTCACTCAGCATGTAGCTCTGGGGCATTAGTATATCCAGTCCCCTAAGCCCCCACCACTGCTTACCACACTTCAGATAGCCAGGTAGGTCTCCCCATCGAGACTCTCCAAGAGAAAAGGGATAGTAAATGCCTACTGATACCCCACTCACTCCACCCCTGCCCAAAATTAATCAGCCACTCAGCTAAGACAAGAAATACAATAAACATATCTCAGCTATCATAGAGCCCCGCCATTCACCCCCTCCTCCAGGAAACCTCCTCCCAGCCCCCTTCCCCAACCTCCAGCCAAGAATCTCAAAGAGACATGCTACCTCTTACTATGACCTCAGGAGAGAAGCCATGTGACCCCCCTCTCACCCAGAGTTAAAGAAGTTTAACTGCTGCAGTATCATCTAGAAGTAAGGAGATCCTGGATTCTCTACAGGGAGAACTATTCAGGCAATTGGTAACAGACCCCACACATGAAGGGGCCATACTGGACTTGGTGCTTACCAATGGTGAAAGTGTTTCTGATGTTGTAGTGGGAGATCATTTTGCATCCAGTGATCACCAGATGGTGTGGTTCAGTATTAGGACTAGGGCTGTTAGAATCCATTCCAAGGTGAGGATCTTAGACTTTAGGAAGACTAACTTTGCGAAGATGGGCCAATACCTCAGGGAGTTGTTAGTGGGATGGGAACAGCTGGGGGATGTAGAAAAACAGTGGGCAAAACTGAAAGGGGGTATTTTAAGGGCAACCAACCTTTTTGTTAAAATGGTAAATAAAGGCAAAAGGAAAAGGAGACCGCTATGGTTTTCGAAGGAAGTAGCTGAAAAAGTGAAGAAAGAGGGAGGCCTTCATGAAATACAAGAGATCACAGAGAGAGGAAGACAGGCATCTGTATTTGGAAAAACTTAGAGAAGCTAGGAAAGTAGTCAAGAAGGCAAAGATTCAAAAGGAGGAGGAAATAGCCAATGCAATAAAATGGGGGGATAAGACATTTTTCAGATATATTAATGAGAAGAGGAAGGGCAAAAGTGGTATTGTCAGACTCAAGGGTGCAGGGGGGGAATATGTAGAAGCTGAAAAGGATAAAGCGGAATTGCTTAACAAATATTTTTGTTCTGTGTTCAGATGAAGAACCAGGAGCAGGACTTCAGAAAACACCCACAAATAGGAACAGAAGCCAGGGACATCTTGAACAATTTTCAGAAGACTGTGTTCGTGAGAAACTAGCTCAACTTAAAGTAGACAAAGCGATGGGACCGGATGGGATACACCCGAGAATACTGAGGGAACTTGGGGACGTTCTAGCAACTCCACTGACTGACCTTTTGAAATGCCTTGTTGGAGTCGGGAGTGGTGCCAAAGGACTGGAGAGAGGCTCATGTGGTGCCTTTACAAAAAAGCGGAAGTAAGGATGTGGTTGAAAACTACAGGCCGTTAGTTTTACTTTGGTGGTGAGTAAATTATTGGAAACGCTGCTGAAAGAAAAAATAGTGAGGTTTCTGGAGTCCAGCGGATTACAGGATCCGAGGCAGCATGGATTCACCAGAGGCAGGTCTTGTCAGACAAATCTGATTGATTTCTTTGACTGGGTGACCAGGGAGTTGGACCGAGGGAGAGCTCTAGATGTGGTGTATTTAGATTTCAGTAAAGCCTTTGACACTGTTCCTCACAGGCGACTTATAAACAAACTGAGCACCCTAGGGATGGACCCTAAAGTTACTGCTTGGGTTAGAAATTGGTTGGGTGGGAGGCAACAAAGAGTACAAGTAAATGGAGCTCACTCTGAGAAGGATGTTACCAGTGGTGTGCCCCAGGGATCTGTCCTTGGTCCGATTCTTTTTAACATCTTTGTTAGTGATATAGCGGAAGGGCTGTCGGGTAAGGTTTGCCTCTTTGCAGATGATACCAAAATCTGCAATAGAGTAGACACCCAGGAAGGTGTAGATAACATGAGGAGGGATCTAGCTAAGCTTGAAGAATGGTCTAGAATTTGGCAGCTAGGATTTAATGTTAAAAAATGTAAGGTCATGATTTGGGCTGCAGCAATCCAAGGGAGCAATACAGTATAGGAGGTGAAGTACTTTTGTCCACTAAAGAAGAGCGGGACCTAGGCGTGGTTGTGTCTGATGATCTTAAAGTAGCTAAACAGGTAGAAAAGGCGACGGCAAAAGCTAGAAGGATGCTTGGGTGCATACGGAGAGGAATGGCTAGCAGAAAAAAAGGAAGTGATAATGCCTCTGTATAAGTCTCTGGTGCGTCCTCATTTGGAGTATAGTGTGCAATTCTGGAGACCGCACCTTCAAAAGGATGTGAATAGGATGGAGTCGGTGCAGAGGGTGGCTACTAAAATGATTAGTGGGCTTCATTATAAAGCATATGAGGACAGACTTAAGGATCTTAATATGTACACCTTAGAGGAAAGGCGGGATAGAGGTGATATGATTGAGATATTTAAATACCTCCATGGCATAAATGTTCAGGGAGAGAGCCTCTTTCAATTGAAAGCAAGTTCTGCTACGAGGGGACATGGGATGAGGGTGAAGGGAGATAGATTCAGGAGTGATATGCGGAAATATTTCTTTACGGAAAGAGTTGTGGATCCGTGGAATAGTCTCCCAGTGGAGGTGGTAGAGATGAGGACAGTAACTGAATTCAAAAAAGCATGGGACAAACACAGAGGATCTCTAAAGGAAAAAAGGGGACTGTTGTAGTTGTTGATATGGAAGGACAGACTAGATAGGCCATGTGGTCTTTTTCTGTCATCATGTTTCTATGTTTCTAGATCAAGGGAAATTATGAGAAAGCAGCAGATAAGTAGATAGAAAAAGAGAGCAAGCATAACAATGACAGTCCTTCACTGGGGTTTTGTAGTGTCCATTTCCAGCTCCTGCGAGTCCTCCCCTCCTGCCAATCAGTTGTCGCCATTACCCAGGGAATTTATGCCGCCAGTCCCAATGATCCATAGACCGGCCCAGGCTACACCTACCCCCTTGCTGTAGAAATTCAACCATGTCCAGACAGTCCTCACGTTCCACCGTTTTGTGTTTGGTGTTGTCCCACTCAAAGATAAACACAAACTGGAATCCCCAACAGCTCTTATTTAATAGACCTTTCTTGGAGCAGCTGGGTTAGAAGTTTGAAACTCTTACTGCGTTTCAGAATGTATTGGGAGAGGTCTTGATAAATCTGCACCTCCTGGCCATGGAAAGAAATTGACCACTTCCCCCTCAAGCTCTGCAATAGCCATGATTTATCCACAAACAATTGGAAGCAAAAAATGATGGGGCATGGGTGGGAACCCAGTTTACCTCTCGGGCCAGCTCTCCTATATGCTCTCTCCAGTTTAATGGACTCTGCAGCTCCAGCAACGCAGAAAGAATAGAGCTGTTTTACCAATTCTCCTGTGTCTTCTCC
Organism: Ichthyophis bannanicus; assembly: GCA_033557465.1. Taxonomy (NCBI): domain Eukaryota; kingdom Metazoa; phylum Chordata; class Amphibia; order Gymnophiona; family Ichthyophiidae; genus Ichthyophis; species Ichthyophis bannanicus. The sequence goes on from CM066038.1 coordinate 404,103,790, forward strand.
ATCTTCAACTGCTTTAGGTATGCCCAAGATCTGAATGTTTTACAGTGCTGTTGGTTTTCCAGGTCATCATGTCACTCATGCAAGTACTTTGCAAGCATTTCCAGTTTATGGATTTTTGACTGGAAAAATGCAGTTGCATCAATCTGTTCATCTATGTTGATCTCAGTTTGCGTGATCCTGTCATCCAGGGCCTTGACTTCTGTTTTAAAATCACTTACCACCTTGGCAAAATCCACTCGGAAAAGTTTAAGTTCCTGTAAGATCTCCAACAGATCTGCCTTGGCAGCAAGTGAAGACATGGTAGAAGGTTCCCCTGGGCCAGGTGCACTCCCTGGAGTCTTCCCATGATCTGCAGTCTCAGCATGTGGGTACTTGACCATGGCAGCCGCATAAGATCCTTTCTCCACCATTAGCTACAGTAGGGGTTGGAGACTAATCTGTCGCTCCATTCATCAGTTACCCACAAAGATGGTCCCACCGGGAGATTAATCACAGGGCAGACCATCAATTCACCAGGTTGAAGAAAGTCCACAGGATGGGATGCTGTGGCTGAACCAACTCAGATTGGCCTTCCCCTGTGGGCCCTAGTAGGCAGAGCTATTCTCCCAACTCCTGGAGCTGTATCTCAGCTGGCTCTGGGAGGTCCTGCCTGCAGATGCTATGCAGAGCATTGAGCTGCTGATCAGATAGCTCTGGAAAGGGAAGTCCCCACATGCTTGTCTCTCCAGGACTTCCCTCGCAGGACTACAGACCCCTGGGTTGGACAGGTTGAGAGGAAAGCAGCACTATGGGGGCAAAAACTCACAGTCCAAGGAATTACAGCATCTCCAGCACTGTCATGTGGCAGGCGGATCTGATGGTAGCAGATGGCGCACACTGGTCCCGTGCCAACCAGGCCCTGCTCCTCTCAGACTCACCAACAGCATTTCTTCAGCCCCTAGGAGACCCAGGGTATGCCCAATGGTGTGAGGGAGCGAACGTCAATAAATGAAGCACATTCACCAGCGATGTGACCGCAGATTTCGTAGTGGCAGGCCGCAGGAAAGCAAAACTTGGCCATTTTAGATCATGCTCACCAGCACCACCCTCCCCCCCCAGGTGATGTATTTAATCCACTGAAAATATATTTGTGACTATTTTTCAAGGGCTATCCTCTTGCCATGAGGTCAGATCAAAATAAAGTGAAGGATAATGCATCTGAATAGACAAGTAAATACATTAAATTAGCCCGTTTATAAAAGTTGGTTGGCCTTTATTTTGATAGCTTGCCAGACTGCTCCAGTTGGATATGTTCAAAAACAGTTTTGTGGGGTAATATTCAAATTGTTGCAATCAGCATCTTTTTAAAATGCCAGACTCCACAGTTAACAAGTATTCGGATAGTGGCCGTCACTGAATATCCAGAAATAGCACAGGCATGTATTGCCCCGCTATGATATTAAATTCAAGATCAAACAGCCACACGTGCATGGTATTTAATAAGCTATTTAATATGACAGCTAACTAGACAATATTACCATAAGTTAGTGATATTAGAAGGACAACACAAAGAACAATTGATATTGCATCTCCAAACTCCTTGACATCATTGTAGGGCAATTTACCAAACTGTGACATCGCAGCCCTTATCAGCTGGGAGAGCCACAGCGAAGGCTGGACAAACGTCTGGGATCCTTCACGCGCTGGCCAGGCGGATTTCAGCTCTCTACCTGTCCTGGCGTTCTAGCTCTTTTTATAGGCTGTAACAAATGTGTCCCCGCTGGACAGCATGACTTCTCACGTGACGTTTATTCTCCACGTCATGCACCTTTGCTAAACAGTAATTTCTGGCCAGTCCTTCTCCAGCCTTTGTTTGTTCTCAGAGTTAATAAACAATTCTGGTCAGTCTTTCCCACCTTTGGTCTCCGGGCTAGTAAACAGCTGGCTCAGCACGATTCCTCACATACGGGATGATTCAAAAGTTCAATATTCCTTGCTGATTCAAATAAATCTTTAATTTGTAATACAAGGCGGTATCTGGACAGTGGTGAAAGTGAGCTGCTATTTGGACAGCCAATCTGCATATCACTTACGATAGCTTATTTTTTTATGCATCAATCACCACTACTATCCAATAGGCTCTGCCTCAGCTCTGACCCCAGACCACCCCAACACTATCCGGATAGGGAGGACATTCTGCAGCACTATTTAGATATGGTCACTGAATGCCCAGCAGGACTTATGCAGTTAGCAGGATCTGCTAACTGGACAAGCCCTTTTTCATACTGGCCCCTTAATTTTTAGGCAGTTCAAATATCTAAATGTATATTTCCTTCACATTTTTAAGTGGCGGTTTTTTTATTCTCTAAATTTAACTTAATATCCAGTGATTATGAGATTTGCTGTTATTGCAAGTACCAACTCTAAATCTAAAATGCAAATACTATACTAAAAAATGCCTGCAGTGATAAACAGCTTACAGACTTCTGGCATGCTAATTTATTAAATACAATCCAAACGCCATCACACTTGCCATCTGCAGTATAAAGCAAATGGACTTTAATGATTCCAGTGATGGGAGAAAATGGAAATGACGGTAACATAGTATGACGGCAGATAAAGACCAGGATGGTCCAAGTCTGCCCAGTAAGGTGGCTAGAGTGGTTGTAACTGCAGCTGTGTAGCTCATCCCTCTCTAGTAAAAGATATTTGCTTTGATTTTATCCTCTTGCTATAAAGGGATCCACTGTGTCTGTCCCATGCCATTTTGAATTCGGTCACTGTATTTGCCCCTACCACCTCCGTCGGGGAGGTTATTCCAAGCATCCACCACCCTTTCAGTGAAAAATTATTTCCCGAAGTTGCTTTTAAGTTTAACCCCTTGCAGCTTCATCGCATGCCCTCTGGCTTTACAGCTTCCTCTTTGAAAAACGTTTGCTTGGTCACCGATACCCTTTAAGTATTTAAAGGTTTGTATCATATCTCCCGTCCCTCCTCTCCTCCAGGGTATAAATATTTAGGTCTTCAAATCTCTTCTCATACGTCTTCTGGCACAGGTTCCCTCTGAACCATTTCAAGACTTTTTGTATCCTTTGTGACAGCCAGTCTCAGTTTCCCTAGGCGCATATCCTACAGGAATCGCACCTGGACGGTACAGATACTATGCCGGTTCAAAGGTCTGTGCGCAGAGCATGTCAGTATGTATGGAGATTCGTGTATTTTATGAGAAATGCTTGTATTTGGACTCTGCCTGCCCTCGGCCAAGACCACGCTCCCTGCAACTCCTATATTAAAAATGTGTTCATGATATTGTGCACACGTTACATCTGTTGCAATTTTATAAAGTCATTTTATGCACATATATTGCTGCTTTAAAAAAAATTACCCACATTCTGTACACAGTGTGTAAAAAAAAAAGTCTTATTTTCATAACAGGGAAAATTTCCTTTACACTTCGACATCCACTATGCTTTGACAACCACCATGCTGCAGGCATCCCCAATTCTGTTAAAAACTGGAAATTTTAGACCGTCACTAATTGAAGTCATTCTTGCTAGAGTAAATAGGCATAAATATTTTATATGCCTTCTTTTCAACAGTTACCCTCACATTTTACAAGTGTACGAAGTAGAAAATGAGCTTAATCCATCAAAATGGCACTAAAGAAATTGATTAATGCTGTATAGTAGTGTTAGTAATTACACAGAAACTGTTTTGTATAATATAACATCACTGCATCAAGCGCTTTAGTTATAATGCATGCACCATGACGGATGACCGACTGCATTATGCTATGCACGTTCAGTATTTTATAGTATTGAGAGATTTTAATCATTGCATTTCATAAAAGACATTTTGGATTATAATAAAATAGAAAATAATTTGGCAGCACCACACCTTCATTGGCTGCTCTGAGGGATGAGCACAAACCATTGCCAAAGGAGCATTCCTTATTTTTTGTTTCCTAAGGAAAGATTTGGGCACATTTAATGGCTGCAATATCATTCAGTTTCACCCTATGACAACTGAAACTCTACAGTGGTCATGGTAGTCTGGGAAAGCATGAAATCTAAGTGACCTTTTTGCTAAAGTGTTTAGGTTTTTGCATGTTCTTGACAGTTAACTGTACAAATGCGTATCATGCATATCTACGCTAATTGCAACATCAACAGCACGTAGTATGTTCCCATGCTAACTGCAACATGCTCACCATACCCACTCTTCATCCTTAACTCGTCCATTCAGCACCCCAACGCAAATGGCAGTTAACTTGATAACTGGCATGCGTACAACTGTCATGCCCCCGTGGCAATGGCTACCACGGGCCTGAGCATGCAGTCAATGCATACAAAATCGCATGTTAATTGCATGGTGCACTTTAGTAAAAGGACACCTCAGATTTATTGACGTCTGTGACAGTCTATTATGTTATTTTTCATTTTCCAATAAATTGTGATTTTTCAGCAATTAATTTAATTTAAGAATGAAACGCAGATGCCAGCACAATTTACTGTTTGAGGTGAACCATCCATTAACCTGAAAACTGCCTGATAAGTCACCTAATTGCTTCATTTTAAGATACATTTTAAACTCTTCTAGAGTGTGCAGAATTTAACACCGCCATGAATCAGGAGCATATTTTACAATTACAGCCAAAATAGAAAATATACAATTACCACAGGTTTTCAATGATTCAATAACACAAAATGATGCTTATGTTTATTCATTTGATAGCCCATCTATATACACAATCATAATTCATAGATTAAAGATGGAACAAGAAACATTAATAGTACTCATAATTCAAACATAGTAACAAATACACTAACATAGTAGGTGATTCTCTACTTTCCTGGTAGATTAGTTTACATGATCCCCTCTCTCCTTCATAAGTCTTACAACCAAACTCTGCAATAATAAAAATTACTACAAACATCTAGTCTGCTAGGTCTCCTTCAGCCTTACTTGACAGTACCCAGCTACAACAAATCTGCCCATTCTGACTGCTCGTTTCTGGTGCACATGGACATCTGATTATAATCTAGCTCCCCATGACTTGCAGATTAATACTTCTTATTTATCTACCTTCCTTTTAGGGCTCATCACTTCTCCTTTGCCTCTGTTCTGGAGGCAATGAAGAATGTACCTGCAACAGTGTGACCTTCCAACCCAATTCCTGTCACGCCAGCAACGTGGGAGTTGGTTCAGCAAAATATATACTACATTTAGCTCAATCCTACAGACTAAAGGCAACTCAGGCTGCAGCTACATACAAGCTAGAACTGCTGCTGAAGATTTGTTTACATACAATCTTAATGTAGTCAAAGTCAGCATCTTCCTAGGTTCTTTCAACATCTACTTAAAAAAAGGGTGCCACCCAGTGGCCTTACAATAGACTGTAGGTTTTAACTTATGGTTATTACATACCTAAACAAAAATCAATCTTGCTAATCATGGAACAATGGGAAATTGGTGTCCTCCGAAAATAAACTTTTTTAGGGATATGCATCTGATTCTTATTTCTATGTGGAATTAACCCTAAAATGTCAGTTTACTGTGGCTACTTCTGAACAACTGCAAAGACATGACGGAGTGCAGGATGTAAAATGTAATGTGTAAAAGAATAACTGCTGCATGCCAGATATAAAAGAAATATCCTAGCCCTAACACACAATCTCAAGCAAAGAAAAACAGTCCATAGGGATTAGATCTGGTAGGTGCAAGAGCTGCTGTTCATGTGGTGGTCATCTTGTTCACCTCCTCTCAATGTTTTCAGCCATTAAAAAAAAAAAAAAACGAACACTGAATTTTGGGCTGTATACCAATGCAGCTTTGTCAAGCCTACATTTGACATCCCTCTCAATGTTACCATCACAAGACACAACGCTGTCAAAATAAGCGACGTCCACATCTTTAATGGGCTTTTGGTTAATGGTTATTCGGGTACAGGCTTGGCCATTTCAAAAAGGAAAAGTGGATCCAAATAAACAAGAATGAACATAACCACTGGAAAGTTAGGCCAAAAGAGAATTTGGAAAGAGGCTTACCAGAGAGGCAAAAGCTCAAAACGAACACTTTTTCCCATATATTCAAAGCAAAACATCCAAGAGGGAGTTGGTAGGACCACTAGATGACCAAGGAGTAAAAGGAGACTAAGTTAGTTTTTTTTCTTCAGCCTTTATAGGCTATGGAAGAGACACCCAGAGCCAGCTCAAACACTAGACAATCCAGGCAGTCACGTAGCATGACAACTTCTAGAGAGCAGCAAAAGCAGGGCATTCCAAACTGAACAATAGATTTTGACTGCCAAGGGGGGAGTGTAAGGCTTAAGGTCGGTCTACAGTGCTACCAGCTTGAACAAATTCTGGGGCAGGCCCTGGAGATGCTTACACTGGAAACATTCTTTGATGGTGATGCTTCAGAGGAAACGATCATCATGGTGAACTAGGAAGATGTAAATGAACAAACTGACAAACTAGAGGGTAGCAAATCACCAGGACAGGACAGAATATATCCTAGAGTTCTAAAACAACTCAAAAATCAAGCTGCTGACTTACTAGTAATCTTTAACTTCTCATTCAATTCGGTTATAGTACCTGAGGATTGGAGAGTCACCAACGTAGAACCATTTTAAAAGCGTCATAGAAATTACAAGGACCAAAATTACTGGCCATCAGGATAGACACAAATTAATATGGCAGAGGCACCATGAATTTAGCCTTGCTTTACCAATCTTTTAGATCTTTTTTGAAGGTGTTAATAAACATGTGAAGCGAGAGTTTGTGTGTATCTGGATTTTGAAAAAGATCCTCATAAAAGACTCCAGGGAAAGTCACGGGATTGGAAACTTGTTAAAAGAGCAGAAAAAGAAAGCATGACTAAATGGACAGTTTCTCAATGAAGAAAAGCAAATAGTTATGGTTATATTTTATCTGATATACCACAACATTGCATAGCAGTCTACGCGGTATACAATAATTAAAAAGAAAAGAAGTGAAAGGAACTCGATCGTGTAGACAGGACAGTATAGGAGAGATAGGAACAGCATAGAAAAGTAAGATAGGCAAATGAAATAAGACAAAGATAAATACACACGTTTCCCTTAGACTATACGGCTGTCCTTATCATGCCCAAAGGGTGTCATTGTACCATAATAATAACTACTCAGGTAAGTTAAGCAGTCCTAAAAAGGAAGGTTTGCAGAGATTTTTTGAAGCACTTGAAAATTATATTCTGTGCAGAGGTGGCCCGGCAAGCTATTCCAATGTGCCAGAGCCGCAGCAGAAAAAGCTCATTTCTTGTAGATTCATACTTTATTTCCTGTGAGGAGGGGAGGTGGAAATGAAAATCATGGAGCAAGTGAAGAAATCTTGCTGGGGCATATAGGGAGATGATAGCAGACGAGTATAATCCAGAACTGTATCATGAATAATTCTCTGTGTCAGGGTAAGAAGCTTGTAAATGATCCGAGAATTTATCGGTAACCAATGATATTTGGCGAATAGTGGTGTAATACGATCAAATTTGTGGACAGGCGTGAGCTAGTATGCAAAGAGCCATATTTTGGATGGTGTGGAGGCGACAGACGGACCTGAGGAAGGCCTAGATAAACAATATTGAAATAGTCAAGTCTCTATATCACAGTGTGTAAAAGCATGGTTATCTCGGCCGGGTGATCCAAAAATGAACGAATGCTAAGAAAATGCTGTAAGGCCTGGAAAGCCGATTTAGTTACCTGGGCCAATTGAGGGGATTAAGTAAGGGCCAAATCTAACACAACTTCGAGATATCAAAGGGAGGTATGTAATACTAAAGACTGACCATCTATCATAGGGGCAAGTGTAGGCTGAAAATCTGAACCAGTAAATCAGATGGCTGTTGAGTTAGTAGGACTCAGTTTAAGAGGTTAATAACAATATTCCCCTGGTTATTTGAACAAACAGTTATTTAGAGGAGCTAAATCTATTGCCGAATCATCAGTAGAGTATGATAATAAGATGAGGTCTGCCTAATCCTTGTATTTTAGTAACTAATGGGCTGAGGAAAATGTTAAATAAAGGCAATAAAACAGAACCCTGGAGGACGCCGCACAAAAGGTCTCGAGGGGTAGAGACCTCTTTGAATATGAACCTGGAAAGATTTATGATTTAGGAAGGAATAAAACCAGTTGAGCACTGTACCTCTGATTTATTTTATTATTTATTTTTATTTATTAAAATTTCTTATATACCGCACTATTCGACATCAGCGCGGTTTACATGGAACAGAAACATCCGACAAATTGCATATGTCTGGTCATTACAATTAACAGGATATGGAACTTGGATAACAGGGTAAACTATATACATAAGAAGAGTAGCGAGAAAAGGATACTGTTTGGTGTTTTACATTGTTTTGCCTCGTACAGGCGGGCCAAAAGTAGGTTGTGATCCACCAGATCAAAGGCCACAGATAAGTCCAGCGAAACTGCGAGAGTATAATTCCCGCAATCAAGTGACCTATAAATATCATTAAGGACTGCTGCCAGGACTGTTTCCGTACTGTGGCATGGGCGAAACCCTGATTGACAAGGACGAAGAAAAAGAATTTGGTCCACATGATCTGCAAGCTGATGGAAGACAATTTTCGACTATCTTTGACGTGACAGCTAACTGAGATGGGGTGGTAATTTTGAGGATCAGACTGATCTCCATGCTGATCCTTTATTAAAGGATGGAGTATAGTTTTTTCCCAGGCCTCAGGTACCACTCCTGAAGATAGACTTTGGCTGACCACTGAAAGCAAGATCGGGAGTCCCCCCAAACTGGGCTCATTTAGCCAAGTTGATAGAATTGAGTCTAAAGAGGAAGTGGTTTTATGAATGGACTGCAATACCTTCTCTTATTTGGGTGAGGGGCACAGGGGTAAAATGTGACCAGGAGTGCAGTGGTAGAGAAAAAGTACCTCCGGCTTCAGCCGGTGGAGAGAAAGGCAGAGGTGACAATAGTGTAGTCTTGAGTGACCGAACTTTGGTCAAAAATTAGTCCGCTAGTGTTTCTGGGGTAGTCTCAGACCAGGACAGATGTCGGATTTGGTATTGTGTAGAAGGCTGAGAGACAACTGAAAAAAATAGCTTTTATTGTAGATGGAGAATTGTTGACGAGCACAGAAAAGTAATCTTTCTTCGCCTTAAATATTTTACGACAATAGAAAAGCTAACAGAATAGTAAAATATCCCAAATATCTGTACTAGGACCTGTGTAGTTTAATATAATTTATAGATCTGGAAAAGGGAGTAGCAAGTGAAATGATCAAATCTGCTGACGACTCAAAATTGACAGCAGTTAAATCACAAGCTGATGAGGAATTTTAGAGGACCTTACAAGACTAGGATCCTGGGGGTCTAAATGGCAGCTGAAATTTAACATGGACAACTGCAAAGTTATAGATACACAGACTGTGAGCCCTTTGGGGACAAGGGAATGTATCCAGTTCCTGATTGTAGTGATTCATAATGTAAACTGCTTTGATTGAAGGATAAGGTGGTATAGAAAACCAGTTAAATAAATAAATAGATGCAGGAAAAATATCAAAAAACTTTACATAAAATATGCTGGGTTCTCTATTAGGCATCGCCTCCCAGGAAAACGGATAAACAATCATGAACATTCTGGTCAATACATTGAACTTCTCAGTTCAGTGTATGCAGCAGTCTGAAAGCAGATGGGCATTCTTAGGAAATGAATGAAAAATAAAAGCAGGATATCATAACACCTCTGTACAGATCCATGAGTCAATCTCAACTTGGATACAGTTGCCTATGTGCCCCATGTCGCCCCATATCTATATTCAGGCCTATCTCAAAAATGATATAGCAGGTTTAGAGTAGAGCAAACAGAATGAAAAAGGGGATGGAACGGCTGCCGTATGATCAAAGACAAAAACAGTTTATGATTTATTAAATTCTTATTTTGCTGGTTTCTGAAATGCAGTATAACAGTTCACAATAAAAAAATAAAAAGAAAATGCAGTAAAAAGAAGAAAGTGCAATAAACTTGGCAGGTGAGATCTTAATAACAGATAATTAGACATAAAACAGCAGATGGAAAAGAGACTGGCACATCTCTGATGTAACCCCCAGCGCCCAGATCCCTGCTAACCAAAGACACTCATAAAGAAGGTCTTTAGGTCTTTCTTAAATTTCTTAAATGACATTTCATAACTAAGAAGAGAGGGCAATGAGTTTCACAGTGATGGGGCTAAGAAAAACAGGCCAAGGCCTTGGCAGATTAGACTTGCATGATATGCAGAGGGAATTACTAATAATTTTACACTTTTTCCCCAAATGCAAACAGGAGTATAGGGAGCTAGATGAGCAGAGAGGTATTGAGGCAAACAAGTATAATGAATCTTGTAGGCTAGGATATGAATTTTGAATTTCATCCTGGAAGAGAGAGGGAGCCAGTGCTTGTCCATCAAAAGGTGTGATGTAATCGTATATTTTCACATGGTAGAGAATTTTTGGATATTTTGGAGTCTAATATTAGAACTCCTAATCACATTACAGATTGTATTACAGTAATCAATACATATGATTTATCATGGCATGAATTAAGGTATGAAGGGCAGAAGGGTTAAGGAATTTCTTAATAAAACATATGAGGTGCAATCAAAAAGAAACTTGTATAACACTAGTATAACACTGACAGTTACTGCACTCAGTCTTCTGAAATGCCTCTTTCGTTATACTGTGAAGATGCTGTGTTGAATTTTACTTAATGGTCTCAAGTCGTTGAATCTCCTTCTTTTCAGTGGTAATTTCAGTTTTGGAAACAAGAAAAAAAGTCACAGGGTGCAATGTCAGGTGAGTACAGAGGCTGACTGACTTGCTCAATTTGGTGTTTGGCCGAGAACTGCTGGACAAGATGTGATGCGTGAGCTGGGCTGTTATCGTGATGAAGCAACCATTCACCAATCCTGTGCAACTCTGGCCTCTTACGATGAGCTGCATCTCTCAAACGAGTCAGAACTTGGATGTAGTACTCCTTATTAATAATTTGGCCTTTTGGAGTATACTCATGATGAACAATACTCTGGAAAAAAAACGCGACCATGACATAGCCCATCAGGTGAGGAGTATTCTTGGATCTGGGAGAGCTGGGAGTCTTCCATTGTGAGGATTGAGCCTTAGTTTCCAGGTCTTAACCCTAAACCCATGATTCATCACAAGTAATAAACTTTTTGATGAAATCTGAGTCATTTTCAACGCATTTCAATTCCCTGGCTGCAGTCTACCTTTTTTGGTCAGGGGACAGGAGTTTTAACACAAATTTTGCAGACGCATGTCTCATCCACAAATTGACAGTAACAATGAACTATACCGACACAAAACTGATGTCCAAGTCCTCAGCAAGCTCCCTGATAGTCAATGATTTGAGTATATTGCTGCACACACTGTTTCAATTTTATCTTCATTCCTGCTCGTAGATAGCCTTCCAGAACGTTAGTCACCGTCAACACTTTGGCAGCCCTCTTGGAAGTGTTTGTACCATTCAAACAAATTCTAGCACGATTCATGCATTCATCACCATACACTTGCTGTAACTTATCATACGTCTCTGCATGAATCTCCAAGTTTCTGGCGGGCATTTAATGCAAATTCACTGTTCAATTTTTTCACTCATCGTAAATATGACATGCTGTTTTTACACGATACTAATCACGTGATTTTAAAAAGTACAGGTATGCTGCAGCCACACTACACTCTGCACATGCAGACCACATAACTAGGTCACTGCATGCTTAATAGCATCATGGTGCGATATATTGTTATATAGCTACACAAGTCTCGATACTTTTGATCTCACCTCGTATTCGTCAGAGCTATAAAGGAGGAATTCATAGCAGCAGATAATTGGAGACTAAAACTTAGCTAACAATCAATTTTAAGCAAATACAATTTAAGTTAAAATCAGGTACAATTTAAATAGGGGGTTCCCTGAAACAATGGTGAGGCAATGTGTTTACTGGAGCGGGATTATGGAGGTTGGCCCTTTTCAGCCATTACAAGTCCATTACAAGCTTTGCTCCTAGCTCCTGGCTTCAGTCTGCCATTTAACAGCCCTTCTTCAAGATTCGCAATGGAATCTTGAAGAAGGGCTGTGAGAATCGGAAGCCCGAAACACAACGTTGGGTTGTATTTTTCAAATATTTTTGAATAAGTGGCGAATCTTGGAGTTATCTTCGTTATCTAAGTGGTGAGGAGGAGGCTTACCCAGTGTTCCAGTGACCCATTTGTTGACGGAACCTTTGGAGTTGGACAAGACAACTTGGGAGAGCTAAGTTACCCCCACCTTTTACTAATTCATGAATAATTAGTTTAGTTTACACAAACAAAATCGGTTTAAACCCTTTATTTAAATATCTTTAAGGGTTGATTTTGGGGTTACATCCCCTTTTTAATAAAGAACAAAACATAGTTGCTACGAGAGGGTGTTACATCTTCAAGGCAACGGTTCCAACAAAAATTAAACACACACATATATTTAAGATTAGCATATTAGAGTTTAGATATGGTTTGAAATTGTTTTAAAATGTAGAGTTATATATGTAGATGTGTATTCATTTTTAGGGATAAACAGGGCAATTATATTAGAACAAATTATAACTAAAAAATGAACACATAGTAGGGTGCATATCTGGCTCACTGACTTGACATTAAGTTAGGCTGAAATGTTAAGCTAAGCTTTAAAATGGAGTTCTCTCAACTACTATTCCTCAGAAAAAAGGGATACAGAATACAGACTTAGATTGGTTCCAATCTTGCATAATAGCACACTTACAAAAAGTAAATATAGGGTCACATCCATTATGAGCCATAGACAATCACAGGGTGTCCCACAGGGATCAGCATTATCCTCCCTATTATTTAATATCTACATTCAGCCTATTTGTTCTCTAATACAATCCTTCAACATATACTACTATGTGTACGCAGACGATGTTATACACTCTTCTCCACAGATAAACCCAACTACACTAAATTAATAGATTGCTTCAAGGTAGTCTCACAATGGCTCTCCAAGCACAACCTTACTGTTAACTACAAAAACATGAAGTACTGGTTCATAACCATAGACCATACCTTTACCCCCCCCCCCCCCCATCAACTCTGAACGTAAGGAATGCAGAGCTGGAGGTAAAACAGGAGGTGCGATATCTCTGAATCACCCTTGACCAACAACTGACCATGCAAGTCCACATCAATACCACCACTAAAGCAATCTACAACTCCTGGACACCTATGACTTCTGCACGGTTTTATAAACTCTCCTCTTTCCATATTTCAACTTTTGCAATATCACCCTCTAGGGTCTACCAAAATATATACTGCAAACTCTCAAATGGCCCAGGCCCTACATGCAGCCTCCAGATTGGCACACATCACACCCATTTTAATGCACCTACATTGGTTGCCAATAGTGATCCGCATAAAATATAAAAAGTGCTACTTGCAATGTTTAAAATAACCTATCTGCAGACTCTCCTCTCATCCATCATACACTTGACACTGGACAACAGAATGAGAAAGCAAAACATGTGTAATACAGCAAGAATAAAAGAGTAGCCAAATTTCCTGTAATCAAGTATTCTCACTGTATGTGCCAACCCTCTGGAATGCCCTCCTGGATCCAATCCAAACTCAGACTTCTCAAGCTTCCATAGAACACTAAAAAAACATTTATTCTGACAGTACTATGAACGCATACCTTAGGGCGAGAAGGAACTATTATCGATTACTGGCCTATCTTTGTTATTTCAACCTTTGCTGCATAGGAAAATCTATCTTGTTAAGCATCTTAGTTCAACCTTGTTAAGTTCTCCAAGTTAGCATTCCTGTTATATGTACGATACTTCATTGTATTAATGTTAATTGTATGATTTTCTTCCAGTTGGTGAGGAATCTTGTGTGTGCCCTAGGTGCAAGGAGCTCTCTGCTCTCAGGAAACAAGTCCAATCTCTGGAGGCTACAGTAGCAGGCTTGGAGAACTTAAGACAGAGGTATACAGACGAGATCTACAGGGATGTAGTACTGAAGTCCCACCTCCAATCTGGCAGCCTCCCTGTTGCCATGGAGGAGAGAGAGATCACATGACATGAGAGTGTCACCCTGGTGTGGCAGGAAGTGATCCTGTAGCTAGGACCTGTCCTTCAGGTGATGTAAAATCCTCTCACACGGTGGAGGCTTCTCCAGAACTAGGCACCCATGAGGGAAGGGTTAGGATAGCCGTTATAGTTGATGATTCAATCATTAGGCATGTAGATATCTGGGTGGCTGATAGATGTCAGGATTTGCCTGGTAACATGCCTACCTGGTACAAAGGTAGTGGACCTCATGCACCACCTAGACAAGGTTTTAGATGGTGAGGAGTCTGCTGTCTTGGTACATGTCGGTACCAATGACATAGGAAAGTGTGGGAGGGAGGTTCTGGACCTAGATTGGCCACTGTTGGAAACAGGATACTGGGCTTGATGGACCTTGGTCTGACCCAGTATTTTTATTTATTTATTTATTGAATGGTTTTATATACTGCCTTTCAGAAAAATCAAAGCGGTTTACATAGAACAAAACTTGAACATTACATTGAAACTTATTCAAACAACTGAAATTACAGTGAACATTAAATTGTATATAATAAAAATGGTAATTTGAGGGTTACAATGCTGAGTAAATGCTGATTAGGTATATAGATAGTTTAAACATATATACAGATTTAAATAAGTATGGCATATCTTATGATCTTATGTTCTTATGATGCCAAATTTAGGCTTTTAGGGTAAGAAGTTGAAATCCAGAACGTCCAGGGTAGCATTCTCTGAAATGCTTGCCGTTCCACACGCAAGACCCAAAAGGAAGGCAGAGCTCTAGAGTCTCAATGCGTGGATGAGACGATGGTGCAAGGAAGAGGGTTTTGGATTTGTTAGGAACTGGGCAACATTCTGGGTTAAGGAGGAGCTTTTTCAAAGGGATGGGCTCCACCTCATCTGGGATGGAACCATGCTGGTGGCATTAACATTTAAAAAGGAGATAGCAAGGGAAGAGTCAACAGTTGTCCAAGAGTGCATGGTTTGGAAGGATGTATCCTTAAAGGATACTAGCAAGAGGGGGAAAATTAGGGCACCTGGACAGAGATGTTGCAATAAAGATAAAAGTAACCCAGATGCCCTTAAGTACAAAGCAGACAGACCTGAAAGATTCCAAATTACCCCTGCCTTCTGATATCCAGATTAGTATATGAATAAAATACAACCTCTAAAATGCCTGTATGAAAATTCTATTAGTCTAAAAAATAAGATGGGAGAGTTAGCATATATAGCACTAAATGAGAAGTAAGTTATGATTGGTATCTCAGAGACCTGGTGGAAAGAGGATAACTAATGGGACACTGCAATACCAGGGTACAAACTATATTGCAATGACAGAATAGATGAAATTGGTGGAGGGGGTGCACTCTATGTTAGAGAGGGCATTGTCACACAGGATTAAAGTTTTGCAAGAAAAACTATACACTGTAGAATCTCTATGGACAGACATTCCATGTTAAAAGAAGAAAGCAATGGCAGTGGGGGTATACTACCAACCGCCTGTCCAGAATGAACAAATACTAAAAGAAATCAGGGAAGCTAACAAAAGTTACAACACAGTAATAATAATGGGCGACCTCAATTACCCCGGATCGACTGGGTCTGTGTCATGGCAGGACATACTAAGTTTCTAGATGAAATAAATGGCTGCTTCTTGGAGCAGCTAGTTTATAAACCAACAATAAGGGAAGCTATTTCAGACCTAGTCTTTAGTGGAACATAGGATCTGGTGCAAGAGATAAGGGTGTTGGGGGCCACTTGGCAATAGTGATCATAGCATGATTGCATTTCATTCAATAAATGGAGGAAGGACAGCAAGGAAATCTACAGTACTACTTTTAACATTCAAGTGAGACACTGATAAAATAAGGAAGATAGTTAAGAAAAAAACTAAAAGGAGCAGCAGCAAAGGTTAAAAATTTACATCAAGCATGGGCGTTGTTTAAAAATACTATCTTGGAAGCCCAGACCAGATGTATTCCATGCTTTAAGAATAGTGGAAAGAAGGCCAAAAAACTGTCAGCATGGTTTTTAAGGTGAGGTCTGAGAGGCTGTTGTAGCCAAAACAGCATCTTTCAGGAAATGGAAAAAAGGAGCCAATGATGAAAACAGGAAAAACCATAAGCACTGGCAAGTTAGATGCAAGGCATTGATAAGGCAGGCAAAGAGAGAATTTGCAAAAGATTTGCCATGGAAGCAAAAATTCATAATAAAAATTTTCCCAAGTACATTCGTAGCAAAAAACCTGAGAGAGAGTCAGTTGGACCACTGGATGGTAGAGGGGTAAAAGGGGCACTAAGTGGAGAGACTGAATGAATTTTTTACTTCAGTCTTTACTGAAGATGTAGGGAAGTTACCCATGCCTGAAATGGTATTTAAAAGGTGATGCTTTGGAAGGATTGAAAGAAATATTGATAAACCAGGAAGATGCATTACACCTATTTGATAAACTGAACCGTAGCAAATTGCTTGGACCAGATGGTATACATCCAAGGGTATTGAAAGAACTGAAATATGAGGCTCCAGACCTACTATTAGTAATCTGTGAACTATCATTAAATTCATCTGTAGTACCTGAAGACTGGCAAATGGCCAGTGTAACGCCCATGGCCAGTGTAACGCCAATTATTGTTGTACATAGTTACCCCTGTTACACTGTTCACCAGATTATATACTGTTCAATGTACCCTTGAAGTTACCCTCTGTTACCATGTTCACCTGATTATTCACAATTGAATGTACCCTTGAAGTTCAATGTAAATCGCTTTGATAATATGAAGGGCGGTATATAAAAACTGTTAAATAAAGTTCTATAAAGGGTTCCAAGGGTCATCCAGGAAACTATGGACCTGTGAATCTGACATCAGTACCGGGCAAAATGGTAGAAACCATTATAAAAGAACAAAACTACCGAATATGTTGATAGTCATTAGTATAATGGGAGAAAGTCAACAGTTTTAGCCAAGGAAGGTCTATTCTTACTAATCTCATTTTTTTTGAAGGTCTGAATTAACAGGTAGACCAAAGTGAGCCGGTTTTATACAGTGTATCTGGATTTTTAGAAAGCCTTTGCCAAGGTCCTTCATGAGAGGTTCTTGGTGAAATTAAAAAGTCATGGGATTGGAGGCAGTGTATTATTGTGGATCAGGAACAGGTTAAAAGATAGAAAGCAGACAGTAGGGCTAAATGGCCAATTTTCTCAATGGAGAAAGGTGAATGGTGGAGTACCCCAGAGATTTGTGCTGTGTCCACTGATTTTTAACATATTCATAAACGACCTGGAAATGGGAATAACGAGATAGATGATCAAATTTTCAGATGACACAAAACTATTCAAAGTTGTTAAAACACAAGAGAATTGTAAAAGTTGCAAGAGGCTCTTGATAAATTGGAAGACTGGACAGTGAAAAGGCAGATGAAATTTAATGTGGACAAGTGCAAAGTTATGCACCCATGAAAGAACCACCCAAACTATGGTTTCACAATGCAAGGTTCCACATTAGGAACCACCACCCAGGAAAAAGATTTAGGCGTCATTATGGATAACGTGATAAAACCCTCTGCCCAGTGTGCAGCGGCGGCCAAGAAAGCAAATAGAATGCTAGGAATCATAAGGAAAGGAATGGAGAATAAAACAAAGTATATAATACCTATGTATCGTTCCATGTAGCATTCGCACCTTGAATACTTTGCACAATCCTGGTCACCGTATCTTAAAAAGGATATAGCGGAATTAGAAAAGGTAAAAGAAGAGTCACCAAAAATGGTAAAGGGGATGGAAGGATACCCCCATGAGGAAAGGCTTAAAAGGTTAGGGGTCTTCAACATGGAAAAGAGAGAGCTGAGAGGAGATAGGATAGAGATCTATAAATTAATGAATGGAGTGGAATAGGTAAACACTGAATGGTTGTTTATGTCATCAAAAAATAGAAACACTAGGGAACATGCAATGAAGCTTCAATGTAATCCATTTAATACTAATGAGAAAATATTTTTTTCCACTGAACGTGTAATCAAATTCTGGAATTCGTTACCAGAGGATATTGTAAAATCTATTAGTGGAGCTTGATTTTAAAAAAAGGTTTGGACAAGTTCCTAGAGGAAAGGTCCATAAACCATTATTACAGAATATTTGGGAAATCCACTTCTTGCCTGGGGCAAGCATTGTGGAACCTGTATCTTTTTTTGGGAACCTGGTAGGTACTTCTGATCTGGATTGGCCACTGTTGGAAACAGGATACTGAGCTTGATGGGCGTTGGTGTAACCCAGTTTGGCATCTCTTATGTTGTTCTTAAACTGCTCTGACTGCAAAATAGAGCAGGATATAAAACCAGTTACATAAAATAAATAAATAAATATCGACTTAAAGAGCTCCAGAAGGGAGAAGAGCCCTTTTATTAAAAGTGCGCTATGTAGTTAACGTGCGATTTGGAGTGTTAACTGCACACTCAGTCTGTGGTAACAGTTACCGTGAGTGCATGACAGTTAACGTATGCCGATTTCTGCAATGCCATCACATGTTAGGGTGCCGAAAGGACGGGCTAGGGGCAGAGAGTTGGTATGGTGAACAGACTGCAGTTAGCACAGTGGGGGGAGGGGGAAAGTACATATAGAGTGTTGTCAATATCGCAATTAGACAGGTGCATTTACCTCCATCTCAAGAGTTGGGGTTAAGGGCACTCACGGTAATAGCACCATGCATTATGCTATGGATCCACGCGTTAACTGTCAGAAACATGCTGTTCAGCCCCTGACAGTTACCATGGAGGCTTTGCACTTAGCACACGCTAGTTTTCATGCTAAATGCATGTTATGGGACCATTTTACCAAAGTGCATTTACTTTTCCTTTATGTCCCCAAGATTTAAATCTAATTTTCTCTGAACGCAGCAGACGTTTAGTTAGATATCATTTATTATTATTTATTTAACCATGTTTATATACCATCTTTCTAAAAGTCAGGACTGTTTACATATAACAATATGAAGGAAAGAACAATAACAGCTCTGCTCTTTACATTGAACAATAGTAAGGAGGGAGGGGGAGAGGTGGGGGGAGACTGCGGGTGCAGGTTAACTATGTACAGCATGCATTACTGTGTCAAACTGGTTTTTGAATTTGCGATATGCTTTTTACTCTCTGGCTTATTTATTAAGGACGGTTTTATGCCTCTGTTTATGCTAAGCACTTTAATGCTGCACAGTTAGTTGAGTATTTTATTTTTAGCCCTGTTTATGCTGAGCATCTTAATGATGTATAGGTTTATTTATTTTTAGTGTCTCCTTGGCTTGACTGCACTTGTGTCCAACAGTAGTTTTCGCATTTTGCGATACCTGGATTTTATAGCAGTCTCCCTATTTAATTCTATGAGACTGATGTACTGGAATGTGTTAATGTCTCTGCCTGCTAACAAACTTTGAAATTATAGTGTTTTTGCAAGTATAGCTAATGGCCCTTTCTACATGTGTGCCTGTGATTTGGCCGCCTCCTCCCTTGTACTTGCCTAACTTTCAGGAAATCTTACCATTATCTTCAGTAGTGATCTAGTAAACTGCTTCCGCGTAAAACTCCATGGATAGCAGATAGGCTTCACATATTTTTTGCTCTTTACCACCATCTATTAATTATTGTTTATTGTATTTATTAGATAACCAGCCTATAGCGGATATGAACGTAAGTTTATAAGGGGGCCTAGCAGGGAAGGGCAGCAAGTGCGTAAGTTGGACCTATTAAGGCAACATATGTGCTTATTTACCTTTATAAATTAATTCACCCAAAAACTAGATCAGCTCTGAGGCAGGGGTAAATCTGCATGTGCATGTACCATAAGATACAAGTATAAGTGCTACTGTCATTCCCATTTGGCCCCTTCTCTGCTCTGTGAATGACTTCATGTATATTGCCTAACTGTAGGCCCCAGGTTTTCAGGACACCTAATTTATGCACATATACCATCAACCAATTTTATAAGCACCTGTTTGAGCATGTTAAAGTAAATGCTGTTTTACACTCAAGATATGAGGTATATAAATGGAATACAGTATATTTAGGCAACGACTTCAAGCCTGACACCAGGGCAGGTGCAAAGCGATGAGGTGCTCTACGTGACCCTCATTCCTTGCGCCTCCCTCCACCACAGCACCCATTGCCGTCACCGCTGCCACCCCTTTCCAGGACATGCAGCGGTGGTGATGACCGCAAACAGCCCCGCAGTGCTTACCTTTAAACTTCAGCGCTGTTTGCTTCCGCCTCCTTCAATGCCTGACTAATTACAAGAGGACCTTGATAACTGGGCATCCAAATGGAAGATGAAATTTAATGTGGACAAGTGCAAAGTTATGCACCTAGGAAAGAACAATCCAAACTATGGTTACAGGATGCAAGGTTCCACATTAGAAACCACCACCCAGGAAAAAGATTTAGGTGTCATGTTAAAACCCTCGGCCCAGTGTGCAGCGGCGGCCAAGAGAACAAATAGAATGCTAGGTATCATAAGGAAAGGAATGGAGAATAAAACAAAGGATATTATAATGCCTCTGTATCGTTCCATGGTGCGATCGCACCTTGAATATTGTGTGCAATTCTGGTCAGGGGCGGCTCAAGGTAATCTGCTGCCTGAGGCAAAGGATGAGATGGCGCCCCCCCCCCCCCATAGAGGAGGGCGGAGCTTTCTCAAAACTCCAATCAGGGACTGAACCAAACCAAAAAGCCAATTAGATTATATGGAGGAAATGCAAGACGTTTGTACGCCAAGGAAATAACAGAGTGAGAATCACAGCACAGTTTATAAAACTAAATTATAACTCATTTTGATTTTGTTATAAACTGCGTTAATGGTTCTTGCTTTTTCTTTTTCAACATATATTTTGCATCCACAGAACCCCCTTTAACAGTGGGTGCATAGCAGAATCAGGAAACTCACCCACAGAACTCAATATCTTAAAAAAAAATGTGATTCTGATCATCTCACAAACAACCACCACCATTCTCCAGTACCAGGCATATTGTGAACTAATACAACAAAGTCACTATCTATAGAGCAAATCTACCATACCATATCAGCACCAACTACCAAACTCACATAAGGAGCCCATCCAAAAAATGTGTCACTGTAAATACTACAGTGGGCCCCGGAACATCCATAAACCTATTTGAAAAGCTGAACATGTCAAATTACTACAATACAGTATAGATCTTTATGTACAAACTCCATGTTAACAGAACACCTGGGTTCAGCCACACACTCAGAACACAGACCCTCACCAAGTACAGAATAAGTAACCACAATCTAAAGTAAAAATAAAAATATGCAGACAAATTTTAAATTGAAACCCCAAGAAGCTGGACTCCTCAAGCAGTGCAACATCAGATAAATAAGAGATGCAGTTCCCCCATACAGTGTAAAATATAAAGATAGCATACAATCTCCAGGAACAAGCAGGAATGAGTCTTCACATATGGGTACGTCGGTACCGAAGGAGCCTGCGCGGGAACGCTCCCCAGCTTCCCAAAAAGGAAAGCTTTTGGGAGCATCCTACAGCGCCTGTGCGCTGCCTTCCCGCCTTTCCTAACCGCCTCTCCTCAGTTCTTCTTTGCCGCGGAGCCAGCAGGTCGAGCCCTGTCACCGCTGAAGAAGTTCTTTATTTTATTTTATTTCTTTGGTCGCGTGTCTGCCTTCCCCGACTCCGGACCGGTACCGCCAGTCTTTTCTTTCTTTTCTTTAAAAAAAAAAAAAAAACACAACTATATATTTTTTCCCTCACTTAGTGTATTTTTTTTCTTGGGCCTTAGGCCTCACATGAAATTTTCCTCATGGAAAAACCAGCCTCCGGGTTTAAGAAATGCACTAAGTGCAGCGGTACTATTTCTGTTACAGACACCCATGAATAGTGTCTTAAATGTTTGGGTCCTGAACACTCCATTTCGGATTGTCCGTCCTGCTCTCTGATGTCTAAACGGGGTTTACAGAACCGAGCAGCTAAGCTCCATGTGCTGTTTCCTGCTGATGCAGCTTCGGTGGCATCGACGTCTTCCAGGGCTTCTTTTTCCCCCAATGGATCTCAGGTAACCAAACATAAATCCAGCCGGTCCTCGAAGGGTAGATATCCCTCTAAGCATCGAGATGCCTCCGGGCTTGCCCTCGAGGATCCTGCACCAGCAAAACAACCCCGGCGGGAAGCTCTGGCTTCCAAAGCTCCACCTATGGGGTTACAGGTTGACATTGATGGCACGGCCTCGACCGATCACCTGTTAGAATGCTCTGGGGTACCGGCACAACATTCCGGTACCGAGTTCCAGGCATTTATGGCGTCGATGGATCAGAATGTTCTGTCCATGCAGCAGGCTATCAGTGCCTTCATTCAAGCTGCGACGTCGTTGATACCACAACAATCTCCGTTGTCGGTATCGACTCGGGTACCGGCACCAGCACCGGTACTGGTACCGACTGCATCGGCATCGACCAGGATACCGACTACAGCGGTTCCTTGTCCAGGGCTGCTCATCGGTACCAATCCGGTACCAATGACGCCCGATGTCGATACTGCTCGATATGCGTACCTAGCGTTAGAAGAGCACCCTGACAGTCGGTACTTTGATTCCTCTGGTGATTCTGATACATCAGAGGAGTCTGCTGAAGTGTCTATAGCCCTTCCTGAAGAGCCTTCTTCTCCAAAAAGAAGAATGTCTCCTCCAGAGGACTTATCCTTTCAAGACTTTATAAGAGAAGTAGCTAAAGGTCTTTCTATTTCAGTATCCTCTGAAGCAGAGCCTAGAGCAAAAAAATTAGATATTTTGGGTTATTCTAAGGCTCCTAAAGAGGCAGTCACCTTACCAATTCATGAGATTCTTTATGAACACATGATTGATTTATGGGAGACTCCTCTCACTATCTCTCCTCATTCTCGCAGATTGGACACTATGTATCGTGTTCCTCCCTGTCCTGGTTTTCATAAAACACAGTTTCCTCACCATTCCATTGTGGTGCAGTCAGCTATGAAGAGGATAAAGAGTACAAAAAGAGACACTCTTCTACTCATCCAGGAAGAGAATGCAAGACCTTGGATGCTTTTGGTAGAAAAATCTTCCAAGCCAGTATGCTTATTGCCAGAATCAACTCCTACAGTCTTTACATGGGTATGTTTTTAAAAGAGGTTGCAGATAAACTGCACACTTTCCTCCCTTTTCTGCCAGAAGATAAAAGGGATGAATTCCTCATTTAGCTTAAGCATACTCAAGACATTTCAAAGTTTTCCAACCGGGCAGCCTTTGACTCCTTTGAAGGTGCAAGCAGAGCTTCTGGCATTGCCATAGCTGCTCGCAGAATTGCTTGGCTCCAGGCTTCTGATTTAGAACCCTGGGTCCAAGATGGCTTAGGAAATCTTCCCTGTACAGGTGAAAACCTGTTTGGCAAAGAATGGCAAATAAAAGCCACTCAAATGGATGCAGAAAATTCTGCTCTGGACAGACTTTCAAAGTCAACCTCCATTTCTGCCAAGAAAAAACCCTTTAAGAAGTCTTTTTTCAAAAAGGGCAGATTCCCTTCTACTTCTGGCCAACAATCCTCTACAGGTCGCTTTGCTACTAAGCGTCAGCAACCTAAACAGGCCAGACCTAAGACTACAGGGGCTGCTGCAACTCAGCAGACCCAACCTCCTCAGGGTTTTTGACTTGATGCTAGAAAACTTAGCCTTTCTGGCTTTAAAACAGCCAGAACCTCTCACCATTCCAGGAAGGTTAGCTCATTTTGCTCCCAGATGGGAGCAGATTACATCAGAGCAGTGGACCCTCTCCATCATAAGAGAGGGCTACAAACTTCATTTCTCAGACCTTCCTCTCCACACCATGGTGAGACACTTCAATTCTCCCACATCTCTTCTCGACCTTCTAGGTCAAGAGGTGGCTACCCTTCTTGCCCAAGGGGCAATAGAAGAAGTTCCCCTTCTTCAACAAGGGTCAGGGTTTTACTCCCCCTATTTTCTCATTCCAAAGAAGACAGGGGGATACAGGCCCATATTAGATCTCAGGGAATTGAACAAATTGCTTTCTCTGGGCACTCCCCTTCCATACCTTCAAAGTCAGGATTAGCTTTGTTCTCTAGATCTCAAGGATGCGTACACACATGTCCTCATCCATCCATCTCAGAAGATTCCTCTGTTTTCTTTTCCAAGGAAAACATTATCAATACAGGGTGCTTCCGTTTGGTCTGGCCACTGCCTCAAGAGTGTTCACCAAATGCATGGCAACAGTAGCTGCATTTCTACGCACTCTGGGAATATTTGTCTTCCCATACCTGGACGACTGGCTCATCCGAGCTCCATCTCAGTCAGAGGCCCAGACTTCCCTGGACTGCACAAGGCACTTTCTACAGTATCTGGGACTTGTGGTAAACTTCCCAAAGTCCCAGCTCACCCCTACTCAGTCCCTAGAGTTCATAGGGGCCTGGCTAGATACTACCACTGCAAGGGCCTATCTTCCTCAGGCCCGTTGCCTACGTCTAGTGCAGTTAGCCTCTCAGATTCAGTCAAAGAGCCACTTAACTGCCCGGGAGATGCTACAACTGCTAGGCCACATGGCTTCCACAGTGCATGTGGTACCCTATGCTCGCCTACATATGAGAGCAGCCCAATGGACTTTGTCCACCCAGTGGACTCAAGCATCAGGAGCTCTCTCAGACCAAATAGCAACCTCCAAACGTCTCTTTTGGTCTCTCCAGTGGTGGATGTCCACTCAAAATCTGTTGCTGGGGTCTTCCTTCCAACAGTTGCTGCCCCAAGCAACCCTCACAACAGATGCCTCCCAAACAGGTTGGGGAGCTCATCTACAAGACCTCTCCACTCAGGGCACTTGGTCCCCACAGGAGACCTTTCTTCATATCAATCACTTGGAGCTTCGAGCAGTCTTTCTAGCTCTCAAGGTCTTTCATACCCTGCTCAGCTACAAGACAGTCCTCATTCATACGGACAATCAAGTAGCCATGTTTTACATAAACAAGCAAGGAGGAACTGGCTCTCTGTCGCTTTGCCAGAGAGCATCAAATCAATCTCCTGGCAGTATACCTCCCAGGAATCCAAAACTCTTGGGCAGACAGACTCAGTCGAGTTCTGCTCCCACACGAATGGTCCCTGCACATGGATCAGGTACTCAGAATCTTCCAAGAATGGGGAACCCCGGACATAGACCTCCAGAATTCCGTGTCAGGGAGTTCAGGCCAAGGATGCCTTCCTCCTTCACTGGGGTCAGGGTTTCCTGTATGCCTTTCCACCCATTCGCTTGATTCCTAAGACTCTGTTCAAACTCCAGAGGGATCAAGGATCTATGATCCTCATAGCTCCACGCTGGCCACACCAAGTGTGGTACCCTCTACTTCTGCATCTCTCCCAAGCCCCCTCCCTGGACTTGGGAGCTGCTCCAGACCTTCTGTCCCAGGAGGAGGGGACTTTGTGGCACCCAAACCCCAAGTCCCTTCACCTCAGAGCTTGGTTACTGAAGGCTTAGACCTTCAAGGCTGGAATCTCTCTCTCAACAAGTGAAGGATATACTCCATGCTTCCAGAAAACCTTCCACTACGCATTCCTATGCTTTTAAATGGAAAAGATTTTCCATTTGGTGTGCTGGAAGGGGTCTCGACCCTCTAGCACTACCTTTGAATTCTCCATTGGAATACCTCCTGCATCTTTCCAATGCAGACCTTAAGACGAATTCAGTAAGGGTCCATTTGAGTGCTACTGCAGCATCCCTTAAGCCTATCAATGGACAACCTATTTCCTCTCATCCTCTTATTGCAAGATTCATGAGAGGCCTAACTTTAACTAGACCTCCCATTAGGCCTCCTCCGGTGGCATGGGATTTAAATCTGGTTCTTGGTCAGCTTATGAAGCCTCCTTTTGAACCCTTAGCCACCACCTCCTTGAAATTTCTTTCCTGGAAGGTTATTTTCCTCATTGCAGTCACCTCAGCTCGCCGCATCAGTGAGCTGCAGGCCTTAGTGGCTAATCCACCTTATACAAGGTTCCATCATGATAAGGTAGTTCTTAGGACCAATCCACACTTTATGCCTAAAGTGGTCTCACCTTTTCATCTTAATCAAGAGGTATAGTTACCTGTCTTTTTTCCAGCTCCTCATGCATCAAGTGCAGAGAAGAATCTTCATACTCTGGATTGTAAAAGAGCTCTCGCCTTTTACTTACAAAGGACACAGCAACATAGAAAGTCTTCCCAGCTCTTTGATGCTTTTGATCCCTCTCATTTGGGACTTCCAGTTTCTAAGAGGACATTGTCCAACTGGATTGCTCAGTGTATTTCTTTCGCCTACCAGAGTAAGAACCTTTCTCTGGAGAGCCATGTCACAGCTCATAATGTGAGGGCCATGGCCGCCTCTATGGCTCATCTAAATTCTATGTCCATCGACCAGATCTGTCGAGCAGCCACGTGGGCATCTGTTCATACCTTCACAGCCCATTACTGCTTGGACAAGGACTCCCGCCGGGATGCCTTGTTTGGTCAGGCTGTTCTCAAACACCTGTTCCATTCTTAATCAACTCCTACCCTCCATCCCTGGATAGATGCCTGAGATCCATAGGAGGAGGTAGAACCCTTCCAGGGTCTCATATCCTTGGGGATCTCCCAGGCATCTTAGCTAGGGAGTCCCCATATGTGAAGACTCATTCCTGCTTGTTCCTAGAGATAGCACACTTACCTGTAACAGGTGATCTCTGGGAACAGCAGGAATAAGTCTTCACAACCCTCCCACCTCCCCTAGGAGTTGTATCTCTCTCTCTCTCTTTCTTTTCCTCTCTCTCTCTTTTGTCTCAGCTTTAAAACTCGAACTGAGAAGAGGCAGTTAGGAAAGGTTGGAAGGCAGCGTGCAGGCGCTGTGGGATGCTCCCAAAAGCTTTCCTTTTTTGGAAGCTGGGGAGCGTTCCCGCGCAGGCTCCGTCGGTACCGACGTACTCATATGTGAAGACTTATTCCTGCTGTTCCCAGAGATCACCTGTTACAGGTAAGTAACTGTGCTGTCCAATCACTAAAATGAAATAAAGTTATTTTTTCTCTTTGTTGTCTAACCATTTTTCCTCTGATCATACTGGTCCCGATCTGAGGCTTCTGCTTTCCTGTCTTCTCTTAGCTCTCTTTCTATGATCTAAAGTCCATCTGCCATTTCTAGTCTTTTCTTTTGTTTTCTTCACTTGCTTCCATCAGGTTATTTCCAGTCTGGTAACCATCCCCAGTATCAGTCCCCTTTCCAGTCCTCCCCTCCCAGTACCTTCCAATGTCAACTGCCTTGCATTCCCAGGACTGCCTCTGGTGTCCATTCCCTTCCAGTCCCCCTCCTTCCCCACTGTCCAGCTCCTTCTAGTCCAAATACTATCCCAGATATCAGCTTACGTCCACTCCCAGTGCCACTCCCCCCCCCGTCAGTTCCCTTACAATCACTCTATCCTTTGTCCAGCCACCTACCAGTCCCATCCCCAAGTATCAGCTCCCCTCCAGTCCCCCCCCCAGTACCATCCCCACGTGTCAACTCACTTCCAGCCTCCTCCTTCCCCATGTCAGTTCCCTTCCTGCGCCCTCCTTCCCCTGGCAGACCAGCTCAGCATCCATTCCCTTCCAGTCCCATTCTCCCACCCCCCTGCATCAGCCCATTTGTAGCCCTAGCCCCCAGTTTTCTTTCAGGGACAGCAGTTCTCTCCTCCCTCCCCCCATCAGCCCACTTCCAGTTCTAGCCCCCAGTCTTCTTCTAGTGCCAGCAACTCTCTCCTCCCCCATCAGTCCATTTCCAGTCTCAGCCTATTTCCAGTCCTAGCTCCCCCCTCCCAATCAGCCACTACAGTCCTAGCTCCCCCCATCAGCCCATTACCAGTCCTAGCTCATCGATCAGCCCATTTCCGGTGCTAGCCCCCCATCAGCCCATTACCAGTCCTAACCCCCTCCAATAGGCCCATTTCCAGCCCCAGCCCCCCTCCCAGTCTGCCCATTTCTAGTTCTAACTTCCCCAACCAGCCCATTTCCATTTCTAGCCCCCCAGCAGCCAATTACCAGTCCTAACCCCCCTCCAATAGACCCATTTCCAGCCCTAACTCCCCCAAATAAGCTCATTTCCAGCCCTAGCCCCCCCAGTCTTCCCATTTCCAGTCCTAACTCCCCCGATAAGCCCATTTCCAGTCCTAGCCCCCCCAGTCTACTCATTTCCAGTCCTAACTCCCCTGACCAGCCCATTTCCAGTCCTAAACCCCCTGCTCTGCCCATTACCAGTCCTATCTCCCTCCCCCCCCCTCCCGCCCAATCAGACCATTTCTGGGGCTACACCCCTCCCCCCCGAGCTCAGTCCTGCCTTGCCCTGCTCTGCCCATTACCAGCTAAGCCCCCCCCCCCGCCCCCACAGAAGAGCCCTGCATTGGTCCACGGTTCACCTTTGCAGAACCGCGGGAAGGAAAAGTGCTTCTCTTCTTTCTCGTGAGACAGGAAATGCCTAGATCACCCTCAGCGCCGGTGGAGTCAACTTAACAGAGCTATGAGAAAGAAGAGAAACGCTCTTCCTTCCCGTGGTTCTGCAAAGATGAACCAGAATGCCGGCAAGCTCTTCCGGGGCGGGGGGGGGGGGGTGCGAGGCCGCTGATGCTCCTGCTGGCAAGAAGCAGTGGTGGCAGCTTGTCCTGCAGTTTTTTTGTTTGTTTGGGTTTTTTTGTTGTGTTCTTTGTTTTGTTTTGTTTTTTTATTTGAAGGCCGAGTGATGCAGTCTTTTTGGGAGCATTTTTTGCCGCCCCCAAAAACTTGCCGCTTGAGGCCACCGCCCACTCAGCCTCATTAAAGAGCCGCCCCTGAATCTGGTCACCGTATCTTAAAAAGGATAGAACGTTATTAGAAATGGTACAGAGAAGAGCCACCAAAATGGTAAAGGGGATAGAAGGATACTCCTATGAAAGGCTAAAAGGATTAGGGCTCTTCAACCAGGAAAAGAGATGGCTGACGGGAGATATGATAGAGGTCTATAAATTAATGAATGGAGTGGAACGGGTAAACGTAAATTGATTGTTTACGCCATCAAAATATAGAGAGACTAGAGGACATACAATGAAACTACAGGGTAACCTATTTAAGACTAATAAGAGAAAATATTTTTCTCAACCTGTAATCAAACTCTGAAATTCGTTACTGGAGGATGTAGTAAAAGCTGTTAGTGAAGCTGGGTTAAAAAAAAGGTTTGGACAAGTTCCTGGAGGAAAGGTCCATAAACCATTATTAAAGGGGACCTGGGATATCACTACTTGTCCGAATACAAGCATTGTGGAACCTGTGTCTTTTGGGGAAACTGCTAGGTACGTATGACCTAGATTGGCCACTGTTGGAAACAGGATATTGGGCTTGATGGAGCTTGGTCTGAACCAGTATGGTATCTCGTATGTTCTTATGATGCCAACTTCCTATTTGAATATAGGAAGTCATCATTGGTTGGTGTGAGGGGGCAGAAGCAAATAGTCCTTTGGCGCTGAAGTTTAAAGGTCATTGGGGTTTGGGGTCATTGTCGTTGCTGCAGGTCCCGAGAGTAGTGACAGCAGCCGCACTTAGCGCTCCCACAAAGCCAGTTCTCTAGGATACCTCCTAGTTCATTTAGTATAAAAGCGAGATTTGTATTGTTCATATATATGTTTCTATTTTAACTATGCAATGAGATGTTCTTGTATTTGTAAACTGCTTTGATGTCCCAAGTGATAAGTGGTTAATCAAGAAAATAAACTAAATTGATATATTAGAAAGAACCAGATAGAAAGAATATTTTATACTGTCAATAGTCATAGCCGGCAACTCCAGAAAGCAGCTCTCTTAGGAACAAAGCAAGCGTTAGGATGAGCACTAACAGTAAAACTTGAGAGTCTGAATGAAGTCCATTCTTGTCATGGTATGAGTTATGCACAAAAGAAATCCATTTGGAGACACTGCCCCTGAGAATACTGTGTTTAGTTACAGTAAATAAACGTGCTGTAAGTCAATAAAAAGCAACAAAATTGTATTACCTGAACTCTAGTAGCATCCAGCAACACATCTTGATCTCACAGCAATGGCTAGAATAATATATACACGTATACAGTATTTTTCACAGAAATGCCTAGACATTCTGAAACTATACTATAAAAATGAATAGTAGGTTATTACCAAAGGCAGTTACAAATTAATGAATTCATTCAATGCATATGTTTCAGAGTCTGGCACAAAAATTAATTGAGCAAAACTGATTTTCAGTACATAGCACTAGGTATTTTATGTTGAGTTTTGCAGTCTTAGTTTGTCTTGTTTTTGTTATAACATGTACATTCAATCCTCTGTATTTGCACATTCCGTATTCACATTTAAGAAACAGTGACCCACTTTTCGGTATTCACGACTCCTCCCAGCTATTCGCGGACTGTGAATACTGAAAAGCGGGTTAGTCTTGCTCCCACCAGCCAAAAGAGCTTTGTCATACTCTTATTTCATATGTATAATTGTAAACCAAAGATTTTGCAATAGGTCTATCGTATATAAGCACTAATGATATTTCTTTGTTGAAGCTTCTCTCCATGTAGTTTATTTTCCCCACCATTCTACCTTATGTTCACCAACAACCTTGCATAAGATCTGCCATAGCATCTGCTAACATCTTGACAAAATACACAATGAGTTAAGGAG
Source organism: Ichthyophis bannanicus (assembly GCA_033557465.1). Lineage (NCBI taxonomy): Eukaryota > Metazoa > Chordata > Amphibia > Gymnophiona > Ichthyophiidae > Ichthyophis > Ichthyophis bannanicus. The sequence continues at coordinate 404,134,558 of CM066038.1, forward strand.
TACTTCATTCTGTTAAAATGATTTTGCTCTAGGAAATGCAGTGCATGCCTTTAAGTCCGTACTGGCGACCCAGCAGCCCCTGGGTTTTCTTAGCAGTGTGACTGGAAGTAGATTGCCATGTCTTTCTTCCAAGGCAACGGAGGGTTAAATGACTTGCCCAAGGCCACAAGGAGTACTAGTGGGAATCAATCGCTGGTCTTTTGGTTACCAAACCAGTGCTCTAATCACTAGGCTAGTCCTCCACTATGCTCTAGGAAATACTCAGGCTTAAAGGACGTTAGATGATTCTATAGTTTATCCCATTCCACAACCGCAATCTAGAAGTATAATCTTAATTGTCTGCTCAACTGAAATCTAACTGGACTGCTGTTTTTAAACATCAGCCAGCCCCTAGCACAGAGGGTCAACAAATTGCTCACAATCCACCGACTTATGTCTCCATTCATCTTTGTCAAGAAGGGGGTCTAGCGGCAGTAAAGTGATTTCCTATGTAAGTGAAAAAAAAACAATTTATCACCATGGCTAACAGAGCATTGCATCAATCTTTCAAAAGCATTCACATTTTAGTGGATATATACCACCCAAACGCGAAGATTTCTGATAAATCAATGAGCACATTAGGTACTCTGATTTCCATCTAGGTTTTCTTCTTTGGCTTTCATTCCAATTGGTATGCAGCAGCCGTCAGAAAAGCAAAACAGAATATGAGCAGAATGAAATGGATAAAACAGGAACAATTTACCCTTTCAACTAGGACTAGAGGGCACCCATGAAACTAACAGATTTAAAACAAATTAGTAGATGTATTTGATAAACCGGCCTTTTTAAGTTAGTAGTACAATAAGTGATTGAGCACTTTATTCATTTATTTAATTTTCTGATTTTTGGATACAATTTTTCATAATGTAGATAAAAGTCGGATTTTTGTTAGTTTTTGCATTTGTGTTAGATCTATACACACACACACACACACACACACACGCACGCACGCACATAATTTTCTGAATAGCCCATACCAAGGTAACCAAACATCTATGTAATTTCCATTCACTTTGCAGAGCTCTCAAATCCAAATATATATACACTCCTGCTCAAGCAGCCTGGACAAAGGAACTGTTGTGCTACTGCACTTTCTATTGTTTCTTAAGATTTATCTACAACGTTTTTGAAGAAATTCACCCAAGGCAATGTAGGACCATAACAAAAAGCTCACATATCAGCAGAGTGCACAATTAGAATAGCCAGATAAACATAGAAACATGCAAATTCAATTTTAAAAATAACAATATGATACAGTCATCTGCACACTAGATGACGCAAAATTATTCAATGTTGTTAAATCACATGCAGAGTGTGAGAAATTGCAGAAGGACTTTGCAAGATTAAAAGAACAGGTATCCAAGTGGCAAATAAAATTTAATGTGGACAAGCGCAAAGTGATGCATGTAGGCAAGAATAACCCTCATTATAGCGACACGATGCTAGGTATCACATTAGGAATCACTACCCAGGAAAAGGATCTTAGCATCATCATAGACAAACTATATTAATATCTTCTGCTTAGTGGCAGCGAAAAGAGAAAAACAGAATATTAGGAATTATTATAAAAGGATGGAGAACAAAACAAAGAATTTCATAATGTTTCTGAATCTTTCCACGGTGCAATGTCACCTTGAATATTGTGTGCACTTCGGATTACATCTCAAAAAAAGATAAAGCAGAATTATAAAAGGTACAGAGAAAGATGACCAAATGATAAAGGGGATGGAGTGACTCCAGGGCCTTCCCAAGGGTTTCTGCCGCCCCAGGCAGAAGTCCTAGCATACCGTGGATCCCCCCCCCCCCTCTGCCACCAATTCCATCCATGGGGGGGGGGGCTTGTCTTGGCACAGTGGTGGCAGTAGCCTGTGGCAGGCCATATACTTTGGCACACAGCCTGCCGCTTCTGACCCCCCCCCCCCCCACACACAACTTCTTGTTGGAGGAGGATCAGAAGTGGCAGGTCATGTGTGCCGAAGTACATGACCTGCCACGGGCACCATGCTGCCCACAGAGATCTGCCACCCTAGATAGCCATCTAGCCTGCCTAGTAGATGGGTCAGCCCTGAGTGACTCTATGAGAAAAGGTTAAAGATATTATGGTCCTTCAACTTGGAAAAGAGATGACTGAGGAGAAACATATAGGATATGCAAGGGAGATAAAATCTGTAGATGAAACCAGCATGAGGGGGAGCCATTTTGAACATAGAACTTTATGGAAGGCAGAATCTGGAGCAAGAGGCGATTGTGTTGCAGTCACTTGGCAGTAGTGATCATAACATGGTCAAATTTGACTTCAGATATGGGGGGAGGACAGCAAGGAAAACCACTATGCTATTATTTAGCTTTCCACAGGGAGACTATGATAAAATGAGGAAAATGATTAGGACAAAACTCAAAGGAGAAGTTGTATAGGTTGAGTTTATATTGTTTAAAAATACCATCTTGAAAGCCCAGATCAGAAGTATTCCATGCTTTAAAAAAGGTGGAAAGAAGGCCAAATAGCAAATGACTGTCAGTATGGTTTAAGGGTGAGGTGATAGATATTATAGCTAAAAAAAAAACTTTTCAAAAATGGAAAAAAGGATCCAAATGAAGAAATCAGGAAACAGCATAAGCACTGGCTTGTCAGATGCAAAACTTATAAAATCCTCCTTTTTTTAGGGATAAGAACATCAATAAGAACATCAATAAAACAAAAAAAGGAGGATTTAATGTTCCACTCCCTCCTGCTCCTGGTTTTTAAATCACGATCTTGTGAGAATATAATAATTTTCTCTCCTTCCTCCTTTTAGTATAAACAGCAATCGCATTGAACTTACCAATACAACTAAGGTACACATATGGGATATATATGGTTGCACACCTATTCATGAATCAATAGTTTTATTTATTTATTTGTTCATAAATTGATAATTTTACATTTTTATTTATTAGCTATTGGTTCAATTAAAGATATGTGTTTATCTGTATGCAGTTTATATGTTTTTATTTTTTTATTATTTATATCCTTTGTACGTTTATATTATCTTATAAGTTTTTAGATGTAAATATGGTCATATGAGGATATAACCTGGAATTCTATAATGTTTTATTTATAATTTATTATTACAACATTTTTAATCTTTTTTTTTAAGTTATTTTTGATATTTTTTAATGATATTTGTGTTTTATGATATTTATGTTTGTGTATTTATGGATGTAGTAGCCTAAATCCCCTGATGAAGTAAAGTCGAAACACGGCCTGTGTCGGGCTATTTGGGCTATTGAATGTACAGTTTACATCAAGTTTCAATAAAAGAATCCTTCCTATTCAAACCACGTATTTTGGACTGGGTACAAAATTACTGATCATACAGATAGTCCTGGTTTAATGGCACAAAGCCAACATGGATTTAGCCAAGGGAAGTCTTGCCTTGCTAATTTGCTATTTTTAATTTTTTTTTAATGGTATGAACAAAACAGGTAGAGAACAGGCCCAAAATCCAGCAGACAAAGGAGCAACCCTCCCCTTACACTTCAGACCTTTCAACAGCGAGGAGATCATCACAAAGGTCCTCCCCAACATCACAACCACTGCATCAAATCTCAAAGAAATGCTTGCCTCATGGAACAACAACCTGAGCTCATACGCTCATTTACCTACCCATTCTAAACCTAAAATTACCAGGAAGCAACCTAAAAAGAAGGAGCCTGCACCCTGGTACACCGCTGAATTAAAGACCTCTCTACAGTCGCTGAGGAAAATCGAAAGAAAATGGAGACGTACCCGTACAGCATCAGCCCTGACACACTACAACTTCTGCCTACAAGCCCATCGAGATCTAATATCAACCAAAATAAAAGAATACCACTCTAGCTTGCTTCGTCAATCAATGAACAAGTCCCACGTCCTGTTCAACATTGTGAAGACCCTAACTAAGGAACCCTCAGCGTCTCAGGAAGTCTCGATCCACCCCCAAGACTATGCTGATTTCATGATAGCCAAAAACAATGTACTCAAAGCTAAACCATCTTGCCCTATCAAGAACCCACCCATGCAACTCACATCCTTTTCAACACCGTCTCCCACTAGCATCAAGAGCACCTTAGCTAACATCAATGCCACCACTGCCCCCAACGATCCTTGCCCAGCCTTCTGGATAAGGTCGTTACGTCACGAGATCAGCCCAATAATAGCAAAAATCATCGATCTCTCCTTCTCTTCTGGCCAATTCCCTTCAGGCCTAAAACAGACATCCATCAGACCCCTTTTGGAGAACGCCAAACTAGACGCTAAAAAGGTCGAATCATACCGACCTATCTCAAGCATCCCGCTCCTATCAAAAATAATTGAGAAGGTTGTTCAGCGTCAGTTACAGGACCATGTGGACTCCTATGCCCCCCTCGATACGAGCCAACACAGCTTCAGAGAAAATCATGGTGTTGAAACGCTCCTTACCACCCTCATCAATACACTAATTACCGGGATTGACAACATCAAACAAGGCTACGCGCTTATATTCCTAGATATCGCTGCTGCATTCGATTCGGTGAATCATGAGCAACTCCTAATCCAACTCAAAGATAAAGGGATAAGTGAATTAGCATGGCTATGGTGCAGTTCTTACTTAACAGATAGGTGGCAGCAAGTTAAAATAGGTTCCACATTCTCGCAGCCTTTCCAACAGCACCACGGTGTCCCCCAGGGCTCGTCCCTTTCCGCCCTCCTATTTAATATCTACATGCAACCTATTTGCGACATAATCCGCTCATTTGACATCTCATGCCTACTCTACGCAGACGATGTTCTGCTCTTCTCTCCATTCACGACTGAAAACCCGGACTTCACCCAACTGACAAAATGCTTTGATGCTATAACCAACTGGCTCCATTCACAAAGCCTCAAGATCAACTTCAACAAAACTGACATACTGTTTGTGACTAGAAACCAGTCCTTCTCCCCCTCCCCCCGCCAACCTTGAAGACAAGAGATGCAGAACTCACGAGCAGACCTAGCATTCGCTACCTAGGAGTGACATTGGACCATCAGCTCAATTTCAAAGCACACATCAGTAACACCATCAAACAAATATACCACAAGATAAGAACTCTACGACATCTTCGACCCCTGTTGCAACCCGATGATTTCAGATCAGTATTTCAGTCTCTGGTTATCCCCCACCTTGACTATGCCAACGTAATCTTGCAAGGCCTACCCAAGAGCACCTTAAACCCCCTACAGCTTGCCATGAATGCGGCTGCCCGTGTTCTAAGTGGAGCTGCTAGAGGTGATCACATTACCCCGGTCCTTATGAACCTACATTGGCTGCCGATATACTGTAGGTTAACTTATAAAGCAATCATCATAACCTTCAAGGTCATTAACAAAACAGCCCCTACAGCCTTAATGGACCTTGTTCACCCTGTATCAGCTAACACTCTACAGATCCCCAAAGAAATAACGAAATGCAACAAATCAACAAAAAACAGAGCCTTTAGTCTCTATGCCCCTAGCTGCTGGAATGCCCTCCCAGCGTCCATCAGAACCATAACAAACCTAACCCAATTCAGAAAGGCACTAAAGCACCACCTATTTCTCCTACACTACTCGCAATACACCAACCTAACACCATCTATCACACGCACAAACTAACACCATCTATCACATGCACAACAATGACTATTTGAAATGCTGTCAAAGATTGTACATACTGTAGATACAAATTGTAGATAACTATCGTAAATTGTATATAGTTCCCCTGTTGAATTCCAAGTTCAATCCCCTGTTTCATTGTTAGTGCCTACTTTGCACATTATCGTTATATGTAAACCGCGCTGATTTTTAAGAGTGTGGTATATAAGAACCTTTAAATAAATAAATAAATAAAAATAAAGTTAAGCCATTGATAAAGTATATCTGGGTTTTCAAAAAGCCTTTGACAAGGTCCATCATAAGATACTCTTGAGGAAATTAACATCACGGTATAAGTTTTAGTATTCTATATTATAGATTACAAACTGGTTAAAAGATAAAAAACAGAGTAGGGCTAAATTATCAACTTTCTCAATGGAGAAAGATAGTGTTGTACCCCAGAGGTCTGTGCTGCGTCCATTGATTTTTAAGATATTATTCCAGTTTCTAGGTCATTTATACATAAGAGGTGATCAAATCTGCAGACAATACAAGATTATTCAAGATTGTTAAATCACAAGAGAACAGGGTCAGCCCATCCACTAGGTGAGCTAGACAGCCGCCTAGCACGGCCAGCTGGGTGGGCAGCTTTATGCCACCATTTTGTTGCCCGCAGCAGGCCATGTGCTTCAGCACACATGACCTGCCACTTGTGACCCCCCTCAGACGCAACTTACTGTATCTTAAAATGTGAATGGCTACGTTATTCAGCTTTTCTTTGTCAGTCTTCCATGTTGTGGAATTCATTCCCATTGGATTTACGAATGGAGTCTCTTAGTAAGTTTACACCTTTCAAAGATGTACTATCACAGAATTTTTGTACAAAAGTTTACTTTTTGCTTCAGTTCCCATCTACGTCTCTAGTTACTTATTGTCATTCGGTTGAGATTGTTGTTCTGTGCATCCCTTTCCTTTGGTTCCTGTTCGTCTATATCATGTCCTTATATTTATTGTTTGATCTTGACAATGACATTTTCATCTATTTTGATTTTCTTTTTGGTTTTTGTACAGCACATTGATGAACCACAGTATAGCAAAGGGGTTATTTTAGAAGTCCTATTCGTGCTTTGAATGCCTGATAATGGACACAGAAATAGCCAAAGCATAGAGTATCTCTGGAGTCATTTTAGAAACCAGGTCAATGGATGTCCTGAATGCAAGGATGTCCAAAATCAGAACAGATAAATGGTGGAGGCGTGGCCGGGGTATTCCCAAAAACCTAGAAGCCCTTGCCCGATTTCACTACTACTACTATTTATCATTTATATAGCACAAGGTGTGCCAGCGCTTTACAGACAACATGTAAAAGACTGTCCCTGCTCATCAAAGCTTACAATCTAGTCAACACAGTAGCTACAGTAAGGGCAAGGATATATTTAGAGGAGACTAAGCGGATCAAGATCCAAAAGTGGCCCCGAAGAGGTGAGCTTTTAGCCTGGATCTGAAAAGTGCCAGAGATGAAGCCTGACATACAGACTCAGGTAATTTGTTCCAGGCATAAGGAGCAGCAAGGTAAAAGGATCGAAGTCTGGAGTTGGCAGTAGAAGAGAAGGGCACAGATAGAAACGATTTGCCAGAAGAGCAGAGTTCCCGAGGAGAGGTGTAAGGAGAGATATAAAAGGAAAGGTAGTGAGGAGCTGCAGAGTGAATGCACTTATAGATCAGTAGGAGAAGTCTGAACTGGATACGGAAACAAATAGGGAGCCAGTGAAGCGACTTGAGAAGAGGATTTCAGAAATGCTTTGGACCTCCCAAGTCGCATCAAAAGTTTATACCTGCTCCAGTCAAATTGGCATCAGAAAAGTGCACGTTTTGTCAGGCAAATGCCTGGATGGTGTGGAGAAAGAGGTACACTCATATCCTCTTTTTTTTACAATTTGTCAATGAATACGATGAGGAATGGGAGCCCATGTTCTATTGTGCTATGCTGCTAGACGTCCCCATATGCAACTTGCTTGAGATGAATGTCTCTGCCCCACGGTTTCATAGCAGGGAGGTCTATAGGGGCACTGACACGTGTGTCCACGTCGGGGGGAGTCTATATTTTTAAAATTGGCCCAAAACAGACGTTCCTGGGATTTTTCTGCTCATTCTACCCTGAACATGTTTCTAAAATGCCATTTCAAATGAACCGTAAATAAACTCCTGCGTGGCGTGAAATGGGTAAAACTGAATCGATTGCCTACTCCTTCAAAAAGCAGAAAGTCTAAGGGACATGCCATGAAGTTACAGAGTTCTACATTTAAACAAAAAAAAAAAATTTTTCACTCAACGAACAGTTAGGATCCGGAACTCATTGCAGATGATATAGTAATAGAAGTTAGCTGGGTTTTAAAAAGGTTTGGACCAATTCCTGGAGGAAAGTCCATAAACCGTTATTAAGGTAGACATGGGGAAAGCCACTGCTTCTCCCTTGGGATGAGTAGCATTGAACCTGTTTTTTGTGATCCTACCTGGATTGACCACTGCTGGAAACAGGACACTGAGCATGATGGACCTTGCTGGTCTGTCCCAGTACAGAAATTCTTATGTTCTTATGTTTAAGAAAGGGAGAGTCTGAGCTCCTGCCAATAATCCACAGCAAAAGCAGAGAGTAAGGACAGCAACCCTTGATAGACTGTGGAACTGGCCATCAGATTCAGCACACAAGTCTACCTAAATTATACAACTCCATATTAGCAAACAAAAATTGTGAACTAATTTTTTTTAGAGACCTTGTAAAAGTAATACGTCACAATTTGCTAACTTCTTCAGCTTTCAATAAGCAGCTTTAATGTCTCTTCGCAGTATAGGTGTTTTAAGCCCCTTATGCAAAAATCTGCCCTTACAACCTGTAACTGCAAGGTTGCTGCGGTCCTTTTCCTACTCCCTCCAAGCACTTACTAAACATAAGAACATAAGATAAGCCATGCTGAGTCAGACCAAGGTCCATCAAGCCCAGTATCCTGTTTCCAACAGTGGCCAATCTAGGTCATAAATACCTAGCAGTTTCCCCAAAAGAGACATGTTCCACAATGCTTGTATTGGGTCAAGCAATGATATCCCGGATCCCTTTTAATAATGGTGTATGGACCTTTCCTCCAGAAACTTGTCCAAATCTTTTTTAAATCCAGCTACACTAACAGCTACTACATCCTCTGGTAAATTCCAGAGTTTGATTACTCGTTGAGTGGAAAAAAATCTTTTATTAGTCTTAAATAATTTATCCTGTAGCTTCATTGCATGTCCCCTAGTCTTTCTATATTGTGATGACGTAAACAATGATCTACATTTACCCGTTCCACTCCATTCATTAATTTATAGACCTCTATCATATCTCCCCTCAGCCGTCTCTTTTCCAAGTTGAAGAGCCCTAACCTTTTTAGCCTCTCTTCATAGGGGTATCCTTCCATCCCCTTTACCATTTTGGTGGCTCTTCTCTGTACCTTCTAACAAGTAAATATCTTGCCAATTAATCATACCTGATGAGGCCAATGTTTTGCACATCTTTGCATCAGGAGTATGTACACAAGCATTAGTAAATGGACGTATCACTCCTTGAATGTTAGCTTTTTAAAATTCATACAAAACATCCCTCCCTGAGTATTGCCTGCATGATACTAGTTAGATGCTATCGTTAAGAGGCAGCTATGATTTCTTATTTAAATTTCTACTTATTTTATTTTACCTTTAGCGATCTTCTGTGTTTGTCCCATGCTTTTTTCAATTCAGATACTATCCTCTTGTCCAAGCCCTCCCCTCCTGGCCTCTTCCCATCAGCAGCTGGCCAGCCTTGAAGCTCCCTTGCATGCTGTCACAGAGTGAGTTGAAGAGTCTCCTCCTCCTATCCATACCACTGCTCCATCATCGACCCAAGCAGTGCACTGTGGACATGCCTACTCAGGGCCAAGGTGAGGGCCAAGCAGGAAAACCACTACAATTTTGCACTGGTAGACAGGCCCAGGAGGCTCCTCTCACTCTGTCCACTGCCTCAGCCTGATTGCTGCTACCTGCCTGCTGACCTAGCTGCCGCTTCTTTCACGGTCACTCTCGCCTGCGCCAGCCTGCCAGAACGTCAACTACATGTCAAGCACTGCAGTCTGCGGCAGCTGCTTGAAAAGCCGTCCCGAGCCCAACTCCCATTACCTCACTGACAGCCAGTCCCGTCGCTGCTGCTGTGCTTTGACTTCACAGAGTGCTCAACAGTAAGTTTCAGAATGAGAGGAGATGTTGGACCAAGGGAAGGGGGAGGAAGGGAAGCAAGGCACAGAGAGACAGTCACAGAGGAAATATCCAGGGCAAGGTCATGGGGCAAACACTCAGAGAGAAACAGAGAGGATATGCTAGGAACGATGAGGGGCGAAAAGAGAGAGGACAGAAGGGATATGCTTGTCTGGGCATGATGGGGGCAAACAGATAGAAGGAGTATGCTAGGCATGATGGGAACAGAGAGGAGGGTATTTATGGCATGATGAAGGCAGAGAGACTGAGGGGTTATGCTGGGCACTATAGGGGCAGAGAGAGGAAGAGAAAAAAAAAAAAGACAGGGATATGTTAAGTACAATGAGGCAGAGAGAGAGGGGAGGAGTCAGGAAGAGGGAAAGGACCATGCTGGACACAGGGGACTTATAAAGATGGAGAAGAGCTGCTGGACTCGGGTCAGAGGGCAGAGAGCTACAGAGGGAAGATACAGGACTTAACAAGATATAGGGTGATAGAGTAGAGATGATAGACAAGGGAGGAAATAGCGCTAAAGATGGGAATGCTGGAGACAGGGAGATGGGAAATTTTAGATACAGAGGAAAGATATGGAGTGAAAAAAAACAAGGGGGAGATTCTGGATGAGAGAGAGGGGGTCAGATATTGGATAAGGAGATACTGTACAGCGGGGATAGAGGAAGAAAAGATGCTTGATATAGAAGGGAAGAGAGAGGAGAGATGCTAGACAGCGCAGGGGAGAATTAGTGAGACTGTGGAATAAGAAATTGGGGAAAAGAGAGGGATGGGGAATGGGAGGCTTAAGATTAAGGCTGAAAAGTAGTAGACTGAGGAGAAGATGTTAAGGAGGAGGAGAGAAAATAGAGTCCATAGAGAGATGAAGCAAAATACATGGAAGAAAGGTGAAAGGAAAAGATCAGTGTCAGAGATGGATGTACAAAAAAAGTAGTAACAGACAGGCTCGAGTCCCTGGAAAGAGTTAAGAGAAAATGCAGAAAGGTAGAAACCAGACTAGAACCAACATGACTAGAAAAATAAAATGGCCAGACAAATGCAGAAAAAGTATTTTATTTTCAATTTAGATGTTATTGGAATATGTCAGGTTTTTCTAATTTACATGTTTGCTTTTTATATACATCTTTCTATTTCTCGGATGTTGTGCTACAGGTAGAATGCGGCTTCTTGGGGTTTCAGTTTAATTTTTGTCAACATATTAGGTTTCTAAATTTGTAGTCACTTGTTCTGTACTTGATGAGGGTCTACAGTATAAGTGTTTGACTGAGGGCAGTTATTCTGCTAGCGTGGCGTGTCTATGCAGGAATCCCAGGTGATGTATGAATGTTCTAGGTTCCACTCAGTAGTGGGATCCAGCTGGTTCGCACCAGTTCACCCGACCAGTTCCTAGCATTTCCCATGTTCGCTGAACCAGTTCCTACAGGCTGCTTCACTGCTGGATCGGCACTATCGGGTTTCAAAAGACCCGCCATTATTTGGATGGCATCAGGAGGATTGCGGCATCGGAGAAGCCCCCGATGCCATCAAAATGATGTCGGGTATTTTGAAAGCCACCAGTGCAGATCTAACAGCCTGTAGAGACCAGTTTGGCGAATGAAGAAAACACTAGGAACCGGTTTTTGCGAGCTGGTGCGACTGTCTGCTTCCTACCACAGACCAAACCGGTACCTATGAGGATATGAATCCAATCACTGGTTCCACTGCACAAGGGTAGGCACAAGGAGCCTACCCTTTTCTGGGCAGGCTCTTTGCGCACATTTTGGAAGTTAGTGCTGTTATGGAATGGTAGATTTGGTCAATGGGTCCTGTACTGTGGGTTCTTGATGTGTAGTCAACTGTAGGGTATTAATGGTTGATACTACAATATGGATCGTCAGAGTTGCGGTTTTGTGTTCTTGATGCTGCAAATCTGAAATTAAAATATTTTGATAGTTCAGATTAAAGGAAACATCTCAGTTTAATTTTGGTTTAGTAGTCTGATAGTTTCACTGCTGCTGGGCACCCCGATCCTGAATTCACCGCTACCGGGATTAAGTTCCCTCATATTATATCTTCTCTCCTCATCAACAAACTGGTCATAGCATTGACAAAATACATCCAGTATGTGGATATTTACAATGGTTTGGTTTTTTTGTGGGTGTGTGAAAGTGGTTTTAAGTTAATAATCATCATGAATCAAAATTATGTTTGTTTTATTGTAATGTCTGTTTTAATAAAATTGTGTACTGTATGTATGTTTGGAAGCCACTTTTGTCTTTTTCAAATGAGATAAGAAGAGATGGAAGGAGATGGGAAGAAGAAAAGAGAAGTGACAGAAAAGGAACAGGGTGAAGGGGAGCAAGAAAACGGCAGAAAAACATTCCTCAATAGCATTCTCTCTTCCACTTACAAAACACCTACACTATTGAGGTGGTGAGACTGAGAAACGTTCCTGGAGCAGGTCAAATATCTGGGACAGAGGTGATGGGGTCAGACTGTGGACCGGTGACTTGGCACAGGCAAGGGACATGAACAGCCTCCTCTGGTGAATATCACTAGGTATCAGCTAGTAAACACACGAGTCAACAAAATAAGGTGAACATTTACTATCTCACCTTACACATATGAGGGACTCAGCAAATATCTTTATCTAGGGGTTTACTTTGTTTCTGCTCAGTAACTTTTCACATTTTAGATAAGATAAAACAGCACACACAAGAAATATAGAAAAAAAAACCACCACAGAGGATGGATTTAGACAAATAAAACCCAAAACTCTTAAGCAAGAACTTTTATCCACCTGGCTACAGGTGCTTTTTTAGGGTCACAAGTAGGATCTGTGGGAGTGTGCTTTATCTTTTAAAGTGCTCCCACTGTTAGCAGCTGAAGGTGGGGTATGTGGGAAGTTGAATCTAAGTAATTGTTGTTTACAGATTGATAATAATGGCCACAGCACCACCCTCAAGGCAATAGAGTGCAGTATGAAACTGCAGAACAGTAAAAAGAGAGCACCCACTCTTTCAAGGAATAGCTCTTTTGAAGTATGTACAGATTACCTATCTTCCAGCTAAGTAATGCAACCAATTCTTTCACACCCATGATTGTCTGCAGTAACCAAATACGTATAAGAAAATTTTTTGCAGATTGAACTAAACTATGGCAGCCAGAGCAACTACCACACTTTTTCTAATTTCTGGTCATACTGCTTCATCTGCATTCCAAATAGCAAGTTCTATTGCCTAAACAGTAAGAGCCCGATTCCATCCCGCACATCCGGGCCCTCTGTGCATCCGGCCGGAACCAGACGCACAGAGGGAGTCGCGATTCTGATCCCGTGGTGTACATCTAGCCCTGCAGGATCAGAATTGAACGGACCTGTACGTGCAGGCCAGGACACCGATGCCAGCCGGCCTGCACGTACAGGCCGACCCCGGCTAACTCAGAGTTCTTCAAAGCAGCCGCAGCACCATGGTGTCTGGTTGCCTGGCACCACGGTTCCATTAAAGAGCCATGATCCCCAATTGCTGGCTTCTGAAGCTGATTCCCCGCAGCCCAACCCCCGATCTGGCCTCCTAAGGCCATGGTCGGGCTGTGGGGAATGTCCTCGGCCCCCGCCTGTCCCATCCACACCCTGGGCCCACCGATCCCTGGCAACTAAGGGAACATATTCCACCTCGGAGGTGGAATACGTTCCCCATGCAAGTCGCCAGCCCCAGATGTACAGGGCCAACATTAGAATTGGCCCTGTATGTCTGGGGCCAACGACCGCCCTCTGCTCGCCTTAACGCCGCTCCCGATCCACCCCTTTCCCACACCGAAAGGGTGAGGAGAGAGAACTAATGAAACTACAGAGAGAGAAATGAAAAGCAACTTCTCTGCAATTTTAGAAAAAATGAATTTCAAAAATCCCATGGTTTAAGTACAAATAGACACTGAACTTCATTATCAGCTGGATTTACTAAGTGATAAAAATGTGCAGTTGGCACATGGAAATTGCCAAAATTAAAGCACAGTAACTGCAGACCATTTGTGTTACTGTTGGAGGCATTCATAGTATCTTCCCATACAGTTAACACAAAGGAAATGTGTACTCCATTGCAGATAAAGCACAGTTACTTACCTGTAACAGGTGATCTCTGGGAACAGCAGGAATAAGTCTTCACATATGGGTATCGTCGGTACCGACGGAGCCTGCGCGGGAACGCTCCCCAGCGTCCAAAAGGAAAGCTTTTGGGAGCATCCCACAGCGCCTGCACGCTGCCTTCCCGCCTTTCCTAACCGCCTCTCTCCAGTTCGAGTTTTAAAGCTGAGACAAAGAGAGAGTGAGGAAAGGAAAGATAGAGAGATACAACTCCTAGGGGAGGTGGGTGGGTTGTGAAGACTTATTCCTGCTGTTCCCAGAGATCACCTGTTACAGGTAAGTAACTGTGCTATCTCCAGGAACAAGCAAGAATGAGTCTTCACATATGGGGACTCCCCAGCAAGAGATGCCTGGGAGATCACCCAGGTAGTGAGTCCCTGGGAAGGGCTCTACCTCCACCCATGAATCTCAGGCATCCAGCCAGGGATTTATTTATTTATTTAACAGTATTTCTAAACCGCCTTATCATAATAATCAAGGTGGTATCACAGCAAACAATCTGGTAGTGTGAGTGTGTTATACATGCAGTGTGGGTGAGGATTTTGTTGAGTGTGTGTTGTATTGTGTGCTAGATTGGTTTGAGCTATGTATAATGTGGGCTATATACAGTGGTGCTAAAGACATTTATATACATACAGTGTTAGGCGGTAACATGTGCTGTTATACAGACAATTAGGTTATGTGATGTGACCATAGTGTTCTATGAACAGCATGGTTTTCAGCTGTTTTCTGAAGTCTTTGAGGTCTGTGGTTGCCCTCAAGTCGTCCGGTAGTTTGTTCCATATTGTTGGAGCAGCCATGGATAGTGCTCTGTCTGTTGTGTCCTTGCGTGTGTGTTTGTATTCACTTGGGGTGCTGACTCGGTTGTGTGTTTGTTTTCTTCTAGGACGTGTGCTGGTGTCTGGTTGTATGAGGGTGTGCAGGCTGTTGGCTGATGTGTGCTGTTTTATCTTGAATAGGTTTATGATAGTTTTGTATCTGATGCGTGCACCGATTGGAAGCCAGTGTAAGTCCTTCAAGGTGGGTGTGATGTGCTCCTGTCTTGCAGTTCCGGATATGATGGAGGGTAGGAGTTGGATAGGTATGGAACAGGTGTTTGAGAACAGCCTGACCAAACAAGGCATCCCGGCGGGAGTCCTTTTCCAAGCAGTAATGGGCTGTGAAGGTATGAACCGAGGCCCAGGTGGCCGCTCGACAGATCTGGTCGATGGACACAGAATTTAGATGAGCCATAGAGGCTGCCATGGCCCTCACATTGTGAGCTGTGACATGGCCCTCCAGAGAAAGGTTCTTACTATGGTAGGCGAACGAAATAAACTGAGCAATCCAATTGGACAGAGTTCTCTTAGAGACTGGAAGTCCTAAATGAGAGGGATCAAAAGCAACAAAGAGTTGAGAGGACTTTCTATGTTGCTGTGTCCTTTGTAAGTAAAAAGCAAGCGCTCTCTTACAATCCAGGGTATGAAGATTCCTCTCTGCACTTGATGCATGAGGTCCTGGAAAAAAGACAGGTAAATAAACCTCCTGGTTCAGATGAAAAGGTGAGACCACTTTAGGCATAAAGTGTGGATTAGTCCTGAGGACTACCTTATCATGATGGAACCTTGTATAAGGAGGATCAGCCACCAAGGCTTGCAGCTCACTGATGCTGCGAGCTGAGGTGACTGCAATGAGAAAAATAACCTTCCAGGAAAGAAATTTCAAGGAGGTAGTGGCTAAGGGTTCAAAAGGTGGCTGCATAAGCTGGCCAAGAACCAGATTCAAGTCCCATGCCACTGGAGGTGGTCTGATGGGAGGTTTAGTCAAAAGAAGGCCTCTCATGAATCTTGCTATAAGAGGATGAGAGGATATAGGCTGTCCATTGAGAGGTTTAAGGGATGCTGCATAAGCACTCAAATGGACTCTTACTGAATTCGTTTTAAGGCCTGCATAGGATAAATGCAGCAAATACTCTAGTAAAGAATTCAGAGGTATTGCAAGAGGATTAAGACCCTTCTCTGCACACCAAATAGAAAACCTTTTCCATTTTAAAGCATAGGAACGTCTAGTGGAAGGCTTTCTGGAAGCATGAAGGATATCCTTCACTTGCTGAGTAAGATGCAAATCTTGAAGGTCTAGGCCTTCAGCAACCAGGCTCTGAGGTGAAGAGACTGGGGATTTAGGTGCCACAATGTTCCCTCTTCCTGGGACAGGAGGTCTGGAGCAGATCCCAAGTCCAGGGAGGGAGCTTGGGAGAGATGCAGAAGTAGAGGGTACCACACTTGGCGTGGCCAATGTGGTGCTATGAGGATCATAGACCCCTTGTCTCTCTGAAGTTTGAAGAGTGTCTTGGGAATTAGGGGAATGGGTGGAAAGGCATAGAGGAAGTCTTGCCCCCAATGAAGGAGGAAGGCATCCCTGGCCTGAACTCCCTGACACGGAATCCTGGAACAGAACCGGGGAAGTTTGGCATTCCACAGACTTGCAAAGAGGTCTATGTCCGGGGTTCCCCAAATTCGGAAGATCCTGGCTATTTGGTCCCCATGGAGGGACCATTCGTGTGGAAGCAGAACTCGACTGAGTCTGTCTGCCCAAGAGTTTTGAACCCCTGGAAGATACACTGCCATGAGATGAATTTGATGCTCTCTGGCGAAGGCCCACAATCTCAGAGCTTCGTTGCAAAGTGACAGAGAGCCAGTCCCACCCTGCTTGTTCACGTAGAACATGGCTACCTGGTTGTCCGTGTGGATGAGGACTGTCTTGTAGCTGAGCAGGGTGTGGAAGACTCAGAGCTAGAAAAATAGCTCTGAGCTCTAAGAGGTTGATATGTAGAGATGTCTCTTCTAGAGACCAGATGCCTTGAGTGGAGAGATCTTGAAAATAAGCTCCCCAACCTCTTGGAGAGGCATCTGTTGTAAGGGTTGCTTGGGGTAACACCTGTTGAAAGGGGGACCCCAGTAACAGATTTTGAGTGGACTTCCACAAGTGGAGGGACCAAAAGAGGCGACTGGAGGTTGCTATTTTGTCTGACAGGCAACCTGATGCCTGGGTCCATTGGGTGGACAGAGTCCACTGAGTTGCCCTCATGTGAAGGCGAGCATAAGGAACCACATGCACAGTGGATGCCATGTGGCCTAAAAGTTGTAACATCTCTCGAGCAGTTAAATGGGATTTTAACTGAATTTGTGAGGCTAACTGCACCAAGCGTAGGCAACGGGCCTGGGGAAGATAGGCCCTTGCAGTTGTGGTATCCAGCAAGGCCCCTATGAACTCTAGAGACTGAGTAGGGATGAGATGGGATTTTGGAAAGTTTATTACAAGTCCCAGATACTGAAGGATACGGCTTGTGCAGGTTAGAGAAGTCTGGGCCTCTGACTGGGATGGAGCTCGGATGAGCCGGTCGTCCAGATATGGGAATATGAATATCCCTAGAGTGCATAGAAATGCAGCTACTACTGCCATGCATTTTGAGAACACCCTTGGTGCAGAGGCCAGACCGAAAGAAAGCACTTTGTATTGGTAGTGCTTCCCTTGATGAAGGAACTGAAGGAACCTTCTGTGTGTTGGATGGATGAGGACATGGGTGTACGCATCCTTGAGGTCTAGAGAGCAAAGCCAATCCTGACTCTGAAGGTATGGAAGGAGAGTACTGAGAGAAATCATCTTGAATTTCTCCTTGCATAGAAACTTGTTCAATTCTCTGAGATCTAATATAGGTCTGTAGCCCCCTGTTTTCTTTGAGATAAGAAAGTAGGGGGAGTAGAACCCTGAGCCCTGTTGAAGAAGGGGTACTTCTTCTATTGCCCCTTGGGCAAGAAGGGTAGTAATCTCCTGACCCAGAAGGTCGAGGAGAGATGTCTGAGAATTGAACTGTCTCACCATGGTGTGAGGAGGAAGGTTTAAGAAATGAAGCTTGTACTCCTCCCTTATGATGGAGAGGGTCCATTGCTCTGCTGTGATTTGTTCCCATCTGGGAGCAAAGTAAGCCAACCTTCCTGGGATGGTGAGAGGCTCTGGATGTTCTAGAGCCAGAAAGGCTAAGCTCTCTAGTTGTAAGTCAAAGGCCCTGAGGAGGCTGAGGCAGTTGGGCCGTAGCAGTCCTAGCAGCCTTAGGCTTGCCTGTTTCGGTTGTTGCTGTCTCTTTGTAGCAAAACGACCTGCAGTAGATGACTGCTTACCATAAGCAGAATAATATTTCCCTTTTTTGGGAAAAAATCCCTTTTTGAACAACCTTTTCTTAAAAGGAGCAGAAGTAGACTTTGAAAGTCTATCTAAAGCAGAATTTTCAGCATCCATTTGGGTGGCCTTTGCTTGCCAATCTTTGCCAAAAAGGTTTTCACCTGTACAAGGAAGGTTTCCTAGTCCATCTTGAACCCAAGGTTCCAAATCAGAACATAAGAACATAAGATATGCCATACTGGGTCAGACCAAGGTCCATCAAGCCCAGTATTCTGTTTCCAACAGTGGCCAATCTAGGTCATACGTACCTAGCAGTTTCCCCAAGGGACACAGGTTCCACAATGCTTGTATTGGTTCAAGCATTGATATCCTGGGTCCCTTCTTAATAATGGTTTATGGACCTTTCCTCCAGGAACTTGTCCAAACCTTTTTTAAACCCAGCTACACTAACAGCCTTTACTACATCCTCCGGTAACAAATTCCAGAGTTTGATTACACGTTGAGTGAAAAAATATTTTCTTTTATTAGTCTTAAATAGTTTACCCTGTAGCTTCATTGCATGTCCCCTAGTCTTTCTATATTCTGATAAGGTAAACAATCGATCTACGTTTACCCGTTCCACTCCGTTCATTAATTTATAGACTTCTATCATATCTCCCCTCAGCCGTCTCTTTTCCAGGTTAAAGAGCCCCAACCTTTTTAGCCTTTCTTCATAGGAGTAGCCTTCCATCCCCTTTACCATTTTGGTGGCTCTTCTCTGAACCTTTTCTAAAATTTCTATATCCTTTTTAAGATATGGCGACCAGAATTGCACACAATATTCAAGGTGCGGTCTCACCATGGAACGATATAGAGGCATTATAATATCTTTTGTTTTATTTTCCATTCCTTTCCTTATCATACCTAGCATTCTATTTGCTCTCTTGGCCGCCGCTGCACACTGGGCCGAGGGTTTTAACATGGTATCCACAAGGACGCCTAAATCTTTTTCTTGGGTGGTGGTTCCTAATGTGGAACCTTGCATCGTGTAACCATAGTTTGGGTTGTTCTTCCCTAGGTGCATAACCTTGCACTTCTCCACATTAAATTTCATCTGCCATTTTGATGCCCAGTCTTCCAATTTATCAAGATCCTCTTGCAATTTTCCACAATCCTCCTGGGTTTTAACAACTTTAAATAGTTTTGTGTCATCAGCAAATTTGATAACCTCACTCGTTATTCCACTTTCCAGGTCATTTATGAATATGTCAAAAAGCAGCGGACCCAGCACAGATCCCTGGGGTACACCACTATTCACCTTTCTCCATTGGGAAAATTGGCCATTTAGCCCTACCCTCTGCTTTCTATCTTTTAACCAGTTCCTGATCCACAGTAGTACACTGCCTCCTATCCCATGACTCTTTAGTTTTGCCAAAAGTCTCATGAGGGACCTTGTCAAAGGCTTTCTGAAAGTCCAGATACACAATATCAACCGACTCACCTTTGTCCACCTGTTTATTCACTCCTTCAAAAAAACATAACAGATTAGTAAGACAAGATCTTCCTTGTCTAAAGCCATGTTGGCTGTCTCCCATTAGGTCATGACTATCTATATGCTGAGTAATTTTATTCTTTATGATGGTTTCTACCATTTTTCCCGGTACTGAACCCTTTTTAAAAATTGGTGTTACATTGGCGATCCTCCAATCCTCAGGTATTAGAGATGATTTTAATGATAGTTCACAGATTACTGATAGCAGGTCTGCAATCTCAAATTTCAGTTCTTTCAACACCCTTGGATGTATACCATCCGGCCCAGGTGATTTGCTACTCTTCAGTTTATCTAATAGTTGTAGGACATCTTCCCGATGTATCGATATTTCCTTCAATTCTTCCACACCTTTAAATACCACTTCAGTCGTGGGTAACATCCCTCCATCTTCCTCAGTAAAGACCGAAGCAAAGAATTCATTCAGTCTCTCCGCTATCGCCTTGTCGCCTCTTAGTGCTCCTTTAACCCCTTTATCATCTAATGGACCAACTGACTCTCTCACGGGTTTTTTGCTACGAATGTACTTGAAAAGGTCTTTATTTCGCGTTTTTGCTTCCGCAGCAAGCTTCTTCTCAAATTCTCTCTTTGCCTGCCTTATCAATGCCTTGCATTTGACTTGCCAGTGCTTGTGCTGTTTCCAGGTTTCATCATTTGGCTCTTTTTTCCATTTCTTGAAAGATGCTTTTTTGGCAACAACAGCCTCTCTGACCTCAGCTTTAAACCATGCTGGCAATTTTTTGGACTTCCTTCCACTTTTCTTAAAGCGTGGAATATAGCTGGTCTGGGCTTCCAAGATAGTATTTTTCAACAACACCCAAGCTTGATGTACGTCTTTAACCTTTGCAACTGCTCCTTTTAGTTTTTTCTTAACTGTTTTCCTCATTCTATCATAGTCTCCCTTTCGAAAGTTAAGGGGTAGTACTGTGGATTTCCTTACTATCCCTCCTCCACTAATTAAATCAAAGGCGATCATGCTATGATCACTATTGCCAAGTGGCCCCAACACCCTTATCTCTTGCACTACATCTGGTGTTCCACTAAGGACTAGGTCTAATATTGCTTCCCCTCTGGTCGGTTCATGAACCAGCTGCTCCAAGAAGCAGTCATTTATTTCATCTAGGAACTTTATCTCCCTAGCATGTCCTGTTGTGACACTGACCCAGTCGATGCCGGGGTAATTGAAATCACCCATTATTATTACTGCACTGTAACTTTTGCTAGCTTCCTTGATTTCTTTGAGCATTTCATCATCCATTTGTTCGTTCTGGCCAGGCGGACGATAGTACACCCCCACTGCCATCGCCTTCCCCTTTTTACATGGAATTTCAATCCATAGAGATTCTACAGCAAATTTTGTTTCTTGCAAAACTTTAATCCTTTCTGACTCAATGCCCTCTCTAACATAGAGCGCAACCCCTCCACCAATTTGATCAGCTCTATCATTTCGATATAGTTTGTACCCAGGTATCACAGTGTCCCACTGGTTGTCCTCCTTCCACCATGTCTCTGATATTCCAATCATATCTAACCTCTCGTTTAGTGCTATATATTCTAACTCTCCCATCTTGTTTTGTAGACTTCTAGCATTTGCATACAAGCATTTTAGAGACTGTATTTTATTCATATTAATTTGGCTATTGGTAGACATGGGTAATTTGGGATCTTTAAGTTCTGTCTGCTCCATACTCGAGGGCATTTGGGCTACTTTACTCTTTTTTGGAACCTCTCTGCTTTTTGTAGTATCCTTCAAGGATACATTCTTCCGAACCATGCGCTCTTGGGCGACTGTCGGCTTTCCCCTATTATCTAGTTTAAAAGCTGCTCTATCTCCTTTTTAAAGGTTAATGCCAGCAGCCTGGTTCCATCCCGGTTAAGGTGAAGCCCATCCCTTCGGAAGAGCCCCTCCTTTCCCCAGAATGTTCCCCAGTTCCTAACAAATCCGAACCCCTCATCTCTGCACCATTGTCTCATCCACGCATTGAGACTCCGGAGCTCTGCCTGCCTATTGGGTCCTGCGCGTGGAACGGGAAGCATTTCGGAGAACGCTACCCTGGAAGTTCTGGATTTCAACTTCTTACCTAAAAGCCTAAATTTAGCTTCCAGAACCTCCCTACCACATTTTCCTATGTCATTGGTACCAACATGTACCAAGACAGCAGACTCCTCCCCAGCACTATCTAAGACCTTATCTAGGTGGCGTGTGAGGTCCGCTACCTTCGCACCAGGCAGGCATGTTACCAGGCGATCCTCACGTCCACCAGCCACCCAGCTATCTACATGCCTAATGATCGAATCACCAACTATAACTGCTGTCCTAACCCTTCCCGCATGGGCACTTGGCCCTGGAGAAACCTCCTCGGTGCGAGAGGGGTTTACATCACCTGGAGGACAGGTCCTAGTTACAGGATCACTTCCTGCCACACCAGGGTGATGCTCTCCTGTCACGTGACCTCTCTCCTCCATGGCAACAGGGATGCTGCCAGACTGGAGGTGGGACTTCAGGACTATATCCCTGTAGGTCTCGTCTATGTACCTCTCTGTCTGTCTTATGTTTTCCAAGTCTGCTACTCTAGCCTCTAGAGAACGGACTTGTTCCCTGAGAGCAGAGAGCTCCTTGCACCTAGTGCACACGTAAGACCTCTCACCAGCTGGGAGAAAATCATACATGTGACACTCAATGCAAAAGACTGGAAAGCCCACATCCCGCTGCTGGACTGCTGTCTGCATCTTAGTTTTAAGTTTGTGTTTAGATCTTTAAGTTCTATATGTACTAAAGGGTGCAATGGATATTTATACCACTAAAACTGTACCTAAGAAGTTTAATATACCTTGTTCACCTGAAGCTTAATTAATCTCAGGTCCTTGGTGTATGACTGATTTGGGTAATGAGCTTCACCTGAGAGCACCTCCTGTCTTTTAAGTTGTGCAAGTACCTATAAAGCTGTGATTTTCCCAGGGGAGGGTGGTGTGGGGTGGGAGGGAGGGATATAACACTTATTAAAAAAGGGCTGCTACACAGTACCTTGTCCTGTGCTGCTGAGGAAAACTATATTCTGATTTGATTTAAATTATAGCTCTTTGCTGCTACTAGGCTCTAACCTATTATGAAATTTAAACTACAAGCTCTCTGCTGGATTCTAAATTTAACCAGAAAGCTCTCTTCTGTGTTTTAATTTGAAACTAAAAGTACTTTGCTGATGCTAGGCCCTGAGTGACTATGAAATTTAAACTACAGCTGTCTACTGGGTATGAAAGGTAACCAGAAAGTTCTCTTCTGTGTTTTTAAATTGAATCTTAAACTGTTGCTACTAGGCCCTGACTGATTTAACAAAAAAAAATAGTGGGTTCACAGATTAATTAGCTTTAAAAGAAAAACAATTCCTTTCAGAAAAATTCCCAGAAGTATATACTCACAATTTCAGATTTCTCTCCAGAAGTAACAGCCCCCCTTTCCAGTCCGTCAAGCAACTCTGTGTGCACCTATGGCAATGGCCGAGGCTCTGCTGGCACCTTCAAAAGAGTCAAAGGCTGCATGGTTGGAAAACTTGGAAATATCCTGGGCATGTTTGAGCCAGGTGAGGAACTCTTCCCTTTTATCTTCTGAAATAAAAGGAGAAAGTTTGCAGGTGATCTGTAACTTCTTTTAGAAACATCCCCATATAGAGACTATAGGAGTTGATCCTGGCAACAAGCATACTGGCCTGGAAAATTCTCCTGCCAAAGGCATCTAAGGTTCTGCATTCTCTTCCCGGAGGAGCAGAAGAGTGCCTTTTTGTACTCTTTATCTTCTTCATAGCAGACTCCACCACAATGGAGTGGTGAGGAAGCTGAGTCTTATGAAAGCCAAGGCAAGGAGGAACACGGTACATGGTGTCCAACCTGCGAGAATGAGGGGAAGTGGTGAGAGGAGTCTCCCATATGCCCAACATGTGATCATAAAGAATCTCATGTATTGGTAAAGTGGCTGCCTCTTTAGGAGCCTTAGGATATTGTAAAATATCTAATTTTTTGGCTCTAGGCTCTGTCTCAGGGACCACTGAGATGGAAAGACCCCTGGCCACTTCCCTAATGAAGTCTTGAATAGACAAGTCTTCTGGAGGAGACATTCTCCTTTTTGGAGAAGAGGGCTCCTGAGGATGAATCACCGATGCTTCGACAGAGACCTCTGATTCATCAGAGTCTTCAGAGGAATCGAAGTATCGCCTGTCTGGATGCTCCTGCAGAGCCCGATATGCGTACCGGGTGGTATCGACATCGGGAGTGATCGGTACCGGTTCGGTACCGATGGGCATCACAGAACAGTGTACCGCTGCAGTCGACACCGAAGCGGATGTTGATGCAATCGGTACCGGCACCAGAACCGATGTCGGTACCGGTGCCAGAGTCGGTACCGGCAACAGTTTGTTGCGGTACCGAAGGCATCGCAGCTTGTATGAATGCCGTGATGGCACGCTGCATGGTCAGGATATTCTGATCCATTGACACAACCAATGTCTGGATGTCGGTACCAGTGGGAACCACCGGTACCCCAGAACATGGCAACAGGTGATCGGTCGAGGCCGAGCCATCGATGTCAACCTGTGACCCCATAGATAAAGCTTTGGAAGCCGGAGCCTCCCGCCGGGGTAATTTTGCCAGTGCGGATTCCTCGAGGGCAAGCCCGGAGGCATCTCGATACTTAGAGGGGGATCTACCCTTCGAGGACCAGCTGGATTTAAGTTTGGTTACCTGAGATCTATGTGAGGAAGAAGCAGCCCTGGAAGACGTCGATGCAACCGAAGCTGCATCCGAGGGAAACAGGGTACTGAGGTTAGCTACTCGATTCTGTAGACCTCTTTTAGACATCATGGAGCAGGACTCACAATCCGCAATGGAGTGGTCAGGACCTAAACATTTTAGACACCATTCATGGGTGTCAGTGACAGAAATAGTGCCGCTGCACTTCGTGCATTTTTTGAACCCAGAGGCGGGCTTTTCCATGAGGAAAAATGTCCTAGGCCTAAGGCCAAAGAAGAAAATGCACTGAAGTGAGAAAAAAAACAGTAGGTTTTTTTTTTTTTAGAATAAAGAAAGAAAAGACCGGCGGTACCGGTCCAGCGTCGAGAAGGCAGACACGCAACCAAAGAAATAAAATAAAAGAAATTCTTCAGCGGTGACAGGAACACGACCTGCTGGCTCCGTGGAAAAGAAGAACTGGAGAGAGGCGGTTAGGAAAGGCGGGAAGGCAGTGCGCAGGCGCTGTGGGATGCCCCCAAAAGCTTTCCTTTTGAACGCTGGGGAGCATTCCCGCGCAGGCTCCGTCGGTACCGACGATACCCATATGTGAAGACTCATTCCTGCTTGTTCCTGGAGATTGAGATTCAGTTAGTTACAACTATGCTGGTGGTACTGACTGAGCCGTGTTTAGCTAAGGAGGAGATTATTTCAGCATGTTAACAGCTAACATGGCTCATGCTGGGAAATGGTCAGTGAATGGAGAGGGCTTGTGCCTTAGAGTTAACATTGAAATTAGTGCACAGCAATTGCTAGGGTACCACATAAACAGTTAATGTGGTACCCACATGATTAGCGGAACTAACTGCCATATTCACACCTAACGCAGGACATCACCCTAAACAGCTTAAAGTTCTAACTGAAAATCAAATACATCTAGTTCCTAAAAAGAATCTCATCTGTCTTAGAAGATATTGAAAGCACAGTCAGGATATGGATTAGGTAGCGCTATGTACACATGCTAAACTTCTTTAATGCTTTTTGAATTTATATGTGAATTATTGGAGACTGTGAACCATCCTCCCCCCCCCCACCCCCCACCTCTCCTGAAAATAAAACATGATCAGGCCATATCAAATAACCTATCAAGAATCCAATGTATATCAAGTTACATTACAGCTAATTTCAAGGGGATGACTGAATAATATCAGCTAACTTTGAGACTCAAATATTTCTATTCAGTCCACGAATCTGACTCGTCACAAGAAAAATAATTATATGCAATTTGTCCTTTAAAAGCTGCAAATGTTATGATCCTTATGCTTGCCTTAGAGTTGCAAGGTTTCTCCTTCAGGCAGAAATTGAATATCCTTTGCAGAAAACAAATTACAACAGGATGAAATATTCCTCTTAAGCAAAATTCTTCACATTTCAGGACCTTCGTTCTATGATTTTTGAGTAGCTCCACTAAACACATTTTAAAGTAAAGTATGAATTATGTAATTTTTTTCAAGTGCTAGGGAACAGAAAAATGAATATGGCTAGTTTTCTTTTTTCACAATACAAAGTTAGTAAAGGCATAATCTTGGTGCCAAGGCAGTTTTTCAATTCTTCTTTTTGGGCACAGTACTGAAATATTCAACATTTTTTTTTTAAAAAGCCACTTTTTTTTCTAAAATTGAAAAACCTCTGTCAAACTTGAGTTCCCGACATTCCTATTCTTTACTAGTTTTAGCTGAATCTAGTATGATCGGTTAGGACTGGCTTAACGATTATGCAGACTAGGCAACTGCTTAGCGTGGCAAAGAACAGGCAAAGTCAAAGCAAGGCAACAGGCCCTGACAATTACACCAAAGGACACGTTTACTCGAGTGCAGTGAGTTTCTGTATTTACCATGACTTGTGTAAAACTAATGCACAGTAAGAGCAAACCCTGTGTGCTAAATGCAAAGGAGGGGGGGGGGGTGCCAGCATCTGCTCTGCATTTACAGTGCAGGGCACTCACCGCATCAGCATGCATTACATGTAATGCAGACCCCATCCCAGAATTAAAAAACACTGCTACTTCCATGGGTTGCTGCCCTTAGCCCCCCCCCCCCCAAACTTGATTACACGCCCCCAACCAGATCACAACTCCCCATACTTCAATACCCACATTGAACAACCCTTCCCAGCATACTCTCCCATCACCAACCTCTACTCTGGAAAGCAAAGTCCCCCAAATGGCACATCCCAAAACCCAATTTCCATCCCTCTCCCCAGGGGCCGTCAGGTATGATCATATTTGTGATGAGAGCTGGAATAGTCCCCCTTTGCTCTTATCCCTGTCTGCCACTGTTTCCAAAATGAGACCATTAACCATTATTGGTAGTCTTGCCATACTATCCCCATTACCACTGGGACCTTCAGGGAGCCCCTAGATGTGTCATGGGGAAGGAGTGTGGAAGTTGCATCTTGGGGGGGCTACTTTAAGAATTGGACTTTCTTTTCTGGGTTGGGTGGGTGCTGAAGGGGGATAGGCTAATGTCGTGGGTAGTGCAAAAGGGAGAGTGGAGCAGGAGAGTTGTTCAAATGGAGAGCAGCACAATGGGGCTGTGCTCATCCAGGGGTGGTGGGATGCTACTGCGGTCACTGCAGCTGTTTTATTCCTCCAATAGGCAGCGACCACACACTACCAGACTACTGGTAACAAGGCTGCAATTAATGCCACATCTTGAGGTGACATTAAATGCAGCTGCACCATTGGCGTTCATGCAACTAGCACGCAGCACATTATCTGTCACCAACTACCATGCCCACTCTCCCCAACCCACCTAGTCCCTGC
Source organism: Ichthyophis bannanicus (assembly GCA_033557465.1). Taxonomy (NCBI): domain Eukaryota; kingdom Metazoa; phylum Chordata; class Amphibia; order Gymnophiona; family Ichthyophiidae; genus Ichthyophis; species Ichthyophis bannanicus. The sequence continues at coordinate 404,161,829 of CM066038.1, forward strand.
CTACAATATGCTAAGCAGTTAGCACAGGAACCTATCATGCTGGTTGCTTTTATCACGTAGTAACAGTTACTTCAGGCCTGCGCCAACCTTTAATGCACTTTAGTAAAGGTGTCCTTAACTCTTAGAACCATCAGCATCTACCTTTACCTACAGGGAGAGTGGATAATCTTTTATGTGCTTTTAATAGGCTCATTCTGGGAGGTATGGTGTGGCAGTTATCATGAATGTTGAGCTTAGGGGCCTGTTGAATGAAGTGTGCAAAGCAGCTGGCATGTGAATTAATGCATGCCATTAGCGCACCAGGGCAGCTGCCGGTAACACAATGGTATGACCATATGTGCTAATTCACACATTAGCATACCAACTGCACAACGTGTTATAGGCTGGGAAATGGTCATGGACTGCAGTGCTTTACTGAAATAGGAGTCAGCATGTGCATCCACGTTAATTGTCAATACACTTAGCACACAGTAACCATTAATTAAGAATCTGTCGAAGACTTGGACAATTTCACCTGTCTTAGCGGCATCATGGCTAACAGAACTGGAAAGGAAGTCAATTATGCAAGACTACATCAGTATTTCAGCAGATTCATCGAGTATGGGCAACAATCAACACTATGATGAAAACTAAGCTCAATGAAGCCATTGCCCTGCCAACTGTGATCCATGCATGCAAAATACAAGAAAGTTACTATATAAAAGCTAGCATAAAAAGGTAAGCACACTTTAGTGAACATGCCCTTTTGCAATGTAATTGGAAAATGTGGCAATATCTATTGTTTTCATGTATGTCTGTAGTTTTGTCTTCATTGCGTTGTGTGTATTATAAACTGTTGAACGAGGGCTGATAACTGGATGAGTAGTATAATAAATATTTAAATAAATAGCTATTGGCAAGTTCAAATTAAAGTTTTAACAAGGCAGGCAGAATTTGAAAAGAAGCTTGCCATCGAGGCAAAAACTAATCATAAGAATCTTTTTTTAAAGATGTTCCAAGAGGCAAGTGTTGGTCATCGGTTGGATCTTTGGATGACCAAGGGATAACATGGACACAGAGGACAAAGCCATAGTAGAAAATGAAAGGGCCTTTTAACTAAATCTCGTTAAGGTTGTGCACCTAAGCCATGTTTTCAATTCACGTTAAGGACACAGACACTGTGGAAACTGTTGGGGACGTGAACAGCATGTTTACAGCAGTTAATGCATGGATGTTTAATCTGATGCGAGATGCATCCGCATTAATTGGCCAAACGATACCCATAAAGGTATCATTAGGTGCACCTGCGCTAATTGCACATTGCTGCTGAACATGTGGAAATTGCCCTCGCACTAGCAGCAATGTGCTTTCTACGCTCACAGCTCTCCCAACCAATCTGCTCACTGCCCTAGTGCACAATGGCCAATTAACACACATCTTAGTGACTGCTTGCTGTCATAGCTACATGTTAGGTGTCACTGCGGACAGCAAGTGTGCACTAAAATGTGCGTTAACCACCTAGTGGGATTTAGTAAAAAAGAGCCCCTAACTGAATCCTTTGCATCAATCGTTAGTAAAGATGTCATGGAGAACTCCATGCCAAAAACTTAAAATGGAATTGAAGCGCATCACTGTGAACCTAGCAAACTGGCACACTAAAGAGTAGCAAAAGCTCCGGGAGCAGACCAGATTTCTGAAAACTCAAAATGAAATTTCAGACCTATTAGTAATAATCTGTAATTTATTATTAAAATCCACTCTGGCAGCTGAGAATGATAAAGATTGGTCTTACACTGGCCATCTTAAAAAGGGATCCAGGTGTGCCACAAATTAGTAAGACTGATCTGCACGCTGTGCAAAATGGTAGAAGCTATTCTGAAAACGAAATCATTAGTCATTTGGACAGACTTGGCTTAATAGGGCACAGCCAACAGATTTGGCAAAAGGAAATCTTGCCATACCAATCTGTAAAATTTGTTTTATGGTCTCAATAAGTTTGTGGATAATAGCGAGTCAGTTTATATAGTTATCTGTTGTTTTTTTAAAAGGCATTGATCAAATCCCTCATGTGAGTCTGCTGAGGAAATTAAGAAATTATGGGATAGGAGGCTATGTCCTACTGTGGGCTGGAAACAGACCAAAATCTAGGAAACAATGGGACTAAAGTTTTGCAATGGAATAAGGTAAATAATGGAGAGCCCTAGAGATCTGTACTGAGACTGGTACAGATACCTGTAACCTAGGTTGGCAACTGTCAGATACAGGATGTTGAGCTTGATGGACCTTCAATATGATCCCATATGGTACATTGTATTGTGGTGAGGAGGAGGCAGCCCAGCAGGAAAATAAAGGAGAAAGAAGAACTTTTTCTTCTTCTCGGGGGATGGGTTCATTAGAACACATACATCACAGCAGAGTCCCTGAGAGAAACCAAGAGGGTAGTGCTAGGTTTAAGCCACTCCCAGACCCCATGACAACCTCAGGCAAGAGTAGGAGGTACAAGTGGGTGGAGTCAGGAAGGGAGTTGCCCTCCTCAGCGTTTAAGTTTGAAAGAACAAACAAAGTGAGAAGAGGGGCCAAGGACTCCAGAAAGGCCAGGAACTGCAGAGAGGCCAGGAAGGCAAGGAACTGCAGAGAGAGCAAACACAGCAGAACCAGCAACCATGAAAGAAGCAGATACAGAGTGAGCAGCAGCAGAGACAAGAGCAGCCAGCACTGCAGCCCAGGAAGCTACAGGGAAGGTTCCAGGCAAAGGACCAAACAGACTGGCAACAGGGAGAAAGAGAAAAGGTTGGCTTTAAGAAAGCTAAGGCAAGAGTGCTTAGACTCACCGGAGGAAGGGTCTATCTGCAGGCAGCAGAAGCCCCAGGAAGGGAAGTGGAGAGCTTACCCTGAGTCACTGTCTAGCTCAGAGACAGAGGGAGTTCCAAGCCGTAGAAGCCTCAGCCAGGAAGGTGCTGCAACCAGACTCCAAGGTAGGAGAGATAAAGCCATAAAGCCTAAACCCTGTGTTACTTGTTCTGACTCAGAAGAGAGGTTAAAGCCTAGGAAAACCCGGAATAAGAGTAAGGGTTTTGCCAGGGACACTGAACAGGAAAAGCCCAGTGAAAGCCTACTAAAAGGAGAAAGGGTCATTCAGTGGCATAGGCTATTTAATTTGCTAAAGAATATTAAGGATAAACTGCCAGAATGCTTACAAGCATTGCCAAGTTACAGCTCAGTTGAAAGCATGGAAGTAGCAGGCCAAGAAAGTGACCTAACTTCAGTTTGTTCTGAGATGGACTGTAATGTGTGCATGAAGGCTGAGTAATGGAAGCCTGAGAAAGGAAAGAAGTGAAGCTTGTGTAAATATCTTTATTGCAACACTGGTTACAAGTGTTACCTTAAGAGGAGAAGAATAATCCTGTATTTTGCTTTGACCTGAATGTGTACATTTGCTTTGAAGATTTTGTTACCCATTTTGACACGGATGCTAATAAAATTCCTGTGTGCTTTAAAACAACCACTCGGTTCATAATCTCCTTGACACAACTACAATCCTTGGGAAAGAGGAATTGAGATGGCTTCCCGTCCCTACTAGGCAACCGCCTGGTAGGGGCGCGACCGCCACAGTATGCTCTCATGGGATGAGTTGGAGGGCCTATGGGCTGGTGTGATTAGTCTTTAAGCAGATAATGCCAATATTCAACTTTAAAGCACATTTTAGAAAGGTCATTTAGGTGCCTGGGACGAACAAGTTAAAATGTTTGAAATTCCGTGGGAGGGGCCACAAAGAAGATGGGCATGTGTAAATGCATTCTAAAAGAGACTTCTCTACCATAAAAGATAAATACTCTGTCAACATACAAGGAAAGTCCTAGAAACATGCAGGGAAACGGGTAATTTTAGAAATATGCATGTGTGAAATAAGGACCTTTGGTGGAACTAACAACATAGATGAGCATGAATGAGCATTTCTGAAGGTGCAGGTTGATGTGTCGCCCACATGTATGTCCAAGCCTGCCATTTTGCAAATGGAGACATGCAGCGTCGTGGCAATATAAAAACAAAGTCTTGATATTTGCCTGCTATTCTTCTAGGAGGGAGAGAAAATTATTGTGGTAGCAGGAATGCCCATGATCCTTACTATTAAGATCTGGCCAAAATGAGCACTTTTGAAATACTTATTCATGTCAAGGAACAGGTCTAAAAACAGATTTAAACATGGGGCACCATTGCGAAATCCGAGATCCACGTGGTTCTTTTGGCTGCCATCCCAGATATGGCTACACCATGCCCTTATGCAACATGGATATGATGATGCCAGATGCGCAAATTTGAGTCTTAAAAATCTCTTGGGACATGGATGTGATCTATATGTGTGAATGAGCGTTTTCAGATATGCAAATCACGAATACAGCTTCTAAAATGACCCCCATAGCATTCATGTTTTTGAACATCCAGAGATCGATTTTATAGAACTTTTTCCACCCCCAAAATATTTTATGTGCATGCAAGGCCTCATAAAATTAGGTCATGCCTAAAAGATACACAGGGTGCAAGCTGACACATAGTTATAGTGTGGGCAGAGCATGGACAGTATCAAGATTTACACATGTGTTTAAATTATGTACATACATGCATGCAAAAGGACACACTAACATTTATACCTGCTATTGAGCAGGCATGTCACGCCTTCAATCTGGGCACAATTTTTGCAGGCTTTCTTCTAAAAGTAGGCCCTTTTTTGTCCTATCCACCTAGACGCCCCAAGAACTAATTAGAAAACTTAACCAGTTAACTTTAATCAGATATGCTGCAGCAAAATCAGTCCCTTAGCTGAGATGTGTGATTTTCTTTGCTAATATAAGCAGTGTAGGACAAAGTAGTATTAGGAATTAACACAAAAGGCTATCCCTGCTACCCAAGGTGCTTCTGTAACCATGGTAACCTAGCCAACATTTCATTCACACTTTAGATCCTCAGTGGAACGGTTGTTAAACTGAAGTGATCATAGAAAGATGGAAACATCTTTCAAGGACACCGCATAATGGAATGATTGATAGAAAAAAAGCAGCATCTGCTCATTGAACGTAAGATAATAAATTCCAATTTTGTTTTAATGTGCTGCTGTCAAAAACTGTTAGACCTTACATAGATGAGTTTTGACCGTTACAAAATTGGCCAATCCGCGTGATCGGTAAATGCTGCATGCACTAATCTGAGGAGTGCGCACCTATCCGCAGAAGTAGGAATTAGCATCTGCTCTGCAATGAAGCTGCCTCTGTTTTATGCCCATGGTAACAGCAGCTCGAAACTAAAGCCCTCAAAATCTAAGATACTCATCTGATCTTCTAATTTTAGTAAACAGAACTGTCATGGTAACAAAGCAAAAATCTCTCAAACAGCAAAACACACCTTCTAATTGGAGAATTGAACACTACAATTAAAGCAGCACTTTATAATTAGCAAAAGCTAAAAAAATGCATTAATATATCACATTGTCACATTGCACTAGACAGAACATATTACGCTTATATCCTCAGCCTGGCATACCATATGTAATACCTTACTTAGACAAACTATTTGCTGGTGTGAAATGCTTCCTGTACATGGCATGGGAGTTTCACCGCTGTGTAACTCCAGAGAAGTAGTTTATGTTAGCATTTGGGAAAAATTAAAATAAAACTTGCATTTCACAGGAAAGTGTAAGAAGGGACAGAGTTCTAGTCCTGCACAATTTAAGTCAGTCTGTCTGGGTTTCCCTGTGCACTGTCATAACGCGGAACCTATGAAGGAAATAGTTTTAGAAAAAAAACCTGTTTTACATGGAACTGAGAAGATGCAGAGAGCGCAGTTCCAGCGCAGCACAGCCAGAGGGTATATGAGCAGTTCCACACAGCCAAGAGCAACGTGCTCTGACACTGACTGCATTAGTAGCAAGCAGTTTCACCTGAGATCAAGCCCAAAATGTTCAAACCAAAAATCCCTTTATAAAGGAAACCAGATGGTAGAAGAAAGGGGCAGCAGCAAGGAGAGCAGTAGTAAGAGCCGGCAAAGCAGCAAGGAGAGCCGTGGAAGCAACAGGAGCGGCAAAAGTAGCCTAACCAGGAACATAGCCAGAAGCACAGCAAGTATCACTGCAAGAGGCTCAGCAAGAGGCTCAGGACGGAGCGCAGTCTGGAGCAGCAGTTTGGATAGCTGTGGGAAAAGGAACCTGGAACAGGACAGCTTCCACGTGCAGCCAACTCAAAGAGACAGAATCCAAAGGAGTTTCACTCAAAGGGATAGAGAGTCCAGAGAGGCCAAACATATTGGGACAGAGTCCATAGCAAAGCAAACAGAAGAAGCAGTCTGCCGGATAAAAGCAACTCTCCTAGCCCAAGTAAGTTCATTGTATCAAACCAACAAGGAACAAGGAGGGGAAGTTCCTACTACAGAGATACCTTTGCTAAGAACCACAAAGGGTGGAAATCCATACCGGGTTTGCCTGATAGCCCTGAAAGCAGAGCACTGCATAGAACAGCTTGTCTGCCTGAGAAAGCACGTTACAAGGAGAGCTCTGGGTGTGGCAGCTTAGAGAAGCCAAGGTATGCAAAATCCTTAATTCTAAGAGAAAGTTTTACTGATGAAAACCCTGTTCAAAGAGTTAAACTTTATAAGGGGAGAAGTAGTAAAACTGACCTTTTAAAAGCATTTCCCCAAAGCTTAGTAAGAGAGTTTTACGGGAAGCAAAAGAATCCCTATGAGGAGTTAACAAGGAGTGAAAATTATCATTCATCTGAGGAGGGCAGTGACCCTGAGTCAATGGACTTTGAATATGAAAACAGTATTCCCATTCCTCAGGAAGAGCCGATGGAATGTAATCTTTGTTCAGCAGCTAGCATGAATTCCCTGCAGGATTTCTAAAGAGAGGAGAACTCTGCTGATGGTGAAGTTTGTAACCATTTCTCTGCTGATATATTAATTTGTTTTGATTTAAAAGAAGCCTTAGCCCAGACTTACACTTAACTGTGAAACCTACAACAGTTGATTGTTTGAAATGTTGGTGGAACCTTTTTGTTAAAGAGAAGGACTGTATTTACTTTCTTTGTGTCTTACTGGACCTTAGCGTTGACCAGGGAAATAAAGCCTTGTTACTCTACACTTCGGCTTGAATCGTTCATAAGGAGTTCTGTACTACAAGGACCAGAATCCTCTAGGCCCTTTAGGTCAATCACTCCTTAAAAATTAATTAAATGCGCCAGATGCCCTTACTCCAACCAACCACTAGGGGCACCCGGTGACAGCACGTACATTTAAGACATTCTGTACTGGTACCCTCAGCAAAAATGACAAAAGTAGTATTACATATTTTCATCTCTGTACATATGCGATGCTCAGCTTTTTTGCTTATCAAGTAATAGGAATAAAGCTGCTAGCATGCTCTGTGTCCAACAATCTATGCAGGTATTTGTCACTGAGCTCCATCGACCAACATCTAGTAAAGGTATTTTGATTGCCAAATCAGTAGATAGCAGCTGGGAACTCAGAGAAAAAAAAAAAAAAAAAGAGAGAAAAAGCTAAAGTCAACGCGTAAATGGCCATTAGCAGCTATAAATCATTACAATTCTGTGACTTACACATGTAGACCGTACAGAATTTTACATGACTCCTTATAAATTGATCCCCTATACAAGGGAGGGGGGGGGGGCCGAGAAATCTCTAGCCTTGTAACAAAACAAAGCTACGGGCACAAATAAAACAAAACTTCAGAGAGATCATTCAGGCCTCCGGAACTGAAGTGTGCCCGTAGCTTTCTGTGTCGTTACAAGGCCAGAGACTTATCAGCCCCTCCTCCTATGTACCCTAAAATGACCTTACCGAGGACAAGGTCCGAATGTCTATATGGAGGCAGGTGGGGAGGGGGCAGACTCTTCCTATTTCACCTTGCATTAATAATTTTTATCTTTGTAGCACACACGGAGCATTTTTTACATCAGAGCACGGAAAACATTCAAAATAAAAAAAAAGTTGCTTTGATTCCTATTCATTTTAATTGGCAACCATCCTGTTCAATTAGAGCCCCAAAATGATCACCTTATTTTCTGGAAATGTGTGTGATTGCGATTGTTGCATGGCTTTATGTTTAAAAGCTTAATTGGGTTTTCCACACAATAATAATTATCTGTTTTACAAATAAGACTTGAAATTAAAGCTTTCAATACTCAAAGCTTAAGAGGAGAAAGACAAAACAAAAATCATTTTATGATGCGAGGCAATGGTCCTTCCCTTAGCTTCCCCAATAGTTTCTTCTCAGTCTGCATGACGTTACATACCAATGGTACTGAATGCTTTCTTGTTTTCCACTGTCTTGTTTCAGTGCTTCTTCTAATTGCATCTTTCCAACAACTTCTTGGATTATTCAGTCATGTCTTGTGGTAACTTTATTAAGAAATGCAAGTCTGCGTTTTTCAGGGGAATTAGTCTAATGTTGCAACTCTGTTATAGTTCCTGTGGCAACTCAGGGGTCGACTGCAGAATATGAGTGACATGTTGGCATATAATTCTATGTGCAAACTCCAAACATCTATTTAAAATGTGCCAAAATATTTCTGCAGCCTATCATGTGCATCTAAATTTTAGTTATTATTTTGAATTTACTTCTTGAGGGAAGGGGGCAAGTCTTTTTTTTATCAACTTTATTTTCTCTTTCAAGTTCCTCCTAAGTGTCTCACAAGAGTATTTTCCTTTCAACTGCTCCGTCTACACTTTTCTCCCTTCCTCCTCCAAATTTTTCACCCCTCATTCTTCTTTCCTTCCCTCACCAGTCTCTCTATCTTACCTTATTTTTCAACATTTAATCCTCTCACCTTTTAATCCCTTCTCATTATCACATCTCTCATCTCCAAACTTCCTCTCATTCATATATCCCTCCATATCTTTCCTCCCATCTATCATTTCATCCACTTACGCCATGCCTTCACTTTATTGCCCTTACAGTAGTACATAAGAACATAAGATATGCCAAACTGGGTCAGACCAAGGTCCATCAAGCCCAGTATCCTGTTTCCAACAGTGGCCAATCTAGGACATACGTACCTAGCAGTTTCCCCAAAAGACAGGTTCCACAATGCTTGTACTGGATCAAGCATTGATATCCTGGGTCCCTTCTTAATAATGGTTTATGGACCTTTCCTCCAGGAACTTGTCCAAACCTTTTTTAAACCCAGCTACACTAACAAATTCAAGAGTTTGATTACGCGTTGAGTGAAAAAATATTTTCTTTTATTAGTCTTAAATAGTTTACCCAGTAGTTTCATTGCATGTCCCCTAGTCTTTCTATATTCTAATAACGTAAACAATTGATCTATGTTTACCCGTTCCACTCCCTTCATTATTTTATAGACTTCTATCATATCTCCCCTCAGCAGTCTTTTCCAGGTTAAAGAGCCCTAACCTTTTTAGCCTTTCTTCATAGGAGTATCCTTCCATCCCCTTTACCATTTTGGTGGCTATTCTCTGAACCTTTTTTAATAACGCTATGTCCTTTTTAAGATACGGCGACCAGAATTGCACACAATATTCAAGGCGCGGTCTCACCATGGAACGATACAGAGGCATTATAATATCTTTTGTTTTATTTTCCATTCCTTTCCTTATGGTACCTAGCATTCTATTTGCTCTCTTGGCCACAGCTGCATACTGGGCCGAGGGTTTTAACATGTTATCCACAATGACGCCTAAATCTTTTTCCTGGGTGGTGGTTCCCAATGTGGAACCTTGCATCGTGTAACCATAATGTGGGTTGTTCTTCCCTAGGTGCATAACTTTGCACTTGTCCACATTAAATTTCATCTGCCATTTTGATGCCCAGTCTTCCAATTTATCAAGATCCTCTTGCAATTTTCCACAATCCTCTTGAGTTTTAACAACTTTAAATAGCTTTGTGTCATCTGCAAATTTGATAACCTCATTCGTTATTCCCTTTTCCAGGTCATTTATGAATATGTCCAAAAGCAGCAGACCCAGCACAGATCCTTGAGGTACACCACTATTCACCTTTCTGCATTGGGAAATTTGGCCATTTAGCCCTACCCTCTGCTTTCTATCTTTTAACCAGTTCCTGATCCACAATAGTACACTGCCTCCTATCCCATGATTCTTTAGTTTTGCCAAAAGTCTCTGATGAGGGACCTTGTCAAAGGCTTTCTGAAAGTCCTGATACACAATATCAACTGACTCACCTATGTCTACCTGATTATTCACTCCTTCAAAAAAAAAAACCATAACAGATTAGTAAGACAAGATCTTCCTTGTCTAAAGACATGTTGGCTGTCTCCCATTAGGCCATGACTATCTACATGCTGAGTAATTTTATTCTTTATGTTGGTTTCTACCATTTTTCCCGGTACTGATGTCAGGCACACAGGTACTGATGTCAGGCTCACAGGTACCGATGTCAGGCTCACAGGTACCGATGTCAGGCTCACAGGTACCGATGTCAGGCTGTAGTTTCCCAGATCACCCCTGGAACCCTTTTTAAAAATTGGTGTTACATTGGCGATACTCCAATCTTCAGGTATTAGAGATGATTTTAATGATAGTTCACAGATTACTAATAGCAGGTCTGCAATCTCGAATTTCAGTTCTTTCAACACCCTTGGAAATATACCATCCGGCCCAGGTGATTTGCTACTCTTCAGTTTATCTAATAGCTGTAATACATCTTCCCGATGTATCGATATTTCCTTCAATTCTTCCGCACCTTTAAATACCACTTCAGTCATGGGTAACGTCCCTACATCTTCCTCAGTAAAGACTGAAGCAAAGAATTCATTCAATCTCTCCGCTATCGCCTTGTCGCCTCTTAGTGCTCCTTTAACCCCTTTATCATCTAATGGACCAACTGACTCTCTCACAGGTTTTTTGCTACGAATGTACTTGAAAAGGTCTTTACTTCGCGTTCTTGCTTCCGCAGCAAGCTTCTCAATTTCTCCCTTTGCGTGCCTTATCAATGCCTTGCATTTGACTTGCCAGTGCTTGTGCTGTTTCCAGGTTTCGTCGTTTGGCTCTTTTTTCCATTTCCTGAAAGATGCTTTTTTGGCAACAGCCTCTCTGACCTCACCTTTAAACCATGCTGACAGTTTTTTGGACTTCCTTCCACTTTTCTTAAAGCGTGGAATACAGCTGGTCTGGGCTTCCAAGATAGTATTTTTCAACAGCCAAGCCTGATGTACGTCTTTAACCTTTGCAACTGCTCCTTTTAGTTTTTTCTTACCTGTTTTCCTCATTTTATCATAGTTTCCCATCAACACAAATATTATTCAGGTATATGCCCCAAACAGTTGAAGAGAAAGAGATTGATCAGTTCTATGATACAAGTACAAGCAAACGAGAAATCCAGATAGTCATGGGTAGCTGGAACGCAAATGTAAGAAAGGCAGCAAAATGGCTGGAAAATATGGACTTGGGAACAGAAATGAAGCTGAAGAAAAACTAATAGAATTCTGCAAGACCAGTGATCTATTCATCTCAAAAACTCCTTCCAGCAACATAAGCGGCGACTGTATACATGGACTTTGCCCGATGTATTGTACAAAAATCAAACAGACTACATTTGTGGAAGTCCATGATGGAAAAGCTCAATAGCATCAAAGACAATCTGGAGCTGACTGTGGTACAGATATCAGCTACTAGCATGCAAGCTAAAGCTGAAAAAGAGCAAGCCACTTATCAATGTAGCAAAATATGACCTTTGAAAATATATCACTGGAACTTAAAGACTGCCTGGGAAATTGGTTGTTGCTTTGGATACAAATGACAGAGCACTAAGAGTTATGGGAAGACTTCAAGAAAGTTGTGCTCGAAGAAAGTAAGAAGAGTGTACAAATAGTGAAAAAGCAAACACAGCCAAAATGGATGACCAAAGAAACTCTGAAAATTGCCTATAAATAAATAGAAGCTAAAACCAGGAAATCTGAAAGACCACCTTATGATCAACTGACTGAAAAAAATACTGAAGAAAGCTTCCGCAGTCAATTGGGCCACCTATTGCACAATCACTCTAATCCCACATGCCAGCAAGATTCTACTCTACATCATTCAGTGGAGACAACTATAACTGGAATGAAAACTGCTTGAAGTGCAAGTAGGGTTCAGGAAAGGGCGAGGTATAAGACACATCATGGATGTGAGATGGATCCTTGAAAAGACAAAAGAATGCCAAAAGGATATCTATGTGAATTTTATTGATTACAGCAAGACTTTGATATGCGTAAATCAGCAGAAACCCTAGGTCACAATAAGAAGCATGGGTATACCAGAACATCTAATACTTTTGATCAATTTAAAGGTTATGCATGAGAACTAACAGTTTAAATGGTACAAGGAGAAACAGAATGGTTTAAAATCCACAAAGGTGTATGACAAAGCTGCATACTTTCCCCTACCTGATTAATTAATATGCAGAACAAATCAGAGAAGCAGGACTGCATGAAGACATAGGTGTGAAGATTGGTGAAGCCTCAACAACTTTCGCTATGCTGAGGATACCACATTACTGGCTGAAACTGAAGACAAATCTGAAATATTTGCTGCTCGAGATCAAGGAACAGTCTTAAGATGGGCTTGCACCTCAACAAGATGACAAAAATCCTGACAACTGACAAAAATCAATAAGCTCATTGTTGTTGGAGAAGAAATAGAAATAGTGGATAATTTTAACCTGCTTGGATCAATCATCAAGAAATGACAGCAGTCAAGAAATCTGGCAACACATTGCTCTTGGCAGAATGGCTATGAAGGACCTAGACAAGATTCTCAAGGATTCTCTCCATACAAGGATTCAACTTGTCCAAGCATGATATTTTCAATCACATCATATGGATGCAAAAGTTTGACAGTGAAAAAGATAGGAAGAAAAAAAAAATAGATGCCATCAAATTAGGTGCTGGTGAAGAAAACTGTGTATATCAGACTGCTTGAAGAATAAACCAGTCTATACTAGAGGAGAACAAACCTAAGCTTGCTTTAGAAGCTCAGATGACAAGGCTTCGACTTAAATACTTTGGACACATTATATGAAGAGAGAGATCATTAGAGGACGACATGCTTGGCATAGTTGAAGATCAACACAAGAGAGGAAGGACAGCAATGAGATGGATCGATAGAGTAGCATCCATAGCTGCTGCTGTTCTAACAATTAATTGCCTGATTGAAGACTGAGCACAGTTTAGGACCGCTATCCAGATTGTCGCCACGTGTCAGCACCAACTCAACAGCACTTAACTGTCAAAATTTATAAAACAGTAACTGCAAACCTGTGCGCTAGGTGTTGCAGGTGTCCCCAGCAGTTTTTGAACAGCTTTTCTACTTAAGATGTGGTAACTACCACCATGTTAACTGCAATCCACAACTTTCAGCCATTCTCCACCCTGTTCTGCATTAGCTGCTAACACAACAGATAATATGTTTTAACCACTAGATTGTAGTTTTAAATTACCACATTAATAGTTAATGCGTTTTAGCTAATGGGACTCGTGGGGGTAATTTTATAACCAGGTGCCTAGTTTAAGGTGCCCAAATCTCACCCAAGTGTAATTTTCTTTAGAAAATACTAGCATAAGGATCTAAAACCACGCCTTGATTTAAGATGCAATCATTTACACGAATCCTACAATTGGTGTAAATGCCCATGCCTAGATAAAGAATATATATAAATCATAAGATTTTATAATTCTTGGGGGATTTTGGTGGACTAAGGCTGCTGTTTTTACCCCAAGGATATAAGACTGACCTCGCTCTACTCCAAATAGATTCATACACTTAGAAGGAAACGAGATCTTTATTATGCCCAATCAGTTACAATCTTAGCCAAAAAGCAATATGCAGCATTATTTTTCTTAAACAATTCAGTTTGTCTGAGGCAGAGGTGAAAAGACAGACAACAGAAGCTGGATCACTAATCAGACTCTCTATATGAATCGTGTTTGTCTCCTTCCCCCAGGAATGATATCTAGTGCTGTCCTTATATACATTATTTAGTTGCGGTTGGGGACTGTACTATATTCTTATTGGTTGATGTAGCTCCATTTCCTGTGCAAGCAGTTTCAGACTTTTCAGACTTCCGCAAATGACTGGAGTTTGTGTTAACAGTTCCTTACCAGCTTTACTTTGCTTCTACTCCCCTTTTCCCTCCTCCTGTCTAGTCTGTGGTGGGCATATTTCCCGTTTCTGCATAGCTCATACTTGACCACGAGTTCTCTGCAATTCTCTGCAAACGGCCTATGTTCTGAAATCTGCCCAGCAACAAAAAACAATGGTCATATTTAATTTGGTTTTCGCTACAGATCTGCTTCCGGTCACTCTGTTAACTCACAAAGATTGCTTCTGGAATATGGTATGAAGTAGGCTTCAACCCACTTATTCTCAACATAATTTATGTACACACTTGTGTGCTTCGCCTATTCTCCACCCAAACTCTGCCCGTATGTATGCACCATCAGATCTATGTGCATACTTATAAAACAGCGCCCAGAGGACATTTACAACAAAGCAGCCACTTATGCACTTAAATGGTTAAATATTGAGATGTATGCACGTTCATGATGCCTAAAGCTAGGCAGCTCCTTATAACATTACCATCATAATGTATAACAAAGACTTCATAGATCTCTCATACTAGCCCGTAATTGTATTTTACTTTTGATTTTCTTATTAATGTTATCACATGATGAGCAAAGATAAGAGGACATTACCAGCTGACGCATTCTCCTTTAAGAGGATGATCATCAATGCAGCATGCTAGGTGTCCGAGACTGCTTAGACAACAGTAATCAATTTTATGTCAATATTTCCCAGGCTGATGAAGGCTACTTTTCAATTCCGTAAACAATTAGGCAAATATGAACACAGATGTTGCTCTGTGAATGTGCTGCAAAGTATTGTTCCTAAATTTAGCAATAAAATTTCAGATTTATGTCTTAGGTGGCCTCTCATTGAACCATTTCACTCGTTAACCATGGGCAGTGCTGATGCACTGAATAAAAAGAAGATCATTGACTGAGGAGACAGGGTAACCTTCACGTTAAAGAAATGTATTTCCACTGCAGTGTTCATATGTAGTAGCCAGCGACAATCTGTTTTTCTCTACTGAACCCAGCCACCATGAAGGAATTATTTTTCTAAGGAGAGGTTAAAGTCTTTCCATTGTTGTCATCCTGTTGTGGATTTACATGTTCTGACAAGTCTCTGAAATGCAGCTAAAGGTCAACTATAAACATTATGATGTTTAGGGTTAAATTTTTTAGATCAATGAATTATATAGGAAAAGCCTGAACCTTAAATTAAGCAATTTGATATTTATACCCTGATAGTATGTCAATGTATAATTTAACACAATGGCAAAAGGACATGATGGTATTTTGCTTTCCTTTGAAATTGCAAAATATGGGATTACAATTATTTCTTCTCGTAGCATATAATTTGCATGGGGAAAAATACAGCTTTTAATTGTAGCAATTGAAAACACTGAAACATGTCCAATGAGCATGCTGGTTACAGCTGAACAAAGCAGTGCAAATGACGGCACCCAGTTTTTTCACAGTAGCAAATTTATCACAAATATAATCACTCTGCATCAGGTCAGTTTAGGACAGCTTGCCTTAAGGCTCTGCTCAAACACTGTACATTCTAAATAGGTAACAGGAGATGAAGGGACTTGCCCCAGGTCTCAGAGAAAAAAACAATTAAAAAAAAAAAAATAAATAAAAAAAAAAAAAATCAGGATTTGATCTGGTCTCCAGTTGGGAATGGGCTTAGGCACTTAGGCAGATCCTACTTTGGAAGTTTATAAAAGGCATTTAAGAGCAAAGATTTTCAGAGAGGGAGCTGCTGAAGTTAGGGCCGGCCATACAATTGAGTGACTGTTTCCTTTGTACATAGCCCCGCTTTTCAGCCCCACTATTCAACCCTATTAACTTATGCAAATTAGGCCCTGCAATCAGTCTCTGCATCCCCTTCAGGTCGTCCCTGGCTGGAGTTGAGAGAGGCCTCATTCTCAAAAAAAAAAAAAAAGAAAAAAAAAAGCGCAAATTCCTCAATTTCAACTCAGAGAAGACAATCTTAACAATAACCAGATATCAATATGGGGAGGGGGGAATGGGGCAGGGAAAGGAAAGAGAAAGAGGGGGCTGAGGTTGGTATGTCCTCCATATAGATTCCTGTTGGAGTCTAGGAGACAGAGGAAAAAAAACAGTTGTTGATGTGAATACAATGTTTATGTATTCCTGTGGATGCTGTATTTTCTCTCTCTTTATAGATAAAAACAGAAGCCCTCATTGTGACCAAGGACCAAACCTTCACCCCACCACCGCACCTCACTTTGGGACCACCCAAATACAAGTTCAACCCTATATAAAATACTTGGGAATCATCATTGATCAAGCGCTTACATTTAAGCAACAGATTAAAAAAACTGCTAGAACAATATTTCTCAAAGCAAAGATGGTACAACGACTCAGACCACTCATCGACCCACAGGATTTCAGAACAGTCATGCAGGCTATGACGCTCCCCCATCTGGACTACTGTAATGCAATCTATCATGGACAACCGATCACCCACACCAACCCCCTACGGACTGCCCTAAACACCACCGCAAGAATCATCCAGAAAGTTAAGAAACATGATCACATCACCCCAGTCTTGAGAGAGCTTCACATTCTGCCCCTCGAAGCAAGGATTAAATACAAATCCCTCGTACTTATCCACAAAGCCCTCCATCAAATACAGACTTCCCAACTCCGGACTCTACTCCCACGGCCTACCCTCAACAGACCAACCCGCCAGACCACCAGCAACACTCTCACTATCCTGCACGCAAGAACTAAATTCAATCAACAGACCTGTAACAGGGCATTTGAACTGTACGTGCCCTCCCTCTGGAACTCCCTTCCGAACCAGATCTGAAACAACCGAGACCTCGCCACATACAGGAAACCATTAAAAACCCTCCTGTTTCATGAATATCTTGGATCTGAGATGGACATCTCTCACTGACTGCCAGCTTCTGTCAGTCTCCCATCCAGACTGAATCTGATCTAACACCCCTCCCCCCAACTGAGAGACTCGCGTCAAAAGTCTAGTACTGTTACTTTCTGTTTAGATCATCAATGTTGGCCCCCCTGGTGTCCCCCCCCCTTTCACTGTTGAGCTGATTATCGTACCCCCCCCCCTTTTCTATTAAACAGCTTTGACCCGGTGAAAAGCAGGATATAAACGCAGCTAAATAAATAAATAGATGCTACCAGAAGAAAATTATAACATGGCAGAAAATGCACTCTTTCAGAAGTGCCTCAGCCAAGGTTTAATTTACTGTGTCGATGTCTATGAAAAAGTGCTTAAAAAAACCACAATTTTAGAAAGGCCATTTATGTGGTGGAACTGATGTCCAAGTGAAAATATTTGCAATTCTATGTCAGTTTTAAAGGGAGAGGGTGGGCATGTGGAAATCTGATCTAAAATGGATATCTCCTTCCCTCACCATAGATGTGTGTGTTAAATCAAACTAGGAAGTGCAGGAACGCACATGGGGATGGGCATCCACGTGAAATGAAGGATGCTGTTTTACAACCATAAACATGGTAAAAATAAACAAGGGAACCCCAACAACTTGCACGTGTAGGTTAAAAACAGAAACAGGATGGCAGAAAGACCACATGGCCTATCTTGTCTGCACTTCCATATCAACTATTACAACAGTCTCCTTTTTTTCCTTTTGAGATACTCTGTCACATGCTTTTTTGAATTTAGATACTGTCCTCATCTCTACCACTTCCACTGGGAGACTATTCCACGCAACTACCACTCTTTCCATAAATAAATATTTCTGCATATTACTGCTGAGTCTATCCCCTTTCACCCTCATCCTATGTCCCCTCATAGCAGAGCTTGCTTTCACTTGAATGAGGCTCTCCTGCTGGTATTTCAGAATGCACACATTGAAATGTCAGCATGTGCACATGTATCCTGACCATTTTGCAAACCTAGACATCCTACCGCTCTTCATCAATTATAGATGATTCAATGTCTACTGAAGTAACATGCAGAGGGGGGAGAATAAAATATTGAGGGGTTAAGGGGCAATAGCCATCTTAAGCCCTCATGTAAAGGGCTGGCCAGAACAAGCACTTCTTAAAAACCTAAATGTGCCAGGGAGCAGGTGTAAATACAGACCTGGAGCATTTCCATCAGCCACTAGCAACCCCTATATGAAATCTGAGATTCGTGTGGATCTTTTTGCCTCATGCAAACCATGCCCTCTATGTGCCCCTGTATGACTTGGGATGTCACTGGGGCAGAATCATGTACATTCAGACCTTTCTAAAATTGCTGCCTGGATGTAGATGGGATTAGTCATATTCACAAATGGCAGCTATATGCGCAATCATGAACAGAACTTCTAAAATAACCCCTTTAGTAAGTAGAACTCCAAATGTTTTTCATTTTGAAATAACTCCAAACCTGTGCTGCCATCTGGTTTGTTGCTATTGGAAATATTCTTAAAAGTACAGATCACCAAGAGCCACAGAAACTTGCTTTACCCTCTTGAAAGAGGAACCCAGGAGGGTACAAGATGACAATGCAATTCCCACCTGCGCCTTGTGTTTTACCAGGTAGTTGGACCAGGGTTACAACAAGGGGTGCAAGTCAATTAGAAACATAGAAATATGACGACAAAAAAAAGACCACGTGGCCTATCTAGTCTGTTCTTCCATATCAACGACTACAACAGTCCCTATTTTACCTTTAGAGATCCTCTGCTTGTCCCATGCTTTTTTGAATTCAGTTACTGTCCTCGTCTCTACCACCTCCACTGAGAGACTATTCCACGGATCCACTACTCTTTCCGTAAAGAAATATTTCTGCATATCACTCATGAATCTATCTCCCTTCACCCTCATCCCATGTCCCCTCATAGCAGGACTTGCTTTCAATTGAAAGAGGCTCTCTCCCTGAACATTTATGCCACAGAGGTGTTTAAACATCTCAATCATATCACCTCTAACCATCAACTGCACTTGAAAATGTGCCGGGCACCACCAATTGGATAAAGGTCCATAGCAGTTAAGTCAAGAGCACTACCTATCTGCTGCCACTGCCTTCAATCTCTCTCTCGCTCCAGCACCGTGCACAATGGTGAACCAGAGTGCACAGTACCCCCCACCCCCTCCCTGGAACTGCAGCTGCAGCCAGCACCTTCAATATGGACATGAACAGGGGCCTCGAGCCTGTAGATATGGAGAAAGTTCAGCTTCAGCCACATCTTGCCATTCCAGGCTATTTCTCTAGGGTGGGAACCAGCTGAAGTGGAGCTTTAAGGAATATTAGAGATTGACCTGTAACTACTTGGTTGCAGGGAGTCTAAGTCAGCCTGGTTTAAAAGTGGTCCGATGGTGAAGTTATTCTTAAATTCAAAGTCATGTCAGTGTCCAAACAAGATGTGTGTTTATTCTGGGTGTAGACTGCAAAAAACAAACACAAAATGTATAAATTAAAAGTAACCCATACTGTACTGGTTGAAAATAATCTTTGAAATGGCTGATTGGGCTGAACAAGAATATTTCCCTTTATTATTCACCAAAAGAAGAAAATTCAAATTGTCGTCATCCCTACAACAGTAGCTCTAAGAGGTATGTTTGCTAAAGGTTCATGGCCATTATGTGGCCCTGCACTCGGAGAAATAAAAGGGCTATGTGCACTTAACACACATTAATTGTACTAACACATGCTAAAAGCTTTAGTAAAACATGTCCCTAACTCTCTTCTTTAGCAGGTACTTTAAGAAGTAACTAACTTTTTTAATAAAGGTCCTCAGAAACTATATTACAGACCCGCCATACCATAACTTGGCCAGGACTCAACCAGCACTAGCCCTAAGCTGTGAAAAGGCAGCACTGCAAACATTACACCATGCCCTAGAGCATCAATACACCTATTACCGGGAAAACAGATCTCCACCCAAACCATACGTTAGCAGAATCCCTCACTAAAACACAACAGCCCCCTTCCCTCCACCAAGTACAAAGCAAAGGACCACAAATTAGAAATAGAGATATGCAATCAGGGGGCAAGGTGTTGGATTGTAAGGCTGTTTGAGCAGAGCTCCGAGTGTTCTGAGGACTGACTCACCCTTGCCACTCTGATGCCTAAGCGGAAGGGCAAACATCCAAATCATCCTTTGGGTTTGGGTGTAGAAGAATGAGGGCAGCTCACCTTGGACAAACTTGGAGTTTGCTTGGAGTCTGCAGCTGCCTTGGACCGCTCTGGTGGTCTCTGGAGGGGAGCATGGAGCGGGCATCGTTGAACTCCAAACAAGCTCTTCCCAACAACCCGAAAGTGCTCAGCCATGGGGGGACGGGGGGGGGAGGGAAGAGTTCTCCTGTTTGCAAGTGTTGATGCCGAGTTGGAGCTGGGAGATTCGTTGGGCTTCCCCTGATGTAGCAGGCTTGAGGAAGCAGGAAGGAGGTAAGCCTGTGGGTCCACCTCCTGAGGAGCCTTGGAGCCTCTTCTGGTGAGAAGGACTCACCTGTTACCCTTGCAATGCTCTGTGGCTCGATCAAAGTCCTGGCTGTTTCCCTTAATAAAAACTTGCAACAGATTGGAACAAAGGTTGATCCAGTGACAGAACTTGTCTCTGCTCAGGAGAATGAAATAGCCCAACATTCTACTAAACTGGCACAGCTGGATGAGCAGATGGTGGAGTTGAGGGCAGTTAAGGATGCCACTGTTAAGGAGAGTGTGGGGCTCTGGAGAAGAATACCTCAAGAACCAGACCCGTAGGAACAATCTTCAGTTCTTGGGTTTTCCCCAGCCTCCCTTGCTTGGCCCTATGGAGATAAAGTATTTGATGGAGGTTTTAGGCTGGGTATCGGACAATCTCCTATAACTAGGGCCCATTACCTGCCCTCTGTTGCTGGAGCACCCAGGAACCCCACTCGTCCCCCAGACCAGTTAGAACAGACTATTTCTGGAAAGGTTCTTTGAAATGGTAACTGCCATAGCATATTGTTAGTGACTTTCACGCTTGAGCAGGACAAAAACGTCTGTTCTTCATTTATACCTCAGGTACATGCAGGCGTAGTTTTTAGGCTCTGTTATTCATATATTTCCTGGCATTTCCAAACAGACCCAGGCCAGGCAAAAGCAGTTCTTGGCCTTGCGACCTCATGTCCTGGCACTTGGGGGAACCTGGCTCTTCAAATTTCCTTCACTGTATTATATTAGTTTTGAGGGCAAAAATTATTTCTTCTCTGAACCTAAACAGCTCCTTCAGCTTATTATTTCTTTAGAGGGGAAATCTGAGGCTTGGTGGTGGGGTGCCATAACGTGCATTCTGCTGGTAGTGCATGCTCCACAGTCTTTACAAGAAATATATAACAAACAGTGTAATCTTTGTTCTCTCCTCTTGCCTCCAGTCGTGTGGTCGGGTTGTAATGAAGATTAGTTATACTTTTTGTGTTATTTCTTGTACTGATACATTTACCTGGATATTGCCAGTATTAATATTGAAAACCTTGATAAATAAATTTAAAAAAAAATATGCAAACACTTTTTTTTTTTTTTACCATACTATTCCTGGATATTTTGGACCCTGACCATAACACCTCCCTCCGACAATCTACAAAGACTCCAGCTTTCTCCAAGACCATTACACCACTGATCAAAGGAAGACATCACCTTCTGCTACATATTACGCTTAATATATTACTGTGAAAGTGGAAAATCTGAATCAAATACACAAGGACATGCCAGCCCAAAACACTCATCTCATCCAGTACTTTCTAAACTCCATACCCGTGGTGGATTTAGAGGGTTGCAAGTCAGGTTCCCATCTAGGGGTCTCACACCTTTTCCGGAATTTTTTTTTAAGTGGCTCATTTGCATTTTAATACTGGAATATTAAGTGTATAGGTTATCAAACTCAAGGGGCTCTAAGGGATTCTGCCAGGGCCTGAGCAACCCTAAGCCACCACTACCTGGTAACTCCTGATCTGCCAACTTACCTTTTAATGTAACAACACTTTTCAATAAAATACTGTCAAACCTTTGAAGTTCTTGTTCTTATTCTCATCAGCCTGCCTCTTGTTCCTTTCTTCTGATCCCTATTCTCAGTTACTTTTGCATGCTTTCTTTATTCTTTTTATTTCCACTTTGTCCTTTAATGCTTTAATGTTCCCTATTAATTCATTTTCAAAATTTGCTACATTTCCCTCCCCTCTGATTTCTGTATCTTACACATTCCATTCTCTCAGACTTTTTTTTTTCTCGTTTGCCCTGCCGCCCCTTTATTCTCCTGCTGATCTCATTCTCGCATCCCATTTCTTTGCTGTCATTTTTGTTTTCTTTTCTACTTTTCTCTTTATCTCATGGTTTTCATCACACATCTTTTCTTCCCATCCTCTCCTCCTCACGTCATTCCATATCCCTTTATCACAAATAGCTCACCTCCATCTTGCTAATACACATGCCCATCCATCACCAATTCTCGCACATATACACTTCACTCGCCTATCACACACACACCTCTTCCCATCTTTCACACATACACCATCCACTCTCGCACAATGTGCACCTGCTCCTGCTTTGTACATACATCCTCTACCTTCCCTACTCTTTTTATCCCTCCTTTCCTCACTTTTCTCCCTGCAGCTCCTCCTCCCATTTGTATCATCTACTTCGCTCACCCAACTCTACTTCAAATTTTCCTTTGTCAGCTCTCCCTCCACTAAATCCATCTTTCATCGCATCATCTCTTCCAACCTTTCCCTTCCCTTCCTTATATCATTCCTTTCTCCCCTAACCACCCTTTTCTTCCCTCACACATCTCTGTTCCATCCTCTTTTCCTCTCCCCATCCACAGCCTTCAGATCCCCTTCCCATCTTTGCATCCCACAATGACTTTGCCTTCAGCTCTCCTTCCCCTGCTCTCCTCTCTCCTTTATCCCCTACCATCCACCTAGTCTTCAGCTTGCCATCATCCCATTTTCTTTCCTCCCCCATGCATTTAGCCTTCAGCTCTCCCTCCTCTTTTTACTTCCTTCTCCCCAATTCATGCATCCTTCAGTTCTCCCTCCCTTCTTGTTTTCCATTCTCTCTTCCCCGCCCAGCCCAGCCCAGCCCTGCCCTAGCGGTTCTGGCCAGAAATCTGTAATGCTTGCAGTGTTGCCTCTGTCTCTGCATCACAGAGTACATCTAGTATTGCTATAGAAAAGACAAGCAGCAATACTAGGAATCTTTAGATACAATCAGACGAGACTAATCATCGCTAATCCTTATATCTAGGATAAATTTTAAATTTTATCTAGCTGCATTAAAACTTTCAGAGGTTTGGGCATTTTACTCTGTGACACCTTATCAACTAACAGACTAAAGGCATAAGCTTTCCAGGACAAGAGTTCACTTCATTAGCTGTACCTGCCCCAAATAAATGGTTAGCCTATAAAGTGCCACCAGATTTATTTTAGTATGATGTACTTTACTATGTATACACAACATTGAAAAGATGGATGATGCCTAATAAAATTCATTTACCAAACTGAATTTTATTAGGTTGTACTTTGCAGCACAAATCCCTCAACATCTCTGAAGATTTCCATATTATAAGCCAACAGAACAGTTTCAGTAGTCACTGCTCTAATGAGCACAGAAATGTTTTAATTCACTACCTCTTCCACACGGTTGCATCTAATGCAACTTGACCAGATAGCTTCATGTCATAGGGAACAGACTGAGCCAGTCTTGGTTTTACTCTCATTACATCTAACGACTTGTTGTTCTAGTTTTTCAAGAAAAGAACCGTAATTCCATAGATGCAGTGAAGCAAAACTAGGACAGACTATCTTGTCTGTTCACCTTACCCTAATATTCGTGCCAGTTCTTGAATGGAGGTCACTATTTCCATTAGCCCAAATAGTTTTATAAGCTCATGTTCATCATATGGTCTCAGGAGATTTTACGAGCTTTCACAATGATGTAGTTAGTATTAGATATAACTTCTGTGGATGTGATGTTGGAAACACTCCATGATTTCTCACAGCAAAGTACCTTGCATCCACTGTGGACCCGAGGCTTCATTAATGGAGTTGCAATGCACAGCTCAATAGCTTCTGGTTCATGGAAGATGACTGTGGGAAGAGGCTCTTTCCGAAGAGTTAGAACATTCAGCTTGGTCTTGAGCATGGTCTGAAAGTGCTAAAATAAACAAAACAAGAATTCAGTTAGATTCAGCTACAAGACAAGCTTGCTCAAGTAGTCATGAAATAAATTCAGTATTTTACAAAAAAAGGTCACACCAAGCGATGACATTTAAGTTTATACTCTTTGTAGTACTTGCCGCAAAGAGTAAGAGTGTGCCCGGGTTCAAGCCCAGATAAACAGAAATCTGTCAAACATCAACACTTTCAACTTTACAGCAGTTTTCTCCCCCAAAGACAATGCTGTTTACAGAAAGTTTAAATACTTCTTGAAAGTAAATAAAATGCTACCTATAACATCTAATGTATATTTTACGGTATAGAATATGAAGGTTTAACATGTTTGGTAAAGATTCTGTCAATCGAAACCGCATTAAGTATTCAAGAATACTTAACAGACAGTTTGCAATAAAAAAAGAACAAGTTATAGAGCAAACCCTAATGAAGATCAGGCATTAATCACAGCACATTTAATCCTCAGCTCATCAGAATACTTATGTCTGAGAAGGACACTTGTCAAGACAGAAGACTTTTTACATTCAAAAGCGCAGAACACACAAAAACTAAAAGCTGACAGCACGTTTCATAAATAAAGTGCCCCAGCTCCCACCCCTTCGCACGAGTAGGAAGTAGGGCAGGTAATTTGGCTGAGCCAGTCATCCATTCGCTCGGGGGGGTGAAGGAATCTGACGCGGTGGGAAAGAGGGGAGGGTGCTAAAGGAGGCAGGGAGAAGCAGCGCAGACTCACCGGACAGGTGGGGTTTGGCAGGGATGGCAGGGAGAAGCAAGATGTAATGCTATTGGAGGAGGAGGTGGAGTTGCGGATACAGTGTAGCAAGACGGATCAGCTGAGACTTATGCATGGGTCCACTTGCAGCAAGTTCTCGGCTTGCTCTCCTGTCCAGTTTGTGGCGCCCAGATCTTTTTACATTCTCGTCCAGAGGGAAGCCTCTTTTGGTTGTGCCACGAGTAAGAGGACCAACTGACCCAGTTCCAGTTTTTGGCTATTTTGAAGGGGGGATTGGGGGCAGCGGGTTTCCCGTTGCAGGTATTTGGAACGCATTCATTCTGCATCAGCGTGGCCATGCTGGTTGCCATGCAGGGCTTCTTGGTGCTGGCAATTCAGCATTTGGGACGCTGAAAGTCCAATGAGTATAAGAGATGTGTGTGGTAAATGGGCTCCTCCACAGCCTTTTCAGCTTCCTTTTCTTTCAGTTTTTCCCCAGGATTGTGGCGGCGGGAATTCCTCGTGTGGATGTGTGGGCATTCCTTCATTTTTTGAGCCAGGAAGAGAGCAACTGAATCCAAATGGGTCTTGAATCGGGGCCTCGTGGAAACTGGAGTGCTATTGCAGTGGATGGGGCTCTGAAGGATGCGATGGTCCCAACTGCTGTCCGTGTTACCAGAGGCCTGGCAATATAATTAACCACATTGCATTTTGGTTCATTTGGGGGGCAATAATCTTTGTATAGTGAAAGGTGTTGACCTTAACTGACAAATGAAGTGGGATATTTTCTTAATACATTGTTACTTCCCTGCTGTGAAAGTCATTTGGTTGCAGATAATTTCTAGTTGCCTATGGCATGATGCCCTCTGACCGCAACTGTAGAGTGTTTGAGGAGGCACGTGAATGCAGAAGTATCAAAGTTCATCCATTTATTGCAGGGGCTGGTGATGGCTCATGACTTAATTACGGTGGATTGCCAAAGGCTGTTTCGCCCAGATGTGGTGCATTTGTCAGATATTGGTCACGATATCTTTATCAGTTCAATTCAGGATGTTTTGGAGGAGTGCAGTAAGGCATTTCAGGCCACAGCATTGGTGGGGGGAGGCGGAGCCATGCAAGGTACAGTCTCCGCTGTTGGCGGGATTTAGAAGTGGCTGACCTCCCCTAGGGTTAATTTCTTCTATCACCCCTTAAAAGGGCGGGGAAGAAGGCAGGGATGGGAGCACTGGGGTTTCCCACAGCATGGGTGTCACCGCCAGGTGCAGTCCCAGTTACATTAAGAATCCCATAAAGGTGAGCAAGTCTCAGCCTGGCATCACTACAGGCTGGTGAATGACAGGGGGGGTTGGCGGGAGAGGAGAGTTCAGAAATATGGACTAGTGCTGGGGGTAGGATGACACAATCTAGTACGACCCTTTGATTTGCGATATTATTAAATACTCAAATGTTTAATGAAGCTGCAGCCAATGTTTGCCAAGCACCTCTCCAAGGAGAGTTATTTCATAGTCTGCTGGTGAGCGAATGGATAGCGAGTGTGGATGCCTATGTTATGCTTTTAGTTCCTACAGATAGTTTCCACATCTGTAGACTTCATTTTTGTTCTAGCTGTTATCTGCTACCAGGGTTCAAAGGGAAACACAACAAAGTTCAGCAGGTAACTTGGCTAATTGCTGTGCATCGCTGGGGAGGGGGGCAGGGGGATCCTTTTTCTCCCAATGTTTTGCAGAGTACTTTAACATGGTGACCTCACAGTATACAATCTATACCAAAGCAACACTGCAGTAAAAAGGTAGTAGAATAGTAGGGGTTGTAAGAGTTAAATGCTGAATAAAATTATTATGGTGCGTGTTAAGAAAGACAGAAGTCTCAGCATAAAATGGCATCCCACATTCCTGGATAATATTGTCTTGAAATGCACAAAATAAATCCATGAAAATGTGGCAAAACTACACTCCATCTGAAGTTAAACTTGGGCAGTTTGTGATTCCTAACATCTAGATACAGTGACGAATATTTCAGGGAGACTCCATTATCACTCTTGTTTTATACAGCACTTAATCCTTCGAGCTACGGGTTTAGTCTTAACCCTGCAGATAGCGTAGTTACTCACCTGTAACAGGTGTTCTCCAGGAGCAGCAGGAATCAGTCCTCACTTATGGGTGACGTCGGCGCCGACGGAGCCCTCGCGGAGCAATTTTCCCCAGCTTTCAAAGAAAGCCTTTGGGAATTGCAGCGCGCATGCGCGGTCCTCTTCCCGCCCGAGGGTGCCATCTTAGCCAGTCAGATGACATAGCTAAAAAAGACAGCATGAAAAAATTTGCAAGAACATAAGCAGACGATTGCAACTCCAAGGGGAGGAGGGAGGGTAGTGAGGACTGATTACTGCTGCTCCAGGAGAACACCAGTTACAGGTGAGTAACAAAGCTTTCTCCAGGACCAAGCAGGAAGTCAGTCCTCACTTATGGGACTCCCAAGCTCAAGGCTACCGGAGACCCTAAGCACAAAAATGAGCTCCCTCTAGCTCAGCAGCACAGAAGGAAAGAATCTTCGCTGAATTATCACCCACCGGTAGCCCACATCCGGGATGGAGGGTAGGAGTTGCTCAGACCTCAAAGAGATTACGGAGGACTGCCTGTCCGAAAGCACTGTCCCTGCGGGACTCCCTCTCGAGACAGTAATGGACCGCAAAAGTCTGGCTCGAAGACCAAGTAGCGGCCCGGCAGATGTCTGCCAGCGGAACAGAGCGGAGGTAAGCCACTGACGTAGCCTTTGCCCGAACGCAATGAGCCGTGACTCGACTTTCTAAGGAGAGTCCGGCTGCCCCATAAGCCCAAGAGATACAGTCCGCAACCCAGGTGGACAGAGTACGCTTGGAGACCGGGAGCCCCAATTTATTGGGGTCAAAAGACACAAAAAGCTGAGCAGCTTTACGGTGCTCCCGCGTACGGTCAAGGTAGAAGTTCAAAGCCCTTCTACAGTCCAGGGTATGGAGGACCGTCTCAGCTCGGCTGGAGTGTGGTCTGGGAAAGAAGGTTGGAAGTACCACCTCCTGATTGATGTGAAAAGGGGAGACCACTTTTGGAAGAAACTTTGGGTGAGTCCGTAGGACTACCCTATTTTTGTAGAACCGAGTGTAAGGGGGATCAGACACGAGGGCCTGCAATTCACTTACGCGTCTAGCGGAAGTGAGGGCTATCAAGAACAGCGTTTTCCAAGACAGAAAACGGAGAGAACAGGTAGCCATAGGTTCAAAAGGCGGACAGGTGATCCGCTGCAAAACCACATTCAGGTCCCAGTCAGGCGCTGGCGGGCGCAGAGGTGGTTTAAGTAGAAGGAGACCTCGGAGAAACCTCGCTACGAGAGGGTCGCTGGAGAGAGGTCTACCGTCCACCGGCACATGATGTGCCGAAAGAGCACTGAGGTGAACTTTGACGGAGTTGGACTTACGTCCCAGATTAGAGAGGTGTAGCAAGTACTGCAAGATCACCGACACCGGGCAGGAGAAGGGATCCTGAGACTGTCGGGTACACCAGACGGCAAAGCGACGCCATTTAAGGGCGTAGCATTTGCGGGTAGAAGGCCGTCGCGAAGCCAAGACGACCTCCTCCACCTCTGCCGGCAGGAGAAGGGGAGCAAGGACTACCCTCTCAGCAGCCAGGCCATGAGGTTGAGAGACCTGAGGTTGGGGTGTAGTAGAGACCCCTGATCCTGAGTGAGGAGATCCGTTTGTACCCCCAGAGGGAATGGATCCTCCACCGCTAATTGCAGCAGGAGCGGGAACCACGGCTGTCTGGGCCAGCGAGGGGCCACCAGGATCATGAAGGCTTTGTCTCGGAGAACCTTGAAAAGAGTCCGAGAGACTAGCGGGATGGGAGGGAAAGCGTACAGAAGGCTCCCCGACCATGAAATCAGAAAAGCGTCCGCCGCAACCCGAAGGGGGTGTGGCTGACGAGAGCAGAAGCGAGGAAGCTGCCGGTTGTGAGGACTGGCAAAGAGATCCACCGTGGGGAGGCCCCACTTTAGGAAGAGCTTCTGAACTACCAAGGGATCCAGACGCCACTCGTGCGGCTGGAGGATCCTGCTGAGTTTGTCCGCCAGGCAATTTTCTTGGCCCGGGAGATAAACTGCCTTGAGGAGAATGCCGTGATTGACGGCCCAAGAGCAGAGCTTCTGTGCCTCCCGGCAGAGGAGGAAGGAGCCCGTGCCCCCCTGCTTGTTCACGTAGAACATGGCAACTTGATTGTCCGTCTGGACAAGGACGGACTGGTGGGAAGTCAGGTGGGAGAAGGCCTTGAGAGCCAGGCGGATCGCCCTGAGCTCCAGGAAGTTGATCTGCTGAGCAGACTCCCACGTGGTCCAGAGGCCCTGAGTACGTGCCCCTTGGCAATGTGCTCCCCAGCCCAGGAGGGATGCATCCGTGGTCAGCACCCGGGCCGGCTGAGGTGACTGGAAAGGCATACCGAATATCAGGTTCGGCTGCCGAAGCCACCACCGGAGAGACGAGATCAGCGGCTCGGAGAAGCGCACTAGGTCTGCTAGGCCGCCTGTGGCTTGTCGCCACTGCTGGCGGAGACACCATTGAGCAGGCCGCATATTCAGGCGGGCATTGGGGGTCACATGGACGGTGGAAGCCATATGGCCGAGCAGTCTCAGGAAGCGCCTGGCGGAGACCAGGGGCTGGCTGCGAAAGCGGTCGGCGAGGTCCATGAGCCGTTGAGCCCTGTCGAGCGGTAGGTATGCTCGCGCCTGAGGGGTGTGCAGCCTGGCGCCGATGAACTCGAGATCCTGTGAGGGGAGCAAAGTGGACTTTGCGAAGTTTATGACAAAGCCCAAGTGCTGCAGAAGAGTCACCGTGCGGCGTGTGGCGTTGGTGACCTCCCAAGCGGACACTGCTCTGATGAGCCAGTCGTCGAGGTACGGAAAGACAGAGGCCGTGAAGCCGGAGATGGGCCGCCACCACCGCGAGACATTTTGTGAAGACTCGCGGCGCGGAGGACAGGCCAAAGGGCAGTACTCTGTACTGGTAATGATTTCCTGCCACCACAAACCTTAGGTATTGGCGGTGGCTTGGGTGGATGAGGATGTGCGTGTAGGCATCCTTTAGATCCAAGGAGCATAGCCAATCTCCCTGCTGGAGGTAGGGCAGAAGGATTCCAAGGGTAAGCATTTTGAACTTCTCCCGCACAAGGAACTTGTTGAGGTTGCGCAAGTCCAGGATGGGTCTGAGGCCCCCTGTTCTCTTTGGTATTAGAAAATACCTGGAATAAAAGCCTTGACCTCTCAGGTGGTGTGGCACCGGTTCCACCGCCTGTTCCTGCAGAAGACCTGCTAACTCCTGAAGGAGTAATTCCCTGTGCAGAGGGGGTCGTGGAGGTTCTCCCGGAAAATAGGAGGGAGGGACCTGGTGGAAGTGGAGAAGATAGCCTTCTCGCACGACTTGAAGCACCCAGGCATCTGCGGTGATGCTGGACCACCTGTGGGCGAAGTGGACCAGCCGGCCTCCGGTGCTGGGAGGAATCAGCGGGGGGGGGAGAGGCTATGCTTTGTGAGTCAAAAACCCCCACCCTGCTGAGCAGGGGCTGGTGGTGCAGGCTTGGGGGCTTGCTGCCTACGGGACCCGTTACCCCGTCCCTTGGCCTGCTGGCCCTGTTGGGGAGCTGCAGGGGCCTGATAATGGGGGTATTGTTTGTAGGCAGCCGCCTTCCTCGGGTAAAAGGACTTTTTCCCCGAGCCCTTCTTTTTCTGGGAAGGGGCGGAGGTCTTCCTAGAAAGCCTGGTCCTAGTGAGAGTCTCAGTCTCAATTTGCGCAGCCTTTTCCGCCATGGGCTTGCCAAAGAGGTTTTCGCCTCGGCAGGGGACATCGACCAACTTGTCCTGCACCCAGGGCTCAAGGTCAGACGACTGAAGCCAAGCCTGTCGGCGGGCACCGATGCCGGCTGCGGCCACTCGAGCCGATGCTTCAAAGCCATCATAGGCTGCCCGGGACATGAACTTTGAGCATTCCCGAATGCCAGTGGACAAGGCCAGGAACCTCCGCAAGGGTTCCTCGGACAAACCAGCGGAGAATCCGGCTAGCTCTTTAGCCAGATCCCGGAGATACATGCCCATGTATAGCTGGTAAGTCTGGACACGACATGCGAGCATAGAGCCCTGGAAACACTTCTTACCAAGGCCATCCAGGTTACGGGCCTCCCTGCCAGGAGGCACCGAGGAGTGCATCTTCTGGCTCTTAAGACGATGCATGGCCGATTCCACTACCATGGAATGGTGTGGTAGCTGTGCCTTTTGAAAGCCAGGGCTCTTGCGGACTCGATAGATAGAATCGACCCGCTTGCTCAGGACCGGCGAGGAGGCCGGACTCTCCCACATGCGGAAGAGTAGTCGTTCCAGCATAGGAGGAACCGGTACAGTAAAGTGTTCCCTCGCGGGAGAGTCATACTGGAGGGCGTCGAGCTCTTCTGCTCGAGGCTCCTCCTCGGGATCCGCAGGGAAGGCCAAAGCCTTGGCCATATCCCTAACGAAGTCCGAGAACCGGGCGTCCTCCGGGGGGGACTGCTTCCGAGGCTCGGACTCCGGTGAGTCCGAGGGGACACACCGAGTCCGGAAAGAATCAGGCGACTCTTCCTCTTCAGACTCCCAGACCGACTCCGACGAGGACTCGGTGGGGTCGGCCCGGGCAGGGCGCGGCGCCTGCCGCCCCGACGCTGAGGGAGTCGGCGTCGGCGACCTCGGTCCCGAACGGGAGGCCGAGGGTGACCTCGACCGAGGATCGACTCGAGTTCTCATCGACTCGAGGATCGGCTCGGTCTCCGGGGTCGACTTGGACGTCGACGTCCCGGCGGTCGGGGCAGCGGCGCCAGCGAGGCCAGCGAGCAGTGCCCGCTGCTGGTCCATGAAGGCAGACAGTCTGCTCTCCAGGGCCGTCAACCTGAGTCCGAGCTCAGGTGACCCAGCAGCCCCCGACTCGGGCCCCGACGGCGTCGGGCCCGACGTCGGCTGTCGCGGAGGCGAGTCCAGAAGGACCACAGGACTTACCCGAGCAGGCATCTCCGACTCCAGGCGAGGTCGCTTCGTGAGGTGTTCCTTCTCCAAGGACCCGGGGCGGCTGTCGGGGCTAAGCGACCTGGCCCTCGCGGAACCAGGAGCGTCCACCGACGCCGCCCTCGCGGGTTTCACCGTCCGACGATGGTCCCCGGAGGGAGAACCCCGGTTGGAGGAACTCCGGCGACGGTCCGAGCTGGAGCCTTTGGACGCGGAGGCCTCCGACGAGGTCCGGGTACGGCTGGGGTCAGCGAAGATTCTATCACGCTGATGCCGCCGACTTCTCAACGCTTTTGAGGACATTTTGCCGCAGGGCCCACAGATCAGCTCCTCATGATCCGGGCCCAGGCAGCGGAGGCAAAAGTCGTGTGTGTCAGTTAGTGACATATTTCGGTCACACTGACCACACCGCTTAAACCCACTGGCAGCCATCGGGGGAAAAAGGGCCCCTGCGAGGTCAAAGGACCGGGCTGCCAGGGAAAAATCGAAAACGAAAGCTGACAAAGTCAGAAAAACCGAAAAAAAGTAAGAGGACTCGTGACCGGCGTCGCGAGTCCGGGCGGGAAAAAGACCGGCGTCGAACCGAAGGAAAAAGAATAAAATAATGAAGAAATATCGACTTTTTCGCGGGGACAAGACGGGGACGTCTGTAGGGCTCCGCGGAAAAAAGAAGACTGGCTAAGATGGCACCCTCGGGCGGGAAGAGGACCGCGCATGCGCGCTGCAATTCCCAAAGGCTTTCTTTGAAAGCTGGGGAAAATTGCTCCGCGAGGGCTCCGTCGGTGCCGACGTCACCCATAAGTGAGGACTGACTTCCTGCTTGGTCCTGGAGAAAGTAAAGATCCAGAACAAACATCATAATTACTGTCTGTAGAAGACTTAAAGCTTCACAGCCCCAGTGATCATCATCTAGCAGAGCAACTCCATGTAGTAAAAAGCTTTGCAGATGACACCAGGATGACTTCTGGCCTAGAAAATATGCTAAGCCAACCTTCCTTAAAGGAAAAGTGAGCAAAACCAAAAACATCTCTTTGGCTGATGACTGACAAAGGAACTTGAACAGGAAGGTAGATATAAATATCTTCGAATAAAGGAAGAAACAATCCAGCATAAATTATTGAGCGAAAACATCAGCAAAGAATATAACAAAAATTAAAATTGATACTGAAAATTGCTTTATCACAGAATAAGACAGAAGCTATCAATCAGCTTGCAATCTCTGCACTCTCATACAACTGTCTTAAGTTTTCTTCACACAACTTTGGAATTGAAGACTGGCTTCTGAAACATTTTGAAAAACTGGATGCATGAATAAGAAAACTCTCCCATGCTCATGAGGTCATTTATAAGAATCAGTGTATGCAGAGACTATATTCCTCGAACCAGAGGAGGAATGGGCTTCACAGAAATAGATTTTAGAAGCATCCCCAATTCTAAAATAGCATTTACAGAGTAGACTGGTATATATGGGTAAATGCCATTTTAAACCAGAGTTTTTTTAAACATGAAATGCTTACCACGTTTACATTTCCCTGTAGACATGGTGAGGACGGGGAGGGAGTTGTTTTGGGCAGGCCTACAATACGGACATGGATTCCACATTCCTCAAGGGGAATCCATGTCTATAAAAAGACTGCAAGCACTATAACACTGCTCTATCAGAAAAGCACTGGGATCATGGTCCTAAGAGAATTATGGAGAATGAAGAAGTTATGAGCACCTGGGACATTTTCCTTACATCCAACTTTCTATCAGCTGGAATGGGAATGGACAGCTTTGATAGCAGAAATGTTAGTTTCAAGTGATTATTCTGTGAAGAGCGTGGAAAGAGTCCTCAAATACCAAGAAATGTAGTCAGAGACCAAGAAAATGTGGCAGAAAGATAAAGAAATATTTTCCATCGTCATGGGAACCATGAGGCCTGATTAAAAGCAGTTTCCAAACGTGCCTTGATAGGTTACCTATGCATGTTGCATCTTAGGAACTCCGGAAGGAAGCTCTCTTTGGCACGATGCAAGTACTACGCTGAGCATCAGCAGTAAATTTGAGAGACTGAGATCATACTCTACTCTAGAAGAATAGCATAAATAAATAAATAAATACATATCCTGCTAGGAGTGAGGTTCTTTGCTGTCATGGTATGTGCAAAGCTAGCCCATTTGGAGACATCGCTTCCAAGATCATGCATTAATCATACTCCATTTAATCCTCAGCTCATCAGCATATTTATTACTCAGAAGGGACTTGTCAAGGCAGAAGAATTTTTACTTTCAAAAGCACAGGAACAGACAAAGACTAGAAGCTGACAGCATACATTTCATTGTATTTCATTGTTTTCACCTGTATACTTCATTTTTTGTAGCGGTGTCTGCTTTTCTTAACAGCAAAATTATTTCTGGCAATCTGAAGGTTACTAGATGCTAGCAGGGTTAATTCACTTTCTAGCCTTTTGCTGGTCTACTAAAACCATGTTGTAGAAGGAGCGCGAGTTCCATGAGGCTTGTGAAATTGAAAACCCATTATTGTCACATTATATATATTTCCCAATTCTGAACAGTCTCTTAACTCCTGTAAACGTCACATTATATTTCAGAAACTGAAAGAACAGAGCAATTAGTCGGTATTAGCTTCAGGATCTGTGAGCCCATCAGTTTGTGAAGATTTCTCTAAAGGCTGTGAAATAAAGCAAGTTAAGACATATCTAACAAAAGATCTCTAAAGGGGAAGGGGAAATAAAAGGACTTAGTACTTGGTATGGAAGGGCGGACTGGATACACCATATGGTCTTTTTCTACCATCATGTTTCTGTGTTTCTATGTTTAATTGCACAATCTGAATTAAGATACACATGCAAATTGTGATAAGGAAGCTTATCAGGACCCAAGAGACAGGGATAAAGAGAAGGAATTTACCCTTATAAAAGGACACATTTTACCAGGTCAGACACAAAACTCCCTTTACACCTAGAAAGCAGGTAATTCCTAGCTACAATAGGTTGCAGAATGCCCCTAGTGGAGAAAGAGAGAGGGAATACAGGCCCAGGGTAAGGAACCCTTACGTCACTGAATTCCCCAATTACTCAGCTGCCACGAGGCAGTTTGATCTCCAACAACTGAGAGGAGAGGGGGTGGAGCAGGCACCTGAGAGGTTTAAGACTAGGTCAGTTTATTCAGAAGAGAGGCAGGAGAAGAAGAAGAGGAAAGGAGAGAGAATGTGAGAGCAGTAGGAGTGCCTACTGGAAGAGGAATGGAACTGGATCAGTGAGAACAGCAGGAACCAGGAACACAAGTTGGAGAACAGGATGTGAAAGCACCGGTGAATGGTGGCCATAGCATGAGAGAGGAGAAGCTGCTACAAGCTTTGACCCAGGTATGAGCATTAGAAGCTTGCCTAATTCTGAGCACTACAGAATTGCCAGAGACAGCCTTAACCCTAACGGAAGGCAGACAGCTAAGCCCTCTGAGCCAGAAACAGAGGAAGTGCCAATGCAACTGGGTGAACCAGACATAGCTTTAGAAGAAGTCTCATACATGGATTGCTCTTTATGCCAGTCTTCCAATACAGAGGCGTTGAAAGGGAGTCAACCGTAAGGAAAACCTCCAGTGTCCGGTAGCCCTAAGAGCCTGTGGTTAACTTGTGAAGGTCCTGAGTTAAAGGCAAAACACTTTTTTTTTTTTTTTTTTTTTTTTTTTAAACTGTGCAAGCCGAAGCTGCCTAATTAAGTTGGTGAATCAGCTGTGAGCCAGAGCAGTGCTCAGCCTGAAGCTGTATTAACGGTGAAAGTAAGGAAAGCTTTTGTTTGACTGTTTATAAGAAAACCTTGCATAGAGAATTGCTTGCCTGTGAAGAGTTTAACTGCCTTGTTGAAGGATTTTCTATGTTTAAGACAAACAGTGTTCTGGACTGAGAGAAAAAGAAACCTGCTTTAGGAAAAGCTGTTTTCTGTTTGTTTGATCAGCACTGCAAGCCATGCCTGATAGCATGGGCTGTTAAAGTATTTATGTTTATACTGGAGAACATTGCAAGCTGTTTTGTTTGGAATTCATTTATATCCTGATGTTCATTTACAAGAATCCTGGAGAAATAATCCAAAGGTGGAATTTGTGAACCTTAGCGTGTTGTTTTTCAGTTAATAAACTGTCATTACCTTACCACTCAAGGCAACTACAAAGGTGTTTTTTTTTAACTGAGGTTGAATACTTTCTGACTGAACTACCTTTCCCATAAGGCATTACAAGGCAATCAGTCAGTTAAAGACCAAAAGGTGAATCTCTCTAATGACAAACATGCCCTTCCATACTGCATGTAAGGGGCTATGGGCATGACAAAATATACAGTAAAATATTTAGTGTTCATTTTTAACCACCCTCACTCATTTTTCCCATGATTTCATTTTTGTGCTAAGAAAAAGGGTAAATTAGACTTACCTGCTAATTGTTGTTCCTTGCGGAACTCTAGTCCAGTCCCGGAACCATAGAGTTGTCAACCTCCTCTAGCAGCTTTGGAGACTGAAATACATCATCGCTTTGTTGGCACCAGTATAAGTAGGCAAGGACCGCCCCCTCTCACCAGTACCTATTGACAAAGCACACTAAGCAGAACATCACATAAGGAGAATTAACCAGAATACATTCAACATAGCAATAGAGATATATACAGAACAGAGTATGCCCTGTTCCACTCCAAGCAAAAACATTTTTTTTTTTTTTTTTTTTTTGCAAGGAAAGAAATTGCATTCATGGACTGTGTCTGAATAAGAATATCCTCTGACCAGACAGAAGCGCCCCACCAGCCCACCTCCGAAGAGGATGGCCAGACAAGAGCGCTACGCAAGAGGGTCCTCCAATGGCTTCATCTCGCGCCCCCCGGAAAAAAAGGTAACACAGAGTACCCGCGGGAGCCGAAACAATCAGGCTGGCAACACTTCAAACCAAGGGAGGGATCCGGGACTGGACTAGAGTTCCGCAAGGAACAACAATTAGCAGGTAAGTCTAATTTACCCTTCCTTAGCGTCCCTCTAGTCCAGTCCCGGAACCATAGAGGATGTAACAGAGCAGTGCACATCAACGGGAGGGACAAGCCAGCCCAGCCTGAAGCACCGCCGAGCCAAAACACCCATCCTCCGCTGACAAAACATCCAAGCGGTAATGCTTAGCAAAGGAATGCAAGGACGACCAAGTCGCCGCCCTACAGATGTCGGCCACCGGGACCAGACTGAACTCCGCCCAAGACGCCGCCTGCACCCGAGTGGAATGAGCCCGAAGACCCAGCGGAACCAACTTGCTCTTCAAGAGGTAAGCAGATGCGATAGCTTCCTTCAACCAGCGGGAAATAGAGGACTTTGCCGCCGCTTCTCCCTTACGCGGACCCCCAAACGCCACAAAAAGTCGATCAGACCGCCGGAAGGACGCCGTCCGGGCGAGATACTTCTGGAGAACCCTGCGGGTGTCCAACAGCCGCAACCGACCCCCCGGTCCGGCCCCATCGCGATCGGAGAACACTGGAAGGGAGACTACCTGGTTAACATGAAACGCGGACACCACCTTGGGTGAGAACGCCGGAACGGTACGGAGAACCACCTTGTGGTCGGTAAAAGAGAGATAGGGCTCCCTACAAGACAAGGCCTGTAGCTCCGAGATCCTTCTAGCCGAGCAAATCGCCACCAAGAACACCGTTTTCAATGTGAGGTCTTTTAGCGAAGCAGTAGACAATGGCTCAAACGGGGGAGCCAGCAAGGCCTCCAAAACCAAATTTAAATCCCACGGAGGAACAGCACAACGCCGAGGCGGCCGCATGAGCAACACCTCCCTCAAAAACCGCCGGACATCTGCGTGGGCCCCGAGAGACTGACCCTGCACCTTCCCGCGGTAACAGGAAAGGGCAGCAAGCTGCACACGCACCGAACTAGCCGCCAAACCCTTATCCACACCATCCTGCAAGAATGAAAGGATCTGCGGCACGGAAGCTCCCAACGGACAGATGGTACGCTCTGAACACCAAGCCTCGAAGATGCGCCAGATGCGAATGTACGCCAAAGAAGTCGATAGTCTACGAGCCCTCAGCAAGGTCGAAACGACCACCGGCGAATAACCCTTAGCGGTCATCCGAGCCCTCTCAAGAGCCATGCCGTAAGCGAGAACCGAGCTACCTGAGGCATGCGCAGCGGGCCCTGAGTCAAGAGATCGGCTCGCTGAGGGAGCCTCCACGGGCGATCCGCTAACAGTCACACTAAATCCGCGTGCCACGGTCGCCTGGGCCAATCGGGCGCCACCAGCACCACGAGGCCCCGATGACGCTCTATGCGCTGCACTACCCGGCCTATCAGCGCCCAAGGTGGGAAGACATAGAGCAACACCTCCTGCGGCCAGGGCTGCGCCAGGGCGTCAAGCCCTTCCGACATCCGTTCTCGCCGTCTGCTGAAAAAGCGATCCACCTGAGCCGATTGGAAGGTCGCCATGAGATCCATTAGGGGAATCCCCCAGCGCCTGACCAGAAGCGCGAAGACCTCGGGGTGAAGGAACCACTCTCCCGGGTCCACCCTTCGGCGACTCAGAAAATCGGCCGCTACGTTCTCTATGCCTGCCACGTGCTGTGCCGACAGACACTGCAGATGCGACTCGGCCCAAGCTAGCAACTGAGCCGCCTCCTGCTCCAACGCCACGCTGCCGGTGCCGCCCTGCCGATTGATGTAAGCGACTGTGGTCGCATTGTCCGAGAGAACCCGAACCGCCTGCCGTGCAAGAGTCTCCCGAAACGCCTGCAGAGCCAGGAACACCGCTCGCATCTCCAACCGATTGATGGACCATTCATTCTCCACCATCGACCACAGACTCTGGGCATACGCGTCCCCGCAGCACGCCCCCCACCCCAGAAGGCTGGCATCCGTGATCAGCAGCTTCCAGGACGGGGGCTCCAAGGGCATGCCTGCGGTAAGATTATCCGGGCGCAACCACCACCGAAGATCCCGACGGACCACCAGGGGACAGATGAAACGCCGAGACAACGCATCGCGCTGATGAGACCAATGCCGAAGGAGCGCGCTCTGAAGTTTCCGCATATGCGCTCTGGCCCAGGGCACTACCTCGATTGTCGCTGCCATCGTGCCGAGCAACTGGAGATACTGCCACGCCGTGTGCGCAGGCTGCCGGAGAAAACGCCGCACCAGCTCCCGCAACGCTCGCACCTGCTGATCCGGCAAGAACACTCTCACTCTGAGCGTCTCGAAGTGCGCCCCCAGGTATTCCAACGACTGCGAGGGAGTCAACCTGCTCTTTGCAAAGTTGACCACCCAGCCAAGACTCTGTAGCAACCGAACCACCTTGGCGGTGGCCTCCGCACTCTCCGCCCGAGACTTTGCCCGAATTAACCAATCGTCTAGATAGGGATGCACAAGCACCCCCTCTTTGCGAAGAGCCGCCGCTACCACGACCATGACCTTTGTGAACGTGCGCGGCGCCGTCGCCAGACCGAAAGACAACGCCTGAAACTGAAAATGCCCCATGGGAACCGCAAAGCGCAGGTAGCGCTGGTGCTCCTTCCGAACCGGAATATGCAGGTAGGTCTCCGTGAGGTCGAGCAAAGTCAGAAACTCCCCCTGCCGGACGGCTGCTATGACAGATCGAAGGGTCTCCATGCGAAAGTGAGTTACCCGGAGGCACCGATTTACCCTTTTTAAATCGAGGATAGGCCGAAAGGACCCCTCCTTTTTCGGCACCACGAAATAGAGTACTGACTGGAACCGTACTGGTCCTCCGGCACCGGAACGACGGCCCTGAGGCGCAGCAATCGCTGCAATGTTTCGCAGACGGCCCTCCGCTTGAGCGGAGCACTGCAGGGCGAAAGAACAAAGGAATCTAAGACGGGACAATGGAGCTCGAGAG
Organism: Ichthyophis bannanicus; assembly: GCA_033557465.1. Taxonomy (NCBI): domain Eukaryota; kingdom Metazoa; phylum Chordata; class Amphibia; order Gymnophiona; family Ichthyophiidae; genus Ichthyophis; species Ichthyophis bannanicus. The sequence continues at coordinate 404,201,671 of CM066038.1, forward strand.
CGTAGCCCTCCCGAATTACCTCCAGAACCCACTGATCTGACGTAAGGTGGACCCAGGCAGGGTAGAACTCCCGCAACCGCCCTTCTACGGGAACTACCGCCACCTGAGCCCGCCTCATCTCATTGAGGCTTTTTACCAGAGGCGGAAGGAAAGGTGGAGAAGCCTCTGCCGGCTCCTCTGAAGCCACGAAACCCGTGGTTTCGAGTCGGGAACCGACCCCGCTGGGGCAGACCAAAACGAGCCGCCCGAAAACGGCGAAAATCCCTAGGGGCAGCTCGAGAGCCAGAGGCAGCCCTGACCAGCTTCGGTTTATCCTCCGGAAGCCGGCCTCCCTTAGACTCACCAAGATCCTTAACCAGCTTTTCCAAATCCTCACCAAACAACAACTTCCCCCGAAAGGGAAGTTTACTAAGACGAGCTTTGGAGGAACTATCGGCCGCCCAATTGCGCAACCATAAATACCGGCGCGCCGCCACCACAGAGGCCATTGACTTAGCCCCACTACGGATGAGATCATAATGAATGTCCGACAAATAGACGGCTCCCGACTCCAAACGCGCCGCATCCTCTACCTGCGCTGTCCCGACATCGCCCTGCAATCGCTGGGACCAGCGTAAGCAACCTCTCGCAACCCAAGCCCCCGCCACGGCGGCTTGCATAGAGAGGGCACATACATCAAACACCTGCTTCAACAGGGTATCCAACTTCCTATCCTGCACATCTTTCAAGGCCGCGGCGCCCTCAACCGGTATCGTAGTCTTCTTAGTGACTGCTGATACCGCCGCATCCACCTTGGGAGACCGAAAAAGCTCCCTATCCTGATCCGACAACGGATAAAGGCGCGACAAGGCCCGAGAGCCCCGTAGCGCCGATTCGGGCGAGTCCCACTCCTCCTGAATCATCCCTCTAAAGACTCTATGCAGAGGAAAGACCCGCTGAGACTTTCGCACCGCCTGGAGCAGAGGATCCTCCAGAGCATCCTCCGACGCCGTTGCCTCCGCCGGCATATTCAACGTTTTGAGAGTCTCGGCAATCAAGGCCGGAAGCTCTTCCCTCCGAAACACCCTGACGAGCAGACTATGCTGCTCCGCGTCAGGTAACTCTCCCTCCTCGAGCTCCCCACCGGAGGAGTCATCCAGATCCCCGTCCTCCGCCCCGAGGTTGTCCCCCAGGGGAGACGGAGACCCCTCCTCCGCGGACCCCCTGGCCAGTTTCACAGGAGGGGCCCCGTACGCTTAAGCCCCTCCGGAGCACGAGCCGAAGAGACTAAGCCAGGTTGCAGGAGCGCAAAGGCTTAAGAACATATAAGAACATAAGATATGCCATACTGGGTCAGACCAAGGTCCATCAAGCCCAGTATTCTGTTTCCAACAGTGGCCAATCTAGGTCATATGTACCTAGCAGTTTCCCCAAGGGACACAGGTTCCACAATGCTTGTATTGGTTCAAGCATTGATATCCTGGGTCCCTTCTTAATAATGGTTTATGGACCTTTCCTCCAGGAACTTGTCCAAACCTTTTTTAAACCCAGCTACACTAACAGCCTTTACTACATCCTCCGGTAACAAATTCCAGAGTTTGATTACACGTTGAGTGAAAAAATATTTTCTTTTATTAGTCTTAAATAGTTTACCCTGTAGCTTCATTGCATGTCCCCTAGTCTTTCTATATTCTGATAAGGTAAACAATCGATCTACGTTTACCCGTTCCACTCCGTTCATTAATTTATAGACTTCTATCATATCTCCCCTCAGCCGTCTCTTTTCCAGGTTAAAGAGCCCCAACCTTTTTAGCCTTTCTTCATAGGAGTAGCCTTCCATCCCCTTTACCATTTTGGTGGCTCTTCTCTGAACCTTTTCTAAAATCGCTATATCCTTTTTAAGATACGGCGACCAGAATTGCACACAATATTCAAGGTGCGGTCTCACCATGGAACGATATAGAGGCATTATAATATCTTTTGTTTTATTTTCCATTCCTTTCCTTATCATACCTAGCATTCTATTTGCTCTCTTGGCCGCCGCTGCACACTGGGCCGAGGGTTTTAACATGGTATCCACAAGGACGCCTAAATCTTTTTCTTGGGTGGTGGTTCCTAATGTGGAACCTTGCATCGTGTAACCATAATTTGGGTTGTTCTTCCCTAGGTGCATAACCTTGCACTTCTCCACATTAAATTTCATCTGCCATTTTGATGCCCAGTCTTCCAATTTATCAAGATCCTCTTGCAATTTTCCACAATCCTCCTGGGTTTTAACAACTTTAAATAGTTTTGTGTCATCAGCAAATTTGATAACCTCACTCGTTATTCCACTTTCCAGGTCATTTATGAATATGTCAAAAAGCAGCGGACCCAGCACAGATCCCTGGGGTACACCACTATTCACCTTTCTCCATTGGGAAAATTGGCCATTTAGCCCTACCCTCTGCTTTCTATCTTTTAACCAGTTCCTGATCCACAGTAGTACACTGCCTCCTATCCCATGACTCTTTAGTTTTGCCAAAAGTCTCTCATGAGGGACCTTGTCAAAGGCTTTCTGAAAGTCCAGATACACAATATCAACCGACTCACCTTTGTCCACCTGTTTATTCACTCCTTCAAAAAAACATAACAGATTAGTAAGACAAGATCTTCCTTGTCTAAAGCCATGTTGGCTGTCTCCCATTAGGTCATGACTATCTATATGCTGAGTAATTTTATTCTTTATGATGGTTTCTACCATTTTTCCCGGTACTGATGTCAGGCTCACCGGTCTGTAGTTTCCCGGATCACCCCTCGAACCCTTTTTAAAAATTGGTATTACATTGGCGATCCTCCAATCCTCAGGTATTAGAGATGATTTTAATGATAGTTCACAGATTACTGATAGCAGGTCTGCAATCTCATATTTCAGTTCTTTCAACACCCTTGGATGTATACCATCCGGCCCAGGTGATTTGCTACTCTTCAGTTTATCTAATAGTTGTAAGACATCTTCCCGATGTATCGATATTTCCTTCAATTCTTCCACACCTTTAAATACCACTTCAGTCGTGGGTAACATCCCTACATCTTCCTCAGTAAAGACCGAAGCAAAGAATTCATTCAGTCTCTCCGCTATCGCCTTGTCGCCTCTTAGTGCTCCTTTAACCCCTTTATCATCTAATGGACCAACTGACTCTCTCACGGGTTTTTTGCTACGAATGTACTTGAAAAGGTCTTTATTTCGCGTTTTTGCTTCCGCAGCAAGCTTCTTCTCAAATTCTCTCTTTGCCTGCCTTATCAATGCCTTGCATTTGACTTGCCAGTGCTTGTGCTGTTTCCAGGTTTCATCATTTGGCTCTTTTTTCCATTTCTTGAAAGATGCTTTTTTGGCAACAACAACCTCTCTGACCTCAGCTTTAAACCATGCTGGCAATTTTTTAGACTTCCTTCCACTTTTCTTAAAGCGTGGAATACAGCTGGTCTGGGCTTCCAAGATAGTATTTTTCAACAACACCCAAGCTTGATGTACGTCTTTAACCTTTGCAACTGCTCCTTTTAGTTTTTTCTTAACTGTTTTCCTCATTCTATCATAGTCTCCCTTTCGAAAGTTAAAGGGTAGTACTGTGGATTTCCTTACTATCCCTCCTCCACTAATTAAATCAAAGGCGATCATGCTATGATCACTATTGCCAAGTGGCCCCAACACCCTTATCTCTTGCACTACATCTGGTGTTCCACTAAGGACTAGGTCTAATATTGCTTCCCCTCTGGTCGGTTCATGAACCAGCTGCTCCAAGAAGCAGTCATTTATTTCATCTAGGAACTTTATCTCCCTAGCATGTCCTGTTGTGACACTGACCCAGTCGATGCCGGGGTAATTGAAATCACCCATTATTATTACTGCACTGTAACTTTTGCTAGCTTCCTTGATTTCTTTGAGCATTTCATCATCCATTTGTTCATTCTGGCCAGGCGGACGATAGTACACCCCCACTGCCATCGCCTTCCCCTTTTTACATGGAATTTCAATCCATAGAGATTCTACAGCAAATTTTGTTTCTTGCAAAACTTTAATCCTTTCTGATTCAATGCCCTCTCTAACATAGAGCGCAACCCCTCCACCAATTTGATCAGCTCTATCATTTCGATATAGTTTGTTGCATGAGAGAGAAAAAATCTGGCGGAATCCCCGAGGCAAGGGCCACCGAAGTCTGACCCTGCGAAGCCGAGGACCCCTCCCCATGAGAAGACTCCGACCCCTGAAAATCCAGAGTCGGAGGTAAAGCTGGCATTTCCCCTAGCGGAACCTCTTCTCCTGCGATAGCCGGAGAAGGAGCCGCAGCTTCCATAACATTGGAAGCCAGAGTGCAGGACCCACACACGCTGGACCCTGTCAGCAAACCTCGCTTAGCCCCACAAACCACACAGCGGGGCTTCGCAGGCATACTCAGAGGGAAGCTCTCCTGCCACCCCCTGCCCGTGGGTCCGCAGCACAGCCCAGCAAAAAGAAAGCTTGTGAGGCTGAAGCCAGGAAAACCCCCGTTTAAAAGTAACGTTTTTTTTTGTTTTGTTTTTTTAATTCTTCACAAACTATGATGCTAAGACACCCCTCAGCCAAACCCAGGTGGTCTGCAGCCAAAACGAGGGTTAGAAAGCCCAGAAAAAGCAAATTAAAAGCAAAAATTAAAATCGGGATTTATTCAAAATGGCCGCCGCTGCCGATTCCCGCCGAAAAAACCATGCGACAGGTCACCCCGAGAGGACTAAAAGGCAAACCTAGGCACCCCCCCCCCTGCTAACCCCAAAGGGGGGACCCCAAAAAATAGAGAAATAACCCCTTCTACTCACCACAGCAAGAAGAGGTGAAGGAGAGAGGGAGAGATGCAGCAGCCTCGCTGGAGCTCAGCCTGCCTGTGGCTTCAGCTCCAACACTAGCAGCAATCTGTCAGCTGCCCTGCCCACTCGGGGCCACTGCTGTTAGCCTGCAACCTGCTCCTCACCCTTCCAAGCGGGTTCGGGAGCAGGGAGGCACAGAAATATCCTGGTGCTCGTTTAAAACAATGGGGCAAATAAAGAAAAATGTAAAGTCAGAGGAAAAGTAAGAGGAGGGAGGGGGGAAAAGGAGGGGGGACAAATGGAGCCAGAGGAAGAAATCTCCTGCACCAGTCACACAGCGCCTGCAATAACAAACCCAAAAGGGCAAATCAATAAAAATAAAGTCAAAGTGAAAAGGTAAATGTATTCTATTTAGCTCTGCCTATATCCCTAACTGAGCCCAGAAGCAGGCTCAGAATCTCCTTCAGCTGCTTGGAGACTGAAAGTACTGGTGAGAGGGGGCGGTCCTTGCCTACTTATACTGGTGCCAGCAAAGTGATGATGTATTTCAGTCTCCAAAGCTGCTAGAGGAGGTTGACAACTCTATGGTTCCGGGACTGGACTAGAGGGACGCTAAGGAATATGTTTTTTTTTTGTCTATGCATATAGAATACTCTGGGTTCTTTAAGCCAGTGCTTCTCAACCCTCTCCAGGAAGCAAACCTAAGCAGTTGAATACGCATGAGATAAATTTGCATAGAATAGGTCTCAAACATACAAATGTGTGTCATGCAGATTCATTGTGGTAATCCTGAAAACCCGATTGGCTAAATATGCCTCCAAGCAAGTGCCGCCTCAAAAATTAAATAGAACTATTTCAGACAATTTGTTTGGATTTTGTTTTCTTGCTTCATTAAGGCCAGATTTAAGTCTGAGGCAAAAGTAGGGCAAAAAAAAAAAAAGCTAAAATCCCAAAATGCCATCTTCTTGTACGGTTGTAAAATAGTCCAACATCTGTCCAAGAATTTCACTTCCTATCACCTTTGATGAAGAGTAAGAACGACAGGAGAAGGAGCAGACTGCAGAGTTGAGCGAAAATTTTACAATGCCGTGAAAATGATGTTGCGTTTGCCTTATTTGATCTATGAGATTAAGTTGACAACCAGAGAATTTGATGATTTCAGAGTTTGCATATAGCTCTTGATGAATGAGTCCTATACTGAAGATACTTTAAGGGATATTACAAAAGAGCCGTTGGGAAAAGTCTTCCTCTTTGCAAACATCAAAATCTACAATACAGTACAAATTCTGGAAAGGTGTAGATAACATGAGGAAGGATCTAGGGCAATGGTTCTCAATACGCTTCTGATGTATCCCCTAGCCAGTCAGGCTTTCAGAATATCCATCTTGCATGTCACCCCTACCTAAGTTTACACATTGAGTTCTCTGTAATGTTTGAGTTTTAATGTAAACCGCTTTGATTGTACGAGAAGGCGGTATAATACACATGGTATATGTAGATCAGTTGTTTACTGTTTCAAAAAGTAGAAAGACTAGGGGACACACAATGAAGCTACAATGATTTAAGAGTAATAGGAGAGAATATTTTTTTCACTCAACACTTAAACTCTGGAATTCGTTACCAGAGGCTGTAGTAAAAGCTGTTAGTGTCAGGGTTCAAAAAAAAAAAAAAAAAGTTTTGGACAAGTTCCTGGAAGGAAAAAAAAAAGAAAATCAATAAACCATTATTAAAGAGGACCAGGGAGATCCACTGCTTACCCCTGAGGTAAAGCAGCATGGAATATGTGTACCTTTTTGGGAACCCGACAGGCACTTGTGACCTGGACTGACCACTGTTGGAAACAGGATACTGGATTTGATGGACCATTGGTCTGAGCCAGTATGGACCTATTATGTTCTTATGAGACAGATTTACATATGCAGCTTCCATTGCATGCAAATCTCTCATATGCATACTCACTGAGGATATCCTGAAAACGGGCTAGGGGGTATACCAAGACAGGTATGAGAACCACCGATTTAGAGAAAGTAAGAATGGTCTAGAAGATTTAATGCAGCAAATGCAGGGTCATGAATTTGGGTTGCAGAAGCATAAGGAAGTGGTACAGTATAGGGGTGTACTTCAGTGTATAAAGAAGAGTGGAACCTAGTATGAAAGCATCTAATGATTTTAAAAGTGACCAAACGGGTACAAAAGATGACAGTAAAAGGGAGAAGAATGGCCAGAAGTAAAAACCTGCGCTAAAAGATTTAACACAGTTTGCTGAATCGACCCAACAGGGCACTAAATTAAACATATTTGCAACATACCATAGTGTATTTATGTTTATATGGGACCATTCGTGGTGAGAGTATTTCCTCAATTTGAAAATGGTCCTTTTACTCTTTTATTGAACAATCATGCAATTTATTTATTTAACATCTTTTATATACCGCACTATTGTCACCAGCGCGGTTTACATGTAACAAACATATACATACAAAGAACTGTAATGCATTTTACAAGTAACAGGGTTTTTGAAAACTTGGGAATAACAAGGTACAACTACATAGGCTAGTTAACTATTTACAGAATATTGAAATACATTAGTCACATTTGGATATCAGTTGGGAAAAAATGTCCTGGTCAGAAAAGTGTCTAATATTTTCATGTGCGAAGGTTAGATTGGGAAATAGCTTAGGAAGAGGTGGTGTTTGAGACTCTTTCTGAATTGTGTTAAGCTGGTTATAACTCTCAGTAACCGGGTAAGGCGGCATGTTGCCTCTCGCCCCCCCCCCCTCCCTCCCCCAGGCCCCACCCCCACTTTCCTTTCCCCGACAGATTAATTCAAAACAAACACATGACAACCATTTGGGACTTAAACTGGTCGCAGCTTTAATAACCTTTTAAACACACATAATACAACATCAACACATTTTAACTCCCACCCCCCCCCAAGCAGAGCGAGCTCTCACCCGCCGGGTTAGTAGCAAGGTGACGCCGCATCCGCTTCCCCCGGGCACAGGCCCGACATTTTCCACGCCCTCCCTCTTCCGGCTTCGCCATGCTATTAGCAAAAGCCTGAGGGGTTAACCGGGTCGGGGGTACCCCACCCCCGCCCTCATGCTTGCCACCGGCTCCGGACCCCGGAAACCTCCGGGATCCCGCCACCAGCTCAGGTCAGCCACGACCAGAGCCGCCCCCCAAAGGTAAGCTGCGACCAGCCCTCGCCCCCAACGGAATACCTTCCAAGGCCTCCTGCCAATCGTTAAGCAGTAAATCTAGCCCTATCGGGGACAAGTGCACCCCGTCCGGCCTATAGAGGCCAGGGCAGTCCACGTCCACCCAAGGGTGAAAGATTTGACAGCCCCCTTGCTGGCCCACCCACCGGCCAATTAGACGGCTAATTTTGGTCACACCCCGTGACCACCGTCGCTGAGCCCTACAGGACGGCCTTGGAATGATATCCGACCATAGCAATAATACATCCAGAAACATCCCCAAAACCACCCCAAAGTCCTTGATAGCTGCTCGAATCAACTGCCGGCAAGTCCATGAAGCAAGATCGTTGCCACCTAAGTGGAGCAGTAACACCTCCGGGGCGCCTCTGGTTCGCTGGAGGTGCCGAAGCAAAGGCAGGAGTTGTATCCACCGGAGTCCGCGCTCGCCCAGCCATGTGATCGTCACCGCCTGCTCGGAAAGTCCCAAATTCAGCCCCAATGGGCGCGTCGCTGCTCGCCGACCCGCCCAGAAGACAAAGGAGTGGCCAGGAATCCAGCAGCTTCTATGCCCCACATCTGAAAGACAAAGAAATAGCCCCGTTAGTGCCCCCCCCCACTCCCCCAGAAACGCACATAGCAGTGGAAAGCTCCCGACCGCCAACGCCCAATGCGCTGTATCTCCTGATCGGGCAGCCCGGCCACCGCCGCACTGGCTGCCGCCCAGATCCGGAAGGAATGAGGGGCGAAGGCACCAGGGCCCTCACCTATCTGTCGTAATGCCAGCCGCAGCACCGCGGTAAATTGGCAACGCGTAAGAACCCGCTCGACCTAATGGATAAAAAGGCTACCGCTAGCCTCCGGACGAACGCGTCAGTACGCCTGCAGCAACGCGACCGGGCACGAGGGGGAACCCTGGACCGCGGCCAAGTCCACCCACATACCCATTCCCGCCTGATCCGTCGTAGAACGGGCAAGGCGGATACGAACCCTACTCCTGAGCAAGTGCACGTGACGCACCTGCACCTCCCTCCCATTGTGAAGCCGCCCCGACTCCGAAACCAGCTCGCCCACCCGAAATGCGCCGAAAAAGGCTAACGAAAAAACGGCCCGAAAGAGCACCCCTTCATAGTAGGTGGCCACCACCCGCGGCAAGGCCCCGCATAACCGACGCAGTAAGTCATGAGTAATAGGACGCCGCCAATCCCCGGGCGAGGGACTAGACCGCTCCCAACCCCGCAACAATGTACGCGTTAAAAATCCCCCTCCCGCCCCCCCCCCACCCGATAGCAGGATTTGCCTTTTTCGCACGGGCTAAGTTCCTTCAGACCGTGGTCCGCAACAGGCCCTGTTCCTTAGCCGCCGCCACATACTGACCCAGAAGCAGATCCGACGCTGGCCCGGGACGCCATCCATGGAGTAGCAAGAAGGACCCCACACTGCAGTAGCCACGTTGATACGTGACCCATGTCGCCGAGGTCCGCATCGGGCGCCAAGGTCCGAAACAGCGCCCAATTGAAACGGGAAAGAGCATCGGCAATCTGGTTATGACTCCCGGAATATGACGAGCCTTAATCACTAAATTCAACTGCAAGCATGAAAAGACCACCTGCCGCATCAGGTCAGCTACCAGCTGACATCTTGGGGAATAGTTATTGATCACCGACACTGCCGCCTCGTTGTCGCACCACCAGCGCACTCTGCGATTGCGGAGTCCATCCGGCCACAAGGACAGGACCACCACAATGGGAAACAACTCGAGGAAGGTAATATTCCTCGTAAGCCCCACCGCTCGCCAGGATTGAGGCCAGCCTTCTGCGCACCATGCGCCCCAAAAATAAATCCCCCAAACCGGAACCCCCTGCTGCATCAGTATACAACTGCAGATCCGCAGAAGTCACCTCCGGGTCTCTCAGCACCGTGGTACCATTAAAGTCACGAAGAAAATCGTCCCAAATCCGCAGATCTGCCCGCAAGCTGCGTGACATCCGAATCCGATGATGCGGCCTAGAGTCGCCTGCAGTACCTGCGGACAACCGGCGCAAGAACACTCTCCCCATCGGGATCACCCGATACGCAAAATGCAGGGACCCCGCCAAAGACTGCATCTCCCGCAGCGTTAGCTTACTAGAACCCAGCGCATCTGCGACCAACACCCGCAGACTCGTAACTTTCTCCCCCGGCAAGCGGGCCTCCAACGCCACAGAATCCAACTCCACTCCCAAAAGGTAATAGTCGTCGCCGGACCCGCCGTCTTTTCGGATGCTAACGGAACACGCGTAACGTACGGCACCCAAAAACCTTAGGAACGTGATCATTAACCGAGGAACCAATAGGAAAAGACCACCCTACCTAAGGCCAGCTCAGTTGCCAACTTATCTCGTACCAGCTGCGCGAAACGCCGCACCGAAGGCGAATTCCGCGCCTTGTGTACCCCTACACTGCCCACCACCGGTATGGGAAATGCCTCCTTAAACCCGCATTCCAAAAGACCGCTGACCTGTCGCTTCGGATACCTCCTAAGCCACGGGCCTAACCCCTCAATCGCAACAGGGGTGGGGGCCAAACTCCAGACGTCCCCATTACTTGTGGCTGGGGGCTGGCACGCCCCCGCCACTCTTCTTGACACATTTGAGGGCTGGGTGACCCCCATTACAGACGGAGCAGGCGTGCCGGAATTTGCAATCCGGAAAGGGGCAGGAAGACTTGTTGAAGCGCCAGCACAAGTCCCCCGATCCCCCCCCCCTGGAGTTCTCTGCAACACAGGGGGCACGCCCGATCGAAAGGGCCGATCCGCCTGCGCAGGGGTGGCTACTCCACCTCTCTGCCCACCCATACCTCCCCCGCCAGGTCTGATCGCCATCTGCGTCAACCAAAGATTAATGTCCTGCGTTCCCCACGACAACAGGCGATTCTCCTCCATCTTATCACGGAATTTCTCATCATAGTTGAGCCAAGCCCAACCGTCATGAGTCTGTGAGGCCTCCAGTATGGAATCCGCGTAAGCCAACAGCATACCGTACTGCTCCGGATGCGATTGACCCCATACACTCGCCAAACGCAAGAAAGACCGAGTCCAATTAACCACATTCCGAGCCACTCTCTTGACCCTACCCGCCTTCTCGTCCTCCTTACGCTTCCGTCGGCTATCCCCCGACCGCTTCTGACCTTCGAGTAAGCGGAAAATATCTACGTAGCGACGTTTCACAATCTTTTTCCGCAGAGTCTTTGGCACTCCCTCCCATAACTCCGAGAAACATGCCACCGAAGGCACAGAACCCACCTGTCCCACGCCGACCTCCCCGCCAGCGGCCCGCGGGCTCCCGGCCAAGTCGTCGGACACCGAGCCGGACGACGACTCAGACGTTGAAGAAGAGGACCACCCCGAACGCCGCCGCCGGTGACCGGAACACCGCTTGCGCTTGGACGCTCGCTTCTTACCCCCCTCCCCTGCCCTCACCCCAGTAGCCAACTCACCTGCCACTGGTGCTGCTACCTCAGAAGACACGCCCGGCTCCGGTGGCGTCAAAGCTGATGCTTCCGCTCCCCCTCCGCTTCCGACAGACACGGGGCCTCCACTTGTGCACGCCCTCCCGCCGTCCAGCTCTCCAGCAGGAGCCCCCCACGGTTGCCCCCAGTAGGGCCAGCCAGTCGAAACCTGCGGAGAAAAAACAGGGAAAGACGAAGGAAAACCCGCCCCCGGCCGAGGCGGCTGCCACGCCCCTAGCCATTCCGCGCGGGAAGAGCCTTGACCCCCGCCCTGCCAATGCGCCCACATGGGGGAATAGGCTGCCCCTGCAGTAGCAGATCCACCCCCCGGACTCGCAGCGTCCATAACCACAGTGCTCAACTGAGGAGCCGCCCCTAAACCCACCCCCGTGGGACCTATAGCCACCCCCAAGCCACCAGGGGCCTCTCCCCGCCCCAAAGTACCGCTAGCCGGGGCTGCTGACCTACCACGCCGGCCCCCAGCTAACCGGCCAGCCGAGACCCCCCTACCCAGCCGCCCCCCCGGCCTGGTGACAGGGCTAGTACCACAGTCGGACGCTGGGCCACGGCTCGGAGCCCTGCCCCTGGTCCCCCTTCCAAGAGGAGCCGAGCGCCCCAACGGAGCAGGCTCTCCCCTCCGAGGACCGACCGTCTTAGCCCTCCCAGACCCGTGGCGCTTTCCGGAACCCCCCTTCATTCCTCCCCCAGCCATGGGCTTAATTATTTATTCCTGTAGCTATGGATTTTATTTTATTTTATTAATATTATTATTATATGTTTTGTGTGGTTTTTTTTTTTTTTTTTTTTTTTTTAAGGATAGAGGGGATTCCCTAAATAACTAAGTGGCTTGCCCAAGACTACAAGGAACACCCGTTGCTGTCCCCTAGTGGGATTTGAAACCCTGACCTTCCCCAAACAAACTTGCCTGTAGAGCCACGAGCCTCCTGACTCCCCCGCCGCTGGATCGCTGCCCCCGGAGCTCCAAGGACGGCGCCGCTTCACTTGCTGCCTCCCGCTGCGCCAAGGCCTGGGACAACCGACGACGATCATGCGCAGCAAGCCCGCACGCGTCTGGAGCCTCCAGCCCCGACCCAGCAACTGCCGATGCAGAGCTGGGTCTCCGCGCCACTCACCCCCCCCGCCGCCGGGTCCTAGCCTCCTCATTGGCTCCCGGGCGTTTTAAACGCCGCGGGGAGCCAATGAGGCGCCCGGCCGCGCGGGCACCATCGAGCCGCGCGCCGCCGCCGCAACCGAGGGGGGGGGGGGCGAACGGCCTGCCACCCCCCCGGTTAGGAGCGGCCACGCGGACGGGGCCCGCGGCCTTGCTGTTCTAGTGGGAGGGCGTTCCAGGTTATTGGGGCGTGGATACTGAAGGCTCTTTTGGTTGTTTCCTTAGTGTATCTGACTGTTTGTTTCGGGATTATTAATGTATTCATTGCAATTGACCTTCTGGATCTATTAGGGGTCTGTGAGTGTACAAGGTTGGTAATGGTTGATGGTGCTTGGTTGTTTATGGCTTTAAATGTAGTGATCAGTATCTTGTAGTGGATTCTTGCGTTGGTTGGTAGCCAGTGGAGTCTTTTTAGAACTGGGGTTATGTGATCTGTCTTTGATATTCCTTCAAGTACTCTGGCAGCAGTGTTCATCGCTAGTTGGAGAGGATTTAATGTTGCTTGAGGGAGTCCGTATAGAATTGCATTTGCAAAGTCAATGTGAGGCATTATCAGGGCTTGGTAGACGGTTCTGAAATCTGAGGGTTCCAGTAGAGGTCGCAAGTGGCGTAATGTACGTATCTTGTGATATATTAGTTTTGTTATGTTTATGTGGGTTTTCATATTGAGGTGCTGGTCAAGGGTTATACCTAGGTAGCGTAGTGTAGGTTTTACTGTTAATTCCTTGTCCTTTATCTTCACGGAGGTAGGAGGTGTGAAGTTTTGGTTTCTTGTTACAAACATCACATCAGTCTTGCTGTGGTTGACTCTTAGATTTTGGGAGATGAGCCAATCTTCTACTGCTTCGAGGCATGTTATCAATGATGTATAATCAAGGTGATTGATGGAGAATGGCATGAATAGTAGAATGTCATCTGCATATGCTAAACAGGTGACATTAAAGGAACGAATGAGGTCACAAATGGGTTGCATGTATATATTAAACATCAACGCTGACAGAGAAGATCCTTGTGGTACCCCTTGGTCTTGAAGAAATGGTTCAGAAGTAGTTTCGTCGATTCGTACTTGTTGCCAACGGTTAGTTAGATATGATATACACCAGTCAAGTGCGGCACCAACTATTCCTTTTTCCTTAAGGCGATCGATAAGTATTTGGTGGCTTACTGAGTCGAACGCAGCTGAGATGTCCAAGAATATGAGTATGAATCCTTGGTGAATGTTATCTATTCCTGTGATTAGTGTGTTGAATAGTGTGATGAGGAGGGTCTCAACTCCATGAGCCTCTCTAAAGCCGTGTTGTGCAGGGTCAAGTGGAGCTTCATTGTCTATGTGCTGTTGTATTTGCCGTTGGACTACTTTCTCAATTATTTTCGCTAGGAGTGGGATACTGGATATTGGCCTGTAGGATTCTACTTTTTGGGGGTCTAATTTACTGTTTTTTAGTAATGGTCTAATTGAGGTTTGTTTGAGGCTTTGAGGAAAGGTTCCAGTTGAAAAGGATTGTTCAAGGATATTCTGTATGAAGAAGCTTACTTCATGTTTTAGATTTTTTATCCAGGCTGCCGGGCAGGGATCGCTTGCAGCGGTGGTAGCATTTATTGATGCGATAGTGTTCTCAATTTCTTTAATTGATAGTGTATTGAACTTGGTTAATGTGGTTGACTGTGAATATATATCATTCTTTGTTGGTCCAGAGGTACAAATGTTGGATGTTTTTGTCATCTTTGACTTTAGGTATTCAGCATATTCTTGCGGGTGTATTGCTTGCGTTTGTTGAGGTGTTGGTTCCTTTGCCATTGTTCTTACGATGTTGAAGAGGTCATGATGTTTATTTAATGATTTCTTTAGAAGGTTAGTATGGAATTGTTTCCTTCGATCTGCTATTTCTTGGCGATGCTTATCTAAGTATTTGCAGTAAGCTGTGTAGGCTTCAGTAGAGCGTGATCTTCTCCAGTATTTCTCGAGTCTCCGAAGATGGAGGAGGGATGTTCTTAGCTCCTTGGAATACCAGGCTACGTGTGTACGTTGGTTGGTGTTTTTTGCCATGTTTGATGGTTGAGAATTGAATTTAAGGGAGTGATCCCAAGTGTTGATTAGACTGTCCAAGTCGGGTTCAGACGCTTGTAGTGTTGGGAGGAGATTATTAAGTATTTCCTCTTTGACAAAGGGGCGGAACCTCCTAGCTGTTGGTTTCGCTTGAGTAGGTTTGGATTTAGAGGAATTGGAGTAGTTGGGGATTTTGAATAAAATTAGACTGTGGTCAGACCACGGTACTGGTATTATTGAAAGGTCGTAATTGTGGTTGATGACTGAGGTAACTTGTGGGACGAATATCAGATCCAGTATGTTTCCCATATTATGAGTAGGATCTTTGACTATTTGGTTGTATCCAAGGTTGTCAATTGCTTCTATAAATGCTGTGGTTTGCGAGTCATGTAGGGAGGGAAGGTTGAAATCTCCCATTATCCAGTTGGATAGTCTTGGTTTTCAGTGTTGCAGGCAAGGTCAACTATGTTCAAGGTCAACTATGTTCAAGTTGCGCTGTAACTACTTAAAACAGTTCACTTATCTGAGAACGCATTTGTTAGGAGGGGTCCACACAAACACCAAAACTGCCATCACCAATGCAAACTGCGTTTCCAAACGGTCAACTCTTCATTTGGTTCTGCGTCAGGATGCACCTATTCAAAGTCACTTACTACTGAAACCTCACTCCACAAAAGCCTCAAATTCCCAAAAAGCTGCTGGTGCTAGGACTCTACTGCTCTTCATTAAAACGGGCAGCGTTTTGGACATTTGAGGAGTTTGTGGAATTAGATTCCAGTAGCAATTTATAAGTAGGTTAAATAAGCTAAAGATGAGGTGGACCTAGTGGCTCATTACCATGCAAGGTACCAGGGATTATTAGGATATACAAGGCCCTTTTACTAATGTGCTAAGTAGTTAATATGCGTTATATCGCACAATAACTGTCTTACCATGTGGGCATGACAGTTATTACACGCCAATTCCCAAGGCTGGCCCTACAGTTGCTCTAAAGTGTTGGAGCCCTAGGCGAACCTGAAGCTTTACACACCCACTGGCTGTCAAAATATATTTAGCTTTGAATAGCCTACTTTTGCTGGCCTCCAGAGGTTGCTGCCCTAGGCAACTGCCTAGTGGTTGGGCCGGCCCTGCTAATTTCCACAGTGACTGGTTATTGAGTATCTGGCCAGGCCTCCAAAAAGCAGAGTGGAAAACAGGCAGTTGCCCACAAAACATGCTGATCAGACATTCAGTAATATCACTGCAAACCATACTCTATCCCTGGTTTCACTGAAGAAATTAGTTACAGGACATTTAGGTTGATACATACGAGTATATATACATACATACACATTATATATATATATATATATCAATAAAACAGAGGTCACACACCTGGCCCCAGAGAAGAGTCCTTTCAGGGCCCTCTACCACAGATGCCCACTGAGATCCAACAGGACACTCAGGTGGACAGAATGACTTCACTCCTGCAGGAGGGAGCAGTACTGAAATGGCTCCATTGGTTCCTTGGGATGTAACTTTCATAGCAAAACACTCAAACCCTGGGAGTTCAGGGACAGCTGAATACAGTCTGGAGGGCTGATCCAGGAGCTGCAGTGCAAGCCAGCCCATAAGTAAGGCCCTAGGGCCCCAAAAGGCACCCAAGACCCTCCAGGCACACAACTAGTACCACTCTGCCATGCACTGCCCTTGCTGACCCAAGCATCCCACTAAAATGGCTGTGGGGCTCACTGGAGGAAAGGAAAAGAAGAAAAAAAAATGAATAGAGTGTCAGGGGCTACACCCCCAACCCCCAGGGGGGTGTCTCAGGACAGGCAAAAAGAACCCTGGGCATTTCGGTCATAGTAAGAAAACACTAGGGGCTGCAGGCTGCATCGGGCAGCATGGCTGACAACCTTAGCAAAAAAAACCAAAAACGTAAACAGACTCTCTTAGAAAAACAAACAGCACAAAATGGGAGACCCAGAAAGGCAATCCAGAAGCCTGTTGAGCTGACTTAGGAAACCTAATTAGAGAGGAAGCAGGGGAGGGGGGGGGGGTAATTTACCCTCAATTTGAAGCTGCTTTAAATCGGTGCAGCAGAGTCAATTACTTCCCATTAAAATCATACAAAAACTTTGCCACTGAAATCAATGGGGGAAGAAAGACAAAAAAATTTTTTTTAAGTAGAAAAGGATACCGAAATCAGATGATAGCAGCAAAAGGGAAAGAGGACCCGGGCCCAACTTATTGATCTCCTTCAGGGGCCCCAAAGGGCTTCTCCATCATCTCTTCCTGCCCACAGCACTACTAACCCATAGGGAGCAGCATGGTCACAGGACAGCTGTCTGCACCAGCCGCCATGAGTAATTATCTGCACTCCGAGCAATGCTGGGCTCTTCATGATTCAGTCATAAGAACATAAGATATGCCATACTGGGTCAGACCAAGGTCCATCAAGCCGAGTATCCCGTTTCCAACAGTGGCCAATCTAGGTCACAAGTACCGAGCAGTTTCCCCAGAAGACATAGGTTAAACAGTGCTTGTACTGGGACAAGCAGTGGATTTCCCGGGTCCCCTTTAATAATGGTTTATGGACCTTTCCTCCAAGAACTTGTCCAAATCTTTTTTAAGCCCAGCTACACTAACAGCTTTTAGTACATCCTCCACTAACAAATTCCAAAGTTTGATTACGCATTGCGTGAAAAAATATTTTCTCTTATTAGTCTTATATGGGTTACATTGTGCTTTATTGCATGTCCCCTAGTCTTTCTACATTTTGATGGCATAAGCAATCGATCTACGTCACTCCATTCATTAATTTATAGACCTCTATCATATCTCCCCTCAGCCATCTCTTTTCCAGGTTGAAGAGCCCTAACCTTTTAATCCTCTGCTCATAGGGGTATCCTTCCATCCCCTTTACCATTTTGGTGGCTTCTCTGTACCTTTTCTAATAATGCTATATCCTTTTTAAGATACGGTGACCAGAACTGCACACAAGATCCAAGGTGCGGTCGCAACATGGAACAATACAGAGTCATTATAATATCCTTGGTTTTATTCTCCATTCCTTTCCTTATGATTCCTAGCATTCTATTTGCTCTCTTTGCCGCCACTGCACACTGGGCGGAGGGTTTTAACATGTTATCCACGATGACGCCTAAATCTTTTTCCAGGGTAATGGCTCCTAATGTGAAAACTTGCATAGTGTAACCATAGTTTGGGTTTCTTCCTAGGTGCATAACTTTGTACTTGTCTACATCAAATTTCGTCTTCCATTTGACGTACAGTTTATGAAGGTCCTCTTGCAATTTTTCACAAGCCTCTTAGGTTTTAACAACTTTGAATAATGTTGTATCATCTGAAAATGTGATTACCTCACTCGTTATTCCCATTTCCAGGTAATTTAGGAATATGTTAAAAAGCAGTGGACTCAGCACAGATCCCTGGGGTACTCCACTATTCAGTTTTCTCCATTGGGAAAATCGGCCATTTAGCTTTCTATCTTTTAACCAGTTCCTGATCCACAATAATACACTGCCTCCTATCCCATGATTTTTTAAATTTCACCAAAAGTCTCAATGAGGGACCTTGTCAAAGGCTTTCTGAAAATCCAGATACACTACATCGACCAATCCACCTTTGTCTACCTGTTTATTTACACCTTCAAAAAAATAACACAGATTAGTAAGACAAGAGCTTCCCTGGCTAAAGCCATGTTGGCTGTCTCCCATTAAACCATGACTATCTACATGTTCAGAAATTTTGTTCTTAATAATGGTTTCTACCATTTTTCCCCGGTATTGATTCACTGGTCTGTAGTTTCCCAGATCACCCCTGGAACCCTTTTTCAAAATTGGCGTTATATTGGCCATCCTCCAATCTTCAGATGATTTTAATGGATAGTTCACAGATTAGTAACAGTAGGTCTACAATCTCATATTTCAGTTTATCAAACAGTTGTAATACATCTTCCTGTTTATCGATATTTCTTTAAAGTTTTCTACTGCATCAGCTTTAAATACCATTTCAAACATGGGTAACTTCCCTACACCTTCTTCAGTCAAGACCGAAGCAAAGAATTCATTCAGTCTCTCCGCTATGGCCTTGTCCCCCTCTTAGTGCTCCTTTTACCCCTCTATCATCCATGGTCCAACTGACTCAAGTTTTTTGCTACGAATGTACTTGAAAAAGTTTTTATTATGCATTTTTGCTTCCACAGCAAGCTTTTTCAAATTCTTTTTTGCCTGCCTTATCAATGCCTTGCATCTAACTTGCCAGTGATTATGTTGTTTCCAGTTTGTCACTTGGCTCCTTGTTCCAGTTCCTGAAAGATGCTTTTTTGGCTACAACAGCCTCTCTGACCTCACCAAGGCCTCTGCACCACAGTGTGGACAAGAAGAGTCAGGCCTATCATTACTGATGTACCAGTCCACACATTTTGCCACCTGCTGGAGACAATGCTGGTTTCTCTATGCTGTACTAGGAGCTTATACCAAGTTATGACATCACCAAGTCTGTCTCCACCTGCTGACAAGGGAGCATAACCCACTCATCTGAACTGGTCTGGCAGGATAAGGGGGAGATGTCATTTTCATTAGGATATAATATTGAACATTTCTTTCAAATCACAATTTACAGCAATTTACAGCAGAATAAAATACAAATTCTAGTCACCACTTTCAAATTAATAAACCTAGCACCATCTGCACTCAATATACTCATTAACGTAGAAATAGATAGACGATCACAAAGGAGCAGAAACACAAACACTATAGCAATACCAAAAGATTACACAAAAGCTAGAAAACAAACCAACAAGAGGGCTTTCTCACACTCAGCACCAATCCTCTGGAATAATCTACCTGACAACATTCGCCTACTGTCAGACAAAGGAGTTTAGAAAAAAATTAAAAACTCACTTATTCACTTTACACTACACTACACTACCTAATCAGAATACACAAAGAGACACAGGTTAACAACCATACTACATAACAAATAACGACATAACTACATAATACTTAACCATACCACATACATATACAGATGAAGAATCTCACAATCTTATAATTATGTGCTTAGTCACATTTAAAATAATTTAAGCATTTAAAATGATCATCTCACCCCCTCATATAATTGAACCATGATATAATTTGTAAGTACCTACAATGTAAATATGTTATAATATTTTATTGTTCAAACGTTATATTGTTACTTGTAAATAGTTCACTTGTTCTATGTAAAACGACTAGGTATGCACTATCACATACCATATAATTTACTGTTCCTTGTAAACCACACTTGATACTTGGGAAAGAGCGGTATAGAAATAACTGTTAAATAAATAAATCCTAGTATTGCTTTACTTTAGGCAGTAGTGGGTGAACTTGTTGAAATAAGACGCTCATCCTTGGCCCAATAGCAACAGAGGAATCAGTTTCACAGACGCACTGCAGAGCATTCTGAATGCTATACACAGAACTCTCATCGGACAAGTAGTACACTTAATAGCTTCAAAAAAAAATTTAAAAACAAAAAGCTTTTTAAAATGCAATTCCCATTATCAGAAATGCCCTTGCTTACCATTTCACATAAAATGGACAAAGGACGTCATTGTGGGATCTGCAACTGCTGATTCACTTAGCTGGCCGACATAATTGTGATAAATACAGCTACCTACTTGAAGGGAGAACAGGCTACTGTGAGTATGGTGTTCTCGGTCTAAGTATTGTGCTGCAACCTTTGGTGGGAACTGTGGCATGTTTCTTTATTTTCCAGACTTTATATGGACATCTTAGCATAATAATCAAGGCACATTACTAAAGAAATGCACAACACTTTGACGTCCATGTTGCTAACACACCATTCTAAATTCCACTCAGGCTGCTTTACCAAAAAAGAGCAACCCTTGACACACACAGTCCCCGATACTTCTTTTGAGATACACATATGAACCCCTGCATGCCCGATTCTGGAAATGAGGGGGTGTGGGGGGAAACGTGCCGTTGTGTCAGACTGCTAGTGTACACTTTTCTTCTTGTTCAGTTAAAGAAGTGATCATTTTGCCTACATGACATTACCTACTGCAACCACTCTCGCCGATACTCGAAAAGAAAAAAGGCTAACAAATTCACCACCATTTTTATGGCAAGGCAAAAAGATCAGCTAAGTTAATTCAGAGGATGCATTCCTAGACATTATAAAATATAACCGAGCATGCTTGTTACACCATGCTAATGGCTGTCTTAAGGATAAGTCCAACTATATCCCCTTATAAGAAGAGAAGCAGTTGATTTATCCCTTAAGACTTGCTTATGTAATACATGCTAAAACTGGCATGCTATTAATTCAAATTAAACAAAGTCCTTTGGTTCATCCACAGAGATGGGTTTGGAAATCAATTATGAAATGGTAATTATCTTGTTACAATTCTAAACGTCTTCCCCTGAAGGGTAATGCCAAACTGTTACCTGGTCTGTATTCAAAGACTTTCATTGACTGGGCCCTGGAAACAATCGATATCCACTAATATTATTGCATCAGCCATAGAAACTTTTTTTTTTTTTTGCTTTTTTACAGGATCTCAAGCTGTGTCCTCCCATACACCCCCCTCTCCAAATAAATAGAATAAAAACGGAGTCTCAATATTTAAAAGCACTTAAGGAAGGAAGAGTAGGCAAACAGATCAGCAAGCTGAGAACCAGAGAAGCCAGGCTTCAAATCCCACAGATGCTCCTTGTGATCTTGGACGATTCACTTAAGCCTCCATTGCCTCAGGTAGAAACTTAGACCGTAAGCCTTCTGGGCAGGGCTGGTCCAACCACCAGGCAAGACCAGGAAGTCGCTTGGGGTAGCAGCCTGCTTGGGGGGAGGGAGGGGGGAAGAGCAGTAGTTGTCAAACAAAACAATAGATCTTGACAGTTACACAAACCCAAAGAGCCACCAGTACATTCTTTTACCTGCAGGAACAGCAGGCACACACCCCCATACAAAGCAAATTTGAATCATTTAAAAGTGGGAGATCACGTGATGCTAGGAGAGGAGGAAGAAGTGATAGGGGCAAAGCTCCTGAGTTAAGGCCCCAAAATTCCAGCTAAAAACCACGCTAAAAAAAACCCCGAGGCAGGGGACACAGGCGGAACACACCGGGCACGCTGTGAGGTTGCTGGCAAGGATTGCACCCAGCAGGGCATGCCATAACATTTATCAAAAGCCCACGCTACAAAGAAGAATAACCAGGGACACAAAATGGCAGTCAATGCTCCAAAGGCCAACCTGGCTGGGGGCTGACGAGCTGGCAGAGGAGATCTCCTGCGTGGTATCAGCCGCACTGGAGAATCGGCTCAACAGACTCCAATCCACGGTAGATGGCATTAAAGAGCAGTTTGAGGCACAAATCAGCAGGCTGACAGAAGTCGAGCAGCGCGTAGTCACTCAGGAAACATCTGTGGAACGTTTGACATCTCAGGTCGCACAACTCATGGCAAGCAATCTATAACTGCTTGAACACACTGAAGACCAAGACAATCGCGCTCACTGCAATAATATATGAGTGGTGGGGCAGCTGGAGACAATCAGACGCCAAACTATATGACTTCTATAAGAACTGGCTGCCTATGGCTCTAGGCCTAGAGTGATCGGGCAGCGTGGCGCTGTGAGCGCGCTCACTGTGTGGTGCCTTGAAGAGAAGACGGTGCTTTGCCATGACCGACAATCACCTTAAGAACATAAGAACTTATACCTGATCTGGGTAGAAAAAGAAAAAATAAATCATGCATACGTACTGACAGCAGAAAGCCCTTGAGTATAAAAACCAGTGGTTTATGCTTTTCAATGATTACTCTGCACAGGTAGCAGCCCAATGCAAGGAATTCACCCCAATCTACAATGCCTTATACCAACAAGGTATTAAATTTGCTCTGCTCTTTCCACATCGGCTGAGGGTGCAGCACAAACTATCCATTTTAACAGTGTGGAGCAGGGCCAGTGCTTCCTGGAATGAAGCAGAGGATGGGGGAGACCCCGCAGCGCACTGAAGGGGACGTAGTGACTTACTGGACTTGAAGTGAGCTAACTCAGGAGGACAGGCAAACCACAAAGCTAAAGGTACCATCTAAGTAAAAATGTGTACTTGTCCATTAATATGAAGGCATGCAACAGGAGGACTGTGAAAGAGAGATGTGCAGAGCAATAATCGCAGTCTTGTGAGCCTCAACTGGGACTAGCTGGCCAGTATGGCCCAAGCTTCGCCCCATAAGTGACGGTTTGAACTGGACAGATGTAAGAACAGGACAGTTGTTAAAATGCAGTTCTATTGGTAAAGGGCCTATTGTATCTGACAGTATTGATGCACAGCCAAAATGTATACGAGCATTAGATTGACACCAGGTGTTAGCGGAGGGAGCAGATATGGGGGGGGGGGGAAGGAAGGGAAGATGATGGTATGGTTTGTATGGAGGATAATGTGTGGGGTGCGTATGGGGGGATAGGAGGGAGGACGGAAGGGAGGGACAGAAACAGGGGTTTTGAAGGGAGGGGTATGGCATGGGACTTACAATTGCAAGGGGGGACAGGGTATAAACCAGGGTAGAGGGGAAACACACAAAGTTTGGGGCTAGAGGCAGCACCCATGGGGTTCAGCTGGGAGACCCCAGTCGTTGGCATGAACAGACACAGTTGGAAAACTACATCTATTACATGGGACACAGGCTGAAGTGAGAGTGATAACATTTAACGTCGGCGGTTTTAACTCAACGGTGAAGAAAGACAAAACACTGGTATATCTGCGAAAACTGGTGACAGATATTGCATTATTGCAGGAGACCCACCTTGTAGAGCAAGAACATGCAAAACGAAAGTGGGGCTGGGTGCGGGAGGTACATTGGGTGGCTTATGCAGCTAAACAGCAGGGGTGGCTATACTGATGGGGAAACAAGTCAATTTTGAAACTCACCGGGTGATATAGGATCCGGAGGGATGGTATGTAATGGTGTGGGAGATCATACAGGGAATGAAGGTGGTGCTATGCAGCATGTATGCACCTAATGTATACAAGCAGTCCTTTGCTGGTGGCACGGTTGGCAGACCAGTCAGAACACTCTCTAATAATGGGGGAGGGGGGGAATTCTAACACAGTAGCAGACCCTAGGGTTGACAGCCAGTCCCCACAGGCGGTGCTGAGGGGGCAGGAGACCAGAGGGGTAAACTTTCTCTGTCGGGAGTTGGAACTAATAGATGGGTGGTGGATGCTACACCCTACTGACCTTGAGTACACACACTATTTGGGCCCATATTAGTCATAAGCACGCCTAGATGACATGCTCCTATCAGAGAGATTACTTGGAAAGCTGCAAAGAAGTGAAATTCACTCGCAATTGATCTCTGATCATGCAGCAGTACAGACTGACTTGAGGGGCACCCCAGAGCCAGGCGAATGAATCAAGTGTGGATTCAAGATGCAGAATTTTGTAGCTTTCTTCACCAATGTTGGCAAGACTATGAGGCCAAGAACAGTCTAGAAGAGATCGGGCCCATAATATATTAGGCGGCAGTCAAGGTGGTGCTTAGGGGCCGCATAATAGGTTTTCTCCTAGGACAAGCAGGATGTGTCAGCCACACCTGGTGACGTCATCCGACGGCACCATGACGGAAGTGCTCTCTAGCTCAGAAGCTTCTGAGCATGTGGGAGGTCCCACCTCCCTCGGCCCGCCCCTAGCCGGCCAGTTCTTTTTTCTTCCGCCCTGCCTCAAGACGGAATTTCAAGCTCTCCATAAAAAAGTTTTAAAATACCTCAGTTATAATGCCTAAACCAGGCTTCAAGAAGTGTTCCATCTGCAACAAGAAGATGAACTTATCAGACACTCACCAACACTGCATCGGGTGTCTAGGATCCTCTCACCAGGTTGAAGATTGTGCCAGCTGTGCACGGATGTCTCCCAGGGCTAGGAAACACCGGGAACATGCCCTGCAAGATCTGATCTCCTCCACGGCGTCTTCCAGCACTACCCGGGACAAAAGTAAGGACCTTGCCAAAGCTTCTCCACTTCCCGTGCCGGCAGCCCGCTCCCGGACAGACAAGCGGCACAGGGATGACCCGGGACAGGCCCCCGCTCACCGGAGTTCTGGTGCGGCCTCCGATCCAGGAAAGGCCCCTTCCCTCCGTGGTTCCAGCACTGCCTCCGAGCCAGGAAAGGCTTCTTCGCACCGGGGTTCAAGCGCCGTCTCCCCCCAACAGCGGCGTGCTTCCAGTGAGTCCTCCTCCCTCCGGGTGAGCCCTCCTGCTGAGCGCTGCTCTCCAAGGCCATGCGGTCCCCAGGACGCTCCCCAAAATGGCGCCGTCCTCCTTGAACCGCTTGGCTCCGCCTCCAGACACGCCCCCTCCACCGGGCTTGGCCATCGCGGCTCCGCTCCGATTCAGCGCCGGCAGGCTTCCCCTTTGCCGAGCACCTCCAGGACCGCTGCAGAGGAGCTCCAATCCAGCGCGGCAAGCAGGTCCCGGCCCGCAGAACTTCAGCGCGGCCAGACCTCTTCCCCGCGGCCATCAGCATCAACGTCAGAGGAGTCTCAGATCGGAGCAGAAGCCCACAATCAGCGTGGGAATGGCGCGGATGCCCCCCTCCCGCGCGGGAGAAGCAGACACCGCACCGCAGACTCCTGCCATCAGCACCGGAGCAGCCGCGAACGCGCCACAGGCAGCAGCAACCGGGAAAGCAGGAAGAGAACAACAAAACATCGGCACCGGGCTCCTTCGGGGTCAAGGGACTCCTGCAGTGGATCTCCCCATAGACGCAAGAGGAGCAGGAGGTCAGGCTCAAAGAGCAGCAGGGGTCATAGGAGCAGCAGGTCTTCGGACTCCACCTCCTCTGCAATCCTGCATCTGCTCACTCGCCTGGTGGAACAGACTGCCCCCCAACGAGTGGTCCAGGATGGTTCACATGATTTCCCTCGGGATCATGCACTTGCTTCCCCCGGGGCACGACCGGGCTCGGAGCGCTCCCTCTCTCCGAGAGACGCCAGTCGCTCGCCCTCCAGAGCTCGATCACCCTCCCCGACCTTGTCCAGGCAGCCGCCTTCCCCAGTGCAGCTACACTCCGAGGGAAGCGAAGGGGAGGAGTTGGGACCAGACGCTAACACTTCCAAACCCCTGACGGATGAGACGGACACTCCGTCTGTACCAATACCTGAGGACCTCACCTACCCAAAATTTCTCAGGAAGGTGGTTTCCAAACTCGGGCTTACCACACACGACACGCCGGATGAACAGGAACCCGAGGTCATGAAATACCTCAGTGGTTCTAAACCAGCCATGGCCCTTCCCCTACACCGCAAGTTGAAGGAAAAGCAGCTGACACTCTGGCAGTCCCCTGCGTCTGGCCAGCCTTGCTCCAGGTGCCTGGACAGTAAGTACATTATCCACAAGACTCCGGGTTTTGACAAACCACAACTGCCACACCAGTCTATAGTGGTGGCTTCAGCACTCAAGCGAGTCAAATCCACGCGTGTCCAAGCCGCACATCCACCGGGCCGGGACCCCAAGCGTCTGGACGACATGGGGAAGAGAGTGTTCCAAGGCGCGATGCTGAACGCCAAGATAGCAGCGCATCAGTTCCAACATGTCCTATTCCAGGATGCCATCCTTGCGGACCTCAAGGGCCACTTACAGGATCTCCCTAAAGACTCACGTACATCCGCCTCCACCTCCATCCAGGAGCTAGCGGAGTGCAGCAAACACCTGATGAGTACAGCCTTCGACTCCTTTGACACAGAGGTAAGGACAGCGGGCACAGCCATATCGGCTCGTCGATGGGCATGGCTTCATGCATTGGGGCTTGCTGAGAACACCCACAATCGGATCGCCGATACTCCCTGTTCGGGCGACTCCTTCTTTGGAGACAAGGTCACTGACACAGTGAAAGACCTGAAAGAGGACTGCACCACTTTGAAGACCCTGGCGGCGGACGGCATCGAAAGACCCTCCTGGTCCAGGAAAGGGAGCTACTCCAAGAAAAACTTTTCCTCATCCAAACAATATTATGGCTCCAATCGTCAGTGGCAGCCGCCCAGATACAAGCAGTCCTATCACAAGTCGTCCTTTCAGAGACAGCAGCCACGACAACGCAAGCAAAAGCAGAACACCTCCCAGCCAGGGAAAGACTCTTCGTCCTTCTGACTACCCGCCCTGCCTGGGCCCCCCTACGGGACAAGCAGACCACCCGGTTGGGGGCCGGCTGTCCTACTTCCTCCCGGCATGGCAGGAGATCACTACGGACAAGTGGGTCCTCCAAATAATACATACAGGCTACCGTTTGCGTCTCTCCTCCCTTCCACGGCAGCTGAAGCAACCCACCAGCCAGCCTTCACCCCATCAGGAACAACCACTCTCGGAGCTCCTTCAACAGCTTCTCCGGGCACGCACGATAGAGAGAGTGCCCACGGACCAAGTCAATACTGGATTCTACTCCCGCTATTTCCTTATTCCCAAGAAGTCGAAAGGCCTCCGCCCCATCCTGGACCTCCGAAGGCTGAACCGCTTCATCAAGAAGGAGAAGTTCCGGATGTACTCGCTCAACTCCATCCTCCCCCTCATCAGAGCGGGCAGCTGGATGGCTACACTGGACTTACAGGATGCCTACTCCCACATTCCAGTCCATGCCTCCCACAGAAAATACCTCAGATTCATAGCTGTGGGATGTCACTACCAGTATCGAGTGCTGCCCTTTGGCCTTTCTCCAGCACCCAGAGTTTTCACGAAATGCGTAGCGGTCGCCGCTGCACACCTCCGCAAGCAAGGCGTCGCCATCTTTCCTTACCTGGACGACTGGCTCCTGTCGGCGAACTCGGCTCACGAACTACGCCGAGCAGTCAAACAAACTGCACACCTACTAGCCAAACTGGGATTCCTGCTCAACAGGGAGAAATCACGACTCGAACCCGTACAGCGGACGGAGTTCATCGGGGCGATAATCGACACCAAAGCCTGCAAGGCGTTCCTGCCCCAGACCAGAATCAAGGCCATTGTGCAACTGGCGAAGAAAGTGTCGGTGGAGAAGCACACTTCAGCCCGCGACATTCTGTGCCTTCTAGGCCATATGGCAGCGACGACGTCAGTCCTCCCGCTGGCGAGACTCCACATGCGCTCCCTTCAGTGGCATCTGCGAACCCACTGGAAGCAACTATCCCAACCTCTCACTACTCGCATCCCGATAACAACCAATGTTATCCGGAGCCTGCGTTGGTGGACAGAGTCAAACAACCTGTCAGTAGGCAAGCTCCTGCAACCACTCACTCACCAGCTCATCCTCACAACGGATGCATCTGCAACTGGATGGGGGGCCCACTTACTGCATCTCAACACGCAAGGGGCCTGGACAAGAGCGGAACGTGCCCTACACATCAATGTTCTCGAACTTCGGGCCGTCAAATATGCCCTTCAGACATTCATGACACATCTTGCGGGAAAGGCGATCTTGATACAAACGGACAATCAAGTGGCCATGTTCTATATAAACAAACAAGGAGGCACGGGATCACGCACGCTATGCAAGGAAGCTCTAGAGACATGGACAGTCGCCTTATCCAACAACTGCAGCCTGCAGGCGACCTACCTTCCAGGGGAACAGAACATCTTAGCGGACAGGCTCAGCAGACAGCTCCAACCCCACGAGTGGACGCTGCACAAGGAAGTGACAGCCAATCTTTTCCGGCGCTGGGGAACCCCCCAGGTCGACCTCTTCGCAACAGAAATGAACACCAGATGCACCCTGTTCTGTTCCAAGCACCCGTCGCAGCTGAGAGTGGCGTCGGATGCGTTCTCCATCCATTGGGGGACGTGGGACTTAGTGTACGCATTCCCTCCAACCCCGCTCCTGACAACAACAATACAACACATCATCAAAGAGAAGGCGAACGTAATACTGATCGCCCCCTACTGGCCGCGACAGATGTGGTTCTCTCTCCTTCTGCAGCTCGCACGGGAACCCCCTGTTCACCTACCCCTGCGACCGGACCTGTTAACCCAGAACGGGGGCAGCACCTGGCACCCCAACCTCAAGACACTAGCCTTGACGGCCTGGAGGCTGAGAGGCTGACGTTCCAGGCTTCCAACCTGTCCTCAGAGGTCCAACAGATTGTGCTTGCCTCGCGGAGGCCCTCAACCAGAAAAGCCTACGGCTTGAAATGGAAACGCTTCAGTATATGGTGCAAGGGCCAGGGAGTCCTACCAACCTCCTGCCCTGTACCCACTGTCTTAAAGTACCTCGCCTTCCTCTTCACCTCGGGCTTGAAACCGCAATCCATCAAAGTGCATCTCGCGGCCATTGCCTCGCTACACGAAAGCCCGGAATACCCAAGTTCAGGCCCCATTTCAGCGCTCCCCATTGTGACGCGTTTCATGCAAGGGCTGCGAAATCTGCAACCGCCGGTACAGAAACCGGTACCCTCATGAGACCTCAATGTAGTCCTACACCAGCTCACGCAGGACCCCTTTGAGCCTTTGACAACAGCGCCCAAAAAGTTTCTCGCTTGGAAGACTCTGTTCCTGGTCGCCATCACCTCAGCCCGGAGGGTCAGTGAACTGCAGGCCCTGGTGGCCCATCCTCCATACACAAAACTCTACGAAAACCGGGCATCCCTACGGACTCACCCTAAGTTCGTGCCCAAGGTCTCCTCCGCTTTCCATGTGAACCAGGCGGTGGAATTACCATCCTTCTTTCCACCCCCACACTCTTCTCCCGAGGAGCAACGCCTTCACTCTCTGGACAGCGTACGCGCCCTACGCATCTACCTCGACAGGACGTCCACAACTCGTCTGGGGACCCAGCTGTTCATTTCCTTTGACCCAAACAGACCGGGCAGACCTGTCTCGAAATGCACGCTCTCCCGTTGGATCGCAGCTTGCGTTGCCTACTGTCTTCAAAAAGCGGGCACACTCCCAACCAACAGAGCGAGTGCGCATCAACTACGGGCTATAGCCGCCTCACTAGCCTGCGCGCAAGAGGTGCCGGTGAGCGAAATCTGGTCCTCACATTTAACTTTTCAAAGACACTACTGCCTGGACATACAGGCGCAGAATGACGGCGCCTTTGGCCTGGCAGTCCTAACCGCTGCCACATGTTTGCCTACGGAGGTGGTCTAGTGCCTGCGCTCTGGCGGGTTACATGGTTGCAAATTGTTGCTCATGGTAAATTGTTGAGTAAACTTGCAAGCTGCTACCTCTCGGTTACTTGTTTGCACAATTGTCGTTACATTGTTGAGGTGAATTTGTTACATGGTTGTAGCGAACTTGTTGAGTTAATGGCAAGCTGCTACATCTCGTTTACTTGTTTGCACAATTGTTGTTACATTGTTGAAGTTAATTATTGCAAATTGCTACCTCTCACTGCACAAATGTCATGCACTTGTTGATGCCACTTCACAGTCACACAAGCTTTGCACTTGTTGTTCTTGTCGGGTACATTGAGTATGTTGTTTCCAGTTTCACTAATGAGTGTTATGTTGTTCTGTTGCACTAATGTTGATATGCTCTACATTACACAGGTTCTGTTCTGTTAATGCCACCACCGGCACAATGCCGGTTTGCACTGTATTATTGTTGGTTCTAACAAACACTATTGTTGATATTGCATGCCTCCCTCATTCTCCTCAGCGTGAATCGTAGCTTGGGAGACACCAGGTGTGGCTGACACATCCTGCTTGTCCTAGGAGAAAACGGAGTTACTTACCTGTAACGGGGTTCTCCGTGGACAGCAGGATTGGTCAGCCACACGTTCCCACCCACCTCCCCTGCATGAGGGCGGCCTGCTCTCCTAGCCGTACGGGCATAGCTAGTTACTTACTGGCCGGCTAGGGGCGGGCCGAGGGAGGTGGGACCTCCCAGATGCTCAGAAGCTTCTGAGCTAGAGAGCACTTCCGTCATGGTGCCGTCGGATGACGTCACCAGGTGTGGCTGACCAATCCTGCTGTCCACGGAGAACCCCGTTACAGGTAAGTAACTCCGTTTTATCAGCTGCAAGAGGAAACAGCAAGGGCAGCAGTTCCTACAGGAGCGAGATGTGCTGCATAGTTGCAGAACTAAATACGTAGCTACTCGTCAGGTGGAACACCAGGAACAGCTCCAGAAACAGCATAACAGGAGCATCTGGTTCTACAAATACAAGCTCCACCAGTGGAGCAACAAAGCTGGCAAACTTGGCTAACCTAGTCCGACCCACCAAAACCAGACGCACAGTGATACGACTACATAACCAACATGGCACCTTGATCTTGGGGACTAAGGAAATTAGGGTTTGAAAATATTGCATGAATTTTGCCCCATACTAAGCAAATTCTCCAGATGAAAGGGGCAGAGTAGTTGTTTTGTTTTTTTCGGGCCCTCAAGCTACCACAACTTAGTGAAGCTGACTGAGGCGCCTTTGACGGCCGGAGACATTTTAGCGAGCATCAAACGCTTGCAGCTGGCAAAGGCCCCGGGCCCAGGCGACCTGGGACTAGGATTTTATCAGATCTTAGGGGAGGCCTTTTCTCTGGGACCGAGATGGGGGAATCAGCCTGTGTATGGGGAGTGTTCAATCAGGACATGAATAGGCAACAGTGGTGCTCATCCCTAAGCCAGGCAAGCTCCTGCCCAATCGGGGCAGTGGGAGCAAAGCCTGCGGCAGCCTCCAGCCCATAAAAGCGGCGTCCCTACACCGAGGGAGCCGCCGACTGCCCAGTCCCGCCATCGCTAAGCTCCTGCCCAATCGGGGCAGTGGGAGCAAAGCCCGCAGCAGCCTCCAGCCCAAAAAAGCGGCGTCCCTACACCGAGGGAGCCGCTGACTGCCCAGACATGCCATCGCTAAGCTCCTGCCCAATCGGAGCAGTGGGAGCAAAGCCCGCGGCAGCCTCCAGCCCATAAAAGCGGCGTCCCCGTAAGGCGGGCCCACGCCTGAGGGCCTCGCCAGAGGGCCCTTTGGCGTGGCCCTTAGGCGCGGCACAGAGGCGCAAACAAAAAAGGGACAACCGGACCGTAGCCGACAAGAACTGTGGACCTCAAAAACGGCGAAACGAAAACCACCGCAGCAACTACAGCAACGAAGAACAAGCCAACCCACTACAGCAGCAGAAATACAACGACGACGACTAAAGACCCACACCACTCCAAGGAATCAACACTGAAACACAGCTTTGCCCCCAAACTCCAGGTACTCTCACAGATCATGCCACCCTTCTTAGCCCCCATCTACCTCCTCACTCCTCTCCTGACCCTCTACTCCTCTCCTACAGGCACACTCAATAACCTACTCTGGCCTCACATCACAATGACACAACCCACACACACTTACAAACCCAGCCAAAACCACTCCCACACACGGCATACACCAACCCACACCCCCGACCCCCCAAACTACCACCACCTCTCCATCTCACTAATAAATGCATGCTCAGTCAGAAACAAATACCACATGCTCCAGGACCTAATCACATCTAAGAAGATCGACATCCTATGTGTTACAGAAACCTGGCTAACAGACAGCGACACAGTGATAATGAACCAGCTAACCCCAAAAGGATACAACCTCCATCACTGCTCCCGAGCACACACCAAAGGTGGAGGTGTAGCCATCATAGCAAAAGCCGACCTCCACCTCAGGATCCATTCCTCAGAGACCACCAACGAAGCAGATCTCCTCACCCTCACCAATAAACCCCTTTCAATATGTTTAATCTACCGTGCACCTACCACAAACACTGACCTACCAAGGATGCTACAATTCATATCTGAGAGCACCAGCTCGGCAAAGGAGCAAATAATCCTAGGAGACTTTAACCTCCCATCACTTCAAGAGGAACAAGCAGAAACCTTCACCACCGCCATGACAGCAATGAATCTGATACAGATCATATAAGAAGCCACACACGAAAAAGGAAACACACTGGACCTCATATTCCTAAACTCCCTAACTGCCTCCTCATACAAGAACCCACAGATCTCGCCTGTACCATGGTCAGACCACTACCTCATTGCCATATCCCACACCTACCAACATATGACCAACAAGGAAGACGGACACCACGCTAGAAGATTTAAAACATTTAACAAAGAGGACTTCTTAGCACAAACTCTACCTAAACTACAAACAAACTCCAGTAACATTGTGGTATTCCAGTTGTGAATTAGGTCATCAATCTCCACTGCGTCCGAAGCACCGACAAATAAAACCACCACCAGACCTACTTCCACAAAAGCCAGATGGTTCACTCCCAGTCTCCGAAAGCTAAAAACAAAACTCAGAAGAACAGAAAGAAAATGGAGAAAAAACGAAAACGACAGCAACAAAACAAAATACCTATATGAACTCAACGCATACCACTTTGAGACTGACAAAGCAAAAAAAGGCCTACCACACGAAAATCATAAACACATCCATAAACAAACCTCATGAACTCTTTCAGATTGTCAAAAAATTGACAAACACACCCAATAACTCTGACCAGCTACCGAAGATTCCACCAGAGTTACTGGCCCGACAATACAAACAGCTCCAACAACCACAAAACCCACATTTGACCGCCGAGGCAACTACAACAATCCACCACCCCAACATGTACAGTGACTGGACTACCTTCAAAGAAACCATCGACCATCCCCCGCCTAAACACCACCTCTCCGCTGGACCCCTGCCCCACCGACTGGATAAAGAAATCCAAAGAAGACCTGAACACACCATTAACCCATATTGTCAACGAATCCTTCTCCCAAGGTCGCATGCCATACATCCTCAAAACTACAATTATTCAACCATCCCTAAAAAAGCAAAAGCTGGATCCCCTAGACCCTGCTTCCTACAGACCGATAGCAAGCCTACCATTCACCACCAAGATAATCGAGAAGATAGTCCAGCAGCAGCTTCAAGAACACCTAGACATCAACATACTGGACCCACAACACGTCTTCCGCCCACTACATGGAGTCGAGACTCATGATCACGCTGATGAACACCCTCATCATAGGAACCCAAGAAAAACACTCCAGATATGCCATGATCTTCCTTGATATATCAGCAGCCTTCGACACCATCTCTCACAACATCCTCATACGCAGATTGCAGACAATTGGGATCAAAGACACCGTACTTCAATGGTTTCAATCCTACCTAACTAATAGACAACTGATCCGTACCAGCACCTCAACCTCGCCCCCCTTCCAGCAACACCAAGGAGTACCTCAAGGATACACGCTGTCAGCCATGCTCTTCAACATCTACCTACAACCACTCTGTTCAGTCATACGTAACCACAACATCAACTTCCATATATATGCTGATGATATCATGCTCTACGCCCCAATTACAACCGCAAGCCCAACAAATATACATCTATCAGCATGCTTCTCCAAAGTGTACAACTGGTTACAAGAAAACAACCTATCTATAAACAAAGAAAACTGAAGCCCTCATAGTGACAAGAGATCCAGACTTTACACCACCTACACACCTCAACATAGGAACCACACGCATTCAAATACAGCCTCAAATAAGATATCTAGGCATTATCATTGACCAAGCCCTAACCCTCAAGCAACAAATTACCAAAACCACTGGAAATATATTCCACAAAGCGAAAACAGTGCAACGTCTCAGACCCTTCCTCGAACCCCAAGACTTCAGGACGGTAATGCAAGCTATGACACTCCCACATCTGGATTACTGCAACATAATCTACCATGGACTACCAGCCACACAGACCAACCCCCTCCGAACTGCCTTACACACCACAGCAAGAATCAATCATTCAGAGAGCAAAGAAAAGCGACCACATCACCCCAATCTTAAGAGACCTACACATACTTCCCTTCGAAGCAAGAACTAAATATAAATTCATCCTACTTACCCACAAAGCCATCTACCAAACACAGAACACCCTGCTCCGCACCCTGCTGACTCGTCTAGCCCACAGCAAAACAACCAGACAGGCCTCCAACAACTCCCTCACCATCCCTCATAAAAGAACCAAATGCTCTCAACGGACATGCAATTGAGCCTTTGAACTTTACGCTCCGTCACTATGGAATTCTCTACCGAGGCACCTCAGAAGCAATGGTGATCTCCTGACATTCAGAAAACAGCTAAAAAACATCCTATTCCAAGAATATTTCGAAACAACTCCCACCAGAAAATGCACCAACCCCCGAACCCACCCATCATGAACCTCTGATCGAAAACTGCACTATACTGTCCATGTCTAAAGTCTGTCCTATGTCAGAATCATCAATGTTGCCTACCTGGTGATGGCCCCACCCTTATACTTAATTATCCCCCCCTTATATGTAACACCGCTTTGACCCGGTGAAAAGCGGGATATAAATACAGTTAAATAAATAAAGGACCCAGAACAAGTTTAAGTATACCGACCCATATCGCTATTGAACCAGGATCTCAAAGTTTTGTTTGTTTTTTAATTTTATATTTATAGCATTTTTACAAATTAAATCAAGAAAGTTCAAACAAACCATTCTTGCAGAAAAAGGGCTGACAATAGCAAAATCTATTTTACAAGACGCCAAAAAGAAATACAAACAGAAGCAGTAACCAAAGTATCCGCCCACCCTAGCACACAAACATGAGGGGGAAGTTATCATAGCTATCAATTCAACCAAATATGCAAGGAAATAAGGGCAGCAGCTTAATACGGATACCTAAAATTAAGAGTACAGGTGAAGAACCAATGGAAGACTCTAAACGTCGTGCATTAATGAAAGCCGTCAGTTGGGAGGGCTCATAAAAAATAAGAAACTGAGTGATATTTCACTAAACATTTACAAGGATGTTTTAAGAATACTAGCCCCCCCCCCCCCCCACTGTAGAACACCAGGGCGTAGCAGGAGAAATTTCCTGCGTCGTCTCTGGGCTTCCCTAGCTAAATCTGGGTAAATATGTACCATTAAACCCTGAAACAAAAGGTTCCGCTTACGGAAGAAAAGCTTTAACAGCCACTCTTTATCAGAAAGTAAAGCAAACGTAATTAACAACGTAGAGGAAACCTGGGATTCATAACCTGATTCTTCCAAGAAATCCGTTACATTTAAAATTTTTCCTTGATCCTGGTCCCCCCCCCCCCCCCCATATTAACCAAACCTGATGTTAATTTTGCCCTAGGTAAATAAAACAGGTACACTACCAAAAAACTGCCTCCAGTTTTGCAACTGATTCCTATAGATTTTGGGGTGCTGAATCCAGGAAAAATAGCCAAAATGTTCCATCACGTCACGTTTTCTTGCAAAATTAGATTTCTTACCCATATAAGGAATGTTCACATAATTTCTTTTTAGCCGACTGCAGTTTATTTTCTTGGCCCAAAATAGAGGTTGTAATGGTTAACTAACTAGAAACACTCCCTCATGATATTTTAGAGTGTTTTATATTCATTTTATACATTAACAGGACAATTGGGAGGCGGGGGGCTAAATCCAGTACTCGCGCTGGCGCATGTTCTTTCCTGTTCGCCTCGCCTCGTTCGCGCGCGCTCAAACACGGTGGTTGCGACATGAACGTTCCTGTCAAATTTCAGTTTCTTGCAAGTTCATTATTACCTTTTGTTTGCTCAGTCGTAATCCAGCTTTATTCCGAAGTGGTTCACTACAGTTGTAGTTTGCAGTGCTGTGTATTTGTGATGGCTCACAGAGCCAGAGGTTGCGTCAACTCTCCGGACAGTTTTTGTTTTATTTGTGGGGAATATACCGTGAAAAAGCGGCAGAGGAACATTTCTGCATTTATTAAAAAAGTATATTTCGCCTATTTCGGTTTGAAGTTAGGCGATCAAGACAAACCGTGGGCTCCTCACAAAGTGTGCAAGACATGTGAGGAAGATCTACGCTTATGGATGAAAGGTAAAAAACAAGCATTTCGTTTCGGAATACCTATGATGTGGCGTGAACAAAGAGACCACAGCAGTGACTGCTATTTTTGCTCTTGCATTGTGAAGGGATACAACTTAAAAAATAAGAACGTAATAAGTTACCCCAACCTTCCCTCAGCAATTAGGCCTATGCCTCATAGCAACGAAGTACCTGTGCCTGAACCACCAAAATCTTTGGATCATATTTGTGTGGACGGTTCTGATCATGATGAGACTCATCAGATGGCTTTTCCCGACGAGTCCAGTACTTCCGAGTTTGAAACTGAACCAGATCCGAAACCTGAACTTTTCTCTCAAGCTGAATTGAATGATTTAGTCCGGGATTTAGGACTCCCAAAAGATGCTGCCCAACTGCTAGGTTCTCGGCTTAAACAGAAAAATCTATTGTCACCAGGAACAACTTTTTATAGGTACCGCAACCGCGAGACACAGTTTTTGAAGTATTTCAGCAAAGAGGAAGATTTGGTATTTTGCAACGATATATACGGAGTGATGGAAATGTTTAAACTCAAGTATGATCCTGCTGAATGGCGGCTGTTCATTGATTCGTCAAAAGACAGCATAAAAGGTGTTCTTCTTCATAATGGCAACACATTCGCTTCAGTTCCTATTGCTCACTCTGTTATTCTCCAAGAAAAATACGAGAATTTGGCCCTGATTCTTCAGAAGATTCGTTATGATGAGCATAAGTGGATGATTTGTGGAGACTTTAAAATTCTATCCATGCTATTAGGGCAGCAATCCGGTTTCACCAAATATCCCTGCTTCCTTTGCTTGTGGGATAGCCGGGCCCGCGACCTACACTGGGGGAAAAAAGACTGGCCAATTCGGGAGTATTTGAGACCCGGTGAGAAAAAATGTTCTTCATGAGAGCTTGGTACCTCGTGATAAAATTCTATTACCACCTCTCCACATTAAGTTGGGTCTCATTAAGCAATTCATCAAGTCCCTTCCAAAAGATGGTGAGTGCTTTCGGTACCTTTGCTCAAAGTTCCCCCGACTTTCTGAAGCAAAGCTAAAGGAAGGAGTGTTTGTTGGCCCTGATATAAGGAAACTCATTTCAGATGGAGCATTCGCTGAAACGATGTCTGAGAAGGAAAAAGAAGCCTGGGATTCCTTCAAGGATGTTGTTCTCAAATTCTTGGGGAACAGGCGGGATGAGAACTATAAGGATATTGTTGCCAGGATGCTCAATGCCTTCAAAGAACAAGGCTGTAACATGAGCCTGAAAGTCCATTTCTTGCACTCCCATGTGAACTACTTTCCCGAAAACTTGGGGGCGTACAGTGAAGAACAAGGTGAAAGGTTTCACCAGGACATCAAGGACGCAGAGAGAAGGTACCAAGGAAGATGGAACACCACTATGATGGCTGATTTCTGCTGGTTGCTGCTGCGGGAAACCCCAGATGAAAAATACGCCAAGCAGCGCACCAAGAGAAGCATTCGGGGGAAGAAGAAACGGGCCCACCAGGAGATTGATTGACCCAAGAATGACTTTAAAATCTAAACTGTGTTGACAAATATCGTGTTTTTACTAAACTTTGAAATAAAAATTTGCTAGTTATTACCACAGTGTCGGATCTCATTTATTAGAATTTTATTTTCACACCATCGGGTGTTTGTCTTCATGTATTGCAATGGTGCGGTTTGCGTTTTCTATTCTTACATACATACCTGTACAACATTTTTTGCACATTTCTTTGCTTTGCTTTGTGTCTAACCTCGCTCTTATATGCTCAATGTTTGTGCACATGTATGTGGCTGTTTTAAGTGCAGACAATTTTGCTACCATCACAGTGTGTTTTGTTGACATTACTCTATTCTTATGTGCTGCCTTGTTACAATTTTCTTTATTCTTATTTGAATAACTACTAAACAATTAGTATAAAGAATTCATCCAAGAAACTTTTATCTCGATCGCACTCAATCTGAAACGTTCACCTCAAACTGCTAACCCAATGTAGCAAAAAAATCTGTACGTGATGGAGCAAATTGGTTACCAGATTTGGATTCAGCGCACCAAAAAACGTAAAAATCAATCGAAACATTAGAGGCAGTTTAAAAAAAAAAT